>CM057350.1:384074754-385328137 GCA_030015575.1 Agapanthus africanus
CACGTGACCACCCTATTTTTAGTGTTTAACACTATTTTGAGCATTTTGTCCCCAGTGTTTAACACCGTTTTAAAGCGCATCACGTGGGAACACGTGATTGCCAAATATCTTCTAGTGTTTAACACTATTTTAAAACCAATCTTAGCCTAAATTGGCTAAGTTTTCCAGAGGCAAGCCTCTCCTTCAACTGAACCTCAAAATTGATCATTTCATACGATATGCAGAGTAAAGCCCAGAGCCATAATGAAGGGTTGAATGCTCAGCCAAAGACAAAATGTTGTCAGATCCCCCAAATCCCTGTCTAGCATTGCTAAATAAAGAAGAATTGAAACCAAACAAATGTTCAACTTTCTTAAACCTAATTGGACTTAGCCCAAGATGGCCATAAGTCCTCAATTCAGATTTAACTGGGCCCATGTGCCCATAATCTAATTAATTGATCTTAGTCCCAAATTGGACTACAGATTCCCCAATCAACCTTGGTTCAAGGGTACATCTCTTCACTCCTCTGATATTTGTCGTTGTAATCCTTCAACGTTTTCAGAGAGGTGACGGGTCCCGATAACCAATCATTCCATGGACTGTGGGGTCCTTAAACTCACGGACTATGATGTCCTTAACCTCGGACTGTGGGGACCCTTTAAACCCACGGACTATGATGTCCTTAACCTCGGACTGTGGGATCCCTTTAAACCCACTGACTATGATGTCCTTAACCTCGGACTGTGGGGTCCCTTTAAACCCACGGACTATGATGACCTTAACCTTGGACCGATATGTCCTTAAACTATCATTGGACCACCATGTCCTTAAACTGGTAATCGATCGCAATGTCCCTAAACTAAACAATAGAGCCCAAATGCTCTTTTGTTGGATCTAAACGATCCCGTTAAGTTGATCTTAGTCTAAAATTAGACTAACGTATCCTTAACATACGTTTAAGTTGATCTTAGTCTCAAATTATACTAACGTATCCTTAAACCCAACCGCCAAACCCAAATCTAAGAAAATATGGATTTGGACTAATCCACGCTCTACGGGCGACAAGATAAATTAGTCTCCGTATACAATCCATGGGCAACCAAAAACAAAACAAACACCCACGACACGAAGTGACATCTGGAGAAGGAGAAAGTGGTTACCGCAATGCGGTAGCGTAATTAACTGCAGGGGCTTGCGCCTGCAGTGAAGAGCATCCCCGCAATCAAAACCCCCTCAATGAGGGGGAATCTAACGAAGTCTACTACATCGGCCGCATCCGTTTAAACCTTCGATACATGGTGTCATAAATCAACTTGATATCTTCAGAGAGGTGGACGGATAGCACTAAATAGCATCTGCCCTCGAAATTCAGGCCCTGACGTCCCAACGTCCTGGTCGCGTCTTTCGGCGGGGAAAAGGTCGAAACCTTACACCCTGAGGTTTCACGAGTATACGCCTCTCAATATATCGCAGGCCGAGCTGCCAGAGGAGGCGAAGAGTGAAATATTCTTCAAGCTACTACCGATGACACGAAAGCCGGGTAAGTGACTCCGCGGCCCGTATTGTGCCTATCATCGGACACAAGGACACTCGACCGAGGATTGTAAATAGCTACGCGATTATATCAAGGAGCTGATCTACTCCGGACACTTGGAAAACTACCTGCGAGACAAACGTTAAGCAGATAGGGGCGAGCCGACCAACTTGACGCCGGAGAACTGACGATCGGGCAGATCATGGTCGTCACCAACTGACCCAAGTTTGAGCAACAAGGATACCCGCCGAATCCGGTCATTCAATGCAGGAGAGTCTAAACTGTATCATCGAATATGTATTTTCTTTAATAATAAAGATTCTTACTTCCCTGCAATCTGAGCTGCTTCTTTTTGTTTCCATGCTAAAACATCCCGCAGGGTTGGCGAGTAGCCTCCTGCCCGTCAAGCAAAGACCAGCCCTTCATTCAAGTAAATGAAGCTCGGATGTTCCTAAAGGTAGCTGACCAAAGCCCTCATCATGGGGCGTGTAAGTCAACGTTACACACCCCACGGGTTTGTGGGGAGGCGGAACGGGTAAAAAACGATTTTTACAAACAAGGCAACATTGACTTTAACACCAAGATCTTTGCTAAACCATAACTAGCAAACTAATTAGAGGTTTTATCTACTATGTAAGAAGATTATACCTAAAGTTCCAAGTCCTTCTTGTCTTCCCGCTGTCCTCGTTCACCTTGCAAGCTCCTTGGAGTTGAAATGGAAAGCACCTCCTCGTCGGCTTCTCGGTGTAGTAGAAGATCCACCCGAGAGTTCCAACCTTGAGCTAAACCTCCAAGTTGAGGTAACTAGATCACTTGGTGTGCTAAACTAAGCAACCTAGAATGAGTAGAGTGTGATTTAGAGTAGCTAAGTCTCATTAACCCTTGATTATCAACACATGATACTCTAGGGTTTTGAGAGGAAGAAGGAGAGAGCAAGCTTGAGGAAAGAGAAAGTATTTGTGATGAGGATAATAAAAAATAGAATGGCTACCTTATATATGACCATAAGCATGGCATGGAAAATATCTCATCAAAAATATCTCATCAAAATATCTAAGGTCAACAAGTCAAGCCAAGTCAAAAGGTCAACCCAAGTAGCCATGCCATATAATTATCATTTACCAAAAATAACAATATCTTTTCTCCACCTCATATTTGTTTTGACCAAGTCAATGGTCAAAACCCTAATGAGATGTCTCTTTCTATACCCCTCTCATCCGTATATACATACCCGCATCCGTATTCCGAAAAACACGAATAAAATGAGGCGAAGCTAATCCAATAATCAAATACTAGGATCCGGCTTAAACCAAAGCCTACTAGTATTGTCCGCTCGAACACCACACACGCACAAGTACACGTGTATGATCAAACCCTGTCGTAAATGTTGGGATACTGCAGCGCCCCGGCCGAAAATCCGAGGCCAAACGCGGAACAAAAACTTTTGAAACTCGGCGCTACCGCAACCAATAATCCGGATCGTACCATTAACACTAAACTAGCTAACTACAAGAAATGATAGAATGGCTATACCGATCGATCCGTGTCCTTCGTGTTAGTGTATATGCTCTAGAGGCCATTACTGTATCATTTGTATATCACTTAATGGAAGCTTGGGATATTCACCTTTGTATCGACAATCTTGCTCAAAATAGTAGTATGCTACTTGGTTTGTCTCTACTTCAATGTGTGTACATGTGTTTCTTTTAACATATCGCCTATACACATTAGTGGAGCCCTTAGGATCTTTGCTTGATTACCAGCGTTGTGATGGCAGTCACACTCGTGGGGGCTGGGTAATCCACAAGCATATCCTTATACAGGTCCCTAGTCGTAGGACTATCGAGACAGGGCATCGATACTCCGGAGTAGACTAGCGTATGCGCTTCTCATCCCAGCAGGGGAGACGGTCTGTCCCACAGCCGTCAGTACGTCGTACTTGAGATAGTATGCGGGTGCTCGTTAGGTTACGAGTACACTGGAAAGGACTCGTCGGGAACTGATTGGTTAGTACTATACCTATCGTCAGTTGTCAGTTCCCAGGTGACATGAGTACAGCTTAGTCCGCTGACTTGACACCGTCACTTCGCCTCGAGTGTGTTCCCACTGTACTTTGATTACTACCCTACCACGGCTCAAAGGATTCGTGCAAACAGGTAGTAGTTGGGTGCAGTCCCGAAGCACTTGGAGGCAGTGACGGTTAGACAGGATTCGTCTCTCCCGGTATTGGGAGTTGATATCGCGCTGTGTCAAGGAGAGCCATTAAACACAGTCGTCCCTGGCCAGGGTAAGCGAGATACACTGGTAGGTTTCCAGTGCTATCTCAGGGTGTTCTGGGCTACACTCCGACACGACTTGTACCGCTATTAGGGGACTGACGTTCACCGCCTCCTAGGCCCGCCATGCGATATTCTTAGACGAACAGACCGGACTGTACGGAGACTGTTACATTCAGGCTCAGTAGGAGTTCAGATAGGTTTCACCTCGTCCGTCTTCTTATCGGCATCTACCTGGGGGCCGTTACGCACAGCTAGTGCCGCTTGCGGTCTATGGTTTAACCCACTGCCAGCATAGTGTCGAGTCTTTAGAGTCCCACACAGAGAGCTATTCGCCTTTAGGCAAAAAGAGTAGAGATCACATGGTTTTGCAACAGGGTTCGGTCATACCAGTGCACTTGTGCACGTTTAGTGTCCGGGCAGTTATTACTAGCGGGCTTTGGGTTAAGCCAGATCCTAGTATACGTTTTGGGATTGGTTTTATCTCGTTTGTATTCATGTTCCCCGGAACGCGGATGCGGGTGTGTATGCACGGTTGACCGAGACAGAGGCAGAGGATTCTCATTAGGGTTGTTGATTGTTGACTTTTGCTAAACCCTAATGAGAATAAGAAATATGATTAATGATAATATTAATTAAGTATTATTGTGCCATGGTTGGGTTGAAAGGTTGACTTTGTTGACCGGTTGACTAGGTTGGACTTGTTGACCATCATCATGACAATGGCTATCATTTCTTGGCATTGACCTTTGCTTG
Source organism: Agapanthus africanus (assembly GCA_030015575.1). Taxonomy (NCBI): domain Eukaryota; kingdom Viridiplantae; phylum Streptophyta; class Magnoliopsida; order Asparagales; family Amaryllidaceae; genus Agapanthus; species Agapanthus africanus. The sequence continues at coordinate 384,079,303 of CM057350.1, forward strand.
CTTGTTTGTTCACAAATTGCATTTAATGCATGAAATGATATTGCCATTTGATATGATAACAACCATCACATAATACTCAATTATTATTATTTGTTATGATTATTTTGTGTTATGAGAGCATGGGTGGAAAAGGTCTTGATTCATTCTATCATTCTCATTCTCTCTCATCCTCAAACTCTCCCTCTTCCTCTTGCTCTCTCTAGCTCAAGGAAACTCCCTCTCATGAGTTGAGAACCATTTCCTTAGAGATAAAACCCAAAATACTTCTCTACTCATCCTAGTATAAAAGTTCTAGCAAACCAAGTGTTCTAGTTTCCTCTAGTTTGAGGTTGAAGCCAAAGGTAGAAGCTTTCGGGTGGATCCATCTTCGGCGCAAGGAGACGACGAGGTGAGGCCGATCCGACTACCGCAAGGAGTTGAAGAGAAGGAGTTTAAGTTAAGGTATAACCCCCTAACCGAGTAGGTAAAACTCCTAGTTAGGTTGTTAGATAGTTGTTTAACAAAGATCCGTATTTTGAGTCCATGTTACCCCCAAAGAAAAAATCGTTTTTCACCATTTCCGCAACCCCAAAGAACCGAGGACGGGTAACGTGGACTTACACTTCGGTCTTTAGCCACCATCTTTAGCTCCTCGCGGCATCTCCGATCTCGCTCGATCTCCGGTCTCCTCGTCGAAAAGGGCACCACATCAAGAAGTCTTTTTACGGGCTCCCGCTTCAAACCGAAGCAACTCGGACATGAAGTTTGCTAGCCGACATGTCCAAGGTGAAGTAGAGAACGTGTGTGATAACTTTCTCTCTAAACATCCATTGATTCTCAACACATGAGATTGTATGGATGGAGGTTGAAGATGAAACCATTAATGGAGAAGGAAGTTATGAGCACAAGAAGAAGGAAGAAGAAGAAAGGGTTTTGCTTATTATGTTGTGTGTTATTTTTGAGAGAGAGAGAGAGAAATATATCAATAACCAAAGTCCCAACCATCACATGGCAGCCCCCTCTCTCCAAAATACCCCCACTAATCATAATTAGCCCTATAAATCAATCCATGTCACATTAATGGTCACACAAACCAAGACCATGAGTCACCAAGTGAATGTGACATGAAATGATACATATGGACAAAACTTGCACTCACATTTTCCACTAATAAACATTAATCCAAATGTTTATAACAATAAATAGAATGGTATCTTCTAAAGTAAACTCGTGACGGATCACAAGGATACCCCTCACCTGTATATACATACCTGCATCCGCATTCCGACTGAATGCGAATGCAATGAGACCAAAGTAATCTAACAAATCTAATACTAGGATCCGGCTTAAACCAAAGCCTACTAGTATGATCCGTCCGATCATGATCCGTGCACAAGTGTACGTATATGATCGAACCCTGCCATAAAGCTATACGGCCTCTACAACGTTTCGCCTGAACTTGGGAAACTTTCTGTGGGGGACTCTAAAGACTCGTCAATACGCTGGCAGTGGGTTTAACCACAAGCACGTCAGTGGTACTAGCTGTACGTAACGGCTACCTATGTATTGACCAAAAGGGAGGCTGATGAGCGAACTCATCCCGATACCCTACTGAGCCTATCTGTGACAATCTCCGTACAGTCTGGTCTGTTCGTCTAAGAGTATCGCATATCGGGCCTAAGGGGATGGTAAATTTTAGACCCCCAATAGCGGTATAAGTCGTGTCGGAGTGTAGCCCAGAACACCTTGAGAAACTACTGGAATACCTACCAGTAAATCTCACTTGTCTTGACCAAGGACTTTGTGTAATGGCTCTCCAGACACAGCGCGATATCAACCCCCAATCCTGGGAGAGACGAATCCTATCTAACCGCCACTGCCTCCAAGTGCTTCGGGACTGCACCCAACCACAACCTGTTTGCACGACTCCTTTGAGCCATGGTAGGGTAGCAATCAAAGAACAGTGGGAACACACTTGAGGCAATGTAGCAGTGTCAAGTCAACGGACTAAGCTGTACTCATGTCACCTGAGAACTGCTCCTGACGATAGGTATAGTACCAATTAGCAGTGCCCCTGCGAGTCCGTTCGGTGTACTCATAACCCAATGAGCACTTGTATACTATCTTAGGTGAACAAACTGACACCAATGGCTTGTGAGAGCAGCCACCGCCCCTCGTCGGGGTCTCGATCCATATACACTAGTCTACTATCGGAGTATCGATGCCCAGTCTCGAAACTCCCACGACTAGGGACACTTTAAGGATGTGCTTATAGACTACCCAACTCTCACGTATATGATCGCCATCATACTGCTGGTAGTCAAGCAAGAATCCTATGGGCTCTATCAACGTGTAATAGTGATCTGTAATGTCACCTGAAGCATGTACACGATGATAAATACAAACCAGATAGCATACTATCATCTCAAGTAAGATTGTTCTACCGGTATAGGTCCTCCCTCAATCATTGCAATCACGTGCCTGCAATCCAATAATTGATATGAGGGCATTATAGCCAACAATCTACCACTTGCATTTAAGGCTAATTATTGCGATGTCGCATACTCACAGCCCGTGTGATACCGAACACCCAACTCCTCTACTAATCAGTTTCACAAAGCTCGTTTGTGTAACTATTGCTTTCGAGAAATAGCCTCAGTGAGTGGATCCGCTCTGATGTTTCTTTCTATGTCTCTCTTAATCTTAAGTTCGCGGAGAAAGCCATCTCCCGAAACGAGCAATACATGTCTTAGAATATGTCTGGATGTCTGATGGGACCCAGTTCATAAGTGAACTCCAAATCCAGTAAACTTCATAGACTGTATCGTTAACTGAATTTAATCAGTATCATGCGCCATACCTCCCTCAGTATCCGTTTGGACCACCTGTCCAAACTACTGCCCCTCGTTAGAGGGAAAACTATAACTCTGACAGTCTCTCTGTCATCCAGGTCACCTTGGAAGCCTGGAATGATAACCGTCTCTAGAAGAAGGCTGATGTTATCATATCCCTAGAACATTTACTTATGTTCATAAAACTGCTTCCGAACGTTTCACCAGGATTGGATTAATATCAACTTATTTCAGCTAGTGCAAAAACAATATCTAGTGTGGTACTTGACATCACATGATTGACTCAATTGCCTAAGCAAGTAATATGCTAATCATGCACATCCCTGTCCCCTTTAGTCTATAAGACACCTTTGGAGAGGGTGACTCCATCACCTGCAGGTACTCTACCGTGCTAGGAGTCGTCCATTCTAAAACACCTTTAGAATACTGTCTAAGTACTCAGATTGGGACACTTCCCAAATCTAGATCTAAAACCATAGATCTAGTAACCAGAATGCCTGATATAATATTCATATCCTATGTGGAGAAATCACTGTGTGACAACCACAGTATAACCGACCGTAGTATAGGAATTTCACTTACTACTATATGTATATCATCCAAATACCAGGACATCACACTCTACTACTTTCTTAACAGATCCATCCCCTATTCTGATGAAGTCAAAACCTATGACTGTTATATCAAAAATAGATGATCTATATCTGCTTTAGTCTATAAATAGACATAAGCTACTTGTCCACTACGCTTCCGCTGCTCCCACTGACTACAACAACCCTCTAGTAGAGTCATATACACGTGCACTTCTAAAGCTAGTTTAGAACGACGCTACACTCATCCTCCTACCGGGTCTCATAGTCTGGAACAGCAGTAATGGCAAGTCTGGATAAACAAGAACCTCCCTATCACCGTCCTTGAGGATACCGAAGTACCTCTCGGGTGCCTGAGATTACCCACCATATCTGCGGAGTGGCTAATGGAATGTCAATCCTGATCGAATCTTTAGGTCCTATTAAATTTTCCTTAATCGTTTGTGGTTCTGGAATCACTTCCAGTTCTACCATGCTCACACTACTACTTTCTGAAAAAATCCATTTTACTAAAATTGTGGCGAGTTAAGAACAATTTCACTATTGATATTCCAGATGGTAGAAAGTTAACCTTCGTCATAGCCTGGGTTAACCCACAAACTGCCATTACAGAAACATGCCTTGAGTTATCCAGAGTCTGGTTTTAAGCATAATCCGGACAACTCCATATACCTTAACATCGTTAAGATATGATCCATTCTATATACAATATAGAAACAGAGGCACTGATTTAATTGGAACCAGATTCAAATCATGCAGCTGTCTCCAGTGCATGTCAACTGAATGGAGAGAGGCCGATCAACATTACTCAACTTAGGAGTGCATCCAATTATGAGTAACCTGAAAGAGAAGCAAGTTCTCAAAACCATTACTTTCAACTGAATACCATACACAAGTATCTACATCTTCGATCACCTTGAAGAATCCCGATACTTGCATCACATGGTTCTCTACTTTAATCTTGTACCTATAACTTCTCAAAACTTAGACCCTATATTTCTACGAAACACTTGTCTAAAAACTAAAGAAGTCACAAGTAAACAGAATATAGTACGAGGACCAACCCCTCTGTCCTCATGGACACTGGACAACATACAATACTTTGTATAAGTCCCCTGAGGCGAATAACTCAAACCCTGTGCGTTGCAGGTTGAAAACTGTATTATGGTTATGAAGAATTACATCGCTGTTGAATACTCCTTACCTAACCATCAACTGATATAGGTAAATGTCATAGACATAATTTCAAAAAGTCATATCTCATTTTATAAAAATAAACGTACAGATATGTCAGTTTGAAATTGGTGCATAACAACGGATATTCAAAACCAAATATTTGCCGTCCGGCAAAAATCTAGACGATTTCCTCAAATATCACCAATTACAACGAATCCCGATATAATGAGGATGATCACCTAATTCCCAATAACTTACTCCTAATCATCATCTGTAAAACCATGCAGATGTGAGAAGCATACCTGGTAAATACATACCCTGGAGTAAGGATCTAATTGGGAAATCAGTTTTCTATTAACAACGCATAGTGAAACTGAAACATGTAAATGTTTCGAAGGGGTTTCCGGGTATTCCTAATAATGCCTCTTCCATTATCAGATTCATGACTGTAACCGTATATTTCCTTGCCATCTCTCCAAATCCCTTTATTTGTCTTTACTCATTACCTTCTGTACACCCCTTTAGGCTAAATGGTTTTCTTCCTTCCCTACCGTTCGGCACCAGTCTAAGGTTTGGAAGAAGACTATCCAATAAGCATAATGGGTGTACTCTTCTAATCCTAGGAGTACTCACAGCCTGAGAGAAGGTGATGATAAAAGACAACTGAATAAATCTTATTCTATTTTTCCTGAACCGGAGAAAAGCAAAGGTGAAGTAGGAGTGGCAATGAAATACGCGGTTTGGTCATGAATGATAGCAGTCGCAATTTACTTTACCCTCTTTCTAATCCTTTTATTTGTCTTTACTTATTACCTTCTGCACACCACACTTAGGCTAATTGGTTTTCTTCATTCCCTACCTTTCGGCACCTGCTTATGGTTTGGAAGAAGACCATCCAATAAGCGTAATAGGTGTACTCTCCTAATCCTAGAAGTACTCACAACCTGAGAGAAGGTAAAAGGAAAAGACAACTGAATAATCCTATTCATTTTCTTCAGAACCAAAATCCATCCTCGAATCTGGAACAAGTTCCTTCGAGTTCGTATATAACTATATGATAGATTTATCCAATGGAAGTGGATGTTCGTAGTGATACGGGGTGTTCTGGAGAAATGCAAAGGGTAAAAGAAGGAGTGGCAATAATGTATGCAACTCAGACAATCCAAAATCCAGTGTTTTAAGAAAGTTCGGTTAACTTGATTACTGAGTTATAGTCTAGGGTCGGGCCATGGTTGCTGCCAAAGAGAGAGAGAGAAAAGAAAAACTCAGCGTGCATTCTAACCTAGATCAGAATGGTTAATCACTTTATCTAATCAGGATATCTCCCACTGTATCCTCAAATTCTGCTCCAAACCTGAAAGAAGAATTAGTCGGGATCACCCGAGGAGTAAACCAACTCATCAGTGGGAATCGGGATCCAACTATCATCGCATGATAACGTGATGGAATCCACTCAAGTTATCATACTCCAGAAGGTATGCGCATGCCTGGAAAGTTTCAGTTTCTTTAGAAACCCCCGATGTGTGTTTTTACCCCTAAGACCCAAGTGACCTTGACACAGTCAACAAATCAAAGAGTCCTAGTCAAGTCCAGCCCGTCATTATCCTGGATTGTATTAAACCCACCCGAACGAGCCCTTGACACAGTCAACAAGGCCGCACGACTGTCCTAACCAATCGCATTAATATGCAACAAACAAGCACTATGTCACGACCCGAAATAGCACGTGACTGGCCTTGAATCATATGAAGTCTATAGGACCCCATCTAATTCAAGTAAGCCAAAAGCCCAGAAATCTAAAACCATTTTTTAAGGAGTAAATGAGGAAAAGTAATTTTTAAGAAGTAAGGAAAACATGTTTTAAAAGCAAGGTTTTTAAATAAGTAAGCCGAATATGCATTTTTAAAGTCTAATGTCTTTTCTAAAAATTTCGGCAGAGTTTCCTTTGTAAATACTGGCCCCAAATGGGGTACAACATGAATAATATATATACAATAAAAAAAAGGCATCCCTAAGCGGGAGCTAGCTCTTCGTCAATCGACGGTCACAACCACGCAAGCAGTATAATATACAACGCCGAAGGGCGAGAATCAAAACTCAAAGGAAACTCAAAATCAGCATGAAAACCATAATACTACAACGCGCGACTCTAAGGTCGAAATAATACATAGCTGGTTTTCTAAGTCTTAAACAATATACCAGTTTGGTTGATGGAATTACTAGATACAACTGAATAAAATAATACAAGGGTGGTCACGATGCGAGTGAACCCACCTACCAATGCAATCACCCAGAAAGGAAGCAGTGTTCCAGAAAAGCCGCAATGAAACCTGTACGGCAAAACCTGCAAGAACTGTGGCACAACGGGGGTGAGTTGCCAACTCGTGAATAAAAAACATCACAGAGCAGAAATCGTATGTATGACACAATCCTAGGTCAATACGATCAGATATATATATATATATATATATATATATATATATATATAAACCTCAAATGAATAAGTCTGAAGCATGATAAGGTGGCAATGTACATCTATACATGAGTGTGGTGCCAAGTGCTTGTGCCAGTGTCTCAGGTAATAGCATATCATAAATATGAGGTATGATCAATGTCGACTATATTATGAAGTCTATGAGTATGTGGATATCATCCAACTATGTGATCATTGTCAGCAATATCAACTATATGTATGTGGATATCATCCAACTATGTGATCAATATCATCAATGTCAACTATATATATGTGGAAATCGTCCATGTGTCACCCAATGACAATAAGCATCATGCATGTAAATATCATAAAGCATATGCATGGAAGTATGAGGATGTAAATCAACATGTGTCGCTCGCGACATATCAAAATCATGGAACCTGAGTGTCAAGCATCGACACTCGAAAAACATCATGAAACCTGTGCCTAGCATCGGCACGTAAATCCTCATATACATAGGGCTCCGTCAGTCCGGATCAGCCCCTTTCATCTCTCAACTCCGGTCGGTATCCCTCAGATATCCGCCGAGCTCAACACAATCACCGGTAGGTAGTACTCCCCTGCCGGGCTCACTGTCTAACATATATGAGTCTTCTTGTCCCGGGGTACCTCACCGGGTCCACCATGTATCCGCAGACGGTGCCTACCGCTCCTCGAATCGGGTTTCACATGCCACTCTCAGAACCGAGAAAACACATGGTGGACGCACTGAAATATCATATCAAGGGTAACCGGGTTTTTAAAACAATACATACTCTCCTTTAAAATACCCACGGTTCCCAAATCCAGAAATATCATGGAAACGACATATTTCAATGCGTATAATTAGAAAGCATGATGTATGCGACATATAAAAGAAATGTAAGCATATCATGCAACATGGAATAGTAATATGCACATATTGAGGGAGACCACTTCTTTAAAATGAATACAGTTTTTAAAATACATCTTGCGGTTCCCAAATTTCCAAAATCAAGACAGAATCGTCTATGTATGTGCAAGTATGTATGTGTACAGAATATTAGTGTACAATAGGTATGTGCATAAGTATGAGTGTACAATAAGTATGTGCACGTGTATGAGTGTACAGTATGTAAGTACACGGATATGAATGTACAATAGGTATGTGCACAAGTATGAGTGTACGGTATGTAAGTACACGAATATGAATGTACAATAGGTATGTGCACAAGTATGAGTGTACAGTATATAAGTACACGAATATGAATGTACAATAGGTATGTGCACAAGTATGAGTGTACATTATGTAAGTACACGAATATGAATGTACAATAGGTATGTGCACAAGTATGACATGCAAGGGTCATATCCTGAATGCAACAGTACTACAGTGTAGTGACATGGAAATTATCGATGATGAAGTGTGTGAGCCGGCAAGCAGGTGTATGTGAAACATATGCATCATCGATAATGGTGCTGGTGTCCTAACAGCATGGATTTGATACAACAATAAACACATTTGCACATGCGATACGAAAGCAAGAATATGCGGCAAATGAATAGTAAACACAACAGTGTAGAATCTACATCAAAGTATCTATGTCATACTGTTTTGCCATTTGGAAGGAGACGAATCGGGGTTTTTAGGAAAATAAGGGCTACGCTGTTTTTAAGAAAAGATGCGTCTTTTGAAAATATCCGTAGAATCCCTTGCCTGTCTTTAAAATACTCCTGATTCGTTAGTTTTCGAAATAGGTATGACATCGGCCTAGCCTAACATCTACTAGCAAGACTACGGCTCTAACTAACAAGTCAATCAGGAGGGGTATGGAAACCACCTAAATCTGAGTCGATATATATATATAGTCGGTGATCCCGCCTCAAAGGTACCGCGTACGATACAATATCATATGACATCCTCGAGTCATGAGTGCGGATCTATCATCAATAAAAAGCTCGTACGGTAAATCATCATACGGCATCCCAAAAGCTGGGTACGGGTCAATATCGCATTCATCTCATCAATTATCTGGTATCCTTATCATCATATCTCATGATCTAAGGTACTGATTTAAGTCTAGTACAAATCGATACCATCTATGTAAATATAAATGCGTGTGTGAAACACACGTCCAAAGGTCCGCTACAATCTCATGTCGTATCCCAAATACGAATCACATTACATCACTGATCTCATGGCACTATGCCCAATCTCATCGACTTATTTCCAAATATCATCCACTATCCTCATCATCCAGGTATATGTATAGCAAATAAGCATGTGTGTGCGTGTGGGTGTAAACCTATTCTAGGGTTCGTATCTAGGAAACTATACTAGTTTACATCTAAACCCTATCTATCCATAGTACACCTAAACACATCTAGAATATCCATATCACACATAACACTATCATACATATATATAGTACATATCTAGTATACTAAGCATCGAACTGCGGGGGTGCTATACGCCATCCACCCGACTTCCCCCGTAGATATAATCTACTCACCTTGCATCCTGCGTGTCGGTGTCGATATCGCCTTCATCTTCTTCATCGTATGAAGCCCTCGAGAAGGTACCTACAAGATAACACAATCGTAATGCACCTTAAAATCACATCGAGAAAACCAAACGACACGCTAAGGCCTATAGGTTAGAACCTATGGACTACGCTTTCAAAACCATCAAACAATCCTCGATATCGTCGTACAAATGTCAAGTGATCAAGGTAAAACACAAATACGCAAATCCAGAATTTAAAATACGCAAAACAAAACTCCGAATCAAAACGGCAACTTAGGAAAAAGGCTCCAGATTCTACCCTAGGCAAAATTGGTCAATTTTGCATATGCCGGGGGTCTAATTTACATGAAATAAAGCTACAGAACCAACACGAATCAAATTGGTGGGACCCATGCCGCAATTTGCGGCCATACATATTAAATCTGCGGCCAGAAAAAGGATTCAGGGACTGGGGTTTTGGTGGTAGCTTCCTAGGTACCTGCATGTATCACTGTCCTTGCAAAAAAATCAGAGTCTCGGGGTGATAGCAGATTCCATTTTACATCCACAGAATTCATAATTTCCCGATATCGGCTTTTTTAAATCCGTATTCCGGGGTTCTAGTATCTGGTTTAGGTCTTAATTCTAGCACTAGGGGGTTGGTGAGGCCTCTACTGAGCTCAATTGTCCATCACAACTCTCAATTTCTAATAACCCTAACTAGAATTCTTCTAAGTCCACAAAACCACTCGATATCGACAAGAAACATGTATGGATGCATAAGGAATTAAAACACTACACTAATGGTGCAGAAATTACCTCCTTTGGCAACTCAAGAATTTTCTTGAGTTGCTCAAAGTCCTCAAAATCTTCTCTTTCTTGGTCCATGGGGTAGCTAGTGAACTTGTGCATCTATTTTGTGAAATGGGGTTTGGGTTTTGAAGTGTTTAACATGGAGTTTTGGGGAGATGAAGAGGGGAGGGAGAAGGAGCAGCAGCAGCAGCAGCTAGGGGAGGAGAGAGAGGAGAGAGATGTGTGAATAATGAAGGAGAATGGCTCAAGACAAGGGTTGACCCTCACCCACTCTTTCTCTCTCTTGCCCACTCCTCACTATTCTAATCATATCCTTTTCTTTTCTTTTCTTTTCCCCTCTCTAATAAATCAATAACCATGCTATAAAACATGTAGAAAAGCCATGGAAATAAATGTAACAAGTGAAAAAAAAGATATGGTGCATGTTTTGCATAAATATGTTAAAAATCCGATTAGCGATTTTTAATCGCGATTAGCACTAAACTAGCATATAATTAATCATAAAAACTTAAAATTTGCATAATTTACAAAAAACACCCTCTTTTGAATAATTTCCATAATTTTCCAAAATTTTCCCCATTTATCGGTATTTAATTATACCGCCTTATTAAAATATTCAATATTTTATTATTAAATTATAAAAATTCCCAAAAATAATATATTTTTTTTGAAATGTTACACACTACTTAGCTACCGCACACTACGCCTTGATACAGTCAACAAACGCAGCACGAATACTAAGCAATACTTGTAAGAAATGACGGAGGGCTACGGCTGGTTTTTGGCGAAAAACCTTTAACGTAATGAACTTGATATCGTTGAAGGAACCGCATAACTTTTTACAAATATATAGTGACGAAAACTTTTGTTAAAGAGGTCACTCCCGGTGAAGGGATCTCGGCTCTTTCTTCGTAGAATGAGCTGCAGGATATTCCAAACTGAATATCGCAATGCAAAGCAAAAAGTAATCGACTATAGTGAAGTTATTACCCTGACGCAAACCTCTTCCCAAGGGGTCACTCCCGATGAAGGGATCTCGGCCCTTGCCTCGTCGAATGAGGTGCTGGATATTCATAACTGAATACCACTGTGCAAAACAAAAGAGAACGTCCTTGTAATAACAGCTTTTTGAAAATTGTTCCAACAATATCGAATTGGTTTGTTTTCCTTGCATTGATCTAAATCAATGCAGTTCCATCAATTAATCATACCACAAAAGAATGAAAATATAATGTACGTATATGCCATCCGCATTTGCCACTGGGTCCCGTCATCACCCGTTAGGTTACTTAACTAACGACAGAGCGGGGACTGGACTAGCGCGGGTGTAAAACATATACAACATCTACTAGTATATATATAGCAATATAAAATAATCACTCTAGGCGTGATAAATGCAACATCACAGAAAAGTAATAAGCATCACAGAACAATACAGATAATCTGGGAGCCCCGGGTTTCCTTTAAGCCGCAACTGAAACCCGACGTTCCCCTGGTCGTGTGGATAGCCTGTGCAATGAAAACCTAGACCCCTACGAGTGTGGCAAGTTACCCGCCAAAACCAGAAGCGGGGCAGCCCCCTTCAGCAAAGTGAATGGACCACCCAGCACTTCACGGAATCCGGTAACTTGAGCACCCCTCCTTGGGTCAACCTGTACCCCCTACGAGTGCGGCGAATAGCCCGCCAATTCTAGAATGAAGCCCCCTCCATCTTAAAGCCATGAGATGCGGGCCCGTCGCCCTCTAGAACCCGGCTATCCGTGCACTCTACCGTGGGGGTAATCCTAGAATAGAAAAGAAAATATTTATAACGGTGACATTGACCTCAACCAGGTCGTGCCCCAAAATAATAATATACAAACAGGCAGTGACGACAGTCCACATGTTGGACGCTCGCCCCGCGATATCAAATGTACAAATAATACTAAACTATACTAACATTGCATCCAAGATATCCACTACGACAAATCCTTAACATCACAGCACAACATAAAACATCAACGTGAATGTCACGTTCGCAAACCCATCTAAAAGGACTATAGCAATTAGACAAGATTTACCGCTTGAATGACATTCACGGTCGCAGATAGAAATATAATGTACTGCAAACATTAAACAATGTTAGAAAATATCGACTTCGAAATAACCTCTGAATAGCCCCAAACAACCTGATAAAACCATATCAAAACCGGGCTTAACAAACAATACCAATGCACCAAGATTCCAGAGACTAGACTGTACCCCAAAAACCAAACCCAAAAGCCTCAAACAGGCCGGCCTCCTCGGATTTGGGAGCCATGTGCTCGGCAAAAATCCGAGGGGTTGGTGTCGTTTTTGGGGTGCAGGCTATAGGTCAGGTCAGTAGTCTTCTGTACATGTTTAAATAATTTTTGAAGACACTTTCAAAATCGACAGAGAATGAAATGTGCAGGGTAGTGTATCGGGTTTGTTTCGATTTCGATAGTTTAACATTGTCCGAACAAGCTAGCTAAGTGTTAATGGGTTGGCTCTGATACCATGTTGGGATACGGCAGCGCCCCGGCCGAAAATCCGAGGCCAAACGCGGAACAAAAACTTTTGAAACTCGGCGCTACCGCAACCAATAACCCGGATCGTACCATTAACACTAAACTAGCTAACTACAAGAAATGATAGAATGGCTATATCGATCGATCCGTGTCCTTCGGTCTTTAGCCACCATCTTTAGCTCCTCACGGCATCTCCGATCTCGCTCGATCTCTGGTCTCCTCGTCGAAAAGGGCACCACATCAAGAAGTCTTTTTACGGGTTCCCACATCAAACCGAAGCAACTCGGACATGAAGTTTACTAGCCGACATGTCCAAGGTGAAGTAGAGAATGCGTGTGATAACTTTATCTCTAAACATCCATTGATTCTCAACACATGAGATTGTATGGATGGAGGTTAAAGATGAAGCCATTAATGGAGAAGGAAGTTGTGAGCACAAGAAGAAGGAAGAAGAAGAAAGGCTTTTGCTTATTATGTTGTGTGTTATTTTTGAGAGAGAGAGAGAGAAATATATCAATAACCAAAGTTCGAACCATCACATGGCAGCCCCCTCTCTCCAAAATACCCCCACTAATCATAATTAGCCCCATAAATCAATCCATGTCACATTAATGGTCACATAAACCAAGACCATGAGTCACCAAGTGAATGTGACATGAAATGATGCATATGGACAAAACTTGCACTCACATTTTCCACTAATAAATATTAATCCAAATGTGTATAACAATAAATAGAATGGCATCTTCTAAAGTAAACTTGTGACGGATCACAAGGATACTCCTCACCTGTATATACATACCTATATCCGCATTCCGACTGAATGCAAATGCAATGAGACTAAAGTAATCCAACAAATCTAATACTAGAATTCGGCTTAAACCAAAGCCCACTAGTATGATCCGTCCGATCATGATCCGTGCACATATGATCGAACCCTGCCATAAAACCATACGGCCTCTACAACGTTTCGCCCGAACATGGGAAACTTTCTGTGGGGGACTCTAAAGACTCGTCAATATGCTGGCGGTGGGTTTAACCACAAGCACGTCAGTGGTACTAGCTGTACGTAACGGCTACCCATGTATTGACCAAAAGAGAGGCTGATGAGCGAACTCATCCTGATACCCTACTGAGCCTATCTATGACAATCTCCGTACAGTCCGGTCTGTTCGTCTAAGAGTATCGCATATCGGGCCTAGGGGTAAACGTCAGACCCCCAATAGAGATATAAGTCGTGTCGGAGTGTAGCCCAGAACACCTTGAGAAACTACTGGAATACCTACCAGTAAATCTCACTTGCCTTGGCTAAGGATTTTGTGTAATGGCTCTCCAGACACAGCGCGATATCAACCCCCAATCCCGGAAGAGACGAATCCTATCTAACCGCTACTGCCTCCAAGTGTTTCGGGATTGCACCCAACTACTACCTGTTTGCACGACTCCTTTGAGCCGTGGTAGGGTAGCAATCAAAGAACAGTGGGAACACACTTGAGGCAATGTAGCAGTGTCAAGTCAACGGACTAAGCTGTACTCATGTTACCCGGGAACTGCTCCTGACGATAGGTATAGTTCCAATCAGCAGTGCCCCTGCGAGTCCGTCTGGTGTACTCATAACCCAATGAGCGCCTGTATACTATCTTAGGTGAACCAACTGACACCAATGGCTTGTGAGACCAGCCACCGCCTCTCGTCGGGGTCTCGATCCGTATACACTAGTCTACTATCGGAGTATCGATGCCCAGTCTCGAAACTCGCACGACTAGGGACACTTTAAGGATGTACTTATAGACTACCCAACTCTCACGTATATGATCGCCATCATACTGCTGGTAGTCAAGCAAGAATCCTATGGGCTTTATCAACGTGTAATAGTGATCTGTAATGTCACCTGAAGCATGTACAGGATGATAAATACAAACCAGATAGCATACTATCATCTCGAGTAAGACTGTTCTACCGGTATAGGTCCTCCCTCAATCATTGCAATCACGTGCCTGCAATCCAATAATTGACTTGAGGGCACTATAGCCAACAGTAAAACCATACGACCTCTACTCGTTTCGCCCGAAGCTGGGAAACCCTCTGTGTGGGACTCTAAAGACTCGACACTACGCTGGCAGTGGGTTTAACCATAGGCCGCAAGCGGTACTAGCTGTACGTAACGGTCCCCAGGTAGATGTTGTTAGTGTATATGCCCTAGAGGCCATTACTGTATCATATTGGTTTGTATATTACTTAATGGAAGCTTGGGATATTCACCTTGTATATACAATCTTGCTCAAAATAGTAGTATGCTACTTGGTTTGTTTCTACTTCAATGTGTACATGTGTTTATTTTATGATATCACCTATACGCATCAGTGGAGCCCTTAGGATCTTTGCTTGATTACCGGCGTTGTGATGGCAGTCACACTAGTGGGGGCTGGGTAATCTGTAAGCACATCCTTATGCAGGTCCCTAGTCGCAGGACTATCGAGACAGGGCATCGATACTCCGGAGTAGACTAGCGCATGCGCTTCTCATCCCAGTGTGGGAGACGGTCTGTCCCACAGCCGTCAGTACGTCGTACTTGAGATAGTATGCGGGTGCTCGTTAGGTTACGAGTACACTGGACAGGACTCGTCGGGAACTGACTAGTTGGTTTTATACCTATCGTCAGTTATCAGTTCCCAGGTGACATGAGTACAGCTTAGTCCGCTGACTTGATACTGGCACTTCGCCTCGAGTGTGTTCCCACTGTACTTTGATTACTACCCTACCACGGCTCAAAAGAGTCGTGCAATCCGGTAGTGGTTGGGTGCAGTCCCGAAGCACTTAGAGGCAGTGACGGTTAGACAGGATTCGTCTCTCCCAGTATTGGGGGTTGACATCGCGCTGTGTCTAGGAGAGCCATTACACGAGTAGTCCTTGGCCAGTGCAAGCGAGATATACTGGAAGGCTTCCAGTGTTATCTCAGGGTGTTTTGGGCTTCACTCCGACACGACTTGTACCGCTATTAGGGGACTGACGTTTACCGCCCCTTAGGCCCGCCATGCGAAGTATCAGACGAACAGACCGGACTGTACGGAGACTGTCACAGTCAGACTCAGTAGGAGTTCAGATGGGGTTCACCTCGTCAGTCTTCTTATCGGCATCTACCCGGGGACCGTTACGCACAGCTAGTGCCGCTTGCGGTCTGTGGTTAAACCCACTGCCAGCGTAGTGTCGAGTCTTTAGAGTCCCACACAGAGGGCTATTCGCCATTGGGCAAAACTGAGTAGAGGTCGCATGGTTTTGCGACAGGGTTCGTTCTCATCCGCGCACTTGTGCACGTTTGGAGTCCGAACTGATATTACTAGCGGGCTCTGGTTTGAGCCAGATACTATTATATGTTTTGGGGTTAGTTTTATCTCATAGTATTCATGTTCCTCGGAACAAGAATGCGGGTGTGTATGCACAGTTGATTGAGGCGGAGGAAGAGGTTTTCATTAGGGTTTCGGAACGGGTGTGTATGCACAGTTGACAGTCGTCTTTTTCCAAACCCTAATGAATTTATGATATATCAATTAATAATATTAATTAAATGAAATTGTGTCATGGTTGGGTTGGTTGACTTGTTGACCAAGGTTGACTTGTTGACCATGGTTGAACTTTGACTATCATCATTACATATCAAAGATGCTCTTTGATTCTAGCAAAACCATTTAATGTGTGTAATGATAATTGTCATTTCAAACCATCCATCAACTATTTCATTTTGATTATTATTATTAATTTGATAATTCATTTTCATATTATGTTATGGTTGTAAAAAGGTTTTATTCTATCATAACACTTCTCTCTCCTCACTTCTTCTTCCTCTTCCTCTAGTTCAAGGAGACTCACTCTCATGTGTTGAGAAACCCCCTCCCTGAGATAAAAACACCCCAAAACCACTCTCTACTCACTCTAGGGTTAGAGGTCTAGCAAGCCAAAGACCCTAGTTCTCTCAAAGTTCGAGAAAGGAGCCCGAAGGTTGAACCTTCCATCTTTGACGGAAGAAGGCGACGAGGAAAGCACCATCCAAGCTCTACAAAGGTTTCAAGAAGAAGGAGTTCAAGTTAGGTATAACATCTTTTCCCGAGTAGCTAACTCTCTTTAGCTATGTAGCTAGTTTAGTTTAGAAAAGATCCCGACTTTTGTTAGTCCATGTTGCCTAATGCGCTAAAAATTTGTTTTTTATACCGTTTCCGCCTCCCCGCAAGAACCGGGGTTAGCAACGTGGATTTACAGTGGTATCAGAGCCTAACTAAACTTAAACTAGCTTAGTAGTAAAGTGTATGGAAGTTCGATCGGAAAAATCGCAAAAACTACGACATGCAAAACCCTAACTTTTTGTTGAAATTTTTTGTGCTCTAAAAATAAAAAGTTTTACTCCAAAATTCGGCTCAGGGTTTTGTGAAGACACCCTCCAAAAATGGTCGCTTGAACCCATCAAAGCGCCGCGGTTCCGCGGCAGAACCATGCCCATTGCTGCGGAACCGCGGCCGTCTTGTCACTGTTATCGACCAGGTTTGCTGCAGTGTTCTTCTGGTAGGGTTTTGGGATTTTTAAGATGGTTTATTTGTGCCCAGGTTTTCCAGAAAAGAAATTTGTTTTTGGGGGCCTATAAATCCGTATTTTTGATCGGAGTTCACTACACTTTGATAATCGGTTATATCTGTGATGTTTATATGTATTGAACGTCGGCTAATCGCTATATGTCGATTAGTGGGGGTTATACATATCTGTGATCTGTGTTTGATGAAGGTATGTGTATATGAATGCGTTGGACTGTCGCGGGTGAATAGCCGGGGTGAATGTGAGATGAGTGTTTCTTTTTCTTTCATTCATGTAATATGTAAATTGATGTAATATTATTTGTATGGCCGCACAACCGGGTCGGGGTTGTAACCGTCATTGTATAATTCTTTTTACTGTTTTTGCTCCTAGGATAGACCCATGGAGGGGTGCACAAACTACCGGGTATCTCGAAGTGCCAAGTGGCCTACTCACGGCGTTGAGGGAGGTTGCTCCACTTCGGGTACTTGGCGGGTAGTTTGCCGCACCCGTAGGGGTCTTGGGTGGGGTATTGGCTATTCACCGCGACCGTGTAACCGCTTTTCGTTGCAGGCTCGAACGGATTGCGGGTTCCTAGTATATCCAATGTATTCATCTGTGATCTGTAATGTCTATCATTGCTATATATTTATATATAATAACTATTTAGGCGTTGCTTATGTTTTACAGCCGCGCTAGCCCAGCCCCCGCTCTGTCGTTAGTTAAGTAACCTAACGGGTAATGACGGGGCCCCGTGGCGAATGCGAATGGCATAAGCGTACGTCATATTTTGGTTGTTTTCTGCAATGGTAGGATTAAATGATAGGACGCATTAAAAGAACTAATGCAAGAATATCACGCATTAAAAGAACTAATGCAAGATAATAAACCAAGCAAAAGTCGTTGGAACACTTTCGAAAAACCACTCGGTTCTTTTCAAAACTAACTTTTAAATGCGGAGCTTGAGCCACTCTTTTTAAAAGCTATCTCGTTCCATCGATTATATCAAGTTCACTACGTTCACGGTTTCGCCAAAACCATTCGTAGCCCTCCGTCGTTTCACATGAATAGTCAATAGTATTCAAGCTATGTTTGTTGGCCAAAGTCAAGGCATAGTGATTGGTAGCTATTGGGTATTCATGTGCAGCATAGATAGATGCGTTGATTTGGAACAGTCGTACTGCCTTGTTGGCCAAAGTCAAGGGTAGGTACGGGTGGATTCAAATTAACCTGGAGAACGACGGGTAGAACTTGACATGCGACTTATGATTTGTTGGCCAAAGTCAAGGTCATAAGAGCATGGGGCAAAAATCCACATCGGGAGTTTCATAAGTACTGAAACTTGCTAGATTTGCATACCATTTGGAGTGTGATGATTCTGGTAGGATTCCTTCAGTTTCGTCACGCGATGATATTTGGATCCCGATCCTACTGTGAGTATATGCTACTCCTCGGGAAATTTCTCACTAAACGATCAATGCTATAAACCTAGTAGGTGTCTAGAAAGGTGTTAGCGGGGCTACGCCCCCAGGGAAAAGAGGTTCTTAAATTAAGGAACTTCACGAAAGCGTTGGAAAACCTCCCTCGAAGTACCAACACTGGCCTGGCTGAACGGTTAAGCAAGTATTGTGCGGTGGGATTGATCCCGACTGATTCTTCCTTTATGGTTTGAGGAGGGATTCGAGAGACAGTGGGAGCCATCCTGTTTTGACAAATTAAAAACCATTCTAAACTTGCAAGAGCATCGTGCTGAGTGTTTCTTCTCTCTCTCCTAATTGCAGCGACCAATCGACATGACTGGACTTAAGTTACTTCTAGATAAAAACATACTGACAGGGCCAAACTACAAAGATTGGCTCAGGAATGTCAAAATGGCAATCACGTACGACAAGCTGGGGTATCTTCTTACCACCAAAGCTCTCCCCGTCCCAGGTCCCACCTCCAGCGTCGCGGATAAGGAAATCCGTAAGACTTGGGAGATTGATTGCGCGAAGGCCAAGTGCCTCGTGCTTGCCTCTATGGACAACGAGCATCAGAGGAGGCACGAGAATATGGACCTGGAATCCATATTTCTCCATACAAAAGAACTGTATGGAGAGCAGTCTCGTATCGCAAGATACGAAGTGTCGAAGAAGTTATTTTCGGCAAGATTGGCCGTCGGATCATCGGTAGCGGAATACGTGCTTAAGATGATTGGCTACATTGAGGAGCTCGCAGAACTTGGGACCACGTTGGAGAGTGAGCTCTATACGGACTTGATTCTCCAGTCCCTTCCTTCTACTTACGCCCAGTTTATACTGAACTTCAACTTACAAGAAAAGGAAGTTGAACTTTCAGAACTCCTCAACATGCTGAGGAGCGCAGACGGTACCTTACAGAAAGGTAGGGAAACATCCACTTTGTTTGTAGGAGGATCTTCTTCTTCTAGGTCCAAGGCGAAAGCCAAGGGAAAGAAGAAGAAAGCCCCCGCCAAACCAAGGGGCGGTGTTAGTAAAGTGGATACGAAGGGAAAGGCAAAAGCAACAAAGATAGCGGGGAAGCTTGTGGGTAAAGAAGAATGCTTCTATTGTCATAAGAGTGGACACTGGAAGAAAGATTGCAGGGCTTGGAAGGCCAGGACACAGGAACTGAAGCAGGTTGCGGCTTCAGCTTCAGGTGTGTATGTTATTGATAATTGTCTTTTAATAAACTCTACTTCCTGGGTATTGGATACCGGATCAGGATCTCATATCTGTAATTCTTTGCAGGCGTTGAGAAACTGTAGGTTTTTGAAGGCAGGTGACATGACCCTCAGAGTTGCAAACGGAGCTGGCATGGATGCTAAGGCCGTGGGGGACTACCACCTGGGAATGACAGATGGACATGTTTTGGTTTTGCGCAATTGCTTTTTTTGTACCCAACGCAACTTGTAATATCATTTCTGTATCTTTGGTTTCTAAAGAAGGTTATGAATTTGCGTTTGTAAGTAATGTTGTAAACATTCACCTTAATCAAGTTCTGATTGGGTCAGGTACATTGAGCAATGGTATATACGTATTAAACCAACCACAGATTTTCAATGTCCAGAATACACACAAAAGAAAGTCTCCAGATATAAATCAGGCTTTCTTATGGCATTGTAGACTAGGTCACATCAATGAGAGAAGGTTGACTAAGTTACATACAGAAGGATATTTGGATCCGTTCGAATATCAATCGTATGCCACTTGTCAATCCTGTCTCAAAGGAAAGATGACAAAGACTCCGTTCACTGGACACGGAGAAAGAGCGAGCGAGCTCTTGGGACTCGTACACAGCGACGTGTGCGGTCCAATGTCTACACATGCGCGAAGCGGTTATTCTTACTTCATTACTTTTACGGATGACTTCTCAAGGTACGGTTATGTCTTCTTGATGAAACATAAGTCCGAAGCCTTTGAAAAGTTCCAGGAATATAAGAATGAAGTAGAAAAACAGACCGGCAAAAGTATCAAGATTTTAAGATCGGATCGAGGTGGAGAATACTTAAGTGCCGAGTTCCTGAATTACTTAAAAGAGAATGGAATTCTCTCTCAGCTCACTCCTCCATACACTCCGCAACATAACGGTGTATCGGAGAGACGGAACCGGACCCTATTGGATATGGTACGGTCCATGATGAGTAACGCTGAGTTACCGCGATCATTCTGGGGGTATGCGCTAGAATCAGCTGCATACCTTTTGAACCGAGTTCCCACTAAGACTGTGCCTACCACCCCATATGAGATGTGGTGTGGGAAGAGGCCCCATCTCAGTCACATTAAGACACGGGGAAGTCCAGCTTTTGTCAAAAAGCAGCATGCGGACAAACTCGAGGCACGCTCAGTACAGTGCAAGTTCGTGGGATATCCAAAGAACTCCAAGGGATATTTCTTCTACTGCGAAGAGGAACAAAAGGTTTTTTTTTCTCGTCATGCCTACTTCTTGGAAACTGAGTTTTTGGAAAACCAGATAAGTGGGAGCACAGTAGAACTGGAAGAAATTCCAGAACCACGAGCTATTACTGAAAGCCTAGTGGAACCAGAGGTTTCAAAAGAACAGGACATTCCTACGCCGCTCCGCAGGAGCAGTAGACAGTCTCATCCGCCCGAGAGATACTACGGTTTTCTTATAGACGGGGATAGAGAGGATTGCATCATAGATTATGATGAGCCTACTAGCTTCCAGCAGGCCGTTCAGAGCGTTGACTCGGTAAAATGGCTGGATGCAATGCGGACCGAAATGGAGTCCATATACACCAACAAAGTATGGACGTTGGACATTGCTCCAGACGGGGTAAAACCCGTAGGATGCAAGTGGATCTTCAAAAGGAAGATTGGTGTAGATGGACAGGTTGAGACCTATAAAGCTAGACTGGTTGCAAAGGGTTTTCGTCAAAGACCCGGTTTGGACTATGACGAGACCTTTTCTCCAGTAGCTATGCTGAAATCCATTCGGATCCTTCTTGCCATTGCTGCCTTCCACGATTATGAGATTTGGCAAATGGACGTAAAGACTGCTTTTCTAAATGGAAATTTAGAGGAGTGTGTCTATATGGACCAGCCAGAGGGTTTCATTCAGAGTGGGAGCAGCGGAAAGGTGTGCAAGTTGCTTAAGTCCATCTATGGACTAAAGCAGGCATCGCGGAGTTGGAACATCTGTTTTGATGAGACAGTCAAGGAATTTGGCTTTATCAAAAATCCAGATGAACCATGCATCTATAGTAGATTTGTAGCAAGAACTGTAGTATTCCTCGTTTTATACGTGGATGGCATTCTCTTGATAGGAAATGACATTCCTATGCTACAATCTGTCAAGGGGTTCTTGTCGCACAGGTTCCCCATGAAAGACCTGGGTGATGCCTCATACATCCTGGGGATCCGGATCCATCGTGATAGATCCAAGAGGATATTAGGACTTTCACAGTCCAGGTACATCGACACCATACTGAAAAGATTCAGTATGGAAGATTCCAAGCGCGGTAACCTACCGGCTTGTCACGGGATCACCCTCTCTAAAGAGATGTCTCCCAAGACTGATTTGGAGAGGGATCGCATATCTATTATACCCTACGCTTCTGTGGTAGGCTCTATAATGTATGCGATGTTGTGTATCAGACCGGATGTAGCTTATGCACTGAGTGTGGTAAGCCGGTATCAGTCAAACCCTGGGGAGAAACACTGGATGGTGGTAAAGAACATTCTCAAGTACCTGAGAAGGACTAAGGAGATGTTCTTGGTGTATGGCGGAAAAGACCTCCAGATCGAGGCCTTTGCTGACTCCAGCTTCCAGAGTGACAAGGATGATTCCAAGTCCATGTCGGGTTTTGTCTTTACCCTCAATGGAGGGGCGGTGTGTTGGAAGAGTTCCAAACAGGAAACCGTTGCAGACTCGACTATAGAAGCGGAATACATCGCTGCATCTGATGCCGCAAAAGAAGCCGTCTGGATGAGGAAGTTCTTGAAAGAACTTCAGGTGGTTCCGTCCATTGTTGATCCAATACCTCTGTATTGCGACAACAACGGGGCTATAGCTTTAGCGAAGGAACCCAGGTCCCATCAGAAATCCAGACACATCTTAAGGCGGTATCACCTGATCAGGGAGATCGTGGATCGCCAGGAGATCGAGGTTCGGAGGGTTGCTTCAGAAGATAACACTGCAGATCCATTCACCAAGGCCTTGCCCCAGACTCAGTTCGAGCGGCTGATCGAGATGATAGGTCTTCGATACGCCAGTACATGGCCTTAGTGCAAGTGGGAGATTGTTAGTGTATATGCCCTAGAGGCCATTACTGTATCATACTGGTTTGTATATTACTTAATGGAAGCTTGGGATATTCACCTTGTATATACAATCTTGCTCAAAATAGTAGTATGCTACTTGGTTTGTTTCTACTTCAATGTGTACATGTGTTTATTTTATGATATCACCTATACGCATTAGTGGAGCCCTTAGGATCTTTGCTTGATTACCGGCGTTGTGATGGCAGTCACACTAGTGGGGGCTGGGTAATCTGTAAGCACATCCTTATGCAGGTCCCTAGTCGCAGGACTATCGAGACAGGGCATCGATACTCCGGAGTAGACTAGCGCATGCGCTTCTCATCCCAGTATGGGAGACGGTCTGTCCCACAGCCGTCAGTACGTCGTACTTGAGATAGTATGCGGGTGCTCGTTAGGTTACGAGTACACTGGACAGGACTCGTCGGGAACTGACTAGTTGGTTTTATACCTATCATCAGTTATCAGTTCCCAGGTGACATGAGTACAGCTTAGTCCGCTGACTTGACACTGGCACTTCGCCTCGAGTGTGTTCCCACTGTACTTTGATTACTACCCTACCACGGCTCAAAGGAGTCGTGCAAACCGGTAGTTGTTGGGTGCAGTCCCGAAGCACTTGGAGGCAGTGACGGTTAGACAGGATTCGTCTCTCCCAGTATTGGGGGTTGACATCGCGCTGTGTCTAGGAGAGCCATTACACGAGTAGTCCCTGGCCAGGGCAAGCGAGATATACTGGTAGGCTTCCATTGTTATCTCAGGGTGTTTTGGGCTTCACTCCGACACGACTTGTACCGCTATTAGGGGACTGACGTTTGCCGCCCCCTAGGCCCGCCATGCGATGTATCAGATGAACAGACCGGACTGTACAGAAACTGTCACAGTCAGACTCAGTAGGAGTTCAGATGGGGTTCACCTCGTCAGTCTTCTTATCGGCATCTACCTGGGGACCGTTACGCACAGCTAGTGCCGCTTGCGGTCTGTGGTTAAACCCACTGCCAGCGTAGTGTCGAGTCTTTAGAGTCCCACACAGAGGGCTATTCGCCATTGGGCAAAACTGAGTAGAGGTCGCATGGTTTTGCGACAGGGTTCGTTCTCATCCGCGCACTTGTGCACGTTTGGAGTCCGAACTGATATTACTAGCGGGCTCTGGTTTGAGCCAGATACTATTATATGTTTTGGGGTTAGTTTTATCTCATAGTATTCATGTTCCTCGGAACAAGAATGCGGGTGTGTATGCACAGTTGATTGAGGCGGAGGAAGAGGTTTTCATTAGGGTTTCGGAACGGGTGTGTATGCACAGTTGACAGTCGTCTTTTTCCAAACCCTAATGAATTTATGATATATCAATTAATAATATTAATTAAATGAAATTGTGTCATGGTTGGGTTGGTTGACTTGTTGACCAAGGTTGACTTGTTGACCATGGTTGAAACTTTGACTATCATCATTACATATCAAAGATGCTCTTTGATTCTAGCAAAACCATTTAATGTGTGTAATGATAATTGTCATTTCAAACCATCCATCAACTATTTCATTTTGATTATTATTATTAATTTGATAATTCATTTTCATATTATGTTATGGTTGTAAAAAGGTTTCATTCTATCATAACACTTCTCTCTCCTCACTTCTTCTTCCTCTTCCTCTAGTTCAAGGAGACTCACTCTCATGTGTTGAGAAACCCCCTCCTTGAGATAAAAACACCCCAAAACCACTCTCTACTCACTCTAGGGTTAGAGGTCTAGCAAGCCAAAGACCCTAGTTCTCTCAAAGTTCGAGAAAGGAGCCCGAAGGTTGAACCTTCCATCTTTGACGGAAGAAGGCGACGAGGAAAGCACCATCCAAGCTCTACAAAGGTTTCAAGAAGAAGGAGTTCAAGTTAGGTATAACATCTTTTCCCGAGTAGCTAACTCTCTTTAGCTATGTAGCTAGTTTAGTTTAGAAAAGATCCCGACTTTTGTTAGTCCATGTTGCCTAATGCGCTAAAAATTTGTTTTTTATACCGTTTCCGCCTCCCCGCAAGAACCGGGGTTGGCAACGTGGACTTACAGATGTCGATAAGAAGGCCGATGAGGAAACCCATCCGAACTCCTACTGAGCCTGAATGTGACAATCTCCGTACAGTCCGGTCTGTTCGTCTAAGAGTATTGCATATCGGGCCTAGGGGGCGGTAAACGTCAGACCCCTAATAGCGGTATAAGTCATGTCGGAGTGTAGCCCAGAACACCCTGAGAAACTACTGGAATACCTACCAGTAAATCTCACTTGCCCTAGCCAGGGACTTTGTGTAATGGCTCTCCAAACACAGCGCGATATCAACCCCCAATACCGGGAGAGACGAATCTTATCTAACCGCCACTGCCTCCAAGTACTTCGGGACTGCACCCAACTACTACCTGTTTGCGTGAATCAATAGAGCCGTGATAGGGCAATAATCAAAGTACAGTGGGAACACACTCGAGGCGAAGTGGCAGTGTCAAGTCAACGGACTAAGCTGTACTCATGTCACTTGGAAACTGCTACCTGACGATAGGTATATTACCAACCAGCAGTTCCCTACGAGTACTGTCCGGTGTACTCATAACCTAACGAGCACCTGCATAGTATCTCCAGTACAATGTATTAATGGCTGTGGGACAGACCATCTCCCCTGCTGGGATGAGAAGTATATACACTAGTCTACTCCGGAGTATCGATGCCCCGTCTCGATAATCCTACGATTAGGGACCTGTATAAGGATGTGCTTGTAGATTACCCGGCCCCCACTAGCGTGACTGCCATCATAACGCTGGTAATCAAGCAAAGATCCTAAGGGCTCTACTAATATGTATAAGCGATATGTTAAAAGAAACACATGCACATATTGAAGTAGAAACAAACCAAGTAGCATACTACCATTTTGAGCAAGACTGTCAATACTAATGTGAATATCCCAAGCATCCATTAAGTAATATACAATCCAGATACAATAATGGCCTCTAGGGCATATACACTAACAATCTTCCACTTGCACTAGGGCCATGTGCTAGCATATCGCAGACCTATCATCTCGAATAGCCTCTCGAACTGCGTCTGAGGGATGGCCTTTGTGAATGGATCTGCAGTGTTATTCTCCGCATCTACTCTCTTCACCTCGATCTCCCGGCGATCTACGATCTCCCTAATCAGGTGGTACCGCCTCAAAATGTGTCTGGACTTTTGGTGGGACCTGGGTTCCTTCGCTAAAGCTATAGCGCCGTTGTTGTTGCAATACAGCGGTATTGGATCAACAATGGTTGGAACCACCTGAATTTCTGTGAGGAACTTCTTCATCCAGACAGCTTCTTTTGCGGCATCGCAAGCAGCTATGTACTCCGCTTCCATTGTCGAGTCAGCAACGGTGTCCTGCTTGGAGCTCTTCCAACAGACCGCCCCTCCATTGAGGGTAAAGACATAACCCGACATGGACTTAGAGTCATCCTTGTCACTCTGGAAGCTGGAGTCAGCAAAGGCCTCGATCTGGAGGTCTTTTCCGCCATACACCAAGATCATCTCCTTAGTCCTTCTCAAGTACTTGAGAATGTTCTTTACTGCTATCCAGTGCTTCTCCCATGGTTTTGACTGATACTGGGTTACAACGCTCAATGCGTATGCTACATCTGGTCTGGTACACAACATCATATACATTATAAAGCCTACCGCATATGCGTAGGGTATAGATGACATGCGAGCCCTTTCCAAATCAATCTTGGGAGACATCTCTTTGAAGAGAGTGATTCCATGACAAGCCGGTAGGTTACCGCTCTTTGAATCTTCCATACTGAATCTTCTCAGTATGGTGTCGATGTACTTTGACTGCGAAAGTCCCAACATCCGTTTAGATCTATCACGATAGATCTGGATCCCCAGAATATAGGAAGCATCACCCAGGTCCTTCATGGAGAACCTCTGTGACAAGAATCCTTTGACTGACTGTAGCATAGGAATGCCATTTCCTATTAAGAGAATGTCATCCACGTACAAGACGAGGAATACCACAGTTCTCCCAACAATCTTACTGTAAATGCATGGTTCATCTGGATTTTTGATAAAGTCGAATTCTTTGACCGTCTCATCAAAACAGATGTTCCAACTCCGCGATGCTTGCTTTAGTCCATAAATGGACTTAAGTAATTTGCACACTTTACCGCTGCTCCCACTCTGAATGAAACCCTCTGGCTGATCCATATAGACGCACTCTTCTAAATTACCATTTAGAAAAGCCGTCTTCACGTCCATCTGCCAGATCTTATAATCGTGGAAGGCAGCAATGGTAAGAAGGATCCGAATGGATTTGAGCATAGCCACCGGAGAAAAGGTTTCGTCATAGTCCAAACTAGGTCTTTGACGAAAACCCTTTGCAACAAGTCTAGCCTTATAGGTTTCAACCTGTCCATCTACACCAATCTTCTTTCTGAAGATCCATTTGCAGCCTACGGGTTTTACCCCTTTTGGAGCAATGTCCAAAGTCCATACTTTGTTGGTATACATGGACTCCATTTTGGTCCGCATTACATCCAGCCATTTTACCGAGTCGCCGCTCTGAATGGCTTGCTAGAAGCTAGTAGGCTCATCATTGTCAATGATGCAATCCTCTCGATCCCCGTCTATGAGAAAACCATAGTATCTCTCGGGCGGATGAGACTGCCTACTACTTCTGCGGAGTGGCACTGGGATCTCCTGTTCTTCTGAAACCTCTGGTTCCACCAAGCTTTCAGTAATAGCTTGTGGTTCTAGAATTTCTTCCAGCTCTATTGCGCTCCCACTTTTCTGATTTTCTAAAAATTCAGCTTCCAAGAAGTGGGGATGTTGAGAAACAAAAACCTTTTGTTCCTCTGCGTAATAGAAAATAAACCCCCTGGAGTTCTTAGAGTATCCCACAAACTTACATAGTACTGAGCGTGCCTCGAGCTTGTCCGCATGCTGCTTTTTTACAAAAGCTGGACATCCTCATGTCTTAAGGTACTTAAGACAGGGTTTCTTCCCACTCCACATCTGATATGGTGTGGTAGGCACAGTCTTGGTTGGAACCTTGTTCAAAAGATATGCAGCTGATTCTAGTGAATAACCCCAGAAGGATCGCGTTAACTCAGCCTTACTCATCATGGAACGAACCATATAAAATAGAGTTCGATTCCGCCTTTCCGATACACCGCTGTGTTGAGGTGTGTATGGAGGAGTAAGCTGAGAGAGAATTCCATTCTCTTTTAAGTAGCCCAGGAACTCGGCACTTAAGTATTCACCATCTCAATCAGATCTCAGTGTCTTGATACTTTTTCCTGTTTGTTTTTCCACTTCATTCTTGTATTCCCAGAATTTCTCAAAGGCCTCGGATTTATGCTTCATCAAGAAGATATGTCCATACCTAGAGAAATCATCCGTAAAAGTAATGAAATAGGAATAACCACCTCGCGCATGTATAGACATTGGACCACACACATCGCTGTGTATGAGTTCCAAGAGCTCGCTCGCTCTTACTCCGTGTCCAGTTAACGGAGTCTTTGTCATCTTTCTCATGAGACAAGATTCATAAGTTGCATAAGACTGATATTTGAACGGATCCAAATATCCCTCTCTATATAACTTTGTCAACTGTGTTTCATTGATGTGACCCAGTCTACAATGCCATAAGAAAGCCTGATTTGTTTCCGGAGACTTTCTTTTAAGTGTGTTCTGGACACTGAAAATCTAAGCTTGATTTAATACGTATATTCCATTTTCTAATGTACCTGACCCAATCAGAACTTGATTTAGGTGGATGTGGACCACATCGCTTACAAATGTAAAATCATATCCTTCCTTAGAAAGTAAGGATATAGATATGATATTACAAGCTAGACTAGGTACATACAAACAGTTACGTAGAATCAATATCTGCCCACTTGTCAATCCTAGGTGATATTCCAGTACGGATTCAGCGTTCACGCTCATTCCGTTCGCAACTCTGAGAGTCATATCACCTACCCTGATAACTCTACGGTTTCTCAAAGTCTGTAATAAATTACAGATATGAGATCCTGATCCGGTATCTAGTACCCAGGAAGTAGAGTTAATTGACATACACTTTTCAATTACAAACACACCCGAAGCCGAAGCCACAACATGCTTCGAATCCTGGCTACTGGCTTTTAAAGCCATGCAATCCTTCTGCCAATGTCCTTTCCCGTAATAATAGGAACGTCCCTCTTTCCCTACTTTTAGTCCTGAAACTATTGCCCTTCCCTTTACTTCTACCTTCCTGACACCGCATATCGGTTTTGTGGAGGTCTTCTTCTTCTTACCCTTTGCTTTTGCCTTGGATGCAGAAGAGGAAGATTCCCCAATAAGCAGAGCGGGTGTCTTCCTGCTTTCCTTCAGGATGTAAGTAGAGGGTAGGGACTGTAGAATCAAGCCAGTACATGACTCGTTCTCCAACTTGGTCTTCAGGTCCGTGAGCTCATTAATATAGCTAGTTATTATAAGGACGTTGTTCCCTACAGATGACCCGATAGCCAACCTTGCTTGAAGCAATTCCTTCGAGGTCTCATATCTTGCGATACGGGATTGCTCTCCATATAAATCTTTGTTATGGAGGAAGATGGAAGCTAAGTCCATCTTCTCATGCTGCCTCCGGTTTACACCATCTACTGAGGCCAACACGAGGCACTTGGCATTCGTACTATCCCTTTCCGATGTCTTACGGATATCAACATCCATGACGGTGGAAACTGGACCTGGGACAGCGGGGGCTTGAGTAGTAAAGAGGTGTCCCAGCTTGTCATAGGTAATGGACATCTGGACAGACCTTTGCCAGTCATTATAGTCAGATTCAGTCATTTTATTATCTAGATGTAACCTAGTCTTGGTCATTGGGTCGCTGCATTTAAGAGAGAGAGAGAAGAAAACACTTTAGTATGATGCTCTTGCAAGTTTAGATTGGTTTTTAATTTATCTAAACAGGATGGCTCCCACTGTGTCTCGAATCTTCCTCAAACCATAAAAGAAGAATTAGTCAGGATTGATCTCATCGTACAATTCTTGCTTAACCGTTTGGCCAGGCTAGTGTCGGTACTTCGAGGGAGGTTTTACGACGCTTTCGTGAAGTTCCTTAATTAAATAACTTCTTTTCCCTGGAGGCGTAGCCCCGCTAACACAGTTATAGACACCTACTTGGTTTATAGAATTGATCGTTTAAGTGAAAAAATCTCCCCAGGAGTAGCGGATACTCACATTAGGATTGGGATCCAAATATCATTGTGTGATAATGCTGAAGGAATCCTACCAACATTATCAAACTCCAAATGCTATGCAACACTAGCAAGTTTCAGTTTCTTTAGAAACTCCCGATGTGGATTTTTGCCCCATGCTCTTTTGACCTTGACGAAGGTCAACAAATCATAAGTCACATGTCAAGTTCTACCGATCATTGTCCAGGTTAATTTGAACCCACCCGTATATACCCTTGACGAAGGTCAACAAGGTAATACGACTGTCCCAAACCAACGCATCTATCTATGCTATATATGAACACCCAGCAGCTACCAATCACTATGACTTGACGAAGGTCAACAAACATAGCTTGAATACTATTGAATATTCATATGAAATGACGGAGAGCTACGACTGGTTTTGGAGAAACCGTGAACGTAGTGGACTTGATATAATCGAAGGAACCTGATAGCTTTTAAAAGGAGTGGTTTAAGCTCCGCATTTAAAAAAATTTGCTGTTTTGAAAAAACCGAGTGGTTTTGAAATTGTTCCGACGATTCAGCTTTGGTTTGTTTTCTTTGCATTAATATAATGCGTCCCATCAATTAATCCTACCATTGCAGAAAACAATGAAAATATAACGTATGCTTATACCATCCGCATTCGCCACGGGGCCTCGTCATCACCCGTTAGGTTACTTAACTAACGACAGAGTGGGGGCTGGACTAGCGCTGATGTAAAACATAAGCAACGTCTACTAGATATCATATATAGATATATACATTCGTCAGACACAATGATAGACATTCCAGATCACAGATGAACACATTGGATATTCTAGGAATCCTCGTTTCGTTTGAGCCTGTAACGAAAGACGGATTACACGGTCGTGATGAATAGCCAAACCCCACCCTAGACCCCTACGGGTGCGGCAAACTACCTGCCAAATACTCGAAGTGAAGCAACCTCCCTCAACAAAGTGAGTAGGCCACTCGGCACTTCAAAATACCCGGTAGTTTGTGCACCCCACCTTGGGTCTATCCTAGGACCAAAAACAGTAAAAGAAATAATACAATGGTGGCTACAACCTCAACCCGGATGTGCCCTGCAAAAATAATATTACATCACTTTACAAATTTTATATCGAATGAAAGAATGAAAACCCTCATCTCACATCCCCGGCTATTCATCACGACGATCCTACAAGTTTATATACACAAACCAATATAATCATCACAGAAATGTGCAACCCCCAACTAACCGACATATAGCAATTAGCGAAAGTTTACAAACACATTTAACAGTACTTAAAACGTTAAACGACATTAAACCGCGACTTCGAAACACCCGGTATTTGCCACAGTAAAGAATTTACAGTAAAATCAAAATTGGCAAAAACAAACAACTCCTGAAGCCCTAGATCCAAGTCACAAAGCCATACACCAAAATACGAAGCATTTCCCTAAAATTGAACCGAGCTCGCCGGTTTTATGGGCATTATGGCCGGCCCAGTTTGGGTGGAAATGTCCCGTTTTTGTTCTGTGTTCATTTTACAGTTCAAAGAGTACTCTGCAGTTGCTAAAATAATTTTTAGAGCCTCATTAAAAATCGACAGAAACATGAATCTATGCTTCGATGTTTTCGGGTTATTTTGGTTTCGTAGTTTTACCTGTCGCTTAAACTGTTAGCTATGGTTTAGTCGGCTCTGATACCACTGTAAGTCAACGTTACACACCCCACGGGTTTGCGGGGAGGCGGAACGGGTAAAAAACGATTTTTACAAACAAGGTAACATTGACTTTAACACCAAGATCTTTGCTAAACCATAACTAGCAAACTAATTAGAGGTTTTATCTACTATTTAAGAAGATTATACCTAAAGTTCCAAATCCTTCTTGTCTTCCGCTTTCCTCGTTCACCTCGCAAGCTCCTTGGAGTAGAAATGGAAAGCACCTCCTCGTCGGCTTCTCAATGTAGTAGAAGATCCACTTGAGAGTTCCAACCTTCAGCTAAACCTCCAAGTTGAGGTATCTAGATCACTTGGTGTGCTAAACTAAGCAACCTAGAATAAGTAGAGTGTGATTTAGCTTAGTCTCATTAACCCTTGATTATCAACACATGATACACTAGGGTTTTGAGAGGAAGAATGAGAGAGCAAGCTTGAGGAAAGAGAAAGTATTTGTGATGATGATAATAAAAAATAGAATTGCTACCTTATATATGACCATAAGCATGGCATGGAAAATATCTCATCAAAATATCTAGGTCAAAAATATCTCATCAAAATATCTAAGGTCAACAAGTCAAGCCAAGTCAAAAGGTCAACCCAAGTAGCCATGCCATATAATTATCATTTACCAAAAATAACAATATCTTTTCTCCACCTCATATTTGTTTTGACCAAGTCAATGGTCAAAACCCTAATGAGATATCTCCTTCTATACCCCCTCTCATCCATATATACATACCCGCATCCGTATTTTGAAAAACACGAATACAATGAGACGGAGCTAATCCAATAATCAAATACTAGGATCCGGCTTAAACCAAAGCCCACTAGTATTGTCTGCTCGAACATCACACGCGCACAAGTACACGTATGTGATCAAACCCTGTCGTAAAACCATACGACCTTTACTTGTTTCGCCCGAAGCTGGGAAACCCTCTTTGTGGGACTCTAAAGACTCGACACTACACTGGCAGTGGGTTTAACCACAGGCTGCAAGCGGTACTAGCTGTACGTAACGGTCCCCAGGTAGATGTCGATAAGAAGGCCGATGAAGAAACCCATCCGAACTCCTACTGAGCTTGAATGTGACAATCTCCGTACTGTCTGGTCTGTTCGTCTAAGAGTATCGCATATCGGGCTTAGGGGGCGGTAAACGTCAGACTCCTACTAGCGGTATAAGTCATATCGGAGTGTATCCCAGAACACCCTGAGAAACTACTGGAATACCTACCAGTAAATCTCACTTTCCCTGGCCAGGGACTTTGTAGAATGGCTCTCCAAACACAGCGCGATATCAACCCCCAATACCGGGAGAGATGAATCTTATCTAACCGCCACTGCCTCCAAGTGCTTCGGGACTGCATCCATCTACTACCTGTTTGCACGACTCAATAGAGCCGTGGTCGGGTAGTAATCAAAGTATAGTGGGAACACACTCGAGGCGAAGTGGCAGTGTTAAGTCAACGGACTAAGCTATACTCATGTCACCTGGGAACTGCTACCTGACGATAGGTATATTACCAACCAGCAGTTCCCTACGAGTCTTGTCCGGTGTACTCGTAACCTAACGAGCACCTACATACTATCTCCAGTAAGACGTACTAATGGCTGTGGGACATACCATCTCCCCTGCTGGGATGAGAAGCGTATATATTAGTCTACTCCGGAGCATCGATGCCCCGTCTCAATAATCCTACGATTAGGGACCTGTATAAGGATGTTCTTATAGATTACCCAGCCCCCACTAGTGTGACTGCCATCACAACGCTGGTAATCAAGAAAAGATCCTAAGGGCTATACTAATATGTATAAGCGATATATTAAATGAAACACATGCACATATTGAAGTAGAAACAAACCAAGTAGCATACTACCATTTTGAGCAAGACTGTCAATACTACTGTGAATATCCCAAGCTTCCATTAAGTAATATACAATCCAGTATGATACAATAATGGCCTCTATGACATATACACTAACAAGGCGGCCGGACAGCTTCCTGCTCGGCTTATCCACAGTGGGTAGCTTCCTGCCCGACAACGCTGTGGATCCAAAGCCTTCATCATGAGGTGTCTAAGCAGCTTCCAGCTCGGCTGTCATGACCCGAAATGGCACGTGACTGGCACTTGAATCATATGAAGTCTATAGGACCCCATCTAATTCAAGTAAGCCAAAAATCCCAGAAATCTAAACCATTTTAAATAAGAAGTGAAGGAAAACTTGTTTTAAGGTTTGCATATAATCACTTTGAAAAAAAAAATTCATAGTAAAACCTTTTTAAAACATCAAGTCTTTTCCAAAAATTTCGGCAGAGTCTCCCTTGCAAATACTGGCCTCAAACGGGTACAAATATGAATATATGAATAAAGGCATCCCTAAGCGGGAGCCAGCTCTTCGCCAATTGGCGGTCACAACCACGCAAGCAATATAATATACAACGCCGAAAAGCAAGGATCAAAACTCAAAGGAAACTCAAAATCAACATGAAAACTATAATAATACAAGCGCGACTCTAAGGTCGAAAATATACAACTGATCTCTAGGTCTATCAAATAATACAAGTCTGGTTGATGGAGTTTACTAGATACAACTGAATAAAAATAAAGTACAATAGTGGTTACGATGCAAGTGAATCCACCTACCAATGCAATCACCCGGAAAGAAGTAATGTGCCAGCAAAGCCGCCAAGGAAATCTATGCGGCAAAACCTGCAAGAAATTGTGGCACAACGGGGGCGAGTTGCCAACTCGTGAGTAGAAAACATCACCGAGCAGAAATCGAATAAACAACGGTTCCTAGGTCAACTATATCATGAAGGTAATACTATGATATCTGGGGTGACTGTATCAGTATATGTGCCAACTATATACTCAAGTCTATAAGTATGTGGATATCATCGAACCATGTAATCAATGCCTGTATGCATGTGGATCTCGTCCACGTGTCAACCAATGACACAACAACATCATACACGTAAATATCATAAAAGCATATGCATGAAGGTATGAGGATATAAATCAACGTGTGTCCCTCGCGACACATCAAAATCATGGAACCTAAGTGTCCAGCATCGACACTTGAAACATCATGAAACCCGTGTCCGACATCGACACGTAAATCCTCATATCTCAGGCTTCGTATCGTCTGCGGGATCGGCCCGCGGGCTCCGGCAGTACGGATCGGCCTATATCCATCTCATGACTCCGGTCGGTATCCTCCGCATAACCGCCAGGTCCAACCAATCACCGGTATATAGTAGTCCCTCTGCCAGGCTCACCATCTACTACACAGCAATCCGTTCTTGCCTCGAGATACCATACCGGGTCCACCATGTACCCGCAATCGGCCTCATCCAACTCGTCGAATCGGGTATCACTGTCACACGTCTCAGATCCGAGAAAACGCATGGTGGACGCACTGAAATATCATATCAAGAGAAACCGGGTTTTTAAAACAATGCATACTTTCTTTTGAAATAGCCACGGTTCTCAAATCCAGAATCTCATGAAAACAGCATAACTCAATGCGTATAATCGTAAAGCATGATGTATGCGACATATGACAGAAAATGTAAGCATATCCATATATCATGCAACATGAAACAATGATGTGACAATATCGTAATGCTGTGAACATATGTGAACATAGCAAGTAAATCATGTAAGGAGTTATATCATGATGCGGCAATTCTACTGTGTGGTGACATAGCAATTATCGATGATGAAGTGTGTGAGCCGGCAAGCAGGTGTACGTGAAGCATACGCATCATCGGTAATGGTGCTGGTGTCCTAATAACATGGGTTTCATAACAACTAAAGAAAACACGAATAGCTTGCAATGCGATGTGAATAGTAAGAATATGCGGAAAATGAATAGTAAATGCAACAATAAGGAATATACATAATAAATATATGAGTCATACAGTTTTGGCGTTTTGAAATAGCACGAATCGTGGTGTTTAGAAAATAGGGGCTACGGTGTTTTCAAGAAAAAGTACGTCCTTTGAAATATCCGTAGTATCCCTTGGCCTGTCTTTAAAATACTCACGATTCGTTAGTTTTGGAAATAGGAATGACTCGAGCCCAGTCTAACATCTACTGACCAAACTACAAGACTAAACTAACAGACTATTCGAAAGGGTAAGGAAAACCACCTAAGTCTGAGTCGAATATATACATATATAATAGTCGGTGATCCTGCCTCAATAGTATCACGTACGATACAATATATCATATGACATCCTCGAGTCAAGAGTGCGGATTTATCATCAATATATAGCTCGTACGGTAAATCTATCGTACGGCATCCCAATATGGGTACGGGTCGAATATCACATTTATCGCATCATTTATCTGGTATCCTTATCATCATATCATGAACTGGGGTACTGATCTAAAGTCTAGTACCTACTGATACCATCTACATATATATATGCGTGTGTATGAAAATACATCGCCTAAGGACCCGCTATAATAATCATGTCGTATCTATTAATACGAACCATGTCATATCACCAATCTCATGGTATCACGCCCAATCTCATCGACTCATCTCCAAATATCATATACTATCCCCATATCCAAGTATATGTATACATATACATACATACATATATATATACACACACACACACATATTCACATACCTATATGTATATATATATATATATATATATATATATATGTATATATCTCCATATACGCACAAGTAAAATAACATGTAAGCGTGTGTGTGCGCGTGTGTAGATAAACCTTGTTCTAGGGCTCGCGACTAGGAAATTAACTAATGACACTATCATCCAAAGTCCTTTAAAGCATTTCTAGCTAAGTATACACATCTTATAATACTATATAAGTATATATCTATATATATCATAACGCATTCGCGTTCTATACTACGAAACTGCGGGGGTGCTATACGCCATCCATCCGACTTCCCCCGTAGATATATATCTACTCACCTTTATCCTCGCTTGCCGAAGTCGATGACGCCGCGCTCGTCCTTGTCATTCAAGTCCACTCGAGGGTACCTACATATGTACATACAAGATATCATGAACCGAAATCGCACACGAAAACCAAATCGGCACGCGTATCACACATAGGTTAAAACCTATGATCTATGCATGCATGAATAACCAAACAACTCTCGACGATCGATGTATAAACGTGAATCGACCGAAATAAAACACAAATACAAAGTTCAGGTTATAAACAAGCACGAAACCAAAACAGAATCTCAGAAAACATGCTCCAGATTTTACCCTAGGTCAAATTAGCCAATTTTGCACATGTGGAGGGTCCAATTAACTGATATGGGAACCACAGACCAAGAACGAGGCCTGGGGGTCAGGTCCTGGCCGCAATTTGCGTCCAGAAGGCATTTATTTATGGCCTGGAAGTGGGGGTTGGGTCCAGGGTTTTAATGGTAGCTTCTAGGATGCCTGCTTGTATCACTGTCTTTGCTAAATAATTTTCAGGTCACCCGGGTTATAGAAGATCACCAAAACACATCACAAATTCCACAAATTCCCGATATCGGGGTTTCTAAGTTTGGGTCTTGGGGCTTAATCCTCTGGTTTTGTCCAGAATTCTAACACTAAAGGGGTTTAAGGTCTCAGTTATACTATCCCAATTCAAGACTTCCTCAAAACCCTAACTTGGAATTTTCTATCCTCACTAAACATCATTAAAACACTTCTAATCAAGCATGAACACTAATGTGAATGTAAAACTATACTAACGGTGCAAGAATTACCTCATTTGGCAACTCAAGAATTTTCTTGAGTTGCCCCAAGTGTCCAAAATCCTTGCTTTCTTGGTCCAAAGTGTTTGTAGTGGGCTTGTGCACATTTTTAATGAAAGGGAGATGAAGTTTTGAGTTGTTTTGGATGGTGAAGTGAGGTGTTTGAGGAGGGAGGAGGTGGAGGGCAGCCATGGGGAAAGAGGAGAGGGAAATGATGAAGGAAAATGAGGAGGAAACAAATGGCTAGGGTCAACACAAGACCCCTCACCCTCTCTTCTCTCTCTTGCCTATACCTCTCATTCTTTATTCTTTTCTTTTCTTTTTCTTTTCTATTCTTTTCTCTTCTCATTTATAAAAACAAATCATGCATGAGGAAAAGAAAAGGCCATGGTAGAAAAAATGTAGCAAATGTGAAAATGACTTGGTGCATGTCACATGCACAAAACAAGCTTAATGCACGATTAGCGATACTTAATCGCGATTAGCATTAAAATTGTATATAATTAATTATTAAAAATTCATAATTTGCTTAAATCAAATAAAACACCCTCATTTCAGAAATTCCTATATTTTTCCAAATATTTCCCAATTTATTGGTATTTAATTATACCGCATTATCAAAATATTCATAATATTTATTATTTAATTTTATAAATTCCCAAAAATAATATTTTATTTTTCTGAAATGTTACATTGGCCCATCCGCAACGGGTAGCTTCGTTCCTGACAACGCTGTGGATCCAAAACCCTCGTCGTTAGGCCTACAGGCGACTTCCTGCCTGACCTTAATGGCGGAACCTGAGGCCACACGTCAAAGTCGGTAGGCCGACCATACCCGGGCACAAAGTAGATGAAAGTATGTCTTAGCACCACTACTAGGTTTCTAGAGGTATCAAGTATGCAATTTTAAAAAATCTAGTGGGCTAAGCTATACTAACCTAGAATCGAAATAGAGAATTAGGGTTTGATACATGTAAACAACTTTACACTAAGTGAATAGAGAATACAACCTTTGTAGATCGGTCCTTCGCTTCTAAAGCTCCAAGTAGTAGTCCCTAGAACTTTCGTAGGCTTCACTTGGCGAAAGGAACGAGCTTGCTTAAGGATCTTCGAGGCCGAAGATGATCCACCTTGAAGAATCTCTAACTCAAGCTACCGCTTCACTAATTAAGAAATTAGTGAAGCAAACAACCTATACTAAAGGGCTAGTTTGGTATAGATTGATGAAGTAGGAATATTGCTCACTTTAGAATTTTATTTCTCTTTCTCTTTTTCACTCCAAGAAAATTAAGAGAGGAAGAAGATTAACTAGTGAAGAACTAGAACTCCTTTTTGAACCAAGGGTGAAATAAATATCTCATAGATATTTGTAGAGAGTTAACCATGGCTAAAGATAATGGTTGGGTTTAAAAATATCTAGAGTAAAACAAAATTAGTGGAATGAGTCATGGCTTCTACATGCTTCATGAAGCATCTTAAGCCATGCTCATTTTCCACTAATTTCCTTTTCTCTTAATAAATAATAACCCCAATTATCTTTAGTTTGGTGTGAGTCTCATACACCCATATTCTATGTATCATCCACCATGACACAATAGTATATATAATACATATGTATATATAAATA
This sequence comes from Agapanthus africanus, assembly GCA_030015575.1. Taxonomy (NCBI): domain Eukaryota; kingdom Viridiplantae; phylum Streptophyta; class Magnoliopsida; order Asparagales; family Amaryllidaceae; genus Agapanthus; species Agapanthus africanus. Next base: position 384,118,846 of record CM057350.1, read on the forward strand.
TATACATATCATATAATTATATATATCAATATATATATATATATATATATATATCCAAGAGAAGAAATTCTTTAGTGAGCTAATATTAACTAATATATATTAATATATCAAATATATATATATATATATATATATATATATATATATCAAATTATTAAACCAACACTTGATTTAATAATCCGGCTATATCATATATAACCGACTAATATCTTTTATATGTATATCAATTTATCGAATCAACACCTGATTCAATAACTCGGTCATATCACATATAATCGACCGATATAATATATCGCGAGATTAGAATACGGTATCACATACACGTATTTTATCAAGGTCCCGAACATATCACATATATGCCCTACTTCTTTTCGCTTGAGCTAGGAAACCTCTGTGTGGGACTCTAAAGACCCGTCAAAATGTCAACAGTAGGTAATGATCACATCAGTCACCCATAACCCATCAGTGGTACTAGCTGGACGTAACGACTACCCAGGTATTGAGCGAATAGAAGATCAACAAGCAAGCTTGTCCAAACTCCCGCAAAGCCTATAAGCAACACTTACCGTACAGTCTGGTCTCTTCGTCTGATATGTCGCATATTGAGTCTAGGGGTGGAATCGTCAGACCCTAGTAACTTGATAAGTCATGCCGATGTGTGGCCTATCATCGTTCGAGAAACTACTAATAACACTTACCAGTAAATCTCATCAGCCCTGGTCAAGGACTTGCTGTTATAACCTATCGAGTATAGCGCAACATCAACTCCTAATACCAGGAGAGACGAAACCCCTCCTATCGCTCATTGCCTTCATGTGACTCGGGATTGTACCCAAAATCCACCTGTTGGCACGACTCCTTTGAGCCGTGGTAGGGAGGAAATCAAAGCACAGTGGGAACCACACAAGACTCTATGACGATCTCGGGTCTACAGACTAACCTGTACAAGTGTCACCAGAGAACTGCTATCTGACGATAGGTATAGTACCAACTAGGAGTTCTCGGGGAGTCCTGTTCGGTGTACCCATTCTCTAATGAGCACCTGTGTACAATCTTTGATGTCAAACACCAATGGTTATAGGATCAACCATCGCCCCATACAGGGTCAAGAAACGTACACACTAGTCTACTCTAGAATATCGATGCCCTGTCTCGATATCCCCTCGACTAGGAATGGTTAAAGGATGTGCTTACGGACTACCCAAGCCCCACTAGTATGATCTGCATCATAGTCCTGGTAGTCAAGCTAACATCCTAAGGGCTTTATCAACATGTATCAGAGAGACAATATAATAATACTAGTGTACATGTTAAGATAAAGAGCAACCAGATAGCATACTATCATGTCGAGCAAGAAAGTCCTCTATATATATGTCCAAGCATCCACTATATCATACAATAATGGCCTCTAGGGCATACATATTACTAACAGTAGATAAGATCACCCAAGAAGATAAAGCTCAGATTCGGTCAATAACCGGCGCAACTCCAGCCCCACTCGGATCCAAAGGAGCGACCGCGCTAAGCTCTACTAAGGCCTATTTCTACTTTATATCTGTATTTGGTGTTCTCTCAGTCTACGTCGCCTCGACTTCGGGGTGAGGAAGGACATCGGCCTATTTCTACTTGGTATCTGTGTTTGGTGTTCGTCGCCTCTACTCCGAGATAAGGAAGGACACTGGTCTATCCATACTTGTGAAATAAACAAGGTGGAAAACATTACAGCTATGCACATTATGGACGAGCTAAGTCAATTCCAAATTTTGTACAAGGTATTATAAGCTTCTCAGGTTTACAAAATGCCCGAAGGCCTACAAAATAAAGGAAGAAAAGGGGGGATAGGGAGCTGCAAGGACGGTGACTTCAAACCGCCTTCTCGGCCGAGGCTTCCATGCCCTCCGCCTGCTCGGCCGATCCGCCACGGGCCTCGATGTTGGCTATAGTGCCCTCAAGGTAATTATTGTAATCGCAGGCGGGTGATTATGATGATTGAGGAAGGACCTATTCGGGTAGAACAGTCTTACTTAAAATGATAGTATGCTATCTGGTTTGTCTCTATCATCATGTACATGCATTATGTGGTATTGCAGATCACTATTACACGTTGATAGATCCTATAGGATTCTTGCTTGACTACCAGCATTATGATAGCGATCATATACATGGGAGCTGGGTGGTCTATAACCACATCCTTAAATGTCCCTAGTCGAGGGAGTATCTGTAAGTCCATGTCACGCACCCTACGTGTTCGCGGGGAGGCGGAATATATGAAAAACAATTATCAAAGCTTCGTAACATGGACTTGAGCACACGGATTGTGTCTAAACCATTGCTAACAAACTACGAAGGGTTTAACTACTCGGATTCGAAGTTATACCTCACGTTACATGTCCTTTGGGTCTTCATCGCTGTCCTCCACACCTCGTAGGCTCTATGGAACATGGGTACCTCAACGGCCTCCTCGAGTCAAAGACGATCCACCCGAGAGTCTATAGTCCGAGCTCCTATCTCGAATCTGAGATAACTACGGCTTCTAGTTTGCTAATCTAGAAGTCCTAGAGGGTGTAGAGTATTTAGATGGATTACTTAGTCACTTAAACCCTAGGATTCTCAACTCATGAGAGCTATTAGGGTTTGAGGAAGAAGATGAAGACTTGAGGAGAGAGAAGTGTTTTGTGATAATGAATGAACCATTCTCATTTGTGAATATCATGAAGCATAATAATATCATCAAAAATAAATATCTATCTAATATTCATCATGCTTCATTTAATTCACTAGATGAATCATCTAATGAGTCACCTAATGAGTCATGGATCATTTAGTGAAACATACACCTCATCATCCACCTTATTTAGTTTAAATCCTAAAAAGAATTAAACACAAATGAGTCACCTTCTTCTAGAAGCTTCCCGACAAATTACGAGACTGCTCCTCACATCCGTATTTCCGAAAAACACGGATAATCTTTGACTGAATAAATCCATCTGTATAATACTAGAATCTGGATTAAACCAAAGCCCGCTAGTATTATCTGCCCGATCATAGTACGTGCACAAGTGTACGTAAGTGATCGCGGCCCTGCCGTAAAACCATACGGCCTCTACACTTTTTGCCCGGTACAGGGAAACTCTCTATGTAGGACTCTAAAGACTTGACACTACGCTGGTAGTGGGTTTAACCACAGGCCGCAAGCGGTACTAGCTGTACGTAACGGTTCCCAGGTAGATGTCGATAAGAAGGACGATGAGAAAACCCATCCAAACTCCTACTGAGCCTGTATGTGACAATGTCCGTACAATACAGTCTGTTCTTCTAGGACTATCGCATATCGGGCCTAGTGAGGCGGTAAACGTCAGACCCCTAATAGCGGTATGAGTGAAGCCCATTATACCTTGAGAAACTACTGGAAACCTACCAGTAAATCTCGCTTGCCCTGGCCAGGGACTTTGCGTAATGGCTCTCCATACATAGCGCGATATCAACCCCCAATACCGGGAGAGACGAATCTTGTCTAACCGCCACTGCCTCCAAGTGCTTCGGGACTGCACCCAACTACTACCTGTTTGTATGACTCCTTTGAGCCATGGTGGGTAGTAATCTAAGTACAGTGGGAACACACCTGAGGCGAAGTAGCAATGTTAAGTCGACAGACTAAGCTGTACTCATGTCACCTGGGAACTGCTATCTGACGATGGGTATAGTACCAACCTGCAGTTCCCGGCGAGTCCTGTCCGGTGTACTCGTAACCTAACGAGCACCTGCATACTATCTCTAGTACGACGTACTGATGGCTGTGGGACAGACCATCTCCCCAGCTGGGATGAGAAGCGTATACACTAGTCTACTCCGGAGTATCGATGCTCCGTCTCGATAATCCTACGACCAGGGACCTGTATAGGATGTTGCTTATAGACTGCCCAACCCCCACTAGTGTGACTGCCATCACAACGCTGGTAATCAAGCAAAGATCCTAAGGGCTCTACTAATATGTATAAGCGATATGTTAAAAGAAACATATGCACATATTAAAGTAGAAACAAATCAAGTAGCATACTACCATTTTTAGCAAGACTGTCAATACAACTGTGAATATCCCAAGCTTCCATTAAGTAATATACAAACCAGTATGATACAATAATGACCTCTAGGGCATAAACAATAACAATCTCCCACTTGCACTAGGGCCATGTACTGGCATATCGCAGACCTATCATCTCGAATAGCCTCTCGAACTGCATCTGAGGAATGGCCTTTGTGAATGGATCAGCAGTGTTATTCTCCGTATCTACTCTCTTCACCTCGATCTCCCGGCGATCTACGATCTCCCTGATCAGGTGATACCGCCTTAAGATGTGTCTGGACTTCTGATTGGACCTGGGTTCCTTTGCTAAAGTTATAGCGCCGTTGTTGTCGTAATACAGAGGTATTGGATCAACACTGGTAGGAACCACCTGAATTTCTGTGAAGAACTTCTTCATCCAGACAGCTTCTTTTGCGGCATCGCAAGCGGCTATGTACTCCGCTTCCATCGTTGAGTCAACAACGGTGTCCTGCTTGGAACTTTTCCAACAGACCGCCCCTCCATTGAGGGTAAAGACATAACCCGACATGGACTCGGAGTCATCCTTGTTACTCTGTATAACATTTTGAAATAAATTGAAATAAATAAAATTAATTAACTAAATAATAAAATGTTAAATTAAAAAGTTATTAAAACCAAATAAGACAAATTCATAAGATATATGCAAAACAAATTAAATTAAAATTTTAGTATGCAACATAAATAAATTATAAGGGTTTTAGTGAGAAATTTAGTTTCATTTTAATAAAAAGGGTGTTATATAATAACATAAGTTGTGAAGGGTTTCTAGGTAAAGTTTAGGATTATGTGCAAATGAGAATTTAATTAGGGTGTAAGTGAAAAAGAGGTAAAATTATGTTTTTAGTTCAGAATTTTATTAAGATAATTCAATTTAGAGTTGATAAAGCTTGGACACCTCCTACTCTCATGTATAACCTACACACCACACCTCCTCCTTGCATGAAAACCCCACATCTTGCTTGGTGACACCTCCTCCTTTCCCTTATCCTTCCCTTTTCTCACATAAATAGCTTGTGTTCAGATCTGAAGCATTCTAAAAACTTAAGAATTTAAGGAAAGGAAAAGAAAAACAAAAATGGACAAGAGAGGTGAAGAAGAAGAACTAGGCAAGGATCTCACCATCAAGCTAGGACAAGGAGCTTGTGCATCTTGGAGGGTGTTATTCCAACAAATTATTGTTGGTAAAATTCATAACCACAGTAGGAAATTGAATTCTGTAACTAGTTTAATTTGAAATGAAAAAGTTCTATAATATCGTATTTTTGTAAAAACTAGACTCTGTTTGAATCTGCTGTAGTTTTGTGAAATGTTAACTAAACTAAATAGGTAAATTCCGGCGTCGCCGGATTTTTAGGAAGCCAGGGAGTTTTGGCTTGTTGGGTAGGTTTCTTTGTAGGATTTTGGCCATTTTGGTATTATTTAAACAAGTTAGTTTAACTGTATATAGAATCTGGAAGCTAATATCGGAAAAGATATCTAAAAACCTAAAATACGGCACGGTTAGAACGTATCACGATTTGTTTTCTGTCGTGATGCAGGGTAGGGTTAAAATCCAGTAAGGTTAAGTGTAAGATGGCTTGAAATAGTCGTATAAAATATAACTAGTACGTAGGAATATGTGTTTGAAGGGTCCCGGCAGCGTCCCGGCCATCGAAACGCGGCCAAAATGCGGAACAAAATTTTTCTAAACCGGCGCTACCGCTACCCGAATCCTGGATCGACCTTAAACCCTATACTAGCGAGCTAACTAAGAGTTAGAAAGGTTATACCGAGTTGATCCGTGTCCTTCGGTCTTCATTCCAAGCTCCTAGTGATCCTTTGACGATATTTGGTTGCCGGTCTTCCTCCATCTCCGATGATCCACCTGAGGGAAACGACGCAAGCTCCAACCTCGTCGAACGAGGTAACCGACGCTCCAAAGTCGCTAGCTATGGAGAGTGGGGATGTATGAAAGTGTCACTATATTTTCTCTCATCCCATGATCTCAAGAGAGCATCCATGAAAGATGAATGAAGGTGGTGATGAAGACTTGGCATGAACAAAGGAAATGGCTAAGTTATTTTTTGGAGCATGAGAGAGTGGGAGTAAAAATGTCACAAATGAAAATTAACCCCACCCAAAATTATGGCCGGCCCCCCTCTCTCATTCACCAAAAGAAAAAATATCATTTCATTTGTTTAATTTCATTAAACAAATGCAACCATACCTAGGTCCATGCTTTGACCCATACCTCCTTTCCACCTCATTTCCAAATGGTTTTCAATAAAGAAAATCATTAATGAGGTGACACCTTCTAGAAGCTGTTCCGTATAAAATACGGAATACTTCCCGGTACATGTATCGAAATACATATACGCGTATTCGTACCAAAATACGAATAGCCGAGAGAGAAAACGAATAGTGAACAATAATACTAGAATACACACACACACACACACACACATATATATATATACATAACTAAATTATTAAATCAAAAACACGATTTAATAATCCGGCTTAATCCTAAGCCGCTAGTATTATCAACCATCCGATTAAAATCTGCGCAGCATGCACATATTTAATCGGACACCTATATGTACCAACATTGTTAGTTATATGTATGCCCTAGAGGCCATTACTGTGCATTGGATGTATATTGTAGTGGATGCTGGGACATATATAGGTAGGACTTTCTTGCTCGACATGATAGTACGCTATCTGGTTGCTCTTTATCTTAACATGTATACTTTCTGTCTCTCTGATTACATGTTGATAAAGCCTTTAGGATGTGTACTCGACTTCCAGGACTATGATGTAGATCATACTAGTGGGGCCTGGGTAGTCCATGAGTACATTCTTCAATGTTCCTAGTCGTGGGAATATCGAGACGGGGCATCGATATTCCAGAGTAGACTAGCGTATATCTTTTCGACCCATGTGATGGGCGATGGATGATCCCATATCCATTGGTGTTTGACATCAGAGATGGTATGCGGGTGCTCAGTGGAGACTGGGTACACTGAACGGACTCGCCGAGAACTCCCAGATAGTATTATACCTCATGTCATATGGCAGTTCTCTGGTGACACTGGTGCAGCTTAGTCTGTTGACCCGAGATCGTCATAGAGTCTTGTGTGTCTCCCACTGTGCTTTGATTTCCACCCTACCATGGCTCTACTGAGTCGTGCAAACAGGTGGTTTTTGGGTACAGTCCCGATTCACATGGAGGCAATGAGAGATAGGAGGGGATTCGTCTCTCCCGGTATTAGGGGTTGATGTTGCGCTATGCACGACTGGCCATAACAGGAAATCCCTGGCCAGAGTTGCAGTGATATACTGGTAAGAGTTATCAGTAGTTTCACGATTGTTATGGACTTCACGTCGGCATGACTTATCGAGCTATTGGGGTCTGACGTTTACCACCCCTAGGCGAGATATGCGACATATCAGACGAACAGACCGGACTGTACGGTAAGTGTTACTGGTTGGATTCACAGGAGTGTGAGCAGGCTTGCTCGTCGATCTTCTGATCGCTCAATACCCGGGTGGCCGTTATGTTTGGCAGACCGCTTGCGGCTTGTGGGTGTTTGATATGATCATCACCTGCTACCAGCGTATTGACGAGTCTTTAGAGTCCTACACAGAGGTTTCCTGGCTCAAGCAAAACGAAATAGGAGCACATATGAGATATGTGCGGGACCGAGAATATTGCATGTATGTGATACCATATTCTATTCTCACGATGAATGTATCGATTGGTTGTATGCCATATAACCTAGTTATCGAATCGAGGATTGATTCAATAAGTCGATACATTGGATATTAGTCGGTCATATGCGATATAACCGGATCGTTAAATCAAGTGTTGATTTAATGATTTAATGTATAATTATATATTTGATATATTACTTTACATTAACTAGTATTTTTTCACTTAAAAAGGATTTTCTCACTTGATGTGCACATTGTATATGTGATATATTTTTGTGCACTTGATTGTATCATGTTTGATGATACATGAAAGTTTGTGTGTATGATTAAACCATGGTTATGTTAATGGTTAGGGTTTTGTTTATTTACTTATTCATTTATTTATTTATTCATTAATTCATTTTTGGGCAAAAATAAAATGGTGGCTTAGTTTGTTTTGTTGTTGAAGCTTCATGAAGCTTTGAATAAGTCTACCATTTTGTCTTTTGCCTTAACCCTAACTATTCACCTAACCCTAGTTAATTCTCTACACTAAACCATGGTTTCAAATATGATAAGTATCATTTTATTTTCTATTTAAAAATACTTATCATATTCTCTTCTTCTTCTTCTTTTTCTTCAAAAACAAGAAGAAAGCTTGCTACCATTAATGGCAACATGAGAAAAAGAGTGAGGAATCCAATTCTAAAGTGAACCCACTTCCTATTTCTCCATCCTCTACCACTTGCCAAGTAGTATAGGGTGTTTTCTTCACAAGTTTCATGACTTGGTGAAGTTGGAGCTTGATCTTGAGTTGCCTCGACGTAGATCATCTTCGGCATCGAAGTCGACGACCTAGCCTGCCCATTTCTCCGATGAAGCCGACGCTAGAGTCCGGGATCCGATGATCGCAGCGGAGGGACGTCAACACGGAGCTATGGAGGTGGAGAACCGGATCTACAAAGGTTGTAGTCACTTCCTTTTAGCAATAAAGTCGTTTACTTGCTTGCATCGTCTATTCATCTAGTTAACGATCCGTATTAGGGTTTGTAGGCACATGAAAAAATTTGAATTGGGCATGTTTGATATGTTATGAGACCTCATTAGTGTTCCTAGGAACCCTACAAACATACGTCATGTACACCATATCGCCTGAACCGTGAAAACCCTCTGTGTGGGACTCTAAAGACTCGTCAATACGCTGGCAGTGGGTTTAACCACAAGCACGTCAGCGGCACTAGCTGTACCTAACGGCTACCCAAGTATTGAGCGAAAGGGAGGCCGGCAAGCAAACTCATCCTGAACCCCTACTGAGCCTGTCAGTGACAATATCCGTACAGTCCGGTCTGTTCGTCTAAGAGTATCGCATATCGAGTCTAGGGGGGCGGATGAAGTCAGACCCCCAACAACGCGATATTTAGTGTCGGTATGAAACCCATCACCACCTGAGAAACTATTGATTCTGGATCGATAATTCTCGTCCACCGTGGCCACGAATTTTTGGTGATGGCCATCCAGACACAACGCGACATCAACCCCCAATACCGGGAGAGATGAATCCCCGACGATCCGATCACCGCCTCCATGTGGCTCGGGACTGTACCCAACTAAAACCTGTTTGCATGACTCATTTGAGCCGTGGTAGGGTAGTAATCAAAGCACAGTGGGAACTCACATGAGACAAATGACGATCTCAAGTCGACAGACTAACTTGTACACATGTCACCTGGGAACTGCTATCTGACAATAGGTATAATAGCAACTAGCAGGTTCCCGGCGAGTCCGTCCAATGTACTCATAACCCAATGGGCACCTGTATACTATCTTAGGTGAACAAACTAACACCAATGGCTTATGAGACCTGGCCACCACCCCTCGTCGGGGTCTCGATCAGTATACACTAGTCTACACTGGAGTATCGATGCCCGGTCTCGATACTCCTATGACTAGAGACATTTAAGGATGTGCTTATAGACCCCAGCTACCACATATATGATCGCCATCATAATGCTGGCAGTCAAGCAAGAATCCTAAGAGCTCTATCAACATGATGATAAAGACAAACCAGATAGCATACTATCATCTTAAGTAAGACTGTTTTATCGGTATAGGTCCTGCCTCAATCATCATAATCATCTGTCCGCGACTATGATAATTGCCTTGAGGGCACTATAGCCAACAATCTCCTACTTGTAGGGTTCCTAGGCAGTCATACAAGGGTTAATAAGGCATCAACCATGCCCGAATAAAAATTTAGACGTGCCGAATAACCCAAAGCCGGGATCTTTGCTAGATTATTAGGGTTTAACATGCAAGTAAACATCTTTACAACTAAGTGTGAGGGATTACAACCTTTGTAGTCCGCTCCTTCGCTTCATAAGCTCCGAGTAGAAGTCCCTTCGCCGCGATCCACGATCTCCCGGAGTCAAAAGAGGCCCCACAACTCGAACGATCCATGCTAGCTTATAGTGTTCCTTTTCTCCGATGATCTACGTCGACGTTTCTATAACTCAAGCTCTCTGACTCTAATTAGGTGAACACCCTAATCTAATTTTCTAGATTAGATGAGGATGATGGAGTAGTATTTATACTTTCTTTTTATATCAAATTCTCACATGAAATCATCACAAAATGAAAACCTAGTAAGCTTTCTCAAAACTCAAGGTTGAAGAAGAAGAACAAATAATGCCTTTTTTCTTTTTGTGATGAATAATGAAATGATATATCATTAATAATGCAACCATGGTCAAGGATGACAAGGATAACTCATATAGAGAATTAACTAGGGCTAGGGTTTGGGTTGAGTTAAACAATGAGTCACTAGAAAATATCAACCATAATATCTAACTCATGACAAAATAAATCCTTCTAGAAGGTGCAAGAAAGAACTAACACAAATCAAACCCTAACCTTGTTTAATCTCCACTAAACAAGTTACATTAGTAATCATATCATGTTACAATAATATATATCACATATATATTATATATTTGTAACAAAAGAAAATAATACAATTAACATATATCGCATATATATCAATGTATTACCCGATGAAAAAATGAAAAATAAAGCGAGCCAATATTAGATAATGTAATGCAATATATCATATATATTATTATACATTAAATTATCGAATCAATACTGGATCCGACAATCCGGCTATATCAAATATAACCGACCAATATATCATGTACCGATTCATCGAATCAATACTTGATCCGATGACCCGGCTCATATCTAAATATCACGAGAATATAATACGGTATCACATATCGCATTATCCTCGGTCCTGTACATATCACATATGTTCCCCTACTCCATTTTGCCCGACTCAAGAAACTTATATGTAGGACTCTAAAGAATCGTCAATACGCCAGTAGCAGGTGATGATCATATCAAACACCCACAAGCTGCAAGCGGTCAGCTAAACGTAACAGCCACCCAGGTATTGAGCGATCAGAAGATCAACAAGCTAGCCTGTACATTCTCCTGTGAATCCAATCAGTAACACTCCCGTACAGTCCGGTCTCTTCGTCTGATATGTCACATATCAAGTCTATGGGTGGTATACGTCAGACCCCAGTAACCGATAAGTCGTGGCGATGTGAGGCTCATAACGGGTCGAGAAACTACTGGTAACACTTACCAGTAAATCTCTATATCAGCCCTGGCCAGGGACTTCTAGTTATAGCCAATCGAACACAGCATAACATCAACTCCCTATACCGGAAGAGACGAAACCCCTCCTATTGCTCATTGCCTCCATATGATTCGGAACTGCACCCAAAAGCCACCGTTTTGCACGCCCTCTTGGACGTGGTAAGGTGGAAATCAAAGCATAGTGGGAATCACACAAGACTCTATGACGATCTCGGGTCTACAGACTACCCTGTACCAGTGTCACCGGAGAACTGCCATCTGACGTATGGTATATCACCATCTGGGAGTTCTCGACGAGTCCGTCCAGTGTACCCAGTCTCCACTGAGCACCCGTACACCATCCTTGATGTCAAAACATCGATGGATATGGGATCATCCATCGCCCATCATATGGGTCAAGATGCGTATACGCTAGTCTACTCTGGTGTATCAATGCCATGTCTCGATATACCCTCGACTAGGAACAGTTATAAGATGTACTCATCAACTACCGTGGCCCCACTAGTATGATCTCATCATAGTCCCAGTAGTCGAGTACATATCCTAAGGGCTTTATCAACATGTGAGAGTAAGACAGTAAACCAATACAAGTCAACATGTTAAGATAAAGTGAAACCAAATAGCATACTATCATGACGAGCAAGAAAGTCCTCTCTATATATATCCAAGCATCCATTATAATATACATCATATGTACAACAATGGCCTCTAGGGCATATACATAACTAACAATCTCTCACTTGCACTAAGGCCAGCTGCTGTAGTATCTCATACCTAGCATCCTGAATAATCTCTCAAACTGTATCTGTGGAATGGCCTTTGTGAGTAGATCCGCAGTGTTGTCCTTCGTATCTACTCTCCTGACCTCGATCTCCCGGCGATCAACTATCTCCCTGATCAGGTGATACCGCCTCAGAATATGTCTGGACTTTTGATGGGACCTGGGTTCCTTGGATAAAGCCACATCTCCATTGTTATCCCAATACAGAGGTATTGGATGCTCAATGGATGGAACCACACCAAGTTCACTAATGAACTTCTTTATCCAGACAGCCTCTTTGGCAGCATCGTTGGCAGCGATGTATTCAGCCTCCATCGTCGAGTCTGCAACGGTATCCTGTTTGGAACTCTTCCAACATACCGCCCCTCCATTGAGGGTAAAGACAAATCCCGAGTGCGACTTAGAGTCGTCCTTATCACTTTGGAAGCTGGAATCGGTAAAGGACTCCACCTGGAGTTCTCCGTTACCATACACCAAGAATATCTCCTTAGTCCTTCGCAAGTACTTGAGAATGTTCTTCACAGCTGTCCAGTGACTCTCTCCAGGATCTGCTTGATACCGACTCACTACACTTAGTGAGTATGCTAAATCGGGTCTGGTACATAGCATTGCATACATAATAGAGCCTACTGCCGAAGCATAGGATATCCCTTGCATGCGAGCTCTCTCTAAATCAGTCTTGGGAGACATCTCTTTGGAGAGAGTGAGTCCAGAGATCGTGGGTTGGTTCCCACGCTTGGATTCTTCCATACTAAACCTTTTTAGTATGGTGTCATTGTACCTAGATTGGGACAATCCCAGTATCCTTTTAGATCTATCTCTATAGATCATGATTCCCAATATGCAAGAGGCATCACCTAGATCTTTCATTGAGAATCTTTGTGATAAGAAGAGCTTAACTGATTGCAGCATAGGAACATCATTTCCTATCAAGAGTATGTCATCCACGTACAATACGAGGAATACAACCTTACTCTCTGCAACCTTCTTATAAATACAAGGTTCATCTATATTTTTGATGAAGTCAAACTCTTTGACTATAACATCAAAACAGATGTTCCAACTCAGCGATGCTTGCTTTAACCCATAAATGAATTTAAGCAGCTTGCACACCTTTCCGCTGCTCCCACTATCTATGAAGCCCTCTGGCTGAGTCATGTACACGCACTCTTCTAAATCACCGTTTAGAAAGGCGGTCTTAACATCCATTTTCCAGATTTCGTAGTCATGGTATGCAGCAATGGCAAGTAAGATCCGGATGGACTTAAGCATAGCCACTGGAGAAAAGGTTTCATCATAATCCACACCTGGTCGTTGACGAAAACCCTTTGCAACAAGTCTAACTTTGAAAGTCTCAACTTTTCCATCTACACCAATTTTCTTTTTAAAGATCCACTTGCTCCCAATGGGTTTTACCCCTTCAGGAGCATTTTCCAAAGTCCATACTTTGTTGGTGTACATGGATTCCATCTCAGATCGCATTGCATCCAGCCATTTCACAGAGTCACCACTCATGATGGCCTGCTCGAAACTAGTCGGGTCATCATCTTCCATGATGCAATCCTCGCTTCCACCATCAATGAGAAAATCGTAGTATCTCTCAGGTGGATGAGAAACCCTACTAGATCGGCGGAGAGGCTGGGGTTCATCGGGTACTACTGAATCTTCTGGCTCCACTAAATCATCTGTCATAGTTTGTGTTGCTGGAACTTCTTCCAGTTCTACCTCAGAGCCACTAATCTCTTTTGCAAGAAATTCCTTTTCTAAAAAGGTGGCGTGCCGAGAAACAAACACCTTTTGTTCTTCCGTGTGGTAGAAGATATACCCGCGCGAATGTTTGGGATATCTAATAAACTTGCACAGAATAGACCTTGCCCCGAGCTTGTCCGGATTTTGTGTTTTCACATATGCCGGACAACCCCATATCCTAACATAATTAAGATATGGTCTCTTTCCATTCCATATATTATATGGAGTGGTTGTCACAGATTTGGTGGGAACCATATTCAATAGGTCTGCAGCTGTCTCCAGTGCATATCCCCAGAAGGAAATAGGCAATTCAGCTGTGCTCATCATAGAGCGCACCATATCTAATAGGGTGCGATTCCTCCTTTCCGATAAACCGTTGTGCTGTGGTGTATAAGGAGGAGTAAGCTGAGAGAGAATCCCATTCTCTTTTAGATAATCTAGGAACTCATTGCTTAAGTATTCACCTCCTTGATCAGATCGAAGAATCTTAATACTTTTGCCCGTTTGGTTCTCTACTTCGTGCTTATATTCTCTGAATTTCTCAAAAGCTTCAGACTTGTGTTTCATCAGGAACACATGTCCGTATCTTGAGAGATCGTCAGTGAATGTAATGAAGTAGGAAGAACCGTTCCTGGCGTGTGTAGACATAGGACCGCATACATCACTATGTACCAGTCCTAAGAGTTCCGTAACTCTTTCTCCGTGTCCACTAAATGGATTTTTGGTCATTTTACCTTTGAGACATGAATGGCAAGTATCATAAGATGATAATTCGAACGGATTCAAATATCCATCCTTATGTCACTTAGCTAGTCATGTCGTATTGATATGACCAAGTCTACAATGCCACAAGAAGGATTCATTCATTTCTAAACTCTTCCTCTTGTGTGTGTTTTGTATATTGAGGACTGTATTTTGATTGAGAATGAATATGCCATTATGTAACGAGTTTGATGCAATCAACTTTTGATCTAGGAATATGTTCATAACATTATCCTTTACTACAAAATTATATCCTTCTTTACTTAATAAAGAAACTGATATAATGTTGCACATCATGTTCGGTATATAATAACACTCATTCAGAATCAGTGTATTACGACTTGGTAATACTGGGTGATATTCGCCAACTGCTTTGGCTGCAATATTTGCACCATTCCCTACTTGAACGGAATGATCACCTTTTCCCAGTTCTCTACCTTTACGTAGCCCATGTAACAATTTACATATGTGGGATCCCGATCCGGTATCTAATATCCAGGACGTAGGGTGAACTGAGAAACAGTTCTCAATAACTAACACACCCGAAGTAGGTGCATTAACATGCATGTTCTCCATTTGGGCGGCGTGAGAATCCAGATATTCTCCTGTTTCCTGTTCAGTCTTATAACACTTATAAGATAGAACGGGTCCAACGTTCCCCTGCTCAGTATAATAAGCGGGTTCAGTCAATACATCCATATTATTATCTTGATTATGGCCTGACATGGTCGCTACCTGGAGGAAGAGAGAAGAAAACACTTTAGCGTATGCTCTTTGCAAGATTAGATTGATTATTATCTTATCTAATCAGGATGTCTCCCACTGTTTTTATCAAATCTTCCTTCAAACCCTAAAAGGTAAGATTAGCCGGGATTAATTTCACCCTACAATTTCGTCAATCTTTCAGCCAGATCAGTGTCGGTACTTGAGGAAGGTTCCCCGTGCTTTCGTACGGACCTAATTAAAATAAACCCCGTTTTCTCAGAAGCATAACCCTGTTAACACCTTTCTAGACACCTACTTGATCGGCTAATTGTCCTGTGTAAAACTCTCCCAGGAGTAACTCTTACTCGCAGTGGGTATCGGGATCCAACTATCTCATAGGAGATATGCAATCTCATTGCAAATTTCAACACTTGAAATTCCCGATAATACTTTTACCCCTAGCGTTCTATGACCTTGACGCAGGCCAACAAACCATAGTCCGCTAGTCAAGTTCAACCCGTACATTTCTTGATTGAATCAAACCTACCCGTACGACCCTTGACGCAGGCCAACAAAGTCGTACGACTACCCTAATCCAGTCTCATCTCATATTGCAGATAAGTATTAGTTAGCTACCGCACACTACGCCTTGATGCAGGCCAACAAACGTAGTACGAATACTAAGTAATATCTATCTGAAATGACGGAGGGCTACGCAGGTTTTTCAGAAAACCTTGAGCGTAATGAACTTGATATCATTGTAGAATCAAGTGATTTTTGAAAAGGAGTGTTTTTGAGGCTTTTCTAGTTTCGCTAAAGAGGTCACTCCCGGTAAAGGGATCTCGGCTCTTTCCCCATCGAATAAGGTGCAGGATATATTGTATATACCGTTGTGCAAAGCAAGAACTATAGAAGCTGTCAAAAACAAAACCGTGAGTTTGTAGCATCTGCCAGTTTCGCTAAAGAGGTCACTCCCGGTGAAGGGATCTCGTCTCTTTCCTCATCGAATAAGGTGCAGGGTATATCATATATACCGCTATGCAAAGCAAAACTGTAGCTACCCTTTTTATAAAGTTTTGATTCTACAACATCTTTTAGGTTTCTTTTCTTTTTATTAATCTCATTAATAAATCCCATCAGCTTATGCTTCCTAAGCATCACAGAAGAAACGAAAGCAGTAATATTTATATATCAGCATATATATATATATATATATATATATATATATATATATATATATAGTATAAGCATTCGTCTCAGGCAGTAATATGATCTCATCACAGAACATTGCAACAGAAGAACATATATGAAATATTGGATATACTAGGATGTCTGTGTTTTTAATACGAGCCTGTATAAAACACAGATTCCACGGCCGCGATGAATAGCCAAACCCACATCCTTAGACCCATACGAGAGCGGCAAGTAACACTGCTAATTCTAGGGTTAGGAGACCCGGTCTCGACTCCTCGAGATGGCTTCCCACTGGACCCTAGAACCCAGTTACTTGTGCTCCCCTCCTTGGGTCTAACTAATGCGGAAAAGTAAATAATATACACTGGTGACATCAACCTCATCCCGGAAGTGCCCCAATAAAAGAATATTACATACAAATGAATTTTACATGAATGAAAATAAAAACCCTCATCTCACATAAAAACCCCCGGCTATTCAGAACACGACGATCCAATATAACATATCACAGCAACACATAATATCACATATCATCAACGTAAGTAAGTATGCATACACCGATCATCATTGATGTATAGCAACGAAAACCGGCAATACAACTACATACTACACTTACGGTCACAGAAAAGAAAGTGTAAAACTACAACATTTGGAATCCACAATTATTTTAGACATCATAAATCCGAAATATCACATACTTCGCATTTCATGCCTAACTATATGAATTCCACATATTGTATCACATTCCAGATAAATAGACAGTATTAAACTTTTCGATCGGATAATCAAATGCCTAAGATTTCCTAAATAGCTCAACACTTGAGCGGAGTTCAAATAATCCCAGAATATGTCACAGTACCGATGGTCCAGCCGTAGAAGGGTCAAGCCAAAGCCTCACATGTGGCACGCTGTACTGCCCCAAACCATAAGGTTTAGAGGCGGTTCAGACGGTAACATAATCGAGTTAAGATTTGTGTTCTTCTAGAGGGACCACCGCATTACTTGTACGTTTTTCCGAAAAATTTAAACCCAAGAAAAATTCAACACTTGAAAGTTTTTCGTACCGGGGAAAAATGAGTTAATGATATCCGTTCGAACATTTTAACAGTTTCTAAATATCCGGAAAACATAACGAAATCAAACTATCTGATCGAATCAACGAATTCAAAATAATCCGCAGAACACTCAACACTTGAGTCAGATTAAAAATACCCATAAATATGCACTAACAGATACGGGTATTACTGTGCCAAAAGAAAAGCCAAATCCAACTGTACGGCTGCGGATCCGCGGCTCAAGCAAGGTATTGCCGCGGTTCCGCGGCGGTCCGTACGATTTAGCTCCTCGTTTTTCACAGTGATACTTATAATTCCCTGCCGATTTTTAAGGTATTTTTATACAGAAAAAATCACATTTTTAAGAATTGTCCAGAGAGGGGGTCAAATCGATGTTTCGGGGTTCGATCGGAGTTTTATCTTCGTATACACGTCGTCTAATGCTCTAGCTAGGCTCTGATACCACTGTAGGGTTCCTAGGCAGTCATACAAGGGTTAATAAGACATCAACCATGCCCGAATAAAAATTTAGACGTGCCGAACAACCCAAAACCGGGATCTTTGCTAGATTATTAGGGTTTAACATGCAAGTAAATATCTTTACAACTAAGTGTGAGGGATTACAACCTTTGTAGTCCGCTCCTTCGCTTCATAAGCTCCGAGTAGAAGTCCCTTCGCCGCGATCCACGATCTCCCGGACTCAAGAGAGGCTCCACAACTCGAACGATCCATGCTAGCTTGTAGTGTTCCTTTTCTCCGATGATCTACGTCGAAGTTTCTATAACTCAAGCTCTCTCACTCTAATGAGGTGAACACCCTAATCTAATTGGCTAGATTAGATGAGGATGATGGAGTAGTATTTATGCTTTCTTTTTATATCAAATTCTCACATGAAATCATCACAAAATGAAAACCTAGTAAGCTTTCTCAAAGCTCAAGGTTGAAGAAGAAGAAGAAGAAATAATGCCTTTTTTCTTTTTGTGATGAATAATGAAATGATATATCATTAATAATGCAATCATGGTCAAGAATGACAAGGATAACTCATGTAGAGAATTAACTAGGGCTAGGGTTTGGGTTGAGTTAAATAATGATTCACTAGAAAATATCAACCATAATATCTAACTCATGAAAAAATAAATCCTTCTAGAAGGCGCAAGAAAGAACTAATCCAAATCAAACCCTAACCTTGTTTAATCTCCACTAAACAAGTTGCATTAGTAATCATATCATGTTACAATAATATATATCACATATATATCATATATTTGTAACATAAGAAAATAATACAATTAACATATATCGCATATATATCAATGTATTACCCGGTGAGAAAATGAAAAGTAAAGCGAGCCAATATTAGATAATGTAATGAAATATATCATATATATTATTATACATTAAATTATCGAATCAATACTTGATCTGACAATCCGGCTATATCGAATATAACCGACTAATATATCATGTACCGATTCATCGAATCAACACTTGATCCGATGACCCGACTCATATCTAAATATCGCGAGAATATAATATGGTATCTCATATCGCATTATCCTCGGTCCTGCACATATCACATATGTGCCCCTACTCCGTTTTGCCTGAGTCAAGAAACTTATGTGTAGGACTCTAAAGAATCGTCAATACGCCGGTAGCAGGTGATGATCGTATCAAACATCCGCAAGCTGCAAGCGGTCAGATAAACGTAACAGCCACCCAAGTATTGAGCGATCAGAAGATCAACAAGCTAGCCTGTACATTCTCCTGTGAATCCAATCAGTAACACTCCCGTACAGTCCGGTCTCTTCGTCTGATATGTCGCACATCAAGTCTAGGGGTGGTATACGTCAGACCCCAGTAACCGATAAGTCGTGTCGATGTGAGGCTCATAAAGGGTCGAGAAACTATTGGTAAAACTTACCAGTAAATCTCTATATCAGCCCTGGCCAGGGACTTCCAGTTATAGCCAATCGAACACAGCACAACATCACCTCCCTATACCGGGAGAGACGAATCCCCTCCTATCGCTCATTGCCTCCATGTGATTCGGGACTGCACCCAAAAGCCACCGTTTTGCACGCCCTCTTGGACGTGGTAAGGTGGAAATCAAAGCACAGTGGGAATCACACAAGACTCTATGACGATCTCGGGTCTACAGACTACCCTGTACCAGTGTCACCGGAGAATTGCCATTTGACGTGTGGTATATCACCATCTCAGAGTTCTCGGCGAGTCCGTCCAGTGTACCCAGTCTCCACTGAGCACCCGTACACCATCCTTGATGTCAAAACACCGATGGATATGGGATCATCCATCGCCCATCATATGGGTCAAGATGCGTATACGCTAGTCTACTTTGGTGTATCGATGCCCTGTCTCGATATACCCTCGACTAGGAACAGTTATAGGATGTACTCATCGACTACCGTGGCCCTACTAGTATGATCTCATCATAGTCCCAGTAGTCGAGTACATATCCTAATGGCTTTCTCAACATGTGAGAGTAAGACAGTAAACCAATACAAGTCAACATGTTAAGATAAAGTGAAACCAAATAGCATACTATCATGACGAGTAAGAAAGTCCTCTCTATATATATCCAAGCATCCATTATAATATACATCATATGTACAACAATGGCCTCTAGGGCATATACATAACTAACACCACTTGCACTTAAGGCCAATTATTGCGATGTCGCATACTCACAGCCTGTGTGATACCGAACACCCAACTTCTCTACTAATCAGTTTCGCAAAGCTCGTTTGCGAAAATGATTGCGTTCGAGAAATATCCTCAGTGAGTGGATCCGCTCCAATGTTTCTTTCTGTATCTCTCAATATCTCAATTTCGCGGAGAAAGCTATCTCCCGAAATGAGCAATACCTATCTTAGAATTTGTCTGGATATCTGATGGGACCTAGTTCACAAATGAACTTCAAATCCAGCAAACTACTTAGACTGTATCGTCCACTGAATTTAATCAGTATCCTGCGTCATGCTTTTCCTCAGTATTCGCTTGGACCACCCGTCCAACATACTGTCCCTCAAAAGAGGGAAAACTATAACTCTGATAGTCACTCTGTCATCCAGGTCACCTTGGGAGCCTGAAATGATAACCGTCTCCCGAAGGAGGCTGCCGTAATCATTTCCCAAGAACATTCACTTATGTTCAATAACTACTTCCCAATGTTTCTCCAGGATTGGATTAATATATCTGCTTATTGCATCTAGTGCAAAAGTAATATCTGGTGTGGTACTTGACATTTCATGATTAACTTAATTGCCTAAGCAAGTGATATGCTAATCATGCAGGTCCCTCTCCCCTTTAGTCTGTAAGACACCTTTAGAGAGGGTGACTCCATCACCTGCAGGTACACCACCATGCTAGGAGTCGTCCATTTAATGTCAAAGTACCCAGATTAGGATACTTCCCAAATCTAGATCTAAAACCATAGATCTAACAACCAGAAAACTTGATATTATATCCATATCCTATGTGGAGAAAACAACTGTGTGACAACCAAAGTATAACCGATCGTAGTATAGGAATATCTCTTCCTATCAAGTGCATGTCAACCCAATACCTGGACATCACTCTCTATTACCTTCTTAGCAGATCCATCTCGTATTCTGATGAAGTCAAAGCCTATGACTGTCACATCAAAAATAGATGATCTATTTCCGCTATACCTGCTTTAGTCTATAAATAGACATAAGCTACTTGTTCTCTATACTTCCGCTGCTTCCACTGACTACAACAACCCTCTGGCAGAGTCATATACACGTGCACTTCTAAAGCTAGTTTAGAATGACGGTATACTCATCCTCCTGCCGGGTCTTCTAGTCTAGAACAACAGCAATGGCAAGTCTGGGTAAACAAGAACCTCCTTGTCACCGTCTCTGAGAAGACCGAAGTACCTCTTGGGTGCCTGAGGTTACCCACCAAATCTGCGGAGTGGCTAATAGAACGTCGAAAACAAATTGAATCCTCAGGTTCTATTAAATCTTCAGTAATCGTTTGTGGTTCTGGAATTATTCCAGTTCTACCATACTCCCACTTTTGTTTTTCTGAAAAAATCCATTTTACTAAAACTGTGGCACGTCAAAAACAATATAAATATTGATCTTCCTGATGGTAGAAAGTTAACCCTCGTCAAAGCCCGGGATAACCCATGAACTGCCATTACTGAAACGTGCCTTGAGCTTATCCGGATTCTGGTTTTAAGCATCAGCCGGACAACTCCCTATACCTTAACATCGTTAAGATATAAATTGATTCTATATAAATCTAATATAGAAACAAAAACACTAATTTAATTTGAACCGGATTCAAAATCATGCAGCTGTCTCCAGTGCATATCAATCAAATGGAAAGAGGACAATCAGCATTACTCATCTAGGAGTGCATCCATATATGAGTAACCCAATAGAGAAGCAAGTTCTCAAAACCATTACTATTAACTGAATACCAAACACAAGTATCTACATCTTCAACTTCCTCGAAGAATCCTGATACTTACAACAAATGGTTCTCTACTTTATTCTTATACCGATAACTTCTGAATATCTGGACCTTGCATTTCAATGAAATACATGTCCAGAACTGGAGAAGTCATAAGTAAACACAATATAGTACGAGTACCAAACCCATTGTCCTAATGGACACTGGACAACATACAATACTTTATATAAGTCCCCTGAGTTTAACAACTCAAACTCTGTGCGTCGTAGGTTGAAAAAATGTACTATGGTTAAAAAGAATTACACCGCTGTTGAATGCACCTTACCTAATCACCAGCTGATATAGGTAAATGTCACAGACATAATATCAAAAAGATATATCTCACTTTATAAAATAAATGTACAGATATATCAGTTTGAAATTGGTGCATAACAACGGATATTCAAAACCAAATATTTGCCATCCGGCAAAATCCAGATGATTTCCTCAAATATCACCAATTGCAACGAATTCCGATATAATGAGGATCTAATCACCTAATTTCCAATATCTTACTCCCACTCACCATCTGCAATAACATGCAGATGTGAGAAACTGATCTAGTAAATACATACCTTGGAGTTAGATTCCAACTTGGAAAACAGTTATCAATTAATATCGCACAGTGAAACTGAAACATGAAAATGTTTCGAAGGGGTTTAACTAGTATTCCTAGTAACGCCACTTCTACTATCCTGATTCACGACGGTAACCATATACTTACCTGCCTTCACTGCAATCCCTTTGTTATGTCTTTACTTATTACATTCTGTACACCTCCTTTACGCTAATTGGTTTTCTTCATTCCTTACCCTTCGGCACCAGGCTAAGGTTTGGAAGAAGACTATTCAATAAGTGTAATAGGTTTACTCTCCTAATCCTAGGAGCCCTCGCAACCTGAGAGAAGGTAATGGGAAAAGACATCTGAATAATCCTATCCAATCTCTCCAGAACCAGAATCCATCCTCGAAAAAGTTCCATCGAGTTCGTATATAACCATACGATGGATTTATCCAATGGAAGTGGATATCCGTAGTGATACGGAGTGTCCTTGAGAAAAGCAAAGTGGATGTAGGAGTGGCAGGGGTATACCCATTCTTTGTCGTGAATGATGGTGATCGCAATTTCCTTTGCCATTATTCTAATCCTTTTATATGTCTTTACTTATTACTTTCTGTACACCACAGTTAAGCTTGTTGGTTTTCTTCCTTCCCTACCGTTCGGCACCTGCCTATGGTTTGGAGGAAGACTATCCAATAAGCTCAATAGGTGTACCCTTTCTTAATCCTAGGAGCCCTCACAACCTGAGAGAAGGTAAAGGGAAAAGACAACCGAATAATCTTATTCAATCTCTCCAGAACCAGAATCCATCCTCGAAAAAGTTCCTTCGAGTTCATATATAACCATACAATGGATTTATCCAATAGAAGTGGATGTTCGTAGTGATACGAAGTGTTCTGGAGAAAAGCAAAAGGTGATATAGAAGTGGCAATGATATATGTGACACCATGACATTCCAAAAGCCAAAGTGTTTTAAGAAGGTTCGGTCAATTTGGTTTCATGAGTTTTAGTTTAGGGTCGGGTCATAGTCGCAGCCAGAGAGAGAGAGAAGAAACACTCAGCGTGCACTCTAACCTAGATCAGAATGGTTAATCTCTTTATCTAATCTTGGATGGCTCCCACTGTTTCCTCGAATTCTCCTCCAAACCTAAAAGGAGAATTAGTCGGAATCACCCGAGGAGTAATCCTACTCATCGGTAGGAATCGGAATCCAACTATCATCGCATGATAACTTGATGGAAGCCACTCAAGTCACCACACTCCAGAAGGTATGCGCAAGCCTGGCAAGTTTCCTGTATGTTTGAAACTCCCGATATGATTTTTACCCCTAGGACCTAAGTGACCTTGACGGAGTCAACAAATCAAAGAGTCCTAGTCAAGTTCAACCCGTCATTATCTTGATTGCATTAAACCCACCCGCACGAGCCCTTGATGGAGTCAACAAGGCTGCACGACTGTCCTAACCAATCACATATCCATGCTACAAACAAGCACCACTCAGCTACCGCACACTACGCCTTGACGGAGTCTGTTGGATATGTATGCCTTAGAGGCCATTATTGTACAGTACTAGTTTGTATAATACATTTTGGAAGCTTGGGATATATATATGTTAGTGTATATGCCCGAGAGGCCATTACTGTATCATACTAGATTGTATATTACTTGATGGAGGCTTGGGATATTCACAGTTGTATAGACAATCTTGCTCAAAATGGTAGTATGCTACTTGGTTTGTTTCTACTTCAATATGTGCATGTGTTTCTTTTAGCATATCGTTTATACATATTAGTAGAGCCCTTAGGATCTTTGCTTGATTACCAGCGTTGTGATGGCAGTCATACTTGTGGGGGCTGGGTAATCTATAAGCACATCCTTATACAGGTCCCTAGTCGTAAGACTATCGAGACAGGGCATCGATACTCCGGAGTAGACTAGCGTATGCGCTTCTCATCCCAGCACGGGAGGTGGTCTGTCCCACAGCCATCAGTACGTCGTACTGGAGATAGTATGCGGGTGCTCGTTAGGTTACGAGTACACTGGACAGGACTCGTCGGGAACTGATGGATGGTACTATACCTATCGTCAGTTATTAGTTCCCAGGTGACATGAGTACAGCTTAGTCCGCTGACTTGACACTGTCACTTCGCCTCGAGTGTGTTCCCACTGTACTTAGATTACTACCCTACCACGGCTCAATGGAGTCATGCAAATAGGTAGTAGTTGGGTGCAGTCCCGAAGCACTTGGAGGCAGTAACGGTTAGACAGGATTCGTCTCTCCCGGTATTGGGGGTTGAAATCGCGCTGTGTCTAGGAGAGCCATTACACGAGTAGTCCCTGGCCAGGGCAAGCGAGATATACTGGTAGGTTTTCAGTGTTATCTCAGGGTGTTTTGGGCTACACTCCGACACGACTTGTACCGCTATTAGGGGACTGACGTTCGCCACCCCCTAGGCCCGCCATGCGATGTATCAGACGAACATACCGGACTGTACGGAGATTGTCACATACAGGCTCAGTAGGAGTTCGGATGGGTTTACCTCATCGGCCTTCTTATCGACAACTACCTGGGGACCGTTACGTACAGCTAGTGCCGCTTGCGGTCTTTGGTTAAACCCACTGCCAGCGTAGTGTCGAGTCTTTAGAGTCCCACACAGAGAGTTCCCTGCACTGGGCAAAACTTGTAGAGGCCGTATGGTTTTACGGCAGGGCTGCGATCACTTACGTGCACTTGTGTGCGTATGCTGTTCGGGCAGGCAATACTAGTGGGCTTTGGTTTAAGACGGATCCTAGTATTGCATGGATGGATTTGTTTTGTCTTCTGTGCATTCGCATTCTACGGAATGTGGATGCGGGTGTGTATGCACAGTTTTGCGGAGCGGAGAAGGAGGAGGTGGCTCATTAGGGTTTTGACAGTTGATTCGGTCAAAACCATTATGAGCCGGAGACATTATTTACTAATCCTTTTATTGATAATTATGTTATAGCTAATTGCTTTGACCATTTGACCATCTTGACTTTGTTGACCGTTTGACCAAAGTTGACTAGGATCTTCTTGAAAGATCTAAAGTATTCTTTGGTTTTCATTTTCTTTTTGATTATGAAAATGGTCATTTCAATGTAGCTATCAACTTTATCATGATAGGATTAGTAATGATGATTTTGTGTATTATTGCAACCATGGTTCTTTTCTTTAGTTCATAATTCTTTTCTCATTCTCTCTCTTGTTCAAGTGAGAAGAAAAGAAGAGCTCCATGGTTGCAAAAATCTCCTTCATCTTCTTCCTCTTGAAATCATCCTTTGATCTCATGTGTTGAGAGAAAAAGGATCCCACTTGACAAACATTTCTATATATCTCCTCTACCCATCCTAGGGCTTCTTGACTAGCAATCTCGTTGCCCTAGTTGCCTCGGCTCGAGGTGGAGCTCGGTGTACATCTCTCGGGTGGATCGTCTTTGACTCAAGGAGGCCGCGGAGGTGACCAAGATCCGGATCGACACTCGGAACTTGGATGGACGAGCGGGACAGCGGAATGAAGACCCGAAGGACCGGTTTCGTGAGGTATAATTTCTATGGCATAGTAGTTAAAGCCTCTAGTAGTTTGCTAGTTTCTAGTTTAGCAAAGATCCGTCTTTTAAGTCCATGTTGCCCTGCGCCAAAAATTTGTTTTTCGCCGCTTCCGCCTCCCCGTAAGAACCGGGGTGAGCAACGTGGACTTACAGTAGTGTCAGAGACTAGCTAAACATAAACTAGTAAGTTAGCAAAGTGTTTAGAATATCGATCGGAAAAAAGTCGCAAAACACGCCCGGAAAAAACCTACTTTCTGTCGATTTTTTATACTGTTCAAAAAGTAATTTGACATATATGAAAAATCGTCTCAGGGTTTTTATAGAACACACAGAAAAACTGAGTCGCTGAATCGGCCAACTCACCGCGGAACCGCGGCCAAACCATGGGTTTGGCCGCGACTCCGTTTTGCTGCAGTGTTCTTAGCTTGCTGTTTTGAGATTTTTAGTACATGTTGTTTCCACCCAGGTTTTCCAGAGAACAAATTGACTTTTGGGGTGGTTAAAAATCCGTATTTTGATCGATATTCCGTAGACTTTGGCTAATGGATATTTTCTGTGATGTGATATATGTATTGAACGTCTACTAATCTCTATAAGTCGATTAGTGGGGGTTATACATATCTGTGATCAGTAATGTTGATGGTTTGTGTATATGAACTCGGTGGATTGTCGCGGATGAATAGCTGGGGTGGATGTGAGATGAGAGTTTCTTTTTCTTTCATTCATTGTAAAATTTGTAAATTGATGTAATATTATTTGTATGGCCGCACAACCGGGTCGGGGTTGTAGCCGTCATTGTATAATTCTTTTTACTGTTTTTGCTCCTAGGATAGACCCAAGGTGGGGTGCACAAACTACCGGGTATCTCGAAGTGCCGAGTGGCCTACTCACGGGTTGAGGGAGGTTGCTTCGCTTCGGGTACTTGGCGGGTAGTTTGCTGCACCCGTAGGGGTCTAGGGTGGGGTATTGGCTATTCATCACGACCGTGTAATCCACTTTTCATTGCAGGCTCGAACGAATCGTGAATTCCTAGTATATCCAAAGTGCTCATCTGTGATCTGGAATGGCTATCATTGCTATATATCTTTATATGATATCTATTTAGGTGTTGCTTATGTTTTGCATCCGCGCTAGTCCAGCCCCCGCTCTGTCGTTAGTTAAGTGATGACGGGACCCCGTGGCGAATGCGGATGGCATAAGCGTACGCCATATTTTGATTGTTTTCTGCAATGGTAGGATTAAATGATGGGACGCATTGGAATTAATGCAAGAAAATAAACCAAGTAAAAGTCGTTGGAACACTTTCAAAACCACTCGGTTCTTTTCAAAAATCAGCTTTTTAAACGCGGAGATTGAACCACTCATTTTAAAAGCTATCTAGTTCCATCGATTATATCAAGTTCACTACGTTCACGATTTTGCCAAAACCATTCGTAGCCCTCCGTCATTTCGTATGAATATTCAATAGTATTCAAGCTATGTTTGTTGACCTTCGTCAAGGCATAGTGATTGGTAGCTATTGGGTATTCATATGTAGCATAGATAGATGCGTTGGTTTGGGACAGTCGTATTACCTTGTTGACCTTCATCAAGGGTATGTACGGGTGGGTTCAAATTAACCTGGACAATGATGGGTAGAACTTGACATGTGACTTATGATTTATTGACCTTCGTCAAGGTCATAAGAGCATGGGGCAAAAATCCACATCGGGAGTTTCAAAAGTACTGAAACTTGCTAGTGTTGCATACCATTTGGAGTGTGATGATTCTGGTAGGATTCCTTCAGTTTTGTCACACGATGATATTTGGATCCCGATCCTACTGTGAGTATATACTACTCCTCGGGAACTTTCTCACTTAATGATCAATGCTATAAACCAAGTAGGTGTCTAGAAAGGTGTTAGCGGGGCTACGCCCCCAGGGAAAAGAGGTTCTTAAATTAAGAAACTTCGCGAAAGCGTTGGAAAACCTCCCTCGAAGTACCGACACTAGCCTGGCTGAACGGTTAAGCAAGTATTGTACGGTGAGATTGATCCCGACTAATTCTTCCTTTATGGTTTGAGGAGGGATTCGAGAGACAGTGGGAGCCATCCTGTTTAGATAAATTAAAAACCAATCTAAACTTGCAAGAGCATCATGCTGAGTGTTTTCTTCTCTCTCTCTTAATTGCAGCGACCTAGTGACCTCACCTTGGTTACATCTAGATAATAAAATGACTGAATCTGACTGTTATGACTGGCAAAGGTCTGTCTAGATGTCCATTGCCCATGACAAGCCGGGACACCTCTTGACTGATCCAACCCCTGCCGTCTCAGGTCCAGTTTCCCCTGTTACGGATATTCATATCCGTAAGACATCGGGAAAGGAATGTGCAAAAGCCAAGTGCCTCGTGTTAGCCTCAGTTGATGGTGCATACCAGAGGCAGCACGAGAAGATAGACTTAGTTTCTATCTTCCTCCATAACAAAGATTTATATGGAGAGCAATCTCGTATCGCAAGATATGCGACCTCGAACGAATTGCTTCCAGCGAGGTTGGCTATCGGGTCATCTGTAGGGGCAACGTCCTTACAGAGACCAGCTCTCTTGAGCTCTCGGACCTGAAGACCACGTTGAAGAACGGGTCAGATGCTGACTTAGTTCAACAGACTCTTACCTACTACCCTGAAGGAAACCAGGGAAGTAGAAAGAAAAGGAAGGGCAGAAGTTTCGGGAATGGATGTAGTAAAAGAGGGATGTTCCTATTGTTATGGGAATGAACATTGGCAGAAGGATTGCAGGGCTAGTATAGCCAGTAGCCAGAATTCGTAGCATGTTGTGGCTTCGGCTTCAGGTGTGTTTGTGATAGAGAACTGTATGTCAGTTAACCCTACTTCCTGGGTATTGGATATCGGATCAGGATCTCACATCTGTAATTCGTTACAGGCTCTGAGAAACCGTAGGGTTATCAAGAAAGGTGATATGACTCTCAGGGTTGCTAACGGAATGATCATGTATGCTGAATCTGTAGGGGAATATCATCTAGGACTGACAACTGGGCAGATATTGATTCTACGTAGCTGTTTTTATGTACCAGGTGCGACTTGTAATATCATATCTGTATCCTTACTTTCTAAGGAAGGATATGATTTTACTTTTGTAAGCGATGTAGTTAACATCCACCTAAATCAAATTCTGATTGAGTCAGGTACATTACAAAACGGAATATACGTATTGAATCAAGCTCAGATCTTCAGTGTCCAGAACACACTTAAAAGAAAGTCTCCGGAAACAAATCAGGCTTTCTTATGGCATTGTAGACTGGGTCACATTAATGAGACACGGTTGACAAAGTAACATAAAGAGGGATACTTGAATCCGTTCGAGTATCAGTCTTATGCCATTTGTGAATCTTGTCTCATGGGAAAGATGACAAAGGCTCCGTTCATTGGACACGGAGAAAGAGCAAGCGAGCTCTTGGGACTCATACACAGTGATGTGTGTGGTCCAATGTCTATACATGCGTGAAGTGGTTATTCATACTTCATTACTTTCACAGATGATTTCTCTAGGTATGGGCATGTCTTCTTGATGAATCACAAATTCGAGGCCTTTGAGAAATTTCAGGAATACAAGAATGAAGTTGAAAAACAAACAGGCAAAAGTATCAAGGCACTGAGATCTGATCGAGGTGGTGAATACTTGAGTGCCGAGTTTCTGGGCTATTTAAAAGAGAATGGAATTCTCTCTCAGCTTACTCCCCCATACACACCACAACACAATGGTGTATCGGAAAGGAGGAATCAAACCCTATTGGATATGGTTCGTTCCATGATGAGTAAGGCTAAGTTGCCGCGATCTTTCTGGGGTTATGCACTAGAAACAGCTGCATATCTCTTGAACAAGGCTCCAACCAAGACTGTGCCTACCACCCCATATCAGATATGGAGTGGGAAGAAACCCTGTCTTAAGTACCTTAAGACATGGGGATGTCCAGCTTTTGTAAAAAAGCAGCATGCGGACAAGCTTGAGGCACGCTTAGTACTGTGTAAGTTTGTGGGATACCCAAAGAACTCCAGGGGGTATCTTTTCTATTCCGCAGAGGAACAAAATGTTTTTGTTTCTCAGCATGCCCACTTCTTGGAAACTGAATTTTTAGAAAATCAGATAAGTGGGAGCGCAATAGAATTGGAAGAAATTCCAGAGACACAAGCTATTACTGAAAGCTTGAAGGAACCAGAAGTTTCAAGAGAACCGGACATCCCAGCGCCACTCCGCAGGAGTAGTAGGCAGTCTCATCCGCCCGAGAGATACTACGGTTTTCTCATAGACGAGGATAGAGAGGATTGCACTATGGATTATGGTGAGCCTACTAGCTTCCAGCAAGCCATTCAGAGCGGTGACTCGGTAAAATGGCTGGATGCAATGCGGACCGAGATGGAGTCCATGTACACCAACAAAGTTTGGACTTTGGACTTTGCTCTAGAAGGGGTAAAACCCGTAGGCTGCAAATGGATCTTCAGAAAGAAGATTGGTGTAGATGGGCAGGTTGAGACCTATAAAGCTAGACTTGTTGCAAAGGGTTTTCGTCAAAGCCCTGGTTTGGACTATGACGAGACCTTTTCTCCAGTGGCTATGCTGAAATCCATTCGGATCCTTCTTGCCATTGCTGCCTTCCACGATTATGAAATCTGGCAGATGGACGTAAAGACGGCTTTCCTAAATAGAAATTTGGAAGAGTACGTCTATATGGATCAGCTGGAGGGATTCATTCAGAGTGGGAGCAGCGGTAAAGTGTGCAAGTTGCTAAAGTCCATCTATGGACTGAAGCAGGCATCGCGGAGTTGGAACATCTGCTTCGATGATACTGTCAAAGAATTCGACTTTATCAAAAATCCAGATGAACCATGCATTTACAGTAAGATTGTAGGGAGAACTGTGGTATTCCTCGTCTTGTACGTGGATGACATTCTCTTAATAGGAAATGATATTCCTATGCTACAGTCAGTCAAAGGATTCTTGTCACAGAGGTTCTCCATGAAGGACCTGGGCGATGCCAACTACATTCTGGGGATCCAGATCTATCGTGATAGATCTAAGAGGATGTTGAGACTTTCACAGTCTAGGTACATTGACACCATACTGAAAAGATTCAGTATGGAAGATTCCAAGCGCGGTAATTTACCGGCTTGTCACGGTATCACCCTCTCCAAAGAGATGTCTCCCAAGACTGATTTGGAAAGGGATCGCATATCTATTATACCATACGCTTCTGCGGTAGGCTCTATAATGTATGCGATGTTATGTACCAGACCAGATATAGCATACGCATTGAGCGTTGTAAGCCGGTATCAGTCGAACCCAGGGGAGAAACACTGGATAGCAGTAAAGAACATTTTCAAGTACCTCAGAAGGACTAAGGAAATGTTCTTGGTGTATGGCGGAAAAGACCTCCAGATCGAGGCCTTTGCTGACTCCAGCTTCCAGAGTGACAAGGATGACTCCAAGTCCATGTCGGGTTATGTCTTTACCCTCAATGGAGGGACGGTTTGCTGGAAGAGTTCCAAGCAGGAGACCGTTGCTGACTCAACTATGGAAGCGGAGTACATAGCTGCTTGCGATGCCGCAAAGGAAGCTGTCTGGATGAAGAAGTTCCTCACGGAGCTTCAGGTGGTTCCTACCATTGTTGATCCAATACCGCTGTATTATGACAACAACGGCGCTATAGCTTTAGCGAAGGAACCCAGGTCCCATCAGAAGTCCAGGCACATTTTGAGGCGGTACCATCTGATCAGGGAGATCGTTGATCGCCGGGAGATCGAGGTGAAGAGAGTAAATACGGAGAATAACACTGCAGATCTACTCACGAAGGCCCTACCCCAGACTCAGTTCGAGCGGCTGATCGAGATGATAGGTCTTCGATACGCCAGTACATGGCCTTAGTACAAGTGGGAGATTGTTAGTGTATATGCCCTAGAGGCCATTACTGTATCATACTAGATTGTATATTACTTGATGGAAGCTTGGGATATTCACAGTTGTATAGACAATCTTGCTCAAAATGGTAGTATGCTACTTGGTTTGTTTCTACTTCAATATGTGCATGTGTTTCTTTTAGCATATCGCTTATACATATTAGTAGAGCCCTTAGGATCTTTGCTTGATTACCAGCGTTGTGATGGCAGTCATACTTATGGAGGCTGGGTAATCTATAAGCACATCCTTATACAGGTCCCTAGTCGTAGGACTATCGAGACAGGGCATCGATACTCCGGAGTAGACTAGCGTATGCGCTTCTCATCCCAGCACGGGAGGTGGTCTGTCCCACAGCCATCAGTACGTCGTACTGGAGATAGTATGCGGGTGCTCGTTAGGTTACGAGTACACTGGACAGGACTCGTCGGGAATTGATGGATGGTATTATACCTATTGTCAGTTATTAGTTCCCAGGTGACATGAGTACAGCTTAGTCCGCTGACTTGACACTGTCACTTCGCCTCGAGTGTGTTCCCACTGTACTTAGATTACTACCCTACCACGGCTCAATAGAGTCATGCAAACAGGTAGTAGTTGGGTGCAGTCCCGAAGCACTTGGAGGCAGTGACGGTTAGACAGGATTCGTCTCTCCCGGTATTGGGGGTTGACATCGCGCTGTGTCTAGGAGAGCCATTACACGAGTAGTCCCTGGCCAGGGCAAGTGAGATATACAGGTAGGTTTCCAGTGTTATCTCAGGGTGTTTTGGGCTACACTCCGACACGACTTGTACCGCTATTAGGGGACTGACGTTCACCACCCCTAGGCCCGCCATGCGATGTATCAGACGAACAGACCGGACTGTACGGAGATTGTCATATACAGGCTCAGTAGGAGTTCGGATGAGTTTACCTCATCGGCCTTCTTATCAACATCTACCTGGGGACCGTTACGTACAGCTAGTGCCGCTTGCGGTCCGTGGTTAAACCCACTGCCAGCGTAGTGTCGAGTCTTTAGAGTCCCACACAGAGAGTTCCCTGCACTGGGCAAAACGTGTAGAGGCCGTATGGTTTTACGGCAGGGCTGCGATCACTTACGTGCACTTGTGTGCGTATGCTGTTCGGGCAGGCAATACTAGTGGGCTTTGGTTTAAGCCGGATCCTAGTATTGCACGGATGGATTTGTTTTGTCTTCTGTGCATTCGCATTCTACGGAATTCGGATGCGGGTGTGTATGCACAGTT
Source organism: Agapanthus africanus (assembly GCA_030015575.1). Taxonomy (NCBI): domain Eukaryota; kingdom Viridiplantae; phylum Streptophyta; class Magnoliopsida; order Asparagales; family Amaryllidaceae; genus Agapanthus; species Agapanthus africanus. Next base: position 384,152,359 of record CM057350.1, read on the forward strand.
TTGCGGAGCGGAGAAGGAGGAGGTGGCTCATTAGGGTTTTGACAGTTATTCGGTCAAAACCATTATGAGCCGGAGACATTATTTACTAATCCTTTTATTGATAATCATGTTATGGCTAATTGCTTTGACCATTTGACCATCTTGACTTTGTTGACCGTTTGACCAAAGTTGACTAGGATCTTCTTGAAAGATCTAAAGTATTCTTTGGTTTTCATTTTCTTTTTGATTATGAAAATGGTCATTTCAATGTAGCCATCAACTTTATCATGATAGGATTAGTAATGATGATTTTGTGTATTATTGCAACCATGGTTCTTTTCTTTAGTTCATAATTCTTTTCTCATTCTCTCTCTTGTTCAAGTGAGAAGAAAAGAAGAGCTCCATGGTTGCAAAAATCTCCTTCATCTTCTTCCTCTTGAAATCATCCTTTGATCTCATGTGTTGAGAAAAAAAGGATCCCACTTGACAAACATTTCCATATATCTTCTCTACACATCCTAGGGCTTCTTGACTAGCAATCTCGTTGCCCTAGTTGCCTCGGTTCGAGGTGGAGCTCGGTGTACATCTCTCGGGTGGATCGTCATCGACTCAAGCAGGCCGCGGAGGTGACCAAGATCCGGATCGCCACTCGGAGCTTGGATGGATGAGTGGGACAGTGGAATGAAGACCCGAAGGACCGGTTTCATGAGGTATAATTTCTACGGCATAGTAGTTAAAGCCTCTAGTAGTTTGCTAGTTTCTAGTTTAGCAAAGATCCGGCTTTTAATTCCATGTTGCCTTGCGCCAAAAATTTGATTTTCGCCGCTTCCGCCTCCCCGTAAGAACCGGGGTGAGCAACGTGGACTTACAATGAGCAACGTGGACTTACAATATATATATATATATATATATATATATATATATATATATATATATATACGGGTTTACGATAGTCTTGCTCGATATAGTAGTATGCTACTTGGTTTGTTTCTATCTTAACATGTGTATATGTTTCTTTTAACATATCGCTAATACATATTGATGGAGCCCTTAGGATCTTTGCTTGACTACCGGCGTTGTGATGGCGATCACACTAGTGGGGGCTGGGTAGTCTATAAGCACATCCTTATTTTGGTCCCTAGTCGTAAGATTATCGAGACAGGGCATCGATACTCCAGAGTAGACTGGTGGATACGCTTCTCGTCCCAGCAGGGGAGATGGTCTGTCCCACAGCCATCAGTACGTCGTACTGGAGATAGTATGCAGGTGCTCGTTAGTTTACGAGTACACTGGACAGGACTCGTCGGGAACTGTTGGTTGGTATTATACCTATCGTCAGTTAACAGTTCCCAGGTAACATGAGTACAGCTTAGTTCGTTGTCTTGACACTGTCACTTCGCCTCAAGTGTGTTTCCACTGTTCTTAGATTACTACCCTACCACGGCTCTATTGAGTCGTGCAAACAGGTAGTAGTTGGGTGCAGTCCTGAAGCACTTGGAGGCAGTGACGGTTAGACAAGATTCGTTTCTCCCGGTATTGGGAGTTGATATCGCGCTGTGTCTAGGAGAGCCATTACACATAGTCGTCCCTGACCAGGGCAAGCGAGATTTGCTGGTAGTGTTACCAGTAGTTTCTCAGGGTGTTCTGGGCTACTCTCCGACACGACTTATACCACTATTAGGGGACTGCCGTTTACTGCCCCCTAGGCCCGCCATGCGATACTCTTAGACGAACAGACCGGAATGTACGGAGATTGTCACATTCAAACTCAGTAGGAGTTCGGATGGGTTTACCTTATCGGCCTTCTTATCGACATCTACCTAGGGACCGTTACGTACAGCTAGTGCCGCTTGTGGTTTGTGGTTAAACCCACTGCCAGAGTAGTGTCGAGTCTTTAGAGTCCCACACAGAGAGTTTCCCTGCACTGGGCAAAAGGTGTAGAGGCCGTATGGTTTTACGGCAAGGCTACGATCACTTACGTACACTTGTGAGCGTATGCAGTTCGGGCAGACAATACTAGTGGGCTTTGGTTTAAGCCGGATCCTAGTATTGTATGGATGGATTAGTTTTGTCTTCTGTGCATTCGCATTCTACGGAATGCGGATGCGGGTGTGTATGCACAGTTGTGGGGAGTGAAGAAGAAGGAGGTGCCTCATTAGGGTTTTGACAGTTGGTTCGGTCGAAACCATTTTGAGGCAGGGACATTATTTACTAATCTTTTTAATGATAATTATGTTATGGCTAATTGCTTTGACCATTTGACCATACTTGACCTTGTTGACATTTTGACCATTGTTGACTAGGGTCTTTCATGTGAGATCTAGAGTCTTCCTTTTGTTTTGTTTTTATTTTTGAGATGATAATGGTCGTATCAATGTAGCCATCATGTTTATCATGAAAAGATTAGTAATTTTTTTATTTATGGAATCATTATTCTCTTCTCATTCTCTCTCTTCAAGTGAGAAGCTCCCATGGTTCCTCCTTCTTCTTCCTCTCTAGTTTTTTTCCTAGCTCTCATGTGTTGAGAAAATAGGGTTCTAAATAGACAAACAAATCCACCACCATATTCTACACCATCTAGGACATCAAGAGTAGCACACTTGTTGCCCTAGTTACCTCGGCTTGAGGTGGAGCTCGGAGTACAAACTCTCGGGTGGATCGTCTTCGACTCAAGGAGGCCGCGGAGGTGAGCAAGATCCGGATCGATCCTTGGAGCTTGCGTGGACGAGGAGGAAAGCGGAGAGAAGACCCGAAGGACATGGTTCGCGAGGTATAACCACTCAACATAGTAGCTAGAACTTGTTGTTTAGTATGTTAGTTTTTGTTTAGCAAAGATCCCTCATGGATGGTCCATGTCACCTTGTAAGAAAATTTTGATTTTTACCTATTCCGCCTCCCCGTAAGAACCGGGATGGGTAACGTGGACCTAACAATAGTATCAGAGCCTAGCTAAACAACAACTAACTGTTAGCAAAGTGTTTAGAACTTCGATCCGGGAAAAATCCCAAAAAACATGTGAAAAACCATACTTTCTGCCGATTTTTGAAACTGCTCCAAAAATTATTCCACATGCCTTAAAAATCGGTACAGGGTTTTCTAGGAATTGTCAAGAAATTTGAGCCCACGACTCGGCCAACTCACCGCGTAACCGCGGCGAAACCATGCGTTTCGCCGCGGATCCGTGGCCGAGTTGACTCGGCCGCGACTCCGATTTCCTGCAGTTTACTCAGTTTGCTGTTTTAGGATTTTTAAAATGTTTTGTTTCTGCCCAGTTTTTCCAGAGAATAAAGTTATGTTTGGGGTAGTTACAAATTTGTATTTTGATCGAAGTTCTATAAACTTTAGCTATTTGGTTATATCTGTGATGTGATATATGTACTGAACGTCGACTAATCGCTATACGTCGATTAGTGGGGGTTGTGCATATCTGTGATCTGTAATGTTGTTGGATTGTGTATATGAACTTGTTGGATTGTCGCGGATGAATAACCAGGGTTTGTGAGATGAGAGTTTATTTATCTTTCATTTGATGTAATATGTAAATTGATGTAATGTTATTTTTATGGTCGCACATCCGGGATGAGGTTGTAGCCGCCATTGTATATTATTTCTTTTACTGTTTTTGCTCCTAGGATAGACCCAAGGTGGGGTGCACAAACTACCGGGTACTTTGAAGTGCCGAGTGGCCTACTCACGTTGTTGAGGGAGGTTGCTTCACTTCGGGTATTTGGTGGGTAGTTTGCCGCACCCGTAGGGGTCTAGGGTGGGGTGTGGCTATTCATCGCGACCGTGTAATCCGTCTTTCATTGCAGGCTCAAACGAAACGCGGATTCCTAGCATATCCAATGTGTTCATCTGTGATCTGGAATGGATATCATTGCATCTGACGAATGTATATATCTATATATGATATCTAGTGGGCGTTACTTATGTTTTGCATCCGTGCTAGTCCAGCCCCCGCTCTATCGTTAGTTAAGTAACCTAACGGGTGATGATGGGGCCCCGTGGCGAATGCGGATGGCATAAGCGTACGTCATATTTTCGTTGTTTTCTGCAATCGTAGGATTAATTGATGGGACGCATTATATTAATGCAAAGAAAAACAAACCTAAAAGATGATGTTGGAACAATTTTCAAAAAGCTGTTATTGCAAGGACGTTCTCTTTTGTTTTACACAGAGGTATTCGGTTATGAATGCCCAGCACCTCATTCGACGAGGCAAGGGCCGAGACCCCTTCATCGGGAGTGACCCCTTGGACAGAAGTTTGCGTCGGGGTAATAACTTCACTATAGTCGATTATTCTTGCTTTGCATCGAGGTATTCAGTTTAGAATATCCTGCACCTCATTCGACGAGGAAAGAGCCAAGGGAGTGACCTCTTTAGCAAAAGTTTTCGCCACTATATTTTTAAAACGGGGCAATCAGGTTCCTTCAACAATATCAAGTTCTTTACGTTAACGGGTTTTTCGCCAAAAACCCAGCCGTAGCCCTCCGTCATTTCGGATTGGTATTATTTAGTATTCGTGCTGCGTTTGTTGACCTAGTCAAGGCGTAGTGAACGGTAGCTAAGTGATATTTTTTTGTGTATTGCCAAATGTGATTGGTTATGACAGTCGTGTGGCCTTGTTGACCTAGTCAAGGGCACGTACGGGTGGATTTAATGCAATTAAGATAATGACGGGTAGAACTTGACTAGCGGTTTATGGTTTGTTGACCTAGTCAAGGTCATAAACCATTAGGGGCAAAAACCACATCGGGAGTTTCTAAAGAAACTAAAACTTGCAGATTTAGCATATCTTCTAGAGTGTGGTGACTAGAGTGGATTCCATCTAGGTCATCGCACAATGATAGTTGGATCCCGATCCTACTGATGAGTTGGATTACTCTCGGGAGATTATTTCACTTAACAATCAATGCTATAAACCAAGTAGGTGTCTAGAACGGTGTTAGCGGGGCTACGCCTCCAGAGAAAAGAGGTTATTTAATTAAGGAACTTCGCGAAAGTGTTGGAAAACCTCCCTCGAAGTACCAACACTAGCCTGGCTGAAAGGTTAAGCAAGTATTGTGACGTGCGATTAATCCTGGCTAGTTCTTCTTTTAGGGTTTGAAGAAGAATTTGAGGAAACAGTGGGAGCCATCCTGATTAGATAAATTAATAAACCAATCTAATCTTACAAGAGCGCACGCTAAGTGTTTCTTTTCTCTCTCTCCAGGTAGCAACCATTTCATGCCCTAATCAAGATAATAAAATGTATCGCTTGACCGATTCGAATTCTTATTCGGGGCTAGAGAACGTTGGTTCGGCTCTAACTTACGACAACAGTCATAAGTATGAGCAAGGGAAAGAGGATTGTATGGATTCCAAGGATACCCAGTTGAAGAAGAAGCATGGTTTTGCATCTACTTCAGGTGTTCTTATAATTAAGAACTGCTTTACGGTCAGCCCTACCTCCTGGGTTCTTGATACCGGATCAGGATCTCATATCTGTAATTTATTGCAGGGACCGAGAAAAAGTAGGAAAGTTGCACCTGGTGATATGTCTCTCAGAGTAGCGAACGGAGCAAAAGTTAATGCTGCATCCGTCGGTGAATATCACCTAGTGTTGCCAAATGGCAATACTATGATTTTGAACGATTGCTACTATGTACCATCCATGGTTTGCAACATCATATCAGTTTCTTTACTCGATAAAGATGGATATAACTTTGTTCTTGATAGAAATATCATGAACATTTACCTTCATAAAGTACTGGTTGCAGAAGGTACACTATGTAATGGTATCTACGTTCTAAATCAGAATACAGTTCTCAATGTACAAAACACACGCAAGAGGAAGAGTTCAGATACGAACGAATCCTACTTGTGGCATTGTAGACTTGGTCATATCGGAGAGAAAAGACTAAGTAAGTTGCATAAAGATGGACTCTTGAATACGTTCGATTTTTCATCTTAAGAAACTTGTCAGTCTTGTCTCAAAGGAAAGATGACTAAATCTCCGTTCACCGGACATGGAGAAAGGGCAGCAGAGCTCTTGGGATTCATACACAGTGATGTATGTGGTCCGATGTCTATACATGCAAGGGGTGGGTTCTCGTACTTCATCACATTCACTGACGATCTCTCTAGGTTCGGATATGTGTATCTGATGAAACACAAATCTGAAGCTTTTGAGAAATTCAAGGAATTCAGAAACGAAGTAGAGAACCAGGCTGGCAAAAGTATCAAGATCCTTCGGTCTGATAGAGGAGGGGAGTACTTAAGCACGGAATTCCTAGATTACTTAAAAGAGAATGGCATTCTCTCTCAGCTTACTCCCCCTTATACACCATAGAACAACGGTGTATCGGAGCGGAGGAATCGTACCCTATTGGATATGGTTCGCTCCATGATGAGTAATGTTGAGTTACCTTTTTCATTTTGGGGACATGCGCTTTTAACAGCGGCATATCTATTGAATGATGTTCCGTCTAAATCTGCGCCTAAGACTCCATTCGAGATATGGAATGGAAAAAGACCATATCTTAAAATATTTAAGATATGGGGTTGTCCGACTTATGTTAAAACGCATAAACCAGATAAACTAGAGGCACGGTCAGTTTTATGTGAGTTTGTGGGATATCTAAAGAATGGTTATGGATATATGTTCTACCACACCGAGGAACAGAAGGTGTTTGTTGCTCAGTATGCCGTTTTTTTAGAAACGGAGTTTCTTGCAAAAGAAATTAATGGGAGCACGGTAGAACTGGAAGAAATTCAGCGACCACAAAAAGAAACTGAGGAATTGACAGAACCTCAGGATTCAATAACCCCAGACGAACGTTAGCCACTCCGCAGATCTGGTAGGATTTCTCATCTGCCCGAGAGATACTACGGTTTTCTCATAGACGGGGATCGAGAGGATTGCATCTTGGAAGAAGATGACCCTACCAGTTTCAGGCAGGCCATTATCAGTAGGGACTCTGATAAGTGGCTGGATGCTATGCAATCCGAAATGGAGTCCATGTACACCAATAAAGTGTGGACCTTGGATATTGCTCCACTTGGGGTAAAACCAGTTGGATGCAAATGGATCTACAAAAGGAAACTTGGTGTAGATGGGCAGGTGGAAACCTATAAGGCTAGACTCGTTGCAAAAGGTTTTCGTCAAAGACCCGGTGTGGACTATGACGAAACTTTTTCTCCAGTGGCTATGCTCAAATCCATTCGGAACCTACTTTCCATTGCTTCCTTCCATGACTATGAAATCTGGCAGATGGACGTTAAAACAGCTTTTCTAAACGGCTGTTTGGAAGAGTGCGTTTACATGGATCAGCCAGAGGGTTTTGTAGACAGTGGGAGCAGCGGGAAGGTATGCAAGTTACTTAAATCCATTTATGGATTAAAGCAGGCATCGCGGAGCTGGAACATCTGTTTTGATGAGGCAATCAAGGAATTTGATTTCATCAAGAACGAAGATGAACCTTGTATCTATAAGAAGATTGTAGGACAAACTGTCGTGTTCCTAGTCTTGTACGTGGACGACATTCTTTTGATAGGAAATGGCATTCCTATGCTACAATCGGTCAAGCTATTCTTGTCACAACGGTTCTCCATGAAGGACCTGGGTGATGCCTCGTACATTCTGGGGATCAAGATCTACAGAGATAGATCCAAGAGATTACTGGGACTTTCACAGTCCAGGTACATAGAGACCGTACTGAAGAGATTCAGTATGGAAGATTCCAAGCGCGGTAATATACCCGCATTGCATGGAATCACCCTCTCCAAGAAGATATCTCCTAAGACTGACGAGGAGAGGGTTCGCATGAGCACTACACCCTACACTTCGGCGGTTGGATCTATAATGTATGCGATGCTATGTACAAGACCAGATGTAGCTTACGCGCTGAGCGTGGTGAGCCTGTATCAGTCAGACCCAGGTGATAACCACTGGACGGCAGTGAAGAACATTCTCAAGTACCTGAGAAGGACTAAGGAGATGTTCCTGGTTTAGAGTAATGGAGACCTCAGGGCCGAGTCCTTTACCGATTCAAGCTTCCTGAGTGACAAGGATGACAACAAGTCTGTCTCGGGTTTTGTATTTATCCTCAACGGAGGGGCGGTGTGTTGGAGGAGTTCCAAACAGGATACCGTCGCAGACTCGACGATGGAGGCTGAATACATTGCTGCAAGCGATGCCGCAAAAGAGGCGGTCTGGATGAAGAAGTTCATTAGTGAACTTCAGGTGGTTCCGTCCATTGTTGACCCAATACCTTTGTATTGCGATAACAATGGGGCTATAGCTTTAGCGAAGGAACCAAGGTCCCATTAGAAGTCCAGACACATCTTAAGGCAGTATCACCTGATCAGGGAGATCATTGATCGCCAGGAGATCGAGGTACGGAGAGTGGACACAAAAGACAACACGGCGGATCCATTCACAAAGGCCTTCCCTCAAACACAGTTCGAGCGACTTTTTGAGCTATTGGGAATGCGGTACGCCAGCAGCTGGACTTAGTGCAGACGTTGGGTATGCGGTACACCAATTACTGGCCTTTAGTGCAAGTGGGAGATTGTTGGATATGTATGCCTTAGAGGCCATTATTGTACAGTACTAGTTTGTATAATACATTTTGGAAGCTTGAGATATATATATATATATATATATACTGGTTTACGACAGTCTTGCTCGATATAGTAGTATGCTACTTGGTTTGTTTCTATCTTAACATGTGTATATGTTTCTTTTAACATATCGCTAATACATATTGATGGAGCCCTTAGGATCTTTGCTTGACTACCGGCGTTGTGATGGCGATCACATTAGTGGGGGCTGGGTAGTCTATAAGCACATCCTTATTTTGGTCCCTAGTCGTAGGATTATCGAGACAGGGCATCGATACTCCAGAGTAGACTGGTGCATACGCTTCTCGTCCCAGCAGGGGAGATGGTCTGTCCCACAGCCATCAGTACGTCGTATTGGAGATAGTATGCAGGTGCTCGTTAGGTTATGAGTACACTGGACAGGACTCGTCGGGAACTGTTGGTTGGTATTAAACCTATCGTCAGTTAACAGTTCCCAGGTAACATGAGTACAGCTTAGTCCGTTGACTTGACACTGTCACTTCGCCTCAAGTGTGTTCCCACTGTTCTTAGATTACTACCCTACCACGGCTCTATTGAGTCGTGCAAACAGGTAGTAGTTGGGTGTAGTCCTGAAGCACTTGGAGGCAGTGACGGTTAGACAGGATTCGTCTCTCCTGGTATTGGGAGTTGATATCGCGCTGTGTCTAGGAGAGCCATTACATATAGTCGTCCCTGGCCAGGGCAAGCGAGAGTTGCTGGTAGTGTTACCAGTAGTTTCTCAGGGTGTTCTGGGCTACACTCCGACACGACTTGTACCGCTATTATGGGACTGATGTTTACTGCCCCCCTAGGCTCGCCATGCGATACTCTTAGACGAACAGACTGGACTATACAGAGATTGTCACATTCAGACTCAGTAGGAGTTCAGATGGGTTTACCTCATCGGCCTTCTTATCGACATCTACCTGGGGACCGTTACGTACAACTAGGGCCACTTGCGGTCTGTGGTTAAGCCCACTACCAGAGTAGTGTCGAGTCTTTAGAGTCCCACACAGAGAGTTTCCCTGCACTGGGCAAAAGGTGTAGAAGCCGTATGGTTTTACGGCAAGGCTACGATCACTAACGTACACTTGTGCGCGTATGCTGTTCGGGCAGACAATACTAGTGGGCTTTGGTTTAAGCCGGATTCTAGTATTGTATGGATGGATTAGTTTTGTCTTCTATGCATGCGTATTCTACGGAATGCGGATGCGGGTGTGTATGCACAATTGTGAGGAGCGAAGAAGAAGGAGGTGCCTCATTAGGGTTTTGACAGTTGGTTCGGTCGAAACCATTATGAGGCAGGGACATTATTTACTAATCTTTTTAATGATAATTATGTTATGGCTACTTTCTTTGACCATTTGACCATACTTGACCTTTGTTCCCCTCCGAATGGACGGCGCGACACTGCGTCTTGCCTGAGATTCGGGGCAGATGCTAATTGGTGCTATCCGTCCACCTCTCCGAAGATGCCAAGTTGATTTATGGCACCGTGCATCGAAGGTTTAGACGGATGCGTCCGATGTAGCAGACTTCGTCAGATTCCCCCTCGAATGAGGGGTTTTTGATTGTGGGGACGCTCTTCCCTGCAGGCGCAAGCCCCTGCAGTTAATTACGCTACCGCATTGCGGTAACAACTTTCTCCTTCTCCAGATGGTCACTTCGTATCGTGGGTGTTTGTTTTGTATTTTGTTGCCCGTGGATTGTTTACGGAGACTGAGTTATGTCGTCGCCCGTAGGGCGTGGACTAGTCCAAATCCGTATTATCTTAGATTTGGGTTTGGGGGGGGGGGGTTTGGTTTGAGGTTACGTCAGCCATACTTGAGGCTAAGATCAACTCAAACGCTTGTTAAGGATACGTTAGTCTAACTTTGTGACTAAGATCAACTTAACGGGATCGTTTAGATCCGATAAAAGAGCGTTTGGACTCTAATGTTCCAGTTTAGGGACATAGTGGTCCATGAATGTATGGCCGTCGGGACCCATCACCTCTCTGACGACGTTGAAGGATTACAACGACGGGTGTCAGAGGAGTTCAGAGATGTACCCTCGAGCCAGGGTTAATTGGGGGGATTCATAGTCCACTCCGTTTGAAGGTTTAAGGATACGTTAGCCATCTTTGAGGCTAAGATCAACTTAAACGGGACCGTTTAGGTCCAACAAAAGAGCATACGGGGCTCTATTGTTCTAGTTTAAGGACGTTGCGGTCCATGGGTAGTTTAAGGACATTGCGGTCCATTGTTAGTTTTAAGACATCTCGGTCAAGGTTAAGGACGTCGTAGTCCATGGGTTTAAGTACCCCACAGTCCATTGTTAGTTTTAAGACATCTCGGTCAAGGTTAAGGACGTCGTAGTCCATGGGTTTAAGGACCCCACAGTCCGTTGTTAGTTTTAAGACATCTCGGTCAAGGTTAAGGACGTCGTAGTCCATGGGTTTAAGGACCCCACAGTCCGGTATGTGCTCTGGATGCTTCACACGGGTTCACTGCCGTGCTTGGCGAGGACCAGGCTCCGCTCTGGACGTTTTCCACGGGGTCAAAGAGTGACATTATCCGCGTTCCACGTAACCAGGAATTTGCATTAGACATGAGTTTAAGGACCCCACAGTCCATATCAATGTGTGGTCGTCGGGACCCGTCACCTCTTTGAAGACATTGAGGGATTACAATGCCAAGTATCAAAGGAGTGAAGAGATGTACCCTAGAACCGGAATGGATTAAATAGTCCTTGGCCCAATTTGGGGTCGGGACGAATTAATTATGTTATGAGTCCATTGGACCAGTTAATCACCAATTGAGGACTTATGGCCATCTTGGGCTAAGTCCAATCAGGAGAGGCTTTGCCTCTATCCATTTAGGCCAATTGGGCCAAAGCCTAGTGTTAAACACTACAGAACAGTCAGTGTTGAACATTGGGAATGAGGTTGACAAGTTAGTGTTTAACACTAAGAGATAATTGGTGTTAAACACCAGCAACGAGGCTTTTCAAATTAGTGTTAAACACTAAAACAGATCAGTGTTGAACACTGCAAATGAAGATCTCAGATTAGTGTTTAAACACTAAGGTAAATTAGTGTTGAACACTAAAGCCCAACAGTATTTTAACACTGGGTTCGAGAGTTTCAATTTAGTGTTAAACACTAAGACAAGAGGGGTCACGTGGCAGCACGTGAGAGCGCCCTCCCTTCATTTATTCTGAGATTATCGTGTCTTTCAGAGCATCACGTGCCATCACGTGATGGGCATTTAAATGCTTATGTATTAGAGCTTATCACGTGGGTCACGTGGGTCACGTGGGGTGCTGTCTCAAAGGGGCTTTCCGTAGATCTCTTGGGGGGTCACGTGATGACACGTGACCCTGCCTCTATGTATTTTGTTTAGAGGCTTTGTTAATCTTCTTTCAGGAATTAAATTCCTCGAACTGTAAATTTCAGAGGAATTAAATTCCTACTTCCTTTCGAAGACTTTGTCTTCTGGAATAGAGTTTAACTCTGAATTTTCTTGTAGGAATTAAATTCCTCATATATGTGAAGAACTAAATAGGGTTAAACCCTAACAAAAGCTTTTTTTTTTTAGGAGTTAAAACTTCCATCTTCTGTCAAATTATGATTGAGGGAATTAAATTCCTGCTGTTGCAACAGAACTGGATTCTTAATTAGGGTTAAACCCTGTTTCTTTTTATTCTGAAGGAATTATATTCCCATGATACAGGGTCAAGCCCTAATTTTATTTTAAAGGAATTAAATTCCTATAGTTCTGTGAGAATTAAATTCTCGTGCTTACATTCCCTCTCTATGTTTTGGATCTGCATGGCAGGATCTCGACCCATTGAGAATTAAATTCTCAACCTTAAGGGGAGATGTGCACTTTGCAGATCCTCTATCAAAGAGAGAAAAAATATGCTCTTCTGTTTTATATATCAGAGTTAAACTCTGTTGAGAATTAAATTCTCTTTCTTTCAAAAGGCCTTCCCTTTCTCACCTAGGGTTTTTGCAGAAGATCCGAGTCTTTTCAAAGTATCAAAGCTCTCCTCCTTTTTTCTTTTTTCTTCTCTGCGCATGTATCTATATGTATGTCTCTTGGCTCCTATTTATAGGAGAAGCAAGCGAATCAATCCGTTTTTGACGAATCTTCGTGAAAGATTTGATTTGCATCCATCATTCATTTTGGACCTTTGGATTATTAGGTGAATTTTATTCACCGTTGGATTTTAAATCCAGAGATCCTCCTTTGTTATTTTGGTTAGATTTAAAGGGGAAATCTTTCCAAACCCGAGATTTTCCCATAGATAGATGATATTTCATCACCTCTGAGTCTTTAATTCGATCGGTTCCAGATAGCCGCTTTCCTTTGGAAAGATTCGAATTTCTCTCAGAATTTAATTCTGTTAACACAGTGGGCTTTGAAAGCCGGTCACGTGTGACCACGTGACTCATGGTCACGTGTGGGCACGTGACCCCCTTTGGAATGAGCCGTTTCCTTTCTTTTGCGCTCTGTCTTCTGATTGCTGCTTAAACGTCACGTGCTGCCACGTGACTCCTGGTCACGTGTGAGCACGTGACCCTTGTTTGAACCCTCTCTTTCCTTGGTTCAACTGGAGAACGAGTCTGCTGTCTTGAACGTCACGTGGCAACACGTGACCCTGGTCACGTGGAAGCACGTGACCTCTTCTGAAGCCTTTTCCTTGACTTGATCAGGGAACTGGTGTGCCTTTTGACGCTTGCATTCAAACGTCACGTGTCGCCACGTGACCCTGGTCACGTGGGAGCACGTGACTCTTTCTGTAGCCCATTTTCTTCAGCGTAGTCAGGAAACTGAACTTGACTTGATGATGCTTTTAGGTGTCACGTGCCAACACGTGACCGCTAGTCACGTGTAAGCACGTGACCCTCTTCTGAAGCTTTTCCCAGAAGCTTTCCTGATTTTAAATCAGGAAACAAATGCCCCCACAGCGTTGTTCTCACGTGTTTGCACGTGAGTGCAACGCTGTCACCTCTTGTGACCGTTGGATTCCTCTAGGGATCTGGGGAGACGAAACGTTTTCATTGTCTTCTATAAATACCTCTGTTTCTTCATAGGAGCCTTCACTTTGTTCATCTTCTTCTTCTGAGAACTTCTTCTTTGAGAATTTAATTCTCGCTTTCAGAGCTCAGTTCTCTGTTTTGAAACAATCTTCAGAGTTTAACTCTGTTCAAAAGGAATCCTTTTTCCTCTGGTAATGTTCTTGGACAACGATGGACCTTCACACTTCTCTGGATTTTAAATCCAAAACAAGGGTTTTTACCCTTTTTTTCTTCATATTTTCCATAAGAACATGAAACTGTTTAATCTTTCAACTGTAGGTCTTTTAGGGTTTAGATGGTCCTTGGGGAGATGATGATGGCGTCTCTACTCCATGGAATTTAATTCCATCAAAAATGCTTCTGGGAATTTAATTCCCTTTTCTCAATAAGGAATTTAATTCCAACGAAGAACTCGATTTCTTCACACAGAGCCTTCCTGGGGTCTCTTGGCCCGAGGTTGTTCTTCTGCAATTAATGCAATGGGGGCTTTGTAATGATGTCTTTTTGTGTGAATTTAATTCCTTTGATTTTATTGGATCCACTGTAGAGCCCGAGACAGATCCCGTTGGGGGAATGTGCATGGCCATCATTTTTTATTAAATGAGGATATTCCCTTTTGTTTTATTGTAACTGTTTGGTCTCATTATTAATGAGCCGTCATCCGGATTCTGTGGGGCCCATGTGTTTTGTAGCCAATGGTCCCAGGAAACCTTGCTATTGCTTTCTCCCACTAGTCTTCGTGTTCATGCATGAATATATATCGCTGACTTTTCCTTTTAACGGTCTTCTTTTATTGGATTTCAGGTGCGATGGCTTCTGCTCCACGTTTTCCCTTTTCTCGCTCGGAGGCGGCTTTTCCTCAGTCACCGTCTGATGAGGAAGCGATGGCGATGATTCGGGCCCATGACCCGAACTGCACCAACCTTCTTCAGTGGGGGTCTTGGTATAGTCAGATTATTCAGGGTCGTCGGAGTTTTCTCTGCGCGGTGCCAACGGAGCCCACTTTCCCATTTTTACCGATGGATCCTCCAAGGACAGCTTTTGCTGTGGAAATGCCCAACTGGACTCCAACGGGGAGGCTTGAGCCTTCGACGACCGGTATTCCGAACCATCCGATTCCGGCCATAGACATCTTGGGGCGGCGTATCTGCCAGGGTGAGGGCCACCCGTGGGGGCAAATTTATAAGATAGGGCTCACTCCCCGGCATCCTACGGGCTATCTTCTCTGGGCTCGCTACATCCTTTCTGCCCATCGTGCGCGGTTGCAGAAAGTCGGGCTTTATCAGGCCATATATGCGTCCCTATTCCATTATAAGTCCCCGCATGCCTGGTGGGTTAAGGCGTTTTTGAACCAATGGAATCTTCCCACCAACACTTTCATTCTAGGAGATCGTGAGGTCTCGATCTCTCTTGCAGAATTTTATGAAATCTCGGGATTGCCAATCAGAGGCGCACTGTATGAGGAGTTATTGCCTCCTGACGAGTATGTCTTCGAGCCCGAGTCTGTACCGGTTGACGGCCTGTCCGCTGAGAATGCTGTTCACCATAAGCGCCCCAGTTTAATTAAGGCCCTAGGCATCTTCGACAGATTATTCACCGAGTCCGAGGAGCAGGGTGTCACTTTCAAGAGCTTCATTGCTTGTTTCCTTCGCAAGGACGCCTTATCGAAGACAGCCCCGAAGTTTGCCAACATTGGGGACCCCTTTGGGTTCGGTCCGAAGAGGTTGCCGACCAATGAGTCAGATTTACCTCAATATTACATTCCTATTATATCGCCGATATCTTTTGAATCCATTGCTGTCCCGGGCATGGACGAGGAGACGTTCTTTGTGGGGTTTATTAGCGTCTGGCTTAGTTGGTTCGTTATCCCCATGCATCGCCGCTTCATGAGAGCCTCGGTCATCTACCCGGCTCATCGTATTGCTGAGGGGGTGCGGTTGGCCATCGGCATCCCGGCCTTGGCGCACCTCTATAATGGATTGGGCACCGCGGCTAATACCTCTACTCCTGGCGTGGACGTAGTGAACTTTTCGCTTCATTATTTCACGTCGTGGATCGAAATGCATGTGCTGGGGTCTTTTGCTATGCATCAGAGGCCCGCCTTTTACGACGCCTATCCCTTCCCGCGACTTATGCGGCTGGTGGGTGCTTCTGCTGCCGACCCGACTCAATTTGGGGCCATTCGGGTGCTGATTTCTCCTCATGCCACCGCGGGCGGGTTGGTTTTTAATGATCGGGTTTTGTCTATTCCTTCGGGTCCCGTTCAACAACTCTGGGACCAGTCGAAAGACAACGCACCTTCTCTAAAGCCCCGGGAGGCCACGCATTTGTATGCAATTAGACCTGGCTATTTGGTGTTTCGCCAAGACAGTGCGGCTCTTTTTATGCGGTACAACCCGCATCGATTTTCCCGGCAGCTTGGATACGACTAGGGTGTTCCTTTCGAGGCTTTTATGATCGCCCCGATCCCTTCGCTTGATGCTGTTCGCGATGCCGCTCATCATTTCATGAGGCTGAACACCGGCTCTTATTTCATGGTCCCTGAAGCTGAGTACATGCCCCGATGCGTGGGTGCGTTTACGGGTTGGTATCTTCATCGGGTCAGCCCAATCATTCTCGAGGAAAGGAGGGTGCTTCTTGGCCACGATGCCCCTCCTCTGGTTCCTGGGGCTAACCTACGGCCGAGGGCTCCGGTCCGCTTCCCTTTGAGGGAAATCGGCACTGCGCTCATTCCGGGGGAGTCAGGGGTAGATCTTACTCCAACGGCTGGTATGCCCTTGGGTTCCCGATCGCGGGGTAAACGGGCTCCGGTGGTAGCACCCCTGCCGGTGGCGGCACCGCCCCTCATGGTGTCGACAATGGCGATATCGTCCTCGGTTGTGGCACCGAGCGATAGTAACAGGGATGAGGGCGCTGAGGGCGATGTGGGCCAGCGCCGCCATAAGGCTTCACGAGGGAGGAAGCGGTCATCCTCAGCGACCGGCTCCGGGTCTAAACGGCGGAAGAAAGCGGCTACTGCCCCGCTTGATTCTGTGGTGGAGTCTGAGCCTATCCTTGAAGACGAACCATTGGCCCTGCAAGGGTCAGACGCGGGACTTCTCTTCCCGAGTTCAGCTGATGAGGAGGCTGCATAGTTGGCCGAGGCCATACGGCGCTCAAAAGACGCGTCTCATAACGCCAAGGTTCCGAAGAAGTCTTACCCCGCTGTAATTTTCTATGAAGACCCTTCGTGGATTCGGCGGCGATTCATCGGCCCTTTGGAGGAATGGGGGGAAAGGGCTTTGAAGCAGGCCGCTTCAGAAGACGCAGCTGATGCACTCTCTTTGTGGACCGGCGGTCATGAGTCTACGCTCGAACCCCGGCGAGCCCACCTCCTTGAGAAGGAGCAGCGGCTTGAAGAAGCCATGTTGAGGGCTTCTTTGCGTATAGGTACGTTGTGCTTCCTTTGTAGTCTTTCCGATTATTTATGCCTGTGCATCTGTATCATTATTCTTATTTGAATCGTGCAGAATCTTCGACGCTGGGGGAGCTCCCTACAGGCCCATTAAAGCTAAAGCCCGCCGAAATTCTCAATGAAGCCCTGCTGGATGTGGAGGGGGATGACGAGGATGCTCCTCTCACGGTGGAACTTCCAGCGGCGGTTCTTGACCAGGGAATGCCTGTCCCTCTGGGGGAGGCTCCTTTGGAGGCTGCCGCCCCAATGACTCTTAATGAGAGCGGCCCAAAGGCTGGGAGCGAGGTAGTCGGGACTACTCTCCCTTTGTTAGAGCCTGAGGTTACGGCGGAAACCGTTGAAGCTGCTATCCCCCCGGCTCAGAATGGGAGGAGTGTTGAAGGTATCCCCCTGCGTTTTAATTTAGCAACCCCTTCATAGTCTGAACTCTTTTATCTTTCTCAGAATTGCGCGGTTTGGCGGCCACGATCGCGGATCTGTCGCCTCGACAGTCATTTCAGCGTTTATTGGAGATGGCAGCTCCGCAGGCGATCTCCCCTCAGCGCATTGTCCTTTCGTCTGGGCAAGGTTGGTGTCGTCCATTCCTTCTCATAGCATCGTCGTTATTTTTGCGTACTGACATTGACGTTTTCTGCAGTTCTGGAAGCCGATGACGAGGTCGAGATTCTCGAAGGGCCAGGGGAGCCTTCAGCTCCTACTTGCACGACTGTCGGTGAGTGACATTTCATTGCACTCTCACTCGTTCTTTGCTTAAGAATTTTGTTGACGTCTTCTAAATTTGAACAGCTCTGCCAATCTCCACGGCGTTGGAGTCGCGCATCGTGATGCCACCCGGCCCTTATGCCTTGCGGGCTTCAGAACACTTGGCCCAATTAAGCCTCGTCTCCTTGTCGTCCCTGATCGAGGAGCTTCGTGCTGGCAGCACGACCACGGCTGAAGCATTCGCTGCCGAGGCTAACGGTTCTCTTCCTTTTCTTGCCACCTACCACAGCGAAGAGGTGGTGCGAGTCTGGGTGGAGTTCTGCCGGCGAGTGGAGGCTTGCCTGCACACTCTCGAGTGTTCTCGCCTTTCCTCGGAGGCCGTGGCTGCAAAGGCGGAGTTACGAGGGCTGATAGCACGGTGCGCGGCCAACATGACGTCATGTGAGAAGAGGCTCGGTCGCAAGTTCTCGGAAAGGGAGTTAGCCTCCAAGGCGCTGAGCGAGCTTCAAGCCAATCTCACAGCCAGGGCCAACAAAGCGTATGAACTCTGGCGAGTGCTTCAGGAGTCCATCAAAGAGGTGGTGGCTCTCGACAAAGCTGCCACGTTCACTCGTGAGAGGGTTGAGGCTCATAAGGCCACAGAGAAATAGCTTGAAGCCCGGCTCGCTTCGTATCAGGCTCAGCAAGCTCAAGCGGAGGCTCGTCTTCTGGAGATCTTACGTCATGAAGCCGTGGCTCAGCAAAAGCAGGATGAGCTGACCAAGTTGCTGAATCGCCCACCGGCCTGAAACATTTGTATCTTTTTCTTCCTTTTTGTACATACTCATGGATGAGAGTATTTTCTTTTTGTTTCTTTCATGAATTGTACTTTGTACCCATTTTGGTTTATGAATAAAGATACATTTTTCTTCTCAATGATGTGTCTCCTTTTCATCAAATGTGTTCTGCGGATATTCTATCTTGATTTCCTTGCAGGACAGCAATGGCTTAGGATTCAGGGTTAAGATCTGCTTCCTAAGACTTTTGCATTTTACGAGCCGCGAGGGTCTCATAAAGAGTTTTTCTCCCTACAGGTCGAGAGGATCCCATAGGTGTGAGTTCTTCTTAAAGATCGTGAGGATCCTTAAGCGGGTTTTCCCTTGAGAGTCGTAAGGATCTCGCAAGAGAGTTTTTCTTCCTTACAGGTCGTGAGGGCCTGCAAGTGTTGGATGCGGTCACCCTTGTCCGTGTTTCACGAAGTTAGGGGTTTCTCAAGGTATCGTAGTTTAAAGACGTCACGGTCAAGGTTAAGGACCTCATAGTCCGTGGATTTAGGGACTCCACAGTCCGGTGTTTGGTCGCAGGGACCCGTCACCTCTTTGAAGACGTTGAGGAATTACAACGCCGGGCATCAAAGGAGTGGAGAGATGTACCCTTAAACCAAGGTAGAATTCGTAGGGAATTGGGGTGGTTGGTCGTTAGTTTTAAGACATCACGGTCGAGGTTAAGGACGTCATAGTCCGTGGATTTTAAGGACTCCACAGTCCGGTATTTGCTCTGGATGCTTCACACGGGCTCACTGCCGCGCTTGGCGAGGACCAGGCTCCGCTCTGGACGTTTTCCACGGGGTCAAAGGGTGACATTATCCGCGTTCCACGTAACCAGGAATTTTGCACTAGATGCTTCACACGGGTTCACTGCCGCGTTAGGCGATGACTAGGCTCCGCTCTGGATGCTTCGCACGGGTTCACTGCCATGCTCTGCGAGGACCAGGATCCGCTCTGGACGTTTTCCACGGGGTCAAAGAGTGACATTATCCGCGTTCCACGTGACCAGGAATTTTGCACTAGATGCTTCACACGGGTTCACTGCCGCGTTAGGCGAGGACTAGGCTCCGCTCTGGATGCTTCGCACGGGTTCACTGCCATGCTCTGCGAGGACCAGGATCCGCTCTGGACGTTTTCCACGGGGTCAAAGAGTGACATTATCCGCGTTCCACGTAACCAGGAATTTTGCACTAGATGCTTCACACGGGTTCACTGCCGCGTTAGGCGAGGACTAGGCTCCGCTCTGGATGCTTCGCATGGGTTCACTGCCATGCTCTGCGAGGACCAGGATCCGCTCTGGACGTTTTCCACGGGGTCAAAGAGTGACATTATCCGCGTTCCACGTGACCAGGAATTTTGCACTAGATATATCCGCATTTCACGGAATAGAGGTTTGACTCTTGGTGATATGTATATCGCCGAGCCATGGAACTGGGGGTTGCCGCTGTTCCATTTCGCTTGATGTTGTGTCTGCTGTTACGAGACGAGTATTGGGATGATCTCTAGGTCGCTTATGGCCCGTCGAGATTTAGCTTCGTTCTTTGGTGAAACCTGGGGGAAGGAGGTACGTTCCCTTCTTTGTTTGCGCCCCTGGATTGTATACAGGGATAGATGTAACATTACCTGTAGGGCGAAGATTTCATTCTTTCGTCATTTTTTTATTCTTTCCGCGATGCTCTATCATTTCAGCTTTTTATATCGCGAAAATCGCGATTGCCCAATCATTTCGGCTATTTTTCGCGGTGCCCAATCATTTCGGCTGTTTTTTTTTTTTTTTTACTCGCTGCTTTTTATTGCGAGCTGCCCAATCATTTCGGCTGTTTTTTATGCCTTCATTCTCACTTGCTGCTTTTTATTGCAAGTTGCCCCATCATTTCGGCTATTTTGTAGGCATGTGTGGCTTGCTAGCTTTTTCGCCGCAAGCTCGGATTTTGGACACCGATTTTAGCGTCAGCATCGCTGCAACTGGGATGTTGCCAGGAGCGAATCATCATTTGCCATGAAAGAACTTGGGATTTGATACCGGTTTAGGCATCAACATCGCTGCAACTGGAATATTGCCAGGAGCGAATCATCATTTGCCTCTGTCGATGTTGAACAAAGGTGGCTTAGCAAACAGGGTTAAGGTCCTGCCGACTAAGGCTTTCGACTTCATGAGCCGTAAGGGTCTCACAAAGGTATTTCTCCCTACAAGTCGTGAGGATCTTGCAGGTGTATTTTCTCCTTAGGGATCATGGGGATTCCTAAGTGTATGTTCCTCTGTAAGTCGTAAGGATCCTACAAGAGGGTATTCTCCTTATGGGTCGAGAGGACCTACAAGGGTTGCTCATCACATGGACATGTCCCTAGTCACGGGTGTGACTTTGTTGGGGAAATGTTTATTCGTGCCCGTGGATTGTATACAAGGGTCAGTATTGAGCCTCTTGTAGGGCATGTATTGGAGGTTGTGGAGGATTTGCTTAAGAACAGGTTCAGGTTTCTGTAACTTAAGACTTTCAAATCTCATGAGCCGTGAGGGTCCCATAAGAGAATTCTCCTTACGAGTCGTGAGGATCTCGTAAGTGTATTTTCCTCCTTAGGAATCATGAGGATCCCTAAGTGTGCTGCTCCTTTGTGAGTCGTAAGGATCTCACGCAGGTGGTTTCTCCTTACAAGGTCGAGAGGACCCTACAAGTGTCTTTTAACGAGGTTGCGCCCTTTCGGGTTTTCACAAACACTCGCCGGTAGTCCTGCTGTTTTTACTCACGGAGCCCTTTCGGGTTTTCATCCGTGCCCATTTTGCTTATGGACATACCCCCTTTTTTTTCTTTTTCATTCATTTTTTTTTACAAGGTCGCGCCCTTTCGGGTTTTCACGAACACTTGCCGGCAGCCCTGCTGTTTTTACTCACAGAGCCCTTTCGGGTTTTCATCCGTGCCCACTTCGCTTATGGACATACCGTTGTTTTTTTTTTCTTCTTTTTTTTTTATTTATCCATCTCGTCAACCTAAGGATGTTGCGGTAGTAGTTTTAGGGACGTTTCGGTCCGCCGTTAGTTTAAGGACGTTTCGGTCCGCCGTTAGTTTAAGGACGTTTCGGTCCGTCGTTATAGGAAGGCCGGCTGCTACTTGTAAAGTCTGAGCTTAGGAAGATAGTGAGCGGACATAGTCGTCGTCATCTATCATTGACCCAGGCTGCGGCTTATTAAGCGTGGTATTTCTTCAAGAAGCGGCCGTTTATTGGCCTGAAAGGCCTTTCACCGTGCATGTCCATGAGTAGGTAGGCTCCACCCTGGTAGACCTTGTCTATGATGTACGGGCCTTCATAGTTTGGCTCAAATTTTCCTCGCTTGGCACGATTGGGGATCATAGGTCTTTTGACCACTAGTACGAGTTCGCCTTGGCGGAATGTCCTCGGCCTGGTTAATCTTTCGTATGAGCGCGTCATCTTTGCTTTGTAGGCTTCTAGATGTTGTTGCGCTATGAGCCGGGTTTCATCGAGGGCATCAAGCTCCTCAAGCCGAAGGTGAGCATTTTCTTCATTCGTCAGCTCGTGGTGGACTGCTACTCGTAGAGAGGGTAACTCTATCTCGAGGGGGAGCACTGCTTCTGTCCCAAATACCAATGCGTACGGCGTTGTGTTTGTGGCCGTCTTGAATGTAGTTCGATAAGCCCAAAGGGCTTCTTGCAGCTTTTCGTGCCAGTCTTTCTTATTCCTGGAAACGGTCTTTTTTATGATCTTCGTCAAGGTCTTATTGAAAGCCTCGGCCAGACCGTTAGCTCGTGGATTGTAAACTGAAGAATATCTCCAGTCTATATTGTGCTGCTGTGCGAAGCGGCTAATCTTATGGCTTCGGTAGGCCGGCCCGTTATCGGAGATAATCCGCCGTGGAGTTCCGAACCGATAGATGACGTGCGTCTTGAAGAAATGGAGGATATTCTCCGTCTTCACTTCCCTCAATGGTACTGCTTCTGCCCATTTGGAGAAGTAATCAGTTGTTGCCAGAATAAAACGGTGTCCCCGGGACGATGCTGGCTCAATAGGGCCGACTATGTCAGTCCCCCACATTTCGAATGGCCAGCTAGCTACCGTTGGGTGCAGTGGATTCGGATGTTGGTGGATGAAGTCTCCATGAATCTGGCATGAGTGGCATTGCTTCGCATACTCGAGGAAGTCCTGGGTCATCGTGGGCCAGTAGTAACCCATCCGTTTAATTTTTAACTTCATCTTTGGGCCTGCTTGGTGAGAACCGCAAAGTCCGTCATGAACTTCTTGGATGACTCTTTCTGCTTCGTCAGGTCCTAAGCATCTCAGCCATAGAGAATCAAACGATCTCTTGTATAGAATATCGTTGACGAAAGCGAAAGATAGAGCTCGTTTCATGAGCTGATGTCTTGAGGACGCTTCTTTGGGCATTCGGTGGGACTTAAAGTAGTCTATGAAGACTTCCCTCCAGTCTTCGGCCTTCTCATGGTCTTTTATTTGTAGGGTCGTCTGCTCGGTCGCTCCCTTTTCTTCGCATGATTCCGGAGATATTTCTGCCGGGGCGAGCACTCGACGGCTTTGTACCACGATTCTGACGTCATCGAGGTTCTCGTCAGCCAGTTCTTTAGCAAGTTTAGCCAACGCGTCTGCTTTGCTGTTTTCTGCGCGCGGTATGTTCTCCAAAGTATAGGAGGGAATTTGGGTCAATAGTTGTTGCACCCTTTCGCCGTACTTTACCAACTCCGGCTTGCACGTTTGGTAGTCACCATTTACTTGACTAACGACCAGCTGAGAATCCCCGTATATAAGGAGGTCTTCAATTCCCATGTCGATGGCGATCTCGAGGCCTGCTATCAGGGCTTCGTATTCGGCTTCATTGTTTGTCCTCGGCTCTGTTAAGGAGAAGGCGAAGCGCATTATCCCTCCTTGTGGAGTTGCAAAGATGAGGCCTATCCCTGATTTGATCATTGGGATACCTTGTTTCTGTTTCTTTACGGAGGACGCTCCATCGAAATAGAGTTCCCATTGGGTGCTTCCGCCGCTAATCGCATCAAATGCATGCTCGTCCGGCAAATCACAGTTCAGAGGAGAATTGGCCGGTATCGGATGCTCGGCGAGGAAGTCGGCAATGGCCTGGCCTTTCACTGCCTTGAGAGGTTGATACGTTATCGAGAACTCCATCAAGAGCAGGGCCCACTTAGCAAGTCGTCCCGTCAGTATGGCTTTCGACATCAAATACTTGAGAGGGTCCACCTTTGAAATAAGACGGACTTCATGTGCTAATGCGTAATGTCTAAGCTTTGTTATTGCGAAGATCAACGCCAGGCAGTGCTTTTCGATAGGGGAATAGTTGCTTTCTGCCCCCAGCAGCACTCGACTTAAGTAGTAAAGTGCTCTTTCTTTCCCCTGATCGTTCTCTTATGCCCATAATGCGCCTAAAGAACCTTCAAGGGCGGTTGTATAAAGAATGAGGGGCTTTCCCCTCACTGGAGCAGCCAACACTGGAGGGTTTTGCAAGTACTGCTTGATTTCGTTTAGTGCACCTTGACATTTGTGATCCCAAACGAATGGAGTTCCCTTTTTCATCAGGTGGCCGTAAGGACGGCATTTGCCCGAAAGATTAGCGATAAACCGCCGGATGTATGCGAGCTTCCCTTGGAGAGACCGCAACTGCTTGAGGGTTCTTGGCGGAGGCATTTCCATGATCGCCTTAATCTTTGACGGATCTATTTCAATACCTCGGTGTCGAACGATGAATCCTAGGAATTTGCCTGAGGAGACTCCAAACGCGCATTTGAGGGGATTCATTTTCAAATTATATTGTCGAAGGCGTTGAAATACAGTCTCCAGATGCTTTAAATGTTCTCCGTATGACATGCTCTTTACTACGAGGTCATCGATATAGCACTCGGCGATGTCATGTATGAGGTCGTCGAAGATCTTTGTCATGGCCCTTTGATAGGTGGCGCCGGCGTTCTTTAGACCAAAGGGCATAACCTTGTAGCAAAATATACCCAAAGGGGTGCGGAAAGCGGTATGCTTCTGGTCTTCGGGATGCATCTTTATCTGATTGTATCCTGACGATCCATCCATGAAGGAGAAAACCTCGTGAGTTGACGTGTTATCTATCATTAGCTCGGTTACCGGTACTGGGAAATCATCCTTTGGACAGGCTTTATTGAGATCCCTGAAATCCACGCATATGCGTACCGTCCCATTCTTCTTCATTACCGGGACGATATTGGCAATCCAGTCGGGATATTGGACTTCTTGGATAAATCCAGAATCAATCAACTTCTTGACTTCGGCGTTGATGCTCATTTCAAGCTCGAGTCGCATCCTCCTTGGCGCCTGCTTGACTGGCTTGATATCTGGGGATATTGCTAATCTATGCACAGCAATCTCCGGATCCAATCCTGGCATCTCGGAGTAGTTCCACGCGAAGCAATCTTTATGCCGTAGAAGCACGTTCTTTAACGCAGCCACCTTTTCTTCGGATAACAGCTCGCTGACAAATGTCGGTCGCGGGTCGTCTGCCGATCCCAACTCAATCTTCTTGAGGTTATCTGCAGTAGTATGTATACCATCTTCCAGTTCTTTTGGAGCGGGCGGAAATTCTGAGATCACCTCATCATCGCTGTTCTCAAAGCACCGGGGAAGGTCATCTACGTTCTCGGGCTTTTCTCCTAATATCGTAATCGTATAACAAGTGCGAACCCGCTCCCTGGACTGAGGTGGACCCGGTTCTGCTCTTGCGGCCTTGGGCTCATGCTTTTGCGGTGGCGTCACATTCCGGCCGTCGGATAAAGCGAATCTGCCCCGTCGGTACTGGTCCTCGACCCAGTTCTTGAAGGTGAAGCAGTCCTCGGTAGGATGTCCTATGGCTTGGTGATAAGAGCAATAACTCGGATGAGAGACCTTGCTAGCTTGCTCAGGATGTCTAGACTCTGGAAGCGTGATCATTTGATGTTTTATAGAGAGGTTGAGTAACCTCTCCGTCTTGTCTCGGGGGAAGGAATACGCTCGACTCATCTTCTTCACGAGGGACAAACCCGAGCCGCTTCTTGATTTATTTCCGTCTCTGCGTCGGGCCTTTCGTACAACGGATTGACGAGGATAAGCGTCTTTGTCTTTTTCAGTACGTTGAGATAGACGTTGCGTCCTGGCCCTCTTGTGGATGGCCATCTCGCGGTTGTGGTCTTCCTGAGCTCTCTGACCTATTTTCCTGATAGGCTTGTTCGTTCGTTCTTCAAACGACGGACTCGGTGCTTTAATCGCGGGGTCTAGTTTTAATGAAGGGTTGGCATCTCCGGACGGGGCGTCCTCTTCTTCATCAAAGGTATATATAGTGTAGCTGCTGTGAGTCCGTTCCCGTTTTCCAGCTCTTGCGTATCCAAGCCCGAGTTTTCCATTTTCCCGTTGGGCAATTTGCGTTGAGTCCCGGGGACATCCCAAATCTTGTTGTAGAACCGCGCCTGCCGAACGGTCTGTTCTAAAGGTACTCCTTGGTGCTTCAATAGCTTCTTTAATCCATCCGTATAGTATCTGGGCAGACGGATGGGTTGGAGCCTGTCGAGTGTAGTATCTGTGCCATGCCAGATCTCTTTCTCTATTTTCGACTCTGAGGATCGGTAAAATAGGATCACTTTCTCACCCCTTCGCTTGGGAGGGATGTAAAATGTTTGCAGGTCCTGCACACTGTGAGCTTGAAGCGTGTCGAGATCCTTGTAGTGTTCTCACGGTACCATGGTGATTTGCAAACTATGGTCATCGCCAGGGGGTGTTTGTGTTGACAGCCGATTGGAGAACACAGCATTAACTTCATCTTCTGAATCACTTCCGAAGACCAACACGGGGGCGGGCGTCCCCAAGTTGTTGCGTTGAGATGGCCCTGCATAAACTATCTCTTCCTCGTCTTCGGTATCGCTCCCGAAAACGGGGATGGTGGCGGCGGTTTTGTTCCCCGGATTGCGACTCCTTTCTGTATCCTCGAAATCTGGCAAAAAGTACTTCGCATCTTCGTACTTGCGGACTTCGTTCACGGAAAATGGGTTTAACTCACCCGTTACGGTATACTCGAAACCATCCTTAAAGTACTTCATACACTGATGTTGTGTAGAAGGGATGATATTGTACTCGTGTAACCAAGGACGACCGAGCAAGGCGTTGTAGCAGGTCTTGGCGTCAATGACATGGAATTTGATGTCTGTGACGAGAAGTCCAAAGCGTAATGTTAGTATCACAGATCCGAGAGTCCGTGACGATTGTGAATCGAAACCGGAGATAGTAATTTTGTCACGAGCGAGGTGTTGCACACTCATGCAGATTTCCTTCAACACCCGAACATTAAGGAGGTTGACGGAGGATCCATTATCTACCAGGATCTTGCCTATCTTGATATCATGGCAGTATCCGGAGACATATAGGGGACGGTTGTGGTCGCACGTCCCGAGAAGGAGGTCTTCATCACCGAAAGTGACGTCGGCCGTATGCACTTCCTCCAGTTCATCCTTCATCTTTTCAGTGGCGAGGAAGGCTTGGAATTGCTCGGGTTCTTGTAACGCCCTAATTAGTGAGTCTCGCGCTTCTTTCGATAATAGGAGGGCATCGAGAATGCTAAGCTGAGAAGGTAGCTTCCTTAGGTGCGCGAGGATGTTATAGTCCACTTTACTCTTCCTGGGAGGGTCTTTGACAGCCAGCTCCCTCATGACTTGGTCATCTAAAGTGATATCTTCAGTGACCTTTTCCTTTCCCTTATCCCTTCTATTCCCGGGCCCGAGATTCTTTTCTGGGAGTGTGCGATTGCGCAGCTGAATGTTCTCGCAGGCCTCCGATTCTTCTTCTTTCCCCAAAACGGATTCTTTAAAGAGAGGGCCCAGAGTCATTTCTTCGTCAGAGTCGCTCCCAAAGGTGAGAACTTGTGACCCCCTGGCGTTAACCATGTAACAGTTGCCAGTCGTTCTGTTGTGCCCATCGACAGTACTTCTTCGCTCCCGACGGATCTTGCGTTTCATGCGCTTAACATGTTGCCGACGAGCGACATATCCTTGCCACCATATCTTAAAGGCGTCGCACTCCTCCGTGGGGTGTGAGATTTTCCGGTGATATGCGCAATAATCAGGGTGCCTCTCCACCCCATCGTGTATGTTTCCTTCCGAGGGCGGTAGCTTCATCCCCAGTGACATGGCTTTGGCAAACCTTTTTCTCGTCTTGACTATCTTCTTGTTTACTTCGGATGCCTTTCGCTCTGGTAGTTCAACTCTTTCGTTCAGCTGCCCGCATTTGGCTCCTTCAGATGCGGCCATCTCGCGCTCCTGGTCCGCTTTACATTTTAGACGAATCTCGTCCAGAAAAGCGTCGATCATTTCATCTGTTGGCCATGCACGCTCTGGTACAGGCTCTGTCTCCAGCTTTTCAATGCCAGGAGTTTTCCCATCATCGGTAAACGCATGGGAGATTACGTTACAACTCGCCACATATCCTTCGGATTCATCCGACGAGCTTTCTCCATTATCTTCTTCTCGAAAGATGTGGTTGAGGAACTCTTGCAGTGTGACAGGGGTTCGCGCCTTTTGATTGTATTCTTCCAGTGCGTCGATTTTCTTCTGCAAGTTCGTGTGCTCTTTTCCAGGCTTCACGGACTTCTTGGACTTCTTCTTCTTTTTCTTCGAAGATTTTGACGATTGGGCGTGGGTATCTGGGCTCTCGTCGTGAGTCTTTGTAGTCGGGCGGCGCCTTAGCATCCCTTCAATAATCTGAGGTTCAAGAGGGTCCTTCCATTCGATCGCAGGGCACGCATGAAGGTCTCTCAGCATTCTTTTGGTTTTAGTTGATAGCACGACCTCCCATGGAGCTTCTTCAATAAAAGAGCATGTTGCCCCCGGTGTATCCGCTTTCCTAGGAGCATGCGGCTGTGGTGGGTTTACCTTCCACTTTTCGGACAGTACGAACTTCCCCTGGAGGTACTGATCTTCAATCCATCCTTTGAAGACGAAGCAATCTTCAATCGGATGGCCTACCGTTTGATGGTAAGGGCAATAGTTGGGGTTATTCGCCTCGGTGGGTTGCGGCGGTCGCCTTGGGTTTGGCAGGTTTATAAGTCTGTTGCGTATTGCCAGCTCGAATAGCCGTTTCGTCTTGTCCCGTGGGAACGAGTAGGGACGCTTCATCTTCTCATTATAATACCGACGCCTTTCCTCGAGTTGATCTGCCGGTTTCGGGGCGTTAGGTTGCTGCTGGGCATTCGCAACAAAGGTCGCCCTCCCTTTACCCTTGTCATTCCGAGGTTCCGACTTCGGTGTAGGTGGTCTATGACCCATCTGGTCCATCTGAGCCAACTTGTCGATCAGAGCCTGGAATGTGGTTGGCTTAAAGAACATCATAAACTGGGAGATAGTTGCGTGAGGGTCTAGAGTTCCCACGAACATGCCCACCGCAGGTGCTTCCTCAATGCGTTGCTCACATCTCGACCACAAGTTCCGCCAGCGTATAGCGTACTGGACCCAGGTTTCGCCCGGTTTTACCCTGGCGTTAATAAGTGCAGTTATTGGAGTGCGTTCGCTGGCACTTGCGAATCGCTGAGTGAACAACAACTCCATTTCAGCGAACGTTTTGATAGAATCGTTCGGGAGTTCCGAATACCATTCGAACGCTGTTTCTGATAAGCTGCCCACGAACTGGCGGAGCAACAATTTATCATCACCGCCGGTGTTACCGCAGAGGGCCCGGAACTGGACGACATGTTGATGGGGATTGCCGGTCCCCTTATACACGTGGAATTTTGGTATCGTATAGCCTTGCGGGTATTTGATTTGGTCGTACCAGCTCGGATACGGCCGCCCCGTTTTCACGACTTGACCAGCTGCCTCAGTCGCGTGATGAACCCGGATTTACTGGGCTATGTAGTCAGCCAAGTCAGTCTTAGAGATTGCCTCCTCCTTGGCCGTTGAAAGGGCTGGTGGTGGATTTGACGTTTCTCCTCGGTCGTCTTCAAGAACAATTGGGGGATCCTCGGCGGGTAGGTCCTGCTGGATCATCATTCCTATCACATCTTGGAAGAGAAGGCCCATCCGTTGTATGTTGGCCGCTTGTTCAGCAGCCTCTTTGTCCCTTTTCTCCAGTGTCCGGCGAAGGAATTCAGCGTCGGTATCTTCCTCTCGGCGTGCGTCTGAAGACGTTTCTGGGTTTTCTTTTGGCCCGGTGAGCGCGGCCATAGCATTCATCATTTCTTGAAGCTTTTGTTGCTGCTCCTGGGCTTTCGTCACGGATCGGGTTAGCGGTCGGTGGCCCGTAGACGTGCGGCTTTCCTCTTTTCCAGAGGCCATGTAAACAGTGTGGACCACCATGCTCCCAGACTTAGGGCATCTGGGCTCAGTGCTTTTAGCCGTCGTTGCATGCTGTGGGGTTTTCTCTGGCCTCCTCCTTTTATGAGCCATGGAGGTTGAGGGGGCCGTTGAGGTGGGCGTCCAGACAGCCTTTTGGGGTTTAGCCTGGTGACCAGCTTCCGGTTGGATTTTCAGCTTCTTGTGTTGGCGGGAGAAGTTTGGATCGATGATCGAGTCCCGTGCCTGCCGCCAAACCTTATAGATTTTGGAAGACAGCCGTTGAGGAGATCGGGGTTGTTCGGGTTTTATTTCGACAACCTTTTTTAATGAGGGAGGAGACCTCTTCAGCACTGCCGTAGGAGAATTCCTCCGCACCTTATTTAGCATTTCAAAGCTGTTCCCAGTTGGAACAGCAGCATTAACCTCTGCCACCGGGGCCGATGGAGTCAACCCGGAGGGAGAATTGCCCCCAGCCTTCCTTACTCGGCGCCAATGGCGACGTCGAGCGTGTCGAGCGGACGGTGTAGGGTCAGCGGTAAGAATGGTTTCGTCTTGCCCCCTGTCTGGGTGGGGGGTCGCAATTGGCATTAGCCTGTCAAAGACCGATGTCCTTTGGGCAGTAGGAGCGGGAGCTGAAGCCGTTAATCTTGTAAAGACCGACCTTTTGGCCGAAGAAGCTGCCTTGACGACTTCGGGAGCAGGAGCAGCCACTTTCTTAGAAGCAGCCTTCTCTGAGATTGTAGGCCCCATGATGGGTTCGAAGGATTTATGGCCCAATCTAGAGAAGACCGAGGCGTTGACGTTGGGCGACTCGTTGAGAGGAGCCGCGGCAGGGGTAAGACGATCAAAGACCGACTTCTTCTTGAGAGCTTCCGTTGTCAGCGCTGGAGCGGTGAAGTTTGTCAGTGGGAGCATGGTCCCAAAGAACAATCCTGTGGTGGCACGAGTGACCTGTTCCACGGGCATTGTGAATAGCGAAGCAGCTTGGGGTCCGTAGGCTATACCTCTTGGCGAGGCAGAGCGTTGGTTGCAATTGCAGTCTGAGCAGTTGGAGAATTTCACGGAAGTAGAAGCCATCGATCCTTTACTTTCTGCAATAAGCAAGATGCCAATTCTTAGTATCTTGAAACCCAAGGGCAACCATTAGCGAACCGCGATTGGTTCACGAGTCACGACACACGAAGTGTGGAGTGGAAAGAGGAAAAGGTCCCACCGGGCGTGCCAGAATCTGTTCCCCTCCGAATGGACGGCGCGACACTGCGTCTTGCCTGAGATTCGGGGCAGATGCTAATTGGTGCTATCCGTCCACCTCTCCGAAGATGCCAAGTTGATTTATGGCACCGTGCATCGAAGGTTTAGACGGATGCGTCCGATGTAGCAGACTTCGTCAGATTCCCCCTCGAATGAGGGGTTTTTGATTGTGGGGACGCTCTTCCCTGCAGGCGCAAGCCCCTGCAGTTAATTACGCTACCGCATTGCGGTAACAACTTTCTCCTTCTCCAGATGGTCACTTCGTATCGTGGGTGTTTGTTTTGTATTTTGTTGCCCGTGGATTGTTTACGGAGACTGAGTTATGTCGTCGCCCGTAGGGCGTGGACTAGTCCAAATCCGTATTATCTTAGATTTGGGTTTGGGGGGGGGTTTGGTTTGAGGATACGTCAGCCATACTTGAGGCTAAGATCAACTCAAACGCTTGTTAAGGATACGTTAGTCTAACTTTGTGACTAAGATCAACTTAACGGGATCGTTTAGATCCGACAAAAGAGCGTTTGGACTCTAATGTTCCAGTTTAGGGACATAGTGGTCCATGAATGTATGGCCGTCGGGACCCATCACCTCTCTGACGACGTTGAAGGATTACAACGACGGGTGTCAGAGGAGTTCAGAGATGTACCCTCGAGCCAGGGTTAATTGGGGGGATTCATAGTCCACTCCGTTTGAAGGTTTAAGGATACGTTAGCCATCTTTGAGGCTAAGATCAACTTAAACGGG
This sequence comes from Agapanthus africanus, assembly GCA_030015575.1. Taxonomy (NCBI): domain Eukaryota; kingdom Viridiplantae; phylum Streptophyta; class Magnoliopsida; order Asparagales; family Amaryllidaceae; genus Agapanthus; species Agapanthus africanus. The sequence continues at coordinate 384,184,250 of CM057350.1, forward strand.
ACCGTTTAGGTCCAACAAAAGAGCATACGGGGCTCTATTGTTCTAGTTTAAGGACGTTGCGGTCCATGGGTAGTTTAAGGACATTGCGGTCCATTGTTAGTTTTAAGACATCTCGGTCAAGGTTAAGGACGTCGTAGTCCATGGGTTTAAGGACCCCACAGTCCATTGTTAGTTTTAAGACATCTCGGTCAAGGTTAAGGACGTCGTAGTCCATGGGTTTAAGGACCCCACAGTCCGTTGTTAGTTTTAAGACATCTCGGTCAAGGTTAAGGACGTCATAGTCCATGGGTTTAAGGACCCCACAGTCCGGTATGTGCTCTGGATGCTTCACACGGGTTCACTGCCGTGCTTGGCGAGGACCAGGCTCCACTCTGGACGTTTTCCACGGGGTCAAAGAGTGACATTATCCGCGTTCCACGTAACCAGGAATTTGCATTAGACATGAGTTTAAGGACCCCACAGTCCATATCAATGTGTGGTCGTCGGGACCCGTCACCTCTTTGAAGACATTGAGGGATTACAATGCCAAGTATCAAAGGAGTGAAGAGATGTACCCTAGAACCGGAATGGATTAAATAGTCCTTGGCCCAATTTGGGGTCGGGACGAATTAATTATGTTATGAGTCCATTGGACCAGTTAATCACCAATTGAGGACTTATGGCCATCTTGGGCTAAGTCCAATCAGGAGAGGCTTTGCCTCTATCCATTTAGGCCAATTGGGCCAAAGCCTAGTGTTAAACACTACAGAACAGTCAGTGTTGAACATTGGGAATGAGGTTGACAAGTTAGTGTTTAACACTAAGAGATAATTGGTGTTAAACACCAGCAACGAGGCTTTTCAAATTAGTGTTAAACACTAAAACAGATCAGTGTTGAACACTGCAAATGAAGATCTCAGATTAGTGTTTAAACACTAAGGTAAATTAGTGTTGAACACTAAAGCCCAACAGTATTTTAACACTGGGTTCGAGAGTTTCAATTTAGTGTTAAACACTAAGACAAGAGGGGTCACGTGGCAGCACGTGAGAGCGCCCTCCCTTCATTTATTCTGAGATTATCGTGTCTTTCAGAGCATCACGTGCCATCACGTGATGGGCATTTAAATGCTTATGTATTAGAGCTTATCACGTGGGTCACGTGGGTCACGTGGGGTGCTGTCTCAAAGGGGCTTTCCGTAGATCTCTTGGGGGGTCACGTGATGACACGTGACCCTGCCTCTATGTATTTTGTTTAGAGGCTTTGTTAATCTTCTTTCAGGAATTAAATTCCTCGAACTGTAAATTTCAGAGGAATTAAATTCCTACTTCCTTTCGAAGACTTTGTCTTCTGGAATAGAGTTTAACTCTGAATTTTCTTGTAGGAATTAAATTCCTCATATATGTGAAGAACTAAATAGGGTTAAACCCTAACAAAAGCTTTTTTTTTTTAGGAGTTAAAACTTCCATCTTCTGTCAAATTATGATTGAGGGAATTAAATTCCTGCTGTTGCAACAGAACTGGATTCTTAATTAGGGTTAAACCCTGTTTCTTTTTATTCTGAAGGAATTATATTCCCATGATACAGGGTCAAGCCCTAATTTTATTTTAAAGGAATTAAATTCCTATAGTTCTGTGAGAATTAAATTCTCGTGCTTACATTCCCTCTCTATGTTTTGGATCTGCATGGCAGGATCTCGACCCATTGAGAATTAAATTCTCAACCTTAAGGGGAGATGTGCACTTTGCAGATCCTCTATCAAAGAGAGAAAAAATATGCTCTTCTGTTTTATATATCAGAGTTAAACTCTGTTGAGAATTAAATTCTCTTTCTTTCAAAAGGCCTTCCCTTTCTCACCTAGGGTTTTTGCAGAAGATCCGAGTCTTTTCAAAGTATCAAAGCTCTCCTCCTTTTTTCTTTTTTCTTCTCTGCGCATGTATCTATATGTATGTCTCTTGGCTCCTATTTATAGGAGAAGCAAGCGAATCAATCCGTTTTTGACGAATCTTCGTGAAAGATTTGATTTGCATCCATCATTCATTTTGGACCTTTGGATTATTAGGTGAATTTTATTCACCGTTGGATTTTAAATCCAGAGATCCTCCTTTGTTATTTTGGTTAGATTTAAAGGGGAAATCTTTCCAAACCCGAGATTTTCCCATAGATAGATGATATTTCATCACCTCTGAGTCTTTAATTCGATCGGTTCCAGATAGCCGCTTTCCTTTGGAAAGATTCGAATTTCTCTCAGAATTTAATTCTGTTAACACAGTGGGCTTTGAAAGCCGGTCACGTGTGACCACGTGACTCATGGTCACGTGTGGGCACGTGACCCCCTTTGGAATGAGCCTTTTCCTTTCTTTTGCGCTCTGTCTTCTGATTGCTGCTTAAACGTCACGTGCTGCCACGTGACTCCTGGTCACGTGTGAGCACGTGACCCTTGTTTGAACCCTCTCTTTCCTTGGTTCAACTGGAGAACGAGTCTGCTGTCTTGAACGTCACGTGGCAACACGTGACCCTGGTCACGTGGAAGCACGTGACCTCTTCTGAAGCCTTTTCCTTGACTTGATCAGGGAACTGGTGTGCCTTTTGACGCTTGCATTCAAACGTCACGTGTCGCCACGTGACCCTGGTCACGTGGGAGCACGTGACTCTTTCTGAAGCCCATTTTCTTCAGCGTAGTCAGGAAACTGAACTTGACTTGATGATGCTTTTAGGTGTCACGTGCCAACACGTGACCGCTAGTCACGTGTAAGCACGTGACCCTCTTCTGAAGCTTTTCCCAGAAGCATTCCTGATTTTAAATCAGGAAACAACCTTGTTGACATTTTGACCATTGTTGGCTAGGGTCTTTCATGTGAGATCTAGAGTCTTCCTTTTGTTTTGTTTTTATTTTTGAGATGATAATGGTCATATCAATGTAGCCATCATGTTTATCATGAAAAGATTAGTAATTTTTTTGTTTATGGAATCATTATTCTCTTCTCATTCTCTCTCTTCAAGTGAGAAGCTCCCATGGTTCCTCCTTCTTCCTCCTCTCTAGTTTTTTCCCTAGCTCTCATGTGTTGAGAAAATAGGGTTCTAAATAGACAAACAAATCCACCACCATATTCTACACCATCTAGGACATCAAGAGTAGCACACTTGTTGCTCTAGTTACTTCGGCTTGAGGTGGAGCTCGGAGTACAAACTCTCGGGTGGATCGTCTTCGACTCAAGGAGGCCGCGGAGGTGAGCAAGATCCGGATCGATCCTCGGAGCTTGCGTGGACGAGGAGGAAAGCGGAGAGAAGACCCGAAGGACATGGTTCACGACGTATAACCTCTCAACATAGTAGCTAGAACTTGTTGTTTAGTATGTTAGTTTTTGTTTAGCAAAGATCCATCATGGATGGTCCATGTCACCTTGTAAGAAAATTTTGATTTTTACCTATTCCGCCTCCCCGTAAGAACCGGGGTGGGTAACATGGACTTAACAGAGTCAACAAACACAGCACGAATACTAAGTACTACTTGTAGGAAATGACGGAGGGCTACGGCTGGTTTTTGGCGAAAAACCTTTAACGTAATGAACTTGATCTCTTTGAAGAAATCCAAGTGGTTTTACAAATATTTAGTGGCGAAAACTTTTGCTAAAGAGGTCACTCCCGGTGAAGGGATCTCGGCTCTTTCCCCGTCGAATGGGGTGCAGGATATCCCAAACTAAATACCACGATGCAAAGCAAAAGTAATCGACTATAGTGAAGTTATTACGTTGACGCAAACTTTTACTCAAGGGGTCACTCCCGATGAAGGGATCTCGGCCCTTTCCTCGTCGAATGAGGTGCAGGATATTCCAAATGAATACCACGATGCAAAGCAAAAGAAAACGTCTGTAATGTCAGTTTTTTAAAAACTTGGTTCCAACAACATCATATATAGGTTTGTTTTGTCCTTGCATTGATAAGAATCAACGCAGTCCCATCAATAAATCACACCAGAAAAGAACGAAAATAAAATGTACGTATATGCCATCCGCATTCGCCACTAGGTCCCGTCATCACTCGTTAGGTTACTTAACTAACGACAGAGCGGGGACTGGGCTAGCGCGGGTGCAAAACATATACAACATCTACTAGTTTATATGTATAAATATATAACAATCGTCCCAGGCATGATATAAAGCAACATCACAGAAACATCACAGAAGCAACACAGAATGGTGGATAATCTGGAGCCCCGGGTTTCACTTGAGCCGTAAGTGAGACCCGACGTTCCCTGTCGTGTGGATAGCATGTGCAATGAAACCTAGACCCCTACGAGTGTGGCAAGTTACCCACCAAAACCAGAAGTGAGGCAGCCCCCTTTAGCAACGTGAATGGACCACCCAGCACTTCACGGAATCCGGTAACTTGAGCACCCCTCCTGGGTCACCTATACCCCCTACGAGTGCGGCGAATAGTCCGCCAATTCTAGAGTAAGGTCCCCTCCGTCCCAACGCCATGAGATGCGGACCAGTTGCCCTCAAGAATCCGGTTATTCTTGCACCCCACCGCGGGGTAATCCTAGTACAGAAAATAAAATAATATACAAGGGTGACATCGACCTCAGCCTGGTCGTGCCCCAAAAGAATAATATACAAACTGGCAGTGACGGCAGTGCACATGTCGGACGCTCGTCCCGCAATATCAAATGTACAAATGAAATAAAAACTGTACTAACATTGCACCATAGCTATCCACCACGACGATCCAACCAATATCACAGCACAACACAGAACATCAACGTGAATGTCACGTTCGCAAACCCGTTTAAAAGAACATATAGCAATTCGACGAGTTTATCGATCAACTAGCATTCACGGTCGCAGATAGAAATGTATGTACTGTTAAACGCCTACTTAAAATATCGATCGTATAAATTTCCCAAATTGGCCCCAATGGCAAAAATTGCACATCACAGAAATCTGGGCCAAAACAGAATATGTTAAAAATCACAATTCCATTAATTAGAGCTACAGTAAAAAGTTTGGAGCCCGTCGCCACTATTCGACCGCGGAGCCGCCGCCAATAGGGGTATTACGCGGCGGTTCCACGGCGCTATAGATGAATCATGACCCCAAAATTTTTGTGTACTCTTAAAATTGCCTGCACGGATTTTTAACCTACTGCAAATAATTTTTTGAACACTTTTGAAAAACGGCAGAGAACAGATAATTGGAATCGTGTTTTTGGAAACTTTGGTCGATCGATCTTTTAAGCACGTCTAAACAAGCTAGTAAGGGGTTTAAAGGGTGGCTCTGATACCATGAAGGGTCCCGGCAGCGCCCCGGCCGTCGAAACGCGGCCAAAATGCGGAACAAAATTTTTCTAAACCGGCGCTACCGCTACCCAAATCCCAGATCGACCTTAAACCCTATACTAGCGAGCTAACTAAGAGTTAGAAAGATTATACCAAGTTGATCCGTGTCCTTCGGTCTTCATTCCATGCTCCTAATGATCCTTTGACGATATTTGGTTGCCAGTCTTCCTCCATCTCCGATGATCCACCCGAGGGAAACGGCGCAAGCTCCAACCTCGTCGAACGAGATAACCGACGCTCCAAAGTCGCTAACGATGGAGAGTGGGGGTGTATGAAAGTGTCACTATATTTTCTCTCATCCCTTGAGCTCAAGAGAGCATCCATGGAAGATGAATGAATGTGGTGATGAAGACTTGGCATGAACAAAGCAAATGGCTAAGTTATTTTTGGAGCATGAGAGAGTGGGAGTAAAAATGTCACAAATAAAAATTAACCCCACCCAAAATTATGGCCGGCCCCCCTCTCTCATTCACCAAAAGAAAAAATATCATTTCATTTGTTTAATTTCATTAAACAAATGCAACCATACCTAGGTCCATGCTTTGACCCATACCTCCTTTCCACCTCATTTCCAAATGATTTTCAATAAAGAAAATCATTAATGAGGTGGCACCTTCTAGAAGCTATTCCGTATAAAATACGGAATACTTCCTGGTACATGTATCGAAATATATATACGCATATTTGTACCAAAATACGAATAGCCGAGAGAGAAAGCGAATAGTGAACAACAATATTAGAATACATATATATAAATACATATGTAAATTATTAAATCAAAAACCCGATTTAATAATCCGGCTTAATCCTAAGACGCTAGTATTATCAACCGTCCGATTAAAGTCTGCGCAGCATGCACATATTTAATCGAACACCTTGTAAGTCCACGGTAGCGCCCCGGTCGTCTAACAGACGCCAAATGCGGAACAAAAACTTTTACAACTGGCGCTATCGCGTACTATAACCCGGATCTGCCATTAAAGCTAAACTAACAAACTACAAAGTGGGTAGAAATGTTATACCGAACGATCCGAGTCCTTCGGTCTTCAACCATCATCCCACGCTTTGTTGCGGCTGCTCCGATCTCCTCGATCTCCAGTCTTCTCGTCCAGGTGGCACAACGTCGACGGATCTTTAAACGGGCTCCCGCCTCTGAACCGAGGCAACTCGGTCGTCAAGTTTGCTAAAAGAGATGACCAAGATGATGTAGAGAATGAGTAGAACACTTTGTCTCACTTCGTCCAAAGCCATGGACGAACGGTTAATGAAGTTGCCTTTTGGATCGGGTGAAATGAGAAATGAGGCTTATCTAATTTCCATGAATCCATAACTATCATATTTTCCAAATCAACAACCATTCCATTATCAAGAGGGGCCAGCCACTTTTATGAAGGGGGTGAGTGTAGGAGAAGGAAGTGGTGACCACAAGGATAAAGATCATGAAGAAATATCCTAAGCTTTACAAAACCTCATTAATGCAAAATCCACCTTGCATAAAACAATTAATGCAACAAATGAGTCACCTTAACTATGTCATCATATAATCAATGCTAATTAATGAGTCACAACCCTAGTCACCACTTCAAGAAGCTTCCATACTCATCTCAAGAAAAGATAAATCCGTCTTTAACCAAATGTTAAAGACGGGTGATAGAAAACTGGAAACTGGCAACTTCCAAAAGTGATCCTGAAACGTATTTCAGGATAACCCCGTATCAGTATAAACATACCCGCATTTGTATTACGACCGAATACAAATGCAACTGAGACAAAGATATTATATCTACACAGTATAATACTCGGATCCGGCTTAAACCAAAGCCTACCGGTATTATCTACCCGAAATATGACACGTGCGTAAACGCACGTGCATTTTTCGAATCCTACCATAAACCCATACAGCCTCTACAGCGTTTCGCCCAAACTTGGGAAACTGTCTGTGGGGGACTCTAATGACTCATCAACACACTGGCACTGGGTATAACCACTAGCACGTCAGAGGTACGAGCTGCACGTAACGGTTGCCTATGTATTGATTGGAAGGGAAGCTGACGAGCGAACTCATCCATAAACCCTACAGAGCCTAACAGTGACAATATACATACAGTCCGGTCCGTTCGCCTAAAGAGTATCGCATATCGAGTCTAGGGGGGTGGATCAAGTCAGACCCCTAATAACGCGATAATTCGTGTCGGTATGAAGCCCATCACCACCTGAGAAACTACTGATCCAAATCAGTAATTCTCCACTACCTCGGTCGAGGATTTCTAGTGATGGCTACCCGTGCACTGTGCGACATCAACCCCCAATACTGGGAGAGACGAATCCCCGACGATCCGCTTACTGCCTTCATGTGGCTCGGGACTGTACCCAAAAAATACCTGTTTGCACGTCTCCTTTGAGCGTGGTAGGGTAGGAATCAAAGCACAGTGGAAACTCACACGAGGCAAATGACGATCTCAGGTCGACAAACTAACCTGTACACATGTCACTAGGGAACTGCTATCTGACGATATGTATAATACCAACTAGCATGTTCCCGGCGAGTCCTGTCCGGTGTACTCATAACCCAATGAGCACTTGTATACATCTTAGGTGAACCAACTGACACCAATGGCTTGTGAGACTGGCCACCACCCCTCGTCGGGGTCTCGACTGTATACACTAGTCTACTCTGGAGTATCGATGCCCTGTCTCGAAACTCCCACGACTAGGGACACTTTAAGGATGTGCTTATAGACCCCAGCTCCCATGTATATGATCGCCATCATACTGCTGGTAGTCAAGCAAGAATCCTATGGGCTCTATCATCATGCAATAGTGAACTAAAGCATGTAAACGATGATAAAGATAAACCAGATAGCATACTATCATCTCGAGCAAGACTGTCATATCGGTATAGGTCCTTCCTCAATCATTGTAATCACGTACCTGCGATCCAATAATTGACTTTGAGGGCACTATATCCAACAATCTCCCACTTGCACTTAAGGCTAATTATTGCGATGTCGCATACTCACAGCCCGTGTGATACCGAACACCCAACTCCTCTACTAATCAGTTTCACAAAACTAGTTTGTAAAACTCTTGTGTTCGAGAAATAGCCTCAGTGAGTGGATCCGCCCTGATGTTTCTTTCTATTTCTCTCTTAATCTCAAGTTCGCGGAGAAAGCCATCTCCCGAATCGAGTAATACCTGTCTTAGAATATTTCTGGATATCTGATGGGACCTAGTTCATAAATGAACTTCAAATCCAAACTTCTTAGACTGTTTTGATAACTGAACCTAATCAGTTCCATCACCATGCCTCCCACAGTATCCTTTTAGACCACCTGTCCATAACACTGTCCCTCGTCAGAGGGAAAACTATAACTCTGACAATCACTCTTTCATCCATGTCACCTTTGAAGCCTGGAACGATAACCGTCTCCCGAAGGAGGCTGCCGTCATCAAATCCGTAGAACATGCACTTTTGTTCTAAAACTGCTTCCTTATGTTTCTTCAGGATTGGATTAATATAAACTTATCGCATCAAGTGCAAAAACAACGTCTGGTGTGGTACTTGACATCTCATGATTGACTCAATTGCCTAAACAAGTGATCTGCCAATCATGCACATCCCTCTCCCCTTTAGTCTATAAGACACCTTTAGAGAGGGTGACTCCATCACCTGCAGGTACGCCACCATACCAGGAGCCATCTATTCTAAAATCTATTAGAATATTGTCATTTGCGAAACTACCAAAATCTAGATCTAAAACCATAGATCTAGTTACCAGAATGTCAGATATTATATCCATATCCTTTGTGGAGAAACAACTGTGTCACGACCACAGTACAACCAATCGTAGTATAGGAATTTTACCTCATACTCTGTGTGTGTCATCCAAATACCAGGACATCACACCCTACAACCTTCTCAACAGATCCATCCCCTATTCTGATGAAGTCAAAGCCATGACTGTCTCATCAAAATAAGACGATCTATCTTCGCTATAACTGCTCAAGCCTAAAAATAGACATTAGCTTCTTGCCCACTATGCTTCCGCTGCTCCCACTGACTACGACAACCCTCTGGCAGAATAATATATACGTACACTTCTAAAACTAGTTTAGAACGAAGCTATACTTATCCTCCTGCCGGGTCTCATTGTCTGGAACAACAGTAGTGTCAAGTCTGGGTAAACAAGAACCTCCCTGTCACCGTCCTTAAGGCTACCAGAGTACCTTTTGGTTGTCTGAGGTTACCTACCATATCTGCGGAGTGGCTATTGGAATGTCAAACCTGATTGAATATATAGGTCCTATTAAATTTTCTGTAATTGTTTGCGGTTCTGGAATCACTTCCAGTTCTACCATACTCCCACTACTGTTTTCTGAAAAAGTCTATTTTAATAAAACTGTGGCGAGTCAAGAACAATATCACTATTGATCTTCCAGATGGTAGAAATGTCAACCCTCGTCAAAGCCAGGGTCAACCCACAAACTGCCATTACAGAAACGTGCCTTGAGTTATCCAGTGTCTGGTTTTAAGCATAAGCCGGACAACTCCCCATATCTTAACATCGTTAAGATATGAACCATTCTATATACAATATAGAAATAGAGGCACTAATTTAATTGGAACCAGATTCAAATCATGCGACTGTCTCCAGTGCATATCAACTTAATGGAGAGAGGCTAATCAGCATTACTCAACTTAGGAATACATCCAATTTTGAGTAACCCGAAAGAGAAACAAGTTTCTCAAAACCATTACTATCAACTGAATACCAATCACAAGAATCTACATCTTCGATCTCTTTGAACAATCCCGATACTTGCGACACCTGGTTCTCTACTTTATTCTTATACCCACAACTTCTAAAAACTTAGACATTGTATTTCTACGAAACACTTGTCTAAAAACTAGAGAAGTTACAAGTAGACAGAACAGAGTACGAGGACCTACCCCTTTGTCCTGATGGACACTGGACTACATACAATACTCTGTATAAGTCCGCTGAGTTTGAATAACTCAAAACCTGTGCATCGTAGGTTGAAAACTGTACCCAGGCGATTTCCTCAAATATCACCAATTACAACGAATTCCGATATAATGAGGATGATCACCTTATTCCCAATAACTTACTTCCACTCATCATCTGTAAAACCATACAGATATGAGAATGAAACCTGGTAAATACATACCCTGGAGTAAGTATCTAATCGGGAAAACAGTTTTCCTTTAACAATGCACTGAAACATGAAAAATGTTCTGTAGGGGTATCCTGGTATTCTTAGTAATGCCTCTTCCATAAACCAATTCATGACTTTAACCGTATATTACTTTGCCAACTCTCTAAATCCCTTTATTTGTCTTTATTCATTACTTTCTGTACACCATCGTTAGACTAAGTGGTTTTCTTCCTTCCCTACCATTCGGCACCAGCCTATGGTTTGGAAGAAGACTATCCAGTAAGTATAATAGGTGTACTCTCCTAAACCAAGGAGTACTCGCAACTTGAGAGAAGGTGATGATAAAAGACAACTGAATAATACCTTATTCTATTTCTCCCGAACTGGGGAAAAAAGCAAAGGTGAAAAAGGAGTGGCGATGAAGTACGCGGTTTGGTCGTGAATGATAACAGTCGCAATTTACTTTGCCCTCTTTCTAATCCCTTTATTTTGTCTTTAGTTATTACCTTCTGCACACCTTACTTAGGCTAATTGGTTTTCTTCATTCCCTACCTTTCGGCACCTGCCTATGGTTTGGAAGAAGACTATCCAATAAGCGTAATAGGTGTACTCTCCTATACCAAGGAGCCCTCGCAACCTGAGAGAAGGTGATAATAAAAGACAACTGAATAAACCAATTCTATTTCTCCTGAACCTGGATCCATCCTTGAAGAAGTCCCTTCGAGTTCGTATATAACCATATGATTGATCTATCCAATGGAAGTGGATGTCCGTAATAATACGGGGTGTTCTGAGAAATACAAAGGGTAAAAGAAGGAGCGGCAATGACTTATGCAACTTTAGACAATCCAAAAGCCAGTATTTTAAGAAGGTTCGGTCAATTTGGTCACTGAGTCATAGTCTATGGTCGGTCAAAGGTTGCTGCTAAAGAGAGAGAGAAAAGAAACACTCTGTGTGCACTCTAACCTAGATCAGAATGGTTATCACTTTATCTAATCAGGAAACCTCCCACTGTAATCTCAAATTCTCCTCCAAACCTGAAAGAAGAATTAGTCGGGGATCACCCTAAGAGTAAACCAACTCATCAGTGAGAATCGGGATCCAACTATCATCGCATGATAACTTGATAGAAGCCACTCAAGTTATCACACTCTAGAAGGTATGTGCATGCCTGGCAAGTTTGCTGTATGATTGAAACTCCCGATGTAATTTTTACCCCATGCTCTTATGACCTTGACTAAGGACCAACAAATCATAAGTCACATGTCAAGTTCTTCCCGTCATTATCCTGGTTGATTTGAACCCACCCGTACATACTTATGACTAAGGGCCAACAAAGTAATACGACTGTCCCAAACCAACGCATCTATCTATGCAACAAATGAATACCCAGTAGCTACCAAACACTATGCCTTGACTAAGGGCCAACAAACATAGATTGAATACTACTGACTACCCATAAGAAATGACGGAGGGCTACGACTGGTTTTTGGCGAAAAACCTTTAATGTAATGAACTTGATCTCGTTGAAGGAACCTGATAGCTTTTTATAAAAATATAGTGGTGAAAACCTTTTGCTAAAGAGTGTTGCGCCACGGCAGCACCCCGGCCTACTACTCGAGGCCAAAATGCGGAATCAAAATTTTTCTTGACTTTTAAACTGGCGCTACCGCGGACAATAAAACTCGGATCATAACCATTAACCTAATCCTAGAAATCAAGAGAATGGGTAGAGAGTTATACCAAGCGATCCGTGTCCTTCGGTCTTCGTCTCCACTCCGATCTCCCGCGGAATCTCCGCCCGTAACCTCCTCGTCGGAAAGGGCACCACGTAGCCAAATTCTTTTACGGGCTCCCACCTCTGGACCGAGGCAACTCGGGCGCGAAGTTGGCAAGCCGACGTGTCCAAGGGTACTGTAGGCTAGAGTAGATTCTATGTCTCTTTGGGGTAGTAAAGTTGCCATTGGAGGAAGGAAGAAGAGAAAAAGATTTTGAAATGGCTTATAGATTTTTGTAGCAAAGCATAATGTGATATCATAATTTCTCCCACAACAAAAGGAATCCTCTCTCTCTCTCCAATAGTGTCCGGCCCCTCATAAAATGGTGGAGAGAAATAGCAACAAGGGAGGTGAGTGTAGGATAGCACAAGGTGACCATAAGAGATGAGAAGAAAACTAGGAATAAAAGTCACACCATTTCAAATCTTATCTCATCTCAAAAAGCAAAGGAAAAGACTAATAAAGAATCTCATCATGATGAAGCTACAAATGCAAGAAACCCCCTTCCACAAATGTTATTTGCAAACCTGCAAATAACCCCCTCAATCGGAAAGTCCGGCCGCGAAAGAACAAAGGAAAACCGGCCGGAACGGAATGCAAACTGGCAACTTCAGAAAACTGATCCCGTAATAAATTACAGGAAAACCCCACTACTACATATACATGCCCGCATTTGTATTCCCACTGAACACAAATGCAAAGAGACAAAATCTACACTGTCTAATACTAGGATTCGGCTTAAACCAAAGCCGGCTAGTAAAATCCGTCCGATCACGATCCGTGCAATACCGCACGTATCTGATCGAACCCTGCCATATCTCCATACGGCCTCTACAACGTTTCGCCCGAAACTTGAGTAACTGAGTGTGGTGGACTCTAAAGACTCGTTAATACTATGGCTGTGGATTTAACCACTAGCACGTCAGAGGTATTAGCCATATGTGACGGGCCACCAGCTATTGACAAAAAGGGACGTCGATGAGAGAACTCATCCTAACACCCTACTGAGCCTGTCAGTGACAATATCCGTACAGTTCGGTCCGTTCGTCTATGAGTATCGCATGGCGGACCTGAGGGCTTGGTAAAAGTCAGACCCCCAAAAGCGTAACAAGTCGTGTCGGAGTGAAGCCCAGAACACCCTGAGATACTACTGGAATACCTACCAGTAAATCTCCTGCCTCGGCCGAGGGCTTTGTGTAATGGCTCTCCTAGACACAGTGCGACCTCACCCCCAATACTGGGAGAGACGAACCCCTGCAGATCCGCTCACTGCCTCCATGTGGCTCGGGACTGTACCCAACTAAAACTTGTTTGCACGACTCCTTTGAGCCGTGGTAGGGTAGTAATCAAAGCACAGTGGGAACTCACATGAGATAAATGACGATCTCAGGTCGATGAACTAACCTGTACATATGTCACCAGGGAACTGCTATCTGACGTCTGGTATAATCCCAACTAGCAGGTTCCTGGTGAGTCCTGTCCGGTGTACTCATAACCCAATGAGCACCTGTATACATCTTAGGTGAACCAACTGACACCAATGGCTTGTGAGACCGGCCACCGCCCCTCGTCGGGGTCTCGACTGTATACACTAGTCTACTAATGGAGTATCGATGCCCAGTCTCGAAACTCCCACGACTAGGGACCTTTTAAGGATGTGCTTATAGACTCCAGCTCTCACGTATATGATCGCCCTCATACTGCTGGTAGTCAAGCAAGAATCCTAGGGGCTCTATCAACGTGTAATAGCGACTCGTAAGGTCACCTAAAGCAGTACACGATGATAAAGATAAACCAGATAGCATACTATCATCTTGAGTAAGACTGTCCTACTGGGACAGGTCCTCCCTCAATCATTGCAATCACGTGCTTGTGATCCAATAATTGACTCTGAGGGCACTATCTCCAACAATCTCCCACTTGCACTCAAGGCTAATTATTGCGATGTCGCATACTCACAGCCCGTGTGATACCGAACACCCAACTCCTCTACTAGTCAGTCTCACAAAGCCTGTTTGCGAAACTATTGCGTTCGAGAAATAGCCTCAGTGAGTGGATCCGCTCTGATGTTTCTTTCTATGTCTCTCTTTATCTCAAGTTCGCGGAGAAAGCCATCTCCCGAAATGAGCAATACCTGTCTTAGAATGTGTCTGGATATCTGATGGGACCTAGCTCATAAATGAACTCCAAATCCAAACTTCTTAGACTGTATCGTCAGCTGAACTTAATCAGTATCCTGCGCCATGCCTTTCCCTCAGTATCCACCTGGACCATCTGTCCAAAATACTGCCCTCGTCAGAGGGAAAATCATGACTCTGATGACCACCCTGTCGTCCATGTCACCTTTGAAGCCTGGAATGATAACCGTCTCCTAAAGGAGGCTGCCGTTATCAAATCCTTAGAACATGCACTCATGTTCTAAAGCTGCTTCCGATCGTTTCTCCAGGATTGGATTAATATCAACTTATTGCATCTACTGTAAGAACAACATCTGGTGTGGTACTTGACATCTCACGATTGACTCAATTGCCTAAGCAAGTGATCTGCCAATCATGCGTATCCCTCTCCACTTTAGTCTATAAGACACCTTTAGAGAGGGTGGCTCCATCACCTGCAGGTACACTACTGTGACAGGAGTCATCCATTCTAAATACTTATAGAATGCTGTCTAAGTACCCAGATTGGGAAACCACCCAAATCTAGATCTAAAACAATAGATCCAGTAACCAGAATGTATAATATCCAAGTCCTATGTGGAGAAACCACTGTGTGACAACCAAAGAATAACCGATCATAGTATAGGAATATCACTTCCTACTCTGTGTATGTCATCCTAATACCAGGACATCACACCCTACTACCTTCTTAACAGATCCATCCCCTATTCTGATGAAGTCAAACCTATGACTGTCACATCAGAAATAGATGATCTATCTCCGCTATATCTGCTTAAGTATATAAGCCTCTTGCCCACTGTGCTTCCGTTGCTCCCACTGACTACGACAACTCTCTGGTAGAGTCATATAGACGTACACTTCTAAAGCCAGTTTAGAATGACGCTATACTCATCCTCCTGCCGGGTCTCACAGTCTGGAACAACAGCAATGGCAAGTCTGGGTAAACAAGAACCTCCCTGCCACCGTCCTTGATTATACCGAAGTACTTCTCGGGTGCCTGAGGTTACCCACTTTATCTGCGGAGTGGCCAATGGAATGTCAAACCAGATTGAATCTTCATGTTCTTATCAAATCTTCAGTAATCGTTTGTGGTTCTGGAATCACTTCCAGTTCTACCATACTCCCACTACTGTTTTCTGAAAAAATCCATTTCTTTTAAAATTGTGGCGAGTGAAGAACAATATCACTATTGATCTTCCAGATGGTAGCAAGTCAACCCTCATCATAGCCTGGGTCAACCCACAAACAGCCATTACAGAAACGTGTCTTGAGTTATCCAGAGTCTGGTTTTAAGCATAAGCCGGACAACTCCCCGTACCTTAACATTGTTAAGATATGAACTGTTCTATATCCAATACAGAAACAGAGGCACTGATTTAATTGAACCAAATTCAAATCATGCAGCTGTCTCCAGTGCATGTCAACTAATTGGAAGAGAGGCCGATCAGCGTTACTCAACTTAGGAATGCTTCCAATTATGAGTAACCTGAAAGAGAAGCAAGTTCTCTTAATCATTACTATCAACTGAATACCATACACAAGTATCTACATCTTCGATCACCTTGAAGAATCCCGATACTTGCAATACCTGGTTCTCTACTTTACTCTTATACCTATAACTTCTCAAAACTTAGAACCTGTGTTTCTACGAAACACTTATCTAAAAACCAGAGAAGTCATAAGTAAACATAATATAGTACGAGGACCAACCCTTCTGTCCTAATGGACACTGGACAACATACAATACTCTGTATAAGTCCCGCGAGTCAAATAACTCATTCACTGTATGTCGTAGGTTGAAAACTGTACTTATGGTTAAGAAGAATTACACCGTTGTTCAATGCTCCTTACCTAACCATCCACCGATATAGGTAAATGTCATAGACATAATTTCAAAAGGGTATATCTCACTCTATAAAAATAGACGTACAGATATATCAATTTGAAATTGGTGCATAACAACGGATATTCAAAACCATATATTTGCCGTCCGGCAAACAACCCAGGTGAGTTCCTCAAATATCACAAATTACAACGAATTCCGATATAATGAGGATGATCACCTAATTCCCAATAACTTACTCCCACTCATCATCTGTAAAACCATACAGATGTGAGAATCATACCTGGTAAATACATACCCTGGAGCAAGTGTCT
This sequence comes from Agapanthus africanus, assembly GCA_030015575.1. NCBI lineage: Eukaryota > Viridiplantae > Streptophyta > Magnoliopsida > Asparagales > Amaryllidaceae > Agapanthus > Agapanthus africanus. Next base: position 384,200,856 of record CM057350.1, read on the forward strand.
AATTGGGAAATCAGTTTTCTTTTAACAGTACACAGTGAAACTGAAACATTGAAATGTTTCGATGGGGTATCCGGATATTCTTAGTAATGCCTCTTCCATTATCCTGATTCACAACTGTAACCGTATAATTCTTTGCCACCTCTCCAAATCCCTTTATATGTCTTTAGTCATTATCTTCTGCACACCCCCTTAGGCTAAATGATTTTCTTCCTTTCTTACCGTTCGGCACCAGCCTATGGTTTGGAAGAAGACTATCCAGTAAGTATAATGGGTGTACTGTCCTAGTCCTAGGAACACTCGCAATGCGAGAGAAGGTGAAGATAAAAGACAACCGAATAAACCTTATTCCTATTTCTCCTGAACCAGGATCCATCCCCGAACTGGAACAAGTTCCTTTCGAGTTCGTATATAACCATACGACGGATTATCCAATAAACTTGGGATCTTCGTAGTGATACGGAGTGTCCTGGAGAAATACAAAGGTGATTTAGGATTGGCGAAGAAATACTTGGTTCGGTCGTGAATAGCAGTCGCAATTTGCTTTGCCATCCTTCTAATCCCTTTCTTTGTCTAAACTTAATACCTTCTGTACACCGTTTAGGCTAATTGGTTTTCTTCATTCCCTACCGGTCGGCACCTGCCTATGGTTTGGAAGAAGACTATCCAATTTGCGTAATAGGTGTACTATCTCCTAAACCAAGGAGTACTCGCAACCTGAGAGAAGGTAAAAGGAAAAGACAACTGAATAGTCCTATTTGTTTTCTCCAGAACCGGAAACCATCCTCAAATTCCTTCGAGTTCGTATATAACCATACGATGGTTTTGTCCAATAGAAGTGGACGTTTGTAGTAATACGGGGTGTTCTGGAGAAAAGGGTAAAAGTAGGAGTGGCAATGAGGTCTGCAACTCTGACAATCCAAAAGCCAATGTTAAAAAGGTTCGGTCAACTTGGTCAATGAGTCATAGTCTAGGGTCGGGTCAATGGTCGCTGCCAAAGAGAGAGAGAAAAGAAACACTCAGCGTGCACTCTAACCTAGATCAGAATGGTTATCACTTTATCTAATCTGGAAACCTCCCACTGTAACGTCGAATTCTTCCCCAAACCTGAAAGAAGAATTAGCCGGGATCACCCGAGGAGTAAACCAACTCATCAGTGGGAATCGGGATCCAACTATCATCGCATTATAACATGACGGAATCCACTCACGTCACCACACTCCAGAAGGTATGCGCATGCCTGGCAAGTTTCAGTTTCTTTAGAAACTTCCGATGTGATTTTTACCCCTGGGACTCAAGTGACCTTGACACAGTCAACAAATCAAAGAGTCCTAGTCAAGTTCAACCCGTCATTATCCTGGATTGCATTAAACCCACCCGTACGAGCCCTTGACACAGTCAACAAGGCCGCACGACTGTCCTAACCAATCCCATTAATATGCTACAAACAAACACTACTTAGCTACCGCACACTACGCCTTGACACAGTCAACAAACGCAGCACGAATACTAAGTAATACTTGTAAGAAATGACGGAGGGCTACGTCTAGTTTTTGGCGAAAAACTTTTAACGTAATGAACTTGATATCGTTGAAGAAACTGCATAGTTTTTTATAAAAATATAGTGACGACAACCCTTTGCTAAAGAGGACACTCACGGTGAAGGGATCTCGGCTCTTTCCCTGTAGAATGAGGTGCAGGATATTCCAACTGAATACCACGATGCAAAGCAAAAGGCAATCGGCTATAGTAAAGTTATTGTCCTGACGCAAACTTCTGTCCAAGGGGTCACTCTCGGTGAAGGGATCTCGGCCCTTGCCTCGTCGACTGAGGAGCAGGATATTCCTGTAGGGTTCCTTGGCACACTTGTGAAGGTTCAAAACGCATCAAACATGCACGAATAAAATTTTACATGTGCCGAACAACCCAAAAACAGGATCTATGCTAGATTATTAGGGTTTAGCATGCAAGATAACATCTTTTTATCTAAGTGTGAGGGATTACAACCTTTGTAGTCCGCTCCTTCGCTTTACAAGCTCCGAGTAGAAGTCCCTTCGCCGCGATCCATGATCTCCCGGACTCAAGAGAGGCTCCACGACTCGAACGATCCATGCTAGCTTGAAGTGTTCCAAATCTCCGATGATCTACGTCGAAGTATCAATAACTCAAGCTTTCTCACTCTAAAGAGATGAACACACTAATCTCATGGGCTAGATGAGATGAGGATGAGAGAGTAGTATTTATGCTTTCTTTTTAAATCATTTTCTCATAATTTATCACCACAAAATGAATTTCAAGTGAGCTCAAAATCAAGAGAGAAGAAGATGATAATAGAAATGATAATTCCTTTTGTGATGAATAGAAAGAAATGTATATGATTGATATATCAACCATGGTCAAGGATGGGTGGCTAATAGTTTGTAGAGAATAAACTAGAGTTAGGGTTTGGTTGGGTTAGCAATGAGTCATCTAAAAATATCAACCATAATATATTAAGCATGACAAAAACAAAGCTTCTAGAAGGTGCAAGAAGCAACTAACCCTAATCAAACCCTAACCTCATTTAATCATCCTTAAACATGTTAATAATAAATCATATCATGTCACAATAATATATATCACATATATATTATATATTTGCAACAAAAGAAAATAATACAATTAACATATATCGCATATATATCAATGTATCATCCAGTGAGAAAATGAAATAATAAAGCAAGCCAATATTAGATAATGTAATAATATATCATATATATTATTATACATTAAATCATCGAATCAACACTTGATCCGACGATCCGGCTATATCGAATATTACCGACTAATATATCATGTACCGATTCATCGAATCAACACTTGATCCAATGACCCGGTTCATACCTAAATATCGCAAGAATATAATACGGTATCTCATATCGCATTATTCTCGGTTCTGCACATATCACATATGTGCCTCTACTCCGTTTCGCCTGAGCCAAGAAACCTCTGTGTAGGACTCTAAAGAATCTTCAATACGCCGGTAGCAGGTGATGATCATATCAAACACCCACAAGCTGCAAGCGGTCAGCTAAACGTAACAGCCACCCAGGTATTGAGCGATCAGAAGATCAACAAGCTAGCCTGTGCATTCTCCTGTGAATCCAATCAGTAACACTCCCGTACAGTCCGGTCTGTTCATCTGATATGTTGCATATCAAGTCTAGGGGTGGTATACGTCAGACCCCAGTAACCGATAAGTCGTGTCGATGTATGGCTCATAACGGGTCAATAAACTACTAGTAACACTTACCAGTAAATCTCTATATCAGCCCTGGCCAGGGACTTCCAGTTATAGCCAATCGAACACAGCACAACATCAACTCTCTATACCGGGAGAGACGAATCCCCTCCTATCGCTCATTGCCTCCATATGATTCGGGACTGTACCCAAAAGCCACCGTTTTGCACGCCCTCTTGGACGTGGTAGGGTGGAAATCAAAGCACAGTGGGAATCACACAAGACACTATGACGATCTCGGGTCTACAGACTACCCTGTACCAGTGTCACCGGAGAACTGCCATCTGACGTGTGGTATATCACCATCTGGGAGTTCTCGGCGAGTCCGTCCAGTGTACCCAGTCTCCACTGAGCACCCGTACACCATCTCTGATGTCAAACACCGATGAATATGGGATCATCCATCGCCCATCATATGGGTCAAGATGCGTATACGCTAGTCTACACTGGTGTATCGTGCCCTCTCTCGATATACCCTCGACTAGGAACAGTTATAGGATATACTCATCGACTACCGTGGCCCCACTAGTATGATCTCATCACAGTCCCAGTAGTCGAGTACAGATCCTAAGGGCTTTATCAACATGTGAGAGTAAGACAGTAAACCAATACAAGTCAACATGTTAAGATAAAGTGAAACCAAATAGCATACTATCATGACGAGCAAGAAAGTCATCTCTATATATATCCAAGCATCCATTATAATATACATCATATGTACAACAATGGCCTCTAGGGCATATACATAACTAACAATCTCCCACTTGCACTAAGGCCAGCTGCTGTAGTATCTCATACCTAGCATCCCGAATAATCTCTCAAACTGTATCTGGGGAATAGCCTTCATGAATGGATCCGCAGTGTTGTCCTTCGTATCTACTCTCCTGACCTCGATCTCCCGGCGATCAACTATCTCCCTGATCAGGTGATACCGTCTCGGAATATGTCTGGACTTTTGATGGGATCTGGGTTCCTTGGCCAAAGCCACAGCTCCATTGTTATCGCAATACAAGGGTATTGGATGCTCAATGGATGGAACCACACCAAGTTCACTAATGAACTTCTTTATCCAGACAGCCTCTTTGGCAGCATCGTTGGCAGCGATGTATTCAGCCTCCATCGTCGAGTCTGCAACGGTATCCTGTTTGGAACTCTTTCAACATACCGCCCTTCCATTGAGGGTAAAGACAAATCCCGAGTGCGACTTAGAGTCGTCCTTATCACTTTGGAAGCTGGAATCGGTAAAGGACTCAACCTGGAGTTCTCCGTTACCATACACCAAGAACATCTCCTTAGTCCTTCGTAAGTACTTGAGAATGTTCTTCACAGCTGTCCAGTGACTCTCTCCAGGATCTGCTTGATACCGACTCACTACACTTAGTGAGTATGTTACATCGGGTCTGGTACATAGCATTGCATACATGATAGAGCCTACTGCCGAAGCATAGGGTATCCCTTGCATGCGAGCTCTCTCCAAATCAGTCTTAGGAGACATCTCTTTGGAGAGAGTGAGTCCAGAGATTGTGGGTTGGTTCCCACGCTTGGATTCATCCATACTAAACCTCTTTAGTATGGTGTCAATGTACCTAGATTGGGACAATCCCAGTATCCGTTTAGATCTATCTCTATAGATCATGATTCCCAATATGCAGGAGGCATCACCTAGATCTTTCATTGAGAATCTCTGTGATAAGAAGAGCTTGACTGATTGCAGCATAGGAATATCATTTCCTATCAAGAGTATGTCATCCACGTACAATACGAGGAAGACAACCTTACCCTCTGCTACCTTCTTATAGATACAAGGTTCATCTATATTTTTGATGAAGTCAAACTCTTTGACTACAACATCAAAACAGATGTTCCAACTCCGCGATGCTTGCTTTAACCCATAAATGGATTTAAGCAGCTTGCACACCTTTCCGCTGCTCCCACTATCTACGAAGCCTTCTGGCTGAGTCATGTACACGCTCTCTTCTAAATCACCGTTTAGAAAGGCGGTCTTAACATCCATTTGCCAGATTTCGTAGTCATGGTATGCAGCAATGGCAAGTAAGATCCGTTTGGACTTAAGTATAGCCACTGGAGAAAAGGTTTTGTCATAATCCACACCTGGTTGTTGACGAAAACCCTTTGCTACAAGTCTAGCTTTGAAAGTCTCAACTTTTCCATCTACACCAAATTTCTTTTTAAAGATCCACTTGCTCCCAATGGGTTTTACCCCTTCAGGAGCATTTTCCAAAGTCCATACTTTGTTGGTGTACATGGATTCTATCTCAGATCGCATTGCATCCAGCCATTTCATAGAGTCACCACTCGTGATGGCCTGCTCGAAACTAGTCGGGTCATCATCTTCCATGATGCAATCCTCGCTTCCACCATCAATGAGAAAACCGTAGTATCTCTCAGGCGGATGAGAAACCCTGCTAGATCGGCGGAGAGGCTGGGGTTCGTCGGGTACTACTGAATCCTCTGGTTCCATTAAATCTTCAGTTGTAGTTTGTGTTGCTGGAACCTCTTCTAGCTCTACCTCATCGCCACTAATTTCTTTTCCTTTTCTAAAAAGGTGGCATGTTGAGCAACAAACACCTTTTGTTGTTCACTGTGGTAGAATAGATATCCATACGAATTGCTTGGATATCCTACAAACTTACAAAGAACTGATCGTGCCTCGAGTTTGTCCGGATTTTGCTTTTTAACATAAGCCGGACAACCCCATATCTTAACTCTTTTAAGAGATGGTCTCTTCCCATTCCATATCTCATATGGAGTGGTAGGCACAGATTTAGTTGGAACTCTATTCAATAGGTATATGGCTGTCTCCAGCGCATACCTCCAGAAGGAAATAGGTAACTCAGCTGTACTCATCATAGAGCGCACCATATCTAATAGGGTGCGATTCCTCCGCTCCGATACACCGTTGTGCTGTGGTGTATAAGGAGGAGTGAGCTGAGAGAGAATCCCATTCTCTTTTAGATAATCTAGGAACTCACTGCTTAATTATTCACCTCCTCGATCAGATCGAAGAATCTTAATACTTTTCCCCGTTTGATTCTCTACTTCGTGCTTATATTCTCTGAATTTCTCAAAAGCTTCAGACTTGTGTTTCATCAGGAACACATATCCGAATCTTGAGAGATCGTCAGTGAATGTAATGAAGTAGGAAGAACCGTTCCTGGCATGCGTAGACATAGGACCACATACATCACTATGTATTAGTCCTAAGAGTTCAGTAACTCTTTCTCCGTGTCCACTAAACGGAGCTTTGGTCATTTTTCCTTTGAGACATGAATGGCAAGTATCATAAGATGATAATTCGAACGGATTCAAATCACCATCCTTATGTAACTTAGCCAGTCGTGTCGCATTGATATGACCAAGTCTACAATGCCACAAGTAGGATTCGTTCATATCTGAACTTTTCCTCTTGTGTGTGTTTTGTATATTGAGGACTGTATTCTGATTTAGAATGAATATGCCATTATGTAACGAGCCTGATGCAATCAACTTTTGATCTAGGAATATGTTCATAATATTATCCTGTACTACAAAATTATATCCTTCTTTACTTAATAAAGAAACTGATATAATATTGCACATCATGTTCGGTATATAATAGCACTCATTTAGAATCAGTGTATTACGACTTGGTAATACAAGGTGATATTCGCCAACTGCTTTGGCTACAACATTTGCACCATTCCCTACTTGAACGGAATGATCACCTTTTCCCAGTTCTCTACCTTTACGTAGCCCATGTAACTGTTTACATATGTGGGATCCTGATCCGGTATCTAATGTTAGTGTATATGCCCTAGAGGCCATTACTGTATCATATTAGTTTGTATATTACTTAATGGATGCTTGGGATATTCACCTTGTATATACAATCTTGCTCAAAATAGTAGTATGCTACTTGGTTTGTTTCTACTTCAATGTGTACATGTGTTTATTTTTGTATATCGCCTATACACATTAGTAGAGCCCTTAGGATCTTTGCTTGATTACCAGCATGTGATGGCCGTCACACTAGTGGGGCTGGGTAATCTATAAGCACATCCTTATGCAGGTCCCTGGTCGCAGGACTATCGAGACAGGGCATCGATACTCCGGAGTAGACCAGCGCATGCGCTTCTCATCCCAGTGTGGGAGACGGTCTGTCCCACAGCCGTCAGTACGTCGTACTTGAGATAGTATGCGGGTGCTCGTTAGGTTACGGGTACACTGGACAGGACTCGTCGGGAACTGACTAGTTGGTATTATACCTATCGTCAGTTATCAGTTCCCAGGTGACATGAGTACAGCTTAGTCCGCTGACTTGACACTGTCATTCCGCCTCGAGTGTGTTCCCACTGTACTTTGATCACTACCCTACCACGGCTCTAAGGAGTCGTGCAAACAGGTAGTGGTTGGGTGCAGTCCCGAAGCACTTGGAGGCAGTGATGGTTAGACAGGATTCGTCTCTCCCGGTATTGGGGGTTGACATCGCGCTGTGTCTAGGAGAGCCATTACACGAGTAGTCCCTGGCCAGGGCAAACGAGATATACTGGTAGGTTTCCAGTGTTATCTCAGGGTGTTTTGGGCTTCGCTCCGGCACGACTTGTACCGCTATTGGGGGACTGACGTTTACCGCCCCCTAGGCCCGCCATGCGATGTATCAGACGAACAGACCGGACTGTACGGAGAATGTCACACTCAGGCTCAGTAGGAGTTCAGATGGGTTTCGCCTCGTCGGTCTTCTTGTCGGCATTACCTGGGGACCGTTACGCACAGCTAGTGCCGCTTGCGGTCTGTGGTTAAACCCACTGCCAGCGTAGTGTCGAGTCTTTAGAGTCCCACACAGAAAGCTTTTCGCCTTTAGGCAAAAGAGTAGAGGTCGCATGGTATTGCGACAGGTCGCATGGTTTTGCGACAGGGTCCGGTCACATCCGTGCACTTGTGCACGTACAGTGTCCGGACAGTTTTCACTAGCGGGCTTTGGTTTAAGCCAGATCCTAGTGTACCTTATGGGATTGGATTTATCCAGTTTGCATTCGTGTTCCTCGGAACGCGGATGCGGGTGTGTATGCACAGTTGACAGGGAGGCAGAGGCAGCGGATTCTCATTAGGGTTGTTGACAGTTGACCGTTGACTATTTGACTTTATGCTCAACCCTAATGAGAATATGATATGTGATTAACTATTATATTAATTAAGTATTATGGTGATATGGTTGTTGACTTGTTGACTTTTGTTGACTTGTTGACTTGTTGACTTTTGTTGACTTGTTGACCGGTTGACTAGGCTTGACTAGTTGACCATCATGATAACCATAGCCATCATTTCATGGCAAAGACTTTTGTTTACTTGCTCATTTGTGTAAAATGAGTGCATGAAATGATATGGTTATGGTTGCTTCAAACCATCACATAAGACTTTTTTGATATGATGAGTTATGATCACTTTGGATTTTGAGAGGGTGAAAGACAAAAGAGAGCCTCATTCTTTCTTGCTCATTCTCTCCTCTTGCTCTCACCCTCAACCTCTTGCTCCCTCTCTTGATCTATGGTTCTCTTGTCTCATGAGTTGAGAATCAAGAACCATAGATAAAATCCCATTCTATTTCTTCTCTACTCATTCTAGTTCACTAGGTTTGGCAAACCAAGTGAACTAGTTTCTTCAAAGAACGAAGAAGGAGCTAAAGGTTGGAGCTTTCAGGTGGATCTATCTTCGGCGTACGGAGACGACGAGAAGAAGCCATCGGACCACCATCGGAGCTTTGAAGACGAAGGAGTTCAAGACAAGCAAGGTATAACCCCCTAACCGAGTAGCTAAAACTCATAGTTAGGATGTTAGATAGATGTTTAACCAAGATCCGGGTTTTAGGTCCATGTTACCATCTTTAAGAAAATCGTTTTTTACCAAATTCCGCATTCCCGAAAGTACCGGGAGAGGTAGCATGGACTTACACTGGTATTAGAGCCTAGTTAAACTCTATCTAACATGTTAGCAAGTATCTAGAAGATCGATCAACGCAAAAGTCCCGAAACGAACCCCGGAATTTTAAACTTTCTGTCGATTTTAAAAGTGCTGGAAAACTTTTTTGAAATACACCAAAAATCGACTCAGGCTTTTTTAAAGAAACTGCAAAATTTTGGGCCCCTGACTCGATCAAAGCGCCGCGTTTCCGCGGCGGGAGCACGCTCCCGCCGCGGAAACGCGGCCGAGTTGACTCGGTCAGGGGTTTTCTTTTTTGCAGTTTACTAGTGGGGGTATTTTGGGATTTTTGGTATATATATTTTCAACCCAGATTTTCCAGAACGAAAATTTTATTTTGGGGTCCCGAAAATCCGTATTTTTGATCGAACTTCTAAAAGACTTGAGCTAACGGGTTTTTCTGTAATGTGATATTTGTATTGAACGTCTACTAATCGCTATATGTCGATTAGTGGGGGTTATACAAATCTGTGATCTATAATGTGCTGGAATGTGTATATGAATATGTTGGATTGTCGCGGGTGAATAGCCGGGGGTTGTGAGACGAGAGTTTTCTTTTCTTTCAATTCATGTAAATTTGTAAATTGATGTAATAATTATTTGTATGGCCGCACAACCGGGTCGGGGTTGTAGCCGTCATTGTATAATTTCTTTTTACTGTTTTTGCTCCTAGGATAGGCCCATGGAGGGGGTGCACAAACTACCGGGTATGCCGAAGTGTCGAGTGGCCTACTCATAGAAGATGAGGGAGGTTACTACGCTTCGGGTACTTGGCGGGTAGTTTGCCGCACCCGTAGGGGTCTTGGGTGGGGTATTTGGCTATTCACCGCGACTGTGTAATTTGTCTTTCGTTACAGGCTCGTACGAATTACAGATTCCTAGTATATCCAATGTATTCATCTGTGATCTGAAATGTTTATCATTGCAGTATATCTATATATGATATTATTTAGGCGTTGCTTATGTTTTACAACCGCGCTAGCCCAGCCCCCGCTCTGTCGTTAGTTAAGTAACCTAACGGGTAATGACGGGGCCCCGTGGCGAATGCGAATGGCATAAGCGTACGTCATATTTTGGTTGTTTTCTGCAATGGTAGGATTAAATGATGGGACGCATTAAAAGAACTAATGCAAGAATATCACGCATTAAAAGAACTAATGCAAGATAATAAACCAAGTTAAAGTCGTTGGAACACTTTCGAAAAACCACTCGGTTCTTTTCAAAACAAACTTTTAAAATACGGAGTTTGAGCCACTCCATTTAAAAGCTATCTCGTTCCATCGACCAAATCAAGTTCACTACGTTCACGGTTTTGCCAAAACCATCCGTAGCCCTCCATCATTTCAGTTAAATATTCGGTAGTATTCAAGCTATGTATTTTGACCTCACGCCAAGGCATAGTGATTGGTAGCTGCCGGATATTTATCTGTTGCATAGATAGAATGCGTTGGTTTGAGACAGTCGTACTGCCATTTTGGCCTACGTCAAGGGTATGTACGGGTGGGTTCAAATTAACCTGGATAATGATGGGACGAACTTGACATGTGACTTATGACATTTTGACCTCACGCCAAGGTCATAAGAGCATGGGGCAAAAATCCACATCGGGAGTTTCATAAGTACTGAAACTTGCTAGATTTGCATACCATTTGGAGTGTGATGATTCTGGAAGGATTCCTTCAGTTTCGTCACGCAATGATATTTGGATCCCGATCCTACTGTGAGTATATGCTACTCCTCGGGAAATTTCTCACTTAACGATCAATGCTATAAACCTAGTAGGTGCCTAGAAAGGTGTTAGCGGGGCTACGCCCCCAGGGAAAAGAGGTTCTTTAATTAAGGAACTTCGCGAAAGCGTTGGAAAACCTCCCTCGAAGTACCGACACCGGCCTGGCTGAACGGTTAAACAAGTATTGTACGGTGTGATTGATCCTGACTAATTCTTCCTTTATGGTTTGAGGAGGGATTCGAGAAACAGTGGGAGCCATCCTGTTTAGACAAACTAAAAACCACTCTAAACTTGCAAGAGCATCATGCTGAGTGTTTCTTCTTCTCTCTCCTAATTGCAGCGACCAATCAACATGACTGGACTTAAGTTACTCCTAGATAAAAACAAACTGACAGGGCCAAACTACAAAGATTGGCTCAGGAATGTCAAGATAGCAATCACTTACGACAAGCTGGGGTATCTTCTTACCACCAAAGCTCCCCCTGTCCCTGGTCCAACTTCCAGCGTCGCGGATAAGGAAATCCGTAAGACTTGGGAGATTGATAGCGCGAAGGCCAAATGCCTCCTGCTTGCCTCGATGGACAACGAACATCAGAGGAGGCATGAGAATATGGACATGGAATCCATATTGCTTCATACAAAAGAACTGTATGGAGAGCAATCTCGTATCGCAAGATACGAAGCGTCGAAAAAGTTATTTTCGACAAGAATGGCCGTCGGATCATCAGTAGCCGAGCACGTGCTAAAGATGATCGGCTACATTGAGGAGCTCGCTGACCTAGGGATCACATTGGAGAGTGAGCTATATACGGATATAGTTCTCCAGTCCCTTCCTTCCACTTACGCCCAGTTTATACTGAACTTCAACTTACAAGAAAAAGAGGTTGAACTTTCAGAGCTCCTCAACATGCTGAGGAGCGCAGAGGGCACCCTACAGAAAGGTAGGGATACATCCACTTTGTTTGTAGGAGGATCATCTTCTTCTAGGTCCAAGGCGAAAGCCAAGGGAAAGAAGAAGAAGGCCCCCGCCAAACCAAGGGGCGGTGTTAGTAAAGTGGATACGAAGGGAAAAGGTAAAGCAACAAAGATAGCGGGGAAGCTTGTGGATAAGGAAGAATGCTTCTATTGTCATAAGAAAGGACACTGGAAGAATGATTGCAGGGCCTGGAAGGCCAGAACACAGGAATTGAAGCAGGTTGCAGCTTCAGCTTCAGGTGTGTATGTTATTGAAAACTGTCTTTCAATAAACTCTACTTCCTGGGTATTGGATACCGGATCAGGATCTCATATCTGTAATTCTTTGCAGGCGTTGAGAAACCGTAGGGTTTTGAAGGCAGGTGACATGACCCTCAGAGTTGCGAACGGAGCTAGCATGGATGCTAAAGCCGTGGGGGACTATCACCTGGGAATGTCAGATGGACATGTTTTGGTTTTGCGTAATTGCTTTTTTGTACCCAACGCAACTTGTAATATCATTTCTGTATCTTTAGTTTCTAAAGAAGGTTATGAATTTGCGTTTGTAAGTAATATTGTAAACATTCACCTTAATCAAGTTTTGATTGGGTCAGGTACATTGAGTAATGGTATATACGTGTTAAACCAACCACAGATTTTTAATGTCCAGAATACACACAAAAGAAAGTCTCCAGAAATAAATCAGACTTTCTTATGGCATTGTAGATTGGGTCACATCAATGAGAGAAGGTTGACGAAGTTACATACAGAAGGGTATTTGAATGCGTTCGAATATCAGTCGTATGCCACTTGTCAATCCAGTCTCAAAGGAAAGATGACAAAGACTCCGTTTACTGGACATGGAGTAAGAGCGAGCGAGCTCTTGGGACTCGTACACAGTGACGTGTGCGGTCCAATGTCTACACATGCCCGAAGCGGACATTCTTACTTCATTACTTTTACGGATGACTTCTCAAGGTACGGTTATGTCTTCTTAATGAAACATAAGTCCGAGGCCTTTGGAAAATTCCAGGAGTATAAGAATGAAGTAGAGAAATAGACCGGCAAAAGTATTAAGATTCTAAGATCGGATCGAGGTGGAGAATACTTAAGTGCCGAGTTCCTGGACTATTTAAAAGAGAACGGAATTCTCTCTCAGCTTACTCCTCCATACACCCCGCAACATAACGGTGTATCGGAGAGACGGAACCGCACCCTATTGGATATGGTGCGGTCCATGATGAGTAACGCTGAATTGCCGCGATCATTTTGGGGGTATGCGCTAGAATCAGCTGCATACCTTTTGAACCGAGTTCCGACTAAGACTGTGCCTACCACCCCATATGAAATGTGGAGTGGGAAGAAACCCTATCTTCAATATCTGAAGATCTGGGGATGTCCAGCTTTTGTCAAAAAGCAGCATGCGGACAAACTCGAGGCACGCTCAGTACTGTGCAAGTTTGTGGGATACCCAAAGAACACCAGGGGGTATCTTTTCTACTACGCAGAGGAACAAAAAGTCCTTGTTTCTCGTAATGCCCACTTTCTAGAACACCAGTTCTTGGAAAAGGAAAATAGTGGGAGCGCAGTAGAACTGGAAGAAATTCCAGAACCACAGACTATTACTGAAAGGTTAGTGGAACCAGAGGGTTCAACAGAACAGGACATTCCTACGCCGCTCCGCAGGAGTAGTAGGCAGACTCATCCGCCCGAGAGATACTGCGGTTTTCTCATAGACGGGGATAGAGAGGATTGCATCATAGATTATGATGAGCCTACTAGCTTCCAGCAGGCCGTTCAGAGCGTTGACTCAGTGAAATGGCTGGATGCAATGCGGACCGAAATGGAGTCCATGTATACCAACAAGGTATGGACGTTGGACATTGCTCCAGACGGGGTAAAACCCGTAGGATGCAAGTGGATCTTCAAAAGGAAGATTGGTGTAGATGGACAGGTTGAGACCTATAAAGCTAGGCTGGTAGCAAAGGGTTTTCGTCAAAGACCTGGCTTGGACTATGACGAAACCTTTTCTCCAGTAGCCATGCTGAAATCCATTCGGATCCTTCTTGCCATTGCTGCCTTCCACGATTATGAGATCTGGCAAATGGACGTAAAGACAGCTTTTCTAAATGGAAATTTAGAGGAGTGTGTCTATATGGACCAGCCAGAGGGTTTCATTCAGAGTGGGAGCAGCGGAAAGGTGTGCAAGTTGCTTAAGTCCATCTATGGACTAAAGCAGGCATCGCGGAGTTGGAACATCTGCTTTGATGAGACGATCAAAGAATTTGGCTTTATCAAAAATCCAGATGAACCATGCATCTATAGTAGATTTGTAGCGAGAACTGTAGTATTCCTCGTTTTATACGTGGATGACATTCTCTTAATAGGAAATGACATTCCTATGCTACAATCTGTCAAGGGGTTCTTGTCACACAGGTTCTCCATGAAAGACCTGGGTGATGCCTCGTACATTCTGGGTATCCGGATCTACCGTGACAGATCCAAGAGGATATTAGGACTTTCACAGTCCAGGTACATCGACACCATACTGAAGAGATTCAGTATGGAAGATTCCAAGCTCGGTAACCTACCGGCTTGTCACGGGATCACCCTCTCTAAAGAGATGTCTCCCAAGAATGATTTGGAGAGGGATCGCATGTCTATTATACCCTACGCTTCTGCGGTAGGCTCTATAATGTATGCGATGTTGTGTACCAGACCGGATGTAGCTTATGCACTGAGTGTGGTAAGCCGGTATCAGTCAAACCCTGGGGAGAAACACTGGATAGCGGTAAAGAACATTCTCAGACTAAGGAGATGTTCTTGGTGTATGGCGGAAAAGACCTCCAGATCGAGGCCTTTGCTGACTCCAGCTTCCAGAGTGACAAGGATGATTCCAAGTCCATGTCGGGTTTTGTCTTTACCCTCAATGGAGGGGCGGTTTGTTGGAAGAGTTCCAAACAAGAAACCGTTGCAGACTCGACGATGGAAGCGGAATACATCGCTGCATCTGATGCCGCAAAAGAAGCTGTCTGGATGAGGAAGTTCTTGAAAGAACTTCAGGTGGTTCCGTCCATTGTTGATCCAATACCTCTGTATTGCGACAACAACGGGGCTATAGCTTTAGCGAAGGAACCCAGGTCCTATCAGAGATCCAGGCACATCTTAAGGCGGTATCACCTGATCAGGGAGATCGTAGATCGCCAGGAGATCGAGGTTCGGAGAGTCGCTTCAGAAGATAACACTGCAGATCCATTCACCAAGGCCCTGCCCCAGACTCAGTTCGAGCGGCTGATCGAGATGATAGGTCTTCGATACGCCAGTACATGGCCTTAGTGCAAGTGGGAGATTGTTAGTGTATATGCCCTAGAGGCCATTACTGTATCATACTAGTTTGTATATTACTTAATGGATGCTTGGGATATTCACCTTGTATATACAATCTTGCTCAAAATAGTAGTATGCTACTTGGTTTGTTTCTACTTCAATGTGTACATGTGTTTATTTTTGTATATCGCCTATACACATTAGTAGAGCCCTTAGGATCTTTGCTTGATTACCAGCGATGTGATGGCCGTCACACTAGTGGGGCTGGGTAATCTATAAGCACATCCTTATGCAGGTCCCTGGTCGCAGGACTATCGAGACAGGGCATCGATACTCCGGAGTAGACCAGCGCATGCGCTTCTCATCCCAGTGTGGGAGACGGTCTGTCCCACAGCCGTCAGTACGTCGTACTTGAGATAGTATGCGGGTGCTCGTTAGGTTACGGGTACACTAGACAGGACTCGTCGGGAACTGACTAGTTGGTATTATACCTATCGTCAGTTATCAGTTCCCAGGTGACATGAGTACAGCTTAGTCCGCTGACTTGACACTGTCATTCCGCCTCGAGTGTGTTCCCACTGTACTTTGATCACTACCCTACCACGGCTCTAAGGAGTCGTGCAAACAGGTAGTGGTTGGGTGCAGTCCCGAAGCACTTGGAGGCAGTGACGGTTAGACAGGATTCGTCTCTCCCGGTATTGGGGGTTGACATCGCGCTGTGTCTAGGAGAGCCATTACACGAGTAGTCCCTGGCCAGGGCAAACGAGATATACTGGTAGGTTTCCAGTGTTATCTCAGGGTGTTTTGGGCTTCGCTCCGGCACGACTTGTACCGCTATTGGGGGACTGACGTTTACCGCCCCCTAGGCCCGCCATGCGATGTATCAGACGAACAGACCAGACTGTACGGAGAATGTCACACTCAGGCTCAGTAGGAGTTCAGATGGGTTTCGCCTCGTCGGTCTTCTTGTCGGCATTACCTGGGGACCGTTACGCACAGCTAGTGCCGCTTGCGGTCTGTGGTTAAACCCACTGCCAGCGTAGTGTCGAGTCTTTAGAGTCCCACACAGAAAGCTTTTCGCCTTTAGGCAAAAGAGTAGAGGTCGCATGGTATTGCGACAGGTCGCATGGTTTTGCGACAGGGTCCGGTCACATCCGTGCACTTGTGCACGTACAGTGTCCGGACAGTTTTCACTAGCGGGCTTTGGTTTAAGCCAGATCCTAGTGTACCTTATGGGATTGGATTTATCCAGTTTGCATTCGTGTTCCTCGGAACGCGGATGCGGGTGTGTATGCACAGTTGACAGGGAGGCAGAGGCAGCGGATTCTCATTAGGGTTGTTGACAGTTGACCGTTGACTATTTGACTTTATGCTCAACCCTAATGAGAATATGATATGTGATTAACTATTATATTAATTAAGTATTATGGTGATATGGTTGTTGACTTGTTGACTTTTGTTGACTTGTTGACTTTGTTGACTTGTTGACTTTTGTTGACTTGTTGACCGGTTGA
This sequence comes from Agapanthus africanus, assembly GCA_030015575.1. Classification (NCBI taxonomy): domain Eukaryota; kingdom Viridiplantae; phylum Streptophyta; class Magnoliopsida; order Asparagales; family Amaryllidaceae; genus Agapanthus; species Agapanthus africanus. Next base: position 384,217,633 of record CM057350.1, read on the forward strand.
CTAGGCTTGACTAGTTGACCATCATGATAACCATAGCCATCATTTCATGGCAAAGACTTTTGTTTACTTGCTCATTTGTGTAAAATGAGTGCATGAAATGATATGATTATGGTTGCTTCAAACCATCATATAAGACTTTTTTTGATATGATGAGTTATGATCACTTTGGATTTTGAGAGGGTGAAAGACAAAAGAGAGCCTCATTCTTTCTTGCTCATTCTCTCCTCTTGCTCTCACCCTCAACCTCTTGCTCCCTCTCTTGATCTATGGTTCTCTTGTCTCATGAGTTGAGAATCAAGAACCATAGATAAAATCCCATTCTATTTCTTCTCTACTCATTCTAGTTCACTAGGTTTGGAAAACCAAGTGAACTAGTTTCTTCAAAGAACGAAGAAGGAGCTAAAGGTTGGAGCTTTCAGGTGGATCTATCTTCGGCGTACGGAGACGACGAGAAGAAGCCATCGGACCACCATCGGAGCTTTGAAGACGAAGGAGTTCAAGACAAGCAAGGTATAACCCCCTAACCGAGTAGCTAAAACTCATAGTTAGGATGTTAGATAGATGTTTAACCAAGATCCGGGTTTTAGGTCCATGTTACCATCTTTAAGAAAATCGTTTTTTACCAAATTCCGCATTCCCGAAAGTACCGGGAGAGGTAGCATGGACTTACATCTAATACCCAGGACGTAGGGTGAACTGAGAAACAGTTCTCAATAACTAACACACCCGAAGAAGATGCATCAACATGCATGTTCTTTTGGGCGGCGTGAGAATCCAGATATTCTCCTGTTTCCTGTTCAGTCTTATAACTCTTATAAGAAAGAACGGGTCCAACGTTCCCTTGCTCAGTACAATAATCGGGTTCAGTCAATAGATCCATATTATTATCTTGATTATGGCCTGACATGGTCGCTGCCTGGAGAGAGAGAGAAGAAAACACTTTAGCGTATGCTCTTGCAAGATTAGATTGGTTATTATCTTATCTAATCAGGATGTCTCCCACTGTTTTTATCAAATCTACCTTCAAACCTAAAAAGGTAAGATTAGCCGGGATTAATTACACCTTACAATTTCGTCAATCTTTCAGCCAGATCAGTGTCGGTACTTTGAGGGAGGTTCTCCGTGCTTTCGCACGGACCTAATTAAAGTAAACCTCGTTTTACCAGAGGCGTAACCCCGTTAACACTTTTCTAGACACCTATTTGATCGGCTAATTGTCCTGTGTAAAACTCTCCCAGGAGTAACTCTTACTCGCAGTGGGTATCGGGATCCAACTATCTCATAGGAGGTATGCAATCTCATTGCAAATTTCAACACTTGAAATTCCCGATAATATTTTTACCCCTAGCATCTTATGACCTTGGCTAAGGTCAACAAATCATAAGTGCTAGTCAAGTTCAACCCGTCATTTCCTGATTGAATTAAACCCACCCGTACGACCCTTGGCTAAGGTCAACAAAGTCGTACGACTACCCTAACTCAATCACATCTCATGTTTTTAGCAGATAAATACTAATTAGCTACCATACACCACGCCTTGGCTAAGGTCAACAAACGCAGCACGAATACTAACTAGTCTCTATCTGAAACGACGGAGGGCTACGCAGGTTTTTCAGAAAACCCTGAGCGTAATGAACTTGATATCGTCGTAGAATCGAGTGATTTTGAAAAGGAGTGTTTTTGAGGCTTCTAGTTTCGCTAAAGAGGTCACTCCTGGTGAAGGGATCTCGGCTCTTTCCCCATCGAATAAGGTGCAGGATATATCATATATACCGCTGTGCAAAGCAAGAACTATATAAGCTGTCAAAACTAAACCGTGAGTTTGTAGCATCTGCCAGTTTCGCTAAAGAGGTCACTCCCGGTGAAGGGATCTCGGCTCTTTCCTCATCGAATAAGGTGCAGGGCATATCATATATACCGCTGTGCAAAGCAAAACTGTAGCTACCCTTTTTATAAAGTTTTGATTCTACAACATCTTTAGGTTTCTTTTCTTTTTATTAATCTCATTAATAAAATCCCATCAGCTTATGCTTCCTAAGCATCACAGAAGAAACGAAAGCAGTAATATTTATATATCAGCATATATATATAGTATAAGCATTCGTCTCAGGCAGTAATATGATCTCATCACAGAACATTGCAGTAGAAGAACATATATGAAATATTGGATATACTAGGACGTCCGTGTTTTCAATACGAGCCTGTATAAAACACGGATTCCACGGTCGCGACGAATAGCCAAACCCACATCCTAAGACCCCTACGAGAGCGGCAAGTAACACTGCCAATTCTAGGGTTAGGAGCCCCGGTCTCGACTCCTCGAGATGGCCTCCCACTGGACCCTAGAACCCGATTACTTGTGCTCTCCTCCTTGGGTCTACCTAATGCGGAAAAGTAAATAATATACAACGGTGACATCATCCGCAACCTGGAAGTGCCCCAATAAAAGATTATTACATTACAAATGAATTTTACATGAATGAAAATAAAAACCCTCATCTCACATAAAACCCCCGGCTATTCAGAACGCGACGATCCAATATAACATATCACAGCAACACATAATATCACATATCATCAACGTAAGTAAATATGCGCATCCCAATTGTCGTTGACATATAGCAACAAAACCGGCGATATCACATGTTACACTTACGGTCACAGAAAAGAAAGTGTAAAACTACAACATTTGGAATCCACAATCACTTTAGACAACGTAAATCCGAAATATCACATACTTCGCATTTCATGCCTAACTCTATGAATTCCACATATTGTATCACATTCCAGATAAATAGACAGTATTAATATTTTCGAACAGATAATCAAATACCCAAAATTTCCTAAAGTGCTCAACACTTGAGCGAAGTTCAAATAATCCCAGAATATGTCATAGTACCAGTGATCCAGCCGTAGAAGGGTCAAGCCAACGCCTCACATGTGGCACGCCGTACTGCCCCAAACCCGAAGGTTCAAAAGGCAGTTCAAGACGGTCACATAATCGAGTTAAGGTTTGTTGTCTTCTAGAGGGTCCACCGTTTAACTTGTACAATTTTTCCGAAAGATTTAAACCCGATAAAAATTCAACACTTGAAAGTTTGCCGTGCCGGGAAAAAGTGAGTTAATGATATCCGTTCAAATAGTTTAACAGTTTCTAAATATCTGGAAATAACAACGAATTTAAATATTTCGATCGAATCTACGATTGCAAAATAAACCCCAGATTAAACAACACTTGAATCACTTTTAAAAATACCCAGAAGCATCAACAAGCACCTACGGATATTACCATGAAAACCACGTGTCACAATTCCAAAATTCCGCCGCGGAACCGCCGCGGAAACCATGTTTTCGCCGCGGTTCCGCCGCGGTTTAGTGGAGTTGTGGGCCTGTGTTTCATGGTAATTCTTAGAATTCCCTGCTGATTTTTTTACGTATTTTTAATTCAGAAAAATCCCAGATTTTGAAAAATTTCCAGAGAGGGGGTTATTTTCATCGGTTCGGGTTCGATCGGAGTTTTAACTTCGTAAACACATCGCCTAATGCTCTAGCTAGGCTCTGATACCACTGCAGGGTTCCTTGGCACACTTGTGAAGGTTCATAACGCATCAAACATGCACGAATAAAATTTTACATGTGCCGAACAACCCAAAAACAGGATCTATGCTAGATTATTAGGGTTTAGCATGCAAGATAACATCTTTTTATCTAAGTGTGAGGGATTACAACCTTTGTAGTCCGCTCCTTCGCTTCACAAGCTCCGAGTAGAAGTCCCTTCGCCGCGATCCATGATCTCCCGGACTCAAGAGAGGCTCCACGACTCGAACGATCCATGCTAGCTTGAAGTATTTCAAATCTCCGATGATCTACGTCGAAGTATCAATAACTCAAGCTTTCTCACTCTAAAGAGATGAACACACTAATCTCATGGGCTAGATGAGATGAGGATGAGAGAGTAGTATTTATGCTTTCTTTTTAAATCATTTTCTCATAATTTATCATCACAAAATGAATTTCAAGTGAGCTCAAAATCAAGAGAGAAGAAGATGATAATAGAAATGATAATTCCTTTTATGATGAATAGAAAGAAATGTATATGATTGATATATCAACCATGGTCAAGGATGAGTGGCTAATAGTTTGTAGAGAATAAACTAGAGTTAGGGTTTGGTTGGGTTAGCAATGAGTCATCTAAAAATATCAACCATAATATCTTAAGCATGACAAAAACAAAGCTTCTAGAAGGTGCAAGAAGCAACTAACCCTAATCAAATCCTAATCTCATTTAATCGTCCTTAAACATGTTTAATAATAAATCATATCATGTCACAATAATATATATCACATATATATTATATATTTGCAACAAAAGAAAATAATACAATTAACATATATCGCATATATATCAATGTATCATCCAGTGAGAAAATGAAATAATAAAGCAAGACAATATTAGATAATGTAATAATATATCATATATATTATTATACATTAAATCATCTAATCAACACTTGATCCGACGATCCGGCTATATCGAATATTACTGACTAATATATCATGTACCGATTCATCGAATCAACACTTGATCCAATGACCCGGTTCATACCTAAATATCGCGAGAATATAATACGGTATCTCATATCACATTATTCTCGGTCCTGCACATATCACATATGTGCCTCTACTCCATTTCGCCTGAGCCAAGAAACCTCTGTGTAGGACTCTAAAGAATCTTCAATACGCCGGTAGCAGGTGATGATCATATCAAACACCCACAAGCTCCAAGCGGTCAGCTAAACGTAACAGCCACCCAGGTATTGAGCGATCAGAAGATCAACAAGCTAGCCTGTGCATTCTCCTATGAATCCAATCAGTAACACTCCCGTACAGTCCGGTCTGTTCATCTGATATGTTTCATATCAAGTCTAGGGGTGGTATACGTCAGACCCCAGTAACCGATAAGTCATGTCGATGTATGGCTCATAACGGGTCGAGAAACTACTAGTAACACTTACCAGTAAATCTCTATATCAGCCCTGGCCTGGGACTTCCAGTTATAGCCAATCGAACACAGCACAACATCAACTCCCTATACCGGGAGAGACGAATCCCCTCCTATCGCTCATTGCCTCCATATGATTCGGGACTGTACCCAAAAGCACCGTTTTGCACGCCTTCTTGGACGTGGTAGGGTGGAAATCAAAGCACAGTGGGAATCACACAAGACACTATGACGATCTCGGGTCTACAGACTACCCTGTACCAGTGTCACCGGAGAACTGCCATCTGACGTGTGGTATATCACCATCTGGGAGTTCTCGGCGAGTCCGTCCAGTGTACCCAGTCTCCACTGAGCACCCGTACACCATCTCTGATGTCAAACACCGATGGATATGGGATCATCCATCGCCCATCATATGGGTCAAGATGCGTATACGCTAGTCTACACTGGTGTATCGATGCCCTCTCTCGATATACCCTCGACTAGGAACAGTTATAGGATATACTCATCGACTACCGTGGCTCCACTAGTATGATCTCATCACAGTCCCAGTAGTCGAGTACAGATCCTAAGGGCTTTATCAACATGTGAGAGTAAGACAGTAAACCAATACAAGTCAACATGTTAAGATAAAGTGAAACCAAATAGCATATTATCATGACGAGCAAGAAAGTCATCTCTATATATATCCAAGCATCCATTATAATATACATCATATGTACAACAATGGCCTCTAGGGCATATACATAACTAACAATTCCAACTGAATACCACGATGCGAAACAAAAGTGAACGTCGTTGCAATAACAGCTTTTTGAAAAATGTTCCAACAATATCAGAATAGGTTTTTTTATCTTGCATTGATCCGAATCAACGCAGTCCCATCAATTGATCACACCACAAAAGAACGAAAATAATGATGTACGTATATGCCATCCGCATTCGCCACTGGGTCCCGTCATCACCCGTTAGGTTACTTAACTAACGACAGAGCGGGGACTGGACTAGCGCGGATGCAAAACATATACAACATCTACTAATATATATATCAATATATAATATTCGCTCAAGGCGTGATAAAATGCAACATCACAGAAATGTAACCAGCATCACAGAACAATACAGATATCTGGGATCCCCGGGTTTCATAGAGCCGCTACTGAAACCCGACGTTCCCCTGGTCGTGTGGATAGCCTGTGCAATGAAAATCCTAGACCCCTACGGGCACGGCAAGTCATCCGTCAAAACCTGAAGCGAGGCAGCCCCCTTCAGCAACGTGAATGGACCACCCAACACTTCACGGAATCCGGTAACTTGGGCACCCCTCCTGGGTCAACCTATACCCCCTACGAGTGCGGCGAATAGCCCGCCAATTCTAGAGTAAAGCCCCCTCCGTCTCAATGCCATGAGATGCGGGCTCGTTGCCCTTTTGAACCCGGCTATCCGTGCACCCCTCCGCGGGGCAATCCTAGTACAGAAAGTAAAAAATATACATACAACGGGTACAACGACCGCAACCTGGTCGTGCCCCAAAAGAATAATACAAACAGCCAGTGACGGCAGTCCACATGTCGGACGCTCGTCCCGCAATATCAAATGTACATATAAAACAAAACTGTACTACCACTGCAACCAGGCTATCCCCACGAGCGATCCGCAACAACACAGCACAACACAGAACATCAACGTGAATGTCACGTTCGCAAATCCGTCTAACCGGGCTATAGCAGTTAGACAGGATTTACCGATCGAGTGACATTCACGGTCGTAGATATAATGTAAATACTGTGAACTAATGTGTTTAAACTTTTCGATCGATCAAATTTATCGAAGTGGGCCCCAAGCATTACTGTAGCACTTAAAGAGAATCTGGGCCCAAAAATAATATACCAAAACCCCTATTTCCAGCCCAAAAGCCCACTGCAAAAATTTGGTGCGTTGACAAGTCAAAAGAGCGGCGGAACCGCGGCCCAAGCATGGGTTTGGCCGCGGTTCCGCGGCGGTTTGGTGAGATCTCGCGACCAATTTTTCACAGATTGCTTGTATTTCCATGCACAGTATTCTGCAACACTCTGAAAAATTTTTGGAGCCAAAATTTTTTTGACAGAAACTGTGTATTTGAAAACGCGGGTTTTTGGAATTTTATTCGATCGAAGATGTAAACACACTAGAACAAGCTAGGCAAGGTTAATGGCGTGGCTCTGATACCATGTTGCGCCACGGCAGCGCTCCGGCCTACTACTCGAGGCCAAAATGCGGAATCAAAATTTTTCTTGACTTTTAAACTGGCGCTACCGCGGACAATAAAACCCGGATCGTAACCATTAACCTAATCCTAGCAATCAAGAGAATGGGTAGAGAGTTATACCAAGCGATCCGTACATACTTATGACTAAGGGCCAACAAAGTAATACGACTGTCCCAAACCTACGCATCTATCTATGCAACAAATGAATACACAGTAGCTACCAAACACTATGCCTTGACTAAGGGCCAACAAACATAGATTGAATACTACTGACTACCCATAAGAAATGACGGAGGGCTACGACTGGTTTTTGGCGAAAAACCTTTAACGTAATGAACTTGATCTCGTTGAAGGAACCTGATAGCTTTTTATAAAAATATAGTGGCGAAAACCTTTTGCTAAAGAGTGTTGCGCCACGGCAGCACCCCGGCCTACTACTCGAGGCCAAAATGCGGAATCAAAATTTTTCTTGACTTTTAAACTGGCGCTACCGCGGACAATAAAACTCGGATCGTAACCATTAACCTAATCCTAGAAATCAAGAGAATGGGTAGAGAGTTATACCAAGCGATCCGTGTCCTTCGGTCTTCGTCTCCACTCCGATCTCCCGCGGAATCTCCGTCCGTAACCTCCTCGTCGGAAAGGGCACCACGTAGCCAAATTCTTTTACGGGCTCCCACCTCTGGACCGAGGCAACTCGGGCGCGAAGTTGGCAAGCCGACGTGTCCAAGGGTACTGTAGGCTAGTGTAGATTCTATGTCTCTTTGGGGTAGTAAAGTTGCCATTGGAGGAAGGAAGAAGAGAAAAAGCTTTTGAAATGGCTTATAGATTTTTGTAGCAAAGCATAATGTGATATCATAATTTCTCCCACAACAAAAGGAATCCTCTCTCTCTCTCTCCAATAGTGTCCGGCCCCTCATAAAATGGTGGAGAGAAATAGCAACAAGGGAGGTGAGTGTAGGATAGCACAAGGTGACCATAAGAGATGAGAAGAAAACTAGGAATAAAAGTCACACCATTTCAAATCTTATCTCATCTCAAAAAGCAAAGGAAAAGACTAATAAAGAATCTCATCATGATGAAGCTACAAATGCAAGAAACCCCCTTCCACAAATGTTATTTGCAAACTTGCAAATAACCCCCTCCATCGGAAAGTCCGGCCGCGAAAGAACAAAAGAAAACCGGCCGGAACGGAATGCAAACTGGCAACTTCAGAAAACTGATCCCGTAATAAATTACAGGAAAACCCCACTACTGCATATACATGCCCGCATTTGTATTCCCACTGAACACAAATGCAAAGAGACAAAATCTACGCTGTCTAATACTAGGATTCGGCTTAAACCAAAGCCGGCTAGTAAAATCCGTCCGATCACGATCCGTGCAATACCGCACGTATCTGATCGAACCCTGCCATATCTCCATACGGCCTCTACAGCGTTTCGCCCGAAACTTGAGTAACTGAGTGTGGTGGACTCTAAAGACTCGTCAATACTATGGCTGTGGATTTAACCACTAGCACGTCAGAGGTATTAGCCATACGTGACGGGCCACCAGCTATTGACAAAAAGGGACGTCGATGAAAGAACTCATCCTGACACCCTACTGAGCCTGTCAGTGACAATATCCGTACAGTCCGGTCCGTTCGTCTATGAGTATCGCATGGCGGACCTGAGGGGTTGGTAAAAGTCAGACCCCCAAAAGCGTAACAAGTCGTGTCGGAGTGAAGCCCAGAACACCCTGAGATACTACTGGAATACCTACCAGTAAATCTCCTGCCTCGGCCGAGGGCTTTGTGTAATGGCTCTCCTAGACACAGCGCGACCTCACCCCCAATACCGGGAGAGACGAACCCCTGCAGATCCGCTCACTGCCTCCATGTGGCTCGGGACTGTACCCAACTAAAACCTGTTTGCACGACTCCTTTGAGCCGTGGTAGGGTAGTAATCAAAGCACAGTGGGAACTCACATGAGACAAATGACGATCTCAGGTCGATGAACTAACCTGTACACATGTCACCAGGGAACTGCTATCTGACGTCTGGTATAATCCCAACTAGCAGGTTCCCGGCGAGTCCTGTCCGGTGTACTCATAATCCAATGAGCACCTGTATACATCTTAGGTAAACCAACTGACACCAATGGCTTGTGAGACCGGCCACCGCCCCTCGTCGGGGTCTTGACTGTATACACTAGTCTACTAATAGAGTATCGATGCCCAGTCTCGAAACTCCCACGACTAGGGACCTTTTAAGGATGTGCTTATAGACTCCAGCTCTCACGTATATGATCGCCCTCATACTGCTGGTAGTCAAGCAAGAATCCTAGGGGCTCTATCAACATGTAATAGCGACTCGTAAGGTCACCTAAAGCAGTACACGATGATAAAGATAAACCAGATAGCATACTATCATCTTGAGTAAGACTGTCCTACTGGGACAAGTCCTCCCTCAATCATTGCAATCACGTGCTTGTGATCCAATAATTGACTCTGAGGGCACTATCTCCAACAAAGAGGTCACTCCCGGTGAAGGGATCTCGGCTCTTTCCTCGTGGAATGAGGTGCAGGATATTCCAACTGAATACCACGATGCAAAGCAAGTTGTAATTGACTATAGTAAAGTTATTACCCTGACGCAAACTTCTGCCCAAGGGGTCACTCCCGGTGAAGGGATCTCGGCCCTTGCCTCGTCGAATGAGGTGCAGGATATTCTAAACTGAATATCACTATGCAAAATAAAAAGAAACGTCTTTGTAATAACACTTTTAAAATTTGTTCCAACAACATCAAATATAGGTTTGTTTTATCCTTGCATTGATAAAAATCAATGCAGTCCCATCAATCAATCACACCAGAAAAGAACGAAAAATAAAATGTACGTATATGCCATCCGCATTCGCCAATGGGTCCCGTCATCACCCGTTAGGTTACTTAACTAACGACAGAGCGGGGACTGGACTAGCGCGGGTGTAAAACATATACAACATCTAATAGTATATACTAATATATAATAATCGCTCCAGGCGTGATAATATGCAACATTACAGAAAAGTAATAAGCATCATAGAACAATACAGATAATCTGGGATCCCCGGGTTTCACAGAGCCGCTACTGAAACCCGACGTTCCCCTGATCATGTGGATAGCCTGTGCAATGAAACCTAGACCCCTACGGGTGCGGCAAGTTACCCGCAAAAACCTGAAGCGAGGCAGTCCCCTACAGCATAGTGAATGGACCACCCGGCACTTCACGGAATCCGGTAACTCGAGCACCCCTCCTTGGGCCAACCTGTACCCCCTATGAGTGCTGCGAATAGTCTGCCAATTCTAGAGTGGGGTCCTTTTGCCTCTCAAAGCCATGAGATATGGACCTGTTGCCCTCCAGAACCCGGCTATCCGTGCACTCCATCGCGGGGTAATCCTAGTACATAAAAGAAAATATATACAACGGGTATATCGACCTCAGCCCGGTCGTGCCCCAAAAGAATATTATACAAATAGGCAGTGACGACAGTCCACATGTTGGACGCTCGACCCGCAATATCAAATGTACAAATAAATCCAAACAGCACTACCATTGCATTCAGCTATCCACTACGACATATCCGCAACATCACAGCACAACACAGAACATCAACGCGAATGCCACGTTCGCAAACCCGTCTAAAAGGACTATAGCAATTAGACGCGGTTTACCGCTCGAATGACATTCCCGGTCGGAGATATAATGTAAATACTGTAAACTAACAAGTTTAAAATTTCGATCGACAAAATTTCCCGAAGTGGGCCCCACGTACATCTGCTATACAGTAACAAAATCTGGGCCCAAAAGAACAGTACCAGAAACCACAATTTCCCAATGTGAAGCTCTCTGGAAAACTTGGAGCACTGTTCCCTCAAAACGGCCGTGGTTCCGCCGTCAAACCCTAGGTTTGACCGCGGATCCGCGGTGGTAATGAGGGATCACGTGCCCAAATTTTTCCAGAATGCTTAGAAATGCCTGATCTGTTTTCTGTGATATGTAAAATTATTTTTAGAACCCTTTTAAAATCGACAGAAACTTAGAACATGGAAAATTGCGATTTTTGAAAATCCGTTCGATCGATGTTTTAAACGTGTTAGCACAAGTTAGTAAAGCTTAATAGTGAGGCTCTGATACCACTGTAAGTTCACGGTAGCGCCCCGGCCGTCTATCAGACGCCAAATGCGGAATAAAAACTTTTACAACTGGCGCTATCGCGTACTATAACCCGGATCTGCCATTAAAGCTAAACTAACAAACTACAAAGTGGGTAGAAAAGTTATATCGAACGATCCGAGTCCTTCGGTCTTCAACCATCATCCCACGCTTTGTTGCGGCTGCTCCGATCTCCTCGATCTCCAGTCTTCTCGTCCAGGTGGCATCACGTCGACGGATCTTTAAACGGGCTCCCGCCTCTGAACCGAGGCAACCCGGTCGTCAAGTTTGCTAAAAGAGACGACCAAGATGATGTAGAGAATGGGTAGAACACTTTGTCTCACTTCGTCCAAAGCCATGGTGTAACGTTTTGAAAATCGTTTCGGTGAAATTTCGAAAAATCGGTAAAATAAGGGGGGTTTTCTGTAAAAAGTCAAAATACAAATATCTTATTATAAAAATCAAATATACATATTCTAGCTATGTAATTGCTAGTATTTGGTGTTTATTGAGCCACTGGTGAAATTTCAAAATTTCTGAAAAAAAAAATTAATTTATTATTATTTTAAGCCGTCACTAATACATTTAATTAGGGAAAATTACAAACTGGAATGGGTTAAAACAAATTTTGTGCATCATAAAAAATTAAATAAAATTTTATCATATGGTTTTTGAAATGAAATCGGTTGCCAAAACGGTTTAGAAAATATCGAAGAAAAAGGCTTTTTTCGGTGAAATTAGTGTTAATGGGAATTGGGGTAATACATTTATCATTTTCCCTCACCCACACTCATCCACACCCTCTCTCCTCTCCCCAAATAAGCAGACCAAGTTTCCCCCTCCTCATTTCCCCACTTGTTTTTCCCAAAAGAAAAGAAAAGAAAAGAAAAGAAATGAGAGAAATAGTAAAATGAGTATGGGCTTTGACTTTGGTGGACTTTGGACTTTACTCCCTTGACTTTTCCCCACCTCACCCTCTCTTCCTCTCCCCTTGTAGCTGACCCTAGGTAGCAGCCCTCCCTCCCTCTTCACAATTCCCATCAAGTTAATAGAAAAGGGAATTGTAAAAAGGGTGTAATGAAGGGTTTATTTGAAAAGATGCACTAAATGATGTGGTTCTACACCCACACCCACATTTCCACTCTCTTTCTCTCTCCAATTCCTACAACTTGGCCGAGCCCCCTCCATGATCAGCCCAAAGAAATTCTCCACCTCATTTTTTGGCTCAAAAATCTTCTCATTTCCATTAAAATGCTTCCAAATTACCACTAATTCCAAGTTAACTCCTAACCCTTTATTTCCTTGGCCAATCAAGTATGGATCTTGGGCAATGAAGCTAGATTTGGGAGGCTAAGTTTCTTGTAGATCTACAAAATTGTGAGGTGTAGATCTACAAAATTGTGAGGTATAAATCTCAACCCATGTTTTCATTGTTGCTAACTTATCTAAATCTAGCCTAATTTGGTATTATTGTGGTTTAATTTCAAGATTTGGAAATTCTAAGAGAAGGGTTTGGATATGAATTAGGGCTTAACCATCTCACTAGGTTAATCAAGTGTAATTTAACGTCCTAAGATGTGCACAATCTAGATTTGTTGTTAATATGGTAATGAGTTACTTCAAAATTGTTAAGATTTGTTAATTTTATAAACTAGGTTTTAAAACTTAAGTTAAATTGTTAGATAAAAATTCTAATTATGGTTTCATAGCATTATTAACATTATAATGAGTGGTTTAATAACTTAGGTTAGGCAAAACTAAGCTTAATTGTTTAATTGTGAATTTTTGCTTGAAAATTGTTAAAATTGGATAAATTGTAAACTAGGTTTTTGGGGGTTTATGGAATTTAATGAGGTTAAATTATGGGAATTGTTTTTATGCCTTATTTAAGATATTTAGTAAATATTGTGGCCGCTAGATTCGTTTATACATCGAGTTTTGTACAAAAACGGTGATTTGTGCTTGCTAGATTTTCGGAAAAATGACTTTTTTTTAGTGAAATTGGGTTTTTTGTGAATTTTAAGCTATTTTATATTATAATTAGTGCTTGTAATTGTACAAATGAGTGTGTTGGGAGCTTTCTCGATGGTTTGGCGTTTGTACGCCGACGTCGAGGGTTTTTGGGTTGAATTGTGAAGCAACCATAGGTTTTGACCTATGTGGGATTCATGTGTCGTTTTGGTCATGAGTCGGATTTTAATGCGATACGGTGCGTTATGATATGTAGGTACCCCATGTGGACTTCGAGACGACAAGCAAGCACGTGGCGACGTCGGCACCGGCAAGCGAGGACCAGATGAGTAGATTATATCTACGGGGAGAAGTCGGGTAGATGGCGTATAGCACCCCCGCAGTTCGTGGTGATGTATACGAATACGTATACACACATATATATATTGTTTATATATTGTTTGAGTTATTGATGATAAACATGGATGATTTAGTGTCGCGAAACCCTAGAGTAGTGGTCGCACCACACATGCACACACCTACCCATACTTGCATACTTTCTTCTTTCTTTTGTGCTTATACGGGAATATATTGTTATGTGTTCACATGGGTATGAGACTATGTGTTCACATACGGATTCGAGGATGATACTTGGGATTGAGATGAGTCGATGAGTTTGGTGTTGAGATTGTGATATCGGTGATATGGTAGGATTCGTACTTGAGGTACGTCCTGGTGTTATAGCGGATCTTGGGACGACGATTCGGGTGAACAGTGTTATTAATTAATGGTCGACATGTGATCGTGATATGAGATGTGGTATGCTAGGATATTGATCCTAGGCTGTATTGGGCGATGTATATCCTTGATGATGATATGTGCTGATGATATCAGTTTGTACGAGACTGTCGATCAGTAGCCAGATCATGACTATATTGATGATATCAGTATTATACTAGACATAGATCCGTACCCGGATTATGATCTTTGATAAAGGGGATACTAGATGAATAGTGTGATGAATATGATATTGACCCGTACCCAGATTTGGGATGCCGTACGACGGATTTACGTACGAGCTATATTGATGATTGATCCGCACTCTTGACTTGGGATGCCTGCTTATAGATATGGTATCGGATATGATATTATTGAGGCGGGATCACCGACTGTATATATACAGGTATGTATATGTATCGACTAAGATGATAGGCGGTTTCCTTACCTGTAGTTCATCTTGTTAGTTCAGCCGTATAGTTTAGTGTAGTTGTTGGATTAGATTACACTCCTACCTATTTCAAAACTAGCGGATCGTGGGTATTTTAAAAGACAGGTCAAGGGATCTACGGATATTTCAAAAGACGTATCCTTTCTTAAAAACCACCGTAGCCCTATTTTCAAAACCCCGCGATTCGTATTATTTCAAATGGCACCATTGTTTAATATTTAGCTCCCGCTCATTTTGGTTGCTCGCTCCGCATCGCATATTTACATTGTTATTTCATATTGCATTGTTGACATTATGCTGTTAGGACACCAGCACCATTACCGATGATGCGTATGTACCACATACACTTACCTGCCGGCTCACACACATCTTCATCGGTAATTGCCATGTCACGTACACCTTAGAAAATATTATTGCTTAACTTAGCTTGATAGCCAGTAGTTTGACATAATATTAGTGTACATACTTTATATGCCAGCTTAGATATTGTAGTTATTACTTGTCGCTTCATGCATACTGTTATTCATTCTCATGCTTATATTCATGGTTTTACATGCTATCGATGATTCGGATTTCCATGATATTTTCTGGATTTGGAGGAAAACCGCAAAACATATATAAACTGCTTTCTCTCTTTTTAAATAAAAATGCGGTTTTCCCATGATGTGTGAGTCGTCCACCATGAGTTTGCTGATGGATTTTGAGACCCGATTCGAGGAGTTGGATGAACCGTTTCGGGTACATGGTGGACCCGGTAAGGTACCCCGGGGCAAGAAGCTCATGGTGATGACGATGAGCCTGGCAGGGGGAGACAACCTACCGATGATATTACCCGACACGTCGGATATCCGGAGGATACCGTCGTGGTCTTGAGATGGATGGTAAGGGCCGGTCTGGACTGACGGCGCCCTAGATATTGAGATTGAGACATTGAGATTTCGAGATATTGAGGTACTGAGATTTGATGATAGGGCCAGTCCGGATAGCCGGAGCCTGAGATTTTGAGACATTGAGATTTATGTTTTGTGTCGATGCTAGACACTGTTGATGCTGATTTCATTATGATACCTCATTTTAAAAATACAAAGGAAATCTCACTAAATTATGAAAACGGTTTCTTCATTTACATGTATTCTGTTTTCATGCATTCATACCTCATTCGTATGATATATTGCTACCTGTGGCACTGACACGAGCACTTGGTATTACTGTTGCTTAGTGGTATACCCTAGCCATTGTTCTAGGCTGCAGGTTATACATATATTTGAGAATTATATATTATGATCATTGACCTAGGTTGCGTTGTTTATGCGATTTCTTTCGTAGATGTTTTTCTATTCACGAGTTGGCAACTCACCACCGTTGTGCCCCAGTTTCTTGCAGGGTTGCCGTACAGGTTTCATTACGGTTTTGCGGGCATAGTTTCGTTCGGGTGATTTGCTAGTAGGTGGGTTTACTTGTATCGTACCCCCCATTATATAACTTGTATATTATTACTCTGTTGTATCTAGAAGTTCCATCAACCAAACATGTATTTATTTTTGAGATAGAGACCAGTGATGTTATTCTTTCGACCTTAGAGTCGCGCGTTATATTTCTTGTGGTTTTGAGTTTCCTTTTGTGTTTTTGATCCTCGCCGTTGGCGTTGTATATTATATTGCTTGTGTGGTTGTGACCGTCGTTTGACGAAGAGCTAGCTCCCGCTTGGGGATGCCTTTTATTGATTTCGTATACTATTCATGTTGTATCCCGTTTAGGAGCCAGTATTTTCAAAGGAGACTCTGCCGAAATTTTCAGGAAATATTTGATGTTTTTTAAAACGCATAATTCGGCTTATGCTATTAAAACTACTTGTTTTAAATTGGTTTTCCTTCACTCTACTACTTTTCTTGGTTTGGATTTCTGGGTTTCGGCTTACTTAGATTGCGTACGCCTCGAGACGTTCGTAGTTTTAGTGCCGGTCATATTCCGTACTTTCGGGACGTGACAAAGTTGGTATCAGAGCGTTAGGTTTTACCTTCGGAGCGTAGGATGACCCTTGGTTGATGGAATAGGTGACTAAAGTAGAGTGACGTACCGTTGGTATGTTCCGCGGCATATTTACGATACGCTACTCCACTTAAGAAGCCTTAGGATGTACATTTCCTTGTTTAGTATTATATTCATTCCTGATCTAGCTTCATCAGTACCAGTTATGGTTTTGCTGCCACGATTACGGGCTGGGAGAGCTACAGCTAGAGTTGCGGTCAGCACGAGCTCGTCACGAACGAGGACTGACCAGGGCGAAATTCCGGCGACACACGATTGTGGAGATGTATCTTTTTACGGTGTTTCCGCGCCACGAGCGTTTGGCGGATCGCCTTTATGAGGTTACTCGGATGTGCTGATCGACACTAGAGGATTGAGCCACTGATAGAGGCCAGCCAGATTTTTGATGACCGTTGGTGTATTTCTTACTCATGATGATTGAGGCACTGTTCAGCGTGCAGACGAGCGAGCCAGTTATTGCTGCGAACGACGAGATATTGCCCCAGATGCTGGAGTTAGTGCAGAACGAGTTGTACTAAGAGATGATAGAAGGTCGCTAGACATCAAGGATGAATGACTAGGACATGTGGATCGTTCGCCTACCCCGATGCGAGGTCATCAGATAGATTGATTCCAGCTAGAGACGACTTCACGCGGAGACGTTGAGAGTCGACAGAGACGATCGAATGTCAGAAACCTATTATTCCAAGTTTAAAGTAGTCGGAAGGACATGCAGGCAATTCTATGGTCCCTCTAGAAGAATGAAACCCTAACTCGACATAATGACCGTGTGAAAGCCTTTGAACCTTCGGGTTTGCGGCAGTTCCACGGCGCCATTAGTGAGGCTTGGGTTTGCCCTTCTACGGCTGGACCACCGATGCTGTGGTATATATTCGATACTATTAAACTGTACCAAGATGTTGAGTTCTTAGGGGATTATGAGGTTTCGACGAATTGATCGAATGGTTCGACTTCAATCGGATGCTAGGTGGTGAGATGCATTCTTAGGAGACTCCAGATACGAGGATAGTCGTTGGAGCTCAGTCTATGCAGCCATGACGAGACGAGTCCGAAGCAGTCGACAGTAGAAAAAGTGGAGTAAGAGATTCGTACGAGATCTTGATGAGACGACGTTCCACTCAGCCGACATCAGAGATGCGGTACGCATGCCGAGGCATTGTACTTGGATATACCTTCCAGAAGGAGTCACGATGAGTATGTAGCCGTTCAGGAACGAGAATAGATCTAGTAAGGGACGATGACTTCCGGACAGTTCGGCAGAGACGAGATTTGGGAGAGACCTCGACATGACCTTTTTGGAATGAATTACGAGAAGACTTTGACCAGGAGTGGTCATGATACGCACACCAGCATGCCAGATTTCAGAATCATCGACGAGACATGCTATGAGTGACCACGACAGTTGGCCAGAGATTCTTGAGGACGTGCTTGAGCGGGACTATTCCGCCATATGTGATTTCTGTATTTTGGGCGGTCTAGTTGAATGATTGATTTTGTTGATGGAGTTCCATGATATTCGTTTTCATGCGCCATGATTGCACCTACTGAGTATTCACGATTTTCGCACAGTTGTTGCACTTGAGATAGTTTTCGTGCCTTGATTTCTCATGTTTGTGATTATATGGATTTCATACAGTTGAGTTGATTTGTGCGTATATACGCACACGATTTGGTTTTTGCACTCGGTATAGTTCATATATGCTTGCAGTGCAGTGTTACGTATGTTGTGCATTTAGATGCACTGGACTTCGATTTCGATGGTGATGTTCGATATTTGTTTTGTGCACCTTGTGCACCTGATTGGATTTTGCGCATATTCGGCACTTGATATTGGATTTCATGATTTCGTGCACGATGGATGCACCTGATTTGGATTTTCGTGCATGTTGGGCGCATGTTTTGAGGTGCGATTTTGGTGCACACCAGATGTAAGTGCACGGCGGCGCCCCGGCAGTCAATCCGACGCCGGAATGCGGAAACGGTGATAAACTTAAATTTTGTGGACTTTGCAAACCGGCACCACCGCGCACTAAACTCCGGATCGAACCATTAACTAGTCTACGCTACTAAAAGGAAAGGGAAGAGATGTATACCGACGATCCAAGT
This sequence comes from Agapanthus africanus, assembly GCA_030015575.1. Taxonomy (NCBI): domain Eukaryota; kingdom Viridiplantae; phylum Streptophyta; class Magnoliopsida; order Asparagales; family Amaryllidaceae; genus Agapanthus; species Agapanthus africanus. Next base: position 384,236,394 of record CM057350.1, read on the forward strand.
CCTCCGGTCTTCATCTCCACTCCGATCTCCTTGCGGGATCTCCGTCCTTCTCCTCCTCGTCGCCTCCTCGCCGGAAAGGGCACCACATCGCCTTCGTCTTTTACGGGCTCCCGCCTCAATACCGAGGCAACTCGAGCATGAAGCCGGCAACTCGACATGCTCAAGATATGCTGTAGAATGTAGTGTAGAAGATGCTTGTCTCTTTGGGGTTATGTTGTTGCCAATGAGGATGATGGAGGAAACAAGGATTAGAAAAATGGTGCTTGCATTTTTCTAGCATGAAAACTAGATCAAGAAAGAAAACTCTCATGAATGAAGCTCTCTCTTCTTCTTCTCACAACCATGAAAGACTTATCATCAAGTGAGAATAAAGGGTGGAGAAAAAACCATATGAAGCTAGAAGGGAGGTGAGTGTAGGAGAAGTGAAGAGGTGACCACAAACAAACATGAACCATGCTTGTTCTACTATTCAACCCATACCCTTTCAATCACAATAAAAAGCAAGTCAATGGTGCAAGATATGAAAGCCATCATAATCAATACAATTGCAAGAAACCCCCCCACAAAGTGTTATTTGCAAAACTGCAAATAACCCCCTCCATCGAAAAAGTCCGGCCGGGAAAGAACAAAGGAAAACCGGCCGGAACGGAATGCAAACTGGCAACTCCAGAAAACTGGTCCCGTAATAAATTACAGGAAAACCCCAATACTGTGCATACACACCCGCATCTGTATTCCGTCCGGATACAAATGCAATGAGACAAAATCTACACTGTACTAAACTAAGACCAGCTTAAGCCAAAGCCGGCTAGTTAAATCCGTTCGATCCTGATCCGTGCAATACCGCACGTATCTGATCGAACCCTGCCATATAACCATACGGCTACTAGTACAAACCGTCCGATCCTGATCCGTGCAATACCGCACGTATCTGATCGGACCCTGCCATATCTCCATACGGCCTCTACAGCGTTTCGCCCGAAAGCTGAGTAACTGAAAGTGTGGCGGACTCTAAAGACTCGTCAATACAATGGCTGTGGATTTAACCACTAGCCCGTCAGAGGTATAAGCCAATACGTAACGGGCCACCAGCTATTGACCAAAAGGGACGTCGATGAGCGAACTCATCCTGACACCCTACTGAGCCTGTCAGTGACAATATCCGTGCAGTCCGGTCCGTTCGTCTATGAGCATCGCATGGCGGTCCTAGGGGGTTGGTAAAAGTCAGACCCCCAAAAGCGGTACAAGTCGTGTCGGAGTGTAGCCCAGAACACCCTGAGATACTACTGGAATACCTACCAGTAAATCTCCTTGCCTTGGCCAAGGACTTTGTGTAATGGCTCTCCTAGACACAGCACGACCTCACCCCCAATACCGGGAGAGACGAACCCCTGAAGATACGCTCACTGCCTCCATGTGGCTCGGGACTGTACCCAACTAAAACCTGTTTGCACGACTCCTTTGAGCCGTGGTAGGGTAGTAATCAAAGTACAGTGGGAACTCACACGAGACAAATGACGATCCCCAGGTCAATGAACTAACCTGCACACATGTCACCAGGGAACTGCCATCTGACGTCTGGTATATGACCAACTAGCATGTTCCCGGCGAGTCCTGTCCGGTGTACTCATAACCCAATGAGCACCTGTATACATCTTAGGTGATCCAACAGACACCAGTGGCTTGTGAGACCGGCCACCGCCCCTCGTCGGGGTCTCGACTGTATACACTAGTCTACTAATGGAGTATCGATGCCCAGTCTCGAAACTCCCACGACTAGGGACCTTTTAAGGATAAGCTTATAGACCCCCAGCTCCCACTTATATGATCGCCCTCATACTGCTGGTGGTCAAGCAAGAATCCTAGGGGCTCTATCAACGTGTAATAGCGACGTGTCAGGTCACCTAAAACAGTACACGATGATAAAGGTAAACCAGATAGCATACTATCATCTCGAGTAAGACTGTCCTACCGGGATAGGTCCTCCCTCAATCATCGCAATCACGTACCTGTGACCTAATAATTGACTCTGAGGGCACTATTTCCAACAATCTCCCACTTGCACTCAAGGCTAATTATTGCGATGTCGCATACTCACAGCCCGTGTGATACCGAACACCCAACTCCTCTACTAGTCAGTCTCACAAAGCTCGTTTGCGAAACTATTGCGTTCGAGGAATAGCCTTAGTGAGTGGATCCGCCTTGATGTTTCTTTCTATGTCTCTCTATATCTCATGTTCGCGGAGAAACCCATCTCCCGAAATGAGCAATACCTGTCTTAGAATGTGTCTGGATGTCTGATGGGACATAGCTCATAAATGAACTCCAAATCCAAACTTCTTAGACTGTATCGTCAACTGAACTTAATCAGTATCCTGCGCGCCATGCCTCCCTCAGTATTGCCTTGGATCACCTGTCCAAAATACTGCCCCTCGTGAGAGGGAAAACTATAACTCTGACAACCTCCTTGTCGTCCATGTCACCTTGGAAGCCTGGAATGATAACCGTCTCCTGAATGAGGCTGTCGTTATCATATCCCTAGAACATTCACTTATGTTCTAAAACTGCTTCCGACTGTTTCTCCAGGATTGGATTAATGTCAACTTATTGCATCTAGTGCAAGAACAACATCTGGTGTGGTACTTGACATCTCATGATTGACTCAATTGCCTGAGCAAGTGATCTGCCAATCATGCCCGTCCCTCTCCCCTTTAGTCTGTAAGACACCTTTGGAGAGGGTGACTCCATTACCTGCAGGTACACTACCGTGCCAGGAGTCGTCCATCCTAAATACTCTTAGAATGCTGTCAAGTACCCTGATTGGGAAACCACCCAAATCTAGATCTAAAACCATAGATCTAGTAACCAATATGTCTGATATAAAATCCATGTCCTTTGTGGAGAAACCACTGTGTGACGACCATAGTATAACCGATCGTAGTAAAGGAATATCATTTCCTACTACCTTCTCAACAGATACATCCCCTATTCTGATGAAGTCAAACCCATGACTGTCACGTCAGAAATAGATGATCTATCTCCGCTACATCTGCTCTAGTCTATAAATAGACATAAGCAACCTGTCCACCAATGCTTCCGCTGCTCCCACTGACTACGACAACCCTCTGGCAGAGTCATATAGACGTACACTTCTAAAACTAGTTTTAGAATCGACGCTATACTCATCCTCCCGCCGGGTCTCGTAACCTGGAACAACAGCAATGGCAATTGTGGGTAAACAAGAACTTCCCTGTCACCGTCCTTGAGGCTACTATAGTACCTCTCGGGTGCCTGAAGTTACCCACCTTATCTGCGGAGTGGCCAATGGAATGTCAATCCAGATTGAATCTTTAGGTTCCTTATCAAATCTTCAGTAATCGTTTGTGGTTCTGGAATCACTTCCAGTTCTACCATACTCCCACTACTGTTTTCTGAAAAAAAATCCATTTTTAATAAAACTGTGGCGAGTCTAGAACAATATCGCTATTGTTCATCCAGATGGTAGAAAATCAACCCTCGTCATAGCCTGGGTCAACCCACAAACAGCCATTACAGAAACGTGCCTTGAGTTGTCCAGTGTCTGGTTTTAATCATAAACCGGACAACTCCCCGTACCTTAACATCGTTAAGATATGAACTGTTCTATATCCAATATAGAAACAGAGGCACTGATTTAATTGAACCAGATTCAAATCATGCAGCTGTCCCCAGAGCATGTCAACTAAATGGAAGGAGGCCGATCAGCGTTACTCAACTTAGGAATACTTCCAATTATGAGTAACCTGAAATAGAAGCAAGATCTCTTTATCATTACTATCAACTGAATACCATACACAAGTATCTACATCTTCGATCTCTTTGAAGAATCCCGATACTTGCTATACCTGGTTCTCTACTCTATTCAAATACCTATAACTTCTCCAAATTCGAACCCTGTGTTTCCACGAAACACCTGTCTAAAAATTAGAGAAGTCATAAGTAAACTGAATGTAGTACGAGGACCAACCCCTCTGTCCTGATGGACCCTGGACAACATACAATACTCTGTATAAGTCCCTTGAGTCTGATAACTCATTCACTGTGTGTCGTAGGTTGAAAACTGTACTTATGGTTAAGAAGAATTACACCGCTGTTTAATGCTCCTTACCTAACCATCCACTGATATAGGTAAATGTCGTAGACATAATTTCAGAAAGGTATATCTCACTCTATGAAAATAGACGTACAGATATATCAATTTGAAATTGGTGCATAACAGCGGATATTCAAAACCAAATATTTGCCGACCGGCAAACAGCCCAGGTGATTTCCTCAAATATCACCGATTACAACGAATCCCGATATAATGAGGATGATCACCCAATTCCCAATAACCTACTCCCACTCATCATCTGTAAAACCATACAGATGTGAGAATCATACCTGGTAAATACATACCCTGGAGTAAGTATCTAATCGGGAAATCAGTTTTCTTTTAACAGTACACAGTGAAACTGAAACATTGAAATGTTTCGGTGGGGTATCCCGGTATTCTTAGTAATGCCTCTTCCATTATCCAAATTCACAACTATAACCGTATAATTCTTTGCCACCTCTCCAAATCCCTTCATATGTCTTTAGTCTTTACCTTCTGCACACCCCTTTAGGCCAAATGGTTTTCTTCCTTCCCTACCGTTCGGCACCAGCCTATGGTTTGGAAGAAGACTATCCAATAAGCATAATGGGTGTACTGTCCCAATCCTAGGAACACTCGCAACACGAGAGAAGGTGAAGATAAAAGACACCTGAATGTACTTTATTCCTATTTCTCCTGAACCAGGATCCATCCCCGAACTGGAACAAGTTCCATTCGAGTTCGTATATAACCATACGATGGAGTATCCAAATAAACTGTGGATCTTCGTAGTGATACGGAGTGTCCTGGAGAAATACAAAGGTGATGTGGGAGTGGTAACGAAATATTTGGTTTGGTCGTGAATATCTGTTGCAATTTACTTTGCCCTCTTACTAATCCCTTGCTTTGTCTGAACTTAATACCTTCTGCACACCATCGTTATGCTAATTGGTTTTCTTCATTCCCTACCGGTCGGCACCAGCCTAAGGTTTGGAAGAAGACAATCCAATTTGCGTAATAGGTGTACTACCCCTAAACCAAGGAGTACTCGTAACCTGAGAGAGGGTAAAAGGAAAAGACAACTGAATAATCCTATCCGTTTTCTCCAGAACCGGAAACCATCCTCGAATAAATTCTTTCGAGTTCGTATCTAACCATACGATGGTTTTGTCCAATGGAAGTGGACGTTCGTAGTAATACGGGGTGTCCTGGAGAAAAGGGTAAAAGTAGGAGTGGCAATGAGGTCTGCAACTCTGACAATCCAAAAGCCGGTGTTTAAGAAGGTTCGGTCAACTTGGTCACTGAGTCAAAGTCTTAGGGTCGGGTCAATGGTCGCTGCCAAAGAGAGAGAGAAAAGAAACACTCAGCGTGCACTCTAACCTAGATCAGAATGGTTACCAATTTATCTAATCTGGAATCCTCCCACTGTACCTCAAATTCTCCTTCAAACCTGAAAGAAGAATTAGTCGGGATCACCCGAGGAGTAAACTAACTCATCAGTGGGAATCGGGATCCAACTATCATCGCATGATAACGTGACGGAATCCGCTCACGCTATCACACTCCAGAAGGTATGCGCATGTCTGGCAAGTTTCAGTTCTTTTGAAACTCCCGATGTGATTTCTGCCCCATGCTCTTATGACCTTGGCGAAGGTCAACAAATCATAAGTCACATGTCAAGTTCTACCCGTCATTATCCAGGTTAATTTGAATCCACCCGTACAAGCCCTTGACGAAGGTCAACAAGGCTGTACGACTGTCCCAAACCAACGCATCTATCTATGCAGCAGAAAGGTAACAAGCAGCTACCATACACTATGCCTTGACGAAGGTCAACAAACATAGCATGAATACTACGTGCTACCCGTCTGAAACGACGGAGGGCTACGAATGGTTTCTGGCGAAAACCTTTAACGTAATGAACTTGATATCGTTGAAGGAACGGATAGCTTTTTGAAAATATAGTGACGAAAACCGTTGCTAAAGAGGTCACTCCCGGTAAAGGGATCTCGGCTCTTTCCCCGTAGAATGGGGTGCAGGATATTCCAAATGAATACCACGGTGCAAAGCAAAAGTAATCGGCTATAGTGAAGTTAATGCCCTGACGCAAACTTCTGTCCAAGGGGTCACTCCCGGTGAAGGGATCTCGGCCCTTGCCTCGTCGACTGAGGAGCAGGATATTCCAACTGAATACCACGATGCAAAACAAAAGTGAACGTCCTTGCAATAACAGCTTTTTGAAAAGTGTTCCAACAACATCAGATTAGGTTTGTTTTTAACTTGCATTGATCCGAATCAATGCAGTCCCATCAATTGATCACACCAAAAAGAACGAAAATATACTGATGTACGTATATGCCATCCGCATTCGCCACTGGGTCCCGTCATTACCCGTTAGGTTAGCTAACTAACGACAGAGCGGGGACTGGACTAGCGCGGATGCAAAACATATACAACATCTACTAATATATATACCAATATATTATATTTCGCTCAAGGCGTGAATAAAATGCAACATCACAGTGAATGAACAGCATCACAGAAACAATACAGATATCTGGGATCCCCGGGTTTCACAGAGCCACTACTGAAACCCGACGTTCCCCTGGTCGTGTGGATAGCCTGTGCAATGAAAACCTAGACCCCTACGGGCGCGGCAAGTTACCCGCCAAAACCTGAAGCGAAGCAGCCCCCTTCAGCGCCGTGAATGGACCACCCAGCACTTCACGGAATCCGGTAACTTGGGCACCCCTCCTGGGTCAACCTGTACCCTCTACGAGTGCGGCGAATAGCCCGCCAATCCTAGAGTGAAGCCCCCTCCGTCTCAATGCCATGAGATGCGGGCTTGTTGCCCTCCAGAACCCGGCTATCCGTGCACCCCTCCGCGGGGCAATCCTAGTACAGAAAATAAAATATACGTACACCGGGTACATCGACCGCAACCAGGTCGTGCCCTAAAATAATAATACAAACGGGCAGTGACGGCAGTCCACATGTCGGACGCTCGCCCCGCAATATCAAATGTACATAATACAACAAAACTGTACTAGCATTGCATCCAGGCTATCCCCACGACCGATCCGCAACATCACAGCATAAACATAGAACATCAACGTGAAAGTCACGTTCGCAAATCCGTCTAACCGGGCTATAGCAGTTAGACCGGATTTACCAATCGAGTGACATTCACGGTCGCAGATATAATGTAAATACTGTGAAAAATGTGTTTAAAATTTTCCGATTGATCAAACATTAACAAGTGGGCCCCCAAACAAAACTGTAGCAACCACAGAAAACCTGGGCCCAATTTTAATATTCCAAAAACCACAATTATCACTCAGAAACACACTGAAAAAATTTGGGGTAGTGAACAGTAATATCCGCGGCGGAAGCGCGGCCAAAGAAGGGATTTGGCCGCCCTTCCGCGGCGGTATGGGGAGATCGAGGTACTAAATTTTTACAGTGTGCTTAGTTTTCCCTGCACATCATTCTGAGATCACCTGAAAAATTTTTGGACTCAAAAAAAATTCGACAGAAACTGATGTGCAAAGAAATACGGGTTTTCGGGATTTTGTTCGATCGGAAACGTAAAACACATTACACAAAAGCTAGACGAAGTTAATGGCGAGGCTCTGATACCACTGTAAGTGCACGGCGGCGCCCCGGCAGTCAATCCGACGCCGGAATGCGGAAACGGTGATAAACTTAAATTTTGCGGACTTTGCAAACCGGCACCACCGCGCACTAAACTCCGGATCGAACCATTAACTAGTCTACGCTACTAAAAGGAAAGGGAAGAGATGTATACCGACGATCCAAGTCCTCCGGTCTTCATCTCCACTCCGATCTCCTTGCGGGATCTCCGTCCTTCTCCTCCTCGTCGCCTCCTCGCCGAAAAGGGCACCACATCGCCTTCGTCTTTTACGGGCTCCCGCCTCAATACCGAGGCAACTCGAGCATGAAGCCGGCAACTCGACATGCTCAAGATATGCTGTAGAATGTAGTGTAGAAGATGCTTGTCTCTTTGGGGTTATGTTGTTGCCAATGAGGATGATGGAGGAAACAAGGATTAGAAAAATGGTGCTTGCATTTTTCTAGCATGAAAACTAGATCAAGAAAGAAAACTCTCATGAATGAAGCTCTCTCTTCTTCTTCTCACAACCATGAAAGACTTATCATCAAGTGAGAATAAAGGGTGGAGAAAAAACCATATGAAGCTAGAAGGGAGGTGAGTGTAGGAGAAGTGAAGAGGTGACCACAAACAAACATGAACCATGCTTGTTCTACTATTCAACCCATACCCTTTCAATCACAATAAAAAGCAAGTCAATGGTGCAAGATATGAAAGCCATCATAATCAATACAATTGCAAGAAACCCCCCCACAAAGTGTTATTTGCAAAACTGCAAATAACCCCCTCCATCGAAAAAGTCCGGCCGGGAAAGAACAAAGGAAAACCGGCCGGAACGGAATGCAAACTGGCAACTCCAGAAAACTGGTCCCGTAATAAATTACAGGAAAACCCCAATACTGTGCATACACACCCGCATCTGTATTCCGTCCGGATACAAATGCAATGAGACAAAATCTACACTGTACTAAACTAAGACCAGCTTAAGCCAAAGCCGGCTAGTTAAATCCGTTCGATCCTGATCCGTGCAATACCGCACGTATCTGATCGAACCCTACCATATAACCATACGGATACTAGTACAAACCGTCCGATCCTGATCCGTGCAATACCGCACGTATCTGATCGGACCCTGCCATATCTCCATACGGCCTCTACAGCGTTTCGCCCGAAAGCTGAGTAACTGAAAGTGTGGCGGACTCTAAAGACTCGTCAATACAATGGCTGTGGATTTAACCACTAGCCCGTCAGAGGTATAAGCCAATACGTAACGGGCCACCAGCTATTGACCAAAAGGGACGTCGATGAGCGAACTCATCCTGACACCCTACTGAGCCTGTCAGTGACAATATCCGTGCAGTCCGGTCCGTTCGTCTATGAGCATCGCATGGCGGGCCTAGGGGGTTGGTAAAAGTCAGACCCCCAAAAGCGGTACAAGTCGTGTCGGAGTGTAGCCCAGAACACCCTGAGATACTACTGGAATACCTACCAGTAAATCTCCTTGCCTTGGCCAAGGACTTTGTGTAATGGCTCTCCTAGACACAGCACGACCTCACCCCCAATACCGGGAGAGACGAACCCCTGAAGATACGCTCACTGCCTCCATGTGGCTCGGGACTGTACCCAACTAAAACCTGTTTGCACGACTCCTTTGAGCCGTGGTAGGGTAGTAATCAAAGTACAGTGGGAACTCACACGAGACAAATGACGATCCCCAGGTCGATGAACTAACCTGCACACATGTCACCAGGGAACTGCCATCTGACGTCTGGTATATGACCAACTAGCATGTTCCCGGCGAGTCCTGTCCGGTGTACTCATAACCCAATGAGCACCTGTATACATCTTAGGTGATCCAACAGACACCAGTGGCTTGTGAGACCGGCCACCGCCCCTCGTCGGGGTCTCGACTGTATACACTAGTCTACTAATGGAGTATCGATGCCCAGTCTCGAAACTCCCACGACTAGGGACCTTTTAAGGATAAGCTTATAGACCCCCAGCTCCCACTTATATGATCGCCCTCATACTGCTGGTGGTCAAGCAAGAATCCTAGGGGCTCTATCAACGTGTAATAGCGACGTGTCAGGTCACCTAAAACAGTACACGATGATAAAGGTAAACCAGATAGCATACTATCATCTCGAGTAAGACTGTCCTACCGGGATAGGTCCTCCCTCAATCATCGCAATCACGTACCTGTGACCTAATAATTGACTCTGAGGGCACTATTTCCAACACCAGATGCACTAAATCGAGATTCTTCGTGCATGTCAGATGCACCTGATTTTGCTGTCAGGCACACACGTTGCCTACGACAGATGCTTTGTGCACACCCGATGCACTTAGATCTTGTTTCTGTGTACTTGTATGGCACGTATATGGATTTTGATTTCCGCGCGCACCAGACGCACGTAGTATTCATACGCGTATTTGGGATTGATTTTTCTTATAGAGAAGTACGTTTTTATGATATTTGCTATGTGTTTTCGTACTGGGCAGGACTAGTCAGAGGACAATACCTGAATATATTTGGCATTCATTTCCTTCAGATATTTACCTATATAGATTTGATATTTACATGTATAGTTTCGAGTTATATCATATTAGTTTTGTATTGGATTTGACATTTGTGTCTTTACCATGACTCCGATGATTGCGGGATGCTTGACGGAGGTTTGATTTTGAGTTATCTGCTCATTACTCATGCGTATGTATTGCGCTATGATGCGTTTTATGTACTTATGATTTCGGAGCCCCGACGACTTGATGGTTTTGCTTAGATGTTTTTGTATTTGGGGGGAGTTTGAATTTAAATTCGGAGACCGAATTTCTTTAAGGGGGGAAGATTGTAATGTTTTGAAAATCGTTTCGGTGAAATTTCGAAAAATCGGTAAAATAAGGGGGGTTTTCTGTAAAAAGTCAAAATACAAATATCTTATTATAAAAATTAAATATACATATTCTAGCTATGTAATTGCTAGTATTTGGTGTTTATTGAGCTACTGGTGAAATTTCAAAATTTCTGAAAAAAAAATTAATTTATTATTATTTTAAACCGTCACTAATACATTTAATTAGGGAAAATTACAAACTGGAATGGGTTAAAACAAATTTTGTGCAACATAAAACATTAAATAAAATTTTATCATGTGGTTTTTGAAATGAAATCGGTTGCCAAAACGGTTTAGAAAATATCGAAGAAAAAGGCTTTTTTCGGTGAAATTAGTGTTAATGGGAATTGGGGTAATACATTTATCATTTTTCCTCACCCACACTCATCCACACCCTCTCTCCTCTCCCCAAATAAGCAGCCCAAGTTTCCCCCTCCTCATTTCCCCACTTGTTTTGCCCAAAAGAAAAGAAAAGAAAACAAAAGAAATGAGAGAAATAGTAAAATGAGTATGGGCTTTGACTTTGGTGGACTTTGGACTTTACTCCCTTGACTTTTCCCCACCTCACCCTCTCTTCCTCTCCCCTTGTAGCTGACCCTAGGTAGCAGCCCTCCCTCCCTCTTCACAATTCCCATCAAGTTAATAGAAAAGGGAATTGTAAAACGGGTGTAATGAAGGGTTTATTTGAAAAGATGCACTAAATGATGTGGTTCTACACCCACACCCACATTTCCACTCTCTTTCTCTCTCCAATTCCTGCAACTTGGCCGAGCCCCCTCCATGATCAGCCCATAGAAATTCTCCACCTCATTTTTTGGCTCAAAAATCTTCTCATTTCCATTAAAATGCTTCCAAATTACCACTAATTCCAAGTTAACTCCTAACCCTTTATTTCCTTGGCCAATCAAGTATGGATCTTGGGCAATGAAGCTAGATTTGGGAGGCTAAGTTTCTTGTAGATCTACAAAATTGTGAGGTATAAATCTCAACCCATGTTTTCATTGTTGCTAACTTATCTAAATCTAGCCTAATTTGGTATTATTGTGGTTTAATTTCAAGATTTGGAAATTCTAAGAGAAGGGTTTGGATATGAATTAGGGCTTAACCATCTCACTAGGTTAATCAAGTGTAATTTAACGTCTTTGTTGTTAATATGGTAATGAGTTACTTCAAAATTGTTAAGATTTGTTAATTTTATAAACTAGGTTTTAAAACATAAGTTAAATTATTAGATAAAAATTCTAATTATGGTTTCATAGCATTATTAACATTATAATGAGTGGTTTAATAACTTAGGTTAGGCAAAACTAAGCTTAATTGTTTAATTGTGAAATTTTGCTTGAAAATTGTTAAAATTGGATAAATTGTAAACTAGGTTTTTGGGGGTTTATGGAATTTAATGAGGTTAAATTATGGGAATTGTTTTTATGACTTATTTAAGATATTTAGTAAATATTGTGGCCGCTAGATTCGTTTATATATCGAGTTTTGTACAAAAACGGTGATTTATGCCTGCTAGATTTTCGGAAAAATGACTTTTTAAGTGAAATTGGGTTTTTTGTGAATTTTAAGCTATTTTATATTATAATTAGTGCTTGTAATTGTACAAATGAGTGTGTTGGGAGCTTTCTCGATGGTTTGGCGTTTGTACGCCGACGTCGAGAGTTTTTGGGTTGAATTGTGAAGCAACCATAGGTTTTGACCTATGTGGGATTCATGTGTCGTTTTGGTCATGAGTCGGATTTTAATGCGATACGGTGCGTTATGATATGTAGGTACCCCATGTGGACTTCGAGACGACAAGCAAGCGTGTGGCGACGTCGGCACCGGCAAGCGAGGACCAGGTGAGTAGATTATATCTACGGGGAGAAGTCGGGTGGTAGCACCCCCGCAGTTCGTGGTGATGTATACGAATACGTATACGCACACATATATATTGTTTATATATTGTTTGAGTTATTGATGATAAACATGGATGATTTAGTGTCGCGAAACCCTAGAGTAGTGGTCGCACCACACATGCACACACCCATCCATACTTGCATACTTTCTTCTTTCCTTTGTGCTTATACGGGAATATATTGTTATGTGTTCACATGGGTATGAGACTATGTGTTCACATACGGATTCGAGGATGATACTTGGGATTGAGATGAGTCGATGAGTTTGGTGTTGAGATTGTGATATCGATGATATGGTAGGATTCGTACTTGAGGTACGTCCTGGTGTTATAGCGGATCTTGGGACGACGATTCGGGTGAACAGTGTTATTAATTAATGGTCGACATGTGATCGTGATATGAGATGTGGTATGCTAGGATATTGATCCTAGGCTGTATTGGGCGATGTATATCTTTGATGATGATATGTGCTGATGATATCAGTTTGTACGAGACTGTCGATCAGTAGCCAGATCATGACTATATTGATGATATCAGTATTATACTAGACATAGATCCGTACCCGGATTATGATCTTTGATAAAGGGGATACTAGATGAATAGTGTGATGAATATGATATTGACCCGTACCCAGATTTGGGATGCCGTACGACGGATTTACGTACGAGCTATATTGATGATTGATCCGCACTCTTGACTTGGGATGCTTTCTTATAGATATGGTATCGGATATGATATTATTGAGGCGGGATCACCGACTATATATATACAGGTAAGTATATGTATCGACTCAGATGATAGGCGGTTTCCTTACCTGTAGTTCAGCTTGTTAGTTCAGCCGTATAATTTAGTGTAGTTGTTGGATTAGATTAGACTCCTACCTATTTCAAAACTAGCGGATCGTGGGTATTTTAAAAGACAGGTCAAGGGATCTACGGATATTTCAAAAGACGTATCCTTTCTTTAAAACCACCGTAGCCCTATTTTCAAAACCCCGCGATTCGTGTTATTTCAAATGGCACCATTGTTTAATATTTAGCTCCCGCTCATTTTGGTTGCTCGCTCCGCATCGCATATTTACATTGTTATTTCATATTGCATTGTTGACATTATGCTGTTAGGACACCAGCACCATTACCGATGATGCGTATGTACCACATACACTTACCTGCCGGCTCACACACATCTTCATCGGTAATTGCCATGTCACGTACACCTTAGAAAATATTATTGCTTAACTTAGCTTGATAGCCAGTAGTTTGACATAATATTAGTGTACATACTTTATATGCCAGCTTAGATATTGTAGTTATTACTTGTCGCTTCATGCATACTGTTATTCATTCTCATGCTTATATTCATGGTTTTATATGCTATTGATGATTCGGATTTCCATGATATTTTCTGGATTTGGAGGAAAACCGCAAAACATATATAAACTGCTTTCTCTCTTTTTAAATAAAAATGCGGTTTTCCCATGATGTATGAGTCGTCCACCATGAGTTTGCTGATGGATTTCGAGACCCGATTCGAGGAGTTGGATGAACCGTTTCGGGTACATGGTGGACCCGGTAAGGTACCCCGGGGCAAGAAGCTCATGGTGATGATGATGAGCCTGGCAGGGGGAGACTACCTACCGGTGATATTACCCGACACGTCGGATATCCGGAGGATACCGTCGTGTTCTTGAGATGGATGGTAAGGGCCGGTCTGGACTGATGGCGCCCTAGATATTGAGATTGAGACATTGAGATTTCGAGATATTGAGGTACTGAGATTTGATGATACAGGCCAGTCCGGATAGCTGTAGCCTGAGATTTTGAGACATTGAGATTTATGTTTTGTGTCGATGCTAGACACCGTTGATGCTGATTTCATTATGATACCTCATTTTAAAAATACAAAGGAAATCTCACTAAATTATGAAAACGGTTTCTTCATTTACATGTATTCTGTTTTCATGCATTCATACCTCATTCGTATGATATATTGCTACCTGTGGCACTGACACGAGCACTTGGTATTACTGTTGCTTAGAGGTATACCCTAGCCATTGTTCTAGGCTGCAGGTTATACATATATTTGAGGATTATATATTATGATCATTGACCTAGGTTGCGTTGTTTATGCGATTTCTTTCGTAGATGTTTTTCTATTCACGAGTTGGCAACTCACCCCCGTTGTGCCCCAGTTTCTTGCAGGGTTGCCGTACAGGTTTCATTACGGTTTTGCGGGCATAGTTTCGTTCGGGTGATTTGCTAGTAGGTGGGTTTACTTGTATCGTACCCCCCATTATATAACTTGTATATTATTACTCTGTTGTATCTAGAAGTTCCATCAACTAAACATGTATTTATTTTTGAGATAGAGACCAGTGATGTTATTCTTTCGACCTTAGAGTCACGCGTTATATTTCTTGTGGTTTTGAGTTTCCTTTTGAGTTTTTGATCCTCGCCGTTGGCGTTGTATATTATACTGCTTGTGTGGTTGTGACCGTCGTTTGACGAAGAGCTAGCTCCCGCTTGGGGATGCCTTTTATTGATTTCGTATACTATTCATGTTGTATCCCGTTTGGGAGCCAGTATTTTCAAAGGAGACTCTGCCGAAATTTTCAGGAAATATTTGATGTTTTTTAAAACGCATAATTCAGCTTATGCTATTAAAACTACTTGTTTTAAATTGGTTTTCCTTCACTCTACTACTTTTCTTGGTTTGGATTTCTGGGTTTCGGCTTACTTAGATTGCGTACGCCTCGAGACGTTCGTAGTTTAAGTGCCGGTCATATTCCGTACTTTCGGGACGTGACACATGGACGAACGGTTAATGAAGTTGCCTTTTGGATCGGGTGAAATGAGAAATGAGGCTTATCTAATTTCCATGAATCCATAACTATCATATTTTCCAAATCAACAACCATTCCATTATCAAGAAGGGCCGGCCACTTTTATGAAGGGGGTGAGTGTAGGAGAAGGAAGTGGTGACCACAAGGATAAAGATCATGAAGAAATATCCTAAGCTTTACAAAACCTCATTAATGCAAAATCCACCTAGCATAAAACAATTAATGCAACAAATGAGTCACCTTAACTAAGTCATCATATAATCAATGCTAATGAATGAGTCACAACCCTAGTCACCACTTCAAGAAGCTTCCACACTCATCTCAAGAAAAGATAAATCCGTATTTAACCAAATGTTAAAGACGGGCGATAGAAAACTGGAAACTGGTAACTTCCAAAAGTGATCCTGAAACGAATTTCAGGATAACCCCGTATCAGTATAAACATACCCGCATTTGTATTACGACCGAATACAAATGCAACTGAGATAAAGATATTATATCTACACAGTATAATACTCGGATCCGGCTTAAACCAAAGCCTACCAGTATTATCTGCCCGAAATATGACACGTGCGTAAACGCACGTGCATTTTCCGAACCCTGCCATAAACCCATACGGCCTCTACAGTGTTTCGCCCGAACTTGGGAAACTGTCTGTGGAGGACTCTAATGACTCATCAACACACTAGCACTGGGTATAACCACTAGCACGTCAGAGGTACGAGCTGCACGTAACGGTTGACTATGTATTGATTGGATGGGAAGCTGACGAGCGAACTCATCCATAAACCCTACAGAGCCTAACAGTGACAATATACATACAGCCCGGTCCGTTCGTCTAAAGAGTATCGCATATCGAGTCTGTTAGTTATATGTATGCCCTAGAGGCCATTACTGTACATTGGATGTATATTGTAGTGGATGCTGGGACATATATAGGTAGGACTTTCTTGCTCGACATGATAGTACGCTATCTGGTTGCTCTTTATCTTAACATGTATACTTTCTGTCTCTCTGTTACATGTTGATAAAGCCCTTAGGATGTGTACTCGACTTCCAGGACTATGATGTAGATCATACTAGTGGGGCCTGGGTAGTCCATGAGTACATCCTTCAATGTTCCTAGTCGTGGGAATATCGAGACGGGGCATCGATATTCCAGAGTAGACTAGCGTATATCTTCTCGACCCATGTGATGGACGATGGATGATCCCATATCCTTTGGTGTTTGACATCATAGATGGTATGCGGGTGCTCAGTGGAGACTGGGTACACTGAACGGACTCGCCGAGAACTCCCAGATGGTATTATACCTCATGTCAGATGGCAGTTCTCTGGTGATACTGGTACAGCTTAGTCTGTTGACCCGAGATCGTCATAGAGTCTTGTGTGTCTCCCACTGTGCTTTGATTTCCACCCTACCACGGCTCTACTGAGTCGTGCAAACAGGTGGTTTTTGGGTACAGTCCCGATTCACATGGAGGCAATGAGCGATAGGAGGGGATTCGTCTCTCCCGGTATTGGGGGTTGATGTTGCGCTATGCTCGACTGGCCATAACAGGAAATCCCTGGCCAGGGTTGCAGTGATATACTGGTAAGAGTTATCAGTAGTTTCACGAATGTTATGGACCTCACGTCAGCATGACTTATCGAGCTATTGGGGTCTGACATTTACCACCCCTAGGCGAGACATGCGACATATCAGACGAACAGACCGGACTGTACGGTAAGTGTTACTGGTTGGATTCACAGGAGTGTGAGCGGGCTTGCTCGTCGATCTTCTGATCGCTCAATACCCGGGTGGCCGTTATATTTAGCAGACCGCTTGTGGCTTATTGTAACGCTTTGAAAATCGTTTCGGTGAAATTTCGAAAAATCGGTAAAATAAGGGGGTTTTCTGTAAAAAGTCAAAATACAAATATCTTATTATAAAAATTAAATATTCATATTCTAGCTATGTAATTGCTATTATTTGGTGTTTATTGAGCCGCTGGTGAAATTTCAAATTTTCTGAAAAAAATATTATTTTATTATTATTTAAGCCGTCACTAATACATTTAATTAGGGAAAATTACAAATTGGAATGAGTTGAAACAATTTTTGTGCATCATAAAACATTAAATAAAATTTTATCATGTGGTTTTTGGAACGAAATCATTTGGCAAAACGGTTTAGAAATTATTGAAGAAAAAAGGCTTTTTTTAGCGTAAATGGACGCTTGGGGTATTGTATTTATCATTTTTCATCACCCCACACCCGTACCCACACCCACACACCCCCACTTACTCCCCCCCATGGCTGAATTCAGCAGCCACCATAGTTTTCCCCACTTGACTTTCAAAGGAAAAGATATGAAAGAAAAGAAAAGAAAATGGGTGAATTAGGTGGACTTTGACCTTACTTTGACTTTGACTTCACCCCACTTTCTCTACCTCCCTCTCTCTCCTCCCCCCCCCCCCTCAATATCTGGCCGAGACCCTCCTTGATCAGCCCCAAAATCTTTCCACTTCATTTCCAACACAAAGTGCTCAAAAAAAAATTCAAGAAAAAATCAAATTAAAACCTCTTAAATCCCAAATCCAACAATTACCCATTATTCTTTAACCAATCTAGTGTGGATCTTGGAGCATGAAAGCAAGTTTGGAGGCTAAGATTCTTGCAAGATAGATCTACAAATTGTGAGGTATAATCTTATCTAATGGTTAATTTGTTAGTTTTTTTTCATAAGCTAAAGTAGTTAAATGTTAATTTGGTTTCTAATTTCAAGTTGAAATTATTAAGTGAGGGTTTGGAAAATTCTAGATTAGGGTTGTGAATTTAAGTTGGGGTTCTTATAATTGATCATGGGAAAATTGTGTAGTTTAACATGTTGTTATGCTAAAACTAATCTAGTTGGTAGTTTATATCTTTGTTAAATTTAAATTTGTATTAATTATGTAATTTGCAAACTAGGTTTTAGTGAAATACATATAAATTGTGATTTAAAATGTAATTAAGGTTTTGATGACTTTATTAGCATTTTAATTTGTTGTTTAGCGACTTTGATCATGCAAAACCGTGCTTAATTAATAAATTGTGAATTTTACTTTGAAAAGTGTTAAAATCGATATTTGTTGCAAACTTGAATTTTGAGTTAATGCTAATTCGTGAGATTAAAAATATGGAGGTGATTTGTATGACCTAATTATGATATTAAGTGAGCATTTTGGCCATTAGAATCGTCAAAATATTTAGTTTGGGTAAAACATCAAGTTTTGAACCGAAATGGGAATTTGTGCTAACTAGGTTTTCGGAAAATAAAACGAATTGTTTAATTTTATGGTTTTGATGAACTAAACCTTATTTCTTATATAATTAGTGAGTTTTGAAATCACGATTGGTGTGTTTGGGTTTCCTCGATGGTTTGACGTTGGTACGCCGACGTCGAGGGTTTTTGGGTTGATTTGTGAAAGCAACCATAGGTTTTGACCTATATGGGTTTCATATGTCGTTTTGTTCATGAGTCGGATTATAATGCGATACGGTGCGTTATGATATGTAGGTACCCATGTGAACTTCGAGACGACAAGTAAGGGCGTGGCGACGTCGGCACCGGCGAGCGAGGACCAGGTGAGTAGATTTATATCTACGGGGAGAAGTCGGGTGGATGGCGTATAGCACCCCCGCAGTTCGTGGTGATGTATACGAATACGTGTACACACATATATATATATTTTGACTATAAGTTGTTTGATATTATCGATGATATAGATATTTGGTGTTCTTGGATGATTTAGTGTCGCGAAACCCTAGAGTAGTGGTCGCACCACACATGCACACACACACCCATACTTGCATACTTTCTTCTTTCATTTGTGCTTATACGGGATTATATAGTTATGTGTTCACATGGGTATGGGACTATGTGTTCACATACGGATTGAGGATGATAGTACTTGGGATTTATGATGAGTCGATGAGATTTGATTTGAGGCCGTGAGATCGGTGATATAGCAGGGTTCGTATTTGAGATACGACATGATGTTGTAGCGGGTCCTTGACGTAGTGTTTCACATACATGCATGCATACATAGATGGTATCAATATTGTACTAGACGTAGATCAGTACCCCGATCATGATACTTGATAAAGAGGATATCAGATGAATAGTATAATGAATGTGATATTGACCGTACCTAGATTTGGGGATGCCGTACGACGGATTTACGTACGAGCTATATTTTGATGATTGATCCGCACTCTTGACTTGGGATGTCTGGTTATGGATACGATATTATTGAGGCGGGATCACCGACTGTATATATACAGGTATGTATATGTATCGACTCAGATGATAGGCGGTTTCCTTACCTGTAGATCAGCTTGTTAGTTCAGCCGTATAGTTTAGTGTAGTTGTTAGATTAGATTAGACTCCTACCTATTTCAAAACTAGCGGATCGTGGGTATTTTAAAAGACAGGTCAAGGGATCTACGGATATTTCAAAAGACGTATCCTTTCTTAAAAACCACCGTAGCCCTATTTTCTAAACCCCGCGGTTCGTGTTATTTCAAATGGCACCATTTGTAGGACTTATATTAGATTAATGCAGATTAGTTATAGTTGCGTCTAGTTTTTAGCTCCCGTTCATTTTGGTTGCTCGCTCCGCATCGCACATTTACATTGTCATTTCATATTGCATTGTTGACATTATGCTGTTAGGACACCAGCACCATTACCGATGATGCGTATGTACCACATACACTTACTTGCCGGCTCACACACATCTTCATCGGTAATTGCCATGTCACGTACACCTTAGAAAATATTGTCGCTTAACTTAGCTTGATAGCCAGTAGTTTGACGTAATATTAGTGTACATACCTTATATGCCAGCTTAGATATTGTAGTTATTACTTGTCGCTTCATGCATACCGTTATTCATTCTCATGCTTATATTCATGGTTCTACATGCTATTGATGATTCGGATTTCCATGATATTTTCTGGATTTGGAGGAAAACCGCAAAACATATATAAACTGATTTCTCTTTTTTTTAAAATAAAAGTGCGGTTTTTCCCATGATGTATGAGTCGTCCACCATGAGTTTGCTGATGGATTTCGACACCCGATTCGAGGAGACGGATGAACCGTTTCGGGTACATGGTGGACCCGGTAAGGTACCCCGGGGCAAGAAGCGCGTGATGATGACGATGTGAGCCTGGCAGGGGAGCACTACCTACCGGTGATATTACCCGACACGTCGGATATCCGGAGGATACCGTCGTGGTCTTGAGATGGATGGTAGGGGCCGGTCTGGACTGACGGCGCCCTAGATATTGTGATTGAGACTTGAGGTACATAGATTGTGACACAGAGATATCGAGGTATTTGGACACTTGTTTTGTGTCGATGCTGGGCACTGTTTTATGCTGATTTCATATATGGTACCTCATTTCTTTTAAAATACAGAAATCTCACTGATTTATGAAACCAGTTTTATTCAGTACAAGCATTCTGTTTCATGCATTCATACATCATCCATATGATATATTGCTACCTGAGGCACTGACACGGGCACATGAGATTACACTCGGGTTAGATATCTACCCTAGCATTGTTATAGGCTACGTGTTATTCATATTTGGGGATATATTGATCATTGACCTAGGTTGCGTTATTTATGCGATTTCTGTGCGTAGATGTTTTTCTATTCACGAGTTGGCAACTCACCCCCGTTGTGCCCAGTTTCTTGCAGGTTTGCCGTACAGGTTTCATTACGGCTTTGCGGGCTCAGTTTCATTCGGGTGACTTGCTAGTAGGTGGGTTTCTCTTGTATCATACCCTTCATATTACCTTGTATAATATTATTCCGTTGTACCTAGTAAATTCCATCAACCAAACATGTATTTATTTTGAGATAGAGACCAGTGCTGTTTATTCTTTCGACCTTAGAGTCGCTCGTTATGTTTCTGGTGGTTTTGAGTTCATTTTGAGTTTTGATCCTCGCCGTTGGCGTTGTATATTATTTTGCTTGTGTGGTTGTGACCGTCGATTGACGAAGAGCTAGCTCCCGCTTGGGGATGCCTTTTTATTGATTTCGTATACTATTCATGTTGTATCCCGTTTGGGAGCCAGTTTTTACAAAGGAGACTCTGCCGAAATTTTCAGTAAATTTTGATGTTCTTAAAAACCGCATAATTCGGCTTATGCTATTAAAACTACTTGCTTTAAGTTGGTTTTTCCTGCACTCTACTACTTTTCTTGGTTTGGATTTCTGGGTTTTCGGTTTGCTTAGATTACGTACGTCTCGAGACGTTCGTAGTTTAAGTGCCGGTCATGTTCCGTACTTTCGGGTCGTGACAAAGTTGGTATCAGAGCGTTAGGTTTTAACCTTCGGAGCGTAGGATGACCCTTGGTTGATGGAATAGGTGACTAAAGTAGAGTGACGTACCGTTGGTATGTTCCGCGGCATATTTACGACACGCCACTCCACTTATGAAGCCTTAGGATGTACATTTCCTTGTTCAGTATTATATTCCTTCCTGATCTAGCCTCATCGGTACCAGTTTGGTTTTGCCGCTATGGTTACGGGCAGGGAGAGCTACGGCTAGAGTTGCGGTCAGCACAAGCTCGTCATGAACGAGGACTGACCAGGGCGAAATTCTGGCGACACACGATTGCAGAGATGTATCTTTTTACTGTGTTTCCGCACCACGAGCGTTTGGCGGATCGCCTTTATGAGGTTACTCGGAGGTGCTGATCGACACTAGAGAATTGAGCCAATGATGGAGGCCAGCCAGATTTTGATGACCGTTGGTGTGTTGCTTACTCCTGATGATTGAGGCACGGTTCAGCATACAGACGAGTGAGCCAGTTATTGCTGCGAACGACGAGATATCGCCCCAGATGTTGGAGCTGTTGCAGTATAAGTTGTACTAAGAGATGATAGGAGGTCGCTAGTCATCTAGGGTGAATGACTAGGACATGTGGATCGTTCGCTTACCCTGATGCGAGGTCATCAGATGGATTGATTCCAGCTAGAGACGACTTCACGCAGAGACGTTGGGAGTCGACAGAGACGATCGAATGTCAGAAACCTATTATTCCAAGTTTAAAGTATTCGGAAAGACATGCAGGCAATTCTATGGTCCCTCTAGAAGAATGAAACCCTAACTCGACTTAATGACCGTGGGAAGGCCTTTGAACCTTCGGGTTTGCGGCAGTTCTACGGCGCCATTAGTGAGACTTGGGTTTACCCTTCTACGGCTGGACCACCGATGCTGTGGTATGTACTCGATACTATTAAACTGTGCCCAAGAGGTTGAGCTCTTGGGGGATTATGAGGTTTTGACGACTCGATCGGATGGCTCGACTTAATTCGGATGCTAGGTGGTGAGATGCATTCTTGGGAGACTCCAGATACGAGGATAGCCGTTGGAGCTCAGTCCATGCAGCCACGACGAGACGAGTCCAAAGCAGACGACATTAGAGAAAAGTGGAGTAAGAGGTTCACACCAGATCTAGATGAGATGATGTTCCACTCCGCTGACATCAGAGAGGCGATGCGCATGCCGAGGCATGGTACTTGGACTTACCTTCCAGAAGGAGTCGCGATGAGTATGCAGTCGTTCCAGAGCAAGATGCAGATATAGGAAAAGACAATGACTTCCGGACAGTTGGCAGAGACGAGACATGGAAGAGACCGTGAGCAGGCTTCCTTCCAGGACACTGCTGCAATGATACTTGCACCCAGGATCAGATGTGTCACGTACATTCAGAGAGCCAGAGGCCGACGCCAGTGATATGCTGTCTTACGAGTGGTCGCGATGATTGACCAAGAGATGACTAGAGGAGTGCCAGAACGGAATCGTCCCCGTTAGCACACCCGACAGGGCCGATGAGCCGATGGACCGAAAGATTGGTAATTCACAGTGAAGACCTTGACCCAGGAGTGGTCATGGTTACGCACATCAGCAGGACGGAGTTCATGATCATCGACGAGACGTCCCACTAGGGACCGTGACAGTTGGCCGAGATTCTTAGAGGATGCACTTGAGCGGTACTATTCCGCCATTATTGATTTCGATGTTTTGGGTGATTTATTTGTATGACTTGATTTTGATGATTGAGGATTTACGATCTTTGCACAGTGTTGCACTTGATATCGTTTTCGTGCTTTAGTTTCACATGTTTGTGATTTTACGGTTTTAAACAGTTGAGTTGATTTTGTGCGTATGCACACACGCGATTTGGTTCCTACACTCTGTATAGTTTATATATGTTGGCAGTGCAGTGACATGTATTTTGTGCACTTGGATACACTGGATTTCGATTTCGAGGGTGATGCTCGACATTTGTTTTGTGCATTTTATGCACCGGATTAGATTTTTAGCGCCTGTTGGGCGCCTGTTACGAGATGCGATTTGGTGCACACCAGATGCACTAATTCGAGATTTTTCGTGCATGTCAGATGCACCTGATTTTGCTGTCAGGCACACACGTTGCCTACGACAGATGTTTCGTGCACACCCGATGCACTTAGATGTTGTTTCTGTGCGCATGTATGGCACATTCATGGATTTTGATTTCCGTGCGCACCAGACGCACGTAGCATTCATGTGCATATTTTGGGATTTATTTCGTATAGAGCAGTACGTTTTTATGATATTGCTATGTGTTTTCATACTGAGCAGGACTAGTCAGAGGACAGTACCTGAATATATTTTGCATGCATTGATAGTTATTGAAGGGATTTCCAAAAAAAGCGAGCTATAGCCTCAGTATTTACCTACGTGTCTGATATGACACGAAATGTTTAAAACAAGGAGACCCTTCTAAATTGTTTCCAAAACGGCGGAACGTACATTTCAAACAAAGGTATATATGTATATAGTTATTTCCTTATGTTAGACGTCCGCCACTGTGCAGTGTTATACGCGTGCACAGCGACTTAAAGAGATTTGGCATGCATTTCCTTCAGATACTTACAGATATAGATTCGATATTTACATGTATAGTTTCGAGTTATGTCATATTGGTTTTGATTTGGATTTGGCATTAATGTCTTCTCCATGACTCCGATGATTGCGGGATGCTTGACGGAGTTTTGATTTGAGTTATATGCTCATTTTTCAAGCGCATGCGCCGCGCTACGATTTGTTTTATGTATTTACAATTTCGGAGTCCCGACGACTTGATGGGTTTTCTTAGATGTTTTAGTATTTGGGGGAGTTTGAATTTAAATTCGGGGACCGAATTTCTTTAAGGGGGGAAGATTGTAACGCTTTGAAAATCGTTTCGGTGAAATTTCGAAAAATCGGTAAAATAAGGGGGTTTTCTGTAAAAAGTCAAAATACAAATATCTTATTATAAAAATTAAATATTCATATTCTAGCTATGTAATTGCTATTATTTGGTGTTTATTGAGCAGCTGGTGAAATTTCAAATTTTCTGAAAAAAATATTATTTTATTATTATTTAAGCCGTCACTAATACATTTAATTAGGGAAAATTACAAATTGGAATGAGTTGAAATAATTTTTGTGCATCATAAAACATTAAATAAAATTTTATCATGTGGTTTTTGGAACGAAATCATTTGCCAAAACGGTTTAGAAATTATTGAAGAAAAAAGGCTTTTTTTAGCGTAAATGGATGCTTGGGGTATTGTATTTATCATTTTTCATCATCCCACACCCGTACCCACACCCACACACCCCCACTTACTCCCCCCCATGGCTGAATTCAGCAGCCACCATAGTTTTCCCCACTTGATTTTCAAAGGAAAAGATATGAAAGAAAAGAAAAGAAAATGGGTGAATTAGGTGGACTTTGACCTTACTTTGACTTTGACTTCACCCCACTTTCTCTACCTCCCTCTCTCTCCTCCCTCCCCCCTCAATATCTGGCCGAGACCCTCCTTGATCAGCCCCAAAATCTTTCCACTTCATTTCCAACACAAAGTGCTCAAAAAAAAATTCAAGAAAAAATCAAATTAAAACCTCTTAAATCCCAAATCCAACAATTACCCATTATTCTTTAACCAATCTAGTGTGGATCTTGGAGCATGAAAGCAAGTTTGGAGGCTAAGATTCTTGCAAGATAGATCTACAAATTGTGAGGTATAATCTTATCTAATGGTTAATTTGTTAGTTTTTTTTCATAAGCTAAAGTAGTTAAATGTTAATTTGGTTTCTAATTTCAAGTTGAAATTATTAAGTGAGGGTTTGGAAAATTCTAGATTAGGGTTGTGAATTTAAGTTGGGGTTCTTATAATTGATCATGGGAAAATTGTGTAGTTTAACATTTTGTTATGCTAAAACTAATCTAGTTGGTAGTTTATATCTTTGTTAAATTTAAATTTGTATTAATTATGTAATTTGCAAACTAGGTTTTAGTGAAATACATATAAATTGTGATTTAAAATGTAATTAAGGTTTTGATGACTTTATTAGCATTTTAATTTGTTGTTTAGCGACTTTGATCATGCAAAACCGTGCTTAATTAATAAATTGTGAATTTTACTTTGAAAAGTGTTAAAATCGATATTTGTTGCAAACTTGAATTTTGAGTTAATGCTAATTCGTGAGATTAAAAATATGGAGGTGATTTGTATGACCTAATTATGATATTAAGTGAGCATTTTGGCCATTATAATCGTCAAAATATTTAGTTTGGGTAAAACATCAAGTTTTGAACCGAAATGGGAATTTGTGCTAACTAGGTTTTTGGAAAATAAAACGAATTGTTTAATTTTATGGTTTTGATGAACTAAACCCTATTTCTTATATAATTAGTGAGTTTTGAAATCACGATTGGTGTGTTTGGGTTTCCTCGATGGTTTGACGTTGGTACGCCGACGTCGAGGGTTTTTGGGTTGATTTGTGAAAGCAACCATAGGTTTTGACCTATATGGGTTTCATATGTCGTTTTGTTCATGAGTCGGATTATAATGCGATTCGGTGCGTTATGATATGTAGGTACCCATGTGGACTTCGAGACGACAAGTAAGGGCGTGGCGACGTCGGCACCGACGAGCGAGGACCAGGTGAGTAGATTTATATCTACGGGGAGAAGTCGGGTGGATGGCGTATAGCACCCCCGCAGTTCGTGGTGATGTATACGAATACGTGTACACACACATATATATATTTTGACTATAATTTGTTTGATATTATCGATGATATAGATATTTGGTGTTCTTGGATGATTTAGTGTCGCGAAACCCTAGAGTAGTGGTCGCACCACACATGCACACACACACCCATACTTGCATACTTTCTTCTTTCATTTGTGCTTATACGGGATTATATAGTTATGTGTTCACATGGGTATGGGACTATGTGTTCACATACGGATTGAGGATGATAGTACTTGGGATTTATGATGAGTCGATGAGATTTGATTTGAGGCCGTGAGATCGGTGATATAGCAGGGTTCGTATTTGAGATACGACATGATGTTGTAGCGGGTCCTTGACGTAGTGTTTCACATACATGCATGCATACATAGATGGTATCAATATTGTACTAGACGTAGATCAGTACCCCGATCATGATACTTGATAAAGAGGATATCAGATGAATAGTATAATGAATGTGATATTGACCGTACCCAGATTTGGGGATGCCGTACGACGGATTTACGTACGAGCTATATTTTGATGATTGATCCGCACTCTTGACTTGGGATGTCTGGTTATGGATACGATATTATTGAGGCGGGATCACCGACTGTATATATACAGGTATGTATATGTATCGACTCAGATGATAGACGGTTTCCTTACCTGTAGATCAGCTTGTTAGTTCAGCCGTATAGTTTAGTGTAGTTGTTAGATTAGATTAGACTCCTACCTATTTCAAAACTAGCGGATCGTGGGTATTTTTAAAGACAGGTCAAGGGATCTACGGATATTTCAAAAGACGTATCCTTTCTTAAAAACCACCGTAGCCCTATTTTCAAAACCCCGCGGTTCGTGTTATTTCAAATGGCACCATTTGTAGGACTTATATTAGATTAATGCAGATTAGTTATAGTTGCGTCTAGTTTTTAGCTCCCGTTCATTTTGGTTGCTCGCTCCGCATCGCACATTTACATTGTTATTTCATATTGCATTGTTGACATTATGCTGTTAGGACACCAGCACCATTACCGATGATGCGTATGTACCACATACACTTACTTGCCGGCTCACACACATCTTCATCGGTAATTGCCATGTCACGTACACCTTAGAAAATATTGTCGCTTAACTTAGCTTGATAGCCAGTAGTTTGACGTAATATTAGTGTACATACCTTATATGCCAGCTTAGATATTGTAGTTATTACTTGTCGCTTCATGCATACCGTTATTCATTCTCATGCTTATATTCATGGTTCTACATGCTATTGATGATTCGGATTTCCATGATATTTTCTGGATTTGGAGGAATACCGCAAAACATATATAAACTGATTTCTCTTTTTTTTATAAATAAAAGTGCGGTTTTTCCCATGATGTATGAGTCGTCCACCATGAGTTTGCTGATGGATTTCGAGACCCGATTCGAGGAGACGGATGAACCGTTTCGGGTACATGGTGGACCCGGTAAGGTACCCCGGGGAAAGAAGCGCGTGATGATGACGATGTGAGCCTGGCAGGGGAGTACTACCTACCGGTGATATTACCCGACACGTCGGATATCCGGAGGATACCGTCGTGGTCTTGAGATGGATGGTAGGGGCCGGTCTGGACTGACGGCGCCCTAGATATTGTGATTGAGACTTGAGGTACATAGATTGTGACACGGAGATATCGAGGTATTTGGACACTTGTTTTGTGTCGATGCTGGGCACTGTTTTATGCTGATTTCATATATGGTACCTCATTTCTTTTAAAATAAAGAAATCTCACTGATTTATGAAACCAGTTTTATTCAGTACAAGCATTCTGTTTCATGCATTCATACATCATCCATATGATATATTGCTACCTGAGGCACTGACACGGGCACATGAGATTACACTCGGGTTAGATATCTACCCTAGCATTGTTATAGGCTACGTGTTATTCATATTTGGGGATATATTGATCATTGACCTAGGTTGCGTTATTTATGCGATTTCTGTGCGTAGATGTTTTTCTATTCACGAGTTGGCAACTCACCCCCGTTGTGCCCAGTTTCTTGCAGGTTTGCCGTACAGGTTTCATTACGGCTTTGCGGGCTCAGTTTCATTCGGGTGACTTGCTAGTAGGTGGGTTTCTCTTGTATCATACCCTTCATATTACCTTGTATAATATTATTCCGTTGTACCTAGTAAATTCCATCACCAAACATGTATTTATTTTGAGATAGAGACCAGTGCTGTTTATTCTTTCGACCTTAGAGTCGCTCGTTATATTTCTGGTGGTTTTGAGTTCCTTTTGAGTTTTGATCCTCGCCGTTGGCGTTGTATATTATTTTGCTTGTGTGGTTGTGACCGTCGATTGACGAAGAGCTAGCTCCTGCTTGGGGATGCCTTTTTATTGATTTCGTATACTATTCATGTTGTATCCCGTTTGGGAGCCAGTTTTTACAAAGGAGACTCTGCCGAAATTTTCAGTAAATTTTGATGTTCTTAAAAACCGCATAATTCGGCTTATGCTATTAAAACTACTTGCTTTAAGTTGGTTTTTCCTGCACTCTACTACTTTTCTTGGTTTGGATTTCTGGGTTTTCGGTTTGCTTAGATTACGTATGTCTCGAGACGTTCGTAGTTTAAGTGCCGGTCATGTTCCGTACTTTCGGGTCGTGACACTTATGGGTGTTTGATATGATCATCACCTGCTGCCGGCGTATTGACGAGTCTTTAGAGTCCTACACAGAGGTTTCCTGGCTCAAGCGAAAAGAAATAGGAGCGCATATGAGATATGTGCGGGACCGAGAATAATGCGTGTATGTGATACCGTATTCTATTCTCGCGATGAATTTATCAATTGGTTGTATGCGATATAACCTAGTTATCGAATCGAAGATTGATTCGATAAGTCGATACATTGGATACTAGTCGATTATATGCGACATGACCGGATCATTGAATCAAGTGTTGATTTAATGATTTAATGTATAATTATATATTTTATATATTACTTTACATTAACTAGTATTTGTTCACTTTAGATGGATTTTCTCACTTGAAGTGCACATTGTATATATGATATAGTATTGTGCACTAGTTTGTATCATGTTTGATGATACATGCAAACTTGGGTGTGTATGATTAAACCATGGTTATGTAATGGTTAGGGTTTTTATTTTATTAACTATTTATTTATATATTCTTTATTTGGAAAGAAAATGAAATGGTTGCTTCTTTTGTTCTTTTCTTTGAAGCTTCAAGAAGCTTTGACCATTTTGTCTTCATCTCCTAAACCTAACCATTCACCTAACCCTAGTTTATTCTCTACACTTAACCAAGGTTGCATTATGATAAGAATGAATGGGATTTTCTTATTGAAATAATTCCTTTTATTTCTTTCATCTTCATCATCTTCATCAGGCTTCAAAAAGCTTGCTAGCTTCAATGGTGAAATGAGAAAAAGAGTGAGAAATCCAATTCTAAAGTTGACCCACTTCCTATTTCTTCATCCTCTACCACTTGCCATGTAGTATAGGGTGTTTTCTTCACAAGTTTCATGGCTTGGTGAAGTTGGAGCTTGATCTTGAGTTGCCTCGATGTAGATCATCTTCGGCATCGAAGTCGACGACCTAGCCCGATCTTTTCTCCGATGAAACCACCACGAGAGTCTAGGATTCCGATTGGTACAGCGGAGGGACGTCATCACGGAGCCAAGGAAGTGGAGGACCAGATCTACAAAGGTTGTAGTCACTTTCCTTTAGCAATAAAGTCGTTTACTTGCTTGCATCGCCTTATCATCTAGTTAACGATCCGTATTAGGGTTTGTAGGCACATGAAAAAAATTTGAATTGGGCATGTTTGATCTATTGTGAGACCTCATTAGTGTGCCTAGGATCCCTACAGAGTCTAGG
This sequence comes from Agapanthus africanus, assembly GCA_030015575.1. NCBI lineage: Eukaryota > Viridiplantae > Streptophyta > Magnoliopsida > Asparagales > Amaryllidaceae > Agapanthus > Agapanthus africanus. The sequence goes on from CM057350.1 coordinate 384,266,769, forward strand.
AGGTGGATCAAGTCAGACCCCTAATAATGCGATAATTCGTGTCGGTATGAAGCCCATCACCACCTGAGAAACTACTGATCCAAATCAGTAATTCTCCACTACCTCGACCGAGGATTTCTAGTGATGGCCACCCTTACACTGTGTGACATCAACCCCTAATACCGGGAGAGACGAATCCTTGACGATCCGCTCACTGTCTCCATGTGGCTCGGGACTGTACCCAAAAAATACCTGTTTGCACGTCTCCTTTGAGCGTGGTAGGGTAGGAATCAAAGCACAGTGGGAACTCACACGAGACAAATGACGATCTCAGATTGACAAACTAACCTGTACACATGTCACCAGGGAACTGCTATCTGACGATATGTATAATACCAACTAGCATGTTCCCGGCGATTCCTGTCCGGTGTACTCATAACCCAATGAGCACCTGTATACATCTTAGGTGAACCAACCGACACCATTGGCTTATGAGACTGGCCACCGCCCCTCGTCGGGGTCTCGACTGTATACACTAGTCTACTCTGGAGTATCGATGCCCTGTCTCGAAACTCCTACGACTAGGGACACTTTAAGGATGTGCTTATAGACCCCAGCTCCCACGTATATGATCGCCATCATACTGCTGGTAGTCAAGCAAGAATCCTATGGGCTCTATCATCATGCAATAGTGAACTAAAGCATGTAAACGATGATAAAGACAAACCAGATAGCATACTATCATCTCGAGCAAGACTGTCATATCGGTATAGGTCCTTCCTCAATCATTGTAATCACGTGCCTGCGATCCAATAATTGACTTTGAGGGCACTATTTCCAACACACCTGTATGTACCAACATATGTCATGTACACCATATCGCCTGAACAGTGAAAACCCTCTGTGTAGGACTCTAAAGACTCGTCAATACGTTGGCAGTGGGTTTAACCACAAGCACGTCAGCGGCACTAGCTGTACGTAACGGCTACCCAGGTATTGAGCGAAAGGGAGGCCGACGAGCAAACTCATCCTGAACCCCTACTGAGCCTGTCAGTGACAATATCAGTACAGTCCGGTCTGTTCGTCTAAGAGTATCGCATATCGAGTCTAAGGGGGCGGATGAAGTCAGACCCCCAACAACGCGATATTTAGTGTTGGTATGAAACCCATCACCACCTGAGAAAATATCGATCCTGGATCGATAATTCTCGTCCACCGTGGCCACGGATTTTTAGTGATGGCCATCCAGACACAATGCGACATCAACCCCTAATACCGGGAGAGACGAATCCCCGACGATCCGATCACTGCCTCCATGTGGCTCGGGACTGTACCCAACTAAAACCTGTTTGCACGACTCCTTTGAGCCGTGGTAGGGTAGTAATCAAAGCACAGTGGGAACTCACACAAGACAAATGACGATCTCAGGTCGACAGACTAACCTGTACACATGTCACCTGGGAACTGCTATCCGACAATAGGTATAATACCAACTAGCAGGTTCCTGGCGAGTCCGTCCAGTGTACTCATAACCCAATGAGCACCTGTATACAATCTTATGTGAACAAACTAACACTAATGGCTTGTGAGACCTGGCTACTGCCCCTCGTCAGGGTCTCGATCAGTATACACCAGTCTACACTGGAGTATCGATGCCCAGTCTCGATACTCCTACGACTAGGGACATTTAAGGATGTGCTTATAGACCCCAGCTCCCACATATATGATCGCCATCATAATGCTGGCGGTCAAGCAAGAATCCTAAGGGCTCTATCAACATGATGATAAAGAAAAACCAGATAGCATACTATCATCTCAAGTAAGACCGTTTTATCGGTATAGGTCCTGCCTCAATCATCATAATCATCTGTCCGCGACTATGATAATTGCCTTAAGGGCACTATAGCTAACAGTGTTTGCTTATTCGCTGTGTCGGAATAACTGTTTTCTTATACAAGTTAATTTTCGATGTTAGATTCAAATACGGGAACTTCGGAGGTCGCGAGGAAAGGAAAAGGATTGGCGATTCCTGAGTAGATACGACGTTTGTCCGGTGAGTAGACTAAACGTTTACCGGGGAATTTTGTAAAGATGGCGTGTTACGCCCGTAGTTTTGCTAAAATAAAAGTCTCACTTTTGTATGCTAAGTTAATAATACGCATTCATATACATACCTATGCATCAATATGATAATAGATGTAGAACACTTCACAATTATCGACGAGTTATGCCGCACGTGCACATCTTTACATGTTACACTACATCTCGTCGGTATTAACATGTCACTTTTACACTAAATATTCATCTTGTTAAATATGATTCCTATCATACCCAAATTATTAATAATATTAGTAACTTGCATAAATGACATCATTTTTATCATCCGAGTATTCTAAGTTGATATAGGAAGCTTTATATTATTGGGAAGTTATGGTTGAGTTTTCCTGTACTATTACATAGATCCAGTGATTTCATGATTTATGTGACGTGTCCATCAGGAGCTGTGTTTTTTATTTGAGTTTATTCCGAACCGAGTCGGTGGGTATACGGTTATGGATTTATGGTTTTATTCCGGACCGAGTCGGTGGGTATACGGTTACGGATTTACAGTTTTATCCAGACTGAGTCGGTGGGGATACAGTTGGATACATAGTGAACTTTATTGATTACAGGATCGTTCGAGGAATGATGCCTGAGAAAAATGGAAGTTTTGTGTCGATGATGGACACGGAAAGATGAAAATTTTTGATAATAAATGATGAGATTTCAGTTTTGGTTATCTGATTGTAGTACAGATTCATGCTTTCCTTATACTATCATACCTTATACTTGCTCTCATTTCAGTTAGTTGTGATCGTCATATTTACATTATTAACCGTTATATGTTAGTTATATTCACTGAGTTGGCAGCTCACCCCCGTTGTGCCACAGTTCCTTACAGGGGTAGAGTGGATGGATAGCAGCAGTGCAGCTTCACTTTTCGTAGCGTATATCGCATCTTTTGATAGGTGGGTTACATATGTAGTAACCTTCTCATTTGGTATTGTATTTTGTATCTAGAAAATCTCCATCAGACCTGTATTTGACTTAGAGTGAGAGATGATTATATGTATATTAATTGACAGATGAGGTGGTTTAGTTTTACAAATTGTTATTTCTTTTACTTATATCTGAAATTCTTATTGATGTCATACACATTTGGGTATTGTCTCCACTATTGATATTATTAATCCCAACTAGGGACGCAACTAAAATTTACACCTTATACGTGTCTTTATATCTTAATTTCAAAACAACTGTGATTTTTACTAAAAAGTTAGATTTTTATATAAAGAATTCCGCAAAAAGGATTTTGATCTTGGTTTTCGGCTTACTCGGATTGTGTATATGTCTTTAGATATTATACAATCTAATTGCCGGTCACATCCAAACTTTGGGTCGTGACACTCTGGAAGCTGGAGTCGGCAAAGGCCTCGATCTGAAGGTCCTTTCCGCCATACACCAAGAACATCTCCTTAGTCCTCCTCAGGTACTTGAGAATGTTTTTTACTGCTATCCAGTGCTTCTCCCCTGGGTTTGCCTGATACCGGCTTACAACGCTCAATGCGTATGCTACATCTGGTCTAGTACATAACATCGCATACATTATAGAGCCTACCGCAGAAGCGTAGGGTATAATCGACATGCGAGCCCTTTCCAAATCAGTCTTGGGAGACATCTCTTTGGAGAGGGTGATTCCGTGACAAGCCGGTAGGTTACCGCCCTTAGAATCTTCTATACTGATTCTTTTCAATATGGTGTCTATGTACCTGGACTGCGAAAGTCCCAACATCCTCTTTGATCTATCACGATAGATCTGGATCCCCAGAATGTAGGAGGCATCACCCAGGTCCTTCATGGAGAACTTCTGTGACAAGAATACTTTGACTGACTGTAGCATAGGAATATCATTTCCTATCAAGAGAATATCATCCACGTACAAGATGAGGAATACTACAGTTCTCCCTACAATCTTACTATATATGCATGGTTCATCTGGATTTTTGATAAAATCGAATTCTTTGATAGTATCATCAAAACAGATCTTCCAACTCCGCGATGCCTGCTTTAGTCCATAAATGGACTTAAGCAACTTGCACACTTTACTGCTGCTCCCACTCTGAATGAATCCCTCTGGCTGATCCATAAAGACGCACTCTTCCAAATTACCATTTAGAAAAGTCGTCTTTACGTCCATCTGCCAGATCTCATAATCGTGGAAGGCAGCAATGACAAGAAGGACCCGAATGGATTTGAGCATAGCCACTGGAGAAAAGGTTTCGTCATAGTCCAAACCAGGTCTTTGACGAAAGCCCTTTGCAACAAGTCTAGCCTTATTGGTTTCAACCTGTCCATCTACACCAATCTTCTTTCTAAAGATCCATTTGCATCCTATGGGTTTTACCCCATCTGGAGCAATGTCCAAAGTCCATACTTTGTTAGTGTACATGGACTCCATTTCGGTCCGCATTGCATCCAGCTATTTTACCGAGTCACCGCTCTGAATAGCTTGCTGGAAGCTAGTAGGGTCATCATTATCAATGATGCAATCTTCTCGATCCCCGTCTATGAGAAAACCGTAGTATCTCTCGGGCGGATGAGACTGTCAGCTACTTCTGCGGATAGGCGCTGGGATGTCCCTTTCTTCTGAACCTTATTGTTCTACCAAACTTTCAGTAACAGCTTGTGGTTCTGGAATTTCTTCCAGTTCTATTGCGCTCCCACTCTTCTGATTTTCTAAAAATTCAGCTTCCAAGAAGTGGGCATGACGAGAAACAAAACCTTTTGTTCCTCTGCGTAATAGAAATAATACCCCTTGGAGTTTTTTGGATATCCCGCAAACTTACACTGTACTGAGCGTGCCTCGAGCTTGTCCGCATGCTGTTTTTTAACAAAAGCTGGACATCCCCATATCCTAAAGTGTTTAAGACAGGGTTTCTTCCCACTCCACATCTAATATGGTATGGTAGGCACAGTCTTGGTTGGAATCTGGTTCAAAAGATATGCAGCTGATTCTAGTGCATAACCCCAGAAGGATCGCGGTAACTCAGCTTTACTCACATGGAACGAACCATATCCAATAGGGTTCGATTCCGCCTTTCCGATACACCATTGTGTTGTGGTGTGTATGGAGGAGTAAGCTGAGAGAGAATTCCATTCTCTTTTAACTATCCCAGGAACTCGGTACTTAAGTATTCGCCACCCCGATCAGATCTCAGTATCTTGATACTTTTGCCTGTTTGTTTTTCCACTTCATTCTTGTATTCCCGGAATTTCTCAAAGGCCTCAGATTTATGCTTCATCAAGAAGAAATGTCTATACCTAGAGAAATAATCTGTAAAAGTAATGAAGTAGGAATAACCACCTCTTGCATGTGTAGACATTGGACCGCACACGTCACTGTGTACGAGTCCCAAGAGCTCGCTCGCTCTTACTACGTGTCCAGTAAACGGAGTCTTTGTCATCTTTCCCATGAGACAAGATTCATAAGTAGTATAAGATTGATATTAGAACGGATTCAAATATCCTTCTCTATGTAACTTAGTTAACCCTGTTTCATTGATGTGACCTAGTCTACAATGCTATAAGAAAGCCTGATTTACTTTCGGAGACTTTCTTTTAAGTGTGTTCTGGACATTGAAAACCTGAGTTTGATTTAATACGTATATACCGTTATCTAATGTACCGGACCCAATCAGAACTTGATTTAGGTAGATGTTTACTACATCGCTTACGAATGTAAAATCATATCCCTCTCTAGAAAGTCAGGATACTGATATGATATTACAAGTCAAATTAGGTACATACAAACAGTTACGTAGAATCAATATCTGCCCACTTGTCAGTCCTAGGCGATATTCCCCCACGGATTCAGCGTCCATGCTCATTCCGTTCGCAACTCTGAGAGACATATCACCTACCTTGATAACTCTACGGTTTCTCAAAGCATGTAACGAATTACAGATATGAGATCCTGATCCGGTATCTAGTACCCAGGAAGTAGAGTTAATTTACAAACAGTTCTCAATTACAAACACACCCGAGACCGAAGCCATAACATGCTTCGAATCCTGGCTACTGGCTTCCAAAGCCCTGCAATCCTTCTGCCAATTCCCCTTCCCATAACAATAGGAACATCCCTCCTCCTTTACACCAAGTCCCGAAACTTTTGCTCTTCCCTTTCCTTCTATTTCACTGACACCGCATATCGGTTTTATGGAGGTCTTCTTCTTTTCACCTTTTGCTTTCACCCTGGATGCAGAAGATGAAGGTCCCCCATTAATCAGAGCGGGTGTCTCCCTGATTTCCTTCAGGGTGTAAGTAGAGGGTACGGACTGTGGAAATAAGTCAGCATATGACATGTTTCCCAACGTAGTCTCCAGGTCCATGAGCTCATCAATATAGCTAGTCATCGTAAGGACGTCGTCCCCTACTGATAACCCGATAACCAACCTCGCTTGAAGCAATTCGTTCGAGGTCTCATATCTTGCGATACGATATTGCTCTCCATATAAATCTTTGTTATGGAGGAAGATGGAAACTAAGTCCATCTTCTCGTGCTGCTTCTGGTATACACCATCAACTGAAGCCAACACGAGACACTTAGCATTCGCACTGTCCTTTTCCCTTGTCTGATGGATATCCATATCCGCGACGGTGGAAACTAGACCTGGGACGGTGGGGGCTTGAGTAGTATTAGGGTGGTCCATCTTTTCATAGGCAATGGACATCTGGACAGACCTTTGCCAGTCATAAAAGTCAGATTCAGTCAACTTGTTATCTATATGTAACCTAGTCATGGTCACAGGGTCGCTGCAGTTAAGAGAGAGAGAAGAAAACACTTAAGCATGATGCTCTTGCAAGTTTAGATTGGTTTTAAGTTTATCTAAATAGGATGGCTCCCACTGTTTCTCGAATGCTTCCTTAAACCATAAAAGAAGAATTAGTGATCTCACCGTTGTAGGGTGTTTTTCGTCACCCCATTGAGATGGGAATACGCGCGCGCTTGTCAGGCGTACTACAGATTCCCCCTGCCTAGGGTAGGCCGGGGTTTAATGATTGTGGGGATCCGAATCTCCGGCAGCCGCGGACTAAGCTGCCGTTAATTACCCCTCGCCTTTGGAGCGAGGGAACCTCTGATTGACGGGTTAAACTGGTCATGCGAACTCGATGTGCAGTGTACATGTGTTTTGTTTTGAAAGGAGGGTTTTGGATATATCGGGAGCCACGCAGAGTTTTTACGGGGGTCCCGCTACCCGAATAGCGAGCTGGGGGTCAAGGGGGCTAGCAGCCCCCTTGCGGGGTTTGGGGCAGCGCCCCGGCCCGAAATTTTTTTTGGAGGGGGAGAATGTGGCGGAGTATGTGTATGTGTACATTTGTATACAAATGTATATGCATATGTATGTACATAAAAAGAGGGGGAAAAGGCATCCAAGGGATGCGTGGGGCCAGCGCCTTGAGCGCTGTGCGCTTAGGTGCTGTGCGCTCAGGCGCAAGCGCGCCACGTGTCGGCACGCGGGCGCTTTGCGCATAAGCGCTGCGCGCAGGTGCGCAAGAGCGCGCGCCACGTGTCGGCACGCGGGCGCTTTGCGCATAAGCGCTGCGTGCAGGTGCGCAAGCGCGCGCGCGCCACGTGTCGGCACGCGGGCGCTTTGCGCACTTGCGCAAGCGCGCAGGTGCGCAAGCGCGCGCGCCACGTGTCGGCACGCGGGCGCTTTGCGCACTTGCGCTGCGCGCTGGAGCGCAAGCGCGCGCGCCATGTGTCGGCACGTGGGCGCTTTGCGCATGAGCGCTGCGCGCCGGCGAGGATAAGAGGCTTTTAGCCTCGAAAAAAGATTTCTCAAAAGAGAAATCAGAGAGGAGTTGGACTCCTGAATGTGTTTTGGGGTTAATGGAAGGGGTTCTTCTTCTTCCTCCTGTTGTTTGCTGGATCTTGAAGATCAAGGGATGTGAAATGTCAAAATCTCTCTTTTTTGAGATCTGATGGCAGATCTGAGTTCCCCTTAATGGGTTTTGTGGTGGAAAACTATTTAGTTTTGAAAAAGGAAGAGTAAAATTCTTGATTTAATTCAAGAAAAAAAAGAAGGTTTTGGAACCTTGAAGAAGGAAGAAAGATCTCAGATCTGAAACTTTTTTTTTGGAGAGAGAAAAAAGTTGTTGAGATATTTCATTATCTTTGCCTTTATAGGCTATACACTTTACACATAGCCCCTTGGGCTTCACAAAATGGCATTTTGCCTATCCCATGGCTCATGTGCCATTTCTTTTTGCACATAAGCCATGGGCTTTACAAAAATTTGGCTTTATGCCTATTTTTTCTTACATTTATCCATAAAATAAAATAAAAGAAATTGCAACAAAATTATTTATTACAAAATTTTTATCTTGGCATGGGGGAGGCCGGCCGCTTCATGTTCGGGCTCGACCCGGGCATGGGCCCATTGGGTCTGGGCTTGGGCCCACTTGGCTTGGGGTTGACTTGGATTTTGACTTGGTCAACCGGGGTGTAAATTTTTACCCCAACAAATTGCCCCCCATCAATAAATGCACACCACATATGTGGGTCGTGTGCATGAAATTGATGGATCTTCTTTCACGTGGAGGCGACTTGATTTGGTTCCCGCTTTTTGGGAAGCCGGCACTGCCCTTTTTATGACATGGACGGTCGATTCTGCCCTTTTTGCGACTTGGACGGTCGTTGCTGCCCTTTTAGCGACGTGGACGGTCGCTGCTGCCCTTTTAGCGATGTGGACGGTCGGTGCTGCCCTTTTAGCGACGTGGACGGTCGGTGCTGCCCTTTTAGCGACTTGGACGGTCGGTGCTGCCCTTTTTGCGACTTGGACGGTCGGTGCTGCCCTTTTAGCGACGTGGACGGTCGGTGCTGCCCTTTTAGCGACGTGGACGGTCGGTTCTGCCCTTTTTGCGACGTGGACGGTCGATGCTGCCCTTTTAGCGACTTGGACGGTCGGTTCTGCCCTTTTTGCGACGTGGATGGTCGGTTCTGCCCTTTTAGCGACGTGGACGGTCGATGCTGCCCTTTTTAGGACGTGGACGGTCGGTTCTGCCCTTTTTGCGACGTGGATGGTCGATGCTGCCCTTTTTGCGACTTGGACGGTCGATGCTGCCCTTTTAGCGACTTGGACGGTCGGTTCTGCCCTTTTTGCGACGTGGACGGTCGATGCTGCCCTTTTTGCGACTTGGACGGTCGATGCTGCCCTTTTAGCGACTTGGACGGTCGGTGCTTGATTTGACTTGCTCTTCTTCTTGCAGTGTCAGGGGTAGACTTGACTTGCTCCGCTTCTTGCGGTGTCGGAGTGGAAGTTGACTTGTTGATTTTGATTTGGGTTGACATCAGTATCGCTATACTGGAATATGGTACCAGGAGCGAATCATCATCTGTCATGGAGAGGATTTTGGGATTTTGGTTTTTGTTTGGCATCTGCATTGTTGCACTGGAATAATGCCAGGAGCAACTCATCATTTGCCCCGAGAGAATTTGAAAATTGATGGCTTAGGAGGCAGGTTTAGATCCCTATCACCTAAGACTTTTCAATTTTATGGGCCGTGAGGGTCCCATAAAAGCATTTTCTCCCTGCGAGTCGAAAGGATCTCGTAGGCGTATTTTCTCCATAGGAGTCGTGGGGACTCCTAAGTGTGTTGCTCCTTTGTGAGTCGTAAGGATCTCACGCGGGAATTTTCTCCTTTCAAAGTCGAGAGGACTTTGAGAGTGCATTTCATCTTCTTTTCACGAGTTTGCGCCCTTTCAGGTTTTCACAAACTCGTCGGCAGTCCTGCTGTTTTTACTCACGGAGCCCTTTCGGGTTTTCCTCCGTGCCCATTTTGCTTGTGGACATACCCCCTTTTTTTTTTTTTTAGTGGGACTTTGAATGTGGTCTCACCGGTAGGACTTAGGAGAGATTGGGATTGTTTTACGCCCGTGGATTGTATACGGTTTTGCAGGATGTATGATCCAGACCGTAGGGCCAGAAAGATTTCAGGGATTTGTTGGCGTCTGCATCGCTGCACTGGAATGTGGTACCAGGAGCGACTCATCATTCGCCGTTGGGGTATGGGATTTGGAATTTGGTTGGCGTCTGCATCGCTACACTGGAATATGATACCAGGAGCGACTCATCATTCGCCGTTTGGGGATTTGGAATTTGGTTGGCGTCTGCATCGCTACACTGGAATATGATACCAGGAGCGACTCATCATTCGCCGTTTGGGGACTTGGAATTTGGATCTTGTTTGGCATCAGCATTGCTGCACTGGAATAATGCCAGGAGCAACTCATCATTTGCCTTGGGAGGACTTGGGATTTGGGTTTTTGGTCGGCATCAGCACCGCTAACACTGAAGCGAAATGCCAGGAGCGACTCATCATTTGCCGTTGCCCGTTGGGAAACGATGGCTTAGGAGATAGGTTTGGGTCCCTACCACCCAAGGCTTTTCAATTTTATGGGCCGTGAGGGTCCCATAAAAGCATTTTCTCCCTACGAGTCGTAAGGATCCCGCAGGTGTATTTTCTCCTTAGGAATCGTGAGGATTCCTAAGTGTGTTGCTCCTTTGTGAGTCGTAAGGATCTCATGCAGGGGTTTTCTCCTCACAAAGTCGAGAGGACCTTGCGAGTTTATTTCATCTCTTTTCATGAGTTTGCGCCATTTCGGGTTTTCACAGCCTCGCCGGTAGTCCTGCTGTTTTTACTCACGGAGCCCTTTCGGGTTTTCATCCGTGCCCGTTTTGCTTGTGGACATACCGTTTATTTCTTCTTCTTTTTTTTCTTTTTTCTTTTTTTTTGCCGCTGGTGGGACTTTAAAAGTAGTCTCACCGGCAGGATTTGGGAGAAATAGGGGTCATTTACGCCCGTGGATTGTATACGGTTTTGCAGGATGTCTGATCCAGACCGTAGGGCTGATGTGCTCAATTCGCCTGCGACTTGGAGCATTCATGTGTAGTATTTCTTGTGATATCGGCCATTGATGGGTGGCATGGGCCTTTCTCCCTCGGCACTTATTAGTTGGTAGGATCCTCCGTCGAACACTTTCTCGATGACGTATGGTCCTTCCCAGTTCGGCTCGAATTTTCCCTTGGCATGTCGATTGGGGATGATCGGTCTTTTGAGGAACAAAACCAATTCTCCTTTCTTGAAAGCGCGGAGACGGGTTATCTTGTCATAGGCCCGTGACATTTGGGCTCGGTATAGCTCCAGATTTTGCTGCGCCGCGAGCCTCTTTTCTTCGAGGGCATCGAGTTCTTCAAGTCGAAGGAGCACGTTTTCCTCTTCTGTCAACTCATGCTGAACGGCCATTCTTAAGCTTGGAACTTCGACTTCGAGGGGGAGGACCGCCTCCACTCCGAAGAGCAATGAGTATGGAGTGGACTGAGTTGGAGTACGGTGCGTGGTACGATATGCCCACAATGCCTCGTGAAGCTTGAGATTCCAGTCTCTCTTGTTGGCTGAAGCATTTTTCCTCAGGAGCTTGCATAGAGTCTTATTGAAGGCTTCGGCTAGCCCATTGGCTCTTGGATTATAGATGGAGGAATATCTCCAGTCTATCTTGTGCTGAGTAGCGAACCTTGAGACATTGAAGCTCTTGAAAGAAGGCCCGTTGTCAGAAATGATTCTTCTTGGTGTACCGAAGCGGTATAGAATATTATGCTGGAAGAATGTCAGAATATCCTTTGTCTTAACTTCTTTTAGCGGGACAGCTTCAGCCCATCTGGAGAAGTAGTCTGTCGCGGCCAGTATAAACCGGTGGCCTTTAGATGACGGAGGATCAATTGGGCCAACAATGTCGGTGCCCCAAACTTCGAAAGGCCACGATGCCACCGTAGGATGCAATGGATTGGGATGCTTGTGAATAAAATCACCGTGAATTTGGCAGATATAACATTTCTTTGCATGCTCTCCGCAATCTCGTATCATGGTGGGCCAGTAATACCCAAGCTGTTTGATTTGAAGTCGCATCTTGGGGCCAGACTGGTGAGCACCGCAAACGCCCGAGTGGACATCTTTCATGACCTTTTGGGCTTCGGCCAATGACAGACACCTGAGCCAGAGTTGGTCATATGACCTGCGGTATAACGTGTCATTTACAAACACGTATCGGAGAGCTCTTTTCTTCAGCTGAATCCTCGCAGATTTTTTTTCGGGCAGCTTGTCGTATCGGAGGTACTGTATGAATGGTTCTCTCCAATCGGGCTCGTCTTGGATGATCGAAGCTTCTTCCGCAGGACCGCTCTTCTGTTCCGTGCTTTCCTCTTCTCGTAGAGAGACTGGGGGTAGAATTTTCCGGCTACTGACTGTGATCAGAATTTCGTCCATGTCAGGATCAGCCAGCTCCTTGGCCAAGCGAGCGAGTACATCAGCCTTTCCGTTCAACGCTCTAGGGACTCTCGTTAGTTCAATATGAGTGAACCGTTTCATGAGTTCCACCACTCGACCTCTGTACCGAGCTAACTCGGGTTTGTATATCTTATAGTCGCCGCTTACTTGGTTGATGACGAGCTGGGAGTCACCGTAGACTCGTAGCCGACGGATTTCCATTTCTACGGCAAGCTCCAAACCAGCTATCAGAGCTTCATACTCAGCTTCATTGTTTGTCCGAGGCTCGGTGAGAGCAAAAGAACGCCGTAGGGTTCCCATTGATGGTGTGATGAACACCAATCCTACCCCTGCTTTTACCTCCGGGACGCTTGATCTGCCGGAGCTTCTTATTGATGAGGCCCCATCGAAATAGAGCTCCCAACATGGCTCATCTTCCTCGAGGTGCAGCACTTGCTCGTCGGGTAACTCACAATTTAGCGGCGACCCTTCTGGTATGGGATGAGCAGCGAGAAAGTCTGCAAGAGCTTACCCTTTTACTGCTTTCTGAGGAGTGAAAACTATGTCAAACTCAAGTAGCATAACAGCCCATCTTGCCATTCTGCCGGCTAGGCTTGCTTTGGTCATCAAGTGTTTGAGCGGGTCAACCTTGGAGATCAGCATAACCCGATGAGCGAGCAAATAGTGCCTCAGCTTCTTCACAGCTAATATTAGAGCCAGGCATTGCTTTTCGATTGGGGAGTAGTTGTGTTCCGCCCCGACTAGAGTTCGACTGAGGTAGTAGAGGGCATTTACTTTTCCTTCCTCGTTATTCTGGGCAAGGAGCGCACCGAGTGACTCGTCCAGCGCGGCAGTGTAGAGAATCAGCGGTTTATTTGGAATGGGAGCGGCCAACACTGGAGGGTGCAACAAGTACTGTTTGATGCTTTCGAACGCTTCTTGACATTCGGCATCCCAGATAAAAGGAGCTCCTTTCTTCATGAGCTTTGAGAAGGGCCTACATCTCCCCGATAAATTTGAGATAAACCTCCTTATATAAGCAAGCTTGCCTTGAAAAGATCTTAGCTGCGTCAGACTTTTCGGAGGGGGCATCTCCATGATGGCCCTTATCTTTGATGGGTCAACTTCGATCCCTCGATGTCGGACTATGAAGCCCAGGAATTTTCCCGATGACACGCCAAAAGCGCACTTCAGAGGATTCATCTTCAGATCGTATTCCCTCAGTCTGGTGAGAACAGTCCTAAGATCTTGGATGTGATTGGCCTTGGCTTTAGTCTTGACGACCAGATCATCAACATAGCATTCGACGACTTTATGGATTAGGTCATCAAAGATATTAGTCATTGCCCTTTGATATGTAGCACCTGCGTTCTTCAGTCCGAATGGCATTACCTTGTAGCAATATATTCCGATCGGGGTTCGAAATGCCGTGTGCTTCTCATCCTCAGGCGACATCTTGATCTGATTATATCCAGACGAGCCGTCCATAAAGGTGAACAGTTCGTAATTTGAGGTGTCATCGACCATCATTTCCATGACCGGTAGCGGGAAGTCGTCTTTAGGACATGCCTTGTTGAGGTCCCTGAAATCAACACAAACTCGGATCTGTCCATTTTTCTTCTTCACTGGGACTATGCATGCGATCCAGTCTGCATATTTCTCTTCCCTGATGAAGCCGGCATCGATGAGTTTCTTGGTTTCCTCGATGACCTTTTCTTCTAGTTCCCTTCTCATTCTTCGAGGAGCTTGTTTGACTGGCTTAGCATCAGGAGATATAGCCAACTTATGTACGGCCACTTCAGGGGAAAGGCCAGGCATTTCTTTATACGTCCATGCGAAACAGTCGGTGAACTCATGCAGCAGGGTAATTATCTGCTCTTTCATTTCCTCCGACAAGAGTGAGCTGATGTAGGTCGGCCTTGGATTATCGGGCGTTCCTAAGTCAATTTCAGTTAGCTCATCAAAGGTTGCTTGTCCTCCATCTTCGAGCTCTTGAGGAGCTTCTTCTGGCTCGGCTATCTCGTCGTCATCATTTGATCTTTCACTGGCCTCACCAACATGGATCATGTAGCACGCTTTGGAATCAGGTTGAATGTAGCCTATGCCCCGTCTATCTGGAATTCGTCCATCGATGAGTGCTCGGACCTGGGGCGGATACCATAGCCCTTCGTAAAACTTTGCTTCGGACTCCGTCTGATATAACCGGCATCCGCACTTCTTAAAGTATTCCCGCATCTCGGGCGCATAGTATCTGGGATTGAGGACGGCTCTTATGCCTCTCTCATATGGAAGGCACGCGACAGACAAATCGTCCGGGTGCGCAACGGGGTTTGACCCATAAAACAGGATGCCCTTCTGTCCACTTTTCCTCCCGGGAACGTAGAAAGTTTTCAGCTGGTCTACGGTGGAGACTGACAACGCATCGAGCTCTTTGTACATCTGCTCTGGTACCCTTGTGACGGCTAGGGACCCTTCTGCGACTTCGAAGGTCTCTCGTAGTTTCGCTTGCTGCATGGGGGTCCGATCTGCACCGCTGTTGCACGACAGGTCCTCTTCCTCTGACTCTTCAGTGTCGCTGCCAAGATGAGGGCGGACATTACTGATAGATGGGGCTTCAGTGACAGATTCGTCTGTATCGCTGCCGAAACGAGGGCGAGTTTTAGGGAAGGACGGGCTTCCAGCGTCGGACTTGTCAGTGTCGCTACCGAAATGTGGGCGCACTTGGGCATTTTTACTTTTGAAAGTGACAACCGGCGCAGATTTGCTTTTGGGTCTTGGGGCCGGTCTATCCTCAGTCAGTTGTGGCTTAGCATTTTGGTGGTTCATAAAGTACCGAGAATCTTCATAGCGGACTTCATGCACACCGAACGGCTGGATGTCTCCGTCAATGCGTCTTTCTTCGCCATTTTTAGTATACTTCATGCATTGATGGAGAGTTGACGGAATGATGCCATAATCGTGGAGCCATGGCCGCCCCAAGAGAATCTTATAAGACGTGTCGGCGTCGATCACGTATATCTTAGCTTCAGTTTGCAGATCCCCGAATTTGATTGGCAAAGCTATAGACCCCAGAACTTGCTGGCAATTTTGGTTGAAGCCTTGAATGACAATCCTTTCCCTTGACAGGTGTCGGACGTCCATTGACAAACTCTTCAGAGTTCGCAAGTTCATGATGTTCACTGAGGACCCCGGATCAATCAATATGCGATTAATTCGATCTCCGTCGCTATACCCGGTCACGTAAAGCGGCCGATTATGCTCAGCCGTTCCCAGTAGCAAGTCTTCATCCTTAAATGTGACTGCGGCGGCATGCAAAGCGTGCTGGGCTTCTTTCATATTAATTTCCGCAAAGTGAGCCTGATACCGCTCGGGGTTTTGTAGAGCATGGATGAGAACATCTCTAAGCTCCTTAGATAGGACCAAGGCGTCGTAGATGCTCAGGAGAGACGGAAGCTTCCGGAGATGTGCCAAGACATTATAGTCCACCGAGGAAGGACTTATGTTTTCATCAGCCGGTTCTCTGCCATCTTCTTCATTAGCGACTTGTTTTTCCTTCCCTTTTGGGGCGTTGCCCTGATTTGGCGGTAGAGCCCTGCCGCTTCTGAGCCGGATTTGATTGGCTTTTGTGGCGAGCTCCTCATCCTCTTCGGGAAAACAAAGCTCCTCTTCCGAGTCACTTCCAAGATGGATGGCGTAGCAGGTCACTACTGGGATCTCTTCATTGGAGTCTTCTTCTAACTCCTCCAGAATTTCACCCGCTTGTACAGGGAAGAACTCCTTCAATTGAATCAATGTTCTTTCCTTTTGTTCATATTCTTCAAGAGAGTCGATATATTTTTGAATGGTAGATCTCCCTGCAGACTCCTTTTCGCGCCGAGCCGCACTTTTCTTCTTCTTGAGTTTCTTGGATTTTGAGCGTGATAGAGCCGCATTGGCAGCTGGACTAGTAGGCTTCTTCTGTCCTTCCCATTCCATCCTGGGCTCTTTCTGAAGTAGCTTTATCATCTTCTTCGTCTTATTAGACATGTGTGTACTCCACGGAGGACGCGATGAGTCAGTTTCATTTGTCAGGGCAGCAGGTTCAGCTGTCTGCTCCCAGAAGGCTTCAACTTCCGTCTGTATAAAGTTAGCGGTTGCAACTTGATTGTTCACCAACACGCTTTTGGACAGCTCGATCTCTCCAGCCTTGTACTGCTTCTCGACCCAGTCCTTGAAGATATAGCAATCCTCGATCGCATGGCTCACTACTCGGTGGTACGGGCAATACAGAGGATTGTCGGTCATTTTTGCTTCTTGGGGTCTTTTCGACTCCGGCAATTGTAGGCCGTTGTTCAAGGCATCTTTAAATATCTTACGGACCTTGTCCCTTCTGAAAGAGTAAACCTTGTTCTTTTTCTCCTCTAGGGTTGGCCCATCTCCTCCCAGCAATGGCTTTCGAGACCGGTTAGTTTTGGATTCGCCCGCCCTTCGCTTTTCTTCATTTTCGGACGCATTAAAGACATTGGTACTGCTGGAACTCCCACTTCTACGGTTGTCGTCCCGCTTGCTCTTCCAGGTTTTGTCTCTCTGAGAGTCCGGCGGGGACTCTTGCTTCGAGCGTTCCAGCATCTGGACTTTCTTGGTTAGCTCCTGAAATGTCTTGAGGCCCGCTGTACACAAGAATGGGACCATCCAATTGCTGAGGTTTGCTGTAGAACGGTGTAGAACCATGTCTCATTTTGGGGTTCATGGAGGTTGCCATTTTGGTGGAGGGATGATACATGAACTTTGTAGAGGAACTTAGGGAATTTTAGAACACAAGAGAACCAAAATCCCACACCACAAAAAAATGGGCAGCCCCACCCCAATGTGGCCGGCCATGACAAAATGGTGAGGGGAGAGTATGAGAATGAGAGAGAGGTGTATGTATCATGGAGCCACACTCATAATGCAAGAGAGAAAAGGTCATGATAAAAAAGCAATGATCATAAACTAAACCCACACTCCACCAACCTCATCATCTCATCACAAAGTCAAGCCATCATGAAAGAAGAAGTTAAATGGTCAAGGGATAGTGCAACCATCATGATCCAACAAAATGCAAAGAACACCCTCCACAAATGCTTATTTGCACAAATGCAAATAAGCCCTTCTCCACCAATCTTCGGCCAATGAAAGAAACAAAGAAATATGGCCGAAACGGAAAGCAAACTGGCAACTCCAGAAAACTGGTCCCGTAATAAATTACAGGAAAACCCCGCTACTGTGGATACACACCCGCAACTATATTCCGACCGAATACAAATGCAATGAGACAAAATCTACACTGTACTATACTAGGATCCGGCTTAAACCAAAGCTTGCTAGTATTATCCGTCCGATCCTAATCCGAGCAATACCGCACGTATCTGATTGAACCCTGCCATATCTCCATACGGCCTCTACAGCGTTTCGCCCGAAAACTTGAGCAACTGAATGTGGAGGACTCTAAAGACTCGTCAATACTATGGCTGTGGATTTAACCACTAGCATGTCAGAGGTATTAGCCATACGTGACGGGCCACCAGCTATTGACAAAAAGGGACGTCGATGAGCGAACTCATCCTGACACCTTACTGAGCCTGTCAGTGACAATATCCGTACAGTCCGGTCCGTTCGTCTATGAGTATCGCATGGCGGGCCTAGGGGGTTGGTAAAAGTCAGACCCGGTGACATGTGTACACCGGACAGGACTCGCCGGGAACATACTAGTTGGTATTATACATATCGTTAGATAGCAGTTCCCTGGTGACATGTGTACAGGTTAGTTTGTCGACCTGAGATCGTCATTTGTCTCGTGTGAGTTCCCACTGTACTTTGATTTCTACCCTACCACGGCTCAAAGGAGTCGTGCAAACAGGTCTTTTTTGGGTACAGTCCCGAGCCACATGGAGGCAGTGAGCGGATCGTCGGGGATTCGTCTCTCCCGGTATTGGGGGTTGATGTCGCACAGTGCACGGGTGGCTATCACTTGAAATCCTTGGCCAAGGTAGTGGAGAATTACCGATTTGGATCAGTAGTTTCTCAGATGGTGATGGGCTTCATACCGACACGATTTATCGTGTTATTAGGGGTCTGACTTTATCCACCCCCCTAGACTCAATATGCGATACTCTTTAGACGAATGGACCGGACTGTATATACATTGTCACTGTCAGACTCAGTAGGGTTTATAGATGAGTTCGCTCGTCAGCTTCCCTTCCAATCAATACATAGGCAAACCGTTACGTACAGCTTGTACCTCTGACGTGCTAGGGGTTATACCCAGTGCCGATGTGTTGATGAGTCATTAGAGTCCCCCACAGACACTTTCCCAAGTTCGGGCGAAACGTTGTAGAGGCCGTATGGTGATATGGCAAGGTTCGGAAAAAGCACGTGCGTTTTCGCACGTGTCGTTTTTCGGGCAGATAATACTGGTAAGCTTTGGTTTAAGCCGGAACCCAGTATTATACTGTGTAGATATAATATCTTTGTCTCAGATGCATTTGTATTCGGTCGTAATACAAATGCGGGTATGTTTATACCATTGCGGGGTTATCCTGAAATTCGTTTTAGGATCACTTTTGGAAGTTGCCAGTTTCCAGTTTTCTATCAGCCGTATTTAACAGTCGGTTAAATACGGATTTATCTTTTCTTGATGAGGGTGAGTCATGGTTCTAGAAGGTTCTAGAAGTGGTGAGGTGTTTAGTGAGTCATGGTTGCATTTATTGATTCCATTAATGCATGATGACTTGGTTAATGATTCATCATTTTCATTAATTGTGTTCACACTTGATATTTTCTCTTATTGTCACCACTTTGCTCCTACCCTCACCACCCTCTTCCTATAAAGTAGCCGGCCACCCCTTGGTGGATGGTTCATGGTTGTAGGAAAAAAGAATAAGGTTTTTGGTGCATGGAAATTAGAATAGACAATTCTCATTTCACCCGATTCCAAAAGGCAACTTCCATAACCGTTCGTCCATAGCCTTGGACGTAACAAGAAAAAGTATTCTACTCATTCTCTACTTCATCTTGGTCGTCTCTTTTAGCAAACTTGACGATCGAGTTGCCTCGGTTCAGAGGCGGGAGCCCGTTTAAAGATCCGTCGACGTGGTGCCACCTGGACGAGAAGACCGGAGATTCAGGAGATCGGAGCAGCCGCAACAAAGCGTGGGATGATGGTTGAAGACCGAAGGACTCGGATCATTCGGTATAACGTTTCTACCCACTTTGTAGTTTATTAGTTTAGCTTTAATGGCAGATCCGGGTTACGGTACACGATAGCGCCAGTTTCGTTAAAAGTTTTTGTTCCGCATTGGGCGTTTGTTAGACGGCCGGGGCGCTACCGTGGACTTACAAGATATACTAGGAATTCGTGTTTCATTTGAGCCAGCAACAAAAGACGGATTACACGGTCGTGATGAATAGCCAAACCCCACCCTAGACCCCAACGGGTACGGAAAACTATCCGCCAAGTACCCTGTTTCCGCCAATCAGAGCAAAACTCTGTTCAAAATTCAAATTTTAAAATGAAGCAACGTTTCAGATCCAGCGCCCAGTGCGCTTCGCCCTAAGCAGCGCATCACGTGCAAAGCACGTGTGCGCTAGCGCCAAGTGCGCTGCGCTCTGAGCAGCGCACCACGTGCAAAGCACGTGTGCGCTAGCGCCAAGTGCGCTGCGCTCTGAGCAGCGCACCACGTGCAAAGCACGGGTGCGCTAGCGCTGGAACTAAAAGCTCCCCACCGTCATATCAAAGATCTAATAATGATGATAAATCATTAATTAATCAGAATTAAATTATGTTAAGGAAAGATTTCTCAAAATCTTTCCAAATAACAAAATTGTGCTCTGTAAATCAGAGCACCGTTGGATCAATGATCCAATGGTGATTAAAAAAATCACCAAAATACAGAATAAATTCTGTTTGGAATGATTTCCTAATCTTATTAATAACAAGAAGACTACCTTCTGTAAATCAGAAGCCCTTGGATCAAAGATCCAACGATGGGAGGTTCCCCAAATCAATTGGAGAAAAGATCTCCTTAACTGATTCAACAAATCAGCCGCCCCTGTATAAAGGACCCAAGACTTCAAGTCTTGTAGAGAAGAACCCCCCATAAGTTTTGAGATTTTAGAAAGAAAAGCATAGGTCTCGGCAAAAGAAGATTTTTTCTTCAAGGTAAAAAGAATGGTGATGAACAAAGAGATGAAATCATCTTATAATTAAAAAGAAGGATTCTCTTCTTAAAAGATCATAGATCTACAAAGACCAAGGTCTTTTATAAAGAGATCAAAAAGATCTCATCATAAAACAAAGAAGTACTTACTTCTTTCACAGATCATAGATCTATAAGACGAATTATCTTTCTGAGATCATGAACATCTCATTATCAAGGGGGAGAGAATTATTAAATTCTCTTAAGGATCATAGATCCATAAAGGCAAAGCCTTTCATCAACAATAGAGATTGAAGACATCTTCTACAAAATAAGAACTTATGTTCTTAAAACCTTGAGATGAGGTCTATTATAAAAAAGAGAATTTAATTCTCAGGACGCAAACTAATCTAAGTTGCATAAAAGAAGAGCCTCGGCGCTCCTAAATCAAAAGAGCCTCAGCACTCCACATCTAGTGCAAAGCGCTGCAGAGCCTTGGCGCTCTTAATTTTAAAAGAGCCTTAGCGCTCCAAATATAGCGCACTGCGCTCTTTAACTGGCGCTTAATGCCAAGCGCGCCACGTGTCCCTCACGTGTGCGCTACTCGGCAGAAGCACACTGTTCTCATGGACTGGCGCAAAGCGCCAAGCGCACCACGTGTCATTCATGTGTGCACCACTGAATTATTAGCGCAATGCGCTTATCATCTGGCGCTCAGCGCCAAGCGCTCCACGTGTCACTCACGTGTGCGCTACTCAGCAGAAGCGCACTGCGCTCTTTGACTGGCGCAAAGTGCCAAGCGTACCACGTGTCCCTTATGTGGGCGCTGACAGAACATAAATTGTTCTTTTATAAGCCCCAGAGCTATGATGAATGCTTAGCATTCAATAAAAGACAAATATTGTCAGAATCTAAATCAATGCTCAGCATTGTTAAAAGGGTCAAGCCCAAACAAATGCTTAACAGCCCAAAATAAATGTTAAACATTTTAACCTGAATGGACTTAGCCCAAGATTGGCCATAAGTTCTCAACTCAGATTAATTGAGCCCATATGCTCATAAACCTTTTAACAGATCTTATTTCCAAATTGGACTACAGATCTACCAACCAAAACTGGTTCGAGGGTACATCTCTGAACCCCTCTGATACATGTCGTTGTAATCCTTCAACGTCTTCGAAGAGGCGACGGGTCGCGACAACCATACATTCCACGGACTACGATGTCCTTAAACTGGACTGTGGGGTCTCTTTAAACCCACGGACTACGATATCCTTAATCTCGGACTGTGGGGTCCCTTTAAACCCACGGACTACGATGTCCTTAACCTTGGACTGTGGGGTCCCTTTAAACCCACGGACTACGATGTCCTTAACCTTGGACCACTATGTCCTTAAACTGTTAATGGACCACCATGTCCTTAAACTGGTAATCGACCGCAATGTCCCTAAACCAAACAACAGAGTCCAAATGCTCTCTTGTTGGATCTAAACGATCCCGTTAAGTTGATCTTAGTATAAAATTAGATTAACGTATCCTTAACAAACGTTTAAGTTGATCTTAGTTTCAAATGAGACTAACGTATACTTAAACCCAACCCCAAATCCAAATCTAAGAAAATACGGATTTGCACTAATCCACGTCCTACGGGCGACAACATAAATTAGTCTCCGTATACAATCAACGGGCAACCAAAAACAAAACAAACACACACACGACACGAAGTGACCATCTGGAGAAGGAGAAAGTAGTTACCGCGATGCGGTAACGAAATTAATTTCAAGGGCTTGCGCCTGCAGGGAAGAGCGTCCCTACAATCAAAAACCCCTCAACGAGGGGGAATCTGACGAAGTCTGCTTCATCGGATCTGGTCCTCCACTTCCTTAGCTCCGTGATGATGTCCCTCCGCTGCAATCATCGGATCCCGGACTCTAGCGATGGTTTCGTCGAAGAAATGATCGGGCTAGGTCGTCGACTTCGATGCCGAAGATGATCTACGTCGAGGCAACTCAAGATCAAGCTCCAACTTCACCAAGTCATGAAACTTATGAAGAAATTGTTAGTTATATGTATGCCCTAGAGGCCATTACTGTACATTGGATGTATATTGTAGTGGATGCTGGGACATATATAGGTAGGACTTTCTTGCTCGACATGATAGTACGCTATCTGGTTGCTCTTTATCTTAACATATATACTTTTTGTCTCTCTGATTACATGTTGATAAAGCCCTTAGGATGTATACTCGACTTCCAGGACTATGATGAAGATCATACTAGTGGGGCCTGGGCAGTCAATGAGTACATCCTTCATTGTTCCTAGTCGTGGGAATATCGAGACGGGGCATCGATATTCCAGAGTAGACTAGCGTATATCTTCTCGACCCATGTGATGGGCAATGGATTATCCCATATCCATTGGTGTTTGACATCAGAGATGGTATGCGGGTGCTCAGTGAAGACTGGGTACACTGAACGGACTCGCCGAGAACTCCCAGATGGTATTATACCTCACGTCAGATGGCAGTTCTCTGGTGACACTGGTACAGCTTAGTCTGTTGACCCGAGATCGTCATAGAGTCTTGTGTGTCTCCCACTGTGCTTTGATTTCCACCCTACCACGGCTCTACTGAGGCGTGCAAACAGGTGGTTTTTGGGTACAGTCCCGATTCACATGGAGGCAATGAGCGATAGGAGGGGATTCGTCTCTCCCGGTATTGGGGGTTGATGTTGCGCTATGCTCGACTGGCCATAACAGGAAATCCCTGGCCAGGGTTGCAGTGATCTACTGGTAAGTATTATCAGTAGTTTCACACATGTTATGGACCTCACGTCGGCATGACTTATCGAGCTATTGGGGTCTGACGTTTACCATCCCTAGGCGAGATATGCGACATATCAGACGAACAGACCGGACTGTACGGTAAGTGTTACTGGTTGGATTCATAGGAGTGTGAGCGGGCTTGCTCGTCGTTCTTCTGATCGCTCAATACCCGGATGGCCGTTACGTTTAGCAGACCGCTTGCGGCTTGTGGGTGCTTGATATGATCATCATCTGCTACCGGCGTATTGACGAGTCTTTAGAGTCCTACACAGAGGTTTCCTGGCTCAAGCGAAAAGAAATAGGAGCGCATATGAGATATGTGCGGGACCGAGAATAATGCGTGTATGTGATACCGTATTCCATTCTCACGATGAATGTGTCGAAAGGTTGTATGCGATATAACCTAGTTATCGAATCAAGGATTGTTTCGATAAGATGATACATTAGATATTAGTCGGTTATATGCGATATGACCGGATCGTTAAATCAAGTATTGATTTAATGATTTAATGCATAATTATATATTTGATATATTACTTTGCATTAACTAGTATTGGTTCACTTTAAAAGGATTTTCTCACTTGAAGTGCACATTGTGTATATGATATATTTTTGTGCATAAGATTGTATCATGTTTGATGATACTTGCTCATTTGGGTTTGTGTAAAGATTAAACCATGTTTAGTGAATGGTTAGGGTTTCTTTTCTCTTATTTATTTATCCATTTATTATTGTTTTGGAAAAGATAAAGAGAAAAAGAAATGATGGCTTAGTTTGTTTTTTGTTGAAGCTTCTTGAAGCTTTGAACAAGTCCACCATTCTTGTCTCATGTCTAACCCTAACCATTCATCTAACCTTAGTTAAATCTCTACACTAAACCATGGTTGAAATATGATAAGTATCATATTGTTTTCCTTTTTTTTTAAACATACTTATCATATTTTCTATTATATTATCTTCTTCTTCTTCTTCATCTTCAAAAATGAAGAAGCTTGTCTTCATCAATGGCAAGTTGAGCATATGAGTGAGAAATCCAATTCTAAAGTGAACCCACCTCCTATTTCTTCATCCTCTATCTCTTGCCAAGTAGTATAGGGTGTTTCCTTCACAAGTTTTCATGGCTTTGTGAAGGTGGAGCTTGATCTAGTGATGCCTCGACGTAGATCATCTTCGGCATCGAAGCCGACGACCAAGCCCGCCCATTTCGTCGATGAAGCCGATGCTTGAGTCCGGAATCTGATTTGGACAGCGAGGGGACTTCATCGTGGAGCCTAGGAGGTGGAGGACCGGATCTACAAAGGTTGTAGCCCCTTCCCTTTAGCTATATTTCCGTTTACTTGCTTGCATCGCCTAGTTTTTCTAGTTAACGATCCATATTAGGGTTTATAGGCACAAGGAAATTCATGAATTAGCCATGGTTGATGCCTTGTGAGACCTAATTAGTGTGCCTAGGAACCCTACAGGTGGTATCAGAGCTACTAGGCATTGGATGTCGACCTATGGGGGCTTCTCACTGTGTGACAGTGTGGCGAAGCATAGGCTCTTACCCCCAGGGTGTCCCGAGACCGGAAGGTGTTCCGGCGGGTTGTAGTCCTCGCGAGGGGGCATGCGTAAAAAGTAGCGGCTGAGGGACCCGTTGGTGCCACGGAGACCCCATTGGAGGGGTGGCTGCCTGACCTACAGTGGTATCAGAGCCTAACTAGAGCCTTAGGCGATGCGTAGACGGAGTTAGAAGTCCGATCAAACCGAAACCCAAACCCAAAAATGCTCTCTGTACATTTTCTGAAATCGTGGTTTTTTGAATATTAAAATTATGCAGAAATATCAGCAGGTGATTGTAAGAATTACTGTGAAGCCCGACCACCTAAATCCATAAATGCGCGGCGGAACCGCGGCATTAGCATGCCTAATGCGGCGGTTCCGCGGTCGTATAGTGTCCTCTGTTGTTCAATTTTGCACAGTAATTCCTATTTTTCAGTGTTGGTTTTCCTGGGAATTTTTAATCTGAACAAAAGAGTTGAGTTTTCTGGGTTGTATTAGGAGTTCGTAGATTCGATCGGATTATCTTACTTTGCCTATGTGTTTTCCGGATAATTTTTGAATATGTTAAAAAGTTCGACCGGATAAAAATACCCACTTTTTCCCCTGCCGGGAAATTTCCAATCGTTGGATTTTTGCGTAGTTTAACGACGTTCTAAGTAGTGCAAGTAACACGATGGTCCCTCTAGAAGACAATAAACCTTAACTCGATTATGTGACCGTCTTGAACTGCCCTTTGAACCTTAGGGTTTGGGGCAGTACGGCGTGCCACATGTGAGGCGTTGGCTTGACCCTTCTACGGCTGGACCGTTGGTACTGAGGCACGAACTGAATGTTTTTAGACTTATTTCATGTGTTGAGCTGTATCGGGAAAACTTGGGTGTTCGATTGTTCGATCGGAAAGTTTAACATTTTCTATTTTATCTGGAATGTGATACAATAATTGGAATTCACAACTAGTTATGAGATGACTGAATGAATGTTATAAACACAGCACTTTAGTCTCACTTGATCGGTTGCCACGGAATTTTGATGCGATCAAAAGTCCGTCGCAATCATGGCGCGTACGCGGATACTCGCCGGGTAAACTTAATAGACAGCCTCGCCCCATAGCCCTGACCAAGTGACTATAGGAGAACCCCGTCGCCGAAAGCATCCGTTTGGGTGCTCGCGGTAGCGGTGTTCCGACTTGGTGCACTTCGTCGACGGTATCGGGGGTGCGGCCGCCTACTAAAGTGTGCGACGAGCATTCGTTTTGGAAGCCGGGAATCTTGTTGAATTGCCCGACTCGATATTGAAAAGAGTTTTCGATAAATGAGACTAAAATGCGGGGTTTATGATTGTTAGGCATGCGATGTCTAAGTATTTCATTTGAATAGGCATGCGATGTCTAAAGAGGTAGCGGATTCCAACTGTTGTAGTTTTACACTTTCTTTTCTGTGACCGTAAGTATAATATGTGATATCGCCGGTTTCATTGCTATATGTCAACGACAATTGGGATGCGCATATTTACTTACGTTGATGACATGTGATGTTGTGTGTTGCTGGATATGTTATATTGGATTGTCGTGTTTGAATAGCCGGGGGTTTTTATGTGAGATGAGTGTTTTTCATTTTCATTCATGTAAAAACTTGTATGTAATATTCTTTTATTTGGGGCACTTCCAGGTTGCGGATGATGTCACATTTTGTATATTATTTTCTTTTCCGCATTAGGATAGACCCAAGGAGGGGAGCACAAGTAACCGGGTTCCAGGGTCCAGAGGGAGACCATCTCGAGGAGTCGAGTCCGGGTCTCCTAACCCTAGAATTGGTAGGGTTGCTTGCCGCTCTCGTAGGGGTATAGGGGTGTGGGATTGGCTATTCATCACGACCGTGGAATCCGTGTTTTATACTGGCTCGTATTAAAAGCACGGACGTCCTAGTATATCCAATATTTCATATGATATTCTTCTGCTGCGATATCTGTGATGTGATCATGTGATTTTCTGTGATAGATATAATATATAGTATATATGATATATTATATAGACGTTGCTTATGTTTTACACCCGCACTAGCCCTGCCTCGCTCTGCCGTTAGTTACCTAACCTAACGGTGCAGACGGGACATCGAGGCAAATGCGGATGGCATAAGCGTACGTTATATTTATCTGTGATGATTAGGTGGACTTAAATGATGGGATATTCATTAATGAGATTAATGAAAGAAAATAAACCTAATTGATGTTGTGGAATCGAATTTCAAAATAAAAACAGGTAGCTACAGTTCTTGCTTTGCATCGCGGTGTTCCTTGTAGAACATCCTGCACCTTATTCGATAGGGAAAGGACCGAGATCCCTTCACCGGGAGTGACTCCTTTAGCAATAACTGGCAGATGCTACACACTCGGTTTGTCTTTTGATTGCTTCTATAGTTTCTGCTTTGCACAGTGATATATATGATATATCCCGCACCTCATTCGACGAGGAAAGGGCCGACGATCCCTTTTCCGGGAGTGACCCCTTTAGCAAAACTAGAAAAGCCTAAAAAACATTCCATTTAAAAACCATTTGATTCCGCAACGAGATCAAGTTCAAAGCGTTAAAGGTTTTCATAAAAACCATTCGCAACCCTCCGTCATTTTAGGAAGTAGAGTACTTAGTATTCGTGCTGTGTTTGTTGACCATAGTCAAGGCACAGTGTACGGTAGCTAAGTGATGTCTTCCTACACCGCATATGATGCGATTAGTCAGGACAGTCGCGTGACTTTGTTGACCTTAGTTAAGGGTCATGTGGGTGGGTCTAATTAATCACGAAATGACGGGTAGAACTTGACTAGTACTTATGATTTGTTGACCTTAGTTAAGGTCATAGGTGCTAGGGGTAAAAAACCATTATCGGGAGTTTCAAGTGTTGAAATTTGCAATGAGATTGCATACCTTCTATATGATAGTTGGATCCCGATACCCACTGCGAGTAATTGTTACTCCTGGGAGAGTTTTACACTTTGCAATTAGCCGATCAAGTAGGTGTCTAGAAAGGTGTCAACGGGGTTACGCCTCTGGGAAAATGAGGTTTACTGTAATTAGGTCCGTGCGACAGCACGAGGAACCTCCCTCAAAGTACCGACACTGGCCTGGCTGAAAGATTGGCGAACTTGTAGAGTGTAATTAATCCCAGCTAGTTTTTCCTTTTAGGGTTTGAAGGAAGATTTGATAAAAAGCAGTGGGAGCCATCCTGATTAGATAAAATAATAACCAATCTATTCTTGCAAGAGCGCACGCTGAGTGTTTTCTTCTCTCTCTCTCCAGGTAGCGACCATATCACGCCTTAATCAAGATAATAATACGGATTATTGACCGAACCCGCTTGTTATACTGAGCTGGGGAACGTTGGTCCCGCTCCAACTTATAATTGTTATAAGACAGAGCAGGAAATTGGGGAATACCAGAATTCCCGTACCGCCCAAACGAAGAGAGTGCATGCTGATGCATCATCTTCGGGTATGTTCATTACAAAGAACTGTTTCTCAGTATCCTCCGCATCCAGGGTATATGATACCGGATCAGGATCCCAGATATGTAATCTGTTACATAGGGCTACAAAAAGGTAGAAAAACTGAGAACGGGTGATAAGTTTCATGAGATAGAAAACGGGGCAAGTGTTGCAGCCAAGTCTGTTGGTCACTGTCACCCTGTATTACCAATACATTGATTCTGAACAAATGCTATTAGATACCGAACCTGATATACAAAATCATATCACTCTCTTTATTAGTAAAGAGTGATATAATTTTGTATTGTTGGATAATGTTTTGAACATTTCCTATATCCAAAGTTGATCGGTTCAGGCACGTTATCTAAAAGCATTGACGTTCTAAATCAAACTACAGTTCCTAGTATACAGAACACACACAAGAGGAAGAGTTCAGAAATGAACGAATCCTTCTTGAGGCATTGTAGACTAGGTCACATCAATGCGACCCGACTGGCTGAAGTTACATTTTAGATGCATATTTAAATCAGTTTGAATTTACATCTTGTGAAACTTGCCAGTCATGTCACAAAGATTAGATGACCATAGCCCTGTTTATTGGAAACAGAGAAAGAGTTAATGAACTCTTGGGACTGATACATGATGATGTATGTAAGGTCTCCTGTCTACAAATGCCAGGACTGGTTCTTTATGCTTCATTATATTCTCTGATTCTCTCTCAAGATTCAGTCATATGTTTCTGTTGAAACATAAGTCCGAAGCTTTTGAGGTATTCACAGAATATAAGTCAGAAGTAGAGAACCAATAACTGGGTATAAGTATTATGTCCTATGATGAGATCAGGGAGGAGAATACTTGTGCATAGAATTTCTGGACTATTCTAAAGGAGAATGAGATTCTCTCTCAGTGTTACTCCTCTGAATACACCACAGCACAACGGTGTATCGGGGTGGAGCAATCGCACAATATTAGATATGATGTGCTCTATGATGAGTACTACTGAGTTTCCTATTTCCTTTTGGGAGTTATGCGCTTGAGAAGCTGCATACCTATTGAATTAGGTTCGAATCAAATCTGTGCCTACCACTCCATATGAGATATGGTATGGGAAGAGCCTATCTCTTAAGTAAGTTAAGATTTAGGATTGTCCGTCCTATGTCTAAAGCAATATCCGGACAAGATCGAGGCAGGATCAGTTCTGTAGACCTGGAAAGGTTCCAGCTATACAAAACTGCAGTTGATGATTTGACAGAACCAAAGGATTCTATAGTCCCCGACGAACCTCAGCCTCTCCGCCGATCTGGAAGGGTTCCTCACCTGCCTGAGAGATACCTCGGTTTCTCGATGACAGTGGGAGCGAGGAATGCATCATGAGATGATGACCCAACTAGTTTCGAGCAGGCCATCAAGAGTAGGGACTCTATAAGAATGGCTGGATGCTTAGCGATCTGAGATGGAATCCATATACACCAACAAAGTATGGACTTTGGTTGCGATATTTGAAGGGTTAAATCCCCATCAGGAGCAAGTATATCTTGAGAAGATTACTTGGTGTAAATGGAAAGGTTGTGACTTTCAAAGCTAGACTTGTTAAAGGTTTTTGTCATCGACCAAGAGTGGAAAATGATGAAACCTTTTCCAGGGACTATACTTAAGTCCATCCAGATCCTACTTACCATTGCTACATACCATGACTGCGATATCTGGGGGTTGGGTGTCATGACTGCTTTTCTAAATAGTGATTTAGAATAGAAAGTCTATAAGTACACAGCCAGAGGGCTTCGTAAACAGTGGGAGCAGCGGAAACATGTGCAAGTTGCTTTACAGGATAAAGCAGGCATCGCGGAGTTGGAACATCTGTTTTGATGTGGTAGTCAAAGAGTTTGACTTCATCAAAATGGTAGATGAACCTTGTATGTACAAAAGGGTAGTATGGAGTATGGTAATGATCCTCGTAGAGTACGTGGATGACATACTCTTGATAAGAAAAGAGTTTCCTATGCTACGATCGGTCGATCTCCTCTTATCACATAGATTCTCCATATAGGATCAAAGTGATATCTCCTAAATCCTGAAATTTGGATCTATGAGATAGATCTAAAGGGATGTTAGGGTTCTCACTATCTGTAGTAAGATTGTATCAATTGATCCTGGGGAGAATCAATGGAAAGGTTCCAGGGTGATAAGGATGACTGAATGTCAGTCGCAGGCATTGTCTTTACCCTCAGTAGAGGGACGGTATGTTGGAAGAGTTCCAAACTAGATACCGTGGCAAACTAGACGATAAAGGCTGGTAATATCGCTATTTAAGATACTACCAAAGAGGCAGTTTGGGTGTATATTGGTTCATAAGATGAACTAGGTTCCTACCATTGTATGACAATGGAAGTGTGGCTTTTGGCCCAGGAACCTCGATCCCATCAGTGACCCAGACATATTCTGAAGCAGCATCACCTGATCATGGAGATAGTTGATCTCCAGGATGATCGAGGTTAGGAGAGTAGACTCAGAGGACAACACGGCGGATCCACTCACGAAGGCCTTTTCCTAAAGAGAGACTTTGAGGGGATGGTTGAGTATTAGATACTGCAACCACTGCTACAGATGGCCCTAGTGCAAGTGGGAGATTGTTAGTTATATGTATGCCCTAGAGGCCATTACTGTACATTGGATGTATATTGTAGTGGATGCTGGGACATATATAGGTAGGACTTTCTTGCTCGACATGATAGTACGCTATCTGGTTGCTCTTTATCTTAACATGTATACTTTCTGTCTCTCTGATTACATGTTGATAAATCCCTTAAGATGTGTACTCGACTTCCAGGACTATGATGAAGATCATACTAGTGGGGCCTGGGCAGTCAATGAGTACATCCTTCATTATTCCTAGTCGTGGGAATATCGAGACGGGGCATCGATATTCCAGAGTAGACTAGCGTATATCTTCTCGACCCATGTGATGGGCGATGGATGATCCCATATCCATTGGTGTTTGACATCAGAGATGGTATGCGGGTGCTCAGTGAAGACTGGGTACACTGAACGGACTCGCTGAGAACTCCCAGATGGTATTATACCTTACGTCAGATGGCAGTTCTCTGGTGACACTGGTACAGCTTAGTCTGTTTACCCGAGATCGTCATAGAGTCTTGTGTGTCTCCCACTGTGCTTTGATTTTCACCCTACCACGGCTCTACTGAGTCGTGCAAACAGGTGGTTTTTGGGTACAGTCCCGATTCACATGGAGGCAATGAGCGATAGGAGGGGATTCGTCTCTCCCGGTATTGGGGGTTGATGTTGCGCTATGCTCGACTGGCCATAACAGGAAATCCCTGGCCAGGGTTGCAGTGATCTACTGGTAAGTGTTATCAGTAGTTTCACACATGTTATGGACCTCACGTCGGCATGACTTATCGAGCTATTGGGGTCTGACGTTTACCACCCCTAGGCGAGATATGCGACATATCAGACGAACAGACCGGACTGTACGGTAAGTGTTACTGGTTGGATTCACAGGAGTGTGAGCGGGCTTGCTCGTCGATCTTCTGATCGCTCAATACCCGGGTGGCCGTTACGTTTAGCAGACCGCTTGCGGCTTATGGGTGCTTTATATGATCATTATCTGCTACCGGCGTATTGACGAGTCTTTAGAGTCCTACACAGAGGTTTCCTGGCTCAAGCGAAACGAAATAGGAGCGCATATGAGATATGTGCGGGACTGAGAATAATGTGTGTATGTGATACCGTATTCCATTCTCGCGATGAATGTGTCGAAAGGTTGTATGCGATATAACCTAGTTATTGAATCAAGGATTGTTTCGATAAGATGATACATTAGATATTAGTCGGTTATATGCGATATGACCGGATCGTTAAATCAAGTATTGATTTAATGCATAATTATATATTTGATATATTACTTTGCATTAACTAGTATTGGTTTACTTTAAAAGGATTTTCTCACTTGAAGTGCACATTGTGTATATGATATATTTTTGTGCACAAGATTGTATCATGTTTGATGATACTTGCTCATTTGGGTTTGTGTAAAGATTAAACCATGTTTAGTGAATGGTTAGGGTTTCTTTTCTCTTATTTATTTATCCATTTATTATTGTTTTGGAAAAGATAAAGAGAAAAAGAAATGGTGGCTTAGTTTGTTTTTTGTTGAAGCTTCTTGAAGCTTTGAACAAGTCCACCATTCTTGTCTCATGTCTAACCCTAACCATTCATCTAACCTTAGTTAAATCTCTACACTAAACCATGGTTGAAATATGATAAGTATCATATTGTTTTCCTTTTTTTTTAAACATACTTATCATATTTTCTATTATATTATCTTCTTCTTCTTCTTCATCTTCAAAAAATGAAGAAGCTTGTCTTCATCAATGGCAAGTTGAGCATATGAGTGAGAAATCCAATTCTAAAGTGAACCCACCTCCTATTTCTTCATCCTCTATCTCTTGCCAAGTAGTATAGGGTGTTTCCTTCACAAGTTTTCATGGCTTTGTGAAGGTGGAGCATGATCTAGTGATGCCTCGACGTAGATCATCTTCGGCATCGAAGCCGACGACCAAGCCCGCCCATTTCTTCGATGAAGCCGATGCTTGAGTCCGGAATCCGATTTGGACAGCGAGGGGACTTCATCGCGGAGCCTAGGAGGTGGAGGACCGGATCTACAAAGGTTGTAGCCCCTTCCCTTTAGCTATATTTCCGTTTACTTGCTTGCATCGCCTAGTTTTTCTAGTTAACGATCCATATTAGGGTTTGTAGGCACAAGGAAATTCATGAATTAGCCATGGTTGATGCCTTGTGAGACCTAATTAGTGTGCCTAGGAACCCTACAGAAAACACCCTATACTACATGGCATATGGTAGAAGATGACGAAATAGGAAGTGGGTTCACTTTGGATTTTGATTTCTCACTTGGAATCATCACTTGATCATTTTCAAGCAAAGGTTTTCTTTTTTTCTTGAAGAAGAAGAAGAAGAAAGAATATCATATGAATAATAAAATCAATTCATCTTATCATAATGCAACCTTGGGTTAGTTTAACAAGTGTAGAGAATAAACTAGGATTTAGGTTAACGGTTAGGTTAAGGATAGAAACAAAATGGTCAAAGCTTCTTGAAGCTTCAAGCAAAAAACAAAAGAAGCAACCATTTCATTTCTTGTCCTAAAATAAATGAAAAGAAATAAATAAATAAGAAAAGATAACAAAACCCTAACCATTCACTTAAACATGGTTCAAAGTAAACATACACCCAAGTTTGCATGTATCATCAAACATGATATAAACTAGTGCACAAAACTATATCATATATACAATGTGCACATCAAGTGAGAAAATATATCTTAAGTGAACCAATACCAGTTAATGTAAAGTAATATATCAAATATATAATTATACATTAAATCATTAAATCAACACTTGATTTAACGATCCGGTCATATCGTATATGACCGACTAATATCCAATGTATCGACTTATCGAATCAATCCTCGATTCGATAACTAGGTTATATCGCATACAACCATTCGATACATTCATCGCGAGAATAGAATACGGTATCACATATACGCATTATTCTCGGTCCCGCACATATCTCATATGCGCTCCTATTTTGTTTCGATTGAGCCAGGAAACCTCTGTGTAGGACTCTAAAGACTCGTCAATACGCCGGCAGCAGGTGATGATCATATCAAACACCCACAAGCCGCAAGCGGTCTGCTAAACGTAACGACCACCCGGGTATTGAGCGATCAGAAGATCAACGAGCAAGCCCGCTCACACTCCTGTGAATCCAACCAGTAACACTTACCGTACAGTCCGGTCTCTTCGTCTGATACGTCGCATATCTCGCCTAGCGGTGGTAAACGTCAGACCCCAATAGCTCGATAAGTCGTGTCGATATGAGGTCTATAGCAGTTCGAGAAACTACTGGTAACACTTACCAGTAAATCTCAGCAATCCTGGCCAGGGATTTTCGGTTATAGCCAATCGAACACAACGCAACATCAACTCCCTATACCGGGAGAGACGAATCCCCTCCTATCGCTCATTGCCTCCATGTGATTCGGAACTGTACCCAAAAACCACCGTTTTGCACGCCCTCTTGGACGTGGTAAGGTGGAAATCAAAACACAGTGGGAATCACACAAGACTCTATGACGATCTTCGGTCTACAGACTAACCTGTACCAGTGTCACCAGAGAACTGCCATCTGACGTAAGGTATAATACCATCTGGAAGTTCTCGGCGAGTCCGTCCAGTGTACCCAGTCTCCACTGAGCACCCGTATATCATCTCTAATGTCAAACACCAATGGATATGGGATCATCCATCGCCCATCTGTATGGGTCGAGAAGGTATACGCTAGTCTACTCTGGTATATCGATACCCCGTCTTGATACACCCACGACTAGGGACCTTGAAGGATGCACTTATAGACTACCATATCCCCACTAGTATGATCCGCATCATAGTCCAGGTAGTCAAGTACACATCCTAAGGGCTTTACCAACATGTAACAGAGAGACAATCAGTGTACATGTTAAGATAAAGAGCAACCAGATAGCATACTATCATGTCGAGCAAGAAAGTCCTCCCTATAAATGTCCCAGCATCCACTACAATATACATCCTATGTACAGTAATGGCCTCTAGGGCATACATATAACTAACAATCTCCCACTTGCACTGGGGCCATCTGTAGCAGTGGTTGCAGTATCTCATACTCAACCATCCCATAAAAGTCTCTCTCTGGGAAAAGGCCTTTGTGAGTGGATCCGCCGTGTTGTCCTCTGAGTCTATTCTCCTAACCTTGATCTCCTTGGAGATCAACCATCTCTATGATCAGGTGATACTGCCTTAGAATATGTCTGGATCACTGACGGGACGGGCGTTCCTTGGCATAAGCCATAACTCCATTGTCTCACAATGGTAGGAACGAAGTTCATCTCATGAACCAATATACACCCAGACTTCCTCTTTGGTAGCATCTTTGGTAGCGATGTATCCAGCCTTTATCGTCTAGTAAGACACAGTATTTAGCTTGGAACTCTTCCAACATACCGTCCCTTTATTGAGGGTAAAGACAATGCCTGTGACTGACTTTCAGTCGTCCTTATCACCCTGGAACCCTTCCAGTGATTCTCCCTAGGATCGATTGATACCATCTCACTACAACTAGTGAGTATCCTAACATCCAATTAGATCTATCTCATTGATCCAAAACCCAGGATTTAGTAGGTATCAGTTTGATCCTATACGGATAATCATTGTGATAAGCGGAGATTGATCGAGCATAGCATAGGAAACTCCTTCCCTATCAAGAGTATGTCATCCACGTACTCTACGAGGATCACCACCATACTTCCTACTACCTTTTTGTATATACAAGGTTCATCTACCATTTTGATGATGTCAAACTCTTTGACTAACACATCAAAACAGATGTTCCAACTCCGCGATGCCTTCTTTATTCTGTAAAGCAACTTGCACACGTTTCCGCTGCTCCCACTGTTTACGAAGCCCTCTGGCTGTGTACTTATAGACGTTCTCTTCTAAAATATCATTTTAAAAAAGCAGTCATGACACCCAACCACCAGATGTCGTAGTCATGGTATGTAGCCATGGCGAGTAGGATCTGGATGGACTTAAGCATAGCTACTGGAAAAGGTTTCATCATTATCCATGCCTGGTTGATGACGACAATCTTTAACAAGTCTAGCTTTGAAAGTCTCAACTTTTCCAAGTACACCAAGTAATCTTCTCAAGATATACTTGCTCCTGATGGGGATTTAACCCTTTAGATAATGCAACCAAAGTCCATACTTTGTTGATGTATAAGGATTCCATCTTAGATTGCTAAGCATCCAGCCATTCTTACAGAGTCCCACTCCTGATGGCCAGGTCGAAAATAGTTGGGTCATCATCTCATGATGCATTCCTCGCTCCCATTGTCATCGAGAAACCAAAGTATCTCTCAGGCGGATGAGAAACCCTACCAGATCGGCGGAGAGGCTGAGGTTCGTCGGGGACTATTGAATCCTTTGGTTCTGTCAAATCATCAGCTGCAGTTTGTATAGCTGGAACCTTTCCAGTTCTACATAACAGACCTTGCCTTGAGCTTGTCCAGATTTTGCTTTAAGACATAGGCTGGACAACCCCAAATCTTAAAAAGCTTAAGATATGGGCTCTTCCGTGGTAGGCAACTGATTTGATTTGAACCCTATTCAATAGGTATGCAGGTTCTTAAGTGCATAACTCCCAAAAGGAAAATAGGTAACTCAGTAGTACTCTTCATAGAGCACACCATATCTAATATGGTGCGATCGCTCTGCCCTGATACACCGATGTGCTGTGGTATATTCAGAGGAGTAATACGGAGAGAGAATCACATTCTCCTTTAGAATAGTCCAGGAACTTTATGCACAAGTATACTTATACCCGGTTTTTGGTTCTCTACTTCTAACTTATATTCTGTGAATATCTCAAAAGGTTCGGACTTGTGTTTCAACAGGAATATACGTCTGAATCTCGAGAGATCATCAGAGAATTTAATGAAGTACAAAGAACCGGTCTTGGCATTTGTAGACAGGGGACCTTCATACATCTATATCTATCATCCCAAAAGTTCACTAACTCATTCTCTGTTTCCAATAAACAGAGCTATGGTCATCTTATCTCTGTGACATGACTGGCAAGTTTCACAAGATGTAAATTCAAACTAATTTAAATATGCATCTTAATGTAACTTCAGCTAGTCGAGTCGCATTGATATGACCTAATCTACAATACCTCAAGAAGGATTCGTTCATTTCTGAACTCTTCCTCTTGTGTGTGTTCTGTATACTAAGAACTGTAGTTTGATTTAGAACATCAATGCTTTTAGATAACGTACCTGAACCGATCAACTTTTGATATAGGAAATGTTCAAAACATTATCCAACAATACAAAATTTTATCATTTCTTTACTAATAAAGAGATTGATATGATTTTGTATATCAGGTTCGGTATCTAATAGCATTTGTTCAGAATCAATGTACTGGTAATACAGGGTGACAGTGACCAACAGACTTGGCTACAACACTCGCACCGTTTTCTGTCTCATGAAACTTATCACCCGTTCTCAGTTCTCTACCTTTCTGTAGCCCTATGTAACAGATTACATATCTGGGATCCTTATCCGGTATCAAATACCGAGGACGTAGAGGATACAGAGAAACGGTTCTTTGTAATGAACACACCCGAAGGAGATGCATCATATGCACTTTCTTCGTTTGGGCGGCATAGGAATTCTGGTATTCCCTATTTCCTGCTCTGTCTTATAACAATTATAAGTTTGAGCGGGACCAACGTTCCCCAGCTCAGTATAACAAGCGGGTTCGGTCAATACATCCATATTATTATCTTACTTAAGGCGTGATATGGTCGCTACCTGGAGAGTGAGAGAAGAAAACACTCAGCGTATGCTCTGTAGGGTTCCTAGGCACACTAATGAGGTCTCACAATGCATCAACCATGCCAATTTCAAAAATTACTAGTGCCGAGAAACCCTAATACGGATCGTTAACTAGATATATAGGCGAACAGAAACAAGTAAACGACTTTACTCTAAGTGAACGGAAATACAACCTTTGTAGATCCGGTCCTCCACCTCCATAGCTCCGCAAAGAAGTCTCCTCGCTGTCCAAATGGAAACTCGGGCTCTAGCGTCGGCTTCATCGGAGAAATGGGCGGGCAAGGTCGTCGGCTTCGTGCCGAAGATGATCTACGTCGAGGAATCACAAGATCAAGCTCCCACTTCACCAAGTCATGAAACTTGTGAAGAAAATACCCTATACTACTTGGCAAGAGGTAGAGGATGAAGAAATAGGAAGTGGGTTCACTTTAGAATTGGATTTCTCACTCATTTCATCAAATCACCATTGTTGGAATCAAGCTTCTTCTTGAAGAAGAAGAAGAAGATGAAAAATGTTATGATAAGTATATTTGAAAAAGAAAATAAAATGTATACTTATCATAATCCAACCATGGTCAAGTGTAGAGAATAAACTAGGGTTAAGTCAATGGTTAGGGTTAAGCATGAAGACAAAATGGTGACTTAGTCAAAGCTTCATGAAGCTTCAACATGCATCCAAAGAAAGCCACCATTTTGCTTTTCTTTTGCCAAAAAGAAATAAATAAATAAATGAATAAATATATATGAAAAACAAAACCCTAACCATTTAAATAACCATGGTTTAATCTTTACACAAACTCAAGTAAGCATGTATCATCAAACATGATACAATCAAGTGCACATATACAACTTGTGAACTTCAAGTGAGAAAACCCATTTAAAGTGAACCAATACTAGTTAATGCAAAGTAATATATCAAATATATAATTATGCATGAAATCATTAAATCAACACTTGATTCAATGATCCGGTCATGTCGCACACAACCGACTAGTATACAATGTATCGATTTATCGAATCAATCCTTGATTCGATAACTAGGTTATATCGCATACAACCATTCGACACATTCATCGCGAGAATGAAATACGGTATCACATACACGCATTATTCTCGGTCCCGCACATATCTCATATACGCTCCTATTTCGTTTCGCTTGAGCCAGGAAACCTCTGTGTAGGACTCTAAAGACTCGTCAATACGCCGGCAGCAGGTGATGATCATATCAAACACCCACAAGCCGCAAGCGGTCTGCTAAACGTAACGGCCACCCGGGTATTGAGCGATCAGAAGATCGACGAGCAAGCCCGCTCACACTCCTGTGAATCCAACCAGTAACACTTACCGTACAGTCCGGTCTCGTCGTCTGATATGTCGCATATCTCGCCTAGGGGTGGTAAACGTCAGACCCCAATAGCTCGATAAGTCGTGTCGATATGAGGTCTATAACAGTTCGAGAAACTACTGGTAACACTTACCAGTAAATGTCAGCAACCCTGGCCAGGGATTTCCGGTTATAGCCAATCGAACACAGCGCAACATCAACCCCCTATAACGGGAGAGATGAATCCCCTCCTATCG
Organism: Agapanthus africanus; assembly: GCA_030015575.1. Lineage (NCBI taxonomy): Eukaryota > Viridiplantae > Streptophyta > Magnoliopsida > Asparagales > Amaryllidaceae > Agapanthus > Agapanthus africanus. The sequence goes on from CM057350.1 coordinate 384,306,160, forward strand.
CTCATTGCCTCCATGTGATTCGGGACTGTACCCAAAAACCACCATTTTGCACGCCCTCTTGGACGTGGTAAGGTGGAAATCAAAGCACAGTGGGAACCACACAAGACTCTATGACGATCTCGGGTCGACAGACTACTCTGTACCAGTGTCACCAGAGAACTGCCATCTGACGTAAGGTATAATACCATCTGGGAGTTCTCGGTGAGTCCGTCCAGAGTACCCAGTCTCCACTGAGCACCCGTATATCATCTCTGATGTCAAACACCAATGGATATGGGATCATCCATCGCCCATCTGTGTGGGTCGAGAAGGTATACGCTAGTCTACACTGGTATATCGATGTCCCGTCTCGATACACCTACGACTAGGGACTTTGAAGGATGTACTTATGGACTACCATGTCCCCACTAGTATGATCTGCATCATAGTCCAGGTAGTCAAGTACACATCCTAAGGGCTTTACCAACATGTAACAGAGAGACTATCAGTGTACACGTTAAGGTAAAGGATCAACCAGATAGCATACTATCATGTCGAGCAAGAAAGTCCTCCCTATATATGTCCAAGCATCCACTACAATATACATCCTATGTATAGTAATGGCCTCTAGGGCATACATATAACTAACAATCTCCCACTTGCACTAGGGCCATCTGATAGCAGTGGTTGCAGTATCTCATACTCAACCATCCCATAAAAGTCTCTCTCTGGGAAAAGGCCTTTGTGAGTGGATCCGCCGTGTTGTCCTCTGAGTCTACTCTCCTAACCTTGATCCCCTAGGTGATCAACCATCTCCATGATCAGGTGATACTGCCTTAGAATATGTCTGGATCACTGATGGGACAGACGTTCCTTGGCATAAGCCACAACTCCATTGTCACACATTGGGAGGAACTAAGTTCATCTCATGAACAAATATACATCCAGACTGCCTCTTTGGTAGCATCTGAAGTAGCGATGTATCGGGCCTTTATCGTCTAGTATGCCACGGTATCTAGCTTGGAACTCTTCCAACATACCGTCCCTTTACTGAGGGTAAAAACAATGCCTGTGACTGACTTTCAGTCGTCCTTATCACCCTGGAACACTTCCAGTGATTCTTCCCAGGACCAATTGATACCATCTCACTACAACTAGTGAGAATCCTAACATCCAATTAGATCTATCTCATAGATCCAAAGCCCAGGATTTAGGAGGTATCACTTCAATCCTATATGGAGAATCATTGTGATAAGCGGAGATTGACCGAGCGTAGCATAGGAAACTACTTCCCTATCAAGAGTATGTCATCCACGTACTCTACGAGGATCGTCGCTATACTCCCTACTACATTTTTGTTTATACAAGGTTCATCTACCATTTTGATGATGTCAAACTCTTTGACTAACTCATCAAAACAGATGTTCCAACTCCGCGATACCTGCTTTATCCTATAAAGCATTTTGTACACGTTTCCGCTGCTCCCACTGTCTACGAAGTCCTCTGGCTGTGTACTTATAGACATTCTCTTCTAAAACATCATTTAGAAAAGCAGTCATGGCACCCAACCGCCAGATATCGCAGTCATGGTATGTAGCCGTGGCAAGTAGGATCTGGATGGACTTAAGCATAGCTACTTGAAAAGGTTTCATCATTATCCATGCCTGGTCGATGACGAAAAACTTTAACTAGTCTAGCTTTGAAAGTCTCAACTTTTCCATCTACACCAAGTAATCTTCTCAAGATATACTTGCTCCTGATGGGGATTTAACCCTTCAGATATAGCAACCAAAGTCCATACTTTGTTGGTGTACATGGATTCCATCTCAGATCACTAAGCATCCAGCCATTCTTACAGAGTCTTACTCCTGATGGCCAGCTCGAAACTAGTTGGGTCATCATCTCATGATGCAATCCTCGCTCCCACTGTCATAAAGTAGCCGAAGTATCTCTCAGGCAGGTGAGAAACCCTACTAGATCGGCGGAGAGGCTGAGGTTCGTTGGTAACTATTGAATCCTTTGGTTTTATCAAATCATCGCTGCAGTTTGTATAGCTGGAACCTTTCCAGTTCTACATTACAGACTTTGCCTCGAGTTTGTCCGGATTTTGCTTTTCAGACATAGGCCGGTCAACCCCAAATCTTAAATAACTTAAGATATGGGCTCTTTCCTTTCCATATCACATATGAAGTGGTAGGCAACTGATTTGATCAGAACCCTATTCAATAGGTATGCATCTTCTCAAGTGCATAACTCCCAAAAGGAAATAGGAAACTCAGTAATACTCATCATAGAGCACACCTTATCATATAGGGTGTGATTGTTCCGCCCCGTTATACCATCGTGCTATGGTGTATACGGAGGAGTAATGCTGAGAGAGAATCTCATTCTCCTTTAGAATGGTCCAGGAATTCCGTGCTCAAGTATTCTCCTCCTTGATCACATCAAAGGACATAATACTTATACCCGTATTGGTTCTCTACTTCTAACTTATATTCTGTGAATATCTCAAAAGGTTCGGACTTGTGTTTCAACAGGAACATATGTCTGAATCTTGAGAGATCATCAGAGAATGTAATGAAGTATAAAGAACCGGTCTTGGTATGTGTAGACAGGGGACCTACATACATCAACATGTATCATCCCAAGAGTTCACTAACTCTTTCTCTGTTTCCAGTAAACAGAGCTATGGTCATCTTATCTATGTGACATGACTGGCGAGTTTCACAAGATGTAAATTCAAGCCAATTTAAATATGCGTCTTTATGTAACTCTAGCTAGTCGGGTCGCATTGATATGACCTAGTCTACAATACCTCAAGAAGGATCCGTTCATTTCTGAACTCTTCCTCTTGTGTGTGTTCTGTATACTAAGAACTGTAGTTTGATTTAGAACATTAATGCTTTTAGATAACGTGCCTGAACCGATCAACTTTTGATATAGGAAATGTTCAAAACATTATCCAACAATACAAAATTATATCCTTTCTTTACTAATAAAGAGACTGATATGATTTTGTTTATCAGGTTCGGTATCTAATAACATTCGTTCAGAATCAATGTATTTGTGATACAGGATGACAGTGACCAACAGACTTGGCTGCAATACTTGCCCCGTTTTCTGTCTCATGAAACTTATCACTCGTTCTCAGTTCTCTACCTTTCTGTAGCCCTATGTAACAAATTACATATCTGGGATCCTGATCTGGTATCACATACCCAGGACGTAGAGGATACAGAGAAAAAGTTCTTTGTAACGAACACACCCGAAGATGATGCATCAGCATGCACTCTCTTCGTTTGGGCGGCACGGGAAATCTGGTATTCCCCAATTTCCTGCTCTGTCTTATAACAATTATAAGTTGGAGCGGGACCAACGTTCCCCAGCTCAGTATAACAAGCGGGTTCGGTCAATATTCCGTATTATTATCTTGATTAAGGCGTGATATGGTCACTACCTGGAGAGAGAGAGAAGAAAACACTCAGCGTGCGCTCTTGCAAGAATAGATTGGTTATTATTTTATCTAATCAGGATGGCTTCCACTGCTTTTTATCAAATCTTCCTTCAAACCCAAAAAGGAAAGACTAGCCGGGATTAATTACACACTACAAGTTCGCCAATCTTTCAGCCAGGCCAGTGTCGGTACTTTGAGGGAGGTCCCCCGTGCTTTCGCACGAACCTAATTAATGTAAACCTCGTTTTCCCAGAGGCGTAACCCCGTTGACACCTTTCTAGACACCTACTTGATCAGCTAATTGCAATGTGTAAAACTCTCCCAGGAGTAACTCTTACTCACAGTGGGTATCGGGATCCAACTATCTCATAGAAGGTATGCAATCTCATTGCAAATTTCAACACTTGAAATTCCCGATAATATTTTGCCCCTAGCAGCTATATGACCTTAACATAGTCAACAAATCATAAGTGCTAGTCAAGTTCAACCCGTCATTTCTCGATTGAATTAAACCCACCCGCACGACCCTTAACATAGTCAACAAAGTCGCACGACTACCCTAATCCAATCGCATCATATGCTTATGCAGATAAGCACTAATTAGCCACCGCACACTACGCCTTAACATAGTCAACAAACGTAGCACGAATACTAACTAGTACTTATCTGAAATGATGGAGGGCTACGACAGGTTTTTCTGAAAACCTATTGCGTAATGAACTTGATATCGTTGTAGCATCAAATGATTTTAAAATGGAGTGTTTTTGAGGCTTTTCTAGTTTTGCTAAAGGAGTCACTCCCGGTGAAGGGATCGTCGGTCCTTTCCTCGTCGAATGAGGTGCGGGATATATCATATATATCACTGTGCAAAGCAGAACTCTTAAAAGCAATCAAAAGACAAACCGAGTGTGTAGCATCTGCCAGTTATTGCTAAAGGAGTCACTCCCGGTAAAGGGATCTCGGTCCTTTCCTCATCGAATAAGGTGCAGGATATATCATATATACCGCTGTGCAAAGCAAGAACTGTAGCTACCTTTTTTATTTTGAAATTCGATTCTACAACATCTTAGGTTTCTTTTATTTCATTAATCACATTAATGAAGTCCCATCATTTAAGTTACCTAAACATCACAGATAAATACGACGTATACTTATGCCATCCGTATTCGCCTCGATGTCCCCTCGTGCACCGTTAGGTTAGGTAACTAACGGCAGAGCGGGGTAGGGCTAGCGCGGGTGTAAAACATAAGTAACGTCTATATAATATATCATATATACTATATAAAGTATCTATCACAGAACATATCACATGATCACATCACAGATATCGCAGCAGAAGAAACATATGAAATATTGGATATACTAGGACGTCCGTGTTTTCAATACGAGCCAGTATAAAACACGGATTCCACGGTCGTGATGAATAGCCAAACCCACACCCCTAGACCCCTACGAAAGCTGCAAGCAACCCTACCAATTCTAGAGTTAGGAGACCCGGACTCGACTCCTCGAGTTGGTCTCCCACTGGACTCCAGAACCCGGTTACTTGTGCTCCCCTCCTTGGGTCTATCCTAGTGCGGAAAAGTAAATAATATACAAAAGGTGACATCTTCCGCAACCTGGAAGTGCCCCAATAAAAGAATATTACATACAGATTTTTACATGAATGAAAATGAAAAACACTCATCTCACATAAAAACCCCCGGCTATTCAAACACGACAATCCAATATAACATATCCAGCAACACATAACATCACATGTCATCAACGTAAGTAAATATGCGCATCCCAATTGTCGTTGACATATAGCAACGAAACCGGCGATATCACATATTACACTTACGGTCACAGAAAAGAAAGTGTAAAACTACAACAGTTGGAATCCGCAACCTCCTTAGACATCGCATGCCTAAACCAATGAATTCCTTAGACATCGCATGCCTAACAATTATAAACCCCGCATTTTAGTCTCATTATCGAAAACTCTTTTCAATATCAAGTCGGGCAATTCAACAAGATTCCCGAAAAACTGATCGAATGCTCGTCGCAAACTTTAGTAGGCGGCCGCACCCCCGACGCCGTCGACAAAGTGCACCAAGGCGGAATACCGCTGCCGCGAGCACCCGGACGGATGCTTTCGGCGACGGGGTTCTCCTACAGTCACTTGGTCGGGGCTATGGAGCGAGGCTGTCTATTAAGTTTACCCGGCGAGTATCCGCGTACGCTACGTGATTGCGACGGACTTTTGATCACATCAAAATTCCGTAGCAACCGATCAAGTGAGACTAAATTGCTAGATTTATAACATTCATTCAGTTATCTCATAACTACTTATGAATTCCAATTATTGTATCCCATTCCAGATAAATAGAAAATTTTAAACTTTCCGATCGAACAGTCAAACACCCAAGTTTTCCCGATACAGCTCAACTCATGAAATAAGTTCAAAGACATTCATTTCGTGCCTTAGTACCAACGGTCCAGCCGTAGAAGGGTCAAGCCAACGCCTCACATGTGGCACGCCGTACTGCCCCAAACCCTAAGGTTCAAAGGGCAGTTCAAGACGGTCACATAATCGAGTTAAGGTTTGTTGTCTTCTAGAGGGACCATCGCATTACTTGCACTACTTAGAACGTCATTAAACTACGGAAAAGTCCAACACTTGGAAATTTCCCGACAGGGGAAAAATTGGGTATTTATATCCGGTCGAACTTTTTAACATATTCAAAAATTATCCGGAAAACACATAGACAAAGCTTGATAATCCGATCGAATATACGAAACCCCAAAGCAACCCAGAATATTCAACTCTTGAATAAATATTAAAAATTTCCATAAAATCCAGAACCATAAAAGAGGAATTACTGTGCAAAAATTGTGGGATGATATGACAATTTGGCCGCGGAACCGCCGCACAAGCCATGCTTGTGCCGCGGTTCCGCCGCGCAATGAGGGAATCATGGGTACGGGCTTCACAGTAATTCTTACAATTCCCTGCTGAATTTTCTGCATATTTTTAATCTGGAAAAATCCCAGTTTTTGAAAAAAGTCCAGAGAGCATGTTTTGAATTAGGGTTTTGGTTCGATCGGGTTTCAAACTTCGTCTACGCATCGCCTAAGGCTCTAGCTAGGCTCTGATACCACTGTAGGGTTCCTAGGCACACTAATGAGGTCTCACAAGGCATCAACCATGCCAATTTCAAAAATTACTAGTGCCGAGAAACCCGAATACGGATCGTTAACTAGATATATAGGCGAACAGAAACAAGTAAACGACTTTACTCTAAGTGAACGGAAATACAACCTTTGTAGATCCGGTCCTCCACCTCCATAGCTCCGCAATGAAGTCTCCTCGCTGTCCAAATGGAAACTCGGGCTCTAGCGTCGGCTTCATCGGAGAAATGGGCGGGCAAGATCGTCGGCTTCTTGCCGAAGATGATCTACGTCGAGGCATCACAAGATCAAGCTCCCACTTCACCAAGTCATGAAACTTGTGAAGAAAACACCCTATACTACTTGGCAAGAGGTAGAGGATGAAGAAATAGGAAGTGGGTTCACTTTAGAATTGGATTTCTCACTCATTTCATCAAATCACCATTGTTGGAATCAAGCTTCTTCTTGAAGAAGAAGAAGAAGAAGATGAAAAATGTTATGATAAGTATATTTGAAAAAGAAAATAAAATGTATACTTATCATAATCCAACCATGGTCAAGTGTAGAGAATAAACTAGGGTTAGGTCAATGGTTAGGGTTAAGCATGAAGACAAAATGGTGACTTAGTCAAAGCTTCATGAAGCTTCAACATGCATCCAAAGAAAGCCACCATTTTGCTTTTCTTTTTCCAAAAAGAAATAAATAAATAAATGAATAAATAGATATGAAAAACAAAACCCTAACCATTTAAATAACCATGGTTTAATCTTTACACAAACTCAAGTAAGCATGTATCATCAAACATGATACAATCAAGTGCACATATACAACTTGTGAACTTCAAGTGAGAAAACCCATTTAAAGTGAACCAATACTAGTTAATGCAAAGTAATATATCAAATATATAATTATGCATTAAATCATTAAATCAACACTTGATTCAATGATCCGGTCATGTCGCACACAACCGACTAGTATACAATGTATCGATTTATCGAATCAATCCTTGATTCGATAACTAGGTTATATCGCATACAACCATTCGACACATTCATCGCGAGAATGAAATACGGTATCACATACACGCATTATTCTCGGTCCCGCACATATCTCATATGCGCTCCTATTTCGTTTCGCTTGAGCCAGGAAACCTCTGTGTAGGACTCTAAAGACTCGTCAATACGCCGGCAGCAGGTGATGATCATATCAAACACCCACAAGCCGCAAGCGGTCTGCTAAACGTAACGGCCACCCGGATATTGAGCGATCAGAAGATCGACGAGCAAGCCCGCTCACACTCCTGTGAATCCAACCAGTAACACTTACCGTACAGTCCGGTCTCGTCGTCTGATATGTCGCATATCTCGCCTAGGGGTGGTAAACGTCAGACCCCAATAGCTCGATAAGTCGTGTCGATATGAGGTCTATAACAGTTCGAGAAACTACTGGTAACACTTACCAGTAAATCTCAGCAACCCTGGCCAGGGATTTCCGGTTATAGCCAATCGAACACAGCGCAACATCAACCCCCTATACCGGGAGAGACGAATCCCCTCTTATCGCTCATTGCCTCCATGTGATTCGGGACTGTACCCAAAAACCACCGTTTTGCACGCCCTCTTGGACGTGGTAAGGTGGAAATCAAAGCACAGAGGGAACCACACAAGACTCTATGACGATCTCGGGTCGACAGACTACTCTGTACCAGTGTCACCAGAGAACTGCCATCTGACGTAAGGTATAATACCATCTGGGAGTTCTCGGCGAGTCCGTCCAGTGTACCCAGTCTCCACTGAGCACCCGTATATCATCTCTGATGTCAAACACCAATGGATATGGGATCATCCATCGTCCATCTGTATGGGTCGAGAAGGTATACGCTAGTCTACACTGGTATATCGATGTCCCGTCTCGATACACCTACGACTAGGGACTTTGAAGGATGTACTTATGGACTACCATGTCCCCACTAGTATGATCTGCATCATAGTCCAGGTAGTCAAGTACACATCCTAAGGGCTTTACCAACATGTAACAGAGAGACTATCAGTGTACACGTTAAGGTAAAGGATCAACCAGATAGCATACTATCATGTCGAGCAAGAAAGTCCTCCCTATATATGTCCAAGCATCCACTACAATATACATCCTATGTATAGTAATGGCCTCTAGGGCATACATATAACTAACATGCTCTTGCAAGATCAGATTGGTTATTATTTTATCTAATCAGGATGGCTCCCACTGTTTTTATCAAATCTTCCTTCAAACCCTAAAAGGAAAGACTAGCCGGGATTAATTACACACTACAAGTTCGCCAATCTTTCAGCCAGGCCAGTGTCGGTACTTTGAGGGAGGTCCCCCGTGCTTTCGCACGAACCTAATTAATGTAAATCTCATTTTCCCAGAGGCGTAACCTCGTTAACACCTTTCTAGACACCTACTTGATCGGCTAATTGTAATGTGTAAAACTCTCCCAGGAGTAACTCTTACTCGCAGCGAGTATCGGGATCAAACTATCTCATAGAAGGTATACAATCTCATTGCAAATTTCAACACTTGAAATTCCCGATAATATTTTGTCCTTAATATGCTATGACCTTGACGAAAGCCAACAAACCATAGCCCGCTAGTCAAGTTCAACCCGTACATTTCTTGATTGAATTAAAACCACCCGCACGACCCTTGACGAAAGCCAACAAAGCCGTACGACTACCCTAATCCAATCGCATCATATGCAGCAGATAAGCAGCACATAGCTACCGCACACTGCACCTTGACGAAAGCCAACAAATGTAGCACGAATACTATATACAACTTATCTGAAATGACGGAGGGCTACGACAGGTTTTTATGAAAACCTATTGCGTAATGAACTTGATATCGTTGCGGAATCAAATAGTTTTAAATGGAGTGTTTTTGAGGCTTTTCTAGTTTTGCTAAGGGGGTCACACCCGGTGAAGGGATCGTCGGCCCTTTCCTCATCGAATAAGGTGCAGGATATATCATATATACCGCTGTGCAAAGAAGAAACTATAGAAGCAATCAAAAGACAAACCGAGGGTTGTAGCATCTGCCAGTTATTGCTAAAGGAGTCACTCCCGGTGAAGGGATCTCGGTCCTTTCCTTATCGAATAAGGTGCAGGATGTTCTACAAGGAACACCGCGATGCAAAGCAAGAACTGTAGCTACCTGTTTTTGAAAATTCGATTCCACAACATCATTAGGTTTCTTTTTTCTTTCATTAATCATATTAATGAAGTCCCATCATTTAAGTACCTAAACATCACAGATAAATACGACGTACACTTATGCCATCCACATTCGCCTCGATGTCCCCTCGTGCACCGTTAGGTTAGGTAACTAACTGCAGAGCGGGGCAGGGCTAGCACGGGAGTAAAACATAAGTAACGTCTATATATATATCATATATACTATATATAGTATCTATCACAGCATATCAAATGATCACATCACAGATATCGCAGCAGAAGAAACATATGAAACATTGGATATACTAGGACGTCCGAGTTTTCAATATGAGCCAGTATAAAACACGTATTCCACGGTCGCGATGAATAGTCAAACCCACACCCCTAGACCCCTACTAGAGCGGCAAGCAACCCTACCAATTCTAGAGTTAGGAGACCCGGACTCGACTCCTCGAGTTGGTCTCCCACTGGACTCCAGAACCCGGTTACTTGTGCCCTCCTCCTTGGATCTATCCTAGTGCGGAAAGGTAAATAATATACAAAAGGTGACATCTTCCGCAACCTGGAAGTGCCCCAATAAAAGAATATTACATACAAGTTTTTACATAAATGAAAATGAAAAACACTCATCTCACATAAAACCCCCCCGGCTATTCAAACACGACGATCCAATATAACATATCCAGCAACACATAACACCACATGTCATCAACGTAAGTAAACATGCGTATCCCAATTGTCGTTGATATATAGCAACGAAACCGGCGATATCACATATTACACTTACGGTCACAGAAAAGAAAGTGTAAAACTACAATAGTTGGAATCCGCAACTTGCATAGACATCGCATGCCTAACCAAATGAATTCCTTAGACATCACATGCCTAACAATTATAAACCCCGCATTTTAGTCTTATTTATCGAAAACTCTTATCAATATCAAGTCGGGCAATTCAACAGGATTCCCGACATTCTGATTGAATACTCGTTGCAAACTTTAGTGGACGGCCGCACCCTCGATACCGTCGACGAAGTGCACCAAGGCGGAACACCGCTACCACGAGCACCCGAATGGATGCTTTCGGCGACGGGGTTCTCCTATAGTCCCTTGGTCGGGGCTAAGGGGTGTAGCTATCTATTAAGTTTATCCGGCGAGGATCCGCGTACGCTACGTGATTGCGACGGACTTTTGATCACATCAAAATTCCGTGGCAACCGATCAAGTGAGACTAAAGTGCTATGCTTATAACATTCAAATCAGTTATCTCATAACTCCTTATGGATTCCAAATATTGTATCACATTCCGGACAAATAGAAAATGTTAAAACTTTCCGATCGAACAATCAAACACCCAACTTTTCCCGAAATAGCTCAACACATGAAATAAGTTTAAATACATTCACTTCATGCCTCAGTACCAACGGTCCAGCCGTAGAAGGGTCAAGCCAACGCCTCACATATGGCACGCCGTACTGCCCCAACCCGAAGGTTCAAACGGCAGTTCAAGACGGTCACATAATCGAGTTAAGGTTTGTTGTCTTCTAGAGGGTCCATCGCGTTACTTGCACTACTTAGAACATTCTTAAACCACGGGAAAATCCAACACTTGGAAATTTCCCGGCAGGGGAAAAAGTGGGTATTTATATCCGGTCGAACTTTTTAACATATTCAAAAATTATCCGGAAAAATACAGACAAAGTTAAAGATTCCGATCGAATCGTCGAACTCCCAATACAACCCAGAAAACTCAACACTTGAGTATACATTAAAAATTTCCAGAAGATTCAGTAAACCAATAAGGAAGTTACTGTGCAAAAATAAAGTACCAATGTGACTTAACGGCCGCGGAACCGCCGCACGAGCCATGCTCGTGCCGCGTTTCCGCGGCGACTTAATCAAATTAGCCACTCGTTTTTCACAGTAACTCCTAAAATCGCCTGCTGATTTTTCTGCATATTTTTAATTTGGAAAAATCCACATTTTCAAAAAATGTAAAGAGAAGGGTTGAAAATTAGGGTTTCGGGTTCGATCGGGTTTCTAACATCGTCTACACTTCACCTAAAACTCTAGCTAGTCTCTGATACCACTGTAGGGTTCCTAGGCACACTCAAGAGGTTCCACAAGGCATCGACCATGCCAAAATCAAAATTTTATATCAAGTGCCAAGTAACCCTAAGCAAGATTGTAACTAGAGGTATAGGCGAAACAACAAGTTAACAACTTAACTAGGCAGTGAAAGTGACTACAACCTTTGTAGATTCGGTCCTCCACTTTCTTAGCTCCGTGATGATGTCCCTCCACTGCGATCATCGGATCCCGGACTCTAGCGATGGTTTCGTCAAATAAATGATCGGGCTAGGTTGTCGACTTCGATGCCGAAAATGATCTACGTCGAGGCAACTCAAGATCTAGCTCCAACTTCACCAAGTCATAAAACTTGTGAAGAAAACACCCTATACTACATGGCAAGTGGTAGAGGATGAAGAAATAGGAAGTGGGTTCACTTTGGATTTTGATTTCTCACTTGGAATCATCACTTGATCATTTTCAAGCAAAGGTTTTCTTTTTTTCTTGAAGAAGAAGAAGAAGAAAGAATATCATATGAATAATAAAATCAATTCATCTTATCATAATGCAACCTTGGGTTAGTTTAATAAGTGTAGAGAATAAACTAGGATTTAGGTTAATGGTTAGGTTAAGGATAGAAACAAAATGGTCAAAGCTTCTTGAAGCTTCAAGCAAAAAACAAAAGAAGCAACCATTTCATTTCTTGCCCTAAAATAAATGAAAAGAAATAAATAGATAAGAAAAGATAACAAAACCCTAACCATTCACTTAAACATGGTTCAAAGTAAACATACACCCAAGTTTGCATGTATCATCAAACATGATACAAACTAGTGCACAAAACTATATCATATATATAATGTGCACATCAAGTGAGAAAATCTATCTTAAGTGAACCAATACCAGTTAATGTAAAGTAATATATCAAATATATAATTATACATTAAATCATTAAATCAACACTTGATTTAACGATCCGGTCATATCGTATATGATCGACTAATATCCAATGTATCGACTTATCGAATCAATCCTCGATTCGATAACTAGGTTATATCGCATACAACTATTCGATACATTCATCGCGAGAATAGAATACGGTATCACATACACGCATTATTCTCGGTCCCGCACATATCTCATATGCGCTCCTATTTCATTTCGCTTGAGCCAGGAAACCTCTGTGTAGGACTCTAAAGACTCGTCAATACGCCGGCAGCAGGTGATGATCATATCAAACACCCACAAGCCGCAAGCGGTCTGCTAAACGTAACGGCCACCCGGTTATTGAGCGATCAGAAGATCAACGAGCAAGCCCGCTCACACTCCTGTGAATCCAACCAGTAACACTTGCCGTACAGTCCGGTCTGTTCGTCTGATACGTCGCATATCTCGCCTAGGGGTGGTAAACGTCAGACCCCAATAGCTCAATAAGTCGTGTCGATATGAGGTCTATAACAGTTCGAGAAACTACTGGTAACACTTACCAGTAAATCTCAGCAACCCTGGCCAGGGATTTCCGGTTATAGCCAATCGAACACAGCGCAACATCAACTCCCTATACCGGAAGAGACGAATCCCCTCCTATCGCTCATTGCCTCCATGTGATTCGGGACTGTACCCAAAAACCACCGTTTTGCACGCCCTCTTGGACGTGGTAAGGTGGAAATCAAAGCACAGTGGGAATCACACAAGACTCTATGACGATCTCGGGTCTACAGACTAACCTGTACCAGTGTCACCAGAGAACTGCCATCTGACGTAAGGTATAATACCATCTGGGAGTTCTCGGCGAGTCCATCCAGTGTACCCAATCTCCACTGAGCACCCGTATATCATCTCTGATGTCAAACACCAATGGATATGGGATCATCTATCGCCCATCTGTATGGGTCGAGAAGGTATACGCTAGTCTACTCTGGCATATCGATGCCCCGTTTCGATACACCCACGACTAGGGATCTTGAAGGATGCACTTATGGACTACCATGTCCCCACTAGTATGATCCGCATCATAGTCCAGGTAGTCAAGTACACATCCTAAGGGCTTTACCAACATGTAACAGAGAGACAATCAGTATACATATTAAGATAAAGAGCAACCAGATAGCATACTATCATGTCGAGCAAGAAAGTCCTCCCTATATATGTCCCAGCATCCACTACAATATACATCCTATGTACAGTAACGGCCTCTAGGGCATACATATAACTAACATCAACCTGCTCCAACTGCAACTGCAACTCCCGTTCTGCCCCATCTGGGGGTGTAACCTATGGCCCCCAAGCGGCCTCCCTTTTCACAATGCCGGTAGAGCAGGTAACACAAGCTACCACCGGATTGTTCTTCGGGACCATACTCCCACCAGTGAGCGTTAACATCCAGCTTCCACAAGAAGCGTAGAAGAAGTCGTTCTTTGATCGGCTCACTACCACCACGGCCCATCTCAACGGGTCATCCAATGCCAAGCCGACAGCATCAGTCTTCGATAGGCTGAGCCTAAACTCCAATGGGCCCGTCAAGAAGCCCACGATACCTGAAGCGGACATCCCAAAACGGATAGCCATTCCTACTCTTGAGGTCACTAAAGAATCTTCTCCCATCAAAGGATCAGTCTTTACAAGGCTGGCCACTCTGGCTCCGGCCCAAAGGTCTGTCTTTGACAGATTGGATACAGCTTCTCAACGGACATCGGTCTTCAAGAGGCTGACACCGGCGACAACCCTCTGCCAAGACGGGGGGGGGGGGTATGATGAAGTCATCCCCATAGCTGAACCAACACCATCCGCGCGATATGCTCGCCTTCATCACTAGCGCCGAGTAAGGAAGGCTAGGGGCAGCTCTCCGTCTGGACTTACTCCACCAGCTCCAACGGTGGAAATCAATGTTGTTGTTCCAATTAGGAACAACTTTGAACCATTAAGGAGGGTCCGCAAGAACTCTCCAACTGCCACGCTGAAGAGATCTCCTCCACCTATAGAGATTACTACAGAAAAGAAGCCGGAGCAGCCCCCTCAGCGGCTATCCTCCAAAATTTATAAAGTCTAGCGACAGGTCCAGGAATCGGTGATCGACCAGGACTACTCTCGCCGATCAAAGAAGCTTAAAGCTAGAAAAGGAGAAAACCATCCTGTCAAGCCATAAAAGGCGATAGCCGTTTGGGTGCCCGCTGCAACGGCCCCCTTGACTTCAAATGTTCACAAGAGAAGGAGCCCAAAGAAAGCCCCTGTGTCTCGGCGAACCGCAAGGACGCTGAACTTAAACATCTCAAGTCTGGGGGCATGGTGACACATACCGTTTATATGGCTTCCGGAAAAGTGGAAAGCCGTGCTTCCACAGGTCATCAACCGCTTACTCGATCGATAACAAAGGCTCTGGAACAACAGCAGCATAAACTTCAGGAGATGCTGACTGCAATGGCCGCACTCACTGGGCCGAAAGAAAATCCGGAGAACTCAGAGCAACGTCATGAACAAGAGGCTCATGCTGATTTCCTCCGAAGAATGCTCGAGAGGAAAGAAAAAGAGGCCGCGGAACAAGCGGCCAACATAAAACGAATGGCTTTCTTGTTCCAAGATATGGCCGGGATGATGTTACAGCCGGAACCTCCAGCTGAAGACCCCCCGATTATCATTGAATACGACAGAGGGGAGACATCAAACCCTCCTCCAGCTCTTTCAGCAGCCAAGGAGGAGACCATCTCCAAGGCCACGCTCGATGATTATATAGCTCAACAAATACGAGCTCACCAAGCGAACGAAGCAGCTGGCCAAGTTGTCAGGACTGGACGACCCTATCCAGGTTGGTACGACCAAATAACGTACCCGCCGGGATATACGATCCCTAAATTCCATGTTTATAAGGGTACGGGTAATCCACATCAGCATGTCGCTCAGTTCAGGGCTCTTTGCGGCAATACTGGAGGTGATGATAAACTTCTACTTCGCCAGTTCGTCGGTAGCTTAGCGGAGACAGCTTTTGAATGGTACTCGGAGCTTCCCGATGACTCCGTCAAAACGTTTACAGAAATAGAGTTTCTATTCACTCAGCGGTTCGCAAGTGCCAGCGAACGCACCCCGATCACGGCATTGATCAACGCCAGAGTGAAGCCGAGAGAGACTTGGGTGCAGTATGCAATCCGGTGGCGGAACCTATGGTCGAGATGCGAACAACGCATAGAAGAAGCTCCTGCCGTGGGCATGTTCATATGGACCCTTGACCCTCAGTCGACTATCTCCAAATTCATGATGTTCTTCAAGCCGACACCTTTCAGGCCTTGATCGACAAGCTGGCTCAAATGGACCAGATGGGCCATAGGCCTTTTGATTGAATGATTTTCCGGTGTGTATATTGAAAATGTATAGAAATCACAACCAAAGAAATTTTTGACCGCAATCAATAACGGTGTCGATTGTAGCGCGTTAGCGAGTGCGGATCGTCCACAGGAAAAGTGTGATCCGTTCATATTTCAATTAGATGAATTGAAAATTAAAGAAAAGAAAGAAAAGACAATTCAATTCAAGGTTTATAAAATGAATTCGAGAATCATCTAGATCTAAATCTAATTAACAAGAAAACATTAAAATCAAGATTTAAGAATTGATGATATCCAATCCAATACTCAAGAATCGAAGTGAGGCTCATAGGAATCGATCGAATCTATAGACGTGATGAAATCTATTGATTACGTTTTCTTATCCAACGATGATTTGATACTAGATCGATGATGATCAACGAGAATTAGGGATTTCTTGCGGAAACTAGGGTTTCATCATCTATCCCTTGTCCTTTCGTTAATTTCATTCACATTCTAGCCTCTAGAAAATTCAAGAATCGATCGTGGATCCTTAAATAAGAGCGAACACAATCAAGAAAGTATCGCTCGAAACTAGGTCGTCGATTCTTCAATTTACAAGAGTTTACAAAACTCATAGGACTTAAGAATCGTTTCAAGATTTGTAACATCATCATCTATTGATCGTCTCGATTCCTCCAAGAGCGGAGTTTTACTCAAACATCATAACAAGACACACAATCAAGAATTGAAATCGAATCATGATGCAAGAATGTAAAGAAAGAAAGATATAGAAATTTCACCTTTATTTATCAACAATTTTGTTACAATTCTCTCAAGATCTACAAGAGGAAAGAACTCGATCGTCGATTTCGGCTTCGCTCATCTCCTTGAGTCGCGGATCTCCTTGGATCACTTGCTCCGATGAAGTCCGGCGTCGCTTTCTAAAGGATTGAAGGCTTCATGCTTGATTTGGTACTCGGAGTTCTTGATTTTGGCTTGGATTTTGAATTGGGGATTAGGGTTTACAAGTTGTGTCACTCAACTTGTATTAGAAATGGATGTAATGAACAACCTCTTGAACAACCCAAACCATAGATCTAGATTTCCTTTTATAAGCATCACAACCTTAGATCTAGAATTCAAATTTCAAATTTCCCTCCAAAAGTTTGTTAGAGAGAGGCTTCTAGAAGAAGTTAGTTGGAGGGAATATTCTAGAGCTAGGTTGTTAGGACGAGCCTTTTGGATGAAGCCACGTAGCATTCTGGAGTCTTCTGGAAGCTATTGCCGTTACATAAGCCACGTGCAGAAAAATTAAAACCCTGATGATGTCATCACGCCGCGGATCCACGGCGCCAAGGGCACTCTGGCCGTGGATCCGCGGCACTATTGTTGCCTTGATGCTTGAAATTTAGGTGCTTATTTTGGGCTGATATTTTGGCCTTTTCCTGATGTGTTGAATCTCATTTTGCTTTCTCTATTTTTGTCAGATCTCAAGTCTTGGACTTGGCATATTTTTGTCAGCACTTTTCACCATTTCGGCTCTTTTACCTGGAATTTCCTGCACAGATTCTCGAGACAAGTGTTGCGCTATACAAAAATTATGCGACGCAATGATAAACACTCAATTTCCCTCAGAAATGCCGGTTTTAGTATGCAACACAAGTAATTTGGTATTTTACGGCTGTTTTGCTAATATGTGCTATATTAATACCGAACACCTCTAGATGAGTGCAAATGGTAGGGAAATTGACGTGTTAAAAATACAATATTTTCGACTGATCAAATTCCCCCAAACTTATTTTCGGTCGTCTCAAGCGAACTGTTTTATTAAAAAGAGAAGGAGAAAATAAAAAAAGAGAAAAACTAACTAGCACACTTTCGTAGGCAACACGATTGCATTGAGCACGTGCAACAAGCATTTAAACCTCTAGGTGTCCCTAGTAGGAGGAGTGTTGTCACGTCCCGAAAGTACGGAACATGACCGGCACTTAAACTACGAAACGTCTCGAGGCGTACGTAATCGAAGTAAACCGAAAACCCAGAAATCCAAACCAAGAAAAGTAGTAGAGTGAAGGAAAATCAATTTAAATCAAGTAGTTTTAATAGCATAAGCCGAATTATGCGTTTTTAAAAACATCAAATATTTCCTGAAAATTTCGGCAGAGTCTCCTTTGTAAATACTGGCCCCTAAACGGGATACAACATGAATAGTATACGAAATCAATAAAAAGGCATCCCCAAGCGGGAGCTAGCTCTTCGTCAATCGACGGTCACAACCACACAAGCAATATAATATACAACGCCAAGGGCGAGGATCAAAACTCAAAAGGAAACTCAAAACAGCAAGAAATCCATAAAAATACAACGCGCGACTCTAAGGTCGAAGGAATAAACATCACTGGTCTCTATCTCAAAATAAATACATGTTTGGTTGATGGGACTTCTAGATACAACTGAATAACAATATACAATGTATAATGATGGGTACGATACAAATAAACCCACCTACTAGGAAGTCACCCGAAAGAAGCAGTGCCAGCAAAGCCGTAATGATACATGTACGGCAAAACCTGCAAGAAACTGTGGCACAACGGGGTGAGTTGCCAACTCGTGAGTAGAAAAACATCTACGAACAGAAATCGCATGAACAACGCAATCCTAGGTCATACGATCATAATATATCCTTAAATATAACCAGCAGCCTAAACAATGGCTAGGATAAATATCTAACCCAAGTGTAATCCCATATGCCTGTGTCAGTGCCTCAGGTAGCAATATATCATATGGATGATGTATGAATGCATGAAAACAGAATACATGCACTTTTTATTTTAAAGAGAGAAAAGAAGTTTATATAAGTTTTGCGGTTTTCCCCCAAATCCAGAAAATCTCATGGAAATCCAAATCCAAATCCTCAATAGCATGTAAACAGTGAATATAGGCATAAAAATCCATGAATGCAGCATAACAATGAATAATAACATGCATGGAGTAACAAGTAATAACTACAATGTCTAATCTAGCATATAAGGCAAGTACACTAATATCATGTCTAAATTATTAGCTAACAACCTATGTCAATGCAATAGTATTTCTAAAGTGTACGTGGCATGGCAGTTATCGATGAAGATGTGTGTGAGCCGGCAAGTAAGTGTACGTGGTACACACGCATCATCGGTAATGGTGCTGGTGTCCTAACAGCATGATATCAACAATGCAATAGTAATCACAATATAAGTATGCGGTGCGAAGCGAACAGCAATAATGAGCGGGAGCTAAATACTAGACACAAGATAACAAATCTATATTAAATATAAATTAGTCTAACAACTACACTAAACTAAAGGCTAAGCTAATTGGCTACTGAAGGTAAGGAAACCGCCTAATCTCTGAGTCGATACATATACCTACATGTTTATGTTAGTCGGTGATCCTGCCTCAATAATATCACATCCGATACCATATCTAAAATCAGACATTCCCAAGTCAAGAGTGCGGATCAAACATCAATATATAGCTCGTACGTAAATCCGTCGTACGGCACCACAAATCTGGGTACAGGCCAGTATCACATTCATCAAAATAATCATTTGGTATCCTCTTTATCAAAGATCATAATCCGGGTACTGACCTATGTCTAGTACGATACTAATATCATCAATATAGTCATGATCTGACTGCTGATCTACAGCCTCATACAAACCGATATCATCATCATATATCGTCATAAAGAGGTATACATCGCCTAATGCGACCTATTATGAATATCTTAATATATCTTATCTCATATCACGATCACATGTCAACCATTCAATGTATAACACTATTCACATGTATCGTCGTCCTAAGATCCGCTATAACATCAGGACGTATCTCAAGTACGAATCCTTCCATATCACCGTTCTCGCAGTCTCAATCAAATCTTATCGACTCATCTCCAATCCAGGGTATGAACACATAGTCCCATACCCATGTGAACGCCTAACCATATAACCCCATATAAGCACATATGAAAGAAGAATGTATGCAAGTATGGGTGTGTGTGTATGTGTGGTGCAACCACTACTCTAGGGTTTCGCAACACTAAACTAATCCAATCACACCTAAAATCCATCTATTTCATCAACGACATAAAACAATATATATAATTAATACATGTGTGTATACGTATTCGTATACATCACCCCGAACTGCGGGGGTGCTATACGCCATCCACTCGACTTCTCCCCGTAGATATAAATCTACTCACCTGGTCCTCGCTCACCGGTGCCGACGTCGCCATGCGCTTGCTTGTCGTCTCGAAGTCCACATGGGGTACCTACATATCATAGCGCACCATATCGCATTAAAACCAAATTCAAAATCGAAACGGCATATGAAAATCAAATCGGCACGCGTATCACGCATAGGTCAAAACCTATCGCCAACGCATGCAAGAATAGCCAGACCAACCCTCGATGTCGATGTACAAACGATAAACCATCGAGAAAAACCCAAACACACTCATTTGCGCATTCACGAACACTAATTATAATATAAAATAGGTTAACATTCATAAAAACCCCAAACTCACTTTAAAAACCATTTTTCCGAAAATCTAGCAAGCAAAAATTACCCGTTTTAGTACAAAACTCGACGTTTAAACAAATCTAGGGGCCATAATACTTATTAAACATCTTGAATAAGTCATATAACCCATTTCAAAAATTCAATCTCATCAATTCTTATAAAACTAAAAATTCTAGTTTTGCAATTTATCTAATTTTAACAATTTCAACTAAAAATGCACAAAACAACAACTACACTTGGTTTTGCATGGTCCAAAGGCATTAAACCACTCGTTATAATATTAATAATGACATGAAACCATAATTATATTTTAATCTAAAGCATTTAATAATTTTCCAAAAACCCTAGTTTGCAAAATAGCTTAATTAGGACATTTTATAAGCAATGGTTTGTAATTAACAACTAGATTAGCTTTCTACAAGACTTAAGATGTTAATCCACATCACAAAACCATGCACAATTGATCACAACACAATTCCACAACAAAACCCTAACTAGAATTTCTTAATCATGCAATTAAACTCATCTAAAACCTAATTAATCACATAATTAACTTAGATAAAAACAACTAGACAACAAATTTAACAAAAGCATGAGATTATACCTCCCATGTTTGAGATCAAACTCAAGATCTAGACCTCCAATTTGAAAACCTAGCACCAAGATCCATGCTAAAAGAGATGAGGGAAAATGGGTAGGGCTTTTATTTGAATTTTTGTTTGGATTTTAGATGGAAATGGGTGAATTTTTTTGAGGGAAAATGAGGGGAGAAGAGTGAAGAGGGGCTGCTGTTTGGGACTGCAAATTTTCAGCCAGGTTGGTGTGGGGGGGTGAGGGACGAGAGAGAGTGAGGTGGAGAAAGTGGGGGAAAAGTCAAAGTCCATATTGACTTCTTTCATTTCATTTCTTTTCTTTTCTTTTCTTTTCAAAAGAAGAGGTGATTTGGAGAGAGAGAGGGAGGGCTGTCAAGATGGGGCCGGCCACATGGGGAGAGAGAGAGAGGGTGAGGTGTGGGTGTGTGGGTTAGGGAAAAAGATAAATGTATTACCCCAATTCCTGCTAACACAACATTCACTAAATAAGCCATTTTTCTTCGATATTTTCTAAACCGTTTTGGCAAACCATTTCGTTTCAGAAACAATATTTTACATGTCAGTTTAGTGTGTCATGAATTATAAAATTTGTATCAACCCATTCCAACTTGTAGTTTTCCCTAATTAAATGTATTAGTGACGGCTTAAAATAATATTAAAATAATTAATTTCGGAAAAAATTTCAGAAAATTTGAAATTTCACCAGTGGCTCAATAAACACCAAATACTAGCAATTACATATCTAGAATATGTATATTTAATTTTATAATAAAGATATTTGTATTTTGACTTTTTACAGAAAACCCCCCTTATTTTACCGATTTTCCGAAATTTCACCGAAACAATTTTCAACACGTTACAATCTTCCCCCCTTAAAGAAATTTGGTCCCGGAATTTAAATTAAAACTTTCCCCAAATACTAAAACATCTAAGCAAAACTATCAAGTCGTCGGGGCCCCGAAATCATAAATACATAAAACAAATCGTAGCGCAGCGCATGCGCATGAAAAATGAGCATATAACTCAAAATCAAAACTCCATCAAGCATCCCGCAATCATCGGAGTCATGGTAAAGACACAAATGTCAAATCCAATACAAAACCAATATGATATAACTCGAAACTATACATGTAAATATCAAATCTATATATGTAAATATCTGAAGGAAATGCATGACAAATCTCTTAAAGTCGTTGTGCAATGCGCATAACACTGCACAGTGGCGGACGTCTATCATAAGAAAATAACCATATACATATATACCTTTGTTTAAAATATACGTTCCGCCGTTTTGGGAAACAATTTAGAAGGATTTTCTTATTTTAAACGTTTCGTGTCATATCAGACACGTAGGTAAATACTGAGACTATAGCTCGCTTTTTTTTGGAATTCCCTTCGATAGCTATCAATGCATGCAAAATATATTTAGGTACTGTCCTCTGACTAGTCCTGCTCAGTACGAAAACACACAGCAAATGTCATAAAAACGTACTGCTCTATAAGAAATCAATCCCAAAATATGCATATGAATACTACGTGCGTCTGGTGTGCACGGAAATCAAAATCCATATACGTACCATACAAGTGTACAGAAACAAGATCTAAGTGCATCGGGTGTGCACGAAACATCTGTCATAGGCAATGTGTGTGCCTGACAGCAAAATCAGGTGCATCTGACATGCACGAAAAATCTCGATTTAGTGCATCTGGTGTGCACCAAATCGCATCTCAAAACATGTTCTCAACATGCGCGAAAATCTAAGGCACGAAAACTATCTCAAGTGCAACAACTGTGTAAAAATTGTAAATACTCAGTAGGTGCAACCATGGTGCATGAAAACGATATCATGAAACTCAATCATCAAAACCAAATCATGCGAATATATCGCTCAAAATACCAAAATCAAGTATGGCGGAATAGTCCCGCTCAAGCACATCCTCCAAGAATCTCTGGCCAACTGTCGTGGTCACTCATAGTATGTCTCGTCGACGATCCTGAACTCTGTCCTGCCGGTGTGCATAACATGACCACCCCTGGGCCCAAGTCTTCTCGTAATTTATTCCAGAAAGGTCCTGTCGAGGTCTCTCCCAAATCTCGTCTCTGCCGAACTGTCCGGAAGTCATCGTCTTTTACTATATCTGTTTCTTATTCCGGAATGGCTACATACTCATCGCGACTCGTTCTAGAAGGTATATCCAAGTACAATGCCTCGGCATGCGTATCGCATCTCTGATGTCAGCGGAGTGGAATGTCGTCTCATCAAGACCTCGTACGAACCTCTTACTCCGCTTTTCTCTAATGTCGACCGCTTCGGACTCATCCCGTCGTGGTTGCATGGACTGAGCTCCAACGGCCATCCTCGTATCTGGAGTCTCCCAAGAAATGCATCTCACTACCTAGCATCCGAATGAAGTCGAACCATCCGATCGATTCGTCAAAACCTCATAATCCCCCAAGAGCTCAACATCTTGGGTACAGTTTAATAGTATCAAGTATGTACCACAGCATCAATGGTCCAGCCGTAGAAGGGCAAACCCAAGCCTCACTAATGGCGCTGCGGAACTGCCGCAAACCCTAAGGTTCAAAGGCTTTCACACGGTCATTATGTCGAGTTAGGGTTTCATTCTTCTAGAGGGTCCATAGAATTGCCTGCATGTCTTTCTGAATACTTTAAACTTGGAATAATAGGTTTCTGACATTCGATCATCTCTGTCGACTCTCAACGTCTCCGTGTGAAGTCGTCTCTAGCTGGAATCAATCTATCTGATGACCTCGCATCGGAGTAGCGAACGAACCACTTGTCCTAGTCATTCATCCTCGGTGACTAGCGACCTTCTATCATCTCTTAGTACACTCGTACTGTAATAGCTCCAACATCTGGGGCGATATCTCTTCGTTCGCAGCAATAACTGGCTCGCTCGTCTGCACGCTGAACAGTGCCTCAATCATCATGAACAAGCAATACGCCAACGGTCATCAAAATCTGGCTGGCCTCTATCATTGGCTCAACCCTCTGGTGCTGATCTGCACGTCCGAGTAATCTCATACAGCAATCCATCAAACGCTCATGGCGCGAAAACATAATAAAAAGACATGTCTCTACAATCGTGTATCGCCGGAATTACGCCCTGGTCAGTCCTCATCCGTAACGAGCTCTTTCTGACCGCAACTCTAGCCGTAGCTCTCCCTGCCCGTAATCGTGGCAGCAAAACCATAACTGGTACCAATGAGGCTAGATCATAGGAAGGAATATAATACTGAACAAGGCAATGTACATCCTAAGGCTTCTTAAGTGGAGTAGCGTATCGTAAGTATGCCGCGGAACATACCCACGGTACGTCACTCTACTTTAGTCACCTATTCCATCAACCAAGGGTCATCCTACGCTCCGAAGGTAAAACCTAACGCTCTGATACCAATTTTTTCACGTCCCGAAAGTATAGAACATGACCGGCACTTAAACTACGAAACGTCTCGAGGCGTACGTAATCTACGTAAACCGAAAACCCAGAAATCCAAACCAAGAAAAGTAGTAGAGTGAAGGAAAACCAATTTAAATCAAGTAGTTTTAATAGCATAAGCCGAATTATGCGTTTTTAAAAACATCAAATATTTCCTGAAAATTTCGGCAGAGTCTCCTTTGTAAATACTGGCCCCCAAACGGGATACAACATGAATAGTATACGAAATCAATAAAAAGGCATCCCGAAGCGGGAGCTAGCTCCTCGTTAATCGACGGTCACAACCACACAAGCAATATAATATACAACGCTAAGGGCGAGGATCAAAACTCTAAAGGAAACTCAAAATAGCAAGAAATCCATAAAAATACAACGCGCGACTCTAAGGTCGAAGAAATAAACAACACTGGTCTCTATCTCAAAATAAATACATGTTTGGTTGATGGGACTTCTAGATACAACTGAATAATAATATACAATGTATAATGATGGGTACGATACAAATAAACCCACCTACTAGCAAGTCACCCGAAAGAAGTAGTGCCAGCAAAGCCGTAATGAAACCTGTACGGCAAAACCTGCAAGAAACTGTGGCACAACGGGGGTGAGTTGCCAACTCGTGAGTAGAAAAACATCTACGAACAGAAATCGCATGAACAACGCAATCCTAGGTCATACGATCATAATATATCCTTAAATATAACCAGCAGCCTAAACAATGGCTAGGGTAAATATCTAACCCAAGTGTAATCTCATATGCCCGTGTCAGTGTCTCAGGTAGCAATATATCATATGGATAATGTATGAATGCATGAAAACAGAATACATGTACTAAAGAAACTGCTTTCATAATTTAGTGAGATTTCCTTTGTATTCTTAAAATGAGGTATCATAAATGAAATCAACATAAACGGTGTCTAGCATCGACACAAAACATAAATCTCAATGTCTCAAAATCTCAGGCTCCGGCTATCCGGACTGGCCTGTATCATCAAATCTCAGTACCTCAATATCTCAAAATCTCAATGTCTCAATCTTAATATCTAAGGCGTCGTCAGTCCAGACCTGCCCCTACCATCCATCTCAAGACCACGACGGTATCCTCCGGATATCCGACGCGTCGGGTAAAATCATCGATCGGTAGTGCTCCCCTGCCAGGCTCAACGCCATCATCTGCGATCCTCTTGCCCCGGGGTACCGCACCGGGTCCACCATGTACCCGAAACGGTTCCTCCACTCCTCGAACTCGGGTCTCGAAATCCATCAGCAAACTCATGGTGGACGACTCATACATCATGGGAAAACCGCACTTTTTATTTTAAAGAGAGAAAAGAAGTTTATATAAGTTTTGCGGTTTTCCCCCAAATCCAGAAAATCTCATGGAAATCCGAATCCAAATCCTCAATAGCATGTAAACAGTGAATATAGGCATAAAAATCCATGAATGCAGCATAACAATGAATAATAACATGCATGAAGTAACAAGTAATAACTACAATGTCTAATCTAGCATATAAGGCAAGTACACTAATATCATGTCTAAATTATTAGCTAACAACCTATGTCAATGCAATAGTATTTCTAAAGTGTACGTGGCATGGCAGTTACCGATGAAGATGTGTGTGAGCCGGCAAGTAAGTGTACGTGGTACATACGCATCATCGGTAATGGTGTTGGTGTCCTAACAACATGATATCAACAATGCAATAGGAATCACAATATAAGTATGCGGTGCGGAGCGAACAGCAATAATGAGCGGGAGCTAAATACTAGACACAAGATAACAAATCTATATTTAATATAAATTAGTCTAACAACTACACTAAACTAAAGGCTAAGCTAATTGGCTACTGAAGGTAAGGAAACCGCATAACCTCTGAGTCGATACATATACCTACATGTATATGTTAGTCGGTGATCCTGCCTCAATAATATCACATCCGATACCATATCTAAAATCAGACATTCCCAAGTCAAGAGTGCGAATCAAACATCAATATATAGCTCGTACGTAAATCCGTCGTACGGCACCCCAAATCTGGGTACAGGCCAGTATCACATTCATCAAAATAATCATTTGGTATCCTCTTTATCAAATATCATAATCCGGGTACTGACCTACGTCTAGTACGATACTAATATCATCAATATAGTTATGATCTGACTGCTGATCTACAGCCTCATACAAACCGATATCATCATCATATATCGTCATAAAGAGGTATACATCGCCTAATGCGACCTATTATGACTATCTTAATATATCTTATCTCATATCACGATCACATGTCAACCATTCAATGTATAACACTATTCACATGTATCGTCGTCCCAAGATCCGCTATAACATCAGGACGTATCTCAAGTACGAATCCTGCCATATCACCGTTCTCGCGGTCTCAATCAAATCTTATCGACTCATCTCCAATCCAGGATATGAACACATAGTCCCATACCCATGTGAACACCTAACCATATAACCCCATATGAAAGAAGAATGTATGCAAGTATGGGTGTGTGTGTGTGTATGTGTGGTGCAACCACTACTCTAGGGTTTCGCAACACTAAACTAATCAATCACACCTAAAATCCATCAATGTCATCAATGACATTAAACAATATATATAATTAATACATGTATGTATGCGTATTCGTATACATCACCACGAACTGCAGGGGTGCTATACGCCATCCACCCGACTTCTCCCCGTAGATATAAATCTACTCACCTGGTCCTTGCTCGCCGGTGCCGACGTCGCCACGCGCTTGCTTGTCATCTCGAAGTCCGAATGGGGTACCTACATATCATAACGCACCATATCGCATTAAAACCAAATTCGAAATCGAAACGGCATATGAAAATCAAATCGGCACGCGTATCACGCGATAGGTCAAAACCTATCGCCTACGCATGCAAGAATAGCCAGACCAACCCTCGATGTCGATGTACAAACATCAAACCATCGAGAAAAACCCAAACACACTCATTTGCGCATTCACGAACACTAATTATAATATAAAATAGGTTAACATTCACAAAAACCCCAAACTCTCTTTAAAAGCCATTTTTCCGAAAATCTAGCAAGCAAAAATTATCCGTTTTAGTACAAAACTCGACGTTTAAACAAATCTAGCGGCCATAATACTTATTAAACATCTTGAATAAGTCATACAACCCATTTCAAAAATTCAATCTCATCAATTCTTATAAAACTAAAAATTCTAGTTTTGCAATTTATCTAATTTTAACAATTTCAACTAAAAATGCACAAAACAACAACTACACTTGGTTTTGCATGGTCCAAAGGCATTAAACCACTCGTTATAATATTAATAATGACATGAAACCATAATTATATTTTAATCTAAAGTATTTAATAATTTTCCAAAAACCCTAGTTAGCAAAATAGCTTAATTAGGACATTTTATAAGCAATGGTTTGTAATTAACAACTAGATTAGCTTTCTACAAGACTTAAGATGTTAATCCACATCACAAAAGCAAGCACAATTGATCACAACACAATTCCACAACAAAACCCTAACTAGAATTTCTTAATCATGCAATTAAACTCATCTAAAACCTAATTAATCACATAGTTAACTTAGATAAAAGCAACTAGACAACAAATTTAACAAAAGCATGAGATTATACCTCCCATGTTTGAGATCAAACTCAAGATCTAGACCTCCAATTTGAAAACCTAGCACCAAGATCCATGCTAAAAGAGATGAGAGAAAATGGGTAGGGCTTTGATTTGAATTTTTGTTTGGATTTTAGATGGAAATGGGTGAATTTTTTTGAGGGGAAATGAGGGGAGAAGAGAGAGGAGGGGCTGCTGTTTGGGGCTGCAAATTTTTGGCCAGGTTGGTGTGGAGGGGGGGTGAGGGACGAGAGAGAGTGAGGTGGAGAAAGTGGGGGAAAAGTCAAAGTCCACATTGACTTCTTTCTTTTCTTTTCTTTTCTTTTCTTTTCAAAAGAAGAGGTGATTTGGAGAAAGAGAGAGAGGGAGGGCTGTCAAGGTGGGGCCGGCCACATGGGGAAAGGGAGAGAGGGTGAGGTGTGGGTGTGTGGGTCAGGAAAAAAGATAAATGTATTACCCTAATTCCCGCTAACACAACATTCACTAAATAAGCCATTTTTCTTCGATATTTTCTAAACCGTTTTGGCAAACCATTTCGTTTCAGAAATAATATTTTACATGCCAGTTTAGTGTGTCATGAATTATAAAATTTGTATCAACCCATTCAAATTTTTAATTTTCCCTAATTAAATGTATCAGTGACGGCTTAAAATAATATTAAAATAATTAATTTTGGAAAAAATTTCAGAAAATTTGAAATTTCACCAGTGGATTAATAAACACCAAATACTAGCAATTAAATAGCTAGAATATATATATTTAATTTTATAATAATGATATTTGTATTTTGACTTTTTACAGAAAACCCCCCTTATTTTACCGATTTTCCGAAATTTCACCGAAACGATTTTCAACACGTTACAAGCGTTGTCTCCTAAGGGTTTTCAGTGGATTGCACCCACAAAATCCAATAATAAAAGGAAGACCATGAAATTTACATTTAAAGATAAGAATTGTAAAAGAAAGACTTTGAAAATTAGAGTTTCCAACTATACTCGCTTTTCGGTTGTCATGAGCCCTATCTTAATAGTCATGAAAAGATGTCAGAGTCACATCATCCCTCAATAAAACATCGTCTTTATTCTTCATTCCTATCTTTATTCCAAACATCGATCATATAACCCTACGTGTGTGTAAAGAACATCCCTACACCCGGAGAATTCAATTCAAGCTATCATACTCTTGTCCATCTGCCTCAGTACTTTTTAATTTGATGAATATTTTAGATGTGCTCACACATTTTCATGCGACCGTTAATACTTCTTGAGGTACCAACCGACCGATTACTCATGTGCTTACTTATACGGTGTATTTCCTCGTCTTGCACCACCTAACGCTTAGCAGTGACTCCCAGACCAGTTGGTCTAAGGCACTAGGTGAAGAGGCACCCTCGCTATATTTTTTTATTGCTGCCTTAGCGATAACAAAACCAGTGTTCATTTTTCTCACCAATATTTTATCTTTTATTCATATTTTTTTATTTCCTTCATACTTTGGCTTTTAGACAAGAGCATTTCAAGGTATCCTCTACTATCCTGAGCTTCAAGACGTGTGTAAGTGCGTATAGTAGGGTATCAACATTCAAATGTTTGGCTTCCAGAATAGGAACTATTTTTCAGACTTATTTTTATTCTCAGATTAGTGACTTCCTTCATCTTACTAACCCTTGGGACAACGGCTCATAACTACTTATTACTAGTTCGTTTAAGAAAACTTCTAATTTTCTAGGTTTTCTTAAATTTTTCCAATCTTTTGAATGTAATTTTTCACTATCTAATCTTTTATTATCTTATTTATGTACAAATTTATTTTTTTTGAAATTTTTTAAATTTTTATAGGTTTTGAAAATGTTTTGTGCTTATGCAAAGTAATATGCAAATGATGCGTAACTAAGCACAAACCTCCCCCAAACTTGTTTTCAACAGTGTCCTCACTGTTGCCATCCGCTAAATCTCGAAAAACCTGTAAGTCTGGGAGGAAATTTATTAATGGGGGCAAAATATTTAAGTGAAAATCCTCCCCCAAACTTATTTTTGGCTCATCATTTTGTAAAAATTTTCTTTTCAAGAGCCAGATATACACCCCCCCAAACTTGAGTTAAGCAATGTTAATCTTTGAAAATCATAAGAGGGGGTCAAGAATCATTGGTCGATGCCAAGCTTTGCAAAGACCGGAGGTCAACACCAACCATTCAAAATTTTTATCAATGTAGTGCTCAGGTTGGTGGAAGAAGAAGTGGGGAAAGGGTAAGTGGTGGAATAGAGTGTGTTTGCGTCTCGTTTTGGAGATACGATGCAGTGAATGTGATGAATTACTCGCATTCTTTTTACAGTTCAAAAGAATGGGTGGAGGTTCAATTTCATTGATTGGGAGATGACTCATCTCAACACCCGTATCATTCAAAAATGCGAGTTCATCAGCGAAGATTTACTCAAAAGTTCCATCAATACCCCGAAGAATAATATCATCACAAAGTGCGGGGTGGTCTTCACACTCTAAAAGCAGTTCATAATCGGTGTTAGTTGTTGACCCGGACAACTCGGTGGAAGAGTCCGTATGTGTATGATACATAGTTGGGTCAAACAACAACGTATGAAAAGAGTCTAGATCAGTATCATGAGGATCGTCAAATTCGCTGCTGTCGACATCCATTAATTCGACAGAACAGACCTAAGCAGTAGGTTCGGAGGGTACACTTCCCAACTTGTAAATGTTCAGCTCAATTGACCTATTCCCAAAGGATAGGGTCATAGAACCATTACGACAGTTGATGATAGCATTGGAAGTGGCCAAAAAGAGGCGACCTAAAATCACCGGAATTTGATTCCGTGGGTTCGCTATAGGCTGTGCATCAATTACAATAAAGTCCACAGGGAATACAAATTCCCCGATTTTTATCAACACATCCTCCAGTTCACCCCTAGGTTTGATGATTGATCGGTCAGCCATCTAGAGAGTTATGCTCGAGGGCTTTAACACTCCGATACCTAGTTGCTCATAGACTGAATATGGAACCAAGTTAACACTAGCGCCAAGGTCTAGTAGAGCACGGTTAATGTGTTTTTCCCCAATAGAAATAGAAATAGTAGGACAGCCAGGGTCCTTACGTTTTCTTGGTAATTGATGGGGAAAAGCCGTGTCTACAGTCTTTGCCATGAATATCTTCTTGGGCACTTGAGTCTTCCTCTTCCTAATGTATAAGTTCTTAAGAGTTTTCGCATAGGACGGAACTTGTAGGATAGCATCTAGGAGAGGGATGTTGTTGTTAACTTGCTTAAACATGTCCACAAGCTTCTCCATTTGGGCATTGGGTTTGTTGGGCCTCAACCTATTTGGAAATGGAGCTCTATCAATAAGTGTTGGGTCCAACATTTGTGGAGAAGGTTGTGGGGGTGGGAAGGATGAAGTGGGTGAAGGTTCGAGCCTTTGGGAAAACAGAGAATATGCTCGGAAGAAGACGACAAATTAGACGAAATAGGGTAAGAAGTAGAAGTGTGAGTGGAAGTGGAAGTGGAAGCCTGGGGTTCACTTGATTCCTCAACATTAATCTGTTTACCCACATGACTGTCTAGCACTCTTCCAGATCTCAACGTTGTAAGTGCATCCACATTAGTGTAATGTGAAGGTCCAGGATCAGGTAAGGGTTGAGCTGGAAGATTCCCTTTCTCTCTTGCACTCATTTCGGTTTTTAATTGTGCAATTTGAGCTTCCATCGATTTAATACTCTCACTTTGGGAGTCAGAGTTTTTCTGGATTTTATCGACGGAAGACTGAATTGTCAAAAGCAAGTTCATGAATGGAGAGGATTCATCAATACCGGTCAACTGCAAAGGGTTAGACGGTGCAGGTGTGTTGACCGGATTTTGAAAGTTTTGTGTTTGGAAGGGGTGCTGACTCAATTGGAGTGGTTGCTGTTGTGGTGGAAGAACCCTTTGGAAATTGTTTTGGGTTGGAACCGTGTTTTGAGTTTGTGATTGGTTCCAAGCAAAAGGACATTCTTCCGTCATATGTGAAGGGTTTGAACAGAAGCCACACACGGTTTTGGGAAGTGTGTATTGGTTTAGGGAGGCTGAAGAGATTTTGTTTTCTATAGCGTCGAGTTTCCTTTGTATTGTGACCATTTCGGCTCTCATTATGACGGAAACATCGAGCTGATTGACCTCTACCCTAGACGGTGGTGGTCTAATACTTTCCTATTGTAAAGTGTTTTGAGCTAAATCTTCTAGGTATTTCTAAGCTTCACCATCATCTTTAGATAGAAATTGGCAATGACACATGGTTTCAAGCATCTGTCTAGTAGTGAGATCAATACCCTCATAGATAATTCGACACAAATCCTATCTGGAGATTCTGTGATGAGGGCATTGGATAAGAAGATCCTTGAACCGTTCAACGCATTTCCAGAATGGTTCATTGGGAAGTTGGGTAAATTTGAAGATTTCGCTCCGAACACGGCTGGTCTTGTGATTGGGATAAAATTTCTTAAGGAATGCTTTTACAAATTCATCCTATTTTGAAATAGAATGTGCGGTTGTATTATAAAGCCACTTCTCGGCTAAGTCGTACAAAGTGAATGGGAGAAAACGTAGACGCAGAGCATCCACAGACAGTTGTGACGTTCCAATCATTGCGCATACGTTTTCGAATTTGGAGATAAAAGCGTATGCGTCTTCAGAATCAAGACCGTGAAATTTGGGTAACGGTTAAAAAATGCAAACAACCAAGATCAAACACGCACAATTTTTATTTTTGCGGCGCTGCGAATTTTGCAAAGAAACCTGCAGAAAATTTGTTATTGGAGCAGATTGAGAAAAAGATAAGAAAGTCAAGAAGTCACCTGAGAATTTTAGTGCACTGTAGCCTCTGACACGCGGCGGATCCGCCGCAAATGCTCCTTAATGCCGCGGAAACGCGGTCTTCTGTTGAGTTCGCTGCACAAAATTTTCACAGACTGCTCCTGATCACTTACTCAACTCTCTGGAATGCACTGAAAATTTTTCCCTTCACTCCACAGATTCCAGATTTCCTCGCAACAAATCACAACGAATCGTTTAGTGTTTGCGCGAATTTAGATCTAAAAATTTTGATGGAATAAATTTTTCAACTCAAATTTCAAAAAACGAACAAATTAGCATACGATCCCCGGCAACGGCGCCATTTGATTGAATGATTTTCCGGTGTGTATATTGAAAACGTATAGAAATCACAACCAAAGAAATTTTGTACCGCAATCAATAACGGTGTCGATTGTAGCGCGTTAGCGAGTGCGGATCGTCCACAGGGAAAGTGTGATCCGTTCGTATTTGAATTAGATGAATTGAAAATTAAAGAAAAGAAAGAAAAGACAATTCAATTCAAGGTTTATAAAATGAATTCAAGAATCATCTAGATCTAAATCTAATTAACAAGAAAACATTAAAATAAGGATTTAAGAATTGATGATATCTAATCCAATACTCAAGAATCGAAGTGAGGCTCGTAGGAATCGATCGAATCTATAGACGTGGTGAAATCTATTGATTACGTTTTCTTATCCAACGATGATTTGATACTAGATCGATGATGATCAACGAGAATTAGGGATTTCTTGCGGAAACTAGGGTTTCATCATCTATCCCTTGTCCTTTCATTGATTTCATTCACATTCTAGCCTCTAGCAAATTCAAGAATCAATCGTGGATCCCTAATTAAGAACGAACACAATCAAGAAAGTATCGCTCGAAACTAGGTCATCGATTCTTCAATTTACAAGAGTTTACAAAACTCATAGGACTTAAGAATCGTTTCAAGATTTGTAACATCATCATCATCTATTGATCGTCTCGATTCCTCCACGAGCGGAGTTTTACTCAAACATCATAACAAGACACACAATCAAGAATTGAGATCGAATCATGATGCAAGAATGTAAAGAAAGCAAGATATAGAAGTTTCACCTTTATTTATCAACAATTTTGTTACAATTCTCTCAAGATCTACAAGAGAAAAGAACTCGATCGTCGATTTCGGCTTCGCTCATCTCCTTGAGTTGCGGATCTCCTTGGATCACTTGCTCCGATGAAGTTCGGCATCGCTTTCTAAAGGATTGAAGACTTCATGCTTGATTTGATACTCGGAGTTCTTGATTTTGGCTTGGATTTTGAATTGGGGATTAGGGTTTACAAGTTGTGTCACTCAACTTATATTAGAAATGGATGTAATGAACAACCTCTTGAACAACCCAAAACCCTAGATCTAGGTTTCCTTTTATAAGCATCACAACCTTAGATCTAGAATTCAAATTTCAAATTTCCCTCCAAAAGTTTGTTAGAGAGGGGCTTCTAGAAGAAGTTAGTTGGAGGGAATATTCTAGAGCTAGGTTGTTAGGCTGAGCCTTCTAGATGAAGCCACGTGGTATTCTGGAGTCTTCTGGAAGCTATTGCCGTTACATAAGCCACGTGCAGAAAAATTAAAACCCTGATGATGTTATCAAGCCGCGGATCCGCGGCGCCAAGGGCACTCTGGCCGCGGATCCGCTGCACTATTGTGGCCTTAATGCTTGAAATTTATGTGCTTATTTTGGGTTGATATTTTTGCCTTTTCCTGATGTGTTGAATCTCATTTTGCTTTCTCTATTTCTGCCAGATCTTAAGTCTTGGACTTGGGGTATTTTTGTCAGCACTTTTCACCGTTTCGGCTCTTTTACCTGGAATTTCCTGCACAGATTCTCGAGACAAGTGTTGCGCTATACAAAAATTATGCGATGCAATGATAAACAATCAATTTCCCTCAGAAATGCCGGTTTTAGTATGCAACACAAGTAATTTGGTATTTTACGGCTGTTTTGCTAATTTGTGCTATATTAATACCGAACACCTCTAGATGAGTGCAAATAGTAGGGAAATTGACGTGTTAAAAATGCAATATTTTCGACTGATCACCTTTCCCTTCAAAATGGGGGTTTTGGAATGAAAAAGGCAAAGAGAAAGCGACTTTTGTCGCCAACGCTCAGCTACAGCCGAGTAATCCGAGACCGTTTGTTCGTCAAAGCAACAAGCCGCGATCCCTCGATGAGAAGTTGAAACGTCCTTACTCATTTCCCAGGGATAAAACAAGGAGACTGTTCGAACTGGCAGTGCGCAACGGGCTCATCACTCTACCAGATCCAAAACATCCGTTGCAACCGGGTGACGTTAACCATCCTAACTATTGTCCCTACCACAAAGTAATGGGTCACCCACTTGAAGATTGCTACGTCTTTAAAGGCTGGATTGAGGATGAATACCAAAGGGCAAATTCGCACTGTCTGACAACTGGAAGGTGAACCCGCCACAACTACATGCTCAGAAAAGGTTGGACACGCCGGGGGAATCATACTCTTTTATAAGGGAAGCTCCATAAGAAATTGTTCTTTCGGCAAAAACTAAAAGAATGCTGAAAGATCTTCAAACATGTCCGACCTATGAACAAGTGACCGAGACGTCGATAAACGACTACGGACTGCAGCATCCCAAGGCTGACCAACAAAAAAAAAGGTATGTCCATAAGCCAAATGGGTACGGATGAAAACCCAGAAGGGCTCCGTGAGTAAGAACAGCAAGGCTACCGGCGAGTTTTGTGAAAACCCGAAAGGGCGCAAGCTCGTTAAAAGACACTTGCAAGGTCTTCTCGACCCTGTAAGAAGAAACCACCTGCATGAGATCCTTACGACTCATAAGGGAGCAACACATTTAGGGATCCCCACGATTCCTAAGGAGAAATTACACATGCGAGATCCTCACGACCCGTAAGGAGAACCCTCCTTTGAGACCCTCACGGCTCATAGAATTCAAAAGCCTTAAGCTACAGGATCTGAACCTGTTCTTAAGCCATCACAACCTCTAATGTTTCCCTACAAGCGGTTCAGTATTGACCCTTGTATACAATCACGGGCGCGAATAAACATTTCCCTAACAAAGTCTCATCAGAGACTGGGGACATGTTCATATGGCGAAAGACACTTGTAAGTCCTCTCGACTTATAAGGAGAAAATACTCTTGTAAGATACTTACGACTTATAAGAGAACACACACTTAGGAATCCTCACGATTCCTAAGGAGAAAACTCACCTACAAGATCCTCACGACTCGTAGGGAGAAATACCTTTATAAGACCCTTACGGCTCATGAAGTCAAAAGCCTTAGCCGACAGGATCTTAACCCTGTTTACTAAGCCACCTTTGTTCGACAATCGACAGAGGCAAATGATGATTCGCTCCTGACAATATCCCAGTTGTAGCGATACTGATGCCTAAATCGGTATCAAATCCCAAGCTTGAGGCAAAGCAAATGCATACAAAAATAGCCGAAATGATTGGGCAACTCGCAATAAAAAGCAGCGAGTAAAAAGAAAAAATAGCTGAAATAATTGGGCACCACGAAAAATAGCCGAAATGATTGGGCAATCGCGAACTTCGCGATATAAAAGCTGAAATGATAGAGCATCGTGGAAATTAAAAAAAATGAAAGAATAAAACTTTTGCCCTGCAGGTGATGTCGCATTGACCCCTGTATACAATCCATGGGCACAAACAAGAAGGGAACCATATCGTCCCACCAGGCCTCGTCGAAGCGAAGCCAAATCTCGACGGTTCATAGACAACCTATGGACAATCTCGACATTCGTCGTAATATTGCAGACACAATGTCAACAAACGAAGCGAAGGAAGATCCCTAGCTTCAGGGTCTCGACGTCAACATCGACAACTTAGAGATCAACACCGGCGTTCTCCCTCCCTCCAACAAGATGCAGACGCAACACAAGACAATGGAGCCATGGCAAAGTCCCTAGTTCCAGGTCCCAACGGTTCACCAACAACCTAAAGACCACCTCGACGTTTGTCTCGATGCAGCAGACACGATGTTGATTGGTAGGATTTTTGCATGCTAAGTTTATTACCGAAATCAAGACGGTTTCGCTTGTAGCTAGCCGGTTGAGTACGGGTCGTCCGCACGGAGATGGGAATCTCTTTCTATGTGCTTTAACGAGTTAAGTCCAAATGTCCAGGTTTGTTTTGAGATTAACTATGTGCTAAAATGATATGTAAAGAGAGCTTGTTAGGGTTAGGATTAGGTTAGTTTGAGTTAGGAGTCGCTCACTTCTTTCGTTGCCACTCTTAATATCGGTGTTATGGTAATCGGCGATAACGGGGATTAGCACGACTAGGAAGGAACTTGCGAGTATAAGCTAGGCTTTCCAACGCATAAGTTCTTCCTTTTGGTGCTTGTCCGTCCGTTCTTGGCTCTTAGCCTTAACCTCCGGTTAATTCAACCACAACCGGTCTCACTACGGAATCACCGTTATCATGTAGGATAGGGTGCCGTAGGGAGCGGATTGTGGTTCAATTAACGGGAGTCCGATTTAAGATGTTGGGCAAGGAAAGAGTGAGAGAGATTTCCTTCTCTCAAACTTTCCTTATCCTACCCTAACAAGTATGAAAACTATTCACCCATTATAAGGAAAAGAAAATAAAACAAAGGAGGAAGATAGAAAGAAAGAGGTTAGAAGATTACAACTAGCTATTTGCGACCTCACCTCGGCAAGGATCAAGCGTAAGCATCATGGTTGTTTAAGGATAAAGGAAAAGAGAACAAGAAAGAAACAAACAACAAATAACAACAACTAGATTAGCAAAACAAAAATACAAGCAAATATAATTAACAATTACAACAAGATAAGCATGGTAAGAACAATAACTCCTTTATTCATTCTTCACTCACAAAAGCTCACTACAAGTTTTTAATGGAGAAGAGATGAGAGGAGGAAGAAGAACAACACATGTATTCTAAAATCTAAATACAAGAATAAGCACCCTTTCACTCATAATGTTCTGGGCTATTTATAGGATGGAAAATGAAAACCTAGGGCAACATTCAGAACTAAAATGGAATGACCAAACTGCCCCTCAAAAGTCTGCGTCTGATGAGCCTGTACGGCCGCGGATCCGCGGCCTAGACCCCCTATTGACCGCGGATCCGCGGCCCTATAGGGGAGTTGGGTCCTCCGGTTTTTTTTGCTTCCCTCGTCTTCTTTTGTCTGTAGTTTGGCATATGTTGTTTCTGATAATCTTTTCACATCTCTTCCAGAATTTTAGTAGATCCAAAGGTGATTGGATGTGGATCTTTTGTCATGATTTTCTTGAGCTCCGCGTAGATTTCTTGGACTTTGTGTTGCCATTGTGCTTTGTGCATGAAGATGACAATCGATTTGCCCTTTTGTCCTTTAAACTGGTGTGCGGCAACATACGGATAGAGAGCGGAGACCCGTGTTTTATCTGTGGTCGGCAGTAATCCGGAATTTGTCGTGTTTTTCCATGAATTTCACCGTTTAGAGCCGAGAACCTGTATCCTGCAATTGACTTGCAAACACGGCTCAAGAGTACCTACCGATAAGCAATGTGATAAAAATTGGGCGGTATAAAAATGCAAAAATCTGATATGAACAAACACCCCCAAACATATCATTTGCTCGTCCCGAGCAAAGCCAATTTATTCACAAAAAAATTCCTAACCTCACTTTCGCAGGGAACGTGATTGCACTGAGCACGTGCAACAAGCCGTTAAACCTCTAGGTGTCCCTAGTAGGAGGAGTGTTGTCTCCTTAAGGTTTTCAGCGGATACTACCTACAAAATCCGGTCAAGCTAGTTTTGCAAAATTACTATGATTCAAACCCCTAAAGTTTTGTTTCCGCAAATAACAATTCTATGATCCTAAGTCTAGACTATCGAACCCTTATTTTTCACAGCTCGCTTCTTATTTAACTTAAGATTTTATATGTCTTTACGTGTAGTGTAAATAGTGTCGTTAAGTTCCAGAAAGATCGAATAAAGTCATCATGTCACATAATAAAGCCCAGGTGAAAATTTTAAAAGGATCACATAAGTTTTATAAAGAGTTAAGCATTTTTCAAGTTTCGTTTTCCAGTAAGGTTTCAACTTCAGAATTTCTATCTTCCTTAACAGGAAACTAGGTCTTATTTTTCACTCCACCTTTTTCTTGTTTTCATTTCATACACACCTCTGTGAATGTGCAATAGTCTTTATCATAGAATAAAACCTTCATATCTCCGCTAAATTTTTTTTTTATAAAAGCCTGTCTTTTATCAAGATTATTCTCACACAAAGAACCGTTAGGAATTTTAACTTGGAGAGAACACTTGCTTGACTTTGCTTTAATCTGGACTTTCTAGGCTTCTTAACGAGCTTTGGGCCAATCCACCCAAACCAGTTGGCTTTAGGGCATTAGGTGTAGAGACACCCCAGCGGACTTAATTACTCAAGTTACCCGGGCCCAAAAACAAAAGACAATTACGCGTGAAAATCATGATGATTCAATGCGAACGGAGATATAAACGGCAGTTCAGTTATTTTTTTGGATAAAAGACGTGTTTTAGTGGGTTAGGTGTGTAATCATTCCAATCACGTTTCAGATGGGTTATTCTTCAGACTTAGTTCCAATTAAGGCATCAATGACATTCCTTCATATTCACTTTACTTCATAAACTATTCTTGATATTACTTATTTCAGAACAAACCTATTTGATCCTCAGAAAATCATTTATCCATTTAAAAGTTTTTAGACATAAAAGACTTGTCATCTAATTTCCAAAACTCACGACACGTGTAGTGTGATGTAAAGACGTATATCAGCTATAGTTAACTTCAAAGGAGAGTTATCTTTCAGGTTTTCAAAATCTAGAAATAAGATTTAGTTATTCTTATCTTATCAAACAAAACCGTCGAAATGTTGAATCAGAGTTCTCCCACTAGCTAGCTTGACAGAAAAGTTTTTATATTTTTAGAAAATTTTCTGATTTTTATGGATTTTATGGATTTTAGTATGCAGATGCAAAATATACATATGAATGCGAAGGTTAGAAATGCGTACCGAGCGTACCCCCAAACTTAAACTGGACAGTGTCCTCACTGTCATTGCATGAAGATATCATTTGAAGGGTCAAAATTGTCGGTTAGATATACACAAATTTTTTTTAAAAGAGAAAAAAAAATGGAAAAGAATATCCACAAATAAATACAAAATGGTATATACATACCCCCAAACTTATTTGGAACAGTGTCCACTGTTTTTAGCTGGATAACCGAAGTTTGGTGGTAGGCAGAGGAAGATTATGCAGGGTAAACCTGCTTCTGTAAGACCAGGAGCTCCTCTGTTGGTTCGGCGCTAAGGTACGGTTTAAGTCGGTGTCCGTTTACTTTGAAAAATGAACCGTCCTTTGGATTCTCCAAATCCACAGCACCATGCGGATACACATTCCGCACAAAATACGGCCCTTTCTAGCGAGATCTGAGCTTTCCTGGATGGAGTGTAGCCGGGTGTCGTAAAGCAGTACCTGTTGACCAGGTACGAATGTCTTGCGCAAAAGGTGTTTATCGTGAAACACCTTCGTTCGATTCTTAACGACAACCGCGTTATCGTAAGCCTCATCCCTAAGCTCGCTCAATTCGTTCAACTGCAGCTTCCGATGGCTACCCGCATCTTCGAGAGACAGATTCAGCTCCTTTATCGCCCAAAATGCGTGATG
The DNA here is from genome assembly GCA_030015575.1 of Agapanthus africanus. NCBI lineage: Eukaryota > Viridiplantae > Streptophyta > Magnoliopsida > Asparagales > Amaryllidaceae > Agapanthus > Agapanthus africanus. The sequence continues at coordinate 384,347,151 of CM057350.1, forward strand.
CTCTATTTCGACAGGGAGGTGGCAAGCCTTTCCGTACACAAGCCGATCGGGAGACATGCCAAGGTCGGTCTTATAAGCGGTTCGAAATGTCCAAAGGGCATCAGTGAGTTTCAGCGACCAATCCTTACGGTTCTTGGAAACCGTCTTCTCCAGTATCTGCTTGATTTGCCGATTTGAAACTTCGGCCTGCCCACAGGTTTGGGGGTGGTAGGGCATAGATAGCTTATGATTAATGGAATATTTCCACATCAAGGCCTCGAAACTCTTATTGCAGAAATGAGTTCCATTGTCGCTAATGATCGCTCGGGGGTGCCCAAACTGGGAGAAAATGTTTTCTTTAAGAAACCTAACGACAACCTTGTTGTCGTTAGTCCGGCTGGGCACAGCCTCGACCCACTTAGAGACGTAATCAACAGCGAGAAGGATGTACAAGTTCCCGAAAGAGCTGGAAAACGGCCCCATGAAATCTATTCCCCAAACGTCGAAAATCTCCACAACCAAGATTGGTTGGAGCGGCATCTCGTTCCTCCGAGATATCCGGCCCAAGTGTTGGCACCGGGAGCAAGTCTTGCAATAGTCATGAGAGTCTTTGAAGAGTTGTGGCCAGTAGAAACCACATTGCAAGATCTTCTCAGCTGTCTTTCTGGGGCCAAAATGCCCGCCACATGCTTGATCGTGGCAAAATGATAGCACACTTTGAATTCCTCGTCAGGGACACACCGACGAATAATCTGGTCGGGACAGTACTTGAACAGATAGGGTTCGTCCCAGTAAAAGTGTTTTACTTGGGATAAGAAGCGAAGTCTGTCCTGACTTGACCATTCAGTCGGTAGTAAACCTGTGGCCAAATAGTTCACAATATCTGCGAACCAGGGTTCGCAAGATACTGTCAAGAGCTGTTCATCCGGGAAAACGTCGTTGATCGGAATATGAAGCGAAGGCGAAGAAGGAAGTCGTGAGAGATGGTCGGCGACTACGTTTTCACATCCTCTTTTGTCCTTGATGACAAGGTCAAACTCTTGAAGCAAGAGGATCCAACGTATCAGCCGAGATTTTGCATCTTTCTTCGCAAAAAGATGGCGCAGAGCAGAATGGTCAGTGTAGACAATGACTGGAGAGCCGATGAGGTAGGGCCTGAACTATTCTAAAGCAAATACAACAGCTAAGAATTCCTTCTCAGTTGTTGTATAATTAAGTTGGGAGTCGTTCAGGGTCCGGCTAGCATAATAGATTACATGCGGCATCTTGTTGATGTGTTGTCCAAGGACAGCACCAATGGCAAAGTCGGATGCATCACACATAATCTCAAATGGGTGCGTCCAGTCAGGTGAAGAAAGAATGGGAGCAGAAGTGAGTGAGCTTTTTAGTGACTCGAACGCAGTCACACAGCTCGAGTTGAAGTCGAATGGCGTGTCCTTGGACAGCAAAAGAGTCAAGGGCCTAGCAATCTTGCTAAAGTCCTTGATGAACCGTCTATAGAAACCGGCATGGCCAAGGAAGGCTCGGATGTCTCTGACGCATCTGGGAGGAGGGAGATTGGAAATGACCTCAATCTTTGCTTTGTCAACCTCTATGCCATTTTGCGAGATGATATGTCCTAAGACAATACCTTCGCGCACCATGAAGTGGCACTTCTCCCAATTCAAAGTGAGGTTCTTGTCCTTACATCGGGTAAGGACAGCGTCGAGATGCAGCAAACACTCGTTAAAGGAATCGCCGAAGATGGAGAAATCGTCCATGAAGATCTCCAGGAATTTTTCCACCATGTCTGAGAAGATTCCCATCATACACCGCTGGAAGGTAGCGGGCGCATTGCATAACCCAAAGGGCATGCGACGATATGCAAACGTGCCGAAAGGACAAGTGAATGTGGTCTTGTCCTGGTCTTTTTCGGAGATGGGAATTTGATTATAGCCGGAGTAGCCATCAAGAAAGCAGTAGTACTCGTGTCCGGCCAATCGTTCAAGCATTTGGTCAATGAAAGGTAGCGGAAAGCGGTTCTTCAGCGTTGCGGCATTGAGTTTTTTGTAATCGATGCACACTCGCCACCCAGTTTGGGTACGAATAGGGATTAACACGTTCGCCTCGTTAGTGATGACCGTTATGCCTGATTTCTTGGGGACAACGTGAATGGGGCTAACCCACTGGCTATCAGAGATAGGGTAAATGATACCACTATCCAGACACTTTACGATTTCCTTTTTCACAGCCTCCTTCATGACTGGGTTAAGTCGTCTTTGTGGATCCCTGGCTGGTTTGGCATCATCCATCAGATGAATGTGATGTTCAACGATCAGGGGATTAATCCCCTTGATGTCTGCCATTGACCAGCCAAAAGCTTGCCTATTGCTGTGCAAGACCGCGAGAAGGGCTCTCTCTTGCTCGGGAGCTAGAGAAGCCGAGATGATAACAGGGAAGGTCTCGTTCTCACCCAAGTAAGCGTACTTAAGGTGAGACGGCAAAGGCTTGAGTTTGAGCGTTGGAGGTGAAACGATTGAAGGCAAGATTGGTGAAAAGGTCTCGAAGTCAAAAGATTCCAGCAAAGGTTCAAAACGAGTGCAAGCGACCGAGTTGGATGGTTCAGGTAACTCATCCGGAAATTCGAAGGATTCAAACTAGGGTGGTGAGTGGCTAAGATCGTTCGAGAAAGTGAAACACTCGTAGTCATTGTCGGGCGCAGAAACAGCAGCAGGTTCGAAGAGGAACGCACTAGTGGCGTTAAGTTTATCGTGATCGAACAAAAACTCCTCGAATTCACACTCTTCTGGGGTGATCTCCTGGATCGAGCAAACGTCTAGTATATGAGCATTAGGTTCGGTGGGCTGATTCCCCAACCTAAAAATGTTGAGTTCAATTGTCATATTTCCAAAAGATAGGTTCATCGAACCATTGCGACAATTGATCACAGCATTTGAGGTTGCAAGGAATGGGCGACCGAGTATCACCGGAATTTGATTCCGGGGGTTAGCTACAGGCTGTGTGTCTAATGCAATGAAGTCAACGGGGAATATGAAGTCCCCAACCTTGATTAACACATCCTCTAGCTCACCCCTAGGATGGGTGATTGATCGGTCGGCCATTTGGAGAGTACAGTGTATGGGTTTCAGCTCTCCTACACCCAATTGCTCATATACTGAGTACGGAAGCAAGTTAACACTGGCACCAAGATCTAATAGTGCGCGGTTGATGTTCTTATCCCCAATGGTAATAGAAATCGTAGGACAGCCAGGGTCCTTCCGTTTTTGCGGTAAAGATTGGGTAAGAGCATCACTCACAGCACTAGCCAAGAAAACTTTCTTGGATACCTGAGACTTCCTCTTTTTCGTGCACAAGTCCTTTAAGATTTTCGCGTAGGACGGGACTTGTTGGACAGCATCTAAAAGGGGAATGTTTATGTTAACCTGCTTAAACAACTCCAGAATCTTCTCCATTTGTGGCTTTTTTTTATTGGACCTCAACCGGTTTAGAAATGGAACGTTTTTAAAATTAGTTGAGTCCAATGCTTGTGGAGGAGATTGTGGAGCTGGAGCGGATCCCAGAACTGGTGTTTTCGTGGAGTGAGAAGTGGGTCCGTTCAGAGCAGAAGAAGAAGAATGAGAGCCTTTTGAAGAATGGAGAATAGGCTCAGAAGACGAAGAAGCAGAAGAAGAAGAAGAAGAAGAAGAAGAAGAAGAAGCCGGGGTGTCATCGTCGATCCGTGTGCCAATGTTGTTTTGCAGCATCCTTCCCGATCTCAATGTAGTCACGGCACTCACATTATGGTTCTGTTGTTCAAGAGCAGCATGTACATTATGTGGGTGACCGGGATTTGGGAGTGGTTGGGATGGAAGCTTCCTCTTCTCTTGCTCGCTTAAGGCTGCATTCAGTTGTGCTATCTGGGCTTCGATAGTTTTGATGCTTTGCCCGTGAGCGGCAGTGTGTTGCACCAAGGACTGAATAGAAGACTGGATGTTGGCGGTGGATTGTGTCGATTGTTTAACGAACGCCTCCAGACTTCGTTCTAGCGAGGAAACCTTATCGTTGTTTGACGGAACAAAGTTTTTTTGAGGAAAAGAATTGTTGGGTGCAAAGTTGTTCGTCTAATTTTGAAAAGGTTGGGGTTGGAAGGGCTGCTGAAACTGATGTTGAGTTTGTTGTTGCGCTTGTTGTTGCGGCGGAGGGGTCCTTTGGAAATTGTTGCCTTGGAATTGATGCTGATCTGATTCCAGGCGAAATTGGGATGGTTCCTCCAACCGGGATTGTAGGTGGAAGAGTATGGATCATTTCTCGGTCTTTGCTGAAATGCAGCATTAACCTGATCCTGTCTTTGAGATGGTGGATTGTAAGGACACTCTTTGGTTAAGTGAGAAGGATCGGAACAACAAGCACAAATGGTACGAAGGGGAAGAACAGGGGCAGGAGCAGGAGATGAAAATTTGCTCTTTATCGCTTCAAGTTTTCTCGTTATTGCAGCCATTTCAGCTTTCATCGCAATAGAGACATCGAGTTGGTGAATTCCTACCCTAGACTGACCAGTAGAAGTGGAGGATGAAGAAGAAGAAGTTGGTCTGATGCTCTCCCATTGAAGCGTTTGTTCCGCAAGGTCGTCGAAGGATTTCCACGCTTCCTCGTCAGATTTCGATAGGAAGTGGCCCTGACAAATGGTTTCCAACAACTGCTTGGTTGCTGGGTTCAGGCCCTCGTATAAGGTTTGGCAAAGTTGCCATTTCTCAATAGCATGGTGAGGGCACTGAACAAGAAGGTCTTTATACCGGTCAAAGCACTTCCAGAAGGGTTCGGTAGGAAGCTGGGAGAATTGGTTTATTTCGTTACGGATCCTTGCGGTTTTATGATTCGGATAAAATTTCTTGAGAAACGCTTTCACAAACTCGTCCCAACTGGTTATGGAGTGGGAAGCGGTGCTATACAGCCATTTTTCAGCAAGATCGCACAAGGTGAACGGAATGACCCGTAGCCGTATAGCATCGTCCGACAGCTGGGTGGTTTTCATCATGGCACAAACGTTTTGAAATTTGTTGATGAAGATATAGGCATCTTCAGATTCAAACCCATGAAATTTCGGGAGCATGTTAATGAAGTGGGGCTTAATTTCAAAATTATCCCCATTGGCCGGTGGAAGGGAAAGACAGGTGGGAAGTGCAGAACGGGTGGGATAGAAACGATCCTGGAGCGCGATTCGCTGTGGCACTACAACAAGTGGTGGTGGTGGGTTATTCGTATCCATAGGAGGTCCAATCAATCCCTGGGAAGTTGTAGGGATGTTTGGATTAAATCCTGACATCGCGGAAGAAGAGGTTGGTGATGGTGAAGGTGAGGATGTATGAACAGAATTTGGGTCAACGTCGGAGTTGGCCGGCAAAGGTAAGGGTGAATGAGGCGTGGACGGAGTTTCGACGTCTAAGTCGATCGCGTAGTCAGTAGCGACTAACGTAACACGGACTAGGCGGGCGCTAATGTCCTGAGTCCAAGCGGACATACACTAAATGAGTTTAGTATAGTCAAAGCGGAGAAGGTGAGGGTAAGAAAACTTCAATGGAGAAATACGATGGGTGGTGGGTGAAAAATGGGACTTTGGCGACAAAGGGAAAGTTTTTATAAAAAGTTTTTGATTTTTTCCTTTTTTTTATAGAAAGAGCTTTACAGAAATATGTACGGACTTACGGCTTCAAGCAATCACAAACAAGATATGCACAATCACACCTAGATCTAGGGTCACCTAGGTCAGCTAGACAGCTCCTAACTGTTCCAAAGGGCTAGAAACAGGACCTCAAACCGTCTCTTCTCCGCCAATTGCGGCCAGGTAAGTGCCAGGTAAGTGGGAGGCTCCCCACTACGTAAGTAGTGGTCCTAATTAAGTAACCACTTTCCTTCGACACACTTGCCTAGACACCGCAAATTCAGGATAGGATAAACGGCCGATGCCTGTAATTAGTCCTCTGTCCTATTGAGCGCGAAGTCCTTAGGGCTGGGTCTAGTATTTTTTAATTAACAATGGTCAATGCATATGCTTTTGTGATTTCTAGGGTCCTGGGAAGGGTGATGAAATCCCCACCCAATCTGGATTGGTTTCAAGCCCCTTAAAGTCCGTATTAATAAATGCAAAGCAGTAACAAATCAACTGCAATCAATTTTTATTTTTTTAGCGCGGCGCAAAGAATCCTGCACAAAAACAATTTATTGAAAGGGGGAAGAGAATTTGCGCAAAGAATGCTACAGAAAACACAATTCAGTGGAGTCTATAGGAGTGGGGGAGAAGTCAGAAAAACTCACAACAATTTTGGCACCCTGAAGGCTCCAAACGGCCGCGGTTCCGCGACCTAAGCTTGCTTATGCCGCGGTTCCGCGGCAAGATGGGTGAGTTGAGCCTTCAATTTTCTTACAGGTTCTGGCCTGGGAGTCCTCTGCTTGTCTGGATTTTCTGAATCTTTATTTGCTCACTGTATCTGCTCTAGATTTTTACAGTAGATCGTTGGCTCTTGTCTTGATCCGTCGCGGTGTAGCCGCGAGATATGGGTCTAACTTCCCACGTCTTTGGCACTGAACTCGAACTTCGTATTATCCTGCACACTTGCACAAAAACTAATCAAAAATAACAAGATGATTTTTTTACAATGTATATTTTTTTTGTTTTGTTTTTTCGGTTAGCTTTATATTCACAAATTAACCCGAAATTACACAAAGAAATAAACTACCGTCTCCCCTGCAACGGCGCCATTTGATTGGTAGATTTTTTGCGTGCTAAGTTTATTACCTCAATCAAGACGGTTTCGCTTGTAGCTAGCCGGTTGAGTACGGGTCGTCCGCAGGAAGATGGGAATCTCTTTCTATGTGCTTTAACGAGTTAAGTCCAAATGTCCAGGTTTGTTTTGAGATTAACTATGTGCTAAAATGATATGTAAAGAGAGCTTGTTAGGGTTAGGATTAGGTTAGTTTGAGTTAGGAGTCGCTTACTTCTTTCGTTGCCACTCTTAATATCGGTGTTACGGTAATCGGCAACAACGGGGATTAGCACGACTAGGAAGGAACTAGCAAGTATAAGCTAGGCTTTCCAACGCATAAGTTCTTCCTTTTGGTGCGTGTACGTCCGTTCTTGGCTCTTAGCCTTAACCTCCGGTTAATTCAACCACAACCGGTCTCACTACGGAATCACCGTTATCATGTAGGATAGGGTGCCGTAGGGAGCGGATTGTGGTTCAATTAACGGGAGTCCGATTTAAGATGTTGGGCAAGGAAAGAGTGAGAGAGATTTCCTTCTCTCAAACTTTCCTTATCCTACCCTAACAAGTATGAAAACTACTCACCCATTATAAGGAAAAGAAAATAAAACAAAGGAGGAAGATAGAAAGAAAGAGGTTAGAAGATTACAACTAGCTATTTGCGACCTCACCTCGGCAAGGATCAAGCGTAAACATCATGGTTGTTTAAGGATAAAGGAAAAGAGAACAAGAAAGAAACAAACAACAAATAACAACAACTAGATTAGCAAAACAAAAATACAAGCAAATATAATTAACAATTACAACAAGATAAGCATGGTAAGAACAAGAACTCCTTTATTCATTCTTCACTCACAAAAGCTCACTACAAGTTTTTAATGGAGAAGAGATGAGAGGAGGAAGAAGAACAACACATGTATTCTAAAATCTAAATACAAGAATAAGCACCCTTTCACTCACAATGTTCTGGGCTATTTATAGGCTGGAAAATGAAAACCTAGGGCAACATTCAGAACTAAAATGGAATGACCAAACTGCCCCTCAAAAGTCTGCGTCTGATGAGCCTGTACGGCCGCGGATCCGCGGCCTAGACCCCCTATTGGCCGCGGATCCGCGGCCCTATAGAGGAGTTGGGTCCTCTGGTTTTTTGTGCTTCCCTGGTCTTCTTTTGTCTGTAGTTTGGCATATGTTGTTTCTGATAATCTTTTCACATCTCTTCCAGAATTTTAGTAGATCCAAAGGTGATTGGATGTGGATCTTTTGTCATGATTTTCTTGAGCTCCGCGTAGATTTCTTGGACTTTGTGTTGCCATTGTGATTTGTGCATGAATATGACAATCAATTTGCTCTTTTGTCCCTTAAACTGGTGTGCAGCAACATACGGATAGAGAGCGGAGACCCGTGTTTTATCTGTGGTCGGCAGTAATCCGGAATTTGTCGTGCTTTTCCATGAATTTCACTGTTTAGAGCCGAGAACCTGTATCCTGCAATTGACTAGCAAACACGGCTCAAGAGTACCTACCGATAAGCAATGTGATAAAAATTGGGCGGTATAAAAATGCAAAAATATGATATGAACAGATGTCACCCCAGCGTTCTTCCCCCAACAGGATGCAGACGCGACACAGCAACGGAGCCATGGCAAAGTCCCTAGTTCCAAGCCTCGACGGTTCACCAACAACCTAGAGACAAACCGCGACATTCGTTTCGATACAGCAGACGCAATGCCAGCAAACGAAGCGAAGGCAATATTCCTAGCTTCAGGGTTTTGACGACAACTCATATAAAACCTTGAAAGACTATCGGAGATCATCCCACACCAGCGCGGAGTGGTTATGACTCATCGAGGCTCCCAAACTGAGCCTAACCTCAAGTAAAAAGCGACATGGAATATCCCTAATGCTTGCTCTTTCGACGGTTATATCACCTGGAAGATTGCTTGAAGACGTCTTGTCCAGCCCCCAAAGGGATCAGAGACACGACAATCGTGGGGCTACTCGAACAGCAAGATTATGCGTCGAGGAATACACCAGCCAACACGACAGTGCGACGGGTAAAAAACCCTAGTACCATAGGCCCTAACGAACTTCTATTAGCAGGAGTTAACTGTGACGTTAGGACATTCTTGCGAGAACTTCTCGATTCGTCTCGACTCGTGAGGAAATTAGTGTCCTTGCGAGAACTTCTCGATTCGTCTCAACTCGTAGGGAAAAGCCTTAGGCAATGGGGATAAGGACCTGTTTCCTAAGCACTGGGGTCCTGCAAGTCGGTCCAAGATGGACCCTTGCATACTATTCACGGACCACACTCTCCAAAGTCGAATCTCAACAAGGAGGGAAACAATCACTTACAGGTCCTTTCGGCTCTTGAGGAAGAAAACTCTTTTGTGAGATCCTTACGACTCTCAAAAGAAAATACATTTAGGAATCCTCACGATTCTTAAGGAGAAGTTACACTTACGAGATCCTCACGACTCGTAAGGAGAAATACTTTTATGAGACCCTCACGGCTCATAAAATTGAAAAGCCTTAGGCAGCAGATCTGAACCTGCTTCCTAAGCCATCACTATCTCTCGAAGAGTTCAAGACAGAATGCTCTCTATCTTGAACAGGCTACGCTTACTAAGGTAACATGCCGGCAACACAGAAAGGATAAGAAAGCAAGAAATAACACAAGACGGTACGAAAGAAATGTATCTTTTATTTATAAGTTCAATTGAGTACAAGTTACATCATTTGAAAGGATAAAGAAAACTGGATACATTTTATTGAAAATTTACAAATGGTGCAAAAACAACTATTGGGAGGGAAGCGTTTTCAATAGACCAATCAGTCGCTCGCGCACCCCCCTCAGCCCCTTTTCACGGTCAGCTGCCACGGCCAACTTTGCTTCAACCTGAGCTCGTTGCTACAGGTAAGATGAAAGTTGCTCATCAATGACCCGACGAGTTGCATCACGACTCTGCGTATCCTGCTCGATGAGGTCAAGCTTCTGCCTCAGCGTTAGCCCATCGGAAATACATCGTAGAAGGCCCTCGAAGATAGCTTTCAACTGTACAGCATTGGCATCGACCTGAGCATGCAGTCGAGCAGATTCGCTTGAAGTCTCTTCACATTCTTTACGCTTTAAGGCAGCTTCTTGTTCAAGATGGAGGAAATAGGGAATGCTCTGCTCGACCTGTTAGTTATATGTATGCCCTAGAGGCCATTACTGTACATTGGATGTATATTGTAGTGGATGCTGGGACATATATAGGGAGGACTTTCTTGCTCGACATGATAGTATGCTATCTGGTTGATCTTTACCTTAACGTGTATACCGATTGTCTCTCTGTTACATGTTGGTAAAGCCCTTAGGATGTGTACTTGACTACCTGGACTATGATGCGGATCATACTAGTGGGGACATGGTAGTCTATAAGTACATCCTTCAAAGTCCCTAGTCGTGGGTGTATCGAGACGGGGCATCGATATACCAGAGTAGACTAGCGTATACCTTCTCGACCCATACAGATGGGCGATGGATGATCCCATATCCATTGGTGTTTGACATCAGAGATGATATACGGGTGCTCAGTAGAGACTGGGTACACTGGACGGACTCGCCGAGAACTCCCAGATGGTATTATACCTCACGTCAGATGGCAGTTCTCTGGTGACACTGGTACAGAGTAGTCTGTTGACCCGAGATCGTCATAGAGTCTTATGTGGTTCCCACTGTGCTTTGATTTCCATCTTACCACGTCCAAGAGGGCGTGCAAAACGGTGGTTTTTGGGTACAGTCCCGAGTCACATGGAGGCAATGAGCGATAGGAGGGGATTCGTCTCTCCCGGTATAGGGAGTTGATGTTGCGCTGTGTTCGATTGGCTATAACAGGAAATCCCTGGCCAGGGTTGCTGAGATTTACTGGTAAGTGTTACCAGTAGTTTCTCGAACAGTTATAGATCTCATATCGACACGACTTATTGAGCTATTGGGGTCTGACGTTTACCACCCTTAGGCGAGATATGCGACATATCAGACGATCAGACCGGACTGTACGGTAGTGTTACTGGTCGGATTCACTGGAGTGTGAGCGGGCTTGCTCGTCGATCTTCAGATCGCTCAATACCCGGGTGGCCGTTACGTTTAGCAGACCGCTTGCGGCTTGTGGATGTTTGATATGATCATCATCTGCTGCCGGCGTATTGACGAGTCTTTAGAGTCCTACACAGAGGTTTCCTGGCTCAAGCGAAACAAAATAGGAGCGCATATGAGATATGTGCGGGACCGAGAATGATACCAGTATGTGATACTGTATTCGATTCTCGCGATATGTGACATTGATCGGTTATATGCGATATAGCCGGGTTATCGGATCAAGTGTTGATTCGATAAGTTGTTACTGTTGAGATTAGTCGGTTATATGCGATATGACCGGATCGTTAAATTAAGTGTTGATTTAATGATTTAATGCATAATTATATATTTGATATATTACTTTGCATTTAACTAGTATCGGTTCACTTTAAATGGATTTTCTCGCTCGGGTGTGCACATTGTATATTCGATATAGTTTTGTGCACTTGCTTGTATCATGTTTGATGATACATGCCTTATGGTTAAGTGTAAAGAATTAAACTATAGTTAAGTGGGTGATTAGGGTTTTTGATTTCATTTTTATTCATTTATCTTTTTGGAAAAAGAAAAGGCAAAATGAGGAAAATGGTTGCTTTCTTTTGTTCATTCATGAACATTCATGAAGACTTTGACTTTATGACCATTTTGTCTCATGCTTAACCCTAACCACTCACTTAAACCTTAGTTAGCTCTCTACATCTAACCATGGTTCATAATATGATAAGGATGGATTTTTCTTTTCTATTCTAATATTCTTATCATAATATTTTAGCTTCTTCTTCTTCTTCCTTCAAGTGAAGAAAAGCTTGACCATCAATGGCAACTTGATGAAATGAGTGAGAAATCCAATTCTAAAGTCTACCCACTTCCTATTTCTTCATCCTCTACCTCTTGCCAAGTAGTAGAGTGTGTTTTCTTCACAAGTTTCATGACTTGGTGAAGTGAGAGCTTGATCTTGCGATGCTTCGACGTAGATCATCTTCGGCATGGACATCGACGGCCTAGCTTGCCCATTCTCCGACGAAGCCGACGCTAGAGCCCGGATTTGATTTGGACAGCGGAGAGGACGTCGTCTCGGAGCCGTGGAGGTGGAGGACCGGATCTACAAAGGTTGTATTTCCGTATCTCTTAGTTAATTGTTAACTAGTTATCTTTTCGCCTAGTTTTCTAGCAAACGATCCGTAGTCGGGTCTCTCGGCACCTAGAATTTTTGAAATTGGCATGGTTGATGCCTTGTGAGACCTCACTAGAGTGCCTAGGAACCCTACAGTGGTATCAGAGCCTAGCTAGAGCCTTAGGCGAAGTCTAGACGGATTTTGAACTCCGAACGAACCCGAAACCCTATTACAAATAGCTCTCTGGACGTTTTCCAAATTCTGGGATTTTTCCAGATTAAAAATATTCAGAAAACTCAGTAAAATAATATAAGAATTACTGTGCAAACTCAGGCGAAAGATTCATTAAATGGGGCGCGGATCCGCGGCCTTACAGTAGTCTCAGGCGGCGGATCCGCGGCCCTTTTGTCGTGTTGTGCATCCTTTTCTGCACAGTAATTCTTATATATTATTTATGGTGTTTCTGGGAATTTTTAATATTTATTCAAGAGTTGAATTTTCTGGAGTTATTTTGGGGATTCGGTGTTTCGATCGGAGTATCAAATTTTGTCTATGTGGCTCTCCGGATAAATTTTTAGAATATGTTAAAAAGTTCGACCGGATATAAATACCCAATTTTTCCCCTGTCGGGAAATTTCCAAGTGTTGGATTTTTCCGTAGTTTAACGACGTTCTAAGTAGTGCAAGTAACGCGATGGACCCTCTAGAAGAAAACAAACCTTAACTCGATTATGTGACCGTCTTGAACTGCCCTTTGAACCTTCGGGTTTGGGGCAGTACGGCGTGCCACATGTGAGGCGTTGGCTTGACCCTTCTACGGCTGGACCGTTGGTACTGAGGCACGAACTGAATGTTGTTAAACTGATTTCATGTGTTGAGCTGTATCGGGAAAACTTGGGTGTTCGAATGTTCAATCGGAAAGTTTAACATTTTCTAATTATCTGGAATGGGATACAATAATTGGAATTCACAAAAAGTTATGAGATAACTAAATGAATGTTATAAACATAGCACTTTAGTCTCACTTGATCGGTTGCCACGGAATTTTGATGCGATCAAAAGTCCGTCGCAATCACGTAGCGTACGCGGATATTCGCCGGGTAAACTTAATAGACAGCCTCACTCCATAGCCCCGACCAAGTGACTGTAGGAGAACCCCGTCGCCGAAAGTATCCGTTCGGGTGCTCGCGGCAGCGATGTTCCGCCTTGGTGCACTTCGTCGACGGTATCGGGGGTGCGGCCGCCTACTGAAGTTTGCGACGAGTATTCGATCAGGATGTCGGGAATCTTGTTGAATTGCCCGACTTGATATTGAAAAGTGTTTTCGATTTTGAGACTAGAATGCGGGGTTTATAATTGTTAGGCATGCGATGTCTAAGTAATTCATTTAGTCAGGCATGCGATGTCTGAGGTGGTTGCGGATTCCAACTGTTGTAGTTTTACACTTTCTTTTCTGTGACCGTAAGTGTAATATGTGATATCGCCGGTTTCGTTGCTATATATCAACGACAATTGGGATGCGCATATTTACTTACGTAGATGACATGTGATGTTATGTGTTGCTGGATATGTTATATTGGATCGTCGTGTTTGAATAGCCGGGGGTTTTTTATGTGAGATGAGTGTTTTTCATTTTCATTCATGTAAAAACTTGTATGTAATATTCTTTTATTGGGGCGCTTCCAGGTTGCGGAAGTTGTCACCTTTTGTATATTATTTACTTTTCCGCACTAGGATAGACCCAAGGAGGAGAGCACAAGTAACCGGGTTCTGGAGTCCAGTGGGAGACCAACTCGAGGAGTCGAGTCCGGGTCTCCTAACTCTAGAATTGGCAGGGTTGCTTGCCGCTCTCGTAGGGGTCTAGGGGTGTGGGTTTGGCTATTCATCACGACCGTGGAATCCGTGTTTTATACTGGCTCGTATTAAAAACACGGACGTCCTAGTATATCCAATATTTCATATGTTTCTTCTGCTGCGATATCTGTGATGTGATCATGTGATGTTCTTTGATAGATACAGTATATAGTATATATGATATATTATATAGACGTTACTTATGTTTTACACCCGCGCTAGCCCTGCCCCGCTCTGTCGTTAGTTACCTAACCTAACGGTGCACGAGGGGACATCGAGGCGAATGCGGATGGCATAAGTGTACGTCGTATTTATCTGTGATGTTTAGGTACATACATGATGGGACTTCATTAATGTGATTAATGAAATAAAAGAAACCTAAGATGTTGTAGAATCGAATTTCAAAATAAAACAGGTAGCTACAGTTCTTGCTTTGCACAGCGGTATATGAGATATATCCAGCACCTTATTCGATGAGGAAAGGACCGAGATCCCTTCACCGGGAGTGAATCCTTTAGCAATAACTGGCAGATGCTACACACTCGGTTTGGTTTTTGATTGCTTTTAAGAGTTTTTGCTTTGCACAGTGATATATATGATATATCCCGCACCTCATTCGACGAGGAAAGGACCGACGATCCCTTCACCGGGAGTGACTCCTTTAGCAAAACTAGAAAAGCCTCAAAAGCACTCCATTTTAAAATCATTCGATCCTACAACGATATCAAGTTCATTACGCAATAGGTTTTCAGAAAAACCTGTCGTAGCCCTCCGTCATTTCAGATAAATCCTGTTTAGTATTCGTGCTGCGTTTGTTGACCTTGTCAAGGCGCAGTGTGCGGTAGCTAACCAGTATTTATCTGCTTATGCATATGATGCAGATTGGGTTAGGGTAGTCGTGCGGCCTTGTTGACCTTGTCAAGGGTCGTGCGGGTGGGTTTGATTCAATCAAGAAATGACGGGTTGAACTTGACTTGCGGTCTATGGTTTGTTGACCTTGTCAAGGTCATAGATCGTTCGGGGCAAAATATTATCGGGAATTTCAAGTGTTGAAATTTGCAATGAGATTGCATACCTTCTATGAGATAGTTGGATCCCGATACCCGCTGCGAGTAAGAGTTACTCCTGGGAGTGTTTTATACATTACAATTAGCCGATCAAGTAGGTGTCTAGAAAGGTGTCAACGGGGTTACGCCTCTGGGAAAACGAGGTTTACATTAATTAGGTTCGTGCGAAAGCACGGGGGACCTCCCTCAAAGTACCGACACTGGCCTGGCTGAAAGATTGGCGAACTTGTAGTGTGTAATTAATCCCGGCTAGTCTTTCCTTTTAGGGTTTGAAGGAAGATTTGATAAAAAGCAGTGGGAGCCATCCTGATTAGATAAAATTATAACCAATCTATTCTTGACAGAGCGCACGCTGAGTGTTTTCTTCTCTCTCTCTCTCCAGGTAGCGACCATATCACGCCTTAATCAAGATAATAATACGGATTATTGACCGAACCCGCTTGTTATACTGAGCTGGGGAACGTTGGTCCCGCTCCAACTTATAATTGTTATAAGACAGAGCAGGAAATAGAGGATTACCAGAATTCCCGTGCCGCCCAAACGAAGAGAGTGCATGCTGATGCATCATCTTCGGGTGTGTTCATTATACAGAACTGTTTCTCAGTATCCTTTACGTCCTGGGTATATGATACCGGATCAGGATCCCAGATATGTAATCTGTTACATAGGGCTACAGATAAGTAGAGAACTGAGAACGGGTGATAAGTTTCATGAGGCAGAAAACGGGGCAAGTGTTGCAGCCAAGTCTGTTGGTCACTGTCATCCTGTATTACCAATACATTGATTCTGAACGAATGTTATTAGATACCGAACTTGATATACAAAATCATATCTCTCTCTTTATTAGTAAAGAAACGGTAAAATTTTGTATTGTTGGATAATGTTTTGAACATTTCCTATATCAAAAGTTGATCGGTTCAGGCACGTTATCTAAAAGCGTTGATGTTCTAGATCAAACTACAGTTCTTAGTATACGGAACACACACAAGAGGAAGAGTTCAGAAATGAACGGATTCTTCTTGAGGTATTGTAGACTAGGTCAGATCAATGTGACCCGACTAGCTAGAGTTACATAAAGATGCATATTTAAATTAGTTTGAATTTACATCTTGTGAAACTCGCCAGTCATGTCCCAAAGATAAGATGACCATAGCTCCGTTTACTGGAAACAGAGAAAGAGTTAATGAACTCTTGGGATAATACATGTTGATGTATGTAGGTCCCCTGTCTACACATGCCAAGACCGGTTCTTTGTATTTCATTACATTCTCTGATGATCTTTCGAGATTCAGACCTATGTTCTTGTTGAAACATGAGTCCGAACCTTTTAAGATATTCACAGAATATAAGTAAGAAGTAGAGAACCAAAATACGGGTATAAGTATTATGTCCTTTGATGAGATCAAGGAGGAGAATACTTGAGCACGGAAATCCTGGACTATTCTAAAGGAGAATGAGATTCTCTCTCAGCATTACTCTTCCGAATACACCAAAGCATGATGGTATATCGGGGCGGAGCAATCACACCCTATATGATATGGTGTGCTCTATTGAGTATTACTGAGTGACCTATTTCCTTTTGGGAGTTATGCACTTGAGAAGCTACATACCTATTGAATAGGGTTCAATCAAATCAGTTGCCTACCATTTCATATGTGATATGGAAGGGGAAGAGCCCATGTCTTAAGCTAGTTAAGATTTGGGGTTGTCCGGCCTATGTCTAAAAACAAAATCCGGACAAGCTCGAGGCAAGGTCTGTAATGTAGAACTGGAAAGGTTCCAGCTATACAAACTGCAGCTGATGATTTGAAAGAACCAAAGGATTCAGTAGATTCCAACGAACCTCAGCCTCTCCGCCGATCTAGTAGGGTTCCTCACCCATATGAGAGATACTTCTGTTTCTCTATGACAGTGGGAGCGAGGATTGCATCATGAGATGATGACCCAACTAGTTTCGACCTGGCCATCAGGAGTAGGACTCTGTGAGAATGGCTGGATGTTTATCGATCTGAGATGGAATCCTTATACACCAACAAAGTATGGACTTTGGCTGCTATATCTGAAGGGTTAAATCCCCATCAGGAGCAAGTATATCTTGAGAAGATTACTTGGTGTACATGGAAAAGTTGAGACTTTCAAAGCTAGACTTGTTAAAAGTTTGCATCATTGACCAGGTGTGGATAATGATAAAACCTTTTCAAGTAGCTATGCTTAAGTCCATCCAGATCCTACTTGCCACGGCTACATACCATGACTACGATATCTGGTGGTTGGGTGTCATGACAGCTTTTCTAAATGATGTTTAGAAGAGAGTGTCTATAAGTACACAGCCAGAGGGGTTCGTAAACAGTGGGAGCAGCGGAAACGTGTGCAAGATGCTTTATAGGATAAAGCAGGCATCGCGGAGTTGGAACATCTGTTTTGATGGATTAGTCAAAGAGTTTGACATCATCAAAATGGTAGATGAACTTTGCATAAACAAAAAGGTAGTAGGGAGTATGGTGGCGATCCTCGTAGAGTACGTGGATGACATACTCTTGATAGGGAAGAAGTTTCCTATGCTACGCTCGATCAATCTCCGCTTATCACAATGATTCTCCACATAGGATCAAAGTGATACCTACTAAATCCTGGATTTTGGATCTATGAGATAGATCTAAATGGATGTTAGGATACTCACTAGATGTAGTGAGATGGTATCAATCGATCCTGGGGAGAATCACTGGAAGTGTTCCAGGATGATAAACACGACTGAATGTCAGTCGCAGGCATTGTCTTTACCCTCAGTAAAGGGACGGTATGTTGGAAGAGTTCCAAGCTAGATACCGTGGCATACTAGACGATAAAGGCTGGATACATCGCTACTTAAGATGCTACCAAAGAGGCTGTTTGGATGTATATTGGTTCATTAGATGAACTATGTTCCTCCCATTGTGTGACAATGGAGTTGTGGCTTATGCCAAGGAACGCTTGTCCCATCAGTGATCCAGACATATTCTAAGGCAGTATCGCCTGATCATGGAGATGGTTGATCTCCAGGGTGATCGAGGTTAGGAGAGCAGACTCAGAGGACAACACGGCGGATCCACTCTCGAAGGTCTATTCCCAGAGAGAGACTTCTATGGGATGGTTGAGTATGAGATACTACAACCACTGCTACAGATGGCCCTAGTGCAAGTGGGAGATTGTTAGTTATATGTATGCCCTAGAGGCCATTACTGTACATTGGATGTATATTGTAGTGGATGCTGGGACATATATAGGGAGGACTTTCTTGCTCGACATGATAGTATGCTATCTGGTTGATCTTTACCTTAACGTGTATACCGATTATCTCTCTGTTACATGTTGGTAAAGCCCTTAGGATGTGTACTTGACTACCTGGACTATGATGCGGATCATACTAGTGGGGACATGGTAGTCTATAAGTACATCCTTCAAAGTCCCTAGTCGTGGGTGTATCGAGACGGGGCATCGATATACCAGAGTAGACTAGCGTATACCTTCTCGACCCATACAGATGGGCAATGGATGATCCCATATCCATTGGTGTTTGACATCAGAGATGATATACGGGTGCTCAGTAGAGACTGGGTACACTGGACGGACTCGCCGAGAACTCCCAGATGGTATTATACCTCACGTCAGATGGCAGTTCTCTGGTGACACTGGTACAGAGTAGTCTGTTGACCCGAGATCGTCATAGAGTCTTGTGTGGTTCCCACTGTGCTTTGATTTCCATCTTACCACGTCCAAGAGGGCGTGCAAAACGGTGGTTTTTGGGTACAGTCCCGAGTCACATGGAGGCAATGAGCGATAGGAGGGGATTCGTCTCTCCCGGTATAGGGAGTTGATGTTGCGCTGTGTTCGATTGGCTATAACAGGAAATCCCTGGCCAGGGTTGCTGAGATTTACTGGTAAGTGTTACCAGTAGTTTCTCGAACAGTTATAGACCTCATATCGACACGACTTATTGAGCTATTGGGGTCTGACGTTTACCACCCCTAGGCGAGATATGCGACATATCAGACGATCAGACCGGACTGTACGGTAGTGTTACTGGTCGGATTCACTGGAGTGTGAGCGGGCTTGCTCGTCGATCTTCAGATCGCTCAATACCCGGGTGGCCGTTACGTTTAGCAGACCGCTTGCGGCTTGTGGATGTTTGATATGATCATCATCTGCTGCCGGCGTATTGACGAGTCTTTAGAGTCCTACACAGAGGTTTCCTGGCTCAAGCGAAACGAAATAGGAGCGCATATGAGATATGTGCGGGACCGAGAATGATACCAGTATGTGATACTGTATTCGATTCTCGCGATATGTGACATTGATCGGTTATATGCGATATAGCCGGGTTATCGGATCAAGTGTTGATTCGATAAGTTGTTACTGTTGAGATTAGTCGGTTATATGCGATATGACCGGATCGTTAAATCAAGTGTTGATTTAATGATTTAATGCATAATTATATATTTGATATATTACTTTGCATTTAACTAGTATCGGTTCACTTTAAATGGATTTTCTCGCTCGGGTGTGCACATTGTATATTCGATATAGTTTTGTGCACTTGCTTGTATCATGTTTGATGATACATGCCTTATGGTTAAGTGTAAAGAATTAAACTATAGTTAAGTGGGTGATTAGGGTTTTTGATTTCATTTTTATTCATTTATCTTTTTGGAAAAAGAAAAGGCAAAAT
This sequence comes from Agapanthus africanus, assembly GCA_030015575.1. Lineage (NCBI taxonomy): Eukaryota > Viridiplantae > Streptophyta > Magnoliopsida > Asparagales > Amaryllidaceae > Agapanthus > Agapanthus africanus. The sequence goes on from CM057350.1 coordinate 384,366,726, forward strand.
GAGGAAAATGGTTGCTTTCTTTTGTTCATTCATGAACATTCATGAAGACTTTGACTTTATGACCATTTTGTCTCATGCTTAACCCTAACCACTCACTTAAACCTTAGTTAGCTCTCTACATCTAACCATGGTTCATAATATGATAAGGATGGATTTTTCTTTTCTATTCTAATATTCTTATCATAATATTTTAGCTTCTTCTTCTTCTTCCTTCAAGTGAAGAAAAGCTTGACCATCAATGGCAACTTGATGAAATGAGTGAGAAATCCAATTCTAAAGTCTACCCACTTCCTATTTCTTCATCCTCTACCTCTTGCCAAGTAGTAGAGTGTGTTTTCTTCACAAGTTTCATGACTTGGTGAAGTGAGAGCTTGATCTTGCGATGCTTCGACGTAGATCATCTTCGGCATGGACATCGACGACCTAGCTTGCCCATTCTCCGATGAAGCCGACGCTAGAGCCCGGATTTGATTTGGACAGCGGAGAGGACCTCGTCTCGGAGCCGTGGAGGTGGAGGACCGGATCTACAAAGGTTGTATTTCCGTATCTCTTAGTTAATTGTTAACTAGTTATCTTTTCGCCTAGTTTTCTAGCAAACGATCCGTAGTCGGGTCTCTCGGCACCTAGAATTTTTGAAATTGGCATGGTTGATGCCTTGTGAGACCTCACTAGAGTGCCTAGGAACCCTACACGACCCACGCAGCCCGCTGGGAGTTCACAGCCAGGACCTCGGGAGCAGGACGTCCGACCTCGAGCTCATACAGACAAGCCTCAATTTTCCTACAGTGGCTAACCCAAGACTCAACGACGCCCTCACTACGAAAGTTCACGAGCGTCGCCAGCATAGGATTAACCTCGGCAGCAAAATCTGCAGCGAATGTAAGAGCCCCCGCGTTAAGCTCCTCGATGTAATCGCTCAACATGCGCAGACTATTCGCAGTGCCTTTCGAGGATGCACGTTGAGAAAAGGGGCCTGCGGGCATTATGACTCGAGATTCGAACGGAGATGAAGTCGGTATCACCGCAGCGAAACAAATCACAGTCAAATGAAGGTTCAAGAAATAGAGAATGTTTATAAATAATGAAGTTTACTATACCGGCTGAAGTAGATGGCAAGGTCGGGAGTACTGGTGGCACAACTATTCTTTCATCTCCTCCTTCAATCTGTAGTGCTGCAGTCAAAACAAAGAAGGATTAGAAACAACTTGGCTGCCCGTAAAAAGAAAAGAAAGGACATTAGCTAAAGGCTGTACTCACCAGCGCCACTAGATGAAGCAACCTCTGACTGGAAAGAGAAATGTGGGTGCAGCACCTGATACAGGTGATCAAACAGGACTCCTGCAAGGATGTAATAATGCAATGTCAGTACATAAAGTATACTGCCTATAATGAAACCGATAGGTCACAAATCCGTACCTTCAAGCATTTGGGAGGATACGAGAGAAGGCAAAGAGGCGGCCACCGTCAAAGCAGCAGCTGGTGATGCTTCCTCGAGTGACACAACCTCAACGCTCACCATACCTGCATCAGAAACAAGAGAAGTACTGTCAGAAAGGATTGAATGGGATTGCAGAATAAAAAGGAAAGCAATGACCCAAAATCTACCTGATGAGTCACCGGTCGGAACCGCGATAAGGGCGTCACTTGATGCAGCGACTGCTTCACCCTCCTCCATCGGAACGGTTTCACCACCCGTAGCCTCATCCCCCGACTCCACGAGAATCGTCGTGACACTCGCAGTACCCGGCAACGGTAATGAACCGCAACATGAGAGAGTGGCAATTGGGGCAGTTCCAGACTCTTGAGAAAGAGTGGCTACCTCAGATTCGATCGTTGCCACCATCTCACCCGCCACTTCCTCATCAAGACTCGGCCCTGCAGGATAGGATATATGAGAATCTAAAAATTAAAACGTTGATAAAAGAACTCAATGATACGTTACCTTGGGTCAGTCTTTCAACTGCTTCGCGAGCCGCAGGTGCTGCTTGTCTGTGAGTGGTAGACAGGGCGGCCGAAGCATCCTCTGAAGGCAGCGTTACGCTCTCTTGCTGTGCGCATTCTACGCTTCCTTTCCGCCCGGGCCGTAAGAGCGGATCTTCTCAAGACCTCCGTCAACGGGACGTTATCGTCCGCGCCAATAGTTACCTCTGGAACCGTTATGACATCCATCATCGGTCGTTTAAGTAAAGCCTCTTTCGGCAGTGCTGAGGAGGCCGGGACTCCAATAGCTGACCCTGGAAGCATCTCCACGTCACCCTGCGGGATCGGCACTGTATTAGGCATGACCTGAGTCGAGGTAGTCCCTGCGATAAGATAAAAAAGGGGTCAGATCATCCATAAGAAGGGCGAATGAAGGCACAATGAGCCGAAATATACCAACGCCCAGCGAAGCGCGAATCCTCTCCTCCTCCTCAAAAGTCTTGAGGGAAGCCGCGAGAGCCTCTTTAGTGGAAAGACCTGTTAAAGAAGGAAAAGTGTCAGTTACAACATGATAATAAAAATATAATGAAATGACGAAAGGTACGATTGATATTTACTTGATTGCGCGAGGATGGCCAGTCCCACTTTGTGGCTTGCTAATCGCTCAGAAGCAGCAATAGCAGCCTCGAGATCAGTATCGTCCAGTGCTATGAATAAACCCTCGTTGGTCCCATATTCGCCCAAACCCTCACTATAAGGAGCATGAGGCTCCTGACCAAATACAACGTCGGCAGCAAGAATCGACTTCTTCTTCTTCTGCGAGCGAGTACCAGTCGCCGCCAATACAAGCTTACGCTTGACGGGCACCTTAGGACGACGAGTCCCGATATCTGAACCCATGCCAGACTCGGGAGATTCCACAGTCACCGTTTCCATGGGAGCACGGGGTATCGGCAGCTCAGGCCTATCATGCGGGACCTCGACCGCAGCAACATCTCTTAATGGAGGATGAACAATGGTCCGTTGCTTCAGAGGAACGCTTGGATTACCAGCTGGAGTAGTGCCCTTGCGATCAAGCAGCAATCGTTTCTTCTCCCTGACGACAGCGCCCATCGAGTGTTGATACCACGCCACATGCACATTCAGGGCCTTAGGAACACGGCTCGATTCACTAATGAAAAAGTGGGACCCTGTGTTTAGGCGCATAAAATGATGCAGCGCGCTTCGATTCCCTCTTCGGTAGTGGCAGGTTCTGCCAAGAAAGCCTCAAATGGGACGTCCTGATTATAGCTCAGCTGCTGGGCGAAACGATGCGGATTGTATCTCATGAATAACGCCGCATCATTTTGCCGAAATACCAGAAAGCCCGGCCTGATGGAGTACAGGTGAAGAATCTCCCGAGCTTTCAGCACAGAGGCCCCGTCTTTAAAGATGTCCTGTAATGACAGCACCATCTTCGCAGATTCCTGGCCGACGGTTAAAATTTTGTCGGTGAAGGACATGTCGTCTCCAACCATGCATGGACGAAGGAGCAAACCCCTAACTTCCCGCGGTGACGGACTTACAATGGACGCGTCGACTAGCCGCATTATCCGAGGAAACTTGCATCTATCATAAAAGGAAGGTCTTCTGTGGATGCCGAAGACCCCGAGCGCGTGCAACTCAAACCATGAGGTGAAATAATGCATTGAAAAGTTGGCAGGTTGCACCCCTGGCTCAGTAGTGTCTGCTGCCAAGCTGAGACCGTGATACAGGTGGGCTAACCCAGCAATCCCAACGGCCACTTGTATCCCAGCAACCATTCGATACACGGGGTTGAAGACAGAAGGCCTCATGTAGCGAGGGTGCATGGGAAGCGCAAACCAGCTTAACCATAAACCGAGGAACCCTAGAAAGAACGATTCCTCATCAATGCTCGGAGTGACAATTTCTGAAAAGGGAGCGATCGCGGCATTGGGAAGAAAGAAATCCTTTTGATCGGCTTCCAATATTGGCCGGCGATCTAAGCCAAAGCCGAAAGGATCATCAAGTTGTAGGGTTCCTAGGCACACTAAAAAGGTTCTACAAGGGATCAACCATGTCCAATTCTAATTTTTAGGTGCCGAGAAACCCTAAACTAGATCGATTACTAGAGTTAAGGCGAAACTACAAGCAAGCAAACAACTTTGCTACTAAGTGAATGGGAATACAACCTTTGTAGATCTGGTCCACCACTTCTTTAGCTCCGTGATAACGTCCCTCCGCTGCGATCATCGGAATCCCGGACTCTAGTGATGGTTTCGTCGGAGAAATAATCGGGCTAGGTCGTTGACTTCGATGCCGAAGATGATCTACGTCGAGGCGATTCAAACTCAAGCTCCATCTTCACTTGGTCATGAACCTTGTGAAGAAAACACCCTATACAACATGGCAAGTGGTATAGGATGAAGAAATAGGAAGTGGGTTCACTTTGGATTTGGATTTCTCACTTGATTTCAACACTTGGAATTTTCAAGAAGGGTTTTTCTTCTTCATGAAGAAGATGAAGAAGAAGAAGAAAAGAATATGAATTATATGAAAAGAAAATTCAAGTGAAGACTTATCATAATGCAACCATGGGTGAAGTTTACTTTTGTAGAGACTAAACTATGGTTTAGGTAATGGTTAGGTTAATGAGCAAAACAAAATGGTTAGACTTTTCAAAGATGCATGAAGCATCATGAAACTTCAAATGAAGACAAAGAGAGCCACCATTTTATTTCACTAAAAATAAATAAATAAAATGAATAAAACCCTAACCATTAACCTAAACATAGTGTTATCCAAACACACACCCAAGTTTGCATGTATCATCAATCATGAAACAAACTAGTGCACAAAAATATATCACATATACAACTTGTGCACTTCAAGTGAGAAAATCAATCTTAAGTGAACAAATACCAGTTAATGTAAAGTAATATATCAAATATATAATTATACATTAAATCATTAAATCAACACTTGATTTAATGATCCGGTCATACTGCATATAACCGACTAATATCAAGTGTATCAATATATCGAATCAACACTTGATTCGGTAACCCGGCTATATCACATATAATCGACCGATGATACAAATCGCGAGAATAGAATACAGTATCACATACTGGTATTATTCTCGGTCCCGTACATATCTCATATGCGCTCCTATTTCATTTCGCTTGAGCCAGGAAACCTCTGTATAGGACTCTAAAGACTCGTCAATACGCCGGCAGCAGGTGATGATCATATCAAACACCCACAAGCCGCAAGCGGTCTGCTAAACGTAACGGCCACCCGGGTATTGAGCGATCAGAAGATCAACGAGCAAGCCCGCTCACACTCCTGTGAATCCAACCAGCAACACTTACCGTACAGTCCGGTCTGTTCGTCTGATATGTCGCATATCTCGCCTAGGGGTGGTAAACGTCAGACCCCAGTAGCTTGATAAGTCGAGTCAATATGTGGTCTATAACAGTTTGAGATACTACTGATAACACTTACCAGTAAATCTCAGCAACCCTGGCCAGGGATTTCCGGTAATAGCCAATCGAACACAGCTCAACATCAACTCCCTATACCGGGAGAGACGAATCCCTTCCTATCGCTCATTGCCTCCATGTGATTCGGGACTGTACTCAAAAACCACCGTTTTGCACGCCCTCTTGGACGTGGTAAGGTGGAAATCAAAGCACAGTGGGAATCACACAATACTCTATGACGATCTCGGGTCTACAGACTAACCTGTACCAGTATCACCAGAGAACTGCCATCTGACGTAAGGTATAATACCATCTGGGAGTTCTCGGCGAGTCCGTCCAGTGTACCCAGTCTCCACTTAGCACCCGTATATCATCTCTGATGTCAAACACCAATGGATATGTGATCATCCATCACCCATCTGCATAGGTCGATAAGGTATACGCTAGTCTACTCTGGTATATCGATGCCCCGTCTCGATACACCCACGACTAGGGACCTTGAAGGATATACTTATGGACTACCATGTCCCCACTAGTATGATCCGCATCATAGTCCAGGTAGTCAAGTACACATCCTAAGGGCTTTACCAACATGTAACAGAGAGACAATCAGTGTACACGTTAAGATAAAGAGCAACCAGATAGCATACTATCATGTCGAGCAAGAAAGTCCTCCCTATATATGTCCCAGCATCCACTACAATATACATCCTATGTACAGTAATGGCCTCTAGGGCATACATATAACTAACAATCTCCTACTTGCACTAGGGCCATCTGTAGCAGTGGTTGCAGTATCTCATACTCAACCATCCCATAAAAGTCTCTATCTGGGAAAAAGCCTTTGTGAGTGGATCCGCCGTGTTGTTCTCTGAGTCTACTCTCCGAACCTCGATCATCCTGGAGATCAACTATCTCCATGATCAGGTGATGCTGCCTCAGAATACGTCTGGGTCACTGATGGGACCCGGGTTCCTGGGCCAAAGCCACACTTCCATTGTCACACAATGGTAGGAACCTAGTTCATCTCATGAACCAATATACACCCAAACTGCCTCTTTGGTAGTATCTTTGATAGCGATGTCACCAGCCTTTATCGTCTAGTTTGCCACGGTATCTAGCTTAGAACTCTTCCAACATACCGTCCATTTACTGAGGGTAAAGACAATGCCTGTGACTGACTTTCAGTCGTCCTTATCACTCTGGAACCTTTCCAGTGATTCTCCCCAGGATCAATTGATACCATCTTACTACACCTAGTGAGAATCCTAACATCCATTTAGATCTATATTATAGATCCAAAACCCAGGATTTAGGAGGTATCGCTTTGATCCTATTTGGAGAATCCTTGTGATAAGTGGAGATTGACCGAGCGTAGCATAGGAAACTCTTTTCCTATCAAGAGTATGTTGTCCACGTACAATACGAGGATGACCTCCTTACTCTCTACTACCTTTTTGTATATACAAGGTTCATCTACCATTTTGATGAAGTCAAACTCTTTGACTACCACATCAAAACAGATGTTCCAACTCCGCGATGCCTGCTTTATTCTGTAAAGCAACTTGCGCACGTTTCCGCTGCTCCCACTGTTTACGAAGCCCTCTGACTGTGTACTTATAGACGTTCTCTTCTAAATCAATATTTAGAAGAGCAGTCATGACACCCAACCACCAGATATCGTATTCATGGTATGTAGCAATGGCAAGTAGGATCCGGACGGACTTAAGCATAGCCACTGGAAAAGGTTTTATTATTATCCACACCTGGCCGATGACGAAAACCTTTAACAAGTCTAGCTTCGAAAGTCTCAACTTTTCCATCTACACCAAGTAATCTTCTTAAGATATACTTGTTCCTGATGGGGATTTAACCCTTCAGATATAGCAGCCAAAGTCCATACTTTGCTAGTGTACATGGATTCCATCTCAGATCGCTAAGCATCCAGCCATTCTTACAGAGTCCCTACTCTCGATGGCCTTCTCGAAACTAGTTGGGTCATCATCTCATGATGCATTCCTCGCTCCCACTATCATCGAGAAACCGAAGTATCTCTCAGGCGGATGAGGAACCCTACCAGATCGGCGGAGAGGCTGAGGTTCATCGGGGACTATTGAATCCTTTGGTTCTGTCAAATCATCAGTCGTAGTTTGTATAGCTGGAACTCCTTCCAGTTCTACAGAACTGACCTTGCCTCGATCTTGTCCGGATTTTGCTTTTGACATAGGCCGGACAATCCCCAAATCTTAACTTGCTTAAGAGATGGGTTCTACCCATACCATATCTCATATGGAATGGTAGGCACTGATTTGATTCGAACCCAATTCAATAGGTATGCAGCTTCTCAAGTGCATAACCCCCAAAAGGAAATAGGTAACTCAGTAATACTCATCATAGAGCACACCATATCCAATATGGTGCGATTGCTTCGCCCCGATACACCGTTGTGCTGTGATGTATACGGAGGAGTAACACTGAGAGAGAATCTCATTCTCCTTTAGAATAGTCCAAGAATTCCATGCACAAGTATTCTCCTCCCTGATCTTATCATAGGACATGATACTTATACCCGTATTTTGGTTCTCTACTTCAAACTTATATTCTGTGAATATCTCAAAAGGTTCGGACTTATGGTTCAACAGGAACATATGACTGAATCTTGAGAGATCATCAGAGAATGTAATGAAGTATAAAGAGCCGGTCCTGGAATGTGTAGACAGGGGACCTTACATACATCACCATGTAACAGTCCCAAGAGTTCATTAACTCTTTCTCTGTTTCCAGTAAACGGAGCTATGGTCATCTTATCTTTGTGACATGACTGGCAAGTTTCACAAGATGTAAATTCAAACTGATTTAAATATGCATCTTAATATAACTTCAGCTAGTCGGGTCGCATTGATATGACCTAGTCTACAATGCCTCAAGAAGGATTCGTTCATTTCTGAACTCTTCCTCTTGTGTGTGTTCTGTATACTAAGAACTGTAGTTTGATTTAGAACGTCAATGCTTTTAGATAACGTGCCTGAACCGATCAACTCTTGATTTAGGAAATGTTCAAAATATTATCCAACAATACAAAATTATATCCTTCTTTACAAATAAAGGGACTGATATGATTTTGTATATCAGGTTCGGTATCTAATAACATTTGTTCAGAATCAATGTATTCTGGTAATACAGGGTGACAGTGACCAACAGACTTGGCTGCAACACTTGCACCGTTTTCTGTCTCATAAAACTTATCACCCGTTCTCAGTTCTCTACCTTTCTGTAGCCCATGTAATATATTACATATGTGGGATCCTGATCCGGTATCAAATACCCAGGACGTAAAGGACATTGAGAAACAGTTCTCTGTAATGAACACACCCGAAGAAGATGCATCATCATGCACTTTCTTCGTTTGGGCGGCATGGGAATCCTGTTATTCCCTAATTTCCTGCTCTGTCTTATAACAGTTATAAGTTGGAGCGGGACCAACGTTCCCCAGCTCACTATAACAAGCGGGTTCGGTCAATTCATCCATATTATTATCTTGATTAAGGCGTGATATGGTCGCTACCTGGAGAGAGAGAGAAGAAAACACTCAGCGTATGCTCTTGCAAGATTAGATTGGTTATATATTTTATCTAATCAGGATGGCTCCCACTGTTTTTATCAAATCTTCCTTCAAACCCTAAAAGGAAAGACTAGCCGGGATTAATTACACCCTACAACTTCGCCAATCTTTCAGCCAGGCCAGTGTCGGTACTTTGAGGGAAGTTCCCCGTGCTTTCGCACGGACCTAATTAAAGTAAACCTCGTTTTCCCAGGGGCGTAACCCCGTTGATATCTTTCTAGACACCTACTTGATCGGCTAAATGTAATGTGTAAAATTCTCCCAGGAGTAACCATTACTCGCAGTGGGTATCGGGATCCAACTATCTCATAGAAGGTATGCAATCTTATTGCAAATTTCAACACTTGAAATTCCCGATAATTTTGCCCCTAACGTGCTATGACCTTGACGAAAGCCAACAAACCATAGTCCGCTAGTCAAGTTCAACCCGTACATTTCTTGATTAAATTAAACCCACTCGCATGACCCTTGACGAAAACCAACAAAGCCGTACGACTACCCTAATCCAATCGCATCATATGCAGCAGATAAGCAGCATATAACTACCACCTACCGCACAATGCACCTTGACGAAAGCCAACAAATGCAGCACGAATACTATATACAACTTATCTGAAATGACGGAGGGCTACGATAGGTTTTTCTGAAAACCTATTGCGTAATGAACTTGATATCGTTGTAGAATCGAATGAATTTTAAATGGAGTGTTTTTGAGGCTTTTCTAGTTTTGCTAAAGGGGTCACTCCCTGTGAAGGGATCGTCGGCCCTTTCCTCATCGAATAAGGTGCAGGATATATCATATATACCGCTTTGCAAAGCAAAAACTATAGAAGCAATCAAAAGACAAACCGAGGGTTGTAGCATCTGCCAGTTATTGCTAAAGGGGTCACTCCCGGTGAAGGGATCTCGGCCTTTTCCTTATCGAATAAGGTGCAGGATGTTCTACAAGGAACACCGCGATGCAAAGCAAGAACTGTAGATACCAGTTTTTGAAAATTCGATTCCACAACATCTTAGGTTTCTTTTCTTTCATTAATCACATTAATGAAGTCCCATCATATAAGTCCACCTAAACATCACAGATAAATATAACGTACGCTTATGCCATCCGCATTCGCCTCGATGTCTTGTCTGCACCGTTAGGTTAGGTAACTAACGGCAGAGCGAGGCAGGGGTAGCACGGGTGTAAAACATAAGCAACGTCTATATAATATATCATATATACTATATACAGCATCCATCACAGCATATCAAATGATCACAACACAGATATCGCAGCAGAAGAAACATATGAAACATTAGATATACTAGGACGTCCGTGTTTTCAATACGAGCCAGTATAAAACACGGATTCCACGGTCGCGATGAATAGCCAAACCCACACCTTTAGACCCCTACGAGAGCGGCAAGCAACCCTACCAATTCTAGAGTTAGGAGACCCGGACTCGACTCCTCGAGTTGGTCTCCCACTGGACTCTAAAACCCGGTTACTTGTGCTCTCCTCCTTGGGTCTATCCTAATGCGGAAAAGTAAATAATATACATCAACGGTGACATCTTCCGCAACCTGGAAGTGCCCCCAATAAAAGAATATTACATACAAGTTTTTTCATGAATGAAAATGAAAAACACTCATCTCACATAAAAAAAACCCCGGCTATTCAAACACGACGATCCAATATAACATATCCAGCAACACATAACATCACATGTCATCAACATAAGTAAGTATGCATGCACCGATCATCGTCGACGTATAGCAACGAAAACCGGTGATTCAACTACATACTACACTTACGGTCACAGAAAAGAAAGTGTAAAACTACAACAGTTGGAATCCGCAAACTCTTTAGACATCGCATGCCTAACCAATTATAAACCCCGCATTTCAGTCTCATTATCGAAAACTCTTTTCAATATCAAGTCGGGCAATTCAACAAGATTCCCGACATCCTGAACGAATGCAAGTCGCAAACTTCAGTAGACGGCCGCACCCCCGATACCGTCGACGAAGTGCACTAAGACGGAACACCGTTGCCGCGAGCACCCGAACGGATGCTTTCGGCGACGGGGTTCTCCTACAGTCACTTGGTCGGGGCTATGGGGTGTGGCTGTCTATTTAGTTTACCCGGCGAGTATCCACGTACGCTACGTGATTGCGACGGACTTTTGATCACATCAAAATTCCATGGCAACCGATCAAGTGAGACTAAACTGCTATGTTTATAACATCCAAATCAGTTATCACATAACTACTTGTGGATTCCAAATATTGTATCACATTCCAGATAAATAGAAAATGTTAAACTTTCCGATCGAACAATCAAACACCCAAGTTTTCCCGAAACAGCTCAACACATGAAATAAGTTTAAAAACATTCACTTCATGCCACAGTACCGACAGTCCAGCCGTAGAAGGGTCATGCCAACGCCTCACATGTGGCACGCCGTACTGTCCCAAACCCTAAGGTTCAAAGGGTGGTTCAAGACGGTCACATAATCGAGTTAAGGTTTGTTGTCTTCTAGAGGGTCCATCGCGTTACTTGCACTACTTAGAACGTCCTTAAACCACGGAAAAATCCAACACTTGGAAATTTCCCGGCAGGGGAAAAAGTGGGTATTTATATCCGGTCGAACTTTTTAACATGTTCTAAAATTACCCGGAAAAACACATAGACAAAGTTAAACAATCCGATCGAAACACCGAGTCCCCAAAACAACCCAAAAAAACTCAACTGTTGAGTATATATTAAAAATTCCCAGAAAACAGAGGAAACTGCTACGGGCATTACTGTAGAAAACTAAGCGCCTAAGCATCACATACGGCCGCGGAACCTTCGCCAAAAGTAGGGTCAGGCCGCGGTTCCGCGGCGCCACTGTAGCTTCAGGTTGTCGTTTTCTCTAGTGTGTCTTAGAATTTCCTGCTCTATTTTCTGAAGATTTTTAATTCACAAAAATCCACTGTTTTGAAAATTGTACAGAGAGGGGTGAAATGTGGGGATTTCGAGTTCAATCGGACTTCTAGCTTCGTCTACACTTCGCCTAAATCTCTAGCTAGGCTCTGATACCACTGTAGGGTTCCTAGGCACACTCAAGAGGTTCCACAAGGGATCAACCATGTCAAATTCTAATTTTTAGGTCCCGAGAAACCCTAAACTAGATCGATTACTAGAGGTAAGGCGAAACTACAAGCAAGCAAACAACTTAGCTACTAAGTGAATGGGAATACAACCTTTGTAGATCCGGTCCACCACTTCTTTAGCTCCATGATAACGTCCTTCCGCTGCGATCATCGGAATCCCGGACTCTAGTGATGGTTTCGTCGGAGAAATAATCGGGCTAGGTCGTTGACTTCGATGCCGAAGATGATCTACGTCGAGACGACTCAAACTCAAGCTCCATCTTCACTTGGTCATGAACCTTATGAAGAAAACACCCTATACAACATGGCAAGTGGTAGAGGATGAACAAATAGGAAGTGGGTTCACTTTGGATTTGGATTTCTCACTTGATTTCAACACTTGGAATTTTCAAGAAGGGTTTTTCTTCTTCATGAAGAAGATGAAGAGGAAGAAAAGAATATGAATTATATGAAAAGAAAATTCAAGTGAAGACTTATCATAATGCAACCATGGGTGAAGTTTACCTTTGTAGAGACTAAACTATGGTTTAGGTAATGGTTAGGTTAATGAGCAAAACAAAATGGTTAGACCTTTCAAAGATGCATGAAGCATCATGAAGCTTCAAATGAAGACAAAGAGAGCCACCATTTTATTTCACTAAAAATAAATGAATAAAATGAATAAAACCCTAACCATTAACCTAAACATAGTGTTATCCAAACACACACCCAAGTTTGCATGTATCATCAATTATGATACAAACTAGTGCACAAAACTATATCACATATACAACTTGTGCACTTCAAGTGAGAAAATCAATCTTAAGTGAACAAATACTATTTAATGTAAAGTAATATATCAAATATATAATTATACATTAAATCATTAAATCAACACTTGATTTAATGATCCGGTCATACTGCATATAACCGACTAATATCTAGTGTATCAATATATCGAATCAACACTTGATTCGGTAACCCGGCTATATCACATATAACCGACAGATGATACAAATCGAGAGAATAGAATACAGTATCACATACTGGTATTATTCTCGGTCCCGCACATATCTCATATGCGCTCCTATTTCGTTTCACTTGAGCCAGGAAACCTCTATGTAGGACTCTAAAGACTCGTCAATACGCCGGCAGCAGGTGATGATCATATCAAACACCCACAAGCCGCAAGCGGTCTGCTAAACGTAACGGCCACCCGGGTATTGAGCGATCAGAAGATCAACGAGCAAGCCCGCTCACACTCCTGTGAATCCAACTAGCAACACTTACCGTACAGTCCGGTCTGTTCGTCTGATATGTCGCATATCTCGCCTAGGGGTGGTAAACGTCAGACTCCAGTAGCTTGATAAGTCGTGTCGATATGCGATCTATAACAGTTCGAGATACTACTGATAACACTTACCAGTAAATCTCAGCAACCCTGGCCAGGGATTTCCGGTTATAGCCAATCGAACACAGCGCAACATCAACTCCCTATACCGGGAGAGACGAATCCCCTCCTATCGCTCATTGCCTCCATGTGATTCGGGACTGTACCCAAAAACCACCATTTTGCACGCCCTCTTGGACGTGGTAAGGTGGAAATCAAAGCACAGTGGGAATCACATAAGACTCTATGACGATCTCGGGTCTACAGACTAACCTGTACCAGTGTCACCAGAGAACTGCCATCTGACGTAAGGTATAATACCATCTGGGAGTTCTCGGCGAGTCCGTCCAGTGTACCCAGTCTCCACTGAGCACCCGTATATCATCTCTGATGTCAAACACCAATGGATATGGGATCATCCATCGCCCATCTGTATGGGTCGAGAATGTATACGCTAGTCTACTCTGGTATATCGATGCCCCGTCTCGAAACACCCACGACTAGGGACCTTGAAGGATGTACTTATGGACTACCATGTCCCCACTAGTATGATCCGCATCATAGTCCAGGTAGTCAAGTACACATCCTAAGGGCTTTACCAATATGTAACAGAGAGACAATCAGTGTACACGTTAAGATAAAGAGCAACCAGATAGCATACTATCATGTCGAGCAAGCAAGTCCTCCCTATATATGTCCCAGCATCCACTACAATATACATCCTATGTACAGTAATGGCCTCTAGGGCATACATATAACTAACATAAGTTTGGCAAACTTTTCACCTTGCCGCGACAAAATTTCTGGGTGAAGAAAATGGGCAATGAAGTCCGCAAAGCTAACTCCCCCGGCCTCCGGATTCGAGGAAGATGCTCTCATACATATTCTGTTAGTTGTATGTATGCCCTAGAGGCCATTATTGTACAGATGATATATATTATATTGGATACTTGGACATATATAGAGAGGACTTTCTTGCTCAATATGATAGTATGCTATCTGGTTGCTCTTTATCTTAACATGTATACTTGTCTCTTGATACAGTCTTATAGTTACATGTTGGTAAAGCCCTTAGGATGTGTACTTGACTACCTGGACTAAGATTCGGATTATACTAGTGGGGACATGGTAGTCCATAAGTACATCCTTCAAGGTCCCTAGTCGTGGGTGTATCGAGATGGGGCATCAATATACCAGAGTAGACTAGCGTATAGCTTCTCGACCCATATAGATGGGCGATGGATGATCCCATATCCATTGGTGTTTGACATCAGAGATGATATACGGGTGCTCAGTGGAGACTGGGTACACTGGACGGACTCGCCGAGAACTCCCAGATGGTATTATACCTCACGTCAGATGGCAGTTCTCTGGTGACACTTGTGCAGGTTAGTCTGTAGACCCCAGATCATCATAGAGTCTTGTGTGATTCCCACTGTGCTTTGATTTCCACCTTACCACGTCCAAGAGGGCATGCAAAACGGTGGATTTTGGGTACAGTCCCGAGTCACATGGAGGCGATGAGCGATAGGAGGGGTTTCGTCTCTCCCGGTATTGGGGGTTGATGTTGTGCTGTGCTCGATTGGCCATAACAGGGAAGTCCCTGGCCAGGGCTGATTTAGAGATTTGCTGGTAAGTGTTACCAGTAGTTTCTCGACCCGTTATGAGCCTCACATCGGCACGACTTATCCGTTATTAGGGTCTCACGTTTACCACCCCTAGACTTGATATGCGACATATCAGACGAGGAGACCGGACTGTACGGGAAGTGTTACTGGCAGGCTTTTACAGGAGTTGGAGCAGGCTTGCTTGCTGATCTTCTGATCACTCAATACCCGGGTAGCCGTTACGTCCAGCTAGTACCGCTGACGGCTTGTGGGTGCTTGATGTGATCATCACCTACTGCCGGCGTATTGACGAGTCTTTAGAGTCATACATAGAGGTTTTACTGGCTCAGGCAAAACGAAATAGGAGCGCGTATATGATATGTGCGGGACCCAGAATAACGCGTGTATATGATACCGCATTCTATTCTCACGACTTTTTGTGTCGGTCGGTTATATATGATATAGCCGGGTTATCGAATCAAGTGTTGATTCGATATGTCGATACAATGGATGTTAGTCGGTTATATGAGATATGACCGGATTATTAAGTCAAGTGTTGATTTAATAATTTAGTGTATAATTGTATATTAGATATACTAGTTTACATTAACTAACACTTGTTCACTTAAGGATTTTTCTCACATGTGCACAACTTTAATATATATGTGATATATATTAAAATGTGTTTTCTTTTTGTATCATGGTTGATGATACACTTGACATGGGTGTACAAGACATACACCATGCTATTTATTATGTTGGGTTTTAATATTTAAAGTAATTACAAAATTAGTGAATGATTAGATAAATGCATGAAGCTTGTGGAAGCTTGTGGATGCATTGACTAATTCCACTAACTTTGTTTTTACTATGGATATTTGTTAACCCAACCATAAGGATTAGCCATGGTAATGTCTCTACATGAGTTAGTATATGATACTCACTCACCATGGTTAGCTCACTCACTTGATGATTATCTCTTCTCATTTTATTTCTTGATCTTCTTCCTTGAACCAAAAAGCTCTCTAGGGTTTGATCCAAAGTGAGAAACATTGTGAGAAAACAAATTCTAAAGTGAACCCACTTCCTATTTTTCCATCCTCTACTAGACTAGCACTTTAGTTTAGGGTGTTTTCTTCACTAATTCTCTAGTTAGTGAAGTAGAAGCTTGAGTTGGCATCCCCTCGACGTAGATCTTCTTCGGCCTCGAAGACTTCAAGCAAAGACGCTCTTTTAGCCTCGTGAAGCCATGCAAGAGTCCGGAAGAACCACGATCGCAGCGAAGAGACTTCAACAAGGAGCTAATGAAGTGAAGGACCGATCTAAAAAGGTTGTATTTCGTATTCACTTAGTCATAGATGCTATTTACTTGCATGTGAAACCCTAATTTTCTAGAAAAGATCTTGTTTAGGGTTGTTAGGCACGGCTAAAATTTTAATCGAGCTACTTGATGCTTCCTTAACCCTTGTTAGAGTGCCTAGTAACCCTACAGTGGTATCAGAGTCTAGCTAGAGCATTAGGCAACAAGTATACGAAGTTAAAACTCCGAACGAACCCCGATCTGTCAAGATAACCCCCTTTCTGTACATTTTTTAAAAATGAGTTATTTTCAGAATTAAAAATACCTAAAAAATTCAGCAGGGAATTCTAAGAATTACCACAAAGTTCGAGCCCCTATTTCCGTACAACCGCCACGGAACCGCGGTCCCACCCCACATTAGGCGGCGGTTCCGCGGCAGAAAAAGTGAAATTTGGGCACAATTTTGTGTAGTAATTTCTGTAGCTATTCCTTATATTTTATGGGTATTTTATATCTGACTCAAGTGTTGAGTAATCTGGGGTTTATTTTGTATTCGTTGATTCGATCGGGAATTTTAAATTCGTTATTGTTTTCCGGATAATTTAGAAAATATTAAAATGTTCGAACGGATATTATTAACTCAATTTTTCCCGACACGAAAAATTTTCAAGTGTTGAATTTTTACCGAGTTTAAATTTTCGGAAAAACGTGCAAAGAATGTGATAGACCCTCTAGAAGAACACAAACCTTAACTCGATTATGTGACCATCTTGAACCGCCTTTTGAACCTTAGCGTTTGGGGCAGTACGGCGTGCCACATGTGAGGCGTTAGTTTAACCCTTCTACGGCTGGACCATTGCTACTGTGACGTATTCTGGAATTTTTTGAACTCCGCTCAAGTGTTGAGCTATTTAGGAAATTTTGGGTATTTGATTATCTGTTCGGAAAGTTTAATACTGTCTATTTATCTGGAATATGATACAATATGTAGAATTCATAAAGTTAGGCATGAAATGCGAAGTATGTGATATTTCGGATTTACGATGTCTAAAGAGATCGTGGATTCCAAATGTTGTAGTTTTACACTTTCTTTTCTGTGACCGTAAGTGTAGTATGTAGTTGTATTGCCGGTTTTCGTTGTTATACATCAATGATGATCGGTGTATGCATACTTTCTTACGTTGATGACATGTGATGTTATGTGTTGCTGGATATGTTATATTGGATCGTCGCGTTTTGAATAGCCGGGGGTTTTATGTGAGATGAGAGTTTTTATTTTCATTCATGTAAAATTAAATGTATGTAATATTCTTTTATTGGGGCACTTCCCGGTTGAGGTTGATGTCACCATTTGTATATTATTTACTTTTCCGCACTAGGATAGACCCAGGGAGGAGAGCACAAGTAACCGGGTTCTAGAGTCCAGTGGGAGACTAACTCGAGGGGTCGATTCTGGGTCTCCTAACTCTAGAATTAGTAGGGTTGCTTGCCTCTCTCGTAGGGGTCTAGGTATATGGGTTTGCTGTTCATCGCGACCGTGGAATCCGTGTTTTATAGTGGCTCAAAATAAAACACGGACGTCCTAGTATATCCAATGTTTCATATGTTTCTTCTGCTGCGATATCTGTAATGTGATCATTTTATATGTTGTGATAAATACTGTATATAGTATATATGATATATTATATAGACGTTACTTATGTTTTACACCCGCGCTAGCCCTGCCCCGCTCTGCCGTTAGTTACCTAACCTAACGATGCACGAGGGGACATCGAGGCGAATGCGGATGGCATAAGTGTACGTCGTATTTATCTGTGATGTTTAGGTGACTTAAATGATGAGACTTCATTAATGTGATTAATGAAAGAAAAGAAACCTACAAGATGTTGTAGAATCAAATTTTCAAAAAGGGTAACAACAGCTTTTGCTTTGCATAGCGATATATATGATATATCCTGCACCTTATTCTATGAGGAAAGAACCGAGATCCCTTCACCGGGAGTGACCTCTTTAGCAAAACTGGCAGATGCTACAACACTCGGTTTGTCTTTTGATTGCTTTTGGAGTTTTTGCTTTGCATAGCGATATATATGATATATCCTGCACCTTATTCGATGAGGAAAGAGCCGAGATCCCTTCACCGGGAGTGACCTCTTTAGAAAAGCTAATAAAAGCCTCAAAATCACTCCATTTCAAAATTCACTCGATTCTACAACGATATCAAGTTCATTACGCAATAGGTTTTCAGAAAAACCTTTCGTAGCCCTCCGTCATTTCAGATAAGTCCTGCTTAGTATTCGTGTTGTGTTTGTTGACCTTGTCAAGGCGCAGTGTACGGTAGCTGACCAGTACTTGTCTGCTTATGCATATGATGCAGATTAGATTAGGGTAGTCGTACGGCCTTGTTGACCTTGTCAAGGGTCATGCGGGTGGGTTTAATTCAATCAAGAAATGACGGGTTGAACTTGACTTACGGTCTATGGTTTGTTGACCTTGTCAAGGTCATAGATCGTTTAGGGCAAAATATTATCGGGAATTTCAAGTGTTGAAATTTGCAATGAGATTGCATACCTTCTATGAGATAGTTGGATCCCGATACCCACTGCAAGTAATTGTTACTCCTGGGAGAGTTTTACACAGGACAATTAGCCGATCAAGTAGGTGTCTAGAAAGGTGTCAACAGGGTTACGCCTCTGGAAAAACGAGGTTTACTTTAATTAGGTCCGTGCGAAAGCACGGGGAACCTCCCTCAAAGTACCGACACTGGCCTGGCTGAAAGATTGGCGAAATTGTAGGGTGTAATTAATCCCGGCTAGTCTTTCCTTTTAGGGTTTGAAGGAAGATTTGATAAAAACAGTTGGAGCCATCCTGATTAGATAAAATAATAACCAATCTGATCTTGCAAGAGCATACGCTAAAGTGTTTTCTTCTCTCTCTCTCCAGGTAGCGACCATATCATGCCTTAATCAAGATAATAATATGGATGTATTGACTGAACCCGCATGTTATACTGTGCTGGAGAACGTTGGTTCCGTTCTTTCTTATAAAAGTTATAAGACTGAACAGGATATAGGGGAATACCAGGATTCCTATGCCACCCGAATGAAGAAAGTACATGTTGATGCATTTTCTTCGGGTGTGTTCGTTACAGAGAACTGTTTCTCCATTTACTCTACGTCCTAGGAATTAGATACCGGGTCAGGATCCCATATATGTAATCAGTTACATGGGCGTAGGAAAGGTAGAGAACTTGGAGAAGGTGATAAAGACATAAGGTTTGGAAATGGTGCAATTGTTGCAGCTAAAACCGTCGGGGAATATCACCTTGTATTGCCAACTGGTAATACATTGATTCTGAACGAATGCTATTACATGCCGAACCTGATATGCAACATTATATCGGTTTCTTTGTTGAGTAAAGAGGGATATAATTTTGTATTACAGGATAATATTATGAACATTTTTCTAAACCAAAAGTTGGTTGGATCAGGCACGATGTGCAATGGCATTTATGTTCTAAATCAATCAACAGTTCTAAGCATAACAAACACACACAAGAGGAAGAGTTCAGAACTGAACGAATCCTTCTTGCGGCATTGTAGACTGGGTCACATCAATGCGACATGACTAGCTAAGTTGCATAAGGATGGATATTTGAATCCGTTTGAATTTTCATCTTATGACACTTGCCAGTCATGTCTCAAAGGCAAGATGACCAAAACTCCGTTTACGGGACACGGAGAAAGAGTTACGGAACTCTTAGGACTGGTACATAGTGATGTATGCGGTCCCATGTCTACACATGCCAGGAATGGTTCTTCGTATTTCATTACATTCACTGACGATCTCTCTAGATTCGGATATGTGTTCCTGATGAAACACAAATCAGAAGCTTTTGAGAAATTTAGAGAATATAAACAAGAAGTCGAGAACCAAACCGGAAAAAGTATTAAAATCCTTCGATCTGATCGAGGAGGTGAATACTTGAGCAATGAATTCCTCGACTTCCTAAAAGAGAATGGGATTCTCTCTCAGCTGACTCCTCCATATACACCACAGCACAACGGTGTATCGGAACGGAGGAACCGCACCCTATTAGATATGGTGCGCTCTATGATGAGAAAAGCTGAGTTACCTATTTCTTTCTGGGGCTATGCGTTGGAGACAGCAGCATACCTATTGAATCAAGTTCCATCTAAATCAATACCTACCACACCATATGAGATATGGAGTGGGAAGATGCCATATCTTAAACGAGTTAAGATATGGGATTGTCCAGCCTATGTCAAAAGACAAAATCCGGACAAGCTCGAGGCACGGTCAGTTCTTTGCAAGTTTGTGGGATATCCAAAGAATTCATATGGGTATTTTTTCTACCACAGTGAGGAACAAAAAGTGTTTGTTGCTCAACATGCCACCTTTTTAGAAAAGGAATTTCTTGTAAAAGAAATTAGTGGCAAAGTGGTAGAGCTGGAAGAGGTTCCAGATACACAAACTGCAACTGAAGATTTAATGGAACCAGAGCATTCGGCAGTTCCCGATGAACCCCAGCCACTCCGTCGATCTAGTAGGGTTCCTCACACACCTGAGAGATGCTATGGTTTTCTCATGGATGGTGGAAGTGAGGATTGCTTCATGGAGGATGATGACCCAACTAGCTTCGAGCAGGCCATCACGAGTGGAGACTCAGTAAAATGGCTAGATGCAATGCGGTTCGAGATAGAATCCATGTACACCAACAAAGTATGGACTTTGGAAGATGCTCATGAAGGGGTAAAACCCATTGGGAGCAAGTGGA
This sequence comes from Agapanthus africanus, assembly GCA_030015575.1. Classification (NCBI taxonomy): domain Eukaryota; kingdom Viridiplantae; phylum Streptophyta; class Magnoliopsida; order Asparagales; family Amaryllidaceae; genus Agapanthus; species Agapanthus africanus. The sequence goes on from CM057350.1 coordinate 384,387,968, forward strand.
TCTTCAAGAAAAAACTTGATGTGGATGGGAAAGTGGAGACTTTCAAAGCTAGACTTGTTGCAAAGGGTTTTCGTCAAAGACCAGGTGTGGATTATGACGAAACCTTTTCTCCAGTGGCTATGCTTAAATCCATCCGGATCATGCTTGCCATCGCTGCATATCATGACTACGAAATCTGGCAAATGGATGTTAAGACCGCCTTTCTAAACGGTGATTTAGAAGAGTGCGTGTACATGACTCAGCTAGAGGGCTTCGTAGATAGTGGGAGCAGCGGGAAGGTGTGCAGGCTGCTTAAATCCATTTATGGATTAAAGCAAGCATCGCGGAGTTGGAACATCTGCTTTGATGTCGTTATCAAAGAGTTTGATTTCGTCAAAAACGTAGACGAACCTCGTATCTACAAGAAGATGGCAGAGAGTAAGGTTGTCTTCCTCGTATTGTACGTGGACGACATACTCTTGATAGGAAATGACATTCCTATGCTGCAATCAGTCAAGCTCTTCTTATCACAAAGATTCTCAATGAAAGATCTAGGGGATGCCTCCTACATCTTGGGGATTAAGATCTATAGAGATAGATCCAAACGGATATTGGGATTGTCCCAATCCAGGTACATAGACACCATACTAAAGAGGTTTAGTATGGAAGAGTCCAAGCGTGGGAACTTACCCACGATCTCAGGGCTCACTCTCTCCAAAGAGATATCTCCCAAGACTGATTTGGAGAGAGCTCGCATGCAAGGGATACCCTATGCTTCGGCTGTAGGCTCTATCATGTACGCGATGCTATGTACCAGATCCGATGTAGCACACTCACTAAGTGTAGTGAGTAGGTATCAAGCTGATCCTGGAGAGAGTCACTGGACAGCTGTGAAGAGCATTCTCAAGTACTTACGAAGGGCTAAAGATATGCTCTTGGTGTATGGTAACGGAAAACTCCAAGTGGAGTCCTTTACCGATTCGAGCTTCCAGAGTGATAAGGATGCTCTAAGTCGCATTCGGGATTTGTCTTTACCTTTTACAGAGGGGCGGTTAGCTGGAAGAGTTCCAAGCAGGAAACCGTGGCAGACTTAACGATGGAGACTGAATACATCGCTGCCAACGATGCTGCCAAAGAGGCTGTCTGGATGAAGAAGTTCATTACTGAACTTGGAGTGGTTCCATCCATTGAGCATCCAATACCTTTGTATTGTGATAACAATGGAGCGGTGGCTTTGGTTAAGGAACCCAGGTCCCATCAGTGATCCAGGCATATTCTGAGGCGGTATCACCTGATCCGGAAGATAGTTGAACACCGGGAGATCGAGGTCAGGAGGGTTGACACGAAGAACAACGCAGCGGATCCACTCACGAAGGCCATTCCCCAGATACAGTTTGAAAGACTCTTCGGGATGCTTGGTATGCGATACTGTAGCAGCTGGCCCCAGTGCAAGTGGGAGATTGTTAGTTGTATGTATGCCCTAGAGGCCAGTATTGTACAGATGATGTATATTATATTGGATGCTTGGACATATATAGAGAGGACTTTCTTGCTCGATATGATAGTATGCTTTCTGGTTGCTCTTTATCTTAACATGTATACTTGTCTCTTGATACTGTCTTATAGTTACATGTTGGTAAAGCCCTTAGGATGTGTACTTGACTACCTGGACTATGATGCGGATCATACTAGTGGGGACATGGTAGTCCATAAGTACATCCTTCAAGGTCCCTAGTCGTGGGTGTATCGAGACGGGGCATCGATATACCAGAGTAGACTAGCGTATAGCTTCTCGACCCATATAGATGGGCGATGGATGATCCCATATCCATTGGTGTTTGACATCAGAGATGATATGCGGGTGCTCAGTGGAGACTGGGTACACTGGACGGACTCGCCGATGTTAGTTATATGTATGCCCTAGAGGCCATTACTATACATAGGATGTATATTGTAGTGGATGCTTGGACATATATAGGGAGGACTTTCTTGCTCGACATGATAGTATGCTATCTGGTTGATCTTTACCTTAACGTGTACACTGATCCCGTCTCTGTTACATGTTGGTAAAGCCCTTAGGATGTGTACTTGACTACCTAGACTATGATGCGGATCATACTAGTGGGGACATGGTAGTCCATAAGTACATCCTTCAAAGTCCCTAGTCGTGGGTATATCGAGACGGGGCATCGATATACCAGAGTAGACTAGCGTATACCTTCTCGACCCATACAGATGGGCGATGGATGATCCCATATCCATTGGTGTTTGACATCAGAGATGATATACGGGTGCTCAGTATAGACTGGGTACACTGGACGGACTCGCCGAGAACTCCCAGATAGTATTATACCTTACGTCAGATGGCAGTTCTCTGGTGACACTGGTACAGAGTAGTCTGTTGACCCGAGATCGTCATAGAGTCTTGTGTGGTTCCCACTGTGCTTTGATTTCCACCTTACCACGTCCAAGAGGGCGTGCAAAACGGTGGTTTTTGGGTACAGTCCCGAATCACATGGAGGCAATGAGCGATAGGAGGGGATTCGTCTCTCCCGGTATAGGGAGTTGATGTTGCGCTGTGTTCGATTGGCTATAACCGGAAATCCCTGGCCAGGGTTGCTGAGATTTACTGGTAAGTGTTACCAGTAGTTTCTCGAACTGTTATAGACCTCATATCGACACGACTTATCGAGCTATTGGGGTCTGACGTTTACCACCCCTAGGCGAGATATGCGACATATCAGACGACGAGACCGGACTGTACGGTAAGTGTTACTGGTTGGATTCACAGGAGTGTGAGCGGGCTTGCTCGTAGATCTTCTGATCGCTCAATACCCGGGTGGCCGTTACGTTTAGCAGACCGCTTGCGGCTTGTGGGTGCTTGATATGATCATCACCTGCTGCCGGCGTATTGACGAGTCTTTAGAGTCCTACACAGAGGTTTCCTGGCTCAAGCGAAACGAAATAGGAGCGCATATGAGATATGTGCGGGACCGAGAATGATACCAGTATGTGATACTGTATTCGATTCTCGCGATTTGTGACATTGATCAGTTATATGCGATATAGCCGGGTTATCGGATCAAGTGTTGATTCGATAAGTTGTTACTGATGATATTAGTCGGTTATATGCGATATGACCGGATCATTAAATCAAGTGTTGATTTAATGATTTAATGCATAATTATATATTTGATATATTACTTTGCATTAACTAGTATCGGTTCACTTAAGATGGTTTTTCTCACTCGCATGTGCACATCGTATATGTGATATATTTTTTTGTGCACTTGAACGTATCATGTTTGATGATGCAAGATTGCTAGAGTATGTGTAAAGAGTTAAACCTTGGTTAAGTAAATGGTTAGGGTTTTCTTTTATTCATTCATTTATCTTTTTATTTGGATTAAAAGAAAAGAGAAAAGAAAAACAAAAGGTTTCTTTCTTTCATGAAGCTTGTTGAAGCTTCATGAAGCTTTGACCAAAGTAACCCTTTTGTCTTCATCTCATTAACCCTAACCATTCATTTAACCTTAGTCAATTCTCTACACATTACCATGGTTAATATTATGATAAGAATGATTTTATTATTCTTCTTAAAAAAACTTATCATATTATTCATCATCTTCTTCTTCTTCTCCTTCAAGAAGAAAACCAAGTTTCCATCAATGATGATTGATGAAAAAGAGTGAGAAATCCAAATCTAAAGTGAACCCACCTCCTATTTCTTCATCCTCTACCTCTTGCCAAGTAGTATAGGGTGTTTTCTTCACAAGTTTTCATGGCTTGGTGAAGGTGGAGCTTGATCTTGTGATGCCTCGACGTAGATCATCTTCGGCATCGTCGTCGATGACCTAGCCCGCTTTTTCTCCGATGAAGCCGACGCTAGAGCCCGGGATCCGATGATCACAGCGAGGAGACATCATCACGGAGCTATGGAGGTGGAGCACCGGATCTACAAAGGTTGTATTTTCGTTAACTCATAGTTAAGTTGTTAACTTGTTATCGGTTTCGCCTAAATATCTAGTTAACGATCCGTATTAGGGTTTCTCGACACTTGTAAAATTTGAATTTGGCATGGTTGATGCCTTGTGAGACCTGATTAGTGTGCCTAGGAACCCTACAGCCGAGAACTCCCAGATGGTATTATACCCCACGTCAGATGGCAGTTCTCTGGTGACACTTGTGTAGGTTGGTCTGTAGACCTGAGATCATCATAGAGTCTTATGTAATTCCCACTGTGCTTTGATTTCCACCTTACCACGTCCAAGAGGGCGTGCAAAACGGTGGTTTTTGGGTACAGTCCCGAGTCACATGGAGGCGATGAGCGATAGGAGGGGTTTCGTCTCTCCCGGTATAGGGGGTTGATGTTGCGCTGTGCTCGATTGGCCATAACAGGGAAGTCCCTGGCCAGGGCTGATTTAGAGATTTGCTGGTAAGTGTTACCAGTATTTTCTCGACCCGTTATGAGCCTCACATCGGCACGACTTATCGGTTATTGGGGTCTCACGTTTACCACCCCTAGACTTGATATGCGACATATCAGACAAGGAGACCGGCCTGTACGGGAAGTGTTACCGACAGGCTTTTATAGGAGTTGGAGCAGGCTTGCTTGCTGATCTTTTGATCGCTCAATACCCAGGTAGCCGTTACGTCCAGCTAGTACCGCTGACGGCTTGTGGGTGCTTGACGTGATCATCACCTACTGCCGGCGTATTGACGAGTCTTTAGAGTCCTACATAGAGGTTTTACTGGCTCAGGCAAAACGAAATAGGAGCGCGTATGTGATATGTGCGGGACCGAGAATAATGCGTGTATGTGATACCGCATTCTATTCTCGCGACTTTTTGTGTCGGTCGGTTATATATGATATAGCCGGGTTATCGAATCAAGTGTTGATTCGATAAGTCGATACAATGGATGTTAGTCGGTTATATGAGATATGACCGGATTATTAAGTCAAGTGTTGATTTAATAATTTAGTGTATAATTGTATATTAGATATACTAGTTTACATTAACTAACACTTGTTCGCTTAAGGATTTTTCTCACATGTGCACAACTTTAATATATATGTGATATATATTAAAATGTGTTTTCTTTTTGTATCATGGTTAATGATACACTTGACATGGGTGTACAAGACATACACCATGCTATTTATTATGTTGGGTTTTAATATTTAAAGTAATTACAAAATTAGTGGAGGATTAGATAAATGCATGAAGCTTGTGGATGCATTGACTAATTCCACTAACTTTGTTTTTACTATGGATATTTGTTAACCCAACCATAAGGATTAGCCATAGTAATGTCTCTACATGAGTTAGTATATGATACTCATTCACCATGATTAGCTCACTCACTTGATGATTATCTCTTCTCATTTTATTTCTTCATCTTCTTCCTTGAGCCAAAAAGCTCTCAGGGTTTGATCCAAAGTGAGAAACATTGTGAGAAAACAAATTCTAAAGTGAACCTACTTCCTATTTTTCCATCCTCTACTAGACTAGCACTTTAGTTTAGGGTGTTTGCTTCACTAATTCTCTAGTTAATGAAGTAGAAGCTTGAGTTGGCATCCCCTCGACGTAGATCTTCTTCGGCCTCGAAGACTTCAAGCAAGGACGCTCTTTTAGCCTCGTGAAGCCATGCAAGAGTCCGGAAGAACCACGATCGCAGTGAAAGGACTTCAACAAGGATCTAATGAAGTGAAGGACCGATCTACAAAGGTTGTATTTCGTATTCACTTAGTCATAGATGCTATTTACTTGGATGTGAAACCCTAATTTTCTAGCAACAATCTTGTTTAGGGTTGTTAGGCACGGCTAAAATTTTAATCGGGCATGCTTGATGCTTCCTTAACCCTTGTTAGAGTGCCTAGTAACCCTACATATTCAACACCCTTATCAAACTTGGGAACTGGTGTTGAATGGCGTTCTCTGGGGTAAGGCCCATTTGTCACGACCCGAAAGTACGGAACGTGACCGGCACTTAGATTACGAAGCGTCTAGAGGCGCAACGTAATCTAAGTAAGCCGAAGCCCAGAAATCTAAACCATAAAAGAAGAAGAAGTAAAGGAAAACATGAAATAAACAAGTTTAAAAAGCAACATCCAATTTCTCAAAAATTTCGGCAGAGTCTCCTTTGTAAAAACTGGCCCCAAACGGGTACAAACAAGAATGAATACATATAACCAATAAAAAGCATCCCCAACGGGAGCTAGCTCAACCCCAATAGGCGGAAACAACCACAACAAGCACAATAATATACAACGCCAAAGGGCGAGGCTCAAAGCTCAAAAGAAAACAAATCCACCAGATACCATAATAATACAAGCGCGACTCTAAGGTCGAATTAAACAACTGATCCAGTAAACTATCAAGGAATACAAGTTTTGTTGATGGAGCTTTCTAGATACAAATGAAATAATAAAAATACAACGGCGGTCCAGATACAAATGAACCAACCTACCGTGCAAATCACCCGGAAAGAAATCATGTGCCAGCAATCTGCCAAGGAACCCTGTACATCAACCTGTAATAAAATTTGGCATAACGGGGGTGAGCTGCCAACTCGTGAGTAGAAGATATCTGCGAAAAGAAATCGAATGCACGACGCTGTCCTAGGTCATAATAATATACTAATATAATACTAATCATCTAGTAAGACAGGATAATAAGCTACGTGTAAGTGCAAAGCTCCGTGCTCATGTCAGTGCCTCATATAGTACTATGTCATGTGAATGAGTATGCGTGCACCATGAATGTAAAATAACCAATCCTGAAATCTAGATATATCTGTATAAGAAATCTTTAGCTTTTATCCTGGTAAAATGTGTATAGAAATCTGAAATATCAACGATGAAATCCATGAAAATCCGTGTCAAGCATCGACACAAAACATGTAAATCTCAAGTTTCAATATCTCATAGTCTCAATACCTCGGGTCCGTCAGTCCGGATCGGCCCATATCATCAAATCTCACGACAACGGTCGGTATCCTCCGGATATCCGCCGCGCCAGACATCACCGGTAGGTAGCCTTCCCCTGCCAAGCTCATCGTCTACAACTCGATCTTCTTGCCCCGGGGTACCATAGCGGGCCCACCATGTACCCGAGACGGTTCATCCACTTCTCGAATCGGGTCTCGAAATCCAACAAAAAACATGAAATCTCATGGTGGACGACACATACATCACGAGAAAACCGCATCTTATGTTTTAAAAGAGAGGGGGAGAGAGAGAGAAGTTTTTATGTATTCTTGCGGTTTTCCCCAGAAATCCAGAAATCTCATATAAATCCAAAATCCCAAAAATCATGAGTAAGTATATGATAAGTGTCGGCATATGCCCCATAATACTACATGATAACATGAAAATATGAATGCATGAATGTCTAAGTAATAAATGCCATGTCTAGACTAACATCATAGAGTAATCACAATATTATATCGATCTAGCTGTTTGCTGATTCTATCAATAGAAGATAATATGATCTAAAGTGTACGTGACATAGCAATTACCGATAATGATGTGTGTGAGCCGGCAAATAAGTGTGCGTGGAATATGCGCATCATCGGTAATGGTGCTGGTGTCCTAACAGGCAAAGTTTTATGCTGATTATAGAAACATATGTATGAACATTCACATTATGATTACAGTATGAATGCAAAGGCAGATGTGTAATAACCACTCATTTGATATACAAGTATAACTACAACTATATGTCTCGAGCCTAACTAGTGTCCATCTAACCTCCTAAAGAACTAAACCTAAGAACTAGTCGATAAGAAATAAGAGTACACCTAAAGTCTGAGTCCATATCTCTAATAGTCGGCGATCCAGCCTCAATAGCGTCACGTACGTAGTACGATTTCCTTGAAACAAAAGTGCGGATCAATCATCACATCTATGCCTCATACAGTAAAATCCATCGTACGGCATCCCGATATCGGGGTACGGGTCAAGTATCACCTACGTGTCTCATCATTCGTATAACATCATCATCAACACATGTCAAGATCAAGGTGCTATACTGTAATCGCATACATCAATCATATATCATTGCCAGCATAAATATACATCGTTAATTATCCTCAGAAATGTCATGTCACATATATCATATCTTGATCAAGTCACATATGTCAAGTCGTGATTAAGTCACATATATGTATTTATCATATCGTAATCAAGTTACACATATCTCATATCAGACTTTCAGGCATAGGTTACGGTCCGGGTTCTATTTAGAGTCCCATATACTTCAATATCATCACCATCCTTTATTATTGTTCATGTATACAAATCCATTATCTCATTTCCTAATGATCCGCTAATATCATAACACGACTGTATAGCCAAGAATCACGGCATCAAGCCCAGTTATATTGTTTCGTTCCCGTGTATCATATCACATCCTTGTATCACATATACGTATTGTGTATATATATATATACCTACCTTAGTCCTATATATATATACATACACGTATACACCACGTCTAGTCTCAACGTGTGCGTGTGTGTGTATCTACCTAAAACCTACGAATCTCTTCCAAGGTATTCATCCTATGCTATGGTCTTTCTAAATCAGTCAATTCCAACCTAGGGTCACTACTAGGGTCCTACTCACCGAAATTCTAAGGTCACTTCTGTCTTCCTAATGGCAATAAGTACTATCCCTATTCTACGTTTGCGGGGGTGCTAAACGCCATCCACCTGACTTCCTCCCGTAGATATACATCTACTCACCTGGTCCTTGTCTGCCGAAGACGGTGTCGCCCTCTTCTTCTTCCTCGTCCGAAGTCCACGCGAGGGGTACCTATACGCAAACATATATAATATCGTAAACTGAATTACGGACAAAATCAAAACGACGCACGAAACACGCATAGGTTAAAACCTATGTCCCGTTCATGCAAAAGAACCAAATATCGCTCGATATCGGCGTACAAACGCCGATTGATCGAGATAAACACCAATAAACAACTCGTGGTTTCAAAACCCATTATTTATAATATAAAACCTGGTTTAAATCATCGAAACCCTAAAAATCAATCAAATCGTCCGGTTTCGTAAAACCCGAAAATGCCAATTTACCGTTTTACTTTAAAACTTGAGGTTTAAATGAAACTGATGGTCATATTATTTATTAAACAACCTAACTAGATTATAGAAACCATTACCATATTTTTCTCACACTAATTTGTATAAAAATAGATTTCTAGTTTGCAATTTTATCCATTTCGACACTTTGCAAGCAAAATTTCATAATATCACAACAAAATATGATTTTACATGAATTAACTTACTAAACTACAATTCAAGATGATAATAATATAATGAAACTATAATTTAGATTTTAAACCTCATTTATTTAAGAATTTCCAAAAACTAGTTAGCAAAAATAGCAATTTTTATCACAATTTATCAATTATCAATAAAACTAGTAACTAAATTGAGTTTTTCATTCCACCAACAAGTTAATATCCTCTTAAGACCACAATCTAGTGTTACAAATATTAATTGGAATTTTATTTCACCAAAATATACAATATTTAGAAATTTAGTTTGCAAAAATGGTTTAATTTAACAATTTTAGATAAGCAATTTACAATCTATCATCCATACAAGAATTTCCACTTCTAAAAATTTTAAACTAGTTATAATAACCCTAATTAATTAATAAAAATCATAACTTGATTTTACAACCCTAAATTGAATTTTTAAAACTTGGAAATAGAATTAATTCATTAAATCAATTTATACTAGAATGAAACATTAAATAACAATAATTCAAAAGAACAAGATTTATTCCTTCACACAAGAAATCCAAACATGAAAATAAGCCTCCAAAATGAATGCTTTCCATCTCCAAAATACATGTAAAAATAAGCAAGGAATAAAGGGTAGGAAATAAATAGGATTTTGTGGATTTTTATTGAATATTTTGATGAATTTTTGATGTTTTTTGTAATAAAAACCAAGTGGGGAAATGGAGGGGATGCCATGGGAAGGAGGCCGGCCACATTAGGGAAGTGAGGGAGAGAAAGAAAAGAGTGAAGAATGATGTAGAAGTTTCCCCCAAAATATCACCTTTTAATGTCTTTTCAACCTTTTATTAATTTTCCTTTTATTTCTTTTCTAAACAACTCAAGAAAAATCTAGAAACATGGTTAAAATTTGCAAATAAATTTTGCATGATAAACACTAAATTCTAATATGCAATGGTTCATTTTTACAAATTAAACCCCTTCAAATTTGAAATTTACACTAATTTAGTGCATAAATAAAGCTTATGTTAATATTTAAAATAATTAATTTAGGAAAAATATTTAATTAAACTAAAAATTTATAAGTGGCTAAATAAACACTATTTACTAGTAATTACATAATTAAAATTGGTATTTTTAAATTTATAGTGAAAAATAATTACGGTTTAGTTTTATGAAAAATACGTTTAACTTTATCGAAAATCCTAAAATTCACTTAAACGATTTTATTTATTTAATTATTTATTTAATTATTTTTAAAACGTTACACCATTACCCCTGGTTTGGTGGCAGAAATATACTCATCCGGAGGAAGCAGCTCCTCATAATGCTCTCCCCTAATGGGTAAACCAGAAACCTCGGCAAATTCCTCTAAGGAGATGGAGACCTCTCGATCCAAGAAGAGGAAGGTGTGGGTCGGAATGTTCCACTGCTCTAAAAATATCTTGATCCACCACGTGGGAGGTGCAGAATATTGGAACAAGGAAGTGTAGATCGCAGGATACAATCCGAGCTTTAGTAGCTGCGACCTCTTCGCCGACAAAATATATCGAGCCCACTGTAAGTATCCGACCGGGTGACGGGGAGTTAGTCCTATGTTGTAGGGCTGTCCCCAAGGACGCGATTCACCCTGACATATGCGCCGCCCTAGGGTTTCCAAAGCAACCGGCGGCTGCACGGGAACTGCGGCAATAGAAGGCCGAAGGAGCCCTTCTGAAGTCCAATTTACCTCCTCCACAGTATGATTGATCGGGGGTGCATCTGCATAAGGGATCACATAGATAGGCTCCGAGGGTGTCGCACAAGAAAAGGTCTGGCGGCCTCTGATAATTTGATCGTACCATCTACCCCATAGATGAAGATTCTTACATTTCGGGTCATGATCCTTAATCAGCGCAATAACCTCTCGGTCCACGGGCGCTTCAGGAAACCCGCCTTCCGAGCGGACGTACGGGAAAGAGGTGTCAAAAGACATAGTACCTTCATGGGAAAAGAACAAATTGTCAGCCGTCAGTGCTATAATTTAAAATTCTGACACTTGGTACTTTAAAATTAGTACCGCACTGCAATGCGGTAGAAGGGGACCAAAGTGGACCCATATAATCCAGATGACAGTTCATCATTAATAAAACAGTCTCATCATTTGATGAGACTGTCAGTAAATGAGGAAATCCTCAATTGATTCTCATTTAATGAGAAATCCCTCGGGCTAAGGAGTAAATCTCCCCTTGAGAGCTGTGCTCTGTGACAGAATGACACTTGTCAAATTCTAATGATGAAGGAATAAAAATTCCTCAAGAGCCTTGCTCTGTAAAAAAAACGATGGAATAACCATCAGAAATTTAAAATAAGAGTTTTAATGAATTAAAAATTTTGAAATCTATGAACAAACTCTAAAGAGTTCTTCAAGAGCAAAGCTCTGTTCATGGGATAAGTAACCCCAAGAAAGATCTCTTTAGATCTATAGGTTCAAGAGAGCAAAGCTCTGTTAATGGAACCCTAAAAGGGTTTTCTGTAGATCAAATATCTATAGAGAGCAAAGCTCTGTTAATGAAACCCTAAAAGGGCTTTCTTTAGATCAAAGATCTATGAAGAGTAAGGCTCTATTAATGGGTGAAACCCTAGATTCTTAAATAATCTTTACCTAGATTTTAGCAGAGTTTTTTGACTCTTGAAAAGTTCTTAAGCAAAAGAGCTATGCTCTGAATAAAAATTCTCAAAGGAAGAAGATGAACAGAATCATCTAAAGGGCCAAAGGTCCTATTTATAGGCATAAACAGCCGTTTCAACTTCTGAGTTGATCCAACGGCAGAGATTCTGCCGTTGCTGCACTCACGTGTGGGCCACGTGAGCACAACGGTGGGGGGGCATTTGTTTCCCCCAATCAGAGCAAAGCTCTGTTCAAAATTTATATTTTAAAATGAAACAACGCTTCAGATCCAGCGCCCAGTGCGTTGCGCCCTAGGCAGCGCACCACGTGCAAAGCACGTGTGCGCTAGCGCCGAGTGCGCTGCGCTCTGAGCAGCGTACCACGTGCAAAGCATGTGTGCGCTAGCTTCGAGTGCGCTGCGCTCTGAGCAGCGCACCACGTGCAAAGCACGTGTACGCTAGCGCTGAGTGCGCTGCACTCTAAGCAGCGCACCACGTGCAAAGCACGGGTGCGCTAGCGCTGGAACTAAAAGCTCCCCACCGTCATATCAAAGACCTAATAATAATGACAAATCATTAATTAATCAGAATTAAATTCTGTTAAGGAAAGATTTCTCAAAATCTTTCCAAATAACAAAATTGTGCTCTGTAAATCAGAGCACCGTTGGATCAATGATCCAATGGTGATTAAAAAAAATCACCAAAATACAGAATAAATTCTGTTTGGAAAGATTTCACAATCTTATTAATAACAAGAAGACTACCTTCTATAAATCAGAAGCCCTTGGATCAAAGATCCAACGATGGGAAATTCCCCAAATCAATTGGAGAAAAGATCTCCTTAACTGATTCAACAAATCAGCCACCCCTGTATAAAGGACCCAAGACTTCAAGTCTTGTAGAGAAGAACCCCCCATAAGCTTTGAGATTTCAGAAAGAAAAGCATAGCTCTCGGCAAAAGAAGATTTTTTCTTCAAGGTAAAAAGAATAGTGATGAACAAAGAGATGAAATCATCTCATAATTAAAAAGAAGAATTCTCTTCTTAAAAGATCATAGATCTACAAAGACCAAGGTCTTTTATAAAGAGATCAAAAAGATTTCATCATAAAACAAAGAAGTACTTACTTCTTTCACAGATCATAGATCTATAAGACAAATTGTCTTTCTGAGATCATGAACATCTCATTATAAAGGGGGAGAGAATTATTAAATTCTCTTAAGGATTATAGATCCATAAAGGCAAAGCCTTTCATCAACAAAAGAGATTGAAGACATCTCCTACAAAATAAGAACTTCTGTTCTTAAAACCTTGAGACAAAGTCTCTTATAAAAAAGAGAATTTAATTCTCATGGCGCAAACTGATCTAAGTTATATAAAAGACGAGCCTCAATGCTCCTAATTCAAAAGAGCCTCAGCGCTCCACATTTAGCGCAAAGCGCTGCAGAGCATTGGCGCTCTTAATTTTAAAAGAGCCTTAGCGCTCCAAATATAGCGCACTGCGCTCTTTGACTGACGCTTAGCGCCAAGCGCGCCACGTGTCCCTTACGTGTGTGCTACTCGGCAGAAGCGCACTGCGCTCATGGACTGGCGCCAAGCGCACCACGTGTCATTCATGTGTGCGCCACTAAATTATTAGCGCAATGCGCTCATCATCTGGCGCTCAGCGCCAAGCGCGCTACGTGTCACCCACGTGTGCGCTACTCAACAGAAGTGCACTGCGCTCTTTGACTGGTGCAAAGCGCCAAGCGCACCATGTGTCCCTCACGTGGGCGCTGACAGAACATAAATTGTTCTTTTATAAGCCCCAGAGCTATGATGAATGCTTAGCATTCAATAAAAGACAAACATTGTCAGAAACTAAATCAATACTCAGCATTGTTAAAAGGGTCAAGCCCAAAAAAATACTTAACAGCCCAAAATAAATGTTAAACATTTTAACCTGAATGGACTTAGCCCAAGATTAGCCATAAGTCCTCAACTCAGATTAATTGAGCCCATATGCTCATAAACCATTTAACAGATCTTATTTCCAAATTGGACTACAGATCTACCAACCAGAACTAGTTCGAGGGTACATCTCTGAACCCCTCTGATACATGTCGTTGTAATCCTTCAACGTCTTCGGAGAGGCGACGGGTCCCGACAACCATACATTCCACGGACTACGATGTCCTTAAAATGGACTGTGGGGTCCCTTTAAACCCACGGACTACGATGTCCTTAAAATGGACTATGGGGTCCCTTTAAACCCACGGACTACGATGTCCTTAACCTCGGACTGTGGGGTCCCTTTAAAACCATGGACTACGATGTCCTTAACCTTGGACTGTGGGGTCCCTTTAAATCCACGGACTACGATGTCCTTAACCTTAGACTGTGGAGTCCCTTTAAACCCACGGACTACGATGTCCTTAACCTTGGACCACTATGTCCTTAAACTGGTAATGGACCACTATGTCCTTACACTGGTAATCGACCGCAATATCCCTAAACTAAACAACAGAGTCCAAATGCTCTCTTGTTGGATCTAAACGATCCCGTTAAGTTGATCTTAGTCTAAAATTAGACTAACGTATCCTTAACAAACGTTTAAGTTGATCTTAGTTTCAAATGAGACTAACGTATCCTTAAACCCAACCCCAAACCCAAATCTAAGAAAATACGGATTTGGACTAATCCACGTCCTACGGGCAACAACATAAATTAGTCTCCGTATACAATCCACGGGCAACCAAAAACAAAACAAACACACACACGACATGAAGTGACCATCTGGAGAAGGAGAAAGTGGTTACCGCGATGCGGTAACGTAATTAACTGCAGGGGCTTGCGCCTGCAGGGAAGAGCGTCCCCACAATCAAAAACCCCTCAACGTGGGGGAATCTGACGAAGTCTTCTACATCGGTCGCATCCGTTTAAACCTTCGATACATGGTGCCATAAATAAACTTGGCATCTTCGGAGAGGTGGACAGATAGCACCAATTAGCATCTGCCCTCGGAATTCAGGCCCTGATGTCCCAACGTCCTGCTCGAGTCTTTTGGCGGGGAACATACCCGAAGTGAAGCGGTCTCCCTCAACGACGTGAGTAGGCCACTAAGCACTTCAAAGTACCCGGTAGTTTATGCACCCCACCTTGGGTCTATCCTAGGAGCAGAAAACAGTAAATGAAATAATACAACGGTGGCTACAACCTCAACCCAGATGTGCCCCGCAAAAGAATATTACAACATATTACAATTTACATCGAATGAAAGATAAAAACTCTCATCTCACATCCCCGGCTATTCATCCACGACGATCCAATGAAGTTCATATACACAAACCAATATCCATTATAGAAATGTGCAACCCCCAACTAACCGACATACTAGCAATTAGCGGAGATTTACGAACACATTAAAACTGAACTTGAAACATTAAACAACTTCAAACTGCGACTTCGAAACACCCGATATTTGCCACAGTAAAGAATTTACAGTAAAATCAAAATTGGAAAAAACAACCAACTTCTGAAGCCCTAGATTAAAGTCAAAAAGCCACACCCCAAAAATGAAGCATTTCCTCCATGCCCAGGCCGAGCTCGCCGGAAAATGGGGCAATGTCGCCGGCCCGTTTTTCGAGGAATTATCTCGTTTTTGTTTGGTGTTCCTTTTACTGTTCAAATAGCACTCTGTACTTGTTTAAATAATTTTCAGAGCCTGATTGAAAATCGACAGAAACTTGAATCTTGGGATCGTTGTTTTTCGGGTCGTTTCGGTTTCGTAGTTTAACTTGTTGTTTAAACTGTTAGTTATGGTTTAGTAGGCTCTGATACCACTGTAAGTCCATGTCACGCACCCCATATGTTCGTGGGGAGGCAGAATATATGAAAAACAATTATCAAAACTTCGTAACACGGACTTGAGCACACGGATCGTGTCTAAACCGTTGCTAACAAACTACGAGAGGTTTAACTACTCGGATTCGAAGTTATACCTCACGTTACATGTCCTTCGGGTCTTCATCGCTGTCCTCCACACCTTGTAGGCTCTATGGAACATGGGTACCTTAACGGCCTCCTCGAGTCAAAGACGATCCACCCGAGAGTCTATAGTTCGAGCTCCTATCTCGAATCTGAGATAACTATGGCTTCTAGTTTGCTAATCTAGAAATCCTAGAGGGTGTAGAGTATTTAAATGGATTACTTAGTCACTTAAACCCTAGCATTCTCAACTCATGAGAGCTATTAGGGTTTGAGGAAGAAGATGAAGACTTGAGGAGAGAGAAGTGTCTTGTGATAATGAATGAACCATTCTCATTTGTGAATATCATGAAGCATAATAATATCATCAAAAATAAATATCTATCTAATATTCATCATGCTTCATTTAATTCACTAGATGAATCATCTAATGAGTCACCTGATGAGTCATGGTTCATTTAATGAAACATACACCTCATCATCCACCTCATTTAGTTTAAATCCTAAAAAGAATTAAACACAAATGAGTCACCTTCTTCTAAAAGCGTCCTGACAAATTACGAGACTGTCCTTCCCATCCATATTTCTGAAAAACACGGATAATCTTTCACTGAATAAATCCATCTGTATAATACTAGAATCTGGTTTAAACCAAAGCCCGCTAGTATTATCTACCCGATCATAGTACATGTACAAGTGTACGTAAGTGATCGCGGCCCTACCGTAAAACCATATGGCCTCTATACCTTTTGCCCGGTGCAGGGAAACTCTCTGTGTGGGACTCTAAAGACTCGACACTACGCTGGCAGTGGGTTTAACCACAGGTCGCAAGCAGTACTAGCTGTACGTAACGGTCCCCAGGTAGATGTCGATAAGAAGGACGATGAGGAAACCCATCCGAACTCCTACTGAGCCTGAATGTGACAATGTTCGTACAGTCCGGTCTGTTCTTCTAGGACTATAGCATATCGGGCCTAGGGGGCGGTAAATGTCGGACCCCTAATAGCGGTATAAGTCATGTCGGAGTGAAGCCCATTACACCTTGAGAAACTACTGGAAACCTACCAGTAAATCTCGCTTGCCCTGGCCAGGGACTTTGCGTAATGGCTCTCCATACACAGCGCGATATCAACCCCCAATACCGGAAAAGACGAATCCTGTCTAACCGCCACTGCCTCCAAGTGCTTCAGGACTGCACCCAACCACTACCTGTTTGCACGACTCCTTTGAGCCGTGGTAGGGTAGTAATCTAAGTATAGTGGGAACACACCCGAGGCGAAGTAGCAGTGTCAATTCGATAGACTAAGCTGTACTCATGTCACCTGGGAACTACTATCTGACGATAGGTATAGTACCAACCTGAAATTCCCGGCGAGTCCTGTCCAGTGTACCCGTAACGTAACAAGCACCTGCATACTGTCTCTAGTACGACGTACTGATGGCTGTGGGACAGACCATCTCCCCAGCTGGGATGAGAAGCGTATATACTAGTCTACTCTGGAGTATCGATGCCCCGTCTCGATAATCCTATGACCAGGGACCTGTATAGGATGTTGCTTATAGACTACCCAGCCCCTACTAGTGTGACTGCCATCACAATGCTGGTAATCAAGCAAAGATCCTAAGGGCTCTACTAATATGTATAAGCGATATGTTAAAAGAAACATATGCACATATTAAAGTAGAAACAAACCAAGAAGCATACTACCATTTTTAGTAAGACTGTCAATACAACTGTGAATATCCCAAGCTTCCATTAAGTAATATACAAACCAGTATGATACAATAATGACCTCTAGGGCATAAACACTGACAGTATCGAGACTGGGTATTGATACTCCAGAGTAGACTAGTGTGTACTTTATCACCCCGACTAGGGGCGGTGGTCGGTCTCACAAGCCATTGGTGTCAGTTAGTCACCTAAGATAGTATACAGGTGCTCATTGGGTTATGAGTACACTGGACGGACTCGTCGGGAACATGCTAGTTAGTATTATACCTATTGTCAGATAGTAGTTCCCAGATGACATGTGTACAGGTTAGTCTGTCGACCTGAGATCGTCATTTGTCTCGTGTGAGCTCCCATTGTGCTTTGATTACTACCCTACCACGGCTCAAAGGAGTCATGCAAACAGGTTTTAGTTGGGTACAGTCCCGAGCCATATGGAGGCAGTGAGCGGATCGTCGGGGATTCGTCTCTCCCGGTATTGGGGGTTGATGTCACGAGGTGCATGGGTAGCCATCACCAGAAATCCTTGGCCAAGGTAGTCGAGAATTACTGATTTGGATCAGTAGTTTCTCAGTTGGTGATGGGCTTCATACCGACACGAAATATCGGGTTATTAGGGGTCTGACTTTATCCACTCCCTATACTCTTAGACGAATAGACCAGACTGTACGGAGATTGTCACGGACAGGCTCAGTAGGGGTTCAGATGAGTTTGTTCGTCGGCCTCCCTTTCGCTCAATACCTGGGTAGCCGTTACGTACAGCTAGTGCCGCTGACGTGCTTGTGGTTAAACCCACTGCCAGCGTATTGACGAGTTTTTAGAGCCCCACACAGAGGGTTTCCCTACTTCGGGCGAAACGATGTAGAGGTCGTATGGTTTTACGGCAGCGTTTGATCATATACGTGCACTTGTGCACGTATCATGATTCGAACGGATAATACCAGTGGGTTTTGGTTTAAGCCGGATTCTAGTATTATATTATTGGATTATTTTCGTCTCTTTGTATTCGTATTTTTCAGAATACGGATACGGGTATGTATATACGAATGAGGGGTATTCTTGTAATTTATTACAAGATTACTTCTATAAAAAGCCACCTCGTTTAGTTTTAACCATTTAGTTTAAATGGTTAATGAGGTGGAGGATAGGGTGTGACTTGGCATTTATGGAAGCATGGTTCACTTGGTGACTCAAGGTATGACTCATGATTCACTATTGTGGCATGCTTGATATTTGTTGTTGTGAGATATTTTTATAAGGATTGATTCTTTTCTTTGGTTCACAACACTTAGCTATTTTTCTTTGGTTGCTCACTACACTCTCATCCTCAAGCTTCTTTTTTTACCTCCACCCTAAAAGTCTCATGTGTTGAGAAACCTAGGGTGTTTGGAGACAAATTAATCCATCATTAGATTCTACATCGTCTAGGCTATCTAGTTTAGCGAACTAGATACCCTAGTTACCTAGGCTATAAGGTTGGAGCTCGAACTACAAATCTGTAGGGTTACTAGGCACTCTAATAAGGTTCTACAAGGCATCAACCGTGCCGGAATAAAATTTTAGCCGTGCCGAATAACCCTAAACAAGATCGTTGCTAGAAAATTAGGGTTTCATATGCTAGTAAACTACGTTTACGACTAAGTGAATACGAAATACAACCTGTTCCCACCAAAAATTTCTGCGCAAAAGAGTCCAAGGTATCAAATGGCAGCGATACGCTTAAGGAAATACGAACCAGTATCTTCCGGGCTGTTTTTTGACAAACTCCCGAATGAGAAATGGATAAATTCTATTTGTATCGAAAGCGTCTCGATAAAACCTTCGATTTGATATATTATGGGCCTCATAATTCATCCGGGATCAAAAGTTATGAGCAAATGTCTATGCACATGTGATTTAAGGAAGAAGATGCGAACCAGTATTTTCCGAGCTGTATTTTGACAAACTCCGGAACGAAAAACAGCTAAATTCTGATGATATTGAAAGCATCTCGAAAAGACCTTCGATTTGATATATTATGGGCCTCATAATTCATCCGAGATCAAAAGTTATGAGCAAATGTGTTATACACGTGTAATCTAAAGTAATGCTCTACTACATGGGGAATGCATTTTTTAGTCCCACATCGGGAAAAGGAGAGCTGGCTTCTCTACCACTCCCATATAAATAAGAGGGGATACCTCTTAGAAAGGGTAGAGTAAAAATCCTCAAAGGATTCAATACTCAAAGGAGCTTAGTTCTCCAAGATAGGAGCATGCTCCTCCATAATGCGCATATGCGCAAGCGCCATGTGCGCTACGTACAACGCACGTGTGCCTGCCATGCGGCACTACGTGCAACGCACGTGCGCACCAAATGAGAATATTTAATAATATTAAAAGGAGCTTGTTCTCCATATATAGAAGCTTTGCTTCTCCTCATAATGCGCATGTGCGCCACGTGCAACGCACGTATGCCCGCCATGCGGCACCACGTGCGCACAACAGATAGTGCCTTGCACTTGCTATGAACCTCTGGTTCTCAGATAAATAAATAAATAAAAATAGTGCCTTGCACTTGCTATGAACCTCTGGTTCTCTGAGACAGAAAGAAAGAAAAGATTTTCTTTTCTCTTCTTTGATCTAAATTTAGATCATTAAAAAGTGCTCTGCACTCATTTTCTTGAATCCAAAAGATTCTTGGTGCTTTGCACTATTTGAAGGGCCAGGCCCAAATCAAAATGACCTGACAGGCCAAAATAAATTGCAAGGCAATAAATGGGCAGAGCCCAAATAAATTGATGCTTTGCATCCTTTATATAAGGGCAGAGCCCAAATAAAATTGATACCTTGCATCATTCCTAAAAGGGTAGAGCCCAAAACAAATTGATACTCTGCATCCTTTCTGGGCAAGGCCCAAATAAAAATAAAAAATAAAAAAAAGAAATGCAATGCAAAAGCAAATAAAATGTTGAACATTTCAACTGGACTTAGCCCAATTTTGGCCATAAGTCCTTAAATTAAATTGACTGAGCAAAATGGCTCTCCTAAATCAATCTACATCCGGTTCGAGGGTACATCTCCGAACTCCTTTGACATCCGTCGTTGTAATTCCTCAACGACGTCAAAGAGGTGACGGGTCCCAACGACCACACATCGATATGGACTGCGGGGTCCTTAAACTCGTGGACCGAGATGTCCCTAAACTAATATCGGACCGAGACGTCCTTAAACTAATATCGGACCGAGACGTCCTTAAACTAATATCGGACCGAGACGTCCTTAAACTAATATCGGACCGAAACGTCCTTAAACTAATATCGGACCGAAACGTCCTTAAACTAATATCGGACCGAGATGTCCTTAAACTAATGTTGGACCGAGACGTCCTTAAACTAATATCGGACCGAGATGTCCTTAAACTAATATTGGACCGAGACGTCCTTAAACTAATGATGGACCACTACGTCCCTAAACTGGCATCGGACCGAAATGTCCCTAAACTAACGACGGACCACCACGTCCCTAAACTGGCGATGGACCGAAATGTCCTTAAACTAATAATGGACCACTACGTCCCTAAACTGGCATCGGACCGAAACGTCCCTAAACTAATAATGGACCACTACGTCCTTAAACTGGTATCGGACCGAGACGTCCCTAAACTAATAAGGGACTACTACGTCCCTAAACTGGAACAATAGAGCCAATTGCTCTTTTGCCGGATCTAAACGATCCCGTTTAAGTTGATCTTAGCCCCAAATACGGCTAACGTATCCTTAAGCACTTAAATGGACTATAAAACCCTCAATCAGCTTTGGTTCAAGGGTACATCTCTGAGCTCCTCTGACACCTATCGTTGTAATCCTTCAACGATGTTAGAGAGGTGATGAGTCCCGATGGCCATAAATTAAATGAATCACCACGTCAGGTTGATCTTAGTCCAAAGCAAGACTAACGTATCCTTGACGAATGTTTAAGTTGATCTTAGTCGCAACGCGACTAATGCATCCTTAAACTAAAAACACCAAACCCAAATCTAAGTAAATACGGATTTGGACTAATCCACGCCCTACGGGCGACGGCATTACTCAGTCTCCGTATACAATCCACGGGCAGCCACAAACAAAACAAACACACACGACATGAAGTGAAATTCTGGAGAAGGAGAAAGTTGTTACCGCAAAGCGGTAGCGTAATTAACTGCAGGGGCTTGCGCCTGCAGGGAAGAGCGTCCCCACAATCAAAAACCCCTCAAGCGAGGGGGAATCTGACAAAGTCTGCTACATCGGCCGCATCCGTCTAAACCTTCGATACACGGTGCCATAAATCAACTTGGCATCTTCGAAGAGGTGGACGGATAAAAACCAAATAGCATCTGCCCCGAACCTCAGGCACGTGACGTCCTAACGTCTCGGCCGCCGTTCGGAGGGGAACAGATTCTGGCACGCCCGGTGGGACCTTTTCCTCTTTCCACTCCACACTTCGTGTGTCGTGTTCGCGAACGAATCGCGATTTGCTGTGGTTGCCTGTGGATTCGAGGTACTAAGATTTGGTATCTTGCTTCGTGCAGGAAACAGAAGATCAATGGCTTCAGACTGCACTACCTGCAACTGCATCTCTCGCTCCATCCCGTCCGGAGGAGTGACTTATGGGCCCCAAGCGGCCTCCCTTTTCAAGATGCCAGTGGAGCAAGTAACTCAGGCCACCGCTGGATTGTTCTTCGGGACTATGCTCCCATTGATAAGCTTCAATGCCCCAATAACATCGCAAGAAGCTCCAAAGATGTTGGTCTTCGACCGACTTGCCACTGCCGCGACCCCTCTCAACGAGTCATCCAACTCCACTGCTTCAGGTTTTAATGGATTAGGCCAGAGCTCCATCGGGCCCATGAAGAAGCCTGCCATACCAGAAGTCGTTATCCCGAAACGGATAGCCATCCCAACTCCCGTTCCTGGCAAAATCACCAAGGTTGCTTCACATGTTCAGAAGTCCGCTTCTGACAAGTTGGCCGTCTCCGTTCAAAGGACGTCGATCTTTAAAAAGCTGGTACCGGTATATTCTGACCAACACAGGGGGCATGAGGAGGTCACCCCTATAGCTGAAACAACTCCATCAGCACGACATGCCCGACGTCGCCACTGGCGTCGAGTAAGGAAGGCTGGGGGCAACTCCCCCTCTGGGATAACTCCGTCAACTCTAATGGTGGAGATCGATACTGCTGTTCCAACCAGGAACAGCTTTGAGTTGCTGAACTCGGTGCGCAGAAACTCTCCTACTGCGGTGCTAAAGCGAACTCATTCATCTGTGAAGAATATTCCAGAGAAGAAGCTAGAGCAGCCCCTTCAACGGCTGTCCTCTAAAATTTACAAAGTCTGGCGACAGGTTCAAGAGTCGGTGATCGATCAAGACTGCCTCCGACGACAGAAAAAGATGAAGGTTCGGCAGGGGAAGGATTACTCTGTCAAACCATAAAAAGCAAAAGCTACTTGGGTGCCCACTACAACGGCTCCCTTAACTCCAATCACTCAAAAAAGGAGGCCGCAAAAAGCCCCTGTGTCTTCGGCAAATCGCAAAGACACCGAACACAAACGCCCCAAGTCTGGGGGCATGGTGGTGCACACTGTTTATATGGCTTCTGGAAAGAAGGAAAGCCGCACTTCTACGGGCCACCGACCGCTCACCCGATCCGTGACGAAAGCCCAGGAGCAACAACAAAAGCTTCAGGAAATGATGACTACAATGGCTGCACTCACTGAGCCAAAAGAAAGCTCTGAAATGTCTTGGGATGAGCGTCAAGAACAAGAAACCGACGCTGACTTTTTGCGCAGAGTCCTCGAAAAGAGGGACAAAGAAGCTGCAGAGCAAGCGGCTAACATAAAACAGATGGCGCTCCTCTTCCAAGATATGGTAGGGATGATGTTACAGCCGGACCCTCCTGCTGAAGATCCTCCGATCGTCCTTGAAGACGACAGGGGAGAAACGTCAAATCCTCCGCCGGAGCTGTCAACAGCCAAGGAGGAAGCAATCTCCAAAGTCGACCTAGATGAATATATAGCTCAGCAGATCCGGGTTCATCAGGCGAATGAAGCGGCTGGGCAAATTGTTAGAACCGGACGACCGTATCCGAGCTGGTATGACCAAATCAGTTACCCGCCAGGGTATACGATCCCTAAATTCCATGTATATAAAGGGACAGGGAATCCGCATCAGCACGTCGCTCAATTCAGGGCCTTATGCGGCAATACTGGAGGCGATGACAAATTGTTATTACGACAATTCGTCGGCAGCTTAGCAGAAATAGCCTTTGAATGGTATTCGGAGTTACCTAACGACTCTATCAAAACATTTGCAGAGATGGAGCTGCTGTTTACACAAAGATTCGCGAGTGCTAATGAACGCACTCCGATAACAGCACTGATAAATGCCAGGATAAGGCCGAGCGAAACGTGTGTTCAATACGCAACACGATGGCGGAACCTATGGTCGAAATGTGAACAACGCATAGAAGAGGCTCCTGCGGTAGGCATGTTTGTAGGCACTCTCGATCCGCAGGCGACCATCTCGCAATTCATGATGTTCTTCAGGCCGACCACCTTCCAGGCCTTGATCGACAAATTAGCCCAAATGGACCAGATGGGCCATAGACCGTCTCCTCCAAGACCCGATCCCCAAAATGAGAAAGGAAAAGCGATCATCGTCGCCAACGCTCAGCAACAGCCGAGCAACTCAAAGCCGGTCGCTCGCCAAAACAACGTGCGTCCACGCCCATCCCTCGAAGAGAGGCTAGGACGTCCTTACTCGTTTCCTCAGAATAAAACGAGAAGACTGTTTGAGCTGGCAGTGCGTAACAGACTCATCAATCTGCCAAGTCCAAAGCGTCTGTCGCAGCCAGGCGATCTTAATAATCCCAATTATTGCCCTTACCACCAAACGGTAAGTCACCCGATTGAGGATTGTTTCGTCTTTAAGGGATGGATTGAGGATCAATACCTGCAAGGCAAGTTCACGCTGTCTGAAAGCTGGAAGGTAAACCCCCCACAGCCGCACTCTCCAAAGAAGACGAACACGCCGGGGGCAACTTGTTCTTTCGTCGAGGATGAAAACAATGGAGAAAACTTATCGGATGAATCCGAAGACTACGTAGCGACTTGTCATGTGATTTCTCATTCACTGACGGATGAGGAGGAGGATCCTTGCGCTGAGAAATCAACGGCGGACCCTGAAACAGAAATTTCGCGGCCGTCAGACAAGTTGATCGATGCCTTCCTAAATGAAATTCGTTTGAAAGCAAAAGCCAATCAAGAGCATGAAATGGCCATACTGGAAAGAACCAAGGTATTCCCGTCAAATCAAAAGCCATACACTGTGGGTAAAAATAAATTCAAGACGAGGAAACGGTTCGCCAAAGCTCTATCAGTAGGAATGAAGCTACCGCCCTCCGAAGAAAATCCTTTCTCTGAGGTAGAGATGCACCCTAACTTCTGTTTATATCATCAGAAGATCATACATCCTACCGAAGACTGCGAGTCCTTTAACTGTTGGTGGCAAGGGTATGTCGCTCAAAAGCAACACTTCGACAGGACAAAGTGTGAAGCTTGTGGACATCGGAAAAATGCGATATATGAGCGCAAAAGAGCCACCGCCGACTGTCATATAGCCGACTTCAAGGGATCACAAATTATCACCTTTGGAAGCGACTCTGACGAAGAAGCTACCCCCAACTCTTCCATCGGGGAATCTATTTCAAAAATAAAGGAATTGAGAATCTGCGAGAACGTTCAGCCGTGCAATCGCATGCTACTCGGAAAAAATCTCGGCCCCGTAAACAAAGGATCGAACAAAAAGGATAAAGGAAAAAGAAAAACGGCCCTCGTCGCCAGCACTCACCAATAATCAGGTGACCCTAGACCGGTTGCTTGCCAAAGCAACAAGCGGCAATCCCTCCAGGAAAAGTTGAAACGTCCTTACTCGTTTCCGCAAGATAAAACAAGGGGACTGTTCGAGCTGGCAGTGTGCGACAGACTCATCAATCTGCCGAATCCAAAACGTCCATTGCGGCCAGGCGATATTAATAATCCTAATTATTGCCCTTACCACCAAACGGTAGGTCATCTGATCGAGGATTGCTACGTCTTCAAGAACTGGGTTGAAGACCAATACCAACAGGGCAAGTTCGCGTTGTCCGAAATTTGGAAGGTGAACCCGCCACAACCGCATGCTCCGAAAAATATGGACACGCCGGGGGCATCATGCTCATTCATAGAGAAAGCCTAACGGACCACTACGTCCTAAAACTGGATAACGGACCGAAACGTCCTTAAACTAACAACGGACCGAGATGTCCTTAAACTAACGACGGACCGCAATGTCCTAAAACTTGCAAATGACCGAAACGTCGTTAAACTACTCCCAACCCGCAGCATCTTCAGGCTGACGTGTTAATAAAAAAAAAAGGGTACGTCCACAAGCAAAATGGGCACGGATGAAAACCCGAAAGGGCTCCGTAAGTAAAAACAGCAGGGCTACCGACGAGTATTCGTGAAAACCCGAAAGGGCACGACCTCGTTAAAAAAAAAAGAATAAAATAAAAGATAAAAAAAACGGTACGTCCACAAGCAAAATGGGCACGGATGAAAACCCGAAAGGGCTCCGTGAGTAAAAACAGCAGGGCTACCGGCGAGTGTTCGTGAAAACCCGAAAGGGCGCGACCTCGTAAAAAAAAAGAAGAAAAAATAAAGGTATGTCCATAAGCAAAAAGGGCACGGATGAAAACCCGAAAGGGCTCCGTGAGTAAAAACAGCAGGGCTACCGGCGAGTGTTTGTGAAAACCCGAAAGGGCGCAACCTCGTTAATGAAACACTTATAGAATCCTCTCGACCCTGTAAGGAGAAACCACCTGCGTGAGATCCTTACGACTCACAAAGGAGCAACACACTTGGGGATCCCCACGATTCCTAAGGAGAAAATACACTTGCGAGATCCTCACGACTCGTAAGGAGAACTCTCTTATGGGACTCCCACGGCCCGTAAGATTTGAAAGTCTTAAGTTACAGAGGCCTAAACCTGTGCTTAAGCAACCCCCACAACTTTCGACATTGCCCTACAAGTAGTCCAATATTGACCCTTGTATACAATCCACGGGCATGAATAAATATTTCCCTAACAAAGTCCCATCCGTGACTAGGGATATGCTTGTACAGCAAACAACACTTGTAAGTTCTCTCGACTTATAAGGAGAAAACCCTTTTGTAAGATCCTTACGACTTACAAGAGAACATGCACTTAGGAATCCTCACGATTCCCAAGGAGAAAACACACCTACAAGATCCTCACGACTTGTAGGGAGAAATACCTTTGTGAGACCCTTACGGCTCATGAAGTCAAAAGCCTCAGTCGACGGGATCTTAACCCTGTTCGCTAAGCCACCTTTGTTCAACATCGACGGAGGCAGATGATGATTCGCTCCTGGCAATATCCCAGTTGTAGCGATGCTGATGCCTAAACCGGTATCAAATTCCAAGTCCTTTCATGGCAAATGATGATTCGCTCCTGGCAATATTCCAGTCGCAGCGATGCTGATGCCAAGATTGGTATCGGATCCCAAATCCCCTACTCGCGAGAAAGAAAAAAATCAGCGAGCCAAAAAAAAAATGCATATGAAATAGCCGAAATGATTGGGCAACTCGCAATAAAAAACAGCGAATAAAAATAAAATAAACAGCCGAAATTATTGGGCAACTCGCAATAAAAAGTAGCGAGTAAAAATAAAATAAACAGCCGAAATGATTGGGCACCGCGAAAAATAGCCGAAATGATTGGGCAATCGCGACCTTCGCGATATAAAAGCTGAAATGATAGAGCATCGCGGAAAGAATAAAAAAAAATGAAAGAATGAAACTTTTGCCCTACAGGTGAAATCACATCGATCCCTGTATATAATCCAGGGGCACAGATAAAAAGGGAACAATACCTTCCCAACAGGCTCCACCAGAAAGCGAAGCCAAATCTCGACGGTTCATAGATAACCTAGAGACCATCTCGACATTTGTCGCAATATTACAGACACAATGTCAACAAATGAAGCAAAGGAAGGTCCCTAACTTCAGGGTCTCGACGTCAATATCGACAACTTAAAGATCACCAACGGCGTTTCTCCTCACTTCAACTAGATGCAGACATGGCGTCAACAACTGACCTCAGAATCGCAACAAACGGAACCATGACAAAGTCCCTAGTTCCAAATCTCAATGGCCACGTCTAAAGCCTGGAGACCAACAACGGTGTGCCTCCTCATTCCAACAGGACACAGATGTTACACCATCAAGCAGAGCGATGGCAGAATCCCAGCTTCACCTCAGCATTCGTCTCGATACAGTAGACGCAATGTCAACAACAGCGTTCCTCCGCAGTCCAGCTGGAGGCAGATGCAACGTCAACAAAAGACCTCACGGTCAAAACAAAGCGGAGTAACGGCAAAATCCCAACTCCACCTTAGCATTCGTCTCGTTACAACAGACGCAATGTCAACAACGGCGTTCCTTCACAGCCCAGCGGGGTGTACATGCAAAGTTAACAAAAGACCCCATGTTCGAAACAAAGCGGAGTGATGGAAAAATCCCAGCTCCACCTCAGCATTCGTCTCAATATACCAGACGCAGTGTAAGCAAACGAAGCGAAGGCCACATTCCTAGCTTCAACGTCTTTACGGTAACTCACATAAAACCGGAAAGACAATCGGAGACCATCTCACAGAAAGTGGTCACCTCCTTGACGTTCGTCTCGATACAGTAGACGATATATCAACCCCGGCGTTCTTCCTCCAACAGGATTTGGACACACCAAAGCAAACGAAGCGAAGGCCACATTCCTAACTTCGACGTCTTAACGGTAACTCACATAAAACCGGAAAGACAATCGGAGACCATCTCACATGAAGTGGTCACTTCCATGACGTTCGTCTCGATACAGTAGACGAAATGTCAACCTCAGCGTTCTTCCTCCAGCAGGGATTCAGACACACCAAAGCAAACGAAGCGAAGGCTAAATCCCTAGCTTCAGGGTCTTAACGGCAAGTCATATAAAACCGGAAAGACAATCGGAGATCATCTCGCACCAGTGTGGAGTGGTCACCACTTCGACGTCCGTCTCGATACAGCAGACGAGATGTCACCCCAACGTTCGTCTCGACACAGCAGACGTAACGTCATCAAACAAACGGAGCCACGGCAAAATCCCTAGTTCCCACCGTGACATTCGTCTCGATACAGAGGACGCAATGCCAGCAAACGAAGCGAAGACTAAATTCCTAGCTTCAGGGTCTTAACGGCAAGTCATATAAAACCGGAAAGACAATCGGAGATCATCTCGCACCAGTGTGGAGTGGTCACCACTTCGACGTCCGTCTCGATACAGCAGACGAGATGTCACCCCAACGTTCGTCTCGACACAGCAGACGTAACGTCATCAAACAAACGGAGCTACGGCAAAATCCCTAGTTCCAAACCTCGGCGGTTCACCAGTAACCTAGAGACAACCACAACATTCGTCTCGATACAGAGGACGCAATGCCAGCAAACGAAGCGAAGGCTAAATTCCTAGCTTCAGGGTCTTAACGGCAAGTCATATAAAGCCGGAAAGACAATCGGAGATCATCTCGCACCAGTGTGGAGTGGTCACCACTTCGACGTCCGTCTCGATACAGCAGACGAGATGTCACCCCAACGTTCGTCTCGACACAGCAGACGTAACGTCATCAAACAAACGGAGCCACGGCAAAATCCCTAGTTCCCACCGCAACATTCGTCTCGATACAGCAGACGCAATGCCAGCAAACGAAGCAAAGGCCAAAGTCCTAGCTTCAGGGTCTTAACGGCAACTCATATAAAGCCCGAAAGACTATCGGAGATCATCCCCACACCAGCGCGGAGTGGTTATGACTCATCGGGGCTCTCCAAAATGAGCCTAACCTCAAGTAAAAAGCGGCATGGCAAATTCCTAGCGCTTGCTCTTCTGACGGTCAAACTGCCAAGGAGGATTGCTTGAAGACGTCTTGTCCAGCCCCCGAAGGGATCAGAGACACGGCAGTCGCGGGGCTACTCGAACAGCACGATTGCCTATCGAGGACTATATCAGCTTATGCGACGGTACGATGGCCAAAACCCTAAGTACCACCAACCTTAACGGGCTTCTGTCGTAAAGAGCAGAGGTTAAATGCGACGTTAAGATGTTCTTGCGAGATCTGCTCGATCCGTTTCGACTCGTGAGGAAATTGATGTCTTTGCGAGATTTTCTCGATGCGTCTCGACTCGTGAGATAAAGCCTTAGGCAGCAGGGATTAAAAAACCTGTTTCCTAAGCACTGGGACCCTGCAAGTCGGCCCAAAATGGTCTCTTGCATACTATCCACGGGTCACACTCTCCAAAGTCGAATCTCGATAAGGAGGGAAACAACCGCTTACGGGTCCTCTCGACTCGTAAGAGGGAAAACTCTCTTATAGGATCCTTACGACTTATAAGAGAAAACACACTTAGGAATCCTCACGATTCCCAAGGAGAAAATACACCTACGAGATCCTCACGACTCGTAGGGAGAAAAGTCTTTATGAGACCCTCACGGCTCGTAAAGTTGAAAAGCCTTAGGTGGCAGATCCTACCCCTGTCTCCTAAGCCATCACTGCCCTGCAAAGAAGTCAAGATGGGCCGACCATCTATGGGCCACACTTGCCAAAGCTACATGCCACTGAAATGGAGAACTTACTCATAAGCGTATGAACTACTTCACGCCAGAGTGAGACAAAAAAAGAAATAGAAGGATGCGGCTCATGGAGTTAAGGGTTGGAACTATATCCCTTAAGAGTTGAGATTTGAGTCAAAGATAAATGACGACGCTTGTGTCCGCTCGTTATCTTCTCAGATCAAGATTCTGAAAGTGATACATCAACCCAAAACTGGCCATACGCCATGCATAACTCTGCATAACTCTGCACTACTTCACCCACGTACATACATACGTGGGCAAAGTAGTGGGGGGCATTTGTTCCCACCAAAAATTTCTGCGCAAAAGAGTCCAAGGTATCAAATGGCAGCGATACGCTTAAGGAAATACGAACCAGTATCTTCCGGGCTGTTTTTTGACAAACTCCCGAATGAGAAATGGATAAATTCTATTTGTATCGAAAGCGTCTCGATAAAATCTTCGATTTGATATATTATGGGCCTCATAATTCATCCGGGATCAAAAGTTATGAGCAAATGTCTATGCACATGTGATTTAAGGAAGAAGATGCGAACCAGTATTTTCCGAGCTGTATTTTGACAAACTCCGGAATGAAAAACAGCTAAATTCTGATGATATTGAAAGCATCTCGAAAAGACCTTCGATTTGATATATTATGGGCCTCATAATTCATCCGAGATCAAAAGTTATGAGCAAATGTGTTATACACGTGTAATCTAAAGTAATGCTCTACTACATGGGGAATGCATTTTTTAGTCCCACATCGGGAAAAGGAGAGCTGGCTTCTCTACCACTCCCATATAAATAAGAGGGGATACCTCTTAGAAAGGGTAGAGTAAAAATCCTCAAAGGATTCAATACTTAAAGGAGCTTAGTTCTCCAAGATAGGAGCATGCTCCTCCATAATGCGCATATGCGCAAGCGCCATGTGCGCTACGTGCAACGCACGTGTGCCTGCCATGCGGCACTACGTGCAACGCACGTGCGCACCACATGAGAATATTTAATAATATTAAAAGGAGCTTGTTCTCCATATATAGAAGCTTTGCTTCTCCTCATAATGCGCATGTGCGCCACGTGCAACGCACGTATGCCCGCCATGCGGCACCACGTGCGCACAACAGATAGTGCCTTGCACTTGCTATGAACCTCTGGTTCTCAGATAAATAAATAAATAAAAATAGTGCCTTGCACTTGCTATGAACCTCTGGTTCTCTGAGACAGAAAGAAAGAAAAGATTTTCTTTTCTCTTCTTTGATCTAAATTTAGATCATTAAAAAGTGCTCTGCACTCATTTTCTTGAATCCAAAAGATTCTTGGTGCTTTGCACTATTTGAAGGGCCAGGCCCAAATCAAAATGACCTGACAGGCCAAAATAAATTGCAAGGCAATAAATGGGCAGAGCCCAAATAAATTGATGCTTTGCATCCTTTATATAAGGGCAGAGCCCAAATAAAATTGATACCTTGCATCATTCCTAAAAGGGTAGAGCCCAAAACAAATTGATACTCTGCATCCTTTCTGGGCAAGGCCCAAATAAAAATAAAAATTAAAAAAAAGAAATGCAATGCAAAAGCAAATAAAATGTTGAACATTTCAACTGGACTTAGCCCAATTTTGGCCATAAGTCCTTAAATTAAATTGACTGAGCAAAATGGCTCTCCTAAATCAATCTACATCCGGTTCGAGGGTACATCTCCGAACTCCTTTGACATCCGTCGTTGTAATTCCTCAACGACGTCAAAGAGGTGACGGGTCCCAACGACCACACATCGATATGGACTGCGGGGTCCTTAAACTCGTGGACCGAGATGTCCCTAAACTAATATTGGACCGAGACGTCCTTAAACTAATATCGGACCGAAACGTCCTTAAACTAATATCGGACCGAGACGTCCTTAAACTAATGTTGGACCGAGACGTCCTTAAACTAATATCGGACCGAGATGTCCTTAAACTAATATTGGACCGAGACGTCCTTAAACTAATGATGGACCACTACGTCCCTAAACTGGCATCGGACCGAAATGTCCCTAAACTAACGACGGACCACCACGTCCCTAAACTGGCGATGGACCGAAATGTCCTTAAACTAATAATGGACCACTACGTCCCTAAACTGGCATCAGACCGAAACGTCCCTAAACTAATAATGGACCACTACGTCCTTAAACTGGTATCGGACCGAGACGTCCCTAAACTAATAAGGGACCACTACGTCCCTAAACTGGAACAATAGAGCCAATTGCTCTTTTGCCGGATCTAAACGATCCCGTTTAAGTTGATCTTAGCCCCAAATACGGCTAACGTATTCTGAAGCACTTAAATGGACTATAAAACCCTCAATCAGCTTTGGTTCAAGGGTACATCTCTGAGCTCCTCTGACACCTATCGTTGTAATCCTTCAACGATGTTAGAGAGGTGATGAGTCCCGATGGCCATAAATTAAATGAATCACCACGTCAGGTTGATCTTAGTCCAAAGCAAGACTAACGTATCCTTGACGAATGTTTAAGTTGATCTTAGTCGCAACGCGACTAATGCATCCTTAAACTAAAAACACCAAACCCAAATCTAAGTAAATACGGATTTGGACTAATCCACGCCCTACGGGCGACGGCATTACTCAGTCTCCGTATACAATCCACGGGCAGCCACAAACAAAACAAACACACACGACACGAAGTGAAATTCTGGAGAAGGAGAAAGTTGTTACCGCAAAGCGGTAGCGTAATTAACTGCAGGGGCTTGCGCCTGCAGGGAAGAGCGTCCCCACAATCAAAAACCCCTCAAGCGAGGGGGAATCTGACAAAGTCTGCTACATCGGCCGCATCCGTCTAAACCTTCGATACACGGTGCCATAAATCAACTTGGCATCTTCGAAGAGGTGGACGGATAAAAACCAAATAGCATCTGCCCCGAACCTCAGGCACGTGACGTCCTAACGTCTCGGCCGCCGTTCGGAGGGGAACACAACCTTTGTAGATCGGTTCTTCACTTTTATAGCTCCTTGTTGAAGTCCCTTCGCTGCGATCATGGTTCTCCTGGACCCTTGCATGGCTTCGCGAGGCGAAAGACGCGTCCTTGCTTGAAGTCTTCGAGGCCGAAGATGATCTACGTCGAGGGGATGCCAACTCAAGTTTCTACTTCACTAACTCGAGAATTAGTGAAGCAAACACCCTAAACTAAAGTGCTAGTCTAGTAGAGGATGGAAAAATAGGAAGTGGGTTCTCTTTAAAATTTTATTTCTCACAATCTTTCTCACTTTGGATCAAACCCTAGCAAGCTTTTCTTTTTGAACAAAGAAGAAGAAGAACAAAAGAAAGAGATGAGGATAATGATCAAGTGAGAAGGCTAACCATGGTGAGTAAGTATCATATACTAACTCTTGTAGAGACTTAACCCATGGCTAATCCTTATGGTTGGGTTAAGAAATATACATAGTAAAAAACAAATTTAGTGGAATTAGTCAAATGCTTCCACAAGCTTCAAGCATTTAGCTAATCCTCTACTAATTTTGTAATTACTTTGATTATTAAAATCCAACATAAAAGATAGCATGGTGTAAGTCTCATACACCCAAGTCATGTGTACTATCAACCATGATACAAGAAGGAAAACACATTTTAATATATATCATATATACAATAAAATTTTGCTCATGTGAGAAAAACCCTAAAGTGAACAAGTGTTAGATAATGTAAACTAGTATATCAAATATACAATTATACGATAAATTATTAAATCAACACTTGACTTAATATTCCGGCCATATCACATATAACCGACTAACATCCAATGTATCGACTTATCGAATCAACACTTGATTCGATAACACGGCTATATCATATATAACCGATCGATACAAAAAGTTATGAGAATAGAATACGGTATCACATACACGCATTATTCTCGGTCCCGCACATATCACATATGCGCTCCTATTTCGTTTTGCCTGAGCCAGTAAAACCTCTATGTAGGACTCTAAAGACTCGTCAATACGCCGGCAGTAAGTGATGATCACATCAAGCACCCACAAGCCGTCAGCGGTACTAGCTGGACGTAACGGCTACCCGGGTATTGAGCGATTAGAAGATCAGCAAGCAAGCCCGCTCCAACTCCTGTAAAAGCCTGCCGGTAACACTTCCCGTACAGTCCGGTCTCCTCGTCTGATATGTCGCATATCAAGTCTAGGGGTGGTAAACGTCAGACCCCAATAACCGATAAGTCGTGCCGATGTGAGGCTCATAACGGGTCGAGAAACTATTGGTAACATTTACCAGTAAATCTCTATATCATCCCTGGCCAAGGACTTCCCTATTATGGCCAATCGAGCACAGCGCAACATCAACCCCCTAAACCGGGAGAGACGAAACCCCTCCTATCGCTCATTGCCTCTATGTGACTCGGGACTGTACCCAAAAACCACCGTTTTGCACGCCCTCATGGATGTGGTAAAGTGGAAATCAAAGCACAGTGGGAATCACAAAGACTCTATGACGATCTCGGGTCTACAGACTAACCTGCACATATGTCACCAGAGAACTGCCATCTGACGTGAGGTATAATACCATCTGGGAGTTCTCGGCGAGTCCGTCCAGTATACCCAGTCTCCACTGAGCACGCGTATACCATCTCTGATGTCAAACACCAATGGATATGGGATCATCCATCGCCTATCTCATGGGTCGAGAAGCGTATACGCTAGTCTACACTGGTATATCGATGCCCCGTCTCGATACACCCACGACTAGGGACCTTGAAGGATGTACTTATGGACTACCATGTCCCTACTAGTATGATCCGCATCATAGTCCAGGTAGTCAAGTACACATCCTAAGGGCTTCACCAACATGTAACTATAAGACAGTATAAAGAGACAAGTATACATGTTAAGATAAAGAGCAACCAGATAGCATACTATCATGTCGAGCAAGAAAGTCCTCTCTATATATGTCCAAGCATCCAATATAATATACATCATCTATACAATACTGACCTCTAGGGCATACATACAACTAACAAAATCCTCAGGTGGATCATCTTCGATCGAGAGAGACCGGCGATCAAGCTTGATCATGGTGGCCTCCAGGAGCTTAGGAAGATGGTAGAAGACCAAAGAACTCGGATCATTCGGTATAACCATTCTAAACTCTTTTATAGTTTGCTAGCTATAGGTTTATAGTAGATCCGGGTTATCGGGTTGTCCTAGCGTCAGTTTTGAAAATTTTTGTTCCGCAAATGGTCACAGTAGATGGCCAGGGCGCTGGCATAACCAAACACTCGACCGCAACCGCCTGCTCGGCGACTCAGACTGTAGCTTCGCCTCCACCTGCCAGCTCGGTGTTACCGCCGGGGGGTCCTTCCTCCGCAAGGGGATACCTTGCTCGAAGCTCCCGGTCGTTGAAACTGGGCACTGCTTCCCTAACGGCATCGAGAGCATTGTGCCACCCGACGGCCGTAGAATCGGCAAGGTTGACATAAAATTGGTCGAACGCCATGTAGTCTTCCACGGCTTTTTCCGCCCTACCCTCGACTTGCTTCGCCGCCTCGTGGGCCGCCCGGGCATATCTCTTAAACGAGTCCCTCTGCCTCTTCATGGCGTCATAGAGCCTGTTAACCTCACTGACCCGGGCCTGAAGGGCCCGGTTAGACTCGGTCAAGGCCCGGTGAGACTTCTTCAGCCTCGCGACTATCCTCGAGTCCAGGGAGGCCACATTGTCCTCCGCCTCCTTCAGTTTAGCGAGAAGCTCTTCCTCGTGCGAGGATGACTCTCCGGCCTTTTTCATCACTGGGGCCACATCCTTAGCCTCCATGGCGGCAAGGAGGGCACAATGCTGAAGGACCTACACAAAGGCATGAACAGTTTTCGTCAGAAGCTAAACAGAGGAAAAAGTACTTGGAAATTTTTTAGAAGATTACCAACCTGGACTGCCTCCTGGACTATTGCCGCCACCTGGGCCTTCATGGTGCCCTGAAGAATTTTGGCCCCCGCTGCCTTCTCCATGTCCTCCAGCTAGCTGTCGGCTAGAGAGAGCCCCGATGTCACCTCAATGCAGAAGTCACACTCCTGCACCTGTATCCCGGCTGAGGGGGCCGGGAAACCACTTTCTTGAGTCTCTTGGCCAGAGACTCGGCGGTGGACGGCGTCTCCGTCCTGGCTTAAGGAGCCAGATCCTGGGCATGCTTTTGCCCTCCACTCCGGCGCTCCTCCAAGACGGGGGGAGCTTGCCGGGGGACTACATTAGGTGCGGTGTTAGACGAACCAACGCCGCCTCCCTTCCTCCTCTGTGCCTTGGCGGCCATGATTTTCAATCGATCCATTGGCTCTGCGAAAGGAAACATAGGAAAAAGTCAGCAGCAGGAATAACAAAATTATGCTAAGCCTAAATTAATTGGCGAAGTCCTAACTTACTCCTGAAGCGCGCGGGACAGAGTCCCACTCAGCTCAAGGCCTGCTCAGAAAGCAGAATATCGGCCCGCTAGATCGTCTCCCACTGCGACACTACCCCTGCCTCCGGGGCATTTGACTGCTTGAACCTTGGGCAATCCGCCCTATGCCATTCAGTGGGCACTGGCCAATCCTCTCCCTTCAGAGGACCGATGAAAACAAACTTCTCCTTCCACTCGTGGATGGAAGAAGGGACGACCGCTATCCCTGACTCGGCCGCCCTACCCATATGTTTTTTAAAAGAAAGGTAAACCCAGCTCGGCTCGTCCTTTCGAGTGCCAGGGTGATTTTTGTAGCAAAGGAAGGAAAGAAGGAGGCTCAAGTTAAAGGGGGTCCGATCAATCTTCAACCGGACCAGAAACCTGAAGAGAATTCTCTACGAGTTCGGAGCTAGCTGGCTCGGGGCAAGCCGGAAGCAATGGAGAACAACACAAACCTCGGATGAGAAGGGCAGATGCATCCCCGCTCGTGTAACGTTTTGGAAAATTAAGAATATTTAATTTATTTTTTTATTATAAAAATAATGAAATTGATAAGTTTGTGAAAATGATATCGCTTATGAATTTAGGTATCGGAATTATATCCGAAAAATATAATTATTTTGATAAATATGAATAAAGTGGGTGACATCAAGAAAATGATATTTTAATTATATTATCATGACATTGTATTTGTCATTAAGCTAATGATAGTTAAGTGATAGATTTATCATTTCATATCTTTTATGTTATATGAATTTGGATTTTCCAATATGAAGGTTTATCTTTATTTTTACATTCCTTTAAAATTATGGTTGGTATAACATATGCTAGGATATACTCTCATAACACCTTACCCCCACCACACTCTCCTCCCTCCACCTCCTCCTTGCAAGAAACCCCACCTCACTTCAAGTGTGACACCTCCTCCTCCTTCCCTTTACACCACCACCTTGCACTTTCCAACTCCTCCTTTCTCTATAACAAACTTTCATTCTTTTCCTTATCTTACCCCATTGTTCAGTTCATAAGATCAGAAGTTTAAAGAAAGGGGAGAGAAAGAAAACATTAAGAACTCACAAAAGTAAACAAGAATGGGTGAAAAGAAGAGCTAAGTGATAAGGCTTCACCATCACCCTCTAACTAGGACCTTGAGCTTGTGCATCTTAGAGGAAGCTTTTCCAGTGATCTTACTGTAGGTATAATCCTTGAACTCTGTATGATTTTGGTTCTGAAACTGTTTTACATTAGAAATCGAATATCGTAATATCGTATTTTGATAAGTTTAGCCTCTGTTTGAATCTGCTATAGTTTAATTGATAAATAGATTGATCAAACAGTACCTGGACCTTATAATCTAGACCTAGGATTAACCATAAGAAAACGACCCCGGTGCTCGGATTTTGGCCGGCGACCATCAAGGAAAATCCGATCTCGCCGGACCGTTAAGGGAATTGGGTGTTTTGGGTTTTTGGGGTATCTCTCTGTAGGTGTTTAGGTATGTTTGGTATTGTTTAATTAAGTTAAATGTTCAGTAGGTTAAAAATGTAAGCTAATATCATATTGGGGTAAAATTCTATATACGATACGTAGCATGTTTAGTTTGTGTCGTATCATAAACTAGGATTTTGTGTTATCTAGTTCACTGTAATTGATTCTGGAACTAATACGTATAATCACTAGAAAAACTAACAAGACCAAAAGTATAATGAGAAAACTAAAAGATTGTTAGTGTATATGCCCTAGAGGCCATTACTGTATCATACTAGTTTGTATATTACTTAATGGAAGCTTGGGATATTCACCTTGTATATACAATCTTGCTCAAAATAGTAGTATGCTACTTGGTTTGTTTCTACTTCAATGTGTACATGTGTTTATTTTTGTATATCGCCTATACACATTAGTGGAGCCCTTAGGATCTTTGCTTGATTACCAGCGATGTGATGGCCGTCACACTAGTGGGGCTGGGTAATCTATAAGCACATCCTTATGCAGGTCCCTGGTCGCAGGACTATCGAGATAGGGCATCGATACTCCGGAGTAGACCAGCGCATGCGCTTCTCATCCCAGTGTGGGAGACGGTCTGTCCCACAGCCGTCAGTACGTCGTACTTGAGATAGTATGCGGGTGCTCGTTAGGTTACGGGTACACTGGACAGGACTCGTCGGGAACTGACTAGTTGGTATTATGCCTATCGTCAGTTATCAGTTCCCAGGTGACATGAGTACAGCTTAGTCCGCTGACTTGACACTGTCTCTTCGCCTCGAGTGTGTTCCCACTGTACTTTGATCACTACCCTACCACGACTCAAAGGAGTCGTGCAAACAGGTAGTGGTTGGGTGCAGTCCCGAAGCACTTGGAGGCAGTGACGGTTAGACAGGATTCGTCTCTCCCGGTATTGGGGGTTGACATCGCGCTGTGTCTAGGAGAGCCATTACACGAGTAGTCCCTGGCCAGGGCAAACGAGATATACTGGTAGGCTTCCAGTGTTATCTCAGGGTGTTTTGGGTTTCGCTCCGGCACGACTTGTACCGCTATTGGGGGACTGACGTTTACCGCCCCCTAGGCCCGCCATGCAATGTATCAGACGAACAGACCGGACTGTACGGAGAATGTCACACTCAGGCTCAGTAGGAGTTCAGATGGGTTTCGCCTCGTCGGTCTTCTTGTCGGCACTACCTGGGGACCGTTACGCACAGCTAGTGCCGCTTGCGGTCTGTGGTTAAACCCACTGCCAGCGTAGTGTCGAGTCTTTAGAGTCCCACACAGAAAGCTTTTCGCCTTTAGGCAAAAGAGTAGAGGTCGCATGGTATTGCGACAGGTCGCATGGTTTTGCGACAGGGTTCGGTCACATCCGTGCACTTGTGCACGTACAGTGTCCGGACAGTTTACACTAGCGGGCTTTGGTTTAAGCCAGATCCTAGTGTACCTTTTGGGATTGGATTTATCCAGTGTGCATTCGTGTTCCTCGGAACGCGGATGCGGGTGCATATGCACAGTTGACAGGGAGACAGAGGCAGCGGATTCTCATTAGGGTTGTTGACAGTTGACCGTTGACTATTTGACTTTTTGTTCAACCCTAATGAGAATATGATATGTGATTAACTATTATATTAATTAAGTATTATGGTGACATGGTTGTTGACTTGTTGACTTTGTTGACTTGTTGACTTTTGTTGACTTGTTGACTTTGTTGACCGGTTGACTAGGCTTGACTAGTTGACCATCATGATAACCATAGCCATCATTTCATGGCAAAGACTTTTGCTTGCTTGCTCATTTGTGTAAAATGAGTGCATGAAATGATATGGTTATGGTTGCTTCAACCATCACATAAGATTTTTTTGATATGATGAGTTATCATGACTTTGGATTATGAGAGGGTGAGAGACAAAAGAGTTGCTCATTCTTTCTTGCTCATTCTCTCTCTTGTTCTTGAGCTCTCTTGTTTTGCTCTCACCCTCTTGCTCTTTTTCCCTCTCTTTAATCTATGGTTCTCTTGTCTCATGAGTTGAGAATCAAGAACCATAGATAAAATCCCACACAAACTATTCTCTACTCATTCTAGTTCACAAGGTTTAGCAAACCGAGTGAACTAGTTTCTTCAAAGAACGAAGAAGGAGCCAAAGGTTGGAGCTTTCAGGTGGATCTATCTTCGGCGTACGGAGACGACGGGAAGAAGCCAATCCGGACCACCATCGGAGTTTGAAGACAAAGGAGTTCAAGACAAGCAAGGTATAACCCCCTAACCGAGTAGCTAGAAACTCGTAGTTAGGTTGCTAGATAGATGTTTAACCAAGATCCGGGTTTTAGGTCCATGTTACCACCTCCGTAAAAATCGTTTTTTACCAAATTCTGCATTCCCGAAAGTACCGGGAGAGGTAGCATGGACTTACAGTGGTATCAGAGCCTAGTTAAACTCTATCTAACATGTTAGCAAGTAACTAGAAGATCGATCAAAGAAAAAGTCCCGAAAACGAACCCCAAAAATTCGAGTTTCTGTCGATTTTTTTACTGTTCAAAAATTGATTATTTTAACACCTAAAATCGGCTCAGGGTTTTTAAAAGCCACTGTAGAAAAATCACCATGTGATCCCCCTAAACGACCGCGGAAACGCGGCAATAGCTTGCTATTGCCGCGGTTCCGCGGCCTCCTTGGCCCCTCTCTGGTGTTTCTTTGCTACAGTGTGCTTCTGGGGGTATTTTGGGAATTTTGGTACATGTATTTTCAACCCAGATTTTCCAGAACGAAAATTTTATTTTGGGGTCCTGAAAATCCGTATTTTTGATCGAACTTCTAAAAGACTTAAGCTAACGGGTTTTTCTGTAATGTGATATTTGTATTGAACGTCTACTAATCGCTATATGTCGATTAGTGGGGGTTATACAAATCTGTGATCTGTAATGTTGCTGGAATGTGTATATGAATATGTTGGATTGTCGCGGGTGAATAGCCGGGGGTTGTGAGACGAGAGTTTTCTTTTCTTTCAATTCATGTAAATTTGTAAATTGATGTAATAATTATTTGTATGGCCGCACAACCGGGTCGGGGTTGTAGCCGTCATTGTATAATTTCTTTTTACTGTTTTTGCTCCTAGGATAGACCCATGGAGGGGGTGCACAAACTACCGGGTATGCCGAAGTGTCGAGTGGCCTACTCATGGAGATGAGGGAGGTTGCTACGCTTCGGGTACTTGGCGGGTAGTTTGCCGCACCCGTAGGGGTCTTGGGTGGGGTATTGGCTATTCACCGCGACCGTGTAATCTGTCTTTCGTTACAGGCTCGTACGAATTACAGATTCCTAGTATATCCAATGTATTCATCTGTGATCTGAAATGTTTATCATTGCAGTATATCTATATATGATATTATTTAGGCGTTGCTTATATTTTACAGACGCGCTAGCCCAGCCCCCGCTCTGTCGTTAGTTAAGTAACCTAACGGGTAATGACGGGGCCCAGTGGCGAATGCGAATGGCATAAGCGTACGTCATATTTTGGTTGTTTTCTGCAATGGTAGGATTAAATGATGGGACGCATTAAAAGAACTAATGCAAGAATATCACGCATTAAAAGAACTAATGCAAGATAATAAACCAAGTTAAAGTCGTTGGAACACTTTCGAAAAACCACTCGGTTCTTTTCAAAACCAACTTTTAAATGCGGAGCTTGAGCCACTCCTTTTAAAAGCTATCTCGTTCCATCGACCAAATCAAGTTCACTACGTTCACGGTTTTGCCAAAACCATCCGTAGCCCTCCGTCGTTTCACATGAATAGTCAATAGTATTCAAGCTGTGTATGTTGGCCAAAGTCAAGGCACAGTGATTGGTAGCTATTGGGTGTTCATGTGTAGCATAGATAGATGCGTTGGTTTGGGACAGTCGTACTACCATTTTAGCCAAAGTCAAGGGTAGGTACGGATGGATCCAAATTAACCTGGATAATGACGGGTAGAACTTGACATGTGACTTATGATATTTTGGCCAAAGTCAAGGTCATAAGAGCATGGGGCAAAAATCCACATCGGGAGTTTCATAAGTACTGAAACTTGCTAGATTTGCATACCATTTGGAGTGTGATGATTCTGGTAGGATTCCTTCAGTTTCGTCACGCGATGATATTTGGATCTCGATCCTACTGTGAGTATATGCTACTCCTCGGGAAATTTCTCACTTAACGATCAATGCTATAAACCAAGTAGGTGTCTAGAAAGGTGTTAGCGGGGCTACGCCCCCAGGGAAAAGAGGTTCTTTAATTAAGGAACTTCGCGAAAGCGTTGGAAAACCTCCCTCGAAGTACCGACACCGGCCTGGCTGAACGGTTAAGCAAGTATTGTACGGTGGGATTGATCCCAACTAATTCTTCCTTTATGGTTTGTGGAGGGATTCGAGAAACAGTGGGAGCCATCCTGTTTAGACAAACTAAAAACCACTCTAAACTTGCAAGAGCATCATGCTGAGTGTTTCTTCTTCTCTCTCCTAATTGCAGCGACCAATCGACATGACTGGACTTAAGTTACTTCTAGATAAAAATATACTGACAGGGCCAAACTACAAAGATTGGCTCAGGAATGTCAAGATGGTAATCACTTACGACAAGCTGGGGTATCTTCTTACCACCAAAGCTCCCCCTGTCCCTGGTCCCACTTCCAGCGTCGCGGATAAAGAAATCCGCAAGACTTGG
The DNA here is from genome assembly GCA_030015575.1 of Agapanthus africanus. Classification (NCBI taxonomy): domain Eukaryota; kingdom Viridiplantae; phylum Streptophyta; class Magnoliopsida; order Asparagales; family Amaryllidaceae; genus Agapanthus; species Agapanthus africanus. The sequence continues at coordinate 384,430,890 of CM057350.1, forward strand.
GAGATTGATAGCGCGAAGGCCAAGTGCCTCGTACTTGCCTCGATGGACAACGAACATCAGAGGAGGCACGAGAATATGGACCTTGAATCCATATTTCTCCATACAAAAGAACTGTATGGAGAGCAATCTCGTATCGCAAGATACGAAGCGTCGAAAAAGTTATTCTCGACAAAGATGGCCGTCGGATCATCAGTAGCCGAGCACGTGCTAAAGATGATCAGCTACATTGAGGAGCTCGCGGACCTAGGGACCATATTGGAGAGTGAACTCTATACGGACATAGTTCTCCAGTCCCTTCCTTCCACTTACGCCCAGTTCATACTGAACTTCAACTTACAAGAAAAAGAGGTTGAACTTTCAGAGCTCCTCAACTTGCTGAGGAGCGCAGAGGGCACCCTACAGAAAGGTAGGGAAACATCCACTTTGTTTGTAGGAGGATCATCTTCTTCTAGGTCCAAGGCGAAAGCCAAGGGAAAGAAGAAGAAAGCCCCCGCCAAACCAAGGGGCGGTGTTAGTAAAGTGGATACGAAAGGAAAAACAAAAGAAACAAAGAAAGCGGGGAAGCTTGTGGATAAGGAAGAATGCTTCTATTGTCATAAGAAAGGTCACTGGAAGAATGATTACAGGGCTTGGAAAGCCAGGACACAGGAATTGAAGCAGGTTGCAGCTTCAGCTTCAGGTGTGTATGTTATTGAAAACTGTCTTTCAATAAACTCTACTTCCTGGGTATTGGATACCGGATCAGGATCTCATATCTGTAATTCTTTGCAGGCGTTGAGAAACCGTAGGGTTTTGAAGGCAGGTGACATGACCCTCAGAGTTGCGAACGGAGCTAGCATGGATGCTAAAGCTGTGGGGGACTATCACCTGGGAATGTCAGATGGACATGTTTTGGTTTTGCGTAATTGCTTTTTTGTACCCAACGCAACTTGTAATATCATTTCTGTATCTTTAGTTTCTAAAGAAGGTTATGAATTTGCGTTTGTAAGTAATGTTGTAAACATTCACCTTAATCAAGTTCTGATTGGGTCAGGTACATTGAGTAATGGTATATACGTATTGAACCAACCACAGATTTTCAATGTCCAGAATACACACAAAAGAAAGTCTCCAGAAATAAATCAGACTTTCTTGTGGCATTGTAGACTGGGTCACATCAATGAGAGAAGGTTGACGAAGTTACATACAGAAGGGTATTTGAATGCGTTCAAATATCAGTCGTATGCCACTTGTCAATCCTGTCTCAAAGGAAAGATGACAAAGACTCCGTTTACTGGACATGGAGTAAGAGCGAGCGAGCTCTTGGGACTCGTACACAGTGACGTGTGCGGTCCAATGTCTACACATGCGCGAAGCGGCTATTCTTACTTCATTACTTTTACGGATGACTTCTCAAGGTACGGTTATGTCTTCTTAATGAAACATAAGTCCGAAGCCTTTGGAAAATTCCAGGAGTATAAGAATGAAGTAGAAAAACAGACCGGCAAAAGTATTAAGATTCTAAGATCGGATCGAGGTGGAGAATACTTAAGTGCCGAGTTCCTGGACTGTTTAAAAGAGAACGGAATTCTCTCTCAGCTTACTCCTCCATACACTCCGCAACATAATGGTGTATCGGAGAGACGGAACCGCACCCTATTAGATATGGTGCGGTCCATGATGAGTAACGCTGAGTTACCGCGATCATTCTGGGGATATGCGCTAGAATCAGCCGCATACCTTCTGAACCGAGTTCCCACTAAGACTGTGCCTACCACACCATTTGAGATGTGGTGTGGGAAGAGGCCCCATCTTAATCACATTAAGACATGGGGAAGTCCATCTTTTGTCAAAAAGCAGCATGCGGACAAGCTCGAGGCACGCTCAGTACTGTGCAAGTTTGTGGGATATCCAAAGAATTCCAAGAGATATTTCTTCTACTGCGAAGAGGAACAAAAGGTTCTTGTTTCTCGTCATGCCCACTTTCTAGAACACCAGTTCTTAGAAAAGGAAATTAGTGGGAGCGCAGTAGAACTGGAAGAAGTTCCAGAACCACAGACTGTTACTGAAAGCTTAGTGGAACCAGAGGGTTCAACAGAACAGGACATTCCTACGCCGCTCCGCAGGAGTAGTAGGCAGACTCATCCGCCCGAGAGATACTACGGTTTTCTCATAGACAGGGATAGAGAAGATTGCATCATAGATTATGATGAGCCTACTAGCTTCCAGCAGGCCGTTCAGAGCGTTGACTCAGTGAAATGGCTGGTTGCAATGCGGACCGAAATGGAGTCCATGTACACCAACAAGGTATGGACGTTGGACATTGCTCCAGACGGGGTAAAACCCGTAGGATGCAAGTGGATCTTCAAAAGGAAGATTGGTGTAGATGGACAGGTTGAGACCTATAAAGCTAGGCTGGTAGCAAAGGGTTTTCGTCAAAGGCCTGGCTTGGACTATGACAAAACCTTTTCTCCAGTAGCCATGCTAAAATCCATTCGGATCCTTCTTGCCATTGCTGCCTTCCACGATTATGAGATCTGGCAAATGGACGTAAATACCGCTTTTCTAAATGGAAATTTAGAGGAGTGTGTCTATATGGACCAACCAGAGGGTTTCATTCAGAGTGGGAGCAGCGGAAAGGTGTGCAAGTTGCTTAAGTCCATCTATGGACTGAAGCAGGCATCGCGGAGTTGGAACATCTGCTTTGATGAGACGGTCAAAGAATTTGGTGTTAGGTCCACGTTGCCCACCCCGGTGCTTACGGGGAGGCGGAAAACATAAAAAAAAAAAAAAAAAAAAAAACGGATTTTTAAAGACTTAGGCAATATGGACCTTGCTTGTGAGGATCTTTGCTAAACGAAAACTAGCTAAAGTAAACTAACAACTAAGTAAGTTGTAGAAAGGTTATACCTTGAGCTCGAACTCCTTCTCTCCTTGCTCGTCGGAATGGTAGAAAGAGTTCACCTTGCTTGTCTTCATCCGTCAAAGAAAGATCCACTTGAAAGCCACCACCTTTAGCTTCAACTCCAAGCTAGGAGTAACTAGAGTGCAAGAAATGCTAAGACTTGAACCCTAGAAGTGAGTAGAGAAGATCAAGAGAGGGTTTTTCTCAAGCTTTTTGTTTCTCAACACATGAGAGGGAGAGAGCTTGAGGGAGAGGATGAGCAAGAGAGAGAAATAGAATGAGAGAATGAAAAATAAAAGAGCCATTCTCACTAATATGTGAGGATAATTCTAATTAGATAATTAGCTTGAAAATTGTCATGATAAATCATGACTTGACCATTATCATTTCAATTTTTGCAAAGATCAAAGAGCATCTTCCAAATGAAATGATTATGGTCAAGTTGTCAACATGGTCAACAAGTCAATGAAGTCAAATTGTCAACAACAACCATGCACAATAATTAAGCTAATTATCAATTAACAATAATCCACACAAAATCAATAGGGTTAATGAAATGACAAAAGCCATTAACCCTAAACAAGGTCCTCTCCCCCAATCTCAAGCAACTGTGCATACGCACCCGCATTCGTGATCCGAGGAACACGAACACAATGAGAAAAACCAATCTCAAATCATATACTAGGATCCGGCTTAAACCAAAGCCCGCTAGTATAAACTGTCCGGACAGCAAACGTGCACAAGTGCGCGGATGCGAACGAACCCTGTCGCAAAACCATGCGACCTCTACTCGTTTTGCCTAAAGGCGAATAGCTCTCTGTGTGGGACTCTAAAGACTCGACACTACGCTGGCAGTGGGTTTAACCACAGACCGCAAGCGGCACTAGCTGTACGTAACGGTCCCCAGGTAGATGTCGATAAGAAGACTGACGAGGTGAACCCCATCTGCACTCCTACTGAGCCTGTATGTGACAGTCTCCATACAGTCCGGTCTGTTCGTCTGATACATCGCATGGCGGGCCTAGGGGGGCGGTAAACGTCAGTCCCCTAATAGCGGTACAAGTCGTGTCGGAGTGAAGCCCAATACACCCTGAGATAACACTGGAAACCTACCAGTATATCTCGCTTGCCCTGGCCAGGGACTACTCGTGTAATGGCTCTCCTAGACACAGCGCGATGTCAACCCCCAATACCGGGAGAGACGAATCCTGTCTAACCGTCACTGCCTCCAAGTGCTTCGGGACTGCTCCCAACTACTACCTGTTTGCACGACTCAGTAGAGCCGTGGTAGGGTAGCAATCAAAGAACAGTGGGAACACACTCGAGGCGAAGTGACAGTGTCAAGTCAGCGGACTAAGCTGTACTCATGTCACCTGGGAACTGATAACTGACGATAGGTATAATACCAACCATCAGTTCCCGACGAGTCCTGTCCAGTGTACTCGTAACCTAACGAGCACCCGCATACTATCTCAAGTACGACGTACTGACGGCTGTGGGACAGACCGTCTCCCGAGCTGGGATGAGAAGCGCATACGCTAGTCTACTCCGGAGTATCGATGCCCTATCTCGATACTCCCACGACTAGGGACGTGTATAAGGATGTGCTTGTAGATTACCCAGCCCCCACGAGTGTGATCGCCATCACAACGCCGGTAATCAAGCAAAGATCCTAAGGGCTCTACTAATGCGTATAGGTGATATAATAAATAAACACACATGTACACATTAAAGCAGAGACAAACCAAGTAGCATACTACTATATTGAGCAAGATTGTATGTACAACTGTGAATATCCCAAGCTTCCATCAAGTAATATACATACTAGTATGATACAGTAATGGCCTCTAGGGCATATACACCAACAATCTCCCACTTGCACTAAGGCCATGTACTGGCGTATCGAAGACCTATCATCTCGATCAGCCGCTCGAACTGAGTCTGGGGTAAAGCCTTCGTGAATGGGTCCGCAGTGTTGTCCTTTGTGTCCACTCTCCGCACCTCGATCTCCTGTCGATCAATGATCTCCCTGATCAGGTGATACCGCCTTAAGATGTGCCTGGATTTCTGATGGGACCTTGGTTCCTTCGCTAAAGCTATAGCCCCATTGTTATCGCAATACAAAGGTATTGGGTCAACAATGGACGGAACCACCTGAAGTTCACTAATGAACTTCTTAATCCAGACCGCCTCTTTTGCGGCATCGCTTGCAGCAATGTATTCAGCCTCCATCGTCGAGTCTGCGACGGTATCCTGCTTGGAACTCCTCCAACATACCGCCCCTCCGTTGAGGGTAAACACAAAACCCGAGACGGACTTGCTATCATCTTTGTCACTCTGGAAGCTTGAATCGGTAAAGGACTCGACCCTGAGGTCTCCATTACCGTAAACCAGGAACATCTCCTTAGTCCTTCTCAGGTACTTGAGAATGTTCTTCACTGCTGTCCAGTGGTCCTCCCCTGGGTCCGACTGATACCGGCTTACCGTGCTCAACGCGTAAGCTACATCTGGTCTTGTACATAGCATCGCATACATTATAGATCCTACCGCCGAAGCGTAGGGTATAGTGCTCATGCGAACCCTCTCCTCGTCAGTCTTAGGAGACATCTTCTTGGAGAGGGTAATTCCGTGCAATGCGGGTATGTTACCGCGCTTGGAATCCTCCATACTAAATCTCTTTAGTACGGTCTCTATGTACCTGGACTGCGAAAGTCCCAACAGTTTCTTGGATCTATCTCTATAGATCTTGATCCCCAGAATGTACGAGGCATCACCCAGGTCCTTCATGGAGAACCTTTGTGACAAAAACAGCTTGACCGATTGTAGCATAGGAATGTTATTTCCTATCAGAAGAATGTCGTCCACGTACAAGACTAGGAATACGACAGTTCGTCCTACAATCTTCTTATAAACACAGGGTTCATCTTCGTTCTTGATGAAATCAAATTCTTTGATTGCCTCATCAAAACAGATGTTCCAGCTCCGCGATGCCTGCTTTAATCCATAAATGGATTTAAGCAACTTGCACACCTTTCCGCTGCTCCCACTGTCTACGAAACCTTCTGGTTGATCCATGTAAACGCACTCTTCCAAACAACCGTTTAGGAAAGCCGTTTTAACATCCATCTGCCAGATCTCATAGTCATGGAAGGCAGCAATGGCAAGTAGGATCCGAATGGATTTGAGCATAGCCACCGGAGAAAAAGTTTCGTCATAGTCCAAACCAGGTCTTTGACGGAAACCTTTTGCAACGAGCCTAGCTTTATAGGTTTCCACCTGCCCATCTACACCAAGTTTCCTTTTGTAGATCCATTTGCATCCAACGGGTTTTACCCCAGCCGGAGCAATATCCAAGGTCCACACTTTATTGGCGTACATGGACTCCATTTCGGACTGCATTGCTTCCTGCCACTTATCAGAGTCCCTACTGATAATGGCCTGCCTGAAACTGGTAGGGTCATCTTCTTCCAAGATGCAATCCTCTCGATCCCCGTCTATGAGAAAACCGTAGTATCTCTCGGGCGGATGAGAAATCCTACCAGATCTGCGGAGTGGCGGAGGTTCGTTTGGGGTTATTGAATCTAGCGGTTCCTCCAAATTTTCAGTTACATTTTGTGGTCGCTGAATTTCTTCCAGTTCTACCGAACTCCCACTAGTTTCTTTTGCAAGAAACTCCCTTTCCAAGAAGGTAGCGTGGCGAGATACAAACACCTTCTGTTCCTCAGTGTGGTAGAACAGATATCCTAGTGAGTCTTTAGGATATCCCACAAATTTACAGAGAACTGACCGTGCCTCTAGCTTGTCCGGTTTCTGTGTTTTCACATAGGCCGGACAACCCCATATCTTAATAAACTTAAGACATGGTTTCTTACTGCTCCATATTTCATACGGAGTTTTAGGCACTGATTTGGACGGAACTTGATTCAAAAGGTATGCCGCTGTCTGAAGCGCATGTCCCCAGAATGAAAGAGGCAACTCAGCACTACTCATCATGGACCGAACCATATCCAATAGGGTACGATTCCTCCGCTCCGAAACACCGTTGTGCTGTGGTGTATAAGGAGGAGTAAGCTGAGAGAGAATACCATTCTCTTTTAAGTAGTCTAGGAATTCCGTGCTTAAGTACTCCCCTCCCCTGTCAGACCGGAGGATCTTGATACTTTTGCCAATCTGGTTCTCTACTTCCTTTCTGAATTCCTTGAATTTCTCAAAAGCTTCAGATTTGTGTTTCATCAGATACACATATCCGAACCTAGAGAGATCGTCAGTGAATGTGATGAAGTACGAGAACCCACCCCTTGCATGTATAGACATCGGACCACACACATCACTGTGTATGAGTCCCAAGAGCTCTCTTGCTCTTTCTCCATGTCCGGTGAACGGAGATTTGGTCATCTTCCCTTTGAGACAAGACTGACAAGTTTCATAAGATGAAAACTCGAACGTATTCAAGAGTCCATCTTTATGCAACTTACTCAGTCTTTTCTCTCCGATATGACCAAGCCTACAATGCCACAAGTAGGATTCATTCGTATCTGAATTCTTCCTCTTGCGTGTGTTTTGTATATTAAGAACTGTATTCTGATTTAGAACGTAGATACCATTACACAGTGTACCCTCTGCAACCAGTACCTTATGAAGGTAAATGTTCATGATATTCTTTTCAAGAACAAAGTCATATCCATCTTTATCGAGTAAAGAAACTGATATGATGTTGCAAACCATGGAGGGTACATAGTAGCAATCGTTCAAAATCATAGTCTTGCCATTAGGCAATACTAGGTGATATTCACCGACGGCTGCCGCATTAACTTGTGCTCCGTTCGCTACTCTGAGCGACATATCACCCGGTGCAACTATCCTACTTTTTCTCAGTCCCTGCAATAAATTACAGATATGAGATCCTGATCCGGTATCAAGTACCCAGGAGGTAGGGCTGACCGTAAAACAGTTCTCAATTACAAGAACACCTGAAGTAGATGCAAAACCATGCTTCTTCTTCAACTGGGTATCCTGGAAATCCATACTTTCCTCTTTCCCATTCTCATACTCATGACTGTTGTCACAAGTTAGAGCTGAACCAACTTTTCCCAGTCCCGAATAAGAATTCGGATCGGTCAAGCGATACATTTTATTATCTTGATTAGGGCGTGAAAAGGTTGCTGCCTGGAGAGAGAGAAAAGAAACACTCAGCGTATGCTCTTGCAAGATTAGATTGGTTTATTAATTTATCTAACCAGGATGTCTCCCACTGTTTACTCAAATTCTTCTTAAAACCTTTTAAAAGAAGAACTAGTCGGGTTTTAATTCACGTCACAATACTTGCTTAACCTTTCAGCCAGGCCAGTGTCGGTACTTCGAGGGAGGTTTTCCAACGCTTTCGCGAAGTTCCTTAATTAAAGAACCTCTTTTCCCTGGGGGCGTAACCCCGCTAACACCTTTCTAGACACCTACTAGGTTTATAGCATTGATCGTTAAGTGAAATAATCTCCCGAGAGTAATCCAACTCATCAGTGGGATCGGGATCCAACCATCATTGTGTGAAGACCTAGATGGAATCCACTCTAGTCACCACACTCCAGAAGGTATGCTAAATCTGCAAGTTTCAGTACTTTTGAAACTCCCGATGTGGTTTTTGCCCCTAGGACCCAAGTGACCTTGACGAATAATCAACAAATCAAAAGGTCCTAGTCAAGTTCAACCCGTCGTTATCCAGGATTGCATTAGACCCGCCCGCATGATCCTTGACGAATAATCAACAAAATCATGCGACCGTCCTAACCAATCGCATCAATCAGTGCAACAGAGAATTATTACTTAGCTACCGTTCACTGTGTCTTGACGAATAATCAACAAACGCAGCACGAATACTAAGTATTAATTATCCGAAACGACGGAGGGCTACGGCTGGGTTTTTGGCGAAAAACCCGTTAACGTAATGAACTTGATATCATTGAAGGAACCCGATTGCACTTTTTGGAAAAATACAGTGGCGAAAACTTTTGCTAAAGAGGTCACTCCCTGTGAAGGGATCTCGGCTCTTTCCTCGTCGAGTGAGGTGCTGGGCATTCGTAAGATGAATACCTCGATGCAAAGCAAGAATAATCGACTGTAGTGAAGTTATTACCCTGACGCAAAGTTTTGTCCAAGGGGTCACTCCCGGTGAAGGGATCTCGGCCCTTGCCTCGTCGACTGAGGTGCTGGGCATTCATAACCGAATACCGCGATGCAAAACAAAAAGATGAACGTCCTTGTAATAACAGCTTTTTGAAAAACTTGTTCCAACAACGTCTTTTTAGGTTTATTTTCTTGCATTAGTTCTTTTAATGCGTCCCATCATTTAAATCCTACCATTGCAGAAAACAACCAAAATATGACGTACGCTTATGCCATTCGCATTCGCCACGGGGCCCCGTCATCACCCGTTAGGTTACTTAACTAACGACAGAGCGGGGGCTGGGCTAGCGCGGCTGTAAAACATAAGCAACGCCTAAATAGTTATTATATATAGCAATATAGCAATGATAGCCAATCCAGATCACAGATGAACACTTTGGATATACTAGGAATCCGCAATTCGTTCGAGCCTGCAACGAAAAGTGGATTACACGGTCGCGATGAATAGCCAAAACCCCACCCAAGACCCCTACGGGTGCGGCAAACTACCCGCCAAGTCCCCGAAGCGAAGCAACCTCCCTCAATGCCATGAGTAGGCCACTCGGCACTTTGAGCTACCCGGTAGTTTGTGCACCCCTCCATGGGTCTATCCTAGGAGCAAAAACAGTAAAAAGAATTATACAATGACGGCTACAACCCCGACCCGGTTGTGCGGCCAAACAAATAATATTACATCAATTTACAAATTTATTACATGAATGAAAGAAAAAGAAACTCTCATCTCACATCCACCCCGGCTATTCATCCGCGACAATCCAACGAGTTCATATACACAAACCATCAACAACAATCACAGATCACAGATATGTATAACCCCGACTAATCGACATATAGCGATTAGCCGACGTTCAATACATAAGAACATCACAGATATAACCTTTATAGTCAAAGTATATTGAAGTTCGAAAAAAATACGGAATTATAGGCCCCCAAAAACAAATTTGTGTTCTGGAAAATCTGGGCACATATAATATATCAGAAAAATCCTAAAACCATGTAAGAAACAAACTGCACCAAAAACGAGACAGCAACTCCACCAGAGTGCGGCGCTTCCGCGGCAATAGCAAGCTATTGCCGCGGAAGCGCGGCCGATATGGTGAGTTGCTGTGTCGTTTTTGGTGGGTTTCTTCTAAAAAGCCTGAGATGATTTTTGGGATATAACAAATTTTGTTTTGACCAGAAAAAGTTTTAACAGAAACTCAGATTTTTATAACTTGGTTTTTTTCGATTTTTCCGTTTCGAACTTCGATACACTTTACTACCAAGCTAGTTTATGTTTAGTTAGGCTCTGATACCACTGTTAGGTCCACGTTGCCTACCCCGGTGCTTACGGGGAGGCGGAAAACATAAAAAAAAAAAAAAAAAAAAAAAAAAAACGGATTTTTAAAGACTTAGGCAACATGGACCTTGCTTGTGAGGATCTTTGCTAAACGAAAACTAGCTAAAGTAAACTAACAACTAAGTAAGTTGTAGAAAGGTTATACCTTGAGCTCGAACTCCTTCTCTCCTTGCTCGTCGGAATGGTAGAAAGAGTTCACCTTGCTTGTCTTCATCCGTCAAAGAAAGATCCACTTGAAAGCCACCACCTTTAGCTTCAACTCCAAGCTAGGAGTAACTAGAGTGCAAGAAATGCTAAGACTTGAACCCTAGAAGTGAGTAGAGAAGATCAAGAGAGGGTTTTTCTCAAGCTTTTTGTTTCTCAACACATGAGAGGGAGAGAGCTTGAGGGAGAGGATGAGCAAGAGAGAGAAATAGAATGAGAGAATGAAAAATAAAAGAGCCATTCTCACTAATATGTGAGGATAATTCTAATTAGATAATTAGCTTGAAAATTGTCATGATAAATCATGACTTGACCATTATCATTTCAATTTTTGCAAAGATCAAAGAGCATCTTCCAAATGAAATGATTATGGTCAAGTTGTCAACATGGTCAACAAGTCAATGAAGTCAAATTGTCAACAACAACCATGCACAATAATTAAGCTAATTATCAATTAACAATAATCCACACAAAATCAATAGGGTTAATGAAATGACAAAAGCCATTAACCCTAAACAAGGTCCTCTCCCCCAATCTCAAGCAACTGTGCATACGCACCCGCATTCGTGATCCGAGGAACACGAACACAATGAGAAAAACCAATCTCAAATCATATACTAGGATCCGGCTTAAACCAAAGCCCGCTAGTATAAACTGTCCGGACAGCAAACGTGCACAAGTGCGCGGATGCGAACGAACCCTGTCGCAAAACCATGCGACCTCTACTCGTTTTGCCTAAAGGCGAATAGCTCTCTGTGTGGGACTCTAAAGACTCGACACTACGCTGGCAGTGGGTTTAACCACAGACCGCAAGCGGCACTAGCTGTACGTAACGGTCCCCAGGTAGATGTCGATAAGAAGACTGACGAGGTGAACCCCATCTGCACTCCTACTGAGCCTGTATGTGACAGTCTCCATACAGTCCGGTCTGTTCGTCTGATACATCGCATGGCGGGCCTAGGGGGGCGGTAAACGTCAGTCCCCTAATAGCGGTACAAGTCGTGTCGGAGTGAAGCCCAATACACCCTGAGATAACACTGGAAACCTACCAGTATATCTCGCTTGCCCTGGCCAGGGACTACTCGTGTAATGGCTCTCCTAGACACAGCGCGATGTCAACCCCCAATACCGGGAGAGACGAATCCTGTCTAACCGTCACTGCCTCCAAGTGCTTCGGGACTGCTCCCAACTACTACCTGTTTGCACGACTCAGTAGAGCCGTGGTAGGGTAGCAATCAAAGAACAGTGGGAACACACTCGAGGCGAAGTGACAGTGTCAAGTCAGCGGACTAAGCTGTACTCATGTCACCTGGGAACTGATAACTGACGATAGGTATAATACCAACCATCAGTTCCCGACGAGTCCTGTCCAGTGTACTCGTAACCTAACGAGCACCCGCATACTATCTCAAGTACGACGTACTGACGGCTGTGGGACAGACCGTCTCCCGAGCTGGGATGAGAAGCGCATACGCTAGTCTACTCCGGAGTATCGATGCCCTATCTCGATACTCCCACGACTAGGGACGTGTATAAGGATGTGCTTGTAGATTACCCAGCCCCCACGAGTGTGATCGCCATCACAACGCCGGTAATCAAGCAAAGATCCTAAGGGCTCTACTAATGCGTATAGGTGATATAATAAATAAACACACATGTATACATTAAAGCAGAGACAAACCAAGTAGCATACTACTATATTGAGCAAGATTGTCTGTACAACTGTGAATATCCCAAGCTTCCATCAAGTAATATACATACTAGTATGATACAGTAATGGCCTCTAGGGCATATACACCAACATTTGGCTTTATCAAAAATCCAGATGAACCATGCATCTATAGTAGATTTGTAGCGAGAACTGTAGTATTCCTCGTTTTATACGTGGATGACATTCTCTTAATAGGAAATGACATTCCTATGCTACAATCTGTCAAGGGGTTCTTGTCACACAGGTTCTCCATGAAAGACCTGGGTGATGCCTCATACATTCTGGGTATCCGGATCTACCGTGACAGATCCAAGAGGATATTGGGACTTTCTCAGTCCAGGTACATCGACACCGTGCTGAAAAGATTCAGTATGGAAGATTCCAAGCGCGGTAACCTACCGGCTTGTCACGGGATCACCCTCTCTAAAGAGATGTCTCCCAAGACTGATTTGGAGAGGGATCGCATGTCTATTATACCCTACGCTTCTGCGGTAGGCTCTATAATGTATGCGATGTTGTGTACCAGACCGGATGTAGCTTATGCACTGAGTGTGGTAAGCCGGTATCAGTCAAACCCTGGGGAGAAACACTGGATAGCGGTAAAGAACATTCTCAAGTACCTGAGAAGGACTAAGGAGATGTTCTTGGTGTATGGCGGAAAAGACCTCCAGATCGAGGCCTTTGCTGACTCCAGCTTCCAGAGTGACAAGGATGATTCCAAGTCCATGTCGGGTTTTGTCTTCACCCTCAATGGAAGGGCGGTGTGTTGGAAGAGTTCCAAACAAGAAACCGTTGCAGACTCGACGATGGAAGCGGAATACATCGCTGCATCTGATGCCGCAAAAGAAGCTGTCTGGATGAGGAAGTTCTTGAAAGAACTTCAGGTGGTTCCGTCCATTGTTGATCCAATACCTCTGTATTGCGACAACAACGGGGCTATAGCTTTAGCGAAGGAACCCAGGTCCCATCAGAGATCCAGGCACATCTTGAGGCGGTATCACCTGATCAGGGAGATCGTGGATCGCCAGGAGATCGAGGTTCGGAGAGTCGCTTCAGAAGATAACACGGCAGATCCATTCACCAAGGCCCTGCCCCAGACTCAGTTCGAATGGCTGATCGAGATGATAGGTCTTCGATACGCCAGTACATGGCCTTAGTGCAAGTGGGAGATTGTTAGTGTATATGCCCTAGAGGCCATTACTGTATCATACTAGTTTGTATATTACTTAATGGAAGCTTGGGATATTCACCTTGTATATACAATCTTGCTCAAAATAGTAGTATGCTACTTGGTTTGTTTCTACTTCAATGTGTACATATGTTTATTTTTGTATATCGCCTATACACATTAGTGGAGCCCTTAGGATCTTTGCTTGATTACCAGCGATGTGATGGCCGTCACACTAGTGGGGCTGGGTAATCTATAAGCACATCCTTATGCAGGTCCCTGGTCGCAGGACTATCGAGACAGGGCATCGATACTCCGGAGTAGACCAGCGCATGCGCTTCTCATCCCAGTGTGGGAGACGGTCTGTCCCACAGCCGTCAGTACGTCGTACTTGAGATAGTATGCGGGTGCTCGTTAGGTTACGGGTACACTGGACAGGACTCGTCGGGAACTGACTAGTTGGTATTATGCCTATCGTCAGTTATCAGTTCCCAGGTGACATGAGTACAGCTTAGTCCGCTGACTTGACACTGTCACTTCGCCTCGAATGTGTTCCCACTGTACTTTGATCACTACCCTACCATGACTCAAAGGAGTCGTGCAAACAGGTAGTGGTTGGGTGCAGTCCCGAAGCACTTAGAGGCAGTGACGGTTAGACAGGATTCGTCTCTCCCGGTATTGGGGGTTGACATCGCGCTGTGTCTAGGAGAGCCATTACAAGAGTAGTCCCTGGCCAGGGCAAACGAGATATATTGGTAGGCTTCCAGTGTTATCTCAGGGTGTTTTGGGCTTCGCTCCGGCACGACTTGTACCGCTATTGGGGGACTGACGTTTACCGCCCCCTAGGTCCGCCATGCGATGTATCAGACGAACAGACCGGACTGTACGGAGAATGTCACACTCAGGCTCAGTAGGAGTTCAGATGGGTTTCGCCTCGTCGGTCTTCTTGTCGGCACTACCTGGGGACCGTTACGTACAGCTAGTGCCGCTGCGGTCTGTGGTTAAACCCACTGCCAGCGTAGTGTCGAGTCTTTAGAGTCCCACACAGAAAGCTTTTCGCCTTTAGGCAAAAGAGTAGAGGTCGCATGGTATTGCGACAGGTCGCATGGTTTTGCGACAGGGTTCGGTCACATCCGTGCACTTGTGCACGTACAGTGTCCGGACAGTTTACACTAGCGGGCTTTGGTTTAAGCCAGATCCTAGTGTACCTTTTGGGATTGGATTTATCCAGTGTGCATTCGTGTTCCTCAGAACGCGGATGCGGGTGCGTATGCACAGTTGACAGGGAGACAGAGGCAGCGGATTCTCATTAGGGTTGTTGACAGTTAACCGTTGACTATTTGACTTTTTGTTCAACCCTAATGAGAATATGATATGTGATTAACTATTATATTAATTAAGTATTATGGTGACATGGTTGTTGACTTGTTGACTTTGTTGACTTGTTGACTTTTGTTGACTTGTTGACTTTGTTGACCGGTTGACTAGGCTTGACTAGTTGACCATCATGATAACCATAGCCATCATTTCATGGCAAAGACTTTTGCTTGCTTGCTCATTTGTGTAAAATGAGTGCATGAAATGATATGGTTATGGTTGCTTCAACCATCACATAAGATTTTTTTGATATGATGAGTTATCATGACTTTGGATTATGAGAGGGTGAGAGACAAAAGAGTTGCTCATTCTTTCTTGCTCATTCTCTCTCTTGTTCTTGAGCTCTCTTGTTTTGCTCTCACCCTCTTGCTCTTTTTCCCTCTCTTTAATCTATGGTTCTCTTGTCTCATGAGTTGAGAATCAAGAACCATAGATAAAATCCCACACAAACTATTCTCTACTCATTCTAGTTCACAAGGTTTAGCAAACCGAGTGAACTAGTTTCTTCAAAGAACGAAGAAAGAGCCAAAGGTTGGAGCTTTCAGGTGGATCTATCTTCGGCGTACGGAGACGACGGGAAGAAGCCAATCCGGACCACCATCGGAGTTTGAAGACGAAGGAGTTCAAGACAAGCAAGGTATAACCCCCTAACCGAGTAGCTAGAAACTCGTAGTTAGGTTGCTAGATAGATGTTTAACCAAGATCCGGGTTTTAGGTCCATGTTACCACCTCCGTAAAAATCGTTTTTTACCAAATTCCGCATTCCCGAAAGTACCGGGAGAGGTAGCATAGACTTACAAAGATTACATTTAAAACCTGAGCCCCAAACTCACCACAAAATCCGGTGACCCACCCCAAAATTCCGGCGACGCCGGCCCCCTTATAACCTTTTGTGTTGGTTTTTCTTCTGTGGCCTATTTTTGGTATTTGATAAGTCTCTGTATTGTTTGGGTTGTCTAAATATTTATACAGTAAAATCTGAGAACGTTTTAGAAATGGTTTTCAAATTTCAAATATTTACGGTACGGAGTTTTCGTATTTTGATGTTGCAGCTGAACCGTTGACGTTTATACGTTAACGACAGAGTTTTGTTGTCGTTTTTGGGTTAAGTATGCTGTAGGTTCTAACCTACGGGCGTTTAGCTTGTTGTTTTGGTTTTCGATATGATATTTACATCAATGCGATTTAAATACGAATATAGGTACAATTCGAGGATTCCGAGACAATGATCATATCAATATATATATATATATATGTCCAGCATCGACATCGAAATCCGAAATCTCTCGTGTCCAGCATCGACATGTAAATGCAGATACCGTCGACACCATCTCAACAGATGATCGCCACCCTATATCCTGGCTACGATCAGTATACCCTGGATATCTGTCGTACCCAATCGAACCCCGGTCAGTATCCTCTGGATATCTTCCGTGCTCATCTCAATCTCCGGTATCGAGTATCCTCGTTAGGCTCCCCGCTTATAACTGCGGCTTTCCTGCTCCTCGGTCTCGAACCGGTTCCACCATGTATCCGACTGTATAGCTCCCCCACTCAGTCCGGATAATAACAAGTCCGAAGCCGTATAGCTCCCCCACTCGGGTCGGAATCAGAATCAGAAAACACAAAACTCATGGTGGACGTTTAACTCATCATATCAAAATATCCAGTAAGGAATAAGAATACTTGCATAGATTATATTGATGATATTATATATATATATAACAGTGTCCCATACCATCGATATATATCATCAGGAGTAAAAAATCCAGAAAATCCAAAGAATCAAATACAGCATTTATAGTAGTTGTTAGTTGTATGTATGCCCTAGAGGCCAGTATTGTACAGATGATGTATATTATATTGGATGCTTGGACATATATAGAGATGACTTTCTTGCTCGATATGATAGTATACTATCTGGTTGCTCTTTATCTTAACATGTACACTTGTCTCTTTAAACTGTCTTATAGTTACATGTTGATAAAGCCCTTAGGATGTGTACTTGACTACCTCGACTATGATGCAGATCATACTAGTGGGGACATGGTAGTCTATAAGTACATCCTTCAAGGTCCCTAGTCGTGGGTGTATCGAGACAGGGCATCGATATACCAGTGTAGACTAGCGTATACGCTTCTCGACCCATGAGATGGGCGATGGATGATCCCATATCCATTGGTGTTTGACATCAGAGATGGTATACGGGTGCTCAGTGGAGACTGGGTACACTGGACGGACTCGCCGAGAACTCCCAGATGGTATTATACCTCACGTCAGATGGCAGTTCTCAGGTGACACTTGTACAGGTTAGTCTGTAGACCCGAGATCGTCATAGAGTCTTGTGTGATTTCCACTGTGCTTTGATCTCCACCTTACAACGTCCATGAGGGCGTGCAAAACGGTGGTCTTTGGGTACAGTCCCGAGTCACATGGAGGCAATGAGCGATAGGAGAGGTTTCGTCTCTCCTGGTATTGGGGGTTGATGTTGCGCAGTGCTCGATTGGCCGTAACAGGGAAGTCCCTGGCCAGGGCTGATCAGAGATTTTCTGGTAAGTGTTACCAGTAGTTTCTCAACCCGTTATGAGCCTCACATCGGCATGACTTATCGGTTATTGGGGTCTGACGTATACCACCCCTAGACTTGATATGCGACATATCAGACGAACAGACCGGACTGTACGGTAAGTGTTACTGGTTGGATTCACAGGAGTGTGAGCGGGCTAGCTCGTCGATCTTCTGATCGCTCAATACCCAGATGGCCGTTACGTTTAGCAGACCGCTTGCGGCTTGTGGGTGCTTGATATGATCATCATCTGCTACCGGCGTATTGACGAGTCTTTAGAGTCCTACACAGAAGTTTCCTGGCTCAAGCGAAACGAAATAGGAGTGCATATGAGATATGTGCAGGACCGAGAATGATGCGTGTATGTGATACCGTATTTCATTCTCGCGATGAATGTTTCGATTGGTTATATGCGATATAACCTAGTTATCGAATCGTAGATTGATTCGATAAGTCGATACATTGGATACTAGTCGGTTATGTGCGATATGACCGGATCGTTAAGTCAAGTGTTGATTTAATGATTTAATGTATAATTATATATTTGATATATTACTTTGCATTAGCTAGTATTAGTTCACTTTATATGGATTTTCTCACTTGATGTGCAAGAAGTATATGTGATATACTTTTGTGCACATATTTGTATCATGTTTGATGATACTTGATCATTTAGTTAAGTGTATAGAATTAAACCATGATTAATTTGATGATTAGGGTTTTGCATATTCATGTATTTATTTATTTGTTCATTTATTTATTTGGAAAAGATAAAGATGAGAATGGTGGCTTTCTTTGTTTCTTATTGAAGCTTCATGAAGCTTTTGACTTAGTCACCATTCTTGTCTCATGCTTAACCCTAACCATTTGAACTAACCCTAGTTCATTCTCTACACCTAACTATGGTTAAGATTATGATAAGTATTCATTTTTCTTTTTCATTTCATAACACTTATCATATTCTTTCTTCTTCTTGATCTTCTTCTTCAAGATAGAAAGCTTGATGCCATCAATGGCAACTTTAGATCTAAAGTGAGAAATCCAATTCTAAAGTGAACCCACCTCCTATTTCTTCACCCTCTACCTCTTGCCAAGTTGTTTTGGGTGTTTTCTTCACAAGTTTCACAAATTTGTGAAGTCGGAGCTTGAACTTGTGATGCCTCGACGTAGATCATCTTCGGCACGAAGCCGACGACCTAGTCCTCCCATTTCTCCGATCAAGCCGACGATTGAGTCCGGGATTCGAGATGAACAGCGAGAGGTCGCCTACGTGGAGCCAAGGAAGTCGATATCCGGATCTACAAAGTTTGTAGCTTCTTATCTTTAGTTAAGTTGTTAACTAGATTTGTTTATCGCCTAAACTTCTAGTCAACGATCCGTATTAGGGATTCTCGGCATCCATAAAATTTAAAATTGGCATGGTTGATGCCTTGTGAGACCTCTATTGTGTGTCTAGGAACCCTACAGTGGTATCAGAGACTAGCTAGAGCCTTAGGCGATGAGTAGACGGAGTTAGAAGTCCGATCGAACCGAAACCCTAAAACAAAACATGCTCTCTGTACATTTATGAAAATCTGGGAATTTTGTGAATTAAAAATATGCAGAAAAATCAGCAGGAATTTCTAAGAGTTACTGTGAAATTCGACAACTCAATTCCATCAACCCACCGCGGAACCGCGGCAGAAGCATGGCTTCTGCGGCGGTTCCGCGGCCGTATGGTCACAATGCCCTATAATTTTTGCACAGTAATTCCACTTTTCTGATGCTGGATTTTCTGGGAATTTTTAAATATCACTCAAGAGTTGAGTTTTCTGGGTTGTATTAGAGACTCGGTATTTCGATCGGATTATCAAACTTTGTCTATGTGTTTTCCGGATATTTTTGAATATGTTAAAAAGTTCGACCGGATATAAATACCCACTTTTTCCCCTGTCGGGAAATTTCCAAGTGTTGGATCTTTCCGTGGTTTAATGACGCTCTGAGTAGTGCAAGTAACGCGATGGTCCCTCTAGAAGACAACAAACCTTAACTCGATTATATGACCGTCTTGAACTGCCCTTTGAACCTTCGGGTTTGGGGCAGTACGGCGTGCCACATGTGAGGCGTTGGCTTGACCCTTCTACGGCTGGACCGTTGGTACTGAGGCATGAAGTGAATGTCCTTGAACCTATTTCATGTGTTGGACGGTTTCGGGAAAACTTGGGTGTTCGAATGTTCGATCGGAAAGTTTAATATTTTCTATTTATCCGGAATGGGATACAATAATTGGAATTCACAAACAGTTATGAGATAACTGTATGAATGTTATAAATCTAGCGGTTTAGTCTCACTTGATATTGAAAAGATTTTTCGATAATGGGACTAAAATGCGGGGTTTATAATTTGTTAGGCATGTGATGTCTAAGTATTTCATTTGATTAGGCATGCGATGTCTAAAGAGATTGCGGATTCCAACTGTTGTAGTTTTACACTTTCTTTTCTGTGACCGTAAGTGTAATATGTGAATCGCCGGTTTCGTTGCTATATGTCAACGACAATTGGGATGCGCATATTTACTTACGTTGATGACATGTGATGTTATGTGTTGCTGGATATGTTATATTGGATTGTCGTGTTTGAATAGCCGGGGTTTTTTATGTGAGATGAGTGTTTTTCATTTTCATTCATGTAAAAACTTGTATGTAATATTCTTTTATTTGGGGCACTTCCAGGTTGCGGAAGATGTCACCTTTTGTATATTATTTACTTTTCCGCATTAGGATAGACCCAAGGAGGGGAGCATAAGTAACCGGGTTCTGGGGTCCAGTGGGAGACCAACTCGAGGAGTCGAGTCCGGGTCTCCTAACCCTAGAATTGGCAGGGTTGCTTGCCGCTCTCGTAGGGGTCTAGGGGTGTGGGATTGGCTATTCATCATGACCGTGGAATCCGTGTTTTATACTGGCTCGTATTGAAAACACGGACGTCCTAGTATATCCAATGTTTCATATGTTTCTTCTGCTGCGATATCTGTGATGTGATCATGTGATGTTCTCTGATAGATACTTTATATAGTATATATGATATATTATATAGACGTTACTTATGTTTTGCACCCGCACTAGCCCTGCCCTGCTCTGTCGTTAGTTACCTAACCTAACGGTGCACGAGGGGACATCGAGGCGAATGCGGATGGCATAAGTGTACGTCGTATTTATCTGTGATGTTTAGGTATATAAATGATGGGACTTCATTAATGTGATTAATGAAAGAAAAGAAACCTAAGATATTGTAGAATCAAATTTTAAATAAAACAGGTAGCTACAGTTCTTGCTTTGCACAGCGGTATATGTGATATATCCAGCACCTTATTCGATGAGGAAAGGACCGAGATCCCTTCACCGGGAGTGACTCCTTTAGCAATAACTGGCAAATGCTACACACTCGGTTTGCTTTTGATTGTTTTTGTGTTTTGCTTTGCATAGCGATATATATGATATATCCCGCACCTCATTCGACGAGAAAAGGGCCGACGATCCCTTCACCGGGAGTGACCCCTTTAGCAAAACTAGAAAAGCCTCAAAATCACTCCATTTCAAAACTTCATTTGATTCTACAACGATATCAAGTTCATTACGCAATAGGTTTTCAGAAAAACCTGTCGTAGCCCTCCGTCATTTCAGATAAGTACTAGTTAGTATTCATGCTGCGGTTGTTTGGCATGCGTCAAGGCGTAGTGTACGGTAGCTAACTAGTGCTTATCTGCTAGCATACGATGCGATTGGATTAGGGTATTCGCACGGTGTTGTTTGGCATGCGTCAAGGGTCATGCGGGTGGGTTTAATTCAATCAAGAAATGTACGGGTTGAACTTGACTAGCGGACTATGGGTTGTTTGGCATGCGTCAAGGTCATAGCACGCTAGGGGCAAAATATTATCGGGAATTTCAAGTGTTGAAATTTGCAATGAGATTGCATACCTTCTATGAGATAGTTGGATCCCGATACCCACTGCGAGTAAGAGTTACTCCTGGGAGAGTTTTACACATTACAATTAGCCGATCAAGTAGGTGTCTAGAAAGGTGTCAATGGGGTTACGCCTCTGGGAAAACGAGGTTTACATTAATTAGGTTCGTGCGAAAGCACGGGGGACCTCCCTCAAAGTACCGACACTGGCCTGGCTGAAAGATTGGCGAACTTGTAGTGTGTAATTAATCCCGGCTAGTCTTTCCTTTTAGGGTTTGAAGGAAGATTTGATAAAAAGCAGTGGGAGCCATCCTGATTAGATAAGATAATAACAAATCTGATCTTGCACGAGCTTACGCTAAAGTATTTTCTTCTCTCTCTCTCCAGGTAGCGACCATTTCATGCCCTAATAAAGATAATAATATGGATGTATTGACCGAACCCGCATGTTATACTGTGCTGGGGAACGTTGGTTCCGTTCTTTCCTATAAGCGTTATAGGAATGAACAGGATATAGGGGAATACCAAGATTCACATGCCACCCGAATGAAGAAAGTACATGATGATGCATTTTCTTCGGGTGTGTTCGTTACAGAGAACTGTTTCTCCATTTGCTCTACGTCCTGGGTATTAGATACCGGGTCAGGATCCCATATATGTAATCAGTTACATGGGCTTAGAAAAGGTAGAGAACTTGGAGAAGGTGATAAAGACATTAGAGTTGGAATTGGTGCAATTGTTGCAGCTAAGACTGTCGGGGAATATCACCTTGAATTACCTACTGGTAATACATTGGTTCTGAACGAATGCTATTACATGCCGAACCTGATATGCAACATTATATCGGTTTCTTTATTAAGTAAAGAGGGATATAATTTTGTATTACAGGATAATGTTATGAACATTTTTCGTAACCAAAAGTTGGTTGGATCAGGCACGTTGTGCAATGGCATTTATGTTCTAAACCAATCAACAGTTCTGAGCATAACAAACACACACAAGAGGAAGAGTTCAGAACTGAACGAATCCTTCTTGTGGCATTGTAGACCGGGTCACATCAATGTGACACGACTGGCTAAGTTGCATAAGGATGGATATTTAAATCCGTTTGAATTTTCATCTTATGACACTTGCCAGTCATGTCTCAAAGGCAAGATGACCAAAACTCCGTTTACGGGACACGGAGAAAGAGTTTCCGAACTCTTGGGACTGATACATAGTGATGTATGCGGTCCCATGTGTCACGCCCCGCTTCCCAGTGTACGGCGAAGTGGACGCGACGAGGTCCGCTACGTATGTACTCAGAAGTACATACGCTAAGCGTAGCTAAGCAATATAAAATAATCACAAGAGACAAATGATATTGAAATAACAGCAACTTTTATTAATAACATTCTTTGTACAATGCATGAAATGAAAATACAACTGAAATGAAAAGCAATGCCTAAACAGTGGCATAACAGAAAATGAAATAAACTGGAAAGAACAAGGTACAATATCTAGAGCTCTGGGTCTTCCTGGAACTGCTCCAAATCTTCACCGGTGGGCTCGATCTCAGCTTGGTCCAACGCACCTGACGACATTCAAAGAAGAAGGAAATAGAATGTCGTCAGCGAACAGGTCGCTCGGTAAGTCCCAAAGAGTAAGAAGAATGAGAATGACAGAGTAACAGTATTTTCTAAAGTATTACAATGTTGAATATTATGGAATATTGAGTTAACGCTGTTGTTTGTAGTTTGGTACAGAAGAATGCCAGTGTATACGAGGGGGATCTCTATATGCTAGAGATCAGGGCAAAAGGAAAGTACAAGGAACCGTTATGCCACGGTACAACAACAATAGGATTCAGGTTAGGTGTCTTAATCTGACCACCTCGTGCCACCTTTAACACATTCCTTACCAATCTACCCCTTTAAACCCCGTAGTATTTTAACAGTAATGTGGTATTGGAATATGTAAGTTGAGTGACTGACCAAAACCATGATATCAGTAACACATGTTGCAACTGTGTAATCAGGTAAATGGAATATCAGGATAAAGGATGAATATCCATGGTTTGATTCAGTCAAAATGAATATGTTGTTAACTAAATTCCAGGGTTCATGTATTCAAATTGTATTGGAATATAAAAGAATATAGATTGACTTGAATCATATTCAAGTCAGAAATTAGTCAGACTCTAACCCGAGTCAGACTAAAAGAAAGATAAATTTGAAGTTCAATATTAGTTAGGGGCCTTATTGTAATTTGTGAAACTTGAGGGGGTTTTATGTAAAAATACTTTTGTATAGTTTTCAAAATACACCTCAAGTATTTAATATTCGTCTTTAATTGTTATAATGAATGTGAATTTTATTTGTGTTATTCTAGTGAATATATCCTAATAAAGTATTATTTGTTTTATCTGAAATTCATGGTATTTTAGTGTAACTTTTAATCTTGTAATTTTTAGAAAAATGTGGAAACTTTATATTATAATAAAATAGGTGTTTAAATGATAATTATATATATATTAACACATGAATAATTTTTAAATGAGTATTTTATCTTTAAAAATCTCATTTTCCTTAAATATCGTATTTTAAACCTTTCGAGACCGAATGCTCCTTGCGGAGGTCTGAATCTCGCACTACTAGCCTGCGGGTGCACGATGAACCGTACTTTCCCTAACAGGTTCCCCAAAAGTGGGTTGTAGCGGCGCTTTGCTTAGGTTTATAAATACTTTTCATTTGGGAAAACGGTTTTATTAATATAGTGTATTTATTTGCAACAAGTATAGTTTTCCGTATTTTTAGTTATTAGGGTTTCCTAAACCAACTAGCCGATTTCTAAGGTCTAAATGATGAGTCATTAGAAGCCTCAAATCGCTTCTTCACCGCCAATTGTGGCCAGGTAAGTACAAGTGAGGAGGGAGGGATCCGCTCACGAATCGTGAGACGGGCCTTTTAAAGTTACCCAAGCTCACTTGCCTAGCCTAGACACCACAAAGTCAGTTTAGATAAACGATCGATGTCCATGACCAATCGTGCTTTCATTTTATTAAAAGATTTTACTTAGAAATGTTTACAATTTAAAGCTTACAATAAAGGTTATAAAGATTAGGGTATTTTAGTGAAAAGTCCTGTAATTTCGTATTCTGTATTTTTTGATATTTATCAATTAGGGTTATATTGAGTGTGTGTAGGGGTAGGTCATTACCCCGTGACTTATATTAAGTTTTGGTGAAGTTTTAAAGGTAAAACATGCTATGTTAAACTTAAAGGTATTATAGCGCAAGAATACGGTATTCGAAAACGTTATCATTTTATGTGTGAAATTTCATTCAAATTGAGTTCTACAAGTTTTGTGATCAAGATAAACATATTTAGGAGTGAGGTAATTGATTAAACTAAGAAAAATGAACTTCATGGTATTTTTATGAAAAGAATACGGTTTTGCAAAGAAGCTATCATTTCATGTGAAAAAGTTTGATTAAATTGGTTTATGGGTGATTAATAGTCAACATAAATATGGGTAGATAATATGTATTAGGTGACAAGTGGAAATTTATAGAAAAACCGAATCGGAAATCGGTTTGTCCGATTTCCGTCGGGTTCCAAAAAGTCGTATTTTTATACTTATAGAAAAGAGAGATAGAGGGGTTGGGACTTACGGTTTGGACAAGCTAATGAAGCTAATGGATGTGGTGGTTGCCGATTCGTCGAAAGCGTCGCGAAGGTTCTGATCCGGTCGCCGGAATCCGTCGTCGATTTCGGCAGCGCTTCGCTTCTTGCTCTTCGTACCGAGTTCTCGAGAATTTGAGAGAGTAGACTAAGAGTGGTGAGGTGAAATGGTAGAGGATAGGGGTCTTTATATAGGGCTAGGCTAGGGTTAGGGTTTGGATTAAAAATATTAAAAGAAAATATAAAAAAACATTAAAAATTCATTAAAAATCATTAAACCTAGGAGTAAAAGGGATTTATTGGCCAAATCAAAACCGATCCAGGTATAATAAGTATGCAAGAGGGTTGACCAAGTCAAGAGACAACTTTTCTCAGTTGGTGACTCGGCCGTCCGGCCAAGTCCGGCCGGATCGGCCGGACCGAGTCGGCCGATTCGCCGGCCGGCGGCGCCGAGTCGGGCCGAGTCAAGGGTCCCATGGCCGGGGGTTTTCCTGAGGAACAACTTGGTATTTTTACTTTTTGTTGTCCAGTACATATTTTGGGAGTTATGGCCTTTTTACCGTTGACTTCCAAAAAAAAATAAAACAAAATAAATACAAAAATAATGTGGGGCATGGGATTTGAACTCCGGTGGCTTTGTTCAGCAATGCAAGGTATTACCAATGAGCTACAAGCTCCTTCTTGTAATTATTGTGGTTTTTAATTACTTAAACTGATAGCAGCAAGAATAAATACTCCTAGTATTCATTAAATTTAAAGTAATTTCTTGTACACTAAAAATGGAGTTATTTCATTCTTGTAGCTTGTAATTAAAAACAAAAATAATTACCTAAATCTTGTGCTCAGGCTTAAATACCCCTTTGTGGATTTTTAAAAAAATATTTTGAAAAAAATTGTATAGGAAAAAGTGTATAAAAAATTAGGGTTGTTACACCATGTCTACAAATGCCAGGGATGGTTCTTCGTACTTCATTACATTCACTGACGATCTCTCTAGATTCGGATATGTGTTCCTGATGAAACACAAATCAGAAGCTTTTAAGAAATTTAGAGAATATAAACATGAAGTCGAGAACCAAACCGGAAAAAGTATTAAAATCCTACGATCTGATCGAGGAGGGGAATACTTGAGCAATGAATTCCTGGACTTCCTAAAAGAGAATGGGATTCTCTCTCAACTGACTCCTCCATATACACCACAGCACAACGGTGTATCTGAACGGAGAAACC
The DNA here is from genome assembly GCA_030015575.1 of Agapanthus africanus. Taxonomy (NCBI): domain Eukaryota; kingdom Viridiplantae; phylum Streptophyta; class Magnoliopsida; order Asparagales; family Amaryllidaceae; genus Agapanthus; species Agapanthus africanus. The sequence goes on from CM057350.1 coordinate 384,457,149, forward strand.
GCACCCTATTAGATATGGTGCGCTCAATGATGAGTACAGCTGAGTTACCTATTTCCTTCTGGGGATATGCGCTTGAGACAGCCATGGACCTATTGAATAGAGTTCCTACCAAATCAATGCCTACCACTCCATATGAGATATGGAAAGGGAAGAGACCACATCTTAATTATATTAAGATATGGGGTTGTCCAGCCTATGTCAAAAGACAAAATCCGGACAAACTCGAGGCAAGATCTGTCTTATGTAAGTTTGTAGGATATCCCAAAAATTCACAAGGGTATATCTTCTACCACCCCGAGGAACAAAAGGTGTTTGTTTCTCGACATGCCACTTTCTTAGAAAAAAGTTTTCTTATGAAACAGATAAGTGGCATTGAGGTAGAACTGGAAGAGGTTCCAGCGACACAGACTACAATAGAAGATTTGGTAGAACCAGAGGATTCAGTAGTTCCCGATGAACCCCAGTCTCTCCGCCGATCTAGCAGGGTTTCTCGTCCACCTGAGAGATACTACGGTTTTCTCATGGATGGTGGGAGCGAGGATTGCATCATGGAGGATGATGACCCAACTAGCTTCGAGCAGGCCATCACGAGTAGGGACTCAGTGAAATGGCTGGATGCTATGCGGTCCGAGATGGAATCCATGTACACCAACAAAGTATGGATTTTGGAAGTTGCTCCTGAAGGGGTAAAACCCATCGGGAGAAAATGGATCTTCAAGAAAAAACTTGGTGTAGATGGGAAAGTGGAGACTTTCAAAGCTAGACTTGTTGCAAAAGGTTTTCGTCAAAGACCAGGTGTGGACTATGACGAAACCTTTTCTCCAGTGGCTATGCTTAAATCCATCCGAATCATGCTTGCCATCGCTGCATATCATGACTACGAAATCTGGCAAATGGATGTTAAGACCGCCTTTCTAAATGGTGATTTAGAAGAGTGCGTGTACATGACTCAGCCAGAGGGCTTCGTAGACAGTGGGAGCAGCGGGAAGGTGTGCAAGCTGCTTAAATCCATTTATGGATTAAAGCAAGCATCGCGGAGTTGGAACATCTGCTTTGACGTCGTTATCAAAGAGTTTGATTTCATCAAAAATCCAGATGAACCTTGTATCTACAAGAAGGTGGCAGAGAGTAAGGTTGTCTTCCTCGTATTGTACATGGACGACATACTCTTGATAGGAAATGATATTCCTATGCTGCAATCGGTCAAGCTCTTCTTATCACAAAGATTCTCAATGAAAGATCTTGGTGATACCTCCTGCATATTGGGAATTAGGATCTATAGAGATAGATCCAAACGGATTTTGGGATTGTCCCAATCCAGGTACATTGACACCATACTAAAGAGGTTTAGTATGGAAGAATCCAAGCGTGGGAACTTGCCCATGATCTCTGGAGTCACTCTCCCCAAAGAGATGTCTCCCAAGACTGATTTGGAGAGAGCTCGCACGCAAGGGATACCCTATGCTTCGGCTGTAGGCTCTATCATGTATGCGATGCTATGTACCAGACCCGATGTAGCATACTCACTAAGTGTAGTGAGCAGGTATCAAGCTGATCCTGGAGAGAGTCACTGGACAGCTGTGAAGAGCATTCTCAAGTACTTGCGAAGGACTAAAGAGATGCTCTTGGTGTATGGTAACGGAGAACTCCAAATGGAGTCCTTTACCGATTCGAGCTTCCAGAGTGATAAGGACGACTCTAAGTCGCAGTCGGGATTTGTCTTTACCCTTTACGGAGGGGCGGTTAGCTGGAAGAGTTCCAAGCAGGAAACCGTGGCAGACTCGACGATGGAGGCTGAATACATCGCTGCCAACGATGCTGCCAAAGAGGCTGTCTGGATCAAGAAGTTCATTACTGAACTTGGAGTGGTTCCATCCATTGAGCATCCAATACCTTTGTATTGCGATAACAATGGAGCGGTGGCTTTGGCCAAGGAACCCAGGTCCCATCAGCGATCCAGGCATATTCTGAGGCGGTATCACCTGATCCGGGAGATAGTTGATCGCCGGGAGATCGAGGTTAGGAGGGTTGACACGAAGAACAACACGGCGGATCCACTCACGAAGGCCATTCCCCATATACAGTTTGAGAGACTCTTCGGGATGCTCGGTATGCGATACTACAGCAGCTGGCCCTAGTGCAAGTGGGAGATTGTTAGTTGTATGTATGCCCTAGAGGCCAGTATTGTACAGATGATGTATATTATATTGGATGCTTGGACATATATAGAGATGACTTTCTTGTTCGATATGATAGTATGCTATCTGGTTGCTCTTTATCTTAACATGTACACTTGTCTCTTTAAACTGTCTTATAGTTACATGTTGATAAAGCCCTTAGGATGTGTACTTGACTACCTGGACTATGATGCAGATCATACTAGTGGGGACATAGTAGTCTATAAGTACATCCTTCAAGGTCCCTAGTCGTGGGTGTATCGAAACAGGGCATCGATATACCGGTGTAGACTAGCGTATACGCTTCTCGACCCATGAGATGGGCGATGGATGATCCCATATCCATTGGTGTTTGACATCAGAGATGGTATACGGGTGCTCAGTGGAGACTGGGTACACTGGACGGACTCGCCGAGAACTCCCAGATGGTATTATACCTCACGTCAGATGGCAGTTCTCAGGTGACACTTGTACAGGTTAGTCTGTAGACCCGAGATCGTCATAGAGTCTTGTGTGATTCCCATTGTGCTTTGATCTCCACCTTACCACGTCCATGAGGGCGTGCAAAACGGTGGTCTTTGGGTACAGTCCCGAGTCACATGGAGGCAATGAGCGATTAGAAGGGTTTCGTCTCTCCCGGTATTGGGGGTTGATGTTGCGCAGTGCTCGATTGGCCGTAACAGGGAAGTCCCTGGCCAGGGCTGATCAGAGATTTGCTGGTAAGTGTTACCAGTAGTTTCTCGACCCGTTATGAGCCTCACATCGGCACGACTTATCGGTTATTGAGGTCTGACGTATACCACCCCTAGACTTGATATGCGACATATCAGACGAACAGACCGGACTGTACGGTAAGTGTTACTGGTTGGATTCACAGGAGTGTAAGCGGGCTAGCTCGTCGATCTTCTGATCGCTCAATACCCGGATGGCCGTTACGTTTAGCAGACCGCTTGCGGCTTGTGGGTGCTTGATATGATCATCATCTGCTACCGGCGTATTGACGAGTCTTTAGAGTCCTACACAGAGGTTTCCTGGCTCAAGCGAAACGAAATAGGAGTGCATATGAGATATGTGCAGGACCGAAAATGATGCGTGTATGTGATACCGTATTTCATTCTCACGATGAATGTTTCGATTGGTTATATGCGATATAACCTAGTTATCGAATCGTAGATTGATTCGATAAGTCGATACATTGGATACTAGTCGGTTATGTGCGATATGACCGGATCGTTAAGTCAAGTGTTGATTTAATGATTTAATGTATAATTATATATTTGATATATTACTTTGCATTAGCTAGTATTAGTTCACTTTATATGGATTTTCTCACTTGATGTGCAAGAAGTATATGTGATATACTTTTGTGTACATATTTGTATCATGTTTGATGATACTTGATCATTTAGTTAAGTGTATAGAATTAAACCATGATTAATTTGATGATTAGGGTTTTGCATATTCATTTATTTATTTATTTCTTCATTTATTTATTTGGAAAAGATAAAGATGAGAATGGTGGCTTTCTTTGTTTCTTATTGAAGCTTCATGAAGCTTTGACTTAGTCACCATTCTTGTCTCATGCTTAACCCTAACCATTTGAACTAACCCTAGTTCATTCTCTACACCTAACTATGGTTAAGATTATGATAAGTATTCATTTTTCTTTTTCATTTCATAACACTTATCATATTCTTTCTTCTTCTTGATCTTCTTCTTCAAGATAGAAAGCTTGATGCCATCAACGGCAACTTGAGATCTAAAGTGAGAAATCCAATTCTAAAGTGAACCCACCTCCTATTTCTTCACCCTCTACCTCTTGCCAAGTTGTATTGGGTGTTTTCTTCACAAGTTTCATAAATTTGTGAAGTCGGAGCTTGAACTTGTGATGCCTCGACGTAGATCATCTTCGGCACGAAGCCGACGACCTAGTCCGCCCATTTCTCCGATCAAGCCGACGATTGAGTCCGGGATTCGAGATGAACAGCGAGAGGTCGCCTACGTGGAGCCAAGGAAGTGGATATCCGGATCTACAAAGGTTGTAGCTTCTTATCTTTAGTTAAGTTGTTAACTAGATTTGTTTATCGCCTAAACTTCTAGTCAACGATCCGTATTAGGGTTTCTCGGCATCCATAAAATTTAAAATTGGCATGGTTGATGCCTTGTGAGACCTCTATTGTGTGCCTAGGAACCCTACAGTAGTAATATTCGTAATTTACAACAGGAATAAAGAAGACTAAGTAATTATATCACATAAACATAGATTTCAATTCTACTGTGTCATGGTACGACTAATGATGTGTAGTGTAGCATGCGCGTCGTGCTCGTGCAACATAGCAATCATTAGTATTTGTGCAAGTGTTCTACGGTGTAACAACCTATTTATTTTAATACGTATATAACAGAACGGTTCTGCAGTGACATGGCAGTACCAATGAGGTGTCGTGTAACATATATTAACGTGCTTGTGCAGCATAGCACTCATTGGTATTTGTGCAGTGTTCTATCAGAGTGTGCGTAACGCAGAAACGTATAATATGGATAATATAATGCAAACATGTAAAGTAATCTAAACGTAACTATTGTAATTACTTGCTATGAACTATACCATTATCTTTAGAAATGATCGAAACGTTAAATTTGAAATAAGGAAGCTGCCTAGATTTAAAATAGATATCCGTTTTAGAAACCGGCACGCATCCTAGTATTTTATTTAAAAGACAAACGAATCGTAGTTTTTAAAAGAATATAGCTCACACAAGTATTACATTCTAAAACAGAATATAACCTAACTCTACGAGTCAAAGGATAAATTGGCCGTTATTCGGCATACAAATTTCATCATTTCCAATACGTATAATATCTTGTATAACATTTCATCATATCACTGTATCTGTATCATCTCAAGTCTAGCATGATCCCTCATACAAATCCATCAAACCATATTCATATCGTATCACTGTATTTGTGTCATCACAAGAATGGCATGATCACTCGTACAAATCCACCAAACCATACCCATGTCGTACAGATCTAACATCACGTATATGTCTCAATTAAAACCATAAATGAACTCTATGCAAATGGAGGACATATAAGATGCGATATGATATCAATACCTTGAATAACTACTATACTAACTAGAGATCATAATAATATTTATAAGGTTGCGAGGGTGCTATACTCCATCCACCTGACTTCCCCCGTAGATGTAAATCTACTCACCAACTCAATAAGCTTGCTGAATCCACGTTGCTATATCGCCAACTCCATCTCGGAATCCTCGAATTGCACCTATATTCGTATTTAAATCGAATAGATGTAAATATCCTATTGAAAACCAAAACAACAAGCTAAACGTCCGTAGGTTAGAACCTACAGCACACTTAACCCAAAACAACAATATAATTCTATCGTTAACGTATAAACGTTAACGTTTTAGCTACAACATCAAAATACGAAAACTCCGTATCGCAAATATATGAAATTTGATAAAACCATTACTAAAACGTTCCAGATTTTACTGTGTAAATATTTAGACAACACAAACAATACAGAGACTTGTAACATACCAACTCAAACTTACAGAAGAAGAATCAACACCAAAGGCCATATGTAACGTTTTGAAAATCGTTTCGGTGAAATTTCGAAAAATCGGTAAAATAAGGGGGTTTTCTATAAAAAGTCAAAATACAAATATCTTATTATAAAAATCAAATATACATATTCTAGCTATGTAATTACTATTATTTGGTGTTTATTGAGCCGCTGGTGAAATTTCAAATTTTCTGAAAAAAATTATTTTATTATTATTTTAAGCCGCCACTAATACATTAATTAGGGAAAATTACAAATTAGAATGAGTTGAAACAAATTTTGTGCATCATAAAACATTAAATAAAATTTTATCATGTGGTTTTTGGAATGAAATCGTTTGCCAAAACGGTTTAGAAATTATTGAAGAAAAAAGGCTTTTTTTTAGCGTAAATGGATGTTTGGGGTATTGTATTTATCATTTTCCATCACCCCACATCCATACACACACTCACACACCCCGATTTTCCCTCCCCCTTGACTGAATTCAGCAGCCCCCCCTCTTGTCCCCACTTGTTTTGCAAAAGAAAAGAAAAGAAAAGAAAAGAGAATGATAGAAGTAAAAGGTGGACTTTGACTTTTCTTCTCACTTTTTCCACCCCACTCTCTCTCCTCCCTCACCCACCCACAATTTCTGAACGAAATTGTGCAGGCCAACAGCAGCCCCCCCTTCCTTCTTCTCCTCTCTTTCCATCAAAAAAAATTTGTCAAAAAAATCAATTAAAACCTCACCGAAATCAAAATCCGACTCCTACCCATTTTCCCTCATCTCCTTTAGCATGGATCTTGGTCCAAGGATTTCAAAATGGAGGTCTAGAATTCAAGTTTGATCATGGTTTGTGAGGTATAACTTTTGACCCATTATTCATTTTTTTGATTTAAATTCCTTAATGAAGCTAATTAGGTGTTAAATTGTGGGTTTAATTGAATGTTTGGAAATTCAATTGGGAATTTTGAAATGAAGCTAGGGTTTGAATTAAATTAGGTTATTTATCATTAGCTTATGATTGTAATGAGGGGATTAACATGTAATTGAATGCAAAATCTAATTTGGTTACTAGTTGCTAATTTGTTAGTTTAAAAATGGTGATAATTATGCTAAATTGCTAACTAGGTTTTAGAAATTAAATAAAAACGTAGGATTAAAATCTAGTTAGGATTTTTAGCATATCATTAAGGTTTCCATGAGTGGTTTAACCATTTAATATATGCAAAACCAAGTTTAATTGTAAAATTGTGAATTTTACAATAAAAAGTGTTAAAATTGATATTTTTGCAATCTAGGATTTTGGAAATTATGCAAATTTATGTGATTAAATTATGGAAATGGTTTTTATGACTTATTTAAGTTATTTAATAAGTATTATGGCCGCTAGAATTGTTTAAACATCGAGTTTTGCACTAAAACGGGTAATTTTGCTTGCTAGTTTTTCGGGAAAACGGCTTTTAAAGTGAATTTGGGATTTTTGTGAGTTTTAACCTAGTTTATATTAAAATTAGTGTGCGTGAATGTGCAAATGAGTGTGATTGGATTTTTCTCGATGGTTTGACGTTTGTACATCGACATCGAGGGTTGGTTTGACTATTCTTGCATGCGTAGGCGATAGGTTTGGACCTATGCGTGATACGCGTGCCGATTTGATTTTCGTATGCCGTTTCGATTTCGAATTTAGTTTTAATGCGATACGGTGCGTTATGATATGTAGGTACCCCATGTGGACTTCGAGACGACCAGCAAGCGCGTGGCGACGTCGGCACCGGCGAGCGAGGACCAGGTGAGTAGATTTATATCTACGGGGAGAAGTCGGGTGGATGGCGTATAGCACCCCCGCAGTTCATGGTGATGTATACGGACACGTATACACATATATATATATTGGTTATATATTGTTTGAGTTATTGATGATAAATATGGATATTTGGTGTTCTTGGATGATTGAGTGTCGCGAAACCCTAGAGTAGCGGTCGCACCACACTTGCACACACCCATCCATACTTGCATACTTTCTTCTTTCTTTTGTGCTTATTCGGGAATATATAGTTATGTGTTCACATAGGTATGGGACTGTGTGTTCACATACGGATTTGAGGATAGTACTTGGGATTTATGATGAGTCGATGAGATTTGATTTGAGGCCGTGAGATCGGTGATATAGCGGGGTTCGTATTTGAGATACGACATGACGTTGTAGCGGGTCCTTGACGTAGTTTTTACACACATGCATGCATACTTAGGCGATATCAGTATTGTACTAGACGTAGATCAGTACCAGATCATAATATTGATAAAGAGGATACCAGGTGAATAGTATGATGAATGTGATTTTGACCCGTACCCAGAATTGGAGGATGCCGTACGACGGATTTACGTACGAGCTATATCTTTATGATTGATCCGCACTCTTGACTTGGGATGTCTGATTATAGATATGGTATCGGATATGATATTATTGAGGCGGGATCACCGACTAATATATATACAGGTATGTATATGTATCGACTCAGACATTAGGCGGTTTCCTTACCTGTAGTCCAGCTTGTTAGCTTAGCCCTTTAGCTTAGTTTAGTTGTTAGATTAGATTCGATTCTTACCTATTTCAAAGCTTACGAATCATGCGTATTTTAAAAGACAGGTCAAGGGATTCTACGGATATTTCAAAAAACGTATCTTTTCTTAAAAACACCGTAGCCCCTATTTTCAAAACCCCATGATTCGTGTTATTTCAAAAGGCACCATTTGTAGGACTTATATTAGATTAGTGCAGATTAGTTATAGTTGCGTCTAGTATTCAGCTCCCGCTCATTTTTACTGTTCGCTCCGCATCACATACTTATATTATAATTTCTTATTGCATTATTAATATCATGCTGTTAGGACACCAGCACCATTACCGATGACGCGTATGTACCACGTACACTTACTTGCCGGCTCACACACATATTCATCGGTAATTGACATGTCACGAACACTTTAGAAAATACTATTTCATTTGACATAGGTTGTTAGCTAATAGTTTAGACATGATATTAGTGTACTTGCCTTATATGCTAGTTAGACATTGTAGTTATTGCCTACTACTTCATGCATGTTATTATTCACTGTTGTGTCGCATTCATGGATTCTCATGCCTATATTCACTGTTTACATGCTATTGATGACTTGGATTCGGATTTCATGAGATTTCTTGGATTTGGAGGAAAACCGCAAAAACATAAATAAACCTTTTCTCCCTTTTAAAATAAAAAGTGCGGTTTTCCCATGATGTATGAGTCGTCCACCATGAGTTTGCTGATGGATTTCGAGACCCGATTCGAGGAGTGGAGGAACCGTTTCGGGTACATGGTGGGCCCGGTATGGTACCCCGGGGCAAGAGGAATGTGGTGTTGACGTTGAGCCTGGCTGGGGAGCACTACCTACCGGTGATATTACCCGACACGTCGGATATCCGGAGGATACCGTCGTGGTCTTGAGATGGATGGTAGGGGCCGGTCTGGACTGACGGCGCCCTAGATATTGAGATTGAGACATTGATATTTCGAGACATTGAGATTTATGTTTTGTGTCGATGCTAGACACTGTTGATATTGATTTCATTTATGATACCTCAGTTTAAAAATATAAAGGAAATCTCACTAATTTATGAAAACAGTTCTTCATTTACATGTATTCTGTTTTCATGCATTCATACCTCATTCATATGATATATTGCTACCTGAGGCACTGACACGGGCACATGAGATTACACTCGGGTTAGATATTTACCCTAGCCTTGTTATAGGCTACGTGTTATTCCTATATTTGAGGACATATTATGATCATTGACCTAGGATTGCGTTATTTATGCGATTTCTGTGCGTAGATTTTTTTCTATTCACGAGTTGGCAACTCACCCCCGTTGTGCCCCAGTTTCTTGCAGGTTTGCCTTACAGGTTTCATTACGGCTTTGCTGGCACTATTTCCATTTCCGGGTGGCTTGCTAGTAGGTGGGTTATTTGTATCTTACCCATCATTATATCTTGTATATTATTATTCTGTTGTATCTAGAAGTTCCATCAACCAAACATGTATTTATTGAGATAGAGACCAGTGTTGTTTATTCTTTCGACCTTAGAGTCGCTCGTTATATATTTGGTGGTTTTGAGTTTCCTTTTGAGTTTTGATCCTCGCCGTTGGCGTTGTATATTATATTGGTTGTGTGGTTGTGACCGTCGATTGACGAAGAGCTAGCTCCCGCTTGGGGATGCCTTTTTCTTGATTTCGTATACTATTCATGTTGTATCCCGTTTGGGGGCCAGTATTTACAAAGGAGACTCTGCCGAAATTTTCAGTAAATTTTTGATGTTTTAAAAAACCGCATAATTCGGCTTATGCTATTGAAATTACTTGCTTTAAGTTGGTTTTTCCTGCACTCTACTACTTTTCTTGGTTTGGATTTCTGGGTTTTCGGTTTACTTAGATCACGTATGCCTCGAGACGTTCGTAGTTTAAGTGCCGGTCATGTTCCGTACTTTCGGGTCGTGACAAAGTTGGTATCAGAGCGTTAGGTTTTAACCTTCGGAGCGTAGGATGACCCTTGGTTGATGGAATAGGTGACTAAAGTAGAGTGACGTACCGTTGATATGTTCCGCGGCATATTTACGACACGCCACTCCACTTATGAAGCCTTAGGATGTACATTTCCTTGTTCAGTATTATATTCCTTCCTGATCTAGCCTCATCGGTACCAGTTTGGTTTTGCTGCTACGGTTTTGGCAGGGAGAGCTACGGCTAGAGTTGCGGTCAGCACAAGCTCGTCACGAACGAGGACTGACCAGGGCATGATTCCGGCGACAGACGATTGCGAAGATGTGTCTTTTTACTGTGTTTCCGCGCCACGAGCATTTGGCGGATCGCCTTTATGAGGTTACTCGGATGTGCTGATCGACACTAGAGGATTGAGCCAATGATAGAGGCCAGCCAGATCTTGATGACCGTTGGTGTATTGCTTACTCATGATGATTGAGGCACTGTTCAGCGTGCAGACGAGTGAGCTAGTTGTTGCTGCAAGTGACGAGATATCGCCCAATATATTGGAGCTATTGCGGGACGAGTTGTACTAATAGATGCTAGAAGGTCGCTAGTCATCGAGGATGAATGACTAGGACATGTGGATCGTTCGCCTACCCCGATGCGAGGTCATCAGATAGATTGATTCCAGCTGGAGACGACTTCACGCGGAGACGTTGAGAGTCGACAGAGACGATCGAATATCAGAAACCTATTATTCCAAGTTTAAAGTAGTCGGAAAGACATGCAGGCAATTCTATGGTCCCTCTAGAAGAATGAAACCCTAACTCGACTTAATGACCATGTGAAAGCCTTTGAACCTTCGGGTTTGCGGCAGTTCTACGGCGCCATTAGTGAGGCTTGTGTTTGCCCTTCTACGGCTGGATCACCGATGCTGTGGTATGTACTCGATACTATTAAACTGTGCCCAAGAGGTTGAGCTCTTGGAGGATTATGAGGTTTGACGACTCGGTCGGATGGCTCGACTTAATTCGGATGCTAGGTGGTGAGATGCATTTCTTGGGAGACTCCCGATACGAGGATAGCCGTTGGAGCTCAGTCCATGTAGCCATGATGAGACGATTCCGAAGCAGTCGACATTAGAGAAAGTGGAGTAAAGAGGTCCGTACAAGATCTGGATAAGACGACGTTCCATTCCACCGACATCAGAGATGCGATACGCATGCCGAGGCAGAGTACTGGATATACCTTCCAGAAGGAGTCGCGATGGGTATGCAGCCGTTCTGGAGCAAGATGCAGATATAGGAAAGGACGATGACTTCCGGACAGTTGGCAGAGGCGAGACATGGAAGAGACCATGAGCAGGATTCCTTCCAGGACACTGCTGCAATGATACTTGCACCCAGGATCAGATGTGTCACGTACATTCAGAGAGTCAGAGGCCGACGCCAGTAATACGCTGTCTTACGAGTGGTCACGATGATTGACCAAGAGATGACCAGAGAAGTGCCAGAACGGAATCGTCCCCGTTAGCACACCTGACAGGCCGATGAGCCGATGGACCGAAAGATTGGTAATTCACAGTGAAGACCTTGACCCAGGAGTGGTCATTGTTACGCACACCAGCAGGCCAGAATTCATGATCATCGACGAGACGTCCCACTAGTGACCGCGACAGTTGGCCTAAGATTCTTAGAGGATGCACTTGAGCGGTACTATTCCGCCATTATTGATTTCGATGTTTTGGGTGATTTATTCGCATGATTTGATTTTGATGATTGTGGATTTACGATCCTTGCACAGTGTTACACTTGATATCGTTTTCGTGCTTTGGTTTCACATGTTTGTGATTTTACGGTTTTAGACACTTGAGTTGATTTTGTGCGTATGCATGCACACGATTTGATTCCTGCACTCTGTATAGTTTATATATGCTTGCAGTGCAGTGATACGCCTTTTGTGCACTTAGATGCATTGGACTTTGATTTCGATGGTGATGTTCGATATTTGTTTTGTGCACCTCGTGCACCTGATTTGATTTTGCGCATGTTCGGCGCCTGATATTGGATTTCATGATTTCGTGCATGATGGATGCCCCTGGTTTTGGGTTTTCGCGCATGTTGAGCGTATGTCTTGAGATGCGATTTTAGTGCACACCAGATGCACTAAATCGAGATTTTTCGTGCATGTCAGATGCACCTGATTTTGCTGTCAGGCACACATGTTGCCTACGACAGATGTTTCGTGCACACCCGATGCACTTAGATGTTGTTTCTGTGCGCATGTATGGCACATTCATGGATTTTGATTTCCGTGCGCACCAGACGCACGTAGCATTCATGTGCATATTTTGGGGATTGATTTCGTATAGAGCAGTACGTTTTTATGATATTGCTATGTGTTTTCGTACTGAGCAGGACTAGTCAGAGGACAGTACCTGAATATATTTGGCATTCATTTCCTTCAGATATTTACATATATAGATTTGATATTTACATGTATAGTTTCGAGTTATATCATATTGATTTTATATTGGATTTGACATTTGTGTCTTTACCGTGACTCCGATGATTGCGGGATGCTTGACGGAGTTTTGATTTTGAGTTATCTGCTCATTACTCATGCGCATGTATTGCGCTATGATGCGTTTTATATACTTAGGATTTCGGAGCCCCGACGACTTGATGGTTTTGCTTAGATGTTTTTGTATTTGGGGGGAGTTTGAATTTAAATTTGGGGACCGAATTTCTTTAAGGGGGGAAGATTGTAACGTTTTGAAAATCGTTTCGGTGAAATTTCGAAAAATCGGTAAAATAAGGGGGTTTTCTGTAAAAAGTCAAAATACAAATATCTTATTATAAAAATTAAATATACATATTCTAGCTATGTAATTACTATTATTTGGTGTTTATTGAGCCGCTGGTGAAATTTCAAATTTTCTGAAAAAAATTATTTTATTATTATTTTAAGTCGCCACTAATACATTAATTAGGGAAAATTACAAATTGGAATGAGTTGAAACAAATTTTGTGCATCATAAAACATTAAATAAAATTTTATCATGTGGTTTTTGGAATGAAATCGTTTGCCAAAACGGTTTAGAAATTATTGAAGAAAAAAGGCTTTTTTTTAGCGTAAATGGATGTTTGGGGTATTGTATTTATCATTTTCCATCACCCCACATCCATACACACACTCACACACCCCGATTTTCCCTCCCCCTTGACTGAATTCAGCAGCCCCCCCTCTCTTGTCCCCACTTGTTTTGCAAAAGAAAAGAAAAGAGAATGATAGAAGTAAAAGGTGGACTTTGACTTTTCTTCTCACTTTTTCCACCCCACTCTCTCTCCTCCCTCACCCACCCACAATTTCTGAACGAAATTGTGCAGGCCAACAGCAGCCCCCCCCTTCCTTCTTCTCCTCTCTTTCCATCAAAAAAAATTTGTCAAAAAAATCAATTAAAACCTCACCGAAATCAAAATCCGACTCCTATCCATTTTCCCTCATCTCCTTTAGCATGGATCTTGGTGCAAGGATTTCAAAATGGAGGTCTAGAATTCAAGTTTGATCATGGTTTGTGAGGTATAACTTTTGACCCATTATTCATTTTTTTGATTTAAATTCCTTAATGAAGCTAATTAGGTGTTAAATTGTGGGTTTAATTGAATGTTTGGAAATTCAATTGGGAATTTTGAATTGAAGCTAGGGTTTGAATTAAATTAGGTTCTTTATCATTAGCTTATGATTGTAATGAGGGGATTAACATGTAATTGAATGCAAAATCTAATTTGGTTACTAGTTGCTAATTTGTTAGTTTAAAAATGGTGATAATTATGCTAAATTGCTAACTAGGTTTTAGAAATTAAATAAAAACGTGGGATTAAAATCTAGTTAGGATTTTTAGCATATCATTAAGGTTTCCATGAGTGGTTTAACCATTTAATATATGCAAAACCAAGTTTAATTGTAAAATTGTGAATTTTACAATAAAAAGTGTTAAAATTGATATTTTTGCAATCTAGGATTTTGGAAATTATGCAAATTTATGTGATTAAATTATGGAAATGGTTTTTATGACTTATTTAAGTTATTTAATAAGTATTATTGCCGCTAGAATTGTTTAAACATCGAGTTTTGCACTAAAACGGGTAATTTTGCTTGCTAGTTTTTCGGGAAAACGGCTTTTAAAGTGAATTTGGGGTTTTTGTGAGTTTTAACCTAGTTTATATTAAAATTAGTGTGCGTGAATGTGCAAATGAGTGTGATTGGATTTTTCTCGATGGTTTGACGTTTGTACATCGACATCGAGGGTTGGTTTGACTATTCTTGCATGCGTAGGCGATAGGTTTGGACCTATGCGTGATACGCGTGCCGATTTGATTTTCGTATGCCGTTTCGATTTCGAATTTAGTTTTAATGCGATACGGTGCGTTATGATATGTAGGTACCCCATGTGGACTTCGAGACGACCAGCAAGCGCGTGGCGACGTCGGCACCGGCGAGCGAGGACCAGGTGAGTAGATTTATATCTACGGGGAGAAGTCGGGTGGATAGCGTATAGCACCCCCGCAGTTCATGGTGATGTATACGGACACGTATACACATATATATATATTGGTTATATATTGTTTGAGTTATTGATGATAAATATGGATATTTGGTGTTCTTGGATGATTGAGTGTCGCGAAACCCTAGAGTAGCGGTCGCACCACACTTGCACACACCCACCCATACTTGCATACTTTCTTCTTTCTTTTGTGCTTATTCGGGAATATATAGTTATGTGTTCACATAGGTATGGGACTGTGTGTTCACATACGGATTTGAGGATAGTACTTGGGATTTATGATGAGTCGATGAGATTTGATTTGAGGCCGTGAGATCGGTGATATAGCGGGGTTCGTATTTGAGATACGACATGACGTTGTAGCGGGTCCTTGACGTAGTTTTTACACACGTGCATGCATACTTAGGCGATATCAGTATTGTACTAGACATAGATCAGTACCAGATCATAATATTGATAAAGAGGATACCAGGTGAATAGTATGATGAATGTGATTTTGACCCGTACCCAGAATTGGAGGATGCCGTACGACGGATTTACGTACGAGCTATATCTTTATGATTGATCCGCACTCTTGACTTGGGATGTCTGATTATAGATATGGTATCGGATATGATATTATTGAGGCGGGATCACCGACTAATATATATACAGGTATGTATATGTATCGACTCAGACATTAGGCGGTTTCCTTACCTGTAGTCCAGCTTGTTAGCTTAGCCCTTTAGCTTAGTTTAGTTGTTAGATTAGATTCGATTCTTACCTATTTCAAAGCTTACGAATCATGCGTATTTTAAAAGACAGGTCAAGGGATTCTACGGATATTTCAAAAAACGTATCTTTTCTTAAAAACACCGTAGCCCCTATTTTCAAAACCCCATGATTCGTGTTATTTCAAAAGGCACCATTTGTAGGACTTATATTAGATTAGTGCAGATTAGTTATAGTTGCGTCTAGTATTCAGCTCCCGCTCATTTTTACTGTTCGCTCCGCATCACATACTTATATTATAATTTCTTATTGCATTATTAATATCATGCTGTTAGGACACCAGCACCATTACCGATGACGCGTATGTACCACGTACACTTACTTGCCGGCTCACACACATATTCATCGGTAATTGACATGTCACGAACACTTTAGAAAATACTATTTCATTTGACATAGGTTGTTAGCTAATAGTTTAGACATGATATTAGTGTACTTGCCTTATATGCTAGTTAGACATTGTAGTTATTGCCTACTACTTCATGCATGTTATTATTCACTGTTGTGTCGCATTCATGGATTCTCATGCCTATATTCACTGTTTACATGCTATTGATGACTTGGATTCGGATTTCATGAGATTTCTTGGATTTGGAGGAAAACCGCAAAAACATAAATAAACCTTTTCTCCCTTTTAAAATAAAAAGTGCGGTTTTCCCATGATGTATGAGTCGTCCACCATGAGTTTGCTGATGGATTTCGAGACCCGATTCGAGGAGTGGAGGAACCGTTTCGGGTACATGGTGGGCCCGGTATGGTACCCCGGGGCAAGAGGAATGTGGTGTTGACGTTGAGCCTGGCTGGGGAGCACTACCTACCGGTGATATTACCCGACACGTCGGATATCCGGAGGATACCGTCGTGGTCTTGAGATGGATGGTAGGGGCCGGTCTGGACTGACGGCGCCCTAGATATTGAGATTGAGACATTGATATTTCGAGACATTGAGATTTATGTTTTGTGTCGATGCTAGACACTGTTGATATTGATTTCATTTATGATACCTCAGTTTAAAAATACAAAGGAAATCTCACTAATTTATGAAAACAGTTCTTCATTTACATGTATTCTGTTTTCATGCATTCATACCTCATTCATATGATATATTGCTACCTGAGGCACTGACACGGGCACATGAGATTACACTTGGGTTAGATATTTACCCTAGCCTTGTTATAGGCTACGTGTTATTCCTATATTTGAGGACATATTATGATCATTGACCTAGGATTGCGTTATTTATGCGATTTCTGTGCGTAGATTTTTTTCTATTCACGAGTTAGCAACTCACCCCCGTTGTGCCCCAGTTTCTTGCAGGTTTGCCGTACAGGTTTCATTACGGCTTTGCTGGCACTATTTCCATTTCCGGGTGGCTTGCTAGTAGGTGGGTTATTTGTATCTTACCCATCATTATATCTTGTATATTATTATTCTGTTGTATCTAGAAGTTCCATCAACCAAACATGTATTTATTGAGATAGAGACCAGTGTTGTTTATTCTTTCGACCTTAGAGTCGCTCGTTATATATTTGGTGGTTTTGAGTTTCCTTTTGAGTTTTGATCCTCGCCGTTGGCGTTGTATATTATATTGGTTGTGTGGTTGTGACCGTCGATTGACGAAGAGCTAGCTCCCGCTTGGGGATGCCTTTTTCTTGATTTCGTATACTATTCATGTTGTATCCCGTTTGGGGGCCAGTATTTACAAAGGAGACTCTGCCGAAATTTTCAGTAAATTTTTGATGTTTTAAAAAACCGCATAATTCGGCTTATGCTATTGAAATTACTTGCTTTAAGTTGGTTTTTCCTGCACTCTACTACTTTTCTTGGTTTGGATTTCTGGGTTTTCGGTTTACTTAGATCACGTACGCCTCGAGACGTTCGTAGTTTAAGTGCCGGTCATGTTCCGTACTTTCGGGTCGTGACACCATAAGATGGCCGGCGTCGCCGGAATTTTGGTGAGTGTCGCCGGATTAATTTAGGAGTTTGGGGAACTGATTTCAAGTGGTGTTTCCTATTGATCTCATTATACTTTTGGTCTTGCTAGTTTTTCTATTGATTATACCTATTAGTTCCAGATTCACTTTCTGTAGTTAAATTATCACAAAATCCTAGTTTAAGATACTGCACAACTAAACATGCTACGTATCGTATATAGAAATTTACCCCAATCTGATATTAGCTTACAGATTTATGCTACTGAACATTTAACTTATTTAAACAATACCAAATATACATAAACACCTACAGAGAGATACCCCAAGAACCCACAACACCCAATTCCCTTAACGGTCCGGCGAGCTCGAAAATTACTTGATGGTCGCCGGCCAAAATTCGAGCTAGTGGGCTCGTAATCCTATGGGTTATTCTAGGTCTAGTCTATAAGATTATTTAGTTGTTTGATTATTTTATTTATCAACTAAATTAGAGCAGATTCAAACAGAGGCTAGGCTTCTCAAAATACGATATTACGATATTCGATTTCTAATGTAAAGCAGTTTCAGAACTAAAATCATATAGGGTTCAAGGATTATACCAATAGCAAGATCACTGGAAAAGCTTCCTCTAAGATGCACAAGCTCAAGGTCCTAGCTAGAAGGTGATTGTGAAGCCTTAGCACTTAGCTCTTCTTTTCACTCATTCTTGTTTTCTTTTGTGAGTTCTTAATGTTTTCTTTCTCTTCCCTTTCTTTAACTTCTGATCTTATGAACTGGACGGTAAGATCAGGAAAAGAGTGAGGGTTTGTGGTAGAGAAAGGAGGAGGTCGAAAGTGCAAGGTGGTGGTGTAAAGGGAAGGAGGAGGAGGTGTCACACTTGAAGTGAGGTGGGGTTTCATGCAAGGAGGAGGTGGGGTTACTAGGTTTACTTTAGTTGTGGTGTGTGTGAGGTCCAACTTAGTCTTAACCATGGCCTTTACTCTCTTACACATAACCCCCTCCACCAAATTCTAATTTCCACAATTTATTGAACTTTTCACAAAACCCCCTCAAGATACTTATTATTATAAAACAAATTATTTCTTTACAAATCTATTCTACCACATTTTAAAAGACCTTTTTATTATAACCACAATAAAATACATGTTTTAATTAAATAAGTAAAATAATTAATTATCTAGAATATTTCAAAATGTTACAATATCCCTCCTTTAAAAAATTCGGTCACCGAATTTAAATTAAACCACTTTCGCAAACATTTTCTTAATCCAATCAACTTATTTCAAAACAATTTTCCGGGGTCAAATTTTAAAACATGAAAATTGCTCGTTATAGCAAGACTCCAAAGTCTCATATGAGCTAAAACGCATCATATCGTAATAGTGTGCGTGAAAACTCAAAAGATATAATCTCTTATAACTGTAACTCTAGCGGTTGCTAGGAGAATTACTCCAGTTATGACAAAAAATTTACCAAATACAAAAACCGTTGTGTATCCTAAGTACACACAATCAATGCCATGATCGTAGTGCAATATCAGTGCACCCGACCAAGCGAAAAATCCTTTTATATAAATCAAATCTATAACATATCCTATCAAGTGCAAAACACAAAAACAAAATCAACCCTAATGGGTTTGCATGTAAGTCTCAAACCATACATCACGGTGTGCACGAAAACAACAGCGCCAAGTGCAACAGGTGTGCACGAAACGATATCCACTGCATCCACTGTGCATGGAATAAAAGTATACAAAATAATACCAAGTGCATCGGGGTGCACAAAAGTCAAATCCAAGTGCATCAGGGTGCACAAAACTAAATCCAGTGCATCAGAGTGCACAAAATTAAAACGTGCAACTGGTGTGCACGAAAACATACCAAGTATACCTAGGATATATATATAAATTCTTAACCATGTGCATCTGATGTGCACGGACAAATTAGTGTAGTGCATCCGGTATACACAACACTCCAATCGAGTGCAGTCACCTCGTACTAAAATCTCAACAAGTGCACCTGGTGTGCATAAAGCATAAGTCAAAGTGAAAGTACTGTAACTAGAAATCTCATCAAGTGCACCTGGTGTGTACAAAACATAAATTGATCCTCATGTTAGTTGTATGTATGCCCTAGAGGCCAGTATTGTACAGATGATGTATATTATATTGGATGCTTGGACATATATAGAGATGACTTTCTTGCTCGATATGATAGTATGCTATCTGGTTGCTCTTTATCTTAACATGTTTACTAGTCTCTTTAAACTGTCTTATAGTTACATGTTGATAAAGCCCTTAGGATGTGTACTTGACTACCTGGACTATGATGCAGATCATACTAGTGGGGACATGGTAGTCCATAAGTACATCCTTCAAGGTCCCTAGTCATGGGTGTATCGAGACGGGGCATCGATATACCAGTGTAGACTAGCGTATACGCCTCTCGACCCATGAGATGGGCGATGGATGATCCCATATCCATTGGTGTTTGACATCAGAGATGGTATACGGGTGCTCAGTAGAGACTGGGTACACTGGACGGACTCGCCGAGAACTCCCAGATGGTATTATACCTCACGTCAGATGGCAGTTCTCAGGTGACACTTGTGCAGGTTAGTCTGTAGACCCGAGATCGTCATAGAGTCTTGTGTGATTCCCACTGTGCTTTGATCTCCACCTTACCACGTCCATGAGGGCGTGCAAAACGGTGGTCTTTGGGTACAGTCCCGAGTCACATGGAGGCAATGAGCGATAGAAGGGGTTTCGTCTCTCCCGGTATTGGGGGTTAATGTTGCGCTGTGCTCGATTGGCCATAACAGGGAAGTCCCTGGCCAGGGCTGATCAGAGATTTGCTGGTAAGTGTTACCAGTAGTTTCTCGACCCGTTATGAGCCTCACATCGGCACGACTTATCGGTTACTGGGGTCTGACGTTTACCACCCCTAGACTTGATATGCGACATATCAGACGAACAGACCGGACTGTACGGTAAGTGTTACTGGTTGGATTCACAGGAGTGTGAGCGGGCTAGCTCGTCGATCTTCTGATCGCTCAATACCCGGGTGGCCGTTACGTTTAGCAGACCGCTTGCGGCTTTTGGGTGCTTGGTATGATCATCATCTGCTGCCGGCGTATTGACGAGTCTTTAGAGTCCTACACAGAGGTTTCCTGGCTCAAGCGAAACGAAATAGGAGCGCATATGAGATATGTGCGGGACCGAGAATAATGCGTGTATGTGATACCGTATTACATTCTCGCGATGAATGTTTCGATTGGTTGTATACGATATAACCTAGTTATCGAATCATTGATTCGATAAATCGATACATTGTATACTAGTCGGTTATGTGCGACATGACCGGATTATTGAATCAAGTGTTGATTTAATGATTTAATGTATAATTATATATTTGATATATTACTTTGCATTAAATAGTATTGGTTCATTTTAAAAGGGATTTTCTCACTTGATATGCACATTGTATATGTGATATATTTTGTGTGCACTTGATTATATCATGTTTGATGATACATACTCACTTGGATTTATGTAAAGACTTAAACCATGTTTAATGAATGGTTAGGGTTTCATATTTTCACTTAATTATTTATCTTTTCTTTTTGGAGAAATAGATAATAGAAAACAAAATGGTTTCTTTGATCATGAAGCTTGTTGAAGCTTCATGAAGCTTTGACCAAGTGACCACTTTGTCTTCTTCTCCAAACCCTAACCACTCATCTAAACTATAGTTAACTCTCTACACTTGACCATGGTTAGAAGATGATAAGTATTGATTTTATTATTCTTTTTACACAATACTTATCATATTCTATCTTCTTCTTCCTCTTCATCTTCAAGAAAAAGCTTGCCATCATCAATGGCTTCTTGAGCAAAAGTGTGAGAAATCCAATTCTAAAGTGAACCCACCTCCTATTTCTTCACCATCTACCTCTTGCCAAGTAGTATAGGGTGTTTTCTTCACAAGTTTCATGACTTGTTGAAGTTGGAGCTTGATCTTGTGCAACCTCGACGTAGATCATCTTCGGCATCGTACTCGACGACTAGTCCGCTCATTTCTCCGATGAAGCCGATGCTAGAGTCCGAGATCCGACTTGAACAGCGGGAGGAAGTCTACGTGGAGCTAAAGAAGTGGAGAACCGGATCTACAAAGGTTGTAGCTTCTCACTTTTAGTTAAGTTGTTAACTAGTTTCCTTTTTCGCCTAAAATTCTAGTCGACGATCCGTATTAGGGTTTCTCGGCACTCATAAAATTTGAAATTGGCATGGTTGATGCCTTGTGAGACCTCTATAGTGTGCCTAGGAACCCTACAGTGGTATCAGAGCCTAGCTAGAGCCTTAGGCGAAGTGTAGACGACGTTTGAAATCCGAACGAATCGAAACCCTAATCCCAAACTTGCTCTCTGGACTTTTTTCAAAAACTGGGTTTTTTCCATATTAAAAATATGCAGAAAAATCAGCAGGTGATTGTAAGAGTTACTGTGAAATTCGATAGCCTAATGCCATAGAGCGCGGCGGAACCGCGGCATTAGCATGCCTAATGCGGCGGTTCCGCGGCCATCTAGTCTCCTCTGTTGTTCAATTTTGCACAGTAATTCCTATGTTGCAGTGTTGGTTTTCCTGGGAATTTTTAATCTGAACTCAAGAGTTGAGTTTTCAGGGTTGTATTAGGAGTTCGTAGATTCGATCGGATTATCAAATTTTGTCTATGTGCATTTCCGGATATTTTAGAATATGTTAAAAAGTTTGACCGGATGTAAATACCCAATCTTTCCCCTGCCAGGAAATTTCCAATTGTTGGACTTTTCCGTTGTTTAATGACGTTCTAAGTAGTGCAAGTAACGCGATGGTCCCTCTAGAAGACAACAAACCTTAACTCGATTATGTGACCGTCTTGAACTGCCCTTTGAACCTTAGGGTTTGGGGCGGTACAGCGTGCCACATGTGAGGCGTTGGCTTGACCCTTCTACGGCTGGACCGTTGGTACTGAGGCATGAAGTGAATGTCTTTGAACTTATTTCATGTGTTGAACGGTTTCGGGAAAATTTGGGTGTTCGAATGTTCGATCGGAAAGTTTAATATTTTCTATTTATCCGGAATGGGATACAATAATTGGAATTCACAAACAGTTATGAGATAGCTGAATGAATGTTATAAATCTAGCGGTTTAGTCTCACTCGATATTGAAAAAAGTTTTCGATAATGGGACTAAAATACGGGGTTTATAATTGTTAGGCATGTGATGTCTAAGTATTTCATTTGATTAGGCATGCGATGTCTAAAGAGGTTGCGGATTCCAACTGTTGTAGTTTTACACTTACTTTTCTGTGACCGTAAGTGTAATATGTGATATCGCCGGTTTCGTTGCTATATGTCAACGACAATTGGGATGCGCATATTTACTTACGTTGATGACATGTGATGTTATGTGTTGCTGGATATGTTATATTGGATCGTCGTGTTTGAATAGCCGGGGGTTTTTATGTGAGATGAGTGTTTTTCATTTTCATTCATGTAAAAACTTGTATGTAATATTCTTTTATTGGGGCACTTCCAGGTTGCGGA
This sequence comes from Agapanthus africanus, assembly GCA_030015575.1. Classification (NCBI taxonomy): domain Eukaryota; kingdom Viridiplantae; phylum Streptophyta; class Magnoliopsida; order Asparagales; family Amaryllidaceae; genus Agapanthus; species Agapanthus africanus. The sequence goes on from CM057350.1 coordinate 384,480,283, forward strand.
AGTTGTCACCTTTTGTATATTATTTACTTTTCCGTATTAGGATAGACCCAAGGAGGGGAGCACAAGTAACCGGGTTCTGGGGTCCAGTGGGAGACCATCTCGAGGAGTCGAGTCCGGGTCTCCTAACCCTAGAATTGGTAGGGTTGCTTGCCGCTCTCGTAGGGGTCTAGGGGTGTGGGATTGGCTATTCATCACGACCGTGGAATCCGTGTTTTATACTGACTCGTATTGAAAACACGGACGTCCTAGTATATCCAATGTTTCATATGTTTCTTCTGCTGCGATATCTGTGATGTGATCATGTGATGTTCTGTGATAGATACAGTATATGGTATATATGATATATTATATAGACGTTACTTATGTTTTGCATCCGCACTAGCCCTTCCCTGCTCTGTCGTTAGTTACCTAGCCTAACCGTGCACGAGGGGACATCCAGGCGAATGCGGATGGCATAAGTGTACGTCGTATTTATCTGTGATGTTTAGGTGACTTAAATGATGGGACTTCATTAATGTGATTAATGAAAGAAAAGAAACCTAAGATGTTGTAGAATCAAATTTTAAACAAAACAGGTAGCTACAGTTCTTGCTTTGCATAGCGGTATATATGATATACCCTGCACCTTATTCGATGAGGAAAGGACCGAGATCCCTTCACCGGGAGTGACTCCTTTAGCAATAACTGGCAGATGCTATACACTCGGTTTGACTTTTGATTGCTTCCATAGTTTCTGCTTTGCACAGTGATATATATGATATATCCCGCACCTCATTCGACGAGGAAAGGGTCGACGATCCCTTCACCGGGAGTGACCCCTTTAGCAAAACTAGAAAAGCCTCAAAATCACTCCATTTCAAAACTTCATTTGATTCTACAACGATATCAAGTTCATTACGCAATAGGTTTTCAGAAAAACCTGTCGTGGCCCTCCGACATTTCAAATAAGTTGCATATAGTATTCGTGCTACATTTGTTGGCTTTCGTCAAGATGTAGTGTGCGGTAGCTATGTGCTGTTTATCTGCTGCATATGATGCGACTGGCTTAGGGTAGTTGTACGGCTTTGTTGGCTTTCGTCAAGGGTCGTGCGGGTGGGTTTAATTCAGTCAAGAAATGTACGGGTTGAACTTGACTAGCGGGCTATGGTTTGTTGGCTTTCGTCAAGGTCATAGCATGCTAGGGGCAAAAGTATTATCGGGAATTTCAAGTGTTGAAATTTGCAATGAGATTGCATACCTTCTGTAAGATAGTTGGATCCCGATACCCACTGCGAGTAAGAGTTACTCCTGGGAGAGTTTTACACATTACAATTAGCCGATCAAGTAGGTGTCTAGAAAGGTGTCAACGGGGTTACGCCTCTGGGAAAACGAGATTTACTTTAATTAGGTCCGTGCGAAAGCACGGGGAACCTCCCTCAAAGTACCGACACTGGCCTGGCTGAAAGATCGACGAAGTTGTAGGGTGTAATTAATCCCGGCTAGTCTTTCCTTTTAGGGTTTGAAGGAAGATTTGATAAAAACCAGTGGGAGCTATCCTGATTAGATAAGATAATAACCAATCTGATCTTGCACGAGCATACGCTAAAGTGTTTTCTTCTCTCTCTCTCCAGGTAGCGACCATGTCATGCCTTAATAAAGATAATAATATGGATGTATTGACCGAACCCGCATGTTATACTGTGCTGGGGAACGTTGGTTCCGTTCTTTCTTATAAGAGTTATAGGAATGAACAGGACATAGGGGAATACCAGGATTCACATGCCACCCGAATGAAGAAAGTACATGATGATGCATTTTCTTCGGGTGTGTTCGTTATAGAGAACTGTTTCTCCATTTGCTCCACGTCCTGGGTATTAGATACCGGGTCAGGATCCCATATATGTAATCAGTTACATGGGCTCAGGAAAGGTAGAGAACTTGGAGAAGGTGATAAAGACATTAGAGTTGGAAATGGTGCAACTGTTGCAGCTAAGACTGTCGGGGAATATCACCTTGCATTACCAACTGGTAATACATTGGTTCTGAACGAATGCTATTACATGCCGAACCTGATATGCAACATTATATCGGTTTCTTTTTTAAGTAAAGAGGGATATAATTTTGTATTACAGGACAATGTTATGAACATTTTCCGTAACCAAAAGTTGGTTGGATCAGGCACGTTGTGCAATGGCATTTATGTTCTAAATCAATCAACAGTTCTGAGCATAACAAACACACACAAGAGGAAGAGTTCAGAACTGAACGAATCCTTCTTGTGGCATTGTAGACTGGGTCACATCAATGCGACACGACTGGCTAAGTTGCATAAAGATGGATATTTGAAACCATTTGAATTTTCATCTTATGACACTTGCCAGTCATGTCTCAAAGGCAAGATGACCAAAACTCCGTTTACGGGACACAGAGAAAGAGTTACCGAACTCTTGGGACTGATACATAGTGATGTATGCGGTCCCATGTCTACACATGCCAGGGATGGTTCTTCGTACTTCATTACATTCACTGACGATCTCTCAAGATACGGACATGTGTACTTGATAAGACACAAGTCTGAAGCTTTTGAGAAATTTAGAGAATATAAACAAGAAGTCGAGAACCAAACCGGAAAAAGTATTAAAATCCTTCGATCTGATCGAGGAGGTGAATACTTGAGCAATGAATTCCTGGACTTCCTAAAAGAGAATGGGATTCTCTCTCAGCTGACTCCTCCTTATACACCACAGCACAATGGTGTATCAGAACGGAGGAACCGCACCCTATTAGATATGGTGCGCTCTATGATGAGCACAGCTGAGTTACCTATTTTCTTCTGGGGGTATGCGCTTGAGACAGCCATACATCTATTGAATATGGTCCCCACCAAATCTGAGCCTACCACTCCATATGAGATATGGAAAGGAAAGAGACCATGTCTCAACTATGTTAAGATATGGGGTTGTCCATGTTAGTTATATGTATGCCCTAGAGGCCATTACTGTACATTGGATGTATATTGTAGTGGATGCTGGGACATATATAGGGAGGACTTTCTTGCTCGACATGATAGTATGCTATCTGGTTGATCTTTACCTTAACGTGTATGCTGATTGTCTCTCTGTTACATGTTGGTAAAGCCCTTAGGATTTGTACATGACTACCTGGACTATGATGCAGATCATACTAGTGGGGACAAGGTAGTCCATAGGTACATCCTTCAAAGTCCCTAGTCGTGGGTGTATCGAGATGGGGCATCGATATACCAGAGTAGACTAGCGTATACCTTCTCGACCCATACAGATGGGCGATGGATGATCCCATATCCATTGGTGTTTGACATTAGAGATGATATACGGGTGCTCAGTAGAGACTGGGTACACTGGACGGACTCGCCGAGAACTCCCAGATGGTATTATACCTCACGTCAGATGGCAGTTCTCTGGTGACACTGGTACAGAGTAGTCTGTTGACCCGAGATCGTCATAGAGTCTCGTGTGGTTCCCACTGTGCTTTGATTTCCATATTACCACGTCCAATAGGGCGTGCAAAACGGTGGTTTTTGGGTACAGTCCCGAGTCACATGGAGGCAATGAGCGATAGGAGGGGATTCGTCTCTCCCGGTATAGGGGGTTGATGTTGCGCTGTGTTCGATTGGCTATAACAGGAAATCCCTGGCCAGGGTTGCTGAGATTTACTGGTAAGTGTTACCAGTAGTTTCTCGAATTGTTATAGACCTCATATCGACACGACTTATTGAGCTATTGGGGTCTGACGTTTACCACCCCTAGGCGAGATATGCGACATATCAGACGATCAGACCGGACTGTACGGTAGTGTTACTGGTTGGATTCACTGGAGTGTGAGCGGGCTTGCTCGTCGATCTTCAGATCGCTCAATACCCGGGTGGCCGTTACGTTTAGCAGACCGCTTGCGGCTTGTGGATATTTGATATGATCATCATCCGCTGCCGGCGTATTGACGAGTCTTTAGAGTCCTACACAGAGGTTTCCTGGCTCAAGCGAAACGAAATAGGAGCGCATATGAGATATGTGCGGGACCGAGAATGATGCGTGTATGTGATGCCGTATTTCATTCTCGCGATGTGACATTGATCGGTTATATGCGATATAGCCGGGTTATCGGATCAAGTGTTGATTCGATAAGTTGTTACTGATGATACCAGTCGGTTATGTGCGACATGACCGGATCATTAAATCAAGTGTTGATTTAATGATTTAATGCATAATTATATATTTGATATATTACTTTACATTAACTAGTATCGGTTCACTTTAAATGGATTTTCTCGCTCGGGTGTGCACATTGTATATTCGATATAGTTTTGTGCACTTGCTTGTATCATGTTTGATGATACATGCCTTATGGTTAAGTGTTAAGAATTAAACTATAGTTAAGTGGGTGATTAGGGTTTTTGATTTCATTTTATTCATTTATCTTTTTGGAAAAAGAAAAGGCAAAATGAGGAAAATGGTTGCTTTCTTTTGTTCATTCATGAACCTTCATGAAGACTTTGACTTTTTGACCATTTTGTCTCATGCTTAACCCTAACCACTCACTTAAACCTTAGTTAACTCTCTACATCTAACCATGGTTCAATATATGATAAGGATTGATTTTTCTTTTCAATAATAATATTCTTATCATATATTTTTAGCTTCTTCTTCTTCTTCCTTCAAGTGAAGAAAAGCTTGACCATCAATGGCAACTTGATGAAATGAGTGAGAAATCCAAAACTAAAGTCTACCCACTTCCTATTTCTTCATCCTCTACCTCTTTCCAAGTAGTAGAGTGTGTTTCCTTCACAAGTTTTCAAGACTTGGTGAAGGTGGAGCTCGATCTAGTGATGCTTCGACGTAGATCATCTTCGGCATGGACATCGACGACCTAGCTTGCCCATTCTCCGATGAAGTCGACGCTAGAGCCCGGATTCTTTTTGGACAGCGGAGAGGACTTCGTTGCAGAGCTATGGAGGTGGAGCACCGGATCTACAAAGGTTGTATTTCCGATTTTTATAGTTAAGTGTTAACTAGTTCACTTTTCGCCTAGTTTTCTAGCCGACGATCCGTAGTCGGGCTTCTCGGCACCTAGAAATTTTGAAATTGCCATGGTCGATGGCTTGTGAGACCTCACTAGTGTGCCTAGGAACCCTACAGTGGTATCAGAGCCTAGCTAGAGCCTTAGGCGAAGTCTAGACGGATTTTGAAGTCCGAACGACCCGAAACCCCAACCGGAAAATGCTCTCTGGACGTTTTCTGAAAACGTGGATTTTTTCAAATTAAAAATTGCTAAAAAATTCAGCTGGAAAAAATAAGAATTATGATGCAAAATTTTTTCGATGAACAGTACAAACCGCGGCGGAACCGCGGCAGAAGCCTGCCTTCTGCCGCGGTTACGCGGCGGAATGATGACGTCATCGTACACTGTTTGCACAGTAACTCCTATTATTTTATGCTGGATTTTCTGGGTATTTTTAAAATTTATTCTAGAGTTGTATTTTCTGGGATTATTTTGGGGATTCGGTGTTTCGATCGGAGTATTAAATTTTGTCTGTGTGGCTTTCCGGATAATTTTCAGAATATGTTAAAAAGTTCGACCGGATATAAATACCCAACTTTTCCCCTGTCGGGAAATTTCCAAGTGTTGGATCTTTCCGTAGTTTAACGACGTTCTAAGTAGTGCAAGTAACGCGATGGACCCTCTAGAAGACAACAAACCTTAACTCGATTATGTGACCGTCTTGAACTGCCCTTTGAACCTTAGGGTTTGGGGCAGTACGGCGTGCCACATGTGAGGCGTTGGCTTGACCCTTCTACGGCTGGACCGTTGGTACTGAGGCACGAACGGAATGTTGTTAGACTTGTTTCATGTGTTGATCTGTATCGGGAAAACTTGGGTGTTCGAATGTTCAATCGGAAAGTTTAACATTTTCTAATTATCTGGAATGGGATACAATAATTGGAATTCACAAATAGTTATGAGATAACTAAATGAATGTTATAAACGTAGCAATTTAGTCTCACATGATCGGTTGCCACGGAATTTTGATGTGATCAAAAGTCCGTCCCAATCACGTAGCGTACGCGGATACTCGCCGGGTAAACTTAATAGACAGCCTCACCCCATAGCCCCGACCAAGTGACTGTAGGAGAACCCCGTCGCCAAAAGCATCCGTTCGGGTGCTCCCGGCAGCGGTGTTCCGCCTTGGTGCACTTCGTCGACGGTATCGGGGGTGCGGCCGTCTACTGAAGTTTGCGACGAGCATTCGATCAGGATGTCGGGAATCCTGTTGAATTGCCCGACTTGGTATTGAAAAGTGTTTTCGATAATGAGACTAAAATGCGGGGTTTATAATTGTTAGGCATGCGATGTCTAAGGAATTCATTTAGTCAGGCATGCGATGTCTGAGGAGGTTGCGGATTCCAACTGTTGTAGTTTTACACTTTCTTTTCTGTGACCGTAAGTGTAATATGTGATATCGCCGGTTTCGTTGCTATATGCCAACGACAATTGGGATGCGCATATTTACTTACGTTGATGACATGTGATGTTATGTGTTGCTGGATATGTTATATTGGATCGTCGTGTTTGAATAGCCGGGGGGTTTTTATGTGAGATGAGTGTTTTTCATTTTCATTCATGTAAAAACTTGTATGTAATATTCTTTTATTGGGGCACTTCCAGGTTGCGGAAGATGTCACCCTTTGTATATTATTTACTTTTCCGCACTAGGATAGACCCAAGGAGGGGAGCACAAGTAACCGGGTTCTGGAGTCCAGTGGGAGACCAACTCGAGGAGCCGAGTCCGGGTCTCCTAACTCTAGAATTAGTAGGGTTGCTTGCCGCTCTCGTAGGGGTCTAGGGGTGTGGGTTTGGCTATTCATCACGACCGTGGAATCCGTGTTTTATACTGGCTCGTATTGAAAACACGGACGTCCTAGTATATCCAATATTTCATATGTTTCTTCTGCTGCGATATCTGTGATGTGATCATGTGATGTTCTGTGATAGATACAGTATATAGTATATATGATATATTATATAGGCGTTACTTATGTTTTACACCCGTGCTAGCCCTGCCCCGCTCTGTCGTTAGTTACCTAACCTAACGGTGCATGAGGGGACATCGAGGCGAATGCGGATGGCATAAGTGTACGTCGTATTTATCTGTGATGTTTAGGTACTTAAATGATGTGACTTCATTAATATGATTAATGAAATAAAAGAAACCTAAGATGTTGTAGAATCGAATTTCAAAATAAAACAGGTAGCTTTAGTTCTTGCTTTGCACAGCGGTATATGTGATATATCCAGCACCTTATTCGATGAGGAAAGGACCGAGATCCCTTCACCGGGAGTGACTCCTTTAGCAATAACTGGCAGATGCTACACACTCGGTTTGTCTTTTTGATTGCTTTTATGTGTTTTTGCTTTGCACAGTGATATATGTGATATATCCCGCACCTCATTCGACGAGGAAAGGACCGACGATCCCTTCACCGGGAGTGACTCCTTTAGCAAAACTAGAAAAGCCTAAAAAACACTCCATTTTTAAAATCATTCGATCCTACAACGATATCAAGTTCATTACGCAATAGGTTTTCAGAAAAACCTGTCGTAGCACTCCGTCATTTCAGATAAGTACTAGTTAGTATTCGTGCTGCGGTTGTTTGGCATGCGTCAAGGCGTAGTGTACGGTAGCTAACTAGTGCTTATCTGCTAGCATATGATGCGATTGGATTAGGGTATTCGTACGGCGTTGTTTGGCATGCGTCAAGGGTCGTGCGGGTGGGTTTAATTCAATCAAGAAATGTACGGGTTGGACTTGACTAGCAAACTATGGGTTGTTTGGCATGCGTCAAGGTCATAGCGAGCTGGGGGCAAAATATTATCGGGAATTTCAAGTGTTGAAATTTGCAATGAGATTGCATACCTTCTATGAGATAGTTGGATCCCGATACCCGCTGCGAGTAAGAGTTACTCCTGGAAGAGTTTTATACATTACAATTAGCCGATCAAGTAGGTGTCTAGAAAGGTGTTAACGAGGTTACGCCTCTGGGAAAACGAGGTTTACATTAATTAGGTTCGTGCGAAAGCACGGGGGGACCTCCCTCAAAGTACCGACACTGGCCTGGCTGAAAGATTGGCGAACTTGTAGTGTGTAATTAATCCCGGCTAGTCTTTCCTTTTAGGGTTTGAAGGAAGATTTGATAAAAAGCAGTGGGAGCCATCCTGATTAGATAAAATAATAACCAATCTATTCTTGACAGAGCGCACGCTGAGTGTTTTCTTCTCTCTCTCTCCAGGTAGCGACCATATCACGCCTTAATCAAGATAATAATACGGATTATTGACCGAACCCGCTTGTTATACTGAGCTGGGGAACGTTGGTCCCGCTCCAACTTATAAATTGTTATAAGACAAAGCAGGAATTTGGGGAATACCAGATTTCCCGTGCCGCCCAAACGAAGAGAGTGCATGCTGATGCATCATCTTCGGGTGTGTTCATTATAGAGAACTGTTTCTCAGTGTCCTTTACGTCCTGGGTATGTGATACCAGATCAGGATCCCTGATATGTAATATGTTACATAGGGCTACAGAAAGGTAGAGAACTGAGAACGGGTGATAAGTTTCATGAGACAGAAAACGGGGCAAGTGTTGCAGCCAGGTCTGTTGGTCACTGTCACCCTGTATTCCAAATACATTGATTCTGAACGAATGTTATTAGATACCGAACCTGATATACAAAATAATATCTATCTCTTTATTAGTAAAGAAATAATAAAATTTTGTATAGTTGGATAATGTTTTGAACATTTCCTATATCAAAAGTTGATCGGATCAGGCACGTTATCTAAAAGCATTGATGTTCTAAATCAAACTACAGTTCTTTAGTATACGGAACACACACAAGAGGAAGAGTTCAGAAATGAACAAATCCTTCTTGAGGCATTGTACACTAGGTCATATCAATGCGACCAGACTAGCTGAAGTTACATGTAGATGCATATTTAAATCAGTTTAAATCTACATCTTGTGAAACTTGCCAGTCATGTCACAAAGATATAATGACACCAGCTCTGTTTATTGGAAACAGAGAAAGAGTTAGTGAACTCTTGGGATGATACATGTTGATGTATGTAGGTCCCCTGTCTATACATACCAAAACTGGTTCTTTATACTTCATTATATTCTCTGATAATCTCTCAAAATTCAGACCTATGTTCCTGTTGAAACACAAGTCCGAACCTTTTGAGATATTCACAGAATATAAGTTAGAAGTAGAAAACCAAAATACGGGTATAAGTATTATGTCCTTTGATGTGATCAAGGAGGAGAATACTTGAGCACGGAAATTCCTGAACTATTCTAAAGGAGAATGAGATTCTCTCTCAGAATTACTCCTCCGTATACACCATAGCACGATGGTATATCGGGGCGGAGCAATCACACCCTATGTGATAAGGTGTGCTCTATGATGAGTACTACTGAGTTACCTATTTCCTTTTGGGAGTTATGCACTTGAGAAGCTGCATACCTATTGAATAGGGTTCTAATCAAATCAGTTGCCTACCGCTTCATATGTGATATGGAATGGGAAGAACCCATGTCTTAAGTTAGTTAAGATTTGGAGTTGTCCGGCCTATGTCTGAAAGCAAAATCCGGACAAACTCGAGGCAAGGTCTGTAATGTAGAACTGGAAAGGTTCTAGCTATACAAACTGCAGCTGATGATTTGAAAGAACCAAAGGATTCGATAGTTACCAATGAACCTCAGCCTCTCCGCCGATCTAGTAGGGTTCCTCACCCACCTGAGAGATACTTCTGTTTCTCTATGACAGTGGGAGCGAGGATTGCATCATGAGATGATGACCCAACTAGTTTCGAGCTGGCCATCAGGAGTGTGACTCTGTAAGAATGGCTGGATGCTTATCGATCTGAGATGGAATCCTTATACACCAACAAAGTATGGACTTTGGTTGCTATATCTGAAGGGTTAAATCCCCATCAGGAGCAGGTATATCTTGAGAAGATTACTAGGTGTAGATGGAAAAGTTGAGACTTTCAAAGCTAGACTTGTTAAAGGTTTGCATCATTGACCAGGTGTGGATCATGAGGAAACCTTTTTCTAAGGAGCTATGCTTAAGTCCATCCAGATCCTACTTGCCACGGCTACATACCATGACTACGATCTCTGGTGGTTGGGTGTCTTGACTGCTTTTCTAAATGATGATTTGGAAAAGAGCGTCTATAAGTACACAGCCAGAGGGCTTCGTAGACAGTGGGAGCAGCGGAAACGTGTGCAAGATGTTTTATAGGATAAAGCAGGCATCGCGGAGTTGGAACATCTGTTTTGATGGATAAGTCAAAGAGTTTGACATCATCAAAATGGTAGATGAACCTTGTATAAACAAAAAGGTAGTAGGGAGTATGGTGATGATCCTCGTAGAGTACGTGGATGACATACTCTTGATAGGGAAGGAGTTTCCTATGCTACGCTCGGTCAATCTCCATTTATCACAAGTTTTCTCCATAAAGGATCAATATGATACCGCCTAAATTCTGTGTTTGGATCTATGAGATAGATCTAATTGGATGTTAGGACTCTCACTAGTTGTAGTGAGATGGTGTCAACCGATCCTGGGGAGAATCACTGGAAGGGTTCCAGGGTGATAATGACGACTGAGTGTCAGCCGCAGGCATTGTCTATACCCTCAGTAAAGAGACGGTATGTTGGAAGAGTTCCAAGCTAGATACCGTGACATACTAGACGATAAAGGCTGGATACATCGCTACTTAAGATACTACCAAAGAGGCTGTTTGGGTGTATATTGGTTCATGAGATGAACTATGTTCCTCCCATTGTGTGACAATGGAGTTATGGCTTATGCCAAGGAACGCCGGTCCCATCAGTGATCCAGACTTATTCTAAGGCAGTATCACCTGATCATGGAGATGGTTGATCTCCAAGGTGATCGAGACAAGGAGAGCAGACTCAGAGGATAACACGGCGGATCCACTCACGAAGGCCTATTCCCAGAGAGAGACTTTTATGGGATGGTTGAGTATGAGATACTACAACCACTGCTACAGATGGCCCTAGTGCAAGTGGGAGATTGTTAGTTATATGTATGCCCTAGAGGCCATTACTGTACATTGGATGTATATTGTAGTGGATGCTGGGACATATATAGGGAGGACTTTCTTGCTCGACATGATAGTATGCTATCTGGTTGATCTTTACCTTAACGTGTATGCTGATTGTCTCTCTGTTACATGTTGGTAAAGCCCTTAGGATTTGTACTTGACTACCTGGACTATGATGCAGATCATACTAGTGGGGACAAGGTAGTCCATAGGTACATCCTTCAAAGTCCCTAGTCGTGGGTGTATCGAGACGGGGCATCGATATACCAGAGTAGACTAGCGTATACCTTCTCGACCCATACAGATGGGCGATGGATGATCCCATATCCATTGGTGTTTGACATCAGAGATGATATACGGGTGCTCAGTAGAGACTGGGTACACTGGACGGACTCGCCGAGAACTCCCAGATGGTATTATACCTCACGTCAGATGGCAGTTCTCTGGTGACACTGGTACAGAGTAGTCTGTTGACCCGAGATCGTCATAGAGTCTCGTGTGGTTCCCACTGTGCTTTGATTTCCATCTTACCACGTCCAAGAGGGCGTGCAAAACGGTGGTTTTTGGGTACAGTCCCGAGTCACATGGAGGCAATGAGCGATAGGAGGGGATTCGTCTCTCCCGGTATAGGGGGTTGATGTTGCGCTGTGTTCGATTGGCTATAACAGGAAATCCCTGGCCAGGGTTGCTGAGATTTACTGGTAAGTGTTACCAGTAGTTTCTCGAATTGTTATAGACCTCATATCGACACGACTTATTGAGCTATTGGGGTCTGACGTTTACCACCCCTAGGCGAGATATGCGACATATCAGACGATCAGACCGGACTGTACGGTAGTGTTACTGGTTGGATTCACTGGAGTGTGAGCGGGCTTGCTCGTCGATCTTCAGATCGCTCAATACCCGGGTGGCCGTTACGTTTAGCAGACCGCTTGCGGCTTGTGGATATTTGATATGATCATCATCCGCTGCCGGCGTATTGACGAGTCTTTAGAGTCCTACACAGAGGTTTCCTGGCTCAAGCGAAACGAAATAGGAGCGCATATGAGATATGTGCGGGACCGAGAATGATGCGTGTATGTGATACCGTATTTCATTCTCGCGATGTGACATTGATCGGTTATATGCGATATAGCCGGGTTATCGGATCAAGTGTTGATTCGATAAGTTGTTACTGATGATACCAGTCGGTTATGTGCGACATGTCCGGATCATTAAATCAAGTGTTGATTTAATGATTTAATGCATAATTATATATTTGATATATTACTTTGCATTAACTAGTATCGGTTCACTTTAAATGGATTTTCTCGCTCGGGTGTGCACATTGTATATTCGATATAGTTTTGTGCACTTGCTTGTATCATGTTTGATGATACATGCCTTATGGTTAAGTGTTAAGAATTAAACTATAGTTAAGTGGGTGATTAGGGTTTTTGATTTTATTTTATTCATTTATCTTTTTGGAAAAAGAAAAGGCAAAATGAGGAAAATGGTTGCTTTCTTTTGTTCATTCATGAACCTTCATGAAGACTTTGACTTTTTGACCATTTTGTCTCATGCTTAACCCTAACCACTCACTTAAACCTTAGTTAACTCTCTACATCTAACCATGGTTCAATATATGATAAGGATTGTTTTTTCTTTTCAATAATAATATTCTTATCATATATTTTTAGCTTCTTCTTCTTCTTCCTTCAAGTGAAGAAAAGCTTGACCATCAATGGCAACTTGATGAAATGAGTGAGAAATCCAAAACTAAAGTCTACCCACTTCCTATTTCTTCATCCTCTACCTCTTGCCAAGTAGTAGAGTGTGTTTCCTTCACAAGTTTTCAAGACTTGGTGAAGGTGGAGCTCGATCTAGTGATGCTTCGACGTAGATCATCTTCGGCATGGACTTCGACGACCTAGCTTGCCCATTCTCCGATGAAGTCGACGCTAGAGCCCGGATTCTTTTTGGACAGCGGAGAGGACTTCGTTGTAGAGCTATGGAGGTGGAGCACCGGATCTACAAAGGTTGTATTTCCGATTTTTATAGTTAAGTGTTAACTAGTTCACTTTTCGCCTAGTTTTCTAGCCGACGATCCGTAGTCGGGCTTCTCGGCACCTAGAAATTTTGAAATTGCCATGGTCGATGGCTTGTGAGACCTCACTAGTGTGCCTAGGAACCCTACAGTCCAGCCTATGTCAAACGACAAAATCCGGACAAACTCGAGACACTGTCTGTTCTATGCAAATTTATAGGATATCCCAAGAATTCACAAGGGTATATCTTCTACCACCCTGAGGAACAAAGAGTGTTTGTTTCTCGGCATGCCACCTTTTTAGAAAAGGAATTTCTTGAAAAAGAGATTAGTGGTCATGAGGTAGAACTGGAAGAGGTTCCAGCTACAAAAGCTACAACAGAAGATATGGTGGAACCAGAGGATTCAGTAGCTCCCGATGAACCTCAGCCTCTCCGCCGATCTAGTAGGATTCCTCGCCCACCTGAGAGATACTACGGTTTTCTCATGGATGGTGGGAGCGAGGATTGCATCATGGAGGATGATGACCCAACTAGCTTCGAGCAGGCCATCACGAGTAGGGACTCAGTGAAATGGCTGGATGCTATGCGGTCCGAGATGGAATCCATGTACACCAACAAAGTATGGACTTTGGATGTTGCTCCTGAAGGGGTAAAACCCATTGGGAGCAAGTGGATCTTCAAGAAGAAACTTGGTGTAGATGGGAAAGTGGAGACTTTCAAAGCTAGACTTGTTGCAAAGGGTTTTCGTCAAAGACCAGGTGTGGATTATGACGAAACATTTTCTCCAGTGGCTATGCTTAAATCCATCCGAATCATGCTTGCCATCGCTGCATATCATGACTACAAAATCTGGCAAATGGATGTTAAGACCGCCTTTCTAAACGGTGATTTAGAAGAGTGCGTGTACATGACTCAGCCAGAGGGCTTCGTAGACAGTGGGAGCAGCGGGAAGGTGTGCAAGCTGCTTAAATCCATTTATGGATTAAAGCAAGTATCGCGGAGTTGGAACATCTGCTTTGACGTCGTAATCAAAGAGTTTGATTTCGTCAAAATTCCAGATGAACCTTGTATCTACAAGAAGGTGGCAGAGAGTAAGGTAGTCTTCCTCGTATTGTACGTGGACGACATACTCTTGATAGGAAATGATATTCCTATGCTGCAGTCGGTCAAGCTCTTCTTATCACAAAGATTCTCAATGAAAGATCTTGGTGATGCCTCCTGCATACTGGGAATCAGGATCTATAGAGATAGATCCAAACGGATTTTGGGATTGTCCCAATCCAGGTACATTGACACCATACTAAAGAGGTTTAGTATGGAAGAATCCAAACGTGGGAACTTGCCCACGATCTCTGGAGTCACTCTCTCCAAAGAGATGTCTCCCAAGACTGATTTGGAGAGAGCTCGCATGTAAGGGATACCCTATGCTTCGGCTGTAGGCTTTATCATGTACGCGATGCTATGTACCAGACCCGATGTTGCATACTCACTAAGTATAGTGAGCAAGTATCAAGCTGATCCTGGAGAGAGTCACTGGACAGCTGTGAAGAGCATTCTCAAGTACTTGCGAAGGACTAAAGAGATGCTCTTGGTGTATGGTAACGGAGAACTCCAAGTGGAGTCTTTTACCGATTCAAGCTTCCAGAGTGATAAGGACGACTCTAAGTCGCAGTCGGGATTTGTCTTTACCCTTTACGGAGGGGCGGTTAGCTGGAAGAGTTCCAAGCAGGAAACCGTGGCAGACTCGACGATGGAGGCTGAATACATCGCTGCCAACGATGCTGCTAAAGAGGCTGTCTAGATCAAGAAGTTCATTACTAAACTTGGAGTGGTTCCATCCATTGAGCATCCAATACCTTTGTATTGCGATAACAATGGAGCGGTGGCTTTGGCCAAGGAACCCAGGTCCCATCAGCGATCCAGGCATATTCTGAGGCGGTATCACCTGATCTGGGAGATAGTTGATCGCCGGGAGATCGAGGTCAGGAGAGTTGACACGAAGAACAACACGGCGGATCCACTCACGAAGGCCATTCCCCAGATACAGTTTGAGAGACTCTTCGGGATGCTCGGTATGCGATACTACAGCAGCTGGCCCTAGTGCAAGTGGGAGATTGTTAGTTGTATGAATGCCCTAGAGGCCAGTATTGTACAAATGATGTATATTATATTGGATGCTTGGACATATATAGAGATGACTTTCTTGCTCGATATGATAGTATGCTATCTGGTTGCTCTTTATCTTAACATGTTTACTAGTCTCTTTAAACTGTCTTATAGTTACATGTTGATAAAGCCCTTAGGATGTGTACTTGACTACCTGGACTATGATGCAGATCATACTAGTGGGGACATGGTAGTCCATAAGTACATCCTTCAAGGTCCCTAGTCGTGGGTGTATCGAGACGGGGCATCGATATACCAGTGTAGACTAGCGTATACGCCTCTCGACCCATGAGATGGGCGATGGATGATCCCATATCCATTGGTGTTTGACATCAGAGATGGTATACGGGTGCTCAGTAGAGACTGGGTATACTGGACGGACTCGCCGAGAACTCCCAGATGGTATTATACCTCATGTCAGATGGTAGTTCTCAGGTGACACTTGTGCAGGTTAGTCTGTAGACCCGAGATCGTCATAGAGTCTTGTGTGATTCCCACTGTGCTTTGATCTCCACCTTACCACGTCCATGAGGACGTGCAAAACGGTGGTCTTTGGGTACAGTCCCGAGTCACATGGAGGCAATGAGCGATAGGAGGGGTTTCGTCTCTCCCGGTATTGGGGGTTGATGTTGCGCTGTGCTCGATTGGCCATAACAGGGAAGTCCCTGGCCAGGGCTGATCAGAGATTTGCTAGTAAGTGTTACCAGTAGTATCTCGACCCGTTATGAGCCTCACATCGGCACGACTTATCGGTTACTGAGGTCTGACGTTTACCACCCCTAGACTTGATATGCGATATATCAGACGAACAGACCGGACTATACGGTAAGTGTTACTGGTTGGATTCACAGGAGTGTGAGCAGGCTAGCTCGTCGATCTTCTGATCGCTCAATACCCGGGTGGCCGTTACGTTTAGCAGACCGCTTGCGGCTTGTGGGTGCTTGATATGATCATCATCTGCTGCCGGCGTATTGACGAGTCTTTAGAGTCCTACACAGAGGTTTCCTGGCTCAAGCGAAACGAAATAAGAGCGCATATGAGATATGTGCGGGACCGAGAATAATGCGTGTATGTGATACCGTATTACATTCTCGCGACGAATGTTTCGATTGGTTGTATACGATATAACCTAGTTATCGAATCATTGATTCGATAAATCGATACATTGTATACTAGTCGGTTATGTGCGACATGACCGGATCATTGAATCAAGTGTTGATTTAATGATTTAATGTATAATTATATATTTGATATATTACTTTGCATTAACTAGTATTGGTTCATTTTAAAAGGGATTTTCTCACTTGATATGCACATTGTATATGTGATATATTTTGTGTGCACTTGATTGTATCATGTTTGATGATACATACTCACTTGGATTTGTGTAAAGACTTAAACCATGTTTAATGAATGGTTAGGGTTTCATATTTTCACTTAATTATTTATCTTTTCTTTTTGGAGAAATAGATAATAGAAAACAAAATGGTTTCTTTGATCATGAAGCTTGTTGAAACTTCATAATGCTTTGACCAAGTGACCACTTTGTCTTCTTCTCCAAACCCTAACCACTCATCTAAACTATAGTTAACTCTCTACACTTGACCATGGTTAGAAGATGATAAGTATTGATTTTATTATTCTTTTTACACAATACTTATCATATTCTATCTTCTTCTTCCTCTTCATCTTCAAGAAAAAGCTTGCCATCATCAATGGCTTCTTGAGCAAAAGTGTGAGAAATCCAATTCTAAAGTGAACCCACCTCTTATTTCTTCACCCTCTACCTCTTGCCAAGTAGTATAGGGTGTTTTCTTCACAAGTTTCACGACTTGTTGAAGTTAGAGCTTGATCTTGTGCAACCTCGACGTAGATCATCTTCGACATCGTACCCGACGACTAGTCCGCTCATTTCTCCGATGAAGCCGATGCTAGAGTCCGAGATCCGACTTGGACAGCGGGAGGAAGTCTACGTGGAGCTAAAGAAGTGGAGAACCGGATCTACAAAGGTTGTAGCTTCTCACTTTTAGTTAAGTTGTTAACTAGTTTCCTTTTTCGCCTAAAATTCTAGTCGACGATCCGTATTAGGGTTTCTCGGCACGCATAAAATTTGAAATTGGCATGGTTGATGCCTTGTGAGACCTCTATAGTGTGCCTAGGAACCCTACACCTCAAATCCTTAAAATACATATATCAAAATCACAAACATCGAGTTGTCCTTTCTCCAATGTTTGAAAATAAATGTTTTAGATTATAAAAACGTAAATCGAATTCAAAGGACATCGAAGCATACTCTCTTCAATGTCGGAAAGTGTTTATACCACCGGAATTGGCATAGAAAGGATTACTACTTGCCGTCTATCACGTTCTAACGTTCCCTGTCTCTGAATTCTGGTTCTTCTTGCAGATCTCTAATACAATGGCTTCTTTATGCGATCGTCCGGTGAGGAGCAATGACACCATTCGTCTTATTGCGAATACATCCCATCACACCTTCTTGATCAGTAGTTCAGTCTCTTGTACGCAACAGTTTGATAACGGAAATCTCTGTCCTCTGCTTGTGTGCTAATAATTAATCCAAATCAAATCTTATTTATTATAACTCCTGGAAGAGAATCCATCAAGTCTTATGCTAAAATCATTTATCCAGCATGCCCGTAACTAGTACTCATTACTGAATCCACTTTTCTTTTGGTAACCACTGTCATCCCTTTTTAATTTCCTCCTGAAAGTGTAGTCGTATGCGTCATCAAATCTTCGATATCAACTATGAAGAACAACTGCCCTCTAAACTTCGCACCATTCTCCTGTTCCATAAATTCCCTGTATCAATCACTTAAGGAGCGTATCTGTATAGTCACGCGAATTGCAAGTCATACTTGGTTATGACCAAACTCGGAGCCTTACAAACTCGGAAACACGAATCCGTCACTTATGATACTCTGTAGAGGAATCTGGCTAATCTCACCTTCGAAGACTCGTCCCAATTTTTCGGAGGAAAACTTACTGCGCGATCTTCTTCTTGAACGACTTGCATCTGGTCTAAGCAAGATCCATCGGATGAACCAATTCAATTTCACCTATCTCGTATCGAAGCGCTACAACGTATTAAAGTTCTAATTATCCCACATCTGAACGGCTATGAATCCTGCTGATCCATCTATACTGGTAACATCGTCAACCTTTAACTTCATGAACTCTGGAAGCAACACCTCGATAATCTCAGCAATGATTGGTGCCGCTGTCTGAACAGTACACAACACCATGATCTTCGGAGAGGGGAAAACATCACGTCTCAATTCCGACTGATCTCTAGCAATAACTCCACCATCTTGTGCGAATCCCGAAGAAACTCGCTTCCCTTTTAGAACTCGATCAAATACGAATAAACGACGTGTCTCTACATCATCAGAAGGTCACCCCGGTCAGTCTTTGTCCCAGACAAGTCTGTTCTGACCGTATCTATAGCTGCAGCCTTCTCGACACTCATAAACATGGTGACCGAGACAATCAACATGCACCGACGAAGATAGATCAACAGAAGGAATAGAAGGAAGATCTCAATATATGAATCCTAAGGTAATTTAGGCGGAGTATCATATCGTAAATATGTCGCGGAATATATGTACGGTACGTCACTCTACTTAGTACCTACTCCATCAACCAAGGTCATCCTATAAAACGAAAGTTCGGGTATAAGACCCCCAAAGTCAAGTCTATGTCCTATAAGGTCAAGCCCAGGTAACAAAATGTATGCCCAGACTCCATATAGTCAACCTAGACTCGAACAAAGGTTAAACCAAACGCTCTGATACCAACTTTGTCATGACCCAAATGTGGCACGTAACCGGCACTTAAATCACGTGACATCTACAGACATCGACGCGATCCAAGTAAGCCAAAAACCCGGAATCTAAACCCTTTTTGAAAACATTGGAGATGAGGTTTAAAATAGTCATCCGATGAAGTCAGTTTAAAATAACCTAAAATTTTAACTAAGTATGTTGAAAAACATTTATGACGTTTTGAAACTTGACATCACCTCCTTTGCATTTTTATAAAAACCTGATACAACATAATAATAAAATAGCATCCCAACGGAAGCTAGTTTCCACGTCTAAACGATAGAGCAACCAACAATCTAAATCAGAAATCAACTCCAAAGAGTGCGACATCACCACACATAAACTCTAAGTCTTGCTTCTAAGTCCATAATATACCACTTCTAAGTTGATGGAGTTTCCACTAGATACAAGAATATATGAATAATCAAGAGTGAGTATGATATAATAATAACCCACTTACCAATCAATCTCCGAAAAGAATGTGTGCCCAAGCCGCTGATAATCCAAGCGGTAAAACCTGCAAGAAACTGTAGCACAACGGGGATGAGTTGCCAACTCAGTGAATAAAAGTACAACTAAAGGTAGAAATCGAAATGCATGACGATACCTAGGTCATAAGTATAGTCCTATCATAATCTGTACCAATACACTATAAGATATGCATATATGCAATACTAACTATCATGCAATCCCAAGTATAATATCTCAATGTCATATGAGTCAAAATCATGAATCTATAGTTCGTGTTGGAATCCCTTTTTGTATATGAATGCCTGTATGAATATATGCAGGTACTGTCCCCCGGATCAGTCCTGGTTGAATCGAAAAAATAATATCTAACTGTGTACCTCATGATAATGATCATATCAATATATATATATAGATGTCCAGCATCGACATCGAAATCCGAAATCTTTCGTGTCCAGCATCGACACGTAAATATACATACCGTCGACACTATCTCAACAGATGATTTCCACCCGATATCCTGGCTATGATCAGTATCCCCTGGATATCTGCCATGCCCAATCGAACCCCGGTCAGTATCCCCTGGATATCTACCGTGCTCATCTCAATCTCCGGTATCGAGTATCCTCGTTAGGCTCCCCGCCTATAACTGCGGCTTTCCTGCCCCTCGGTCTCGAACCGGGTCCACGATATATCCGACTGTATAGCTCCCTCACTCAGTCCAGATAATAACAAGTCCGAAGCCGTATAGC
Organism: Agapanthus africanus; assembly: GCA_030015575.1. NCBI lineage: Eukaryota > Viridiplantae > Streptophyta > Magnoliopsida > Asparagales > Amaryllidaceae > Agapanthus > Agapanthus africanus. The sequence goes on from CM057350.1 coordinate 384,500,687, forward strand.
TCCCCCACTCAGGTCGGAATCAGAATCAGAAAATACAAAACTCATGGTGGACGTTTAACTCATCATATCAAAATATCCAGTAAGGAATAAGAATACTTGCATAGATTATATTGATGATATTATATATATATATAACAGTGTCCCATACCACCGATATATATCATCAGGAGTAAAAAACCCAGAAAATCCAAAGAATTAAATACAGCATTTATAGTAGGAATATTCGTAATTTACAACAGGAATAAAGAAGACTACGTAATTATATCACATAAACATAGATTTCAATTCTACTGTGTCATGGTACGACTAATGATATGTAGTGTAGCATGCGCGTCTGTGCTCGTGCAATATGACAATCATTAGTATTTGTTCAAGTGTTCTACGGTGTAACAACCTATTTATTTTAATACGTATATAACAGAACGGTTCTGCAGTGACATGGCAGTACCAATGAGGTGTCGTGTAACATATATTAACGTGCTTGTGCAGCATAGCACTCATTGGTATTTATGCAGTGTTCTATCAGAGTGTGCGTAACGCAGAAACGTATAATATGGATAATATAATGCAAACATGTAAAGTAATCTAAACGTAACTATTGTAATTACTTTCTATGAGCTATACGATTATCTTTAGAAATGATCGAAACGTTAAGTTTGAAATAAGGAAGTTGCCTAGATTTAAAATAGATATCCGTTTTAGAAACTGGCACGCATCCTAGTATTTTATTTAAAAGACAAACGAATCGTAGTTTTTAAAAGAATATAGCTCACACAAATATTACATTCTAAAACAGAATATAACCTAACTCTACGAGTCAAAGGATAAATTGGCCGTTATTCGGTATACAAATTTCATCATTTCCAATACGTATAATATCTTGTATAACATTTCATCATATCACTGTATCTGTATCATCTCAAGTCTAGCATGATCCCTCATACAAATCCATCAAACCATATTCACATCGTATCATTGTATTTGTGTCATCACAAGTATTGCATGATCCCTCGTACAAATCCACCAAACCATACCCATGTCGTACGAATCTAACATCACGTACATGTCTCAGTTAAAACCATAAATGAATTCTATGCAAATGGATGACATATAAGATGCGATATGATATCAATACCTTGAATAACTACTATACTAACTAGAGATCATAATAATATTTATAAGGTTGCGGGGGTGCTATACGCCATCCACCCGACTTCCCCCGTAGATGTAAATCTACTCACCAACTCAATAAGCTTGCTGAATCCACGTTGCTATATCGCCAACTCCATCCCGGAATTCTCGAATCGCACCTATATTCGTATTTAAGTCGCATAGATGTAAATATCCTATTGAAAACCAAAACAACAAGCTAAACGCCCGTAGGTTAGAACCTACAGCACACTTAACCCAAAACGACAATATAATTCTGTCGTTAACGTATAAACGTTAACGTTTTAGCTACAACATCAAAATACGAAAACTCCGTATCGCAAATATATGAAATTTGATAAAACCATTACTAAAACGTTCCAGATTTTACTGTGTAAATATTTAGACAACACAAACAATACAGAGACTTGTAACATACCAACTCAAACTTACAGAAGAAGAATCAACACCAAAGGCCATAAGATGGCCGGCGTCGCCGAAATTTTGGTGAGTGTCGCCGGATTAATTTAGGAGTTTGGGGCTCTGATTTCAAGTGGTGCTTCCTATTGATCTTATTATACTTTTGGTCTTGCTAGTTTTTCTAGTGATTATACCTATTAGTTCCAGATTCACTTTCTGTAGTTAAATTATCACAAAATCCTAGTTTAAGATACTGCACAACTAAACATGCTACGTATCGTATATAGAATTTTACCCCAATCTGATATTAGCTTACAGATTTATCCTACTGAACATTTAACTTATTTAAACAATACCAAACATACCTAAACACCTACAGAGAGATACCCCAAGAACCCACAACACCCAATTCCCTTAACGGTCCGGCGAGCTCGGAAATTACTTGATGGTCGTCGGCCAAAATCCGAGCTAGTGGGCTCGTATTCCTATGGGTTATTCTAGGTCTAGTCTATAAGATTATTTAGTTGTTTGATTACTTTATTTATCAACTAAACTAGAGCAGATTCAAACATAGGCTAGGATTCTCAAAATACGATATTACGATATTCGATTTCTAATGTAAAGCGGTTTCAGAACTAAAATCATATAGGGTTCTAGGATTATACCTACAGCAAGATCACTGGAAAAACTTCCTCTAAGATGCACAAGCTCAAGGTCCTAGCTAGAGGGTGATGGTGAAGCCTTAGCACTTAGCTCTTCTTTTCACTCATTCTTGTTTTCTTTTGTGAGTTCTTAATGTTTTCTTTCTCTTCCCTTTCTTTATACTTATGATCTTATGAACTGAACAATGGGGTAAGATAAGGAAAAGAGTGAGGGTTTGTGGTAGAGAAAGGAGGAGGTAGAAAGTGCAAGGTGGTGGTGTAAAGGGAAGGAGGAGGAGGTGTCACACTTGAAGTGAGGTGGGGTTTCATGCAAGGAGAAGGTGGGGTTACTAGGTTTGCTTGAGTTGTGGTGTGTGTGAGGTCCAACTTAATCTTAACCATGGCCTTTACTCTTTTACACATAACCCCCCCCCCCCACCAAATTCTAATTTCCACAATTTATTGAACTTTTCACAAAACCCCCTCAAGATACTTATTATTATAAAACAAATTATTTCTTTACAAATCTATTCTACCACATTTTAAAAGACCTTTTTATTATAACCATAATAAAATACATGTTTTAATTAAATAAGTAAAATAATTAATTATCTAGAATATTTCAAAATGTTACAGTTACACTGGACGGACTCGTTGGGAACTGGTGGTTGGTACTATACCTATCGTCAGGTAGCAGTTCCCAGATGACATGAGTACAGCTAAGTCCGTTAACTTGACACTGCCACTTCGCCTCAAGTATGTTCCCACTGTTCTTTGATTGCTACCCTACCACGGCTCTATTGAGTCATGCAAACAGGTAGTAGTTGGGTGCAGTCCCGAAGCACTTGGAGGCAGTGGCGGTTATACAGGATTCGTCTCTCCCGGTATTGGGGGTTGATATTGCGCTGTGTTTAGGAGAGCCATTACACAAAGTCCCTGGCCAGGGCAAGTGAGATTTACTGGTAGGGTTTTTCTAGTAGTTTCTCAGGGTGTTCTGGGCTACACTCCGACATGACTTATACCGCTATTAGGGGACTGACGTTTACCACCCCCTAGGCCCGATATGCGATACTCTTAGACGAACAGACCGTACTGTACGGAGATTGTCACAGATAGGCTCAGTAGGAGTTTGGATGAGCTTGCTCGTTAACCTTCTTATCAACAAATACCTGGGTAGCCGTTACGTACAGCTAGTGCCGCTGACGTGCTTGTGGTTAAACTCACTGCCAGAGTACTGTCGAGTCTTTAGAGACCCACACAGAGGGTTCCCCAGCTTCGGGCGAAACGAAGTAGAGGTCGTATGGTTTTACGACAGAGTTCGTTCACATACGCGCACTTGTGCGTGTTTAGTGTTCGGGCAGTTGATACTAGCGGGCTTTGGTTTAAGCCAGATCCTGGTATTTGATTTTGGATTGGTTCAGTCTCATTTTATTCGTGTTCCTCGGAACACGGATGCGGGTATGTATATACAGTTGACAGAGACAGAGAAGGAGACACCTCATTAGGGTTTTGACCATTGACTTGATTAAAACCATTATGAGATGGAGGAAGTTGATTACTAATTTTATTAGAGTTAATTGTGTTATGGTTAATTGGTTTGACCATTTGACCAAGTTGACCATTGTTGACTTAGATATTTTTGTTGAGCAAAAGATATTTTGCTTAGCATTAATTGTGACATGATAATGGTCAAATCAACATCAACCATCATAATTATCTTAATTAAAATTATTATTCTTTTTCCTCATATGGGAGCTCACTCTTCATTTATCAAGTAGGCTTTCTCTCTCATAGCTCTCTCTCCTTCTTCCTCTCTCTCAAGCCCTAGTGTTTCATGAGTTGCAAATCAAGGGCCATTGAGACCAAGCCACTTAAATCACACTCTACTAACACTAGTCTACTTAGATTAGCAAGCTAAGTATTCTAGTTACCTCAAGTTAGAGGTTTAGCTCAAGGTTGGAGCTCTCGGGTGGATCATCATTGACACAAGGAGGCCGAAGTTCAAGCACGATCCATACATCCATCGAGGAGATTAAGGAGAGGATCGAAGACCCGAAGGACTTGTTTTCTTTAGGTATACATTCTATCATAGATAGAACTCTTTTTTATAACTAGTTTATGGTAAAGATACGGTTTAGGGTTGTTATAGCGCCAAGTTTTTGATCGTAGTAAAATTTTTGTTCCGCATTTGGCCACGGATGTTGGCCGGGACGCTGTCATAACCCTTCAGCTCCCACTTATTTCTTTTTCAAGAAATTGAGTCTCCATAAAGTGGGCATACTGAGAAACAAAGAGCTTTTGTTCCTTCGCGTAATAGAAAAGAAACCCCTTGGAGTTTCTTAGGTATCCCACAAACTTACATAGTACTGAGCGTGCCTCGAGCTTGTCCGCATGCTGCTTTTTGATAAAAGATGGACATCCTCATATCTTTAGATACTTAAGATAGGGTTTCTTCCCACTCCACATCTCATATGGTGTGGTAGGCATAGTCTTGGTAGGAACCTTGTTCAAAAGATATACAGCAGATTCCAGTGCATAACCCCAGAAGGATCGCGGTAACTCAGCGTTACTCATCATGGAACGTACCATATCCAATAAGGTGCGGTTCCGCCTTTCCGATATACCTTTGTGTTGAGGTGTGTATGGAGGAGTAAGCTGAGAGAGAATTCCATTCTCTTTTAAATAATCTAGGAACTCAGCACTTAAGTATTCACCACCTCGATTAGATCTGAGTGTCTTGATACTTTTGCCTATTTGTTTTTCCACTTCATTCTTGTATTCATGGGATTTCTCAAAGGCCTCAGATTTATGTTTCATCAAGAATACATGTCTATACCTTGAGAAATCATCCGTAAAAGTAATGAAATAGGAATAACCACTTCTTGCATGTGTAGACATTGGACCACACACGTCGCTGTGTATGAGTCCTAAGAGCTTGCTTGCTCTTACCCCGTGTCCAGTGAACGGAGTCTTTATCATCTTTTCTTTGAGACATAATTGACAAGTTGTATAAGACAGATATTCAAACGGATCCAAATATCCCTCTTTATGTAACTTCGTTAACCGTGTCTCATTGATGTAACCCAATCTACAATGCCATAAGAAAGCTTGATTTAATTCTGGAGACTTTCTTTTAAGTGTGTTCTGGACATTGAAAACTTAGTGTTGATTTAATACGTATATACCGTTTTCTAGTGTACCGGACCCAATCAAACCATGATTAAGGTGGATGTTCACTACATCGCTTACAAATGTAAAATCATAATCTTCTTTAGACAGTAAAGATACAGAGATGATATTACATGTCAAACTATGTACATAAAAACAGTTACGCAAAATCAAAATGTGCCCACTTGTCAATCCTAAGTGATATTCCCCTACGGACACAGCATCCACGCTCGCTCCGTTAGCAACCCTGAGGGTCATATCACCTGCCTTGATAAATCTACGGTTTCTCAGAGCCTGCAGTAAATTACAGATATGAGATCCTAATCCGGTACCCAGGAAATAAAGTTAATTGACATACAGTTTTCAATCATAAACGCACCTGAAGCCAAAGCCACAACGTGCTTCGAATCCTGGTTTCTGGCTCTCCAAGCCCTGCAGTCCTTCTTCCAATGGCCTTTCTTGTGACAATAGAAGCATTCCACCTTCCCTACTGTCGGCCCCGAAGCTTTTGCCTTACCCTTTCTCTCTACCTTACTGACACCGTCTTTCGGCTTAGTGGGGGCCTTCTTCTTCTTCCCATTGGATCTAGAGGAGGAAGGCTCCCTAATAAGCAGAGCGGGTTCTCCCTAGTTTTCTGTAGGATGCCCTCTGCACTCCTCAACATGTTGAGGAGTTTTGGAAGTGTAACTTCCTTCCCTTGAATATTGAAATTCAAGATAAACTAGGCGTAAGTAGAGGGGGGGCTGTAGAACCAAGTCTGTATATAACTCGTTCTCCAACATGGTCCCAAGGTCCACGAGCTCTTCAATGTAGCTAATCATCTTAAGGACATGGTCCCCTACAGATGATCCAATAGCCAACCTCGCCTGAAACAATTTCTTCAAGGTCTCATATCTTGCGATGCGAGATTGCTCTCCATATAAATCTTTGGTATGGAGGAAGATAGAATCTAAGTCCATCTTCTCGTGCCGCCTCTGATGTTCATTATCTATTGAGGCGAGAACGAGGCACTTGGCTTTCGCACTGTTTATTTCCCATGTCTTACGAATTTCTCTATCCGCGACGGTGGAATCTGGACCTGCGACGGCGGGGGCTTTGGTAGTAAGGAGGTAGCCCAGCTTTTCATAGGTAATGTCCATCTAGACATTTCTTAGCCAATCTTTATAGTTTGGCCCCGTCAATTTATTTTTATCTGGCAGTAACTTAAGCCCAGCCATCTTGGTCGCTGCCATTAGGAGAGAAAGAAGAAACTCGGCATGATACTCTTGCAAGTTTAGATTAGTTATTAGTTTATCTAAACAGGATGACTCCCACTGTTTCTCGAATCCTCCTTCAAACCATAAAAGAAGAATTAGTCAGGATTAATCACACCCTACAATTCTTGCTTAACCTTTCGGCCAGGCTAGTGTCGGTACTTAGAGGGAGGTTTTCCAATGCTTTCACAAAGTTTCTTAATTACATAACCTTTTTTCCCTGGAAGCATGTAACGTTTCAGAAATCGTTTTGCGAATTTTCCGTTTTAGGGCAAAATTGTCGGTTTTTCCCGTTTTAACCCGATTTCGATCAAACGTCCGTATAAGCTTACCGGCACCTAGTTTAGATAAAATAAAACTTATGCACGAACTTTATGGGTATTTGGGAGGTTTTGGTTCAGATAGAATTTTTCCCAAATAAAATATTATTTTAGCCGGTAAAATATGTGCGTAAATCGGGAAAATTTTTCTAAATGAAAATTTTTAGGAATCATCACTAAAATTATTTTAGAACCTTCTTTTTAAATATATAGATATTTTTTGGTCAAAGGGAATTATTTTTAAAAAAAAAAAGAAAATGAATAAAAGGTGGCATTTTTGCATTAAATGTGCATTAATTGTTTTCTTTTGCAAGAAAATTCCACACACTTCACCAAAAATCCCCCCATTCTCCCCTTGGCCGGCCCTTCTCTTCCCCTTGCTGCCCTCCATCATTTCCACCCATTTTCAACTCATTTTTCATCAAATAAATCATGAAAAATCCAATTTAATTCATACAAATTCAAATATAATCATTTTTCCTTCATTTGCTTCAGTAATCCTTCATGGATCTTCATTAAAGCTTGGTTTTTGATGCTAAGATGTTGGATTAAGTTTCATTTTGTGTTCTTGGGGGGGTATAATTCTTACCTTAATCCTTTTATATTTGTTTTAATCTTATTCTAACTAGTTTAGTTAGCTAATTATGTGTTTAGTTTAGTTTTTATATTAAGATTAATTCATTTATTTTTGGTTTAAGAAATTCATGTTAGGGTTAAATTTTGTTTATGTGTTTAGTGTTCTTTTGAAGTGTTAATTTGTGTCTTGGAGAAGATTAACCTAGTAGAAAATGTTAATTTTTGTTAATGATCACTTTCTTTAATTATGCAATTAGCTTACTAGGTTTTTGCTAAAACATAATTAGCAAGTGTTAAAAAATATAGGAATGGTTTAGGTAGCTTAGTTAAGCTATTTTAAGGTGTTTGTTATCGCTAGATATGCATTAGCTTGAAACTAGTGCGGAATTTTGCGATAGGTTGCTTATTAGATTTCGGGATTTTTCCGACGTGGGTTCGATTGGTCGTTACGAGGTTATATCTATTGTATTCCTCATAATTCTTGTGTTGTGTTGCGCGATCGGGACGATCGGGGTCCAGTCATGGTGTTTTGTAGTTTAGCGACCCCAATTAGGGTTTTTGGCCGGTATCGTGCGCGATAGATGCGCTAAGCGCGCAGTGTAATTTTCCGGGCGTTTTCATCGCGTTTCGTTGTCTTTTCGTCGATGCAGGATATTTGCTTATGTGTTGTGTTTGTGAAATTTTAGGTTCGCAAGCGGGGACTTCGGACACTACGACAAGGGGAAAACAGGTGGTAGGCTTCACCTAGCTTGGAGCATTGGTGAGTAGATTTAACATCTACAGGGGAATCGCCCGCATGGCGTTATGCGTCAGGGCTAGAGATTTTATTACTTGTCGCATATTCTACGTTATTGTTAGAATTGCGCCTTTACCCTATTACTTAGATGTAGTTGTGCATGGACTAGTAATAGTAGGACACTGCACATATTATTGACGATTCATGTTGCACGAGCACTGCTTATATGCTACACACACCGTCAATAATTGACATGTCACACACAAACCACTTATAGATGTTATATTGCTTGGTTAGGGACATTGTGACATTGATTCATACTGCTTATCATATATGGCATTTAGCATACCTGTATTCCTATAGAGTATTGTACCATTAATGATAGGTACATACACACTCCCTGTCATAGCTACAGGTATACCTTGCACATACTGTTCTTATACCCAGGGGGTATACTATATCATTGCTTATAGGTAGACACATTATCTTGCTATACCTTATTGATTTCACATACATCTGGTTTTAGCTACATGTTTACCTTCACTTGATGTTATTTAGAAGTGGATAAATAGGAACCGCCTGATATTTGTATTAACTTGATGCAGTTAATTAGCGGTTTTTCCTTTATATGCTTGCATTTCAGATATGGCGCACATATTATATTCATGGATTTTCGCATTGTTATATGAATTTTCATGATGTTTTCTGGATTTGGGGACCGTGGTAGTTCATGAAATTATGCATTATTTGAAAGACCCGGTTTCCTTGATATTGATGTTTCCGCAGCCACCATGAGATTTATCGGTTCTGATATATGCCCGATTCGAGGAGTGAGGAGGCACCGTCTGTGGGTACATGGTGGGGCCCGGGGGTACTCCGAAGCAAGAATGATTTCGCGGTGCTAGGCGATGAGGCTTAGGGGAACCATACCATCCGGTGACAGGACCAATTACTCATCGGCTATCGAGTGGATACCGACGGGAGTCATGTGCGTATGGATACGTCGAGAGGCGAGGGTCAGAGCTAGGCACTCGAGCTCTCGGGATAGCGTATGATATGTACCCATCAGGGGGGCCAGTCATGGAGACAGCACCTGACGGATCAGCATTTCTGTGTCGATGCTTGGCACATTGGTTTCATGATATTTTCAATTACTCATTTGTATATATAACAGGGGATTGAGCCGCTGTTATATATACCCTTACACCAATATTAGGGGAATGGGACGCTAATATATGTGTATTGACCTCATCATATTTATTATGCCATTATATTTAGGATGTTAGAATTTTGCTGGAGATTTGATTCGGGATATAAGAGATTCATTTGAGATTGGATACTGGAGATATATGTGAGATATAGTTGATATGGTACATACGAGATATGTGAGATCCACTTGCTGTTGTACATTCGAGATATGTGAGATATACTTGATATGTTACATACGAGATATGTGAGATCCAGTTGATATTGTACATTCGATATATGTGATATATACTTGATGTTGTACATTCGATATATGTGATATATACTTGATGTTGTACATTCGATATATGTGAGATATACTTGATGTTGTACATTCGGGATATACGAGATATACTTAATATTGTGAAATTGAGGAGAATGCGATACTTAGATGATATGAGAGCCAATTTAGGGGCTGATTTAAGGAATTGGGATTTGATTCGTCTTGATGGATTGTGATCCTACCACGATGTCAGGATTCCGTGGAAATGACATATTTCACTCCATACCTCACCTTTATCTATTTGTGCATTGTTTCATGTATTAGGAGTACCTGTTAGTGTACCTTTCATGAGTGTTGCACATTTATATTCTCATACCCCCATTGCATGATTATTGCATACTGTGTCATATCATTATTGCTTTATATATATTGGTTGCACTTGTTAGTGTACTTTCCATTATTCTACATTCATATGACCTGTTATTACTGTAAATTGCATATCTTAGATTCATGCTGTACGTACATTCCTACGATTATCTACATATGTTATTTACTATTCACGAGTTGGCAACTCGCCCCTGTTGTGCCACAAGGTTACAGAGTGTTCCCCAGAGTAGTCGAGGCTGGCTATTCATCTATCATCTTTTGCTACAGATACAACATCGGCTCACAGTGTGCTGTTTTGTTCAGGTGGGTTTTGGTGGTTATCTGTATTTGTATTGTATATTCGTTGTATCTTGTACTCTCCATCTACTATTATGTTGTTGACTTAGAGACTTGGTGAGGACGATATTGTATAAATTGTCGATTTGTTGTCTTTTATACAGTTTTTTTTCTATCGTCTTCTTTTTCTTCGCTACGGCGTCGTATATTTGTTGTGGTGGTTGTTTTCCGCCTTTGGGCGTGGATTTGCTCCCGTTGGGGATGCTTTACATTATATTTATGTTGTACCCATTTTTGGGGTTGGTTTTTATAAAGGAGGTGCTGCCGAAATTTTCAAGAAAGAAAATTGGACTTAAAGAATTTATATTTGAGATTTTTTTATGGTTTAAACAATGTTTCTTATCTTTTCTTGTCTTTTAATGGTTTAGATTTCTGGGTTTTGGCTTTCTTTTACTACGTTACGCCTGTAGACGTTGCGTAGTATTAGGGCCGTCACGTGCCAATTTCGGGTCGTGACAAAGTTGGTATCAGAGCGCTAGGTTTTTACCTTACAGAGTGTAGGATGACCTTTATATGATGGAGTAAGTAGCTTAAGCAGAGTAACGTAGTGTGTGCATGTCTGCAGTATACTCACGATGCAGTACTCCGTCTAAAGTGACCCAAGTACAATTACTTGAAATTCCTTCCTTGATGATTCATATCCTTGTGATTCGATTTCCGAGTTCATATCGAATCCTATTCCTATTTATAGCCTTTGCCGACGACGACTATAGGGACTCAGTGAGGTGCAGCGAGGGCCGAGGTCAGTATTGACTCGGGAAAAGCGAGGACTGACCAGGATGGCACGCTCGTTGCACAGGTACAGACGGATCCGCCTTCGACAGATAGTATCGCTAGGCTTGTGGCAGAGATGCAGGACTTGCGCCAGACGATGAGTTCTTTGGTGGAGACCATTCGAGCGCAGCGACAAGAGGTTGTCACCCCTGTTACCCAGTTGTTCCTTGCGATCATCACACAGCTTTCCGTCAGTTACATAGCACCAGTGGATGCAGCCCTAGTTGACGAGACACGTATTCTAGAGACTTTGCGAGTTCCAGGACAGTGGAGGACCAGTACCAGTGTGCCAGTCCAGGGACAGAGGCCTAGTCATCGAGACAGATTTCGTGACCGTCGTAGGAGTGGCAGAGGCTTAGGACGAGGTCAGTCGTTCAGCTTTCATCCCTTGGAGGGCCAGCAGCCGTCGTATGGATGTTTTCGATGCGGGAGCCTTCATCACTTCATCAGGGACTGTTCCTTAGCACCACGTCAGAGTCGTGTTCTAAGAGGTCGTGGGCACGGAAGGTTTGCTCTGAGGGGTCAGTCTGGCAGAGGAAGGGTTCTGACAGCTGCGGGTAGGAGGCAGACACAGGAGTTTGCTTCTACTCATCGGGACGCTCAGGCGTCCAATGCAGAGTTTTCAGGTATCCTTTATTCACATGTTCGTTTGATGTACTTGTTGGTTTTCACACTTTGTGCCGTGGTTGGGATGAGGATCGTGTTAGCAAGATCAGCCGTTTGTTGTGTTAACTTCTGTCAGCGATTCTTTTGTTGCGCGGCACGTATTTCAGTCGTATGCCAATCGGTTAGGAGATTCATCCGTCACTTGATCCTTCTAGAGAGGTTGGATTTGACGTTCTTCTGGGCATGGATTAGTTAGCTACGTGTTAGGCGTCTGTGGACTACCCTGAGGAAACAGTCAGAAATTGTTTTCCCGGCGAGTCAGTTCTTGTTGTGCAGGTGGATAGTTGTGCCGCCTCTCACAGCTTGAATTCAGCCTTTTTCGCTAGTCAGCTTTTGGAGGAGATGTCATGGATTCTTGGCGTTTATTCGAGATATCGGAGCCACAGTGGGATTGTTGGACCGGGTTCCTTTCGTACAAGAGTTTTCCGATGTTCCAGATAAGCTGGCGAAGCTTAGGGAGCTTAAAGATCTGCTGCAGAGTTGTTGTTAGGGAGGTTTGTGTGTCCGAGTGTTTCGCTTTTGGGAGCTCCTATTTTTTTGTTCGTCAAGGAGAAAGACGACAGAGTGCGGTTTTGGATTGATGGATCGTCAATTGAACCGGCTTACGGTGCGGATAGGTATCATTTACCTCGTATTGACGATTTCTTCGATCAGCTCCAGAGTGCGGGACTTTTTCTAAGTTGTTGGGATCAGGTCATCGTCGTTGCGGGTTCGAAGTGATGGCATTCCGAATACTGCTCTTGTGCGTGCTATGGCTTTGTGTGTTTTGGTGGTGTCTTTGGACTCGCCAATGCCCTAGCAGCATTCGTGGATATGATGCACCAGATTTCTTCAGGCCATTCCTCGACCAGTTTTGTTGTGTTATTGACGACATTTTGGTCTTTTCTAGTGTGTCTTGAGGAACAGGAGCAGCACTTGAGGATTTGTTTTGCAGACATTGGTAGAGCCCCAGCTGTTTGCTAGGTTCTTGGAGTGTTCCTTCAGGGTTGTTTGTGTTGACTCCTAGGTCTTATAGTTATGGGAGACGGTTTCGTATGGTTCCAAGGGAGGTCATGACCGTACAGCTTAGGCCTAGACTTGTGTGCAGGACGGAGGTCCGCTGAATTTGGGCTTAGCAGGTTTTTGCCACCGTTTCATGCAGTATTATTAGCGTATTGCTGCACCGTTGATTGGAATGACCGGAATGGAGGTTTCTTTTCTTTGGACTGAGGCATGTGTACGGAGTTTTCGGCAGTTAGAGATTTGGTTAGCAACTGTATCAGTTCTTGCTTTTGGTTCGGGCGACTTTATGATTTAACTGTAATGTTTCACGAGAGTGGCTCGATTTTGTGTGGTTGTGACACTGCCCGCCGACGCTCGTTCGTTAGAGATACTTGAGTATACTCGGCTGGATAATGATTCGGAGTCTTTGATTGTGACAAGGGTGTGCTAAGTTAGGAATGCGTTTGTGTACCTGATTTTATCGGGTAGGGACGTGGAATCCTAGAGCAAGCACTGTTGGAGATAGTGCCCTCAGAGTCAATTATTGGATCACCGGCATGTGATTGCAATGATTGAGAGAGGACCTATCCCGGTAGGACAGTCTTACTCGAGATGATAGTATGCTATCTGGTTTATCTTTATCATCGTGTACTGCTTTAGGTGACCTGACATGTCGCTATTACACGTTGATAGAGCCCCTAGGATTCTTGCTTCACTACCAGCAGTATGATGGCGATCATATATGTGGGAGCTGGTAGTCTATAAGCACATCCTTAAAAGGTCCCTAGTCGTAGGAGTTTCGAGACAGGGCATCGATACTCCATTAGTAGACTAGTGTATACAGTCGAGACCCCGACGAGGGGCGGCGGCCGGTCTCATAAGCCACTGGTGTCAGTTGGTTCACCTAAGATGTATACAGGTGCTCATTGGGTTATGAGTACACCGGACAGGACTCGCCGGGAACATGCTAGTTGGTCTTATACCTGACGTCAGATAGCAGTTCCCTGGTGACATGTGTACAGGTTAGTTCATCGACCTGAGGATCGTCATTTGTCTCGTGTGAGTTCCCACTGTGCTTTGATTACTACCCTACCACGGTTCAAAGGAGTCGTGCAAACAGGTTTTAGTTGGGTACAGTCCCGAGCCACATGGAGGCAGTGAGCGGATCTTCAGGGGTTCGTCTCTCCCGGTATTGGGGGTGAGGTCGCGCTGTGTCTAGGAGAGCCATTACGCAAAGCCCTCGGCCGAGGCAGGAGATTTACTGGTAGGTATTCCAGTAGTATCTCAGGGCGTTCTGGGCTACACTCCGACACGACTTGTACCGCTTTTGGGGGTCTGATTTTTACCAACCCCCTAGGCCCGACATGCGATACTCATAGACGAACGGACCGGACTGTACGGATATTGTCACTGACAGGCTCAGTAGGGTGTCAGGATGAGTTCGCTCATCGACGTCCCTTTTGGTCAATAGCTGGTGGCCCGTTACGTATTGGCTTATACCTCTGACGTGCTAGTGGTTAAATCCACAGCCATTGTATTGACGAGTCTTTAGAGTCCACCACACTTTCAGTTACTCAGCTTTCGGGCGAAACGCTGTAGAGGCCGTATGGAGATATGGCAGGGTCCGATCAGATACGCGCGGTATTGCACGGATCAGGATCGGACAGTTTTGTACTAGTGGTCGTATAGTTATATGGCAGGGTTTGATCTGATACGTGCGGTATTGCACGGATCAGGATCGAACGGATTTTACTAGCCGGCTTTGGCTTAAGCCGGTCCTAGTCTAGTACAGTGTAGTTTTTGTCTCATTGCATCTGTATCCGGTCGGAATACAGATGCGGGTGTGTATGCACAGTATAGGGGTTTTCCTGTAATTTATTACGGGACCAGTTTTCTGGAGTTGCCAGTTTGCATTCCGTTCCGGCCGGTTTTCCTTTGTTCTTTCCCGGCCGGACTTTTCTGATGGAGGGGGTAATTTGCAGTTTTGCAAATTACATTTGGTGGAGGTTTTATTTGTAAGTGTATTTATCATGATAGCATCTTTAGATGCCATTCTTTTCCTTGATCTTTTCATGCTTTATCTTGATTAGAATTGATAAGATTGGTTGATGTAAGTTTGTGATGATTATGTCTTGATGTGGTCACCGCTTGCTTTACCCTACACTCACCTCCCTTCTTGCTTGATATTACCTCCTCCACCATTCTCATTTTAAAAGATGATAAGTTTTTCATGAGAAAAGAGAGAAGAAGAAAAAGAAAAGAAAGAAGAAGAAAAAGAAAAGAAAGAAGAAGAAGAAGAGAGCTTCATCTTGAGAGCTTCATCTTGATCTCATTTTCTTGCTAGAAAAATGCAAGCACCATTTTTCTATTCTTGATTCCTCCATCACCATGGCAACAAACCCCAAATGAGACTAGCATGATCTACTACACATTCTACAGCATATCTTGAGCATGTCGAGTTGCCGGCTTCATGCCCGAGTTGCCTCGGTATTGAGGCGGGAGCCCGTAAAAGACGCAGGCGATGTGGTGCCCTTCCGGCGAGGAGGCGACGATGTGGAGGCAAGACTTTCCGCGGGAGATCGGGACGATGACGAGATCACTCGGTATACTTCTCACCCTATCTCTTGATTGCTAGCATTAGGTTAATGGTAAACGATCCGGGTTTTCTTTGTCCGCGGTGTAGGGTGTTTTTCGTCACCCCATTGAGATGGGAATACGCGCGCGCTTGTCAGGCGTACTACAGATTCCCCGGCCTAGGGTAGGCCGGGGTTTAATGATGGTGGGGATCCGAATCTCCGGCAGCCGCGGACTAAGCTGCCGTTAATTACCCATCGCCTTTGGGGCGAGGGAACCTCCGATTAACGGGTTAAACTGGTCATGCGAACTCAATGTGCAGTATACGTGTGTTCAATTCTGAAAGGGGGGGTTGGAAATATCGGGAGCCACGCAGAGTTTTTACGGGGGTCCCGCTACCCGGATAGCGGGCTGGGGGTCAAGGGGGCTAGCAGCCCCCTTGCGGGGTGCGGGGCAGCGCCCCGTTAGAAATTTTTTTCTAACAGGGACAGTGTCGTGGAGTACGTGTATGTATAAATTTGTATACATATGTATATGTGTATATATGTACACAAAAGAGGAGGAAAAGACATCCAAGGGATGCGCAGGTGCGCAAGCGCGCTCGCCACGTGTCGGCACGCGGGCGACTTGCGCACTTGCGCAGTTGCGCAAGCGCGCGCGCCACGTGTCGGCACGCGGACGACTTGCGCACTTGCGCAGTTGCGCAAGCGCGCGCGCCACGTGTCGGCACGCGGGCGACTTGCGCACTTGCGCAGTTGCGCAAGCGCGCGCGCCACGTGTCGGCACGCGGGCGACTTGCGCACACAACAGGCTTTTAGCCTAAAAAGATTTCTCTGAAGAGAAATCAAAGAGGAGTTAGACTCCTGAATGTGTTTTTTTTTTTTTTTTGGGTTAATGGAAGGGTTCTTCTTCTCCCTCCTGTTGCTTGCTGGATCTTGAAGATCAAGAGATGTAAAATCTCAAAATCTCTCCTTTTTAAGATCTGATGGCAGATCCAAGTTCCCCTTTGTGGGTTTTGTGGTGGAAAACTATTTAGTTTTGAAAAAGGAAGAGTAAAACTCTTGATTTAATTCAAGAGAAAGAAGAAGGTTTTGGAACCTTGAAGAAGGAAGAAAGAGCTCAGCTCTAATTTTTTTGTTGGAGAGAGAAAAAAAGTCCTTTGATATTTTCATTATCCTTGCCTTTATAGGCCATACATTTTACACATAGCCCCTTGGGCTTCACAAAATGTCATTTTGCCTATCCCATGGCTCATGTGCCATTTCTTTTTGCACATAAGCCATGGGCTTTACAAAAATTTGGCTTTATGCCTATTTTTCTTACATTTATCCGAAAATAAAATAAAAGAAAATGCAACAAAATTATTTATTACAAAATTTTTATCTTGGCATGGGGGGAGGCCGGCCGCTTCATGTTCGGGCTCGACCCGGGCATGGGCCTACTGGATCTGGGTTTGGGCCCAATTGGCTTAGGGTTGACTTTAATTTTGACTTGGTCAACCGGGGTGTAAATTTTTACCCCAACAAATTGCCCCCCATCAATAAATGCACACCACATATGTGGGTCGTGTGCATGAAATTGATGGATCTTCTTTCACGTGGAGGCGACTTGGTTTGGTTCCCGCTTTTTGGGAAGCTGGCACTGCCCTTTTTACGACATGGACGGTCGTTGCTTGACATGTCTCCGAGACGGAGTGTCCGTGATAGACGTTTTCCCTGGCCCGGAGTTATCTGGTTCCCGCTTTGTAGGAATCCTGCACTGCCCTTTTTGCGACTTGGACGGCCGGTGCTGCCCTTTTTGCGACTTGGACGGCCGGTGCTGCCCTTTTAGCGACGTGGACGGTCGGTGCTGCCCTTTTTGCGACTTGGACGGTCGGTGCTGCCCTTTTTGCGACTTGGACGGTCGGTGCTTCCCTTTTTGCGACGTGGACGGTCGGTTCTGCCCTTTTAGCGACGTGGACGGTCGATGCTGCCCTTTTAGCGACGTGGACGGTCGATTCTGCCCTTTTTACGACGTGGACGGTCGGTGCTGCCCTTTTAGCGACGTGGACGGTCGGTGCTGCCCTTTTAGCGACGTGGACGGTCGGTCCTGCCCTTTTTGCGACTTGGACGGTCGGTGCTGCCCTTTTAGCGACGTGGACGGTCGGTTCTGCCCTTTTAGCGACGTGGACGGTCGATGCTGCCCTTTTAGCGACGTGGACGGTCGATTCTGCCCTTTTTGCGACGTGGACGGTCGGTGCTGCCCTTTTAGCGACGTGGACGGTCGGTGCTGCCCTTTTAGCGACGTGGACGGTCGGTCCTGCCCTTTTTGCGACTTGGACGGTCGGTGCTGCCCTTTTAGCGACGTGGACGGTCGGTGCTGCCATTTTAGCGACGTGGACGGTCGATGCTTGATTTGACTTGCTCTGCTTCTTGCAGTGTCAGGGGTAGACTTGACTTGCTCCGCTTCTTGCGGTGTTGAGATTGGATTCTGACTTGCTGATTTTGATTGGGTTGACATCAGCATCGCTATATTGGAATATGGTACCAGGAGCGAACCATCATCTGTCATGGAGAGGATTTTGGGATTTTGGTTTTTGTTTGGCATCTGCATTGCTGCACTGGAATAATGCCAGGAGCAACTCATCATTTGCCCCGAGAGAATTTGAGAATTGATGGCTTAGGAGGCAGGTTTAGATCCCTATCACCTAAGACTTTTCAATTTTATGGGCC
The DNA here is from genome assembly GCA_030015575.1 of Agapanthus africanus. NCBI lineage: Eukaryota > Viridiplantae > Streptophyta > Magnoliopsida > Asparagales > Amaryllidaceae > Agapanthus > Agapanthus africanus. The sequence continues at coordinate 384,518,847 of CM057350.1, forward strand.
GTGAGGGTCCCATAAAAGCATTTTCTCCCTACGAGTCGAAAGGATCTCGTAGGCGTATTTTCTCCATAGGAGTCGTGGGGACTCCTAAGTGTGTTGCTCCTTTGTGAGTCGTAAGGATCTCACGCGGGAATTTCCTCCTCTCAAAGTCGAGAGGACTTTGAGAGTGCATTTCATCTTCTTTTCACGAGTTTGCGCCCTTTCAGGTTTTCACAAACTCGTCGGCAGTCCTGCTGTTTTTACTCACGGAGCCCTTTCGGGTTTTCCTCCGTGCCCATTTTGCTTGTGGACATACCCTTTTTTTTTTTTTTAGTGGGACTTTGAATGTGGTCTCACCGGTAGGACTTAGGAGAGATTAGGATTGTTTTACGCCCGTGGATTGTATACGGTTTTGCAGGATGTATGATCCAGACCGTAGGGCCAGAAAGATTTCAGGGATTTGTTGGCGTCTGCATCGCTGCACTGGAATGTGGTACCAGGAGCGACTCATCATTCGCCGTTGGGGTATGGGATTTGGAATTTGGTTGGCGTCTGCATCGCTGCATTGGAATATGGTACCAGGAGCGACTCATCATTCGCCATTGGGGTATGGGATTTGGAATTTGGTTGGCGTCTGCATCGCTACACTGGAATATGGTACCAGGAGCGACTCATCATTCGCCATTTGGGGACTGGGATTTGGAATTTGGTTGGCATCTGCATCGCTACACTGGAATATGGTACCAGGAGCGACTCATCATTCGCCATTTGGGGACTTGGAATTTGGATCTTGTTTGGCATCAGCATTGCTGCACTGGAATAATGCCAGGAGCGACTCATCATTTGCCGTTGCCCGTCGGGGAATGATGGCTTAGGAGATAGCTTTGGGTCCCTACCACCTAAGGCTTTTCAATTTTATGGGCCGTGAGGGTCCCATAAAGCATTTTCTCCCTACGAGTCGTAAGGATCCCGCAGGTGTATTTTCTCCTTAGGAATCGTGAGGATTCCTAAGTGTGTTGCTCCATTGTGAGTCGTAAGGATCTCACGCAGGTGTTTTCTCCTCACAAGGTCGAGAGGACTTTGCGAGTGTTTTTCATCTCTTTTCACGAGTTTGCGCCCTTTCGGGTTTTCACAGACTCGCCGGTAGTCCCGCTGTTTTTACTCACGGAGCCCTTTCGGGTTTTCCTCCGTGCCCGTTTGGCTTGTGGACATACCGTTTATTTCTTCTTCTTCTTTTTTCTTTTTCTTTCTTTTTCTTTTTTTTTTTGCTGCTGGTGGGACTTTAAAAGTAGTCTCACCGGCAGGATTTGGGAGAAATAGGGGTTATTTACGCCCGTGGATTGTATACGGTTTTGCAGGATGTCTGATCCAGACCGTAGGGCTGATGTGCTCAATTCGCCTGCGACTTGGAGCATTCATGTGTAGTATTTCTTGAGATATCGGCCATTGATGGGTGGCATGGGCCTTTCTCCCTCGGCACTTATTAGTTGGTAGGATCCTCCGTCGAACACTTTCTCGATGACGTATGGTCCTTCCCAATTTGGCTCGAATTTTCCCTTGGCATGTCGATTGAGGATGATCGGTCTTTTGAGGACCAACACCAATTCACCTTTCTTGAAGGCGCGGAGACGGGTTATCTTGTCATAAGCCCGTGACATTTGGGCTCGGTATAGCTCCAGATTTTGTTGCACCGCGAGCCTCTTTTCTTCGAGAGCATCGAGTTCTTCAAGTCGAAGGAGCACGTTTTCTTCCTCCGTCAACTCATGTTGGACGGCCATTCTTAAGCTTGGAACTTCAACTTCGAGGGGGAGGACCGCCTCCACTCCGAAGAGCAATGAGTATGGAGTGGACTGAGTTGGAGTACGGTGCGTGGTACGATATGCCCACAATGCCTCGTGAAGCTTGAGATTCCAGTCTCTCTTGTTGGCTGAAGCATTTTTCCTCAGGAGCTTGCATAGAGTCTTATTGAAGGCTTCGGCTAGCCCATTGGCTCTTGGATTATAGATAGAGGAATATCTCCAGTCTATCTTGTGCTGAGTAGCGAACCTTGAGACATCGAAGCTCTTGAAAGAAGGCCCATTGTCAGAAATGATTCTTCTTGGTGTACCGAAGCGGTATAGAATGTTATGCTGGAAGAATATTAGAATATCTTTTGTCTTGACTTCTTTCAACGGGACAGCTTCAGCCCATCTGGAGAAGTAGTCTGTCGCGGCCAGTATGAACCGGTGGCCTTTGGATGACGGAGGATCAATTGGGCCAACAATGTCGGTGCCCCAAACTTCGAAGGGCCACGACGCCACCGTAGGATGCAACGGATTGGGATGCTTGTGAATAAAATCACCGTGAATTTGGCAAATATAACATTTCTTTGCATGCTCTCCGCAGTCCCGTATCATAGTGGGCCAGTAATACCCAAGCCGTTTGATTTGAAGTCGCATCTTAGGGCCAGATTGGTGAGCACCGCAAACGCCCGAGTGAACATCTTTCATGACCTTTTGGGCTTCGGCTAATGACAGACACCTGAGCCAGAGTTGGTCATATGACCTGCGGTATAACGTGTCATTTACAAACACGTATCGGAGAGCTCTTTTCTTCAGCTGGATCCTCGCAGATTTTTCTTCGGGAAGCTTGTCATATCGGAGGTACTCTATGAAGGGTTCTCTCCAATCGGGCTCGTCTTGGATGATCGAAGCTTCTTCCGCAGGACTGCTCTTCTGTTCCGCGCTTTCCTCTTCTCGTAGAGAGACTGGGGGTAGAATTTGCCGGCTCCTGACTGTGATCAGAATTTCGTCCATTTCAGGATCAGCCAGTTCCTTGGCCAAGCGAGCGAGTACATCAGCCTTTCCGTTCAACGCTCTAGGGACTCTCGTTAATTTGATATGAGTGAACCGTTTCATGAGTTCCACCACCCTACCTCTGTACCGAGCTAACTCGGGTTTGTATATCTTATAGTCGCCGCTTACTTGGTTGACGACAAGCTGGGAGTCACCGTAAACTCGTAGCCGAAGGATTTCCATTTCTATGGCGAGTTCCAAACCAGCTATCAGAGCTTCATACTCAGCTTCATTGTTTGTCCGAGGCTCGGTGAGAGCAAAAGAACGCCGTAGGGTTCCCATTGATGGTGTGATGAACACCAATCCTATCCCTGCTTTTATCTCCGGGACGCTTGATTTACTGGAGGTTCTTATCGATGAGGCCCCATCGAAGTAGAGCTCCAAACATGGCTCGTCATTCTCGAGATGCAGCACTTGTTCGTCGGGTAACTCACAATTTAGTGGCGACCCTTCTGGTATGGGATGAGCAGCGAGAAAGTCTGCAAGAGCTTGCCCTTTTACTGCTTTTTGAGGAGTATATACTATGTCAAACTCAAGTAGCATGACGGCCCATCTTGCCATTCTGCCGGCTAGGCTTGCTCTGGTCATCAAGTGTTTGAGCGGGTCGACCTTGGAGATTAGCATAACCCGGTGAGCCAGCAGATAGTGCCTCAGCTTCTTCACAGCAAATATCAGAGCCAAGCATTGCTTTTCGATTGGGGAGTAGTTGTGTTCCGCCCCGACTAGAGTTCGACTGAGGTAGTAGAGGGCATTTTCTTTTCCTTCCTCATTATTCTGGGCGAGGAGCGCACCGAGTGACTCATCTAACGCGGCAGTGTAGAGAATCAACGGTTTGTTTGGAATGGGAGCAGCCAGCACTGGAGGGTGCAACAAGTATTGTTTGATGCTTTCGAACGCTGCTTGACATTCGGCATCCCAGATAAAAGGAGCTCCTTTCTTCATGAGCTTTGAGAGGGGCCTACATCTCCCCGATAAATTTGAGATAAACCTCCGTATATAAGCAAGCTTGCCTTGAAAAGATCTTAGCTGCGTCAGACTCTTCGGAGGGGGCATCTCTATGATGGCCTTTATCTTCGACGGGTCAACTTCGATCCCTCGATGTCGGACTATGAAGCCCAAGAATTTTCCCGATGACACGCCAAAAGCGCACTTCAGAGGATTCATCTTCAGATCGTATTCCCTCAGTCTGGTGAGAACGGTCCTAAGATCTTGGATATGATCGGCCCTGGCTTTAGTCTTGACGACCAGATCATCAACATAACATTCGACGACTTTATGGATTAGGTCATCAAAGATATTAGTCATCGCCCTTTGATATGTAGCACCTGCGTTCTTCAGTCCGAATGGCATTACCTTGTAGCAATATATTCCGATCGGGGTTCGAAATGCTGTGTGCTTCTCATCCTCAGGCGACATCTTGATCTGATTATATCCAGACGAGCCGTCCATAAAGGTGAACAGTTCGTAATTTGAGGTGTCATCGACCATCATTTCCATGACCGGTAGCGGGAAGTCATCTTTAGGACATGCCTTATTGAGGTCCCTGAAATCGACACAGACTCGGATCTGCCCATTTTTCTTCTTGACTGGGACTATGCATGCGATCCAGTCCGCATATTTCTCTTCTCTGATGAAGCCGGCATCGATGAGTTTCTTGGTTTCCTCGATGACCTTTTCTTCCAACTCCCTTCTCATTCTTCGAGGAGCTTGTTTGACTGGCTTAGCATCAGGAGATATAGCCAGCTTATGCACGGCTACCTCAGGGGAAAGGCCAGGCATTTCTTTGTATGTCCACGCGAAGCAGTCAACGAACTCACGCAACAGGGCAATTATCTGCTCTTTCATTTCCTCCGACAAGAGTGAGCTGATGTAGGTCGGCCTTGGATTATCGGGCGTTCCTAAGTCAATCTCGGTTAGCTCATCAAAGGTTGCTTGTCTGCCATCTTCGAGCTCTTGAGGAGCTTCTTCTGGCTCGGCTATCTCGTCATCATTATTCGATCCTTCGCTGGCCTCACCAACATGGATCATGTAGCACGCTTTGGAATCAGGTTGAATGTAGCCTATGCCCCGTCTATCTGGAATTCGTCCATCGATGAGTGCTCGGACCTGGGGCGGATACCATAGCCCTTCGTAAAACTTTGCTTCGGACTCCGTTTGATATAACCGGCATCCGCACTTCTTAAAGTATTCCCGCATCTCGGGCGCATAGTATCTGGGATTGAGGACGGCTCTAATGCCTCTCTCATATGGAAGGCACGCGACAGACAAATCGTCCGGGTGCGCAACGGGGTTTGACCCATAAAACAAGATGCCCTTCTGTCCACTTTTCCTCCCGGGAACGTAGAAAGTTTTCAGCTGGTCCACGGTGGAGATTGATAATGCATCGAGCTCTTTGCACATTTGCTCTGGTACCCTTGTAACGGCTAGGGATCCTTCTGCAACTTCGAAGGTCTCTCGCAGTTTCGCTTGTTGCGTGGGGGTCCAATCTGCACCGCTATTGCACGACAGGTCCTCCTCCTCTGACTCTTCAGTGTCGCTGCCAAGATGAGGGCGGACTTTACTGCTAGATGGGGCTTCAGTGACGGATTCATCCGTATCGCTGCCGAAACGAGGGCGAGTTTTATGGAAGGACGGGCTTCCAGCGTCGGACTCCTCAGTGTCGCTACCGAAATGCGGGCGCACTTGGGCATTTTTGCTTTTGAAAGTGACAGCCGGCGCAGATTTGCTTTTGAGCCTTGGGGCTGGTCTATCCTCAGTCAGTTGTGGCTTAGCATTTTGGTGGTTCATAAAGTACCAAGAATCTTCATATCGGACTTCATGCACACCGAACGGTTGGATGTCTCCGTCAATGCGTCTTTCTTCGCCATTTTTAGTATACTTCATGCATTGATGGAGAGTTGACGGAATGATGCCGTAATCGTGGAGCCATGGCCGCCCCAAGAGAATCTTATAAGACGTGTCGGCATCGATCACGTATATCTTAGCTTCAGTTTGCAGATCCCCGAATTTGATTGGCAGAGCTATAGACCCCAGAACTTGCTGGCAATTTTGGTTGAAGCCTTGAATGACAATCCTTTCCCTTGACAGGTGTCGGACGTCCATCGACAAACTCTTCAGCGTCCGCAAGTTCATGATGTTCACTGAGGACCCCGGATCAATCAATATGCGATTAATTCGATCTCCGTCGCTGTACCCGGTCACGTAAAGCGGCCGATTGTGCTCAGCCGTTCCTAGTAGCAAGTCTTCATCCTTAAATGATGCCGTAATCGTGGAGCCATGGCCGCCCCAAGAGAATCTTATAAGACGTGTCGGCATCGATCACGTATATCTTAGCTTCAGTTTGCAGATCCCCGAATTTGATTGGCAGAGCTATAGACCCCAGAACTTGCTGGCAATTTTGGTTGAAGCCTTGAATGACAATCCTTTCCCTTGACAGGTGTCGGACGTCCATCGACAAACTCTTCAGCGTCCGCAAGTTCATGATGTTCACTGAGGACCCCGGATCAATCAATATGCGATTAATTCGATCTCCGTCGCTGTACCCGGTCACGTAAAGCGGCCGATTGTGCTCAGCCGTTCCTAGTAGCAAGTCTTCATCCTTAAATGTGACTGCGGCGGCATGCAGAGCGTGCTGGGCTTCTTTCATATTAATTTCCGCAAAGTGAGCCTGATACCGCTCGGGGTTTTGCAGAGCGTGAATGAGAACATCTCTAAGCTCCTTAGATAGGACCAAGGCGTCGTAGATGCTCAGGAGAGACGGAAGCTTCCGGAGATGCGCCAAGACATTATAGTCCACCGAGGAAGGACTTATGTTTTCATCAGCCGGTTCTCTGCCATCTTCTTCATTAGTGACTTGTTTTTCCTTCCCTTTTGGGGCGTTGCCCTGATTTGGCGGTAGAGCCCTGCCGCTTCTGAGCTGGATTTGATTGGCCTTTGTGGTGAGCTCCTCGTCCTCTTCGGGAAAACAGAGCTCATCCTCGGAGTCGCTGCCAAGATGGATGGCATAGCAGGTCATTACTGGGATCTCTTCATTGAAGTCTTCTTCTAACTCCTCCGGAATTTCAGCCGCTTGTACAGGGAAGAACTCCTTCAATTGAATCAATGTTCTTTTCTTTTGTTCATATTCTTCGAGGGAATCGATATATTTTTGAATGGTCGATCTCCCTGCAGACTCTTTTTCGCGCCGAGCTGCACTTTTCTTCTTCTTCAGCTTCTTGGATTTTGAGCCTGATGGAGCCGCATTGGCAGCTGGACTGGTAGGCTTCTTCTGCCCTTCCCATTCCGTCCTGGGTTCTTTCTGAAGTAGCTTTATCATCTTCTTCGTCTTATTAGATATGTGCGTACTCCACGGAGGCCGCGATGAGTCAGTTTCATCTCTCAGGGCAGCGGGTTCGGCTGTCTTCTCCCAGAAGGCTTCAACTTCTGTCTGTATAAAGTTGGTGGTTGCAACTTGATTGTTCACCAACACACTTTTGGACAGCTCGATCTCTCCAGCCTTGTACTGCTTCTCGACCCAATCTTTGAAGATATAGCAATCCTCGATCGCATGGCTCACTACTCGGTGGTACGGGCAATACAAAGGATTGTCGGTCATTTTTGCTTCCTGGGGTCTTTTCGACTCCGGCAATTGTAAGCCGTTGTTCAAGGCATCTTTAAATATCTTACGGACCTTGTCCCTTCTGAAAGAGTAAACCTTGTTCTTCTTCTCCTCTAGGGAAGGCCCATCTCCTCCCAGCAATGGCTTTCGAGACCGGTTGGTTTTGGATTCGCCCGCCCTTCGCTTTTCTTCATTGTCGGAGGCATTGAAGACATTGGTACTGCTGGAACTCCCGCTTCTACGGTTGTCGTCCCGCTTGCTTTTCCAGGTTTTGTCTCTCTGAGTGTCCGGCGAGGACTCTTGCTTTGAGCGTTCCAGCATTTGGACTTTCTTGGTTAGCTCCTGAAATGTCTTGAGGCCCGCTGTACACAAGAATGGGACCATCCAATTGCTGAGGTTCCCAATGAGAAGGCTGACGGACTGGTCCTGCTCCAGCGGCGGTTCGCATTTGACTGTGAGATTACGCCATCGGGCGATAAAGTCGGTGTTGCCTTCATTCTTCCCCGGCTTAGTCCTCACAAGGTCGGCAATGGAGATTTTATCACTGACACTCATGAACCTTTGCCGAAACAGGGACTCCATTTGGGCAAAGGTAATGACGGACCCGTCCGGTATACTCGCATACCAGTCGAAGGCGACGCCGGTCAGGCTGTTGACAAACTGACGAAGAAGGAGCGCGTCATTGCCCCCTGTATTTCCGCACGATGCTTTGAAGTGGGCGACGTGCTGGTTTGCATTCCCCGTTCCATCAAATCTTCCGAACTTAGGAATGACGTAGCCGCTTGGGAACTCAATCAGATCATACTGCGCGGGATATGGCCGCCCACTACTGCCGATTTCTTTCTGAGCTTCAGCCTCGGCCACCAATGTTTTAACCTTGCTGGTGACCAAATCCATTATCCGATCCTGTGTTAGCGGGATGGTGCTATCTGGGGCCAAGGCGTCCCCAGAAGCGGAATGTAGCCGGCTTTCATTTGGCTCGACCAGTCTTGGTCCCAAAGGAACAGGCATTGGCTGCCTCGGATTGTCATCACCCGGCTGATTAGTAGCGGCTTGTGCTTGATTAGGAGGCGCTCGAGCAATTTGAGCCGTAAGCTGCATCACCACATTCGTTAAGTCGTCAATCTTCGAATAGAGCTTGGCCATCTCTTTATCTTTTCTCCTGAGCTGTTTTCGAAGCTCTTGAAGCAGCTCTTGCTCCGCAGTCCTGGGGCGGAAAGTCGGCTCTTCCTCGCTGTCCGAGCTTGACTCTTCATGGACCGAGGGGTCTTTCTGCCTATCATCCTCATCGAGAGGGTTTTCTTCATCCAGCGGGGGCGGCTGTTCTTGAGCGGCGGCGACCACATTCAGGCTAGATTGGGCTTGGGATGTGGTAGCCCCATCCTTGCTTTTGCTGCGAAGGTTGTCGCTGGGGCGTCCGCCCGCCATATAGACCGTATGGATGATGTATCCGGCCGTCTTTCTATCATTGGAAGCTGATTTCACGGATCGCTGTCTTGACCCCCTTGCTTCGGTAACTGGTAGTCGATTGAAGGCGGCTGGCTTAACCAGCTTCTTGAATGGTGTTGGCGCATCTTTTCTGGGTTTGCCCCGCTTCTTTCGTGCGGCACAGAGCGCTTGATAGACTCTTGAAGAGATAGTGTCGTACTTTTTCTGTTGGGGCGGGGACACGTCTCTTTGTGGCACTGTTCGGACCGCTGTCTTCTTGATTCTGGCGGTCATGGCGTTTTTCTGAACCCACTTCAGAGGCTCGAAGGAATTGCTGATTCTTACGTCCGACTCAGCCGTCGTCGCGGGGAAACCCTGCACTTGGAACTTCACATGGTTCCATTTGGCCGAAGCCTTGGCCCTCTTGTTGGCTCGATACCTGAGCCGCTTCTGCCTTAACTTTTCTGTTCTAAGCACCTGGCAGACTTCAACTCTTTGGGAAGACGTCGCAGACCGGGCGATGGGAGGCCTTGGTGATACGCTCGATTATGCATTTGTTGGAGTAATCGCGTGAGCTCGTCCGCAACATTGGATGTTGCCCTTTGTACCGGAGTTCTTGCCCCCCGCTGGAGCACCAGAGAATCGTTCACACACCGTCTTGAGTTTTGGTTGTGGTGCCTTGGCGATCACGACATTCGGCCTCTTGCCCCTTGGGACCGGCTTGGCCACCTGTTCCGCTGGGATCTCTGCCAGATGAGCGCTCCCGGCAGGGTAGATGATGACGGAGCCAAACTGGCGGGGCGGTTCCTCCCACTGTCGACTGAGGCTCGCGGGGAGAACCACACGAGCGTTGATCTTGACCACGTACGGAATCGGGGTCACATTGGAAGCTGAATCCGTCTGGGGAGACATTGTCGTTGAAGGTTGATTGCTGCACGGAAAAAAAACATCATTTCAGTATAGGCAATCGATATGTATATTGATTGAGTTCGTATGGACGTTTAACCCGAAATATGAGAGGAGAGATTGGTCCCACCGGGCGTGCCAGAATCTGTAGGGTGTTTTTCGTCACCCCATTGAGATGGGAATACGCGCGCGCTTGTCAGGCGTACTACAGATTCCCCGGCCTAGGGTAGGCCGGGGTTTAATGATGGTGGGGATCCGAATCTCCGGCAGCCGCGGACTAAGCTGCCGTTAATTACCCATCGCCTTTGGGGCGAGGGAACCTCCGATTAACGGGTTAAACTGGTCATGCGAACTCAATGTGCAGTATACGTGTGTTCAATTCTGAAAGGGGGGGTTGGAAATATCGGGAGCCACGCAGAGTTTTTACGGGGGTCCCGCTACCCGGATAGCGGGCTGGGGGTCAAGGGGGCTAGCAGCCCCCTTGCGGGGTGCGGGGCAGCGCCCCGTTAGAAATTTTTTTCTAACAGGGACAGTGTCGTGGAGTACGTGTATGTATAAATTTGTATACATATGTATATGTGTATATATGTACACAAAAGAGGAGGAAAAGACATCCAAGGGATGCGCAGGTGCGCAAGCGCGCGCGCCACGTGTCGGCACGCGGGCGACTTGCGCACTTGCGCAGTTGCGCAAGCGCGCGCGCCACGTGTCGGCACGCGGGCGACTTGCGCACTTGCGCAGTTGCGCAAGCGCGCGCGCCACGTGTCGGCACGCGGGCGACTTGCGCACTTGCGCAGTTGCGCAAGCGCGCGCGCCACGTGTCGGCACGCGGGCGACTTGCGCACTTGCGCAGTTGCGCAAGCGCGCGCGCTTGCGCAGTTGCGCAAGCGCGCGCGCCACGTGTCGGCACGCGGGCGACTTGCGCACACAACAGGCTTTTAGCCTAAAAAGATTTCTCTGAAGAGAAATCAAAGAGGAGTTAGACTCCTGAATGTGTTTTTTTTTTTTTTTTGGGTTAATGGAAGGGTTCTTCTTCTCCCTCCTGTTGCTTGCTGGATCTTGAAGATCAAGAGATGTAAAATCTCAAAATCTCTCCTTTTTAAGATCTGAAGGCAGATCCAAGTTCCCCTTTGTGGGTTTTGTGGTGGAAAACTATTTAGTTTTGAAAAAGGAAGAGTAAAACTCTTGATTTAATTCAAGAGAAAGAAGAAGGTTTTGGAACCTTGAAGAAGGAAGAAAGAGCTCAGCTCTAATTTTTTTGTTGGAGAGAGAAAAAAAGTCCTTTGATATTTTCATTATCCTTGCCTTTATAGGCCATACATTTTACACATAGCCCCTTGGGCTTCACAAAATGTCATTTTGCCTATCCCATGGCTCATGTGCCATTTCTTTTTGCACATAAGCCATGGGCTTTACAAAAATTTGGCTTTATGCCTATTTTTCTTACATTTATCCGAAAATAAAATAAAAGAAAATGCAACAAAATTATTTATTACAAAATTTTTATCTTGGCATGGGGGGAGGCCGGCCGCTTCATGTTCGGGCTCGACCCGGGCATGGGCCTACTGGATCTGGGTTTGGGCCCAATTGGCTTAGGGTTGACTTTGATTTTGACTTGGTCAACCGGGGTGTAAATTTTTACCCCAACACGCGGTAGCGCCGGTTTCCGAGTAAGGAAAATTTTTGATTCCGCATTTTGGCCTCGAGTACGAGGCCGGGGCGCTGCCGTGGCGCAACATGGTATCAGAGCCACGCCATTAACCTTACCTAGCTTCGTTTGATGTGTTTGCGTTTCCGATCGACCAAAATTTCCAAAAACCGTATTTTTCTAGCACAATCAGTTTCTGTCGAAATTTTTTGGAGTCTAAAAATTTTTCAGGTGGTCTCAGAATGATGTGCAGGGAGTTCTAAGAACACTGCAAAAATTTGGTGACACGACTCCTCCGTACGACCGCGGAAGGGCGGCCAAAACCCCCTTTTTGCCGCGCTTCCGCCGCAGGAGTGTGGGTTCGTGTGCTTAGTTTTTTGCAGTGGGCTTATGGGCTTATATTAGGGGTTTTGGAATATTAAAATTGGGCCCAGGTTTTCTGTGAGTGCTACAATTTTTGATTGGGGGCCCACTTGTTAATTTTTGGTCAATCGGAAAATTTTAAACACATTTTTCACAGTGTTTACATTATATCTGCGACCGTGAATGTCACTCGATCGGTAAATCCGGTCTAACTGCTATAGCCCGGTTAGACGGATTTGCGAACGTGACTTTCACGTTGATGTTCTATGTTTATGCTGTGATGTTGCGGATCGGTCGTGGGGGATAGCCTGGATGCAATGCTAGTACAGTTTTGTTGTATTATGTACATTTGATATTGCGGGGCGAGCGTCCGACATGTGGACTGCCGTCACTGCCTGTTTGTATTATTCTTTTGGGGCACGACCTGGTTGCGGTCGATGTACCCGGTGTATGTATATTTTACTTTCTGTACTAGGATTGCCCCGCGGTGGGGTGCACGGATAGCCGGGTTCTGGAGGGCAACAAGCCCGCATCTCATGGCATTGGGACGGAGGGGGCTTCACTCCAGGATTGGCGGGCTATTCGCCGCACTCGTAGGGGGTACAGGTTGACCCAGGAGGGGTGCCCAAGTTACCGGATTCCGTGAAGTGCTGGGTGGTCCATTCACGGTGCTGAAGGGGGCTGCCTCGCTTCAGGTTTTGGCGGGTGACTTGCCGCACCCGTAGGGGTCTAGGATTTCATTGCACAGGCTATCCACACGACCAGGGGAACGTCGGGTTTCAGCAGCGGCTCTGTGAAACCCGGGGCTTCCAGATATCTGTATTGTTCTGTGATGCTGTACATTTCTGTGATGTTGCATTTTATTCACGCCTTGAGCGAAATACTATATATTGGTATATATATTAGTAGATGTTGTATATGTTTTTCATCCGCGCTAGTCCAGTCCCCGCTCTGCCGTTAGTCAGCTAACCTAACGGGTGATGACGGGACCCAGTGGCGAATGCGGATGGCATATACGTACGTCAGTATATTTTCGTTCTTTGTGGTGTGATCAATTGATGGGACTGCGTTGATTCGGATCAATGCAAGCTAAACAAACCTATTCTGATGTTGTTGGAACATTTTTCAAAAAGCTGTTATTGCAAGGACGTTCACTTTTGTTTTGCATCGTGGTATTCATTTGGAATATCCTGCTCCTCAGTCGACGAGGCAAGGGCCGAGATCCCTTCACCGGGAGTGACCCCTTTGACAGAAGTTTGCGTCAGGGCATTAACTTCACTATAGCCGATTACTTTTGCTTTGCATCGTGGTATTCAGTTGGAATATCCTGCACCTCATTCTACGGGGAAAGAGCCGAGATCCCTTCACCGGGAGTGACCTCTTTAGCAAAGGTTTTCGTCACTATATTTTATAAAAGGCTATGCAGTTCCTTCAACAATATCAAGTTCATTACGTTAAAGGTTTTTCGCCAAAAACCAGCCGTAGCCCTCCGTCATTTCCTACAGGTATTATTTGGTATTCGTGCTGCGTTTGTTGACCTAGTCAAGACGTAGTGTTCGGTAGCTAAGTGGTACTTGTTTGATGCATAAGTGGGATTGGTTAAGACAGTCGTGCGGCCTTGTTGACCTAGTCAAGGGCACGTACGGGTGGGTTTAATGCAATCCAGAATAATGACGGGTTGAACTTGACTGGCGGTTTATGGTTTGTTGACCTAGTCAAGGTCATAAACCGCTTGGGGTAAAAATCACATCGGGAGTTTCAAAAGAACTGAAACTTGCCAGGCATGCGCATACCTTCTGGAGTGTGGTGACTTGAGTGGATTCCGTCAAGTTATCATGCGATGATAGTTGGATCCCGATTCCCACTGATGAGTTAGTTTACTCCTCGGGTGACCCCGACTAGTTCTTCTTTCAGGTTCGGAGGAGAATTTGAGGTACAGTGGGAGGTTTCCAGATTAGATAAAGTGATAACCATTCTGATCTTGGTTAGAGTGCACGCTGAGTGTTTCTTTTCTCTCTCTCTTTGGCAGCGACCATTGACCCGACCCTGGATTTTGACTCAGTGACCAAGTTGACCGAACCTTCTTAACACTGGCTTTTGGATTGTCAGAGTTGCAGACCTCATTGCCACTCCTACTTTTACCCTTTTCTCCAGGACACCCCGTATTACTACGAACGTCCACTTCCATTGGACAAAACCATCGTATGGTTAGATACGAACTCGAAGGAATTTATTCGAGGATGGTTTCAGGTTTTGGAGAAAACGGATAGTATTATTCAGTTGTCTTTTCCTTTTACCTTCTCTCAGGTTGCGAGTACTCCTTGGTTTAGGAGATAGTACACCTATTACGCAAATTGGATAGTCTTCTTCCAAACCTTAGGCTGGTGCCGACCGGTAGGGAATGAAGAAAACCAATTAGCATAACGATGGTGTGCAGAAGGTATTAAGTTAAGACAAAACAAGGGATTAGTAAGAGGGCAAAGTAAATTGCGACTGCTATTCACGACCAAACCAAGTATTTCTTCGCCAATCCTGAATCACCTTTGTATTTCTCCATGACACTCCGTATCACTACGAAGATCCACAGTTTATTGGATACTCCATCGTATGGTTATATACGAACTCGAAAGGAACTTGTTCCAGTTCGGGGATGGATTCTGGTCCAGGAGAAATAGGAATAAGGTTTATTCGGTTGTCTTTTATCTTCACCTTCTCTCGCATTGCGAGTGCTCCTAGGATTAGGACAGTACACCCATTATGCTTATTGGATAGTCTTCTTCCAAACCATAAGCTGGTGCCGAACGGTAGGGAAGGAAGAAAACCACTTGGCCTAAGGGGGTGTGCAGACGGTAATGACTAAAGACATATAAAGGGATTTGGACAGATGGCAAAGAGATATACGGTTATAATTGTGAATCTGGATAATGGTAGAGGCATTACTAGGAATACCAGGATACCCCGACGAAACATTTCAATGTTTCAGTTTCACCGTGTACTGTAAATGGAAAACTGTTTTCCCAGTTAGACACTTGTTCCAGGGTATGTATTTACCAGGTATGATTCTCACATCTGTATGGTTTTACAGATGCTGAGTGGGAGTAAGTTATTGGGAATAGGGTGATCATCCTCATTATATCGGGATTCGTTGTAATCGGTGATATTTGAGGAGATCATCTGGGCTGTTTGCCGGTCGGCAAATATTTGGTTTTGAATATCCGCTGTTGTGCACCAATTTCAAATTGATATATCTGTACGTCTATTTTCATAGAGTGAGATATACTTTTTGATATTATGTCGATGACATTTACCTATATCAGTGGATGGTTAGGTAAGGAGCATCAAACAGCGGTGTAATTCTTCTTAACCATAAGTGCAGTTTTCAACCTACGACGCACAGTGAAAGAGTTGTTAGACTCAGCGGACTTATACAGAGTATTGTATGTTGTCCAGGGTCCATCAGGACAGAGGGGTAGGTCCTCGTACTATATTCGGTTTACTTATGACTTCTCTAGTTTTTAGACAGGTGTTTCGTGGAAACACAGGGTCTAATTTTTGAGGAGTTATAGGTATTTGAATAGAGTAGAGAACCAGGTGTAGCAAGTATCGGGATTCTTCAAAGTGATCGAAGATGTAGATACTTGTGTATGGTGTTCAGTTGATAGTAATGATTAAGAGAACTTACTTCTCTTTCAGGTTACTCATAATTGGAAGCATTCCTAAGTTGAGTAACGCTGATCGGCCTCTCTCCATTTAGTTGACATGCACTGGAGACAGCTGCATGATTTGAATCTGGTTCAATCAGTGCCTCTGGTTCTACATTGGATATAGAACAGTTCATATCTTAACGATGTTAAGGTACGGGGAGTTGTCCGGCTTATGCTTAAAACCAGACTCCGGATAACTCAAGGCACGTTTCTGTAATGGCTGTTTGTGGGTTGACCCAGGCTACGACGAGGGTTGACTTTCTACCATCTGGCAGATCAATAGAAATATTGTTCTAGACTCGCCACAGTTTTATTAAAAATGGATTTTTTCAAAAACAGCAGTGGGAGTATGGTAGAACTGGAAGTAATTCCAGAACCGCAAACGATTACTGAAGATTTAATAAGGAACCTAAAGATTCAATCTGTTTTGACATTCCATTGGCCACTCCGCAGATACGGTGGGTAACTTCAGGCACCCGAGAGGTACTCCGGTAGCCTCAAGGACGGTGACAGGGAAGTTCTTGTTTACCCACACTTGCCATTGTTGTTGTTCCAGGCTGCGAGACCCGGTGGGAGGATGAGTATAGCGTCGTTCTAAACTAGCTTTAGAAGTGCACGTCTATATGACTCTGCCAGAGGGTTGTCGTAGTCAGTGGGAGCAGCGGAAGCATTGGTGGTCATCAGGCTTATGTCTATTTATAGACTAAAGCAGATGTAGCGGAGATAGATCATCTATTTCTGATGTGACAGTCATAGGTTTGACGTCATCAGAATAAGGGGGTGGATCTGTTGAGAAGGTAGTAGGAAGTGATATTCCTATACTACGATCGGTTATACCTTGGTCGTCACACAGTGTTTTCTCCACATAGGACTTGGATATTATATCAGACATACTGGTTACTAGATCTATGGTTTTAGATCTAGATTTGGGTGGTTTCCCAATCTGGGTACCTTGACAGCATTCTATGAGTATTTAGAATGGACGACTCCTGATACGGTAGTGCACCTGCAGTTGATGGAGTCACCCTCTCTAAAGGTGTCTTATAGACTAAAGGGGAGAGGGATACTCATGATTGGCAGATCACTTGCTTAGGCAATTGAGTCAATCATGAGATGTCAAGTACCGCACCAGATGTTGTTCTTGCACTAGATGCAATAAGTTGATATTGATCCAATCCTGGAGAAACAGTCGGAAGCAGTCTTAGAACATAAGTGGATGTTCTAGGGATATGATAACGACAGCCTCATTTGGGAGACAGTTATCATTCCAGGCTTCCAAGGTGACATGGACGACAAGGAGGTTGTCAGAGTTATAGTTTTCCTTCCGACAAGGGGCAGTATTTTGGACAGGTGGTCCAAGGCAATACTGAGGGAGGCTTGGCGCAGGATACTGATTAAGTTCGGTTGACGATACAGTCTAAGAAGTTTGGATTTGGAGTTCATTTATGAGCTAGGTCCCATCAGACATCCAGACATTCTAAGACAGGTATTGCTCATTTCGGGAGATGGCTTTCTCCGCGAACTTGAGATATAGAGAGACATAGAGAGAAACATCACAGCGGATCCACTCACTGAGGCTATTCCTCGAACGCTATAGTTTCGCAAACGAGCTTTGTGAGACAGACTAGTAGAGGAGTTGGGTGTTCGGTATCACACGGGCTGTGAGTATGCGGCATCGCAATAATTAGCCTTGAGTGCAAGTGGGAGATTGTTGGAGATAGTGCCCTCAGAGTCAATTATTGGATCACCGGCATGTGATTGCAATGATTGAGAGAGGACCTATCCCGGTAGGACAGTCTTACTCGAGATGATAGTATGCTATCTGGTTTATCTTTATCATCGTGTACTGCTTTAGGTGACCTGACATGTCGCTATTACACGTTGATAGAGCCCCTAGGATTCTTGCTTCACTACCAGCAGTATGATGGCGATCATATATGTGGGAGCTGGTAGTCTATAAGCACATCCTTAAAAGGTCCCTAGTCGTAGGAGTTTCGAGACAGGGCATCGATACTCCATTAGTAGACTAGTGTATACAGTCGAGACCCCGACGAGGGGCGGCGGCCGGTCTCATAAGCCACTGGTGTCAGTTGGTTCACCTAAGATGTATACAGGTGCTCATTGGGTTATGAGTACACCGGACAGGACTCGCCGGGAACATGCTAGTTGGTCTTATACCTGACGTCAGATAGCAGTTCCCTGGTGACATGTGTACAGGTTAGTTCATCGACCTGAGGATCGTCATTTGTCTCGTGTGAGTTCCCACTGTGCTTTGATTACTACCCTACCACGGCTCAAAGGAGTCGTGCAAACAGGTTTTAGTTGGGTACAGTCCCGAGCCACATGGAGGCAGTGAGCGGATCTTCAGGGGTTCGTCTCTCCCGGTATTGGGGGTGAGGTCGCGCTGTGTCTAGGAGAGCCATTACGCAAAGCCCTCGGCCGAGACAGGAGATTTACTGGTAGGTATTCCAGTAGTATCTCAGGGCGTTCTGGGCTACACTCCGACACGACTTGTACCGCTTTTGGGGGTCTGATTTTTACCAACCCCCTAGGCCCGACATGCGATACTCATAGACGAACAGACCGGACTGTACGGATATTGTCACTGACAGGCTCAGTAGGGTGTCAGGATGAGTTCGCTCATCGACGTCCCTTTTGGTCAATAGCTGGTGGCCCGTTACGTATTGGCTTATACCTCTGACGTGCTAGTGGTTAAATCCACAGCCATTGTATTGACGAGTCTTTAGAGTCCACCACACTTTCAGTTACTCAGCTTTCGGGCGAAACGCTGTAGAGGCCGTATGGAGATATGGCAGGGTCCGATCAGATACGCGCGGTATTGCACGGATCAGGATCGGACAGTTTTGTACTAGTGGCCGTATAGTTATATGGCAGGGTTTGATCTGATACGTGCGGTATTGCACGGATCAGGATCGAACGGATTTTACTAGCCGGCTTTGGCTTAAGCCGGTCCTAGTCTAGTACAGTGTAGTTTTTGTCTTATTGCATCTGTATCCGGTCGGAATACAGATGCGGGTGTGCATGCACAGTATAGGGGTTTTCCTGTAATTTATTACGGGACCAGTTTTCTGGAGTTGCCAGTTTGCATTCCGTTCCGGCCGGTTTTCCTTTGTTCTTTCCCGGCCGGACTTTTCTGATGGAGGGGGTAATTTGCAGTTTTGCAAATTACATTTGGTGGAGGTTTTATTTGTAAGTGTATTTATCATGATAGCATCTTTAGATGCCATTCTTTTCCTTGATCTTTTCATGCTTTATCTTGATTAGAATTGATAAGATTGGTTGATGTAAGTTTGTGATGATTATGTCTTGATGTGGTCACCACTTGCTTTACCCTACACTCACCTCCCTTCTTGCTTGATATTACCTCCTCCACCATTCTCATTTTAAAAGATGATAAGTTTTTCATGAGAAAAGAGAGAAGAAGAAAAAGAAAAGAAAGAAGAAGAAAAAGAAAAGAAAGAAGAAGAAGAAGAGAGCTTCATCTTGAGAGTTTCATTCATGATCTCATTTTCTTGCTAGAAAAATGCAAGCACCATTTTTCTATTCTTGATTCCTCCATCACCATGGCAACAAACCCCAAATGAGACTAGCATGATCTACTACACATTCTACAGCATATCTTGAGCATGTCGAGTTGCCGGCTTCATGCCCGAGTTGCCTCGGTATTGAGGCGGGAGCCCGTAAAAGACGCAGGCGATGTGGTGCCCTTCCGGCGAGGAGGCGACGATGTGGAGGCAAGACTTTCCGCGGGAGATCGGGACGATGACGAGATCACTCGGTATACTTCTCACCCTATCTCTTGATTGCTAGCATTAGGTTAATGGTAAACGATCCGGGTTTTCTTTGTCCGCGGTAGCGCCGGTTTCCGAGTAAGGAAAATTTTTGATTCCGCATTTTGGCCTCGAGTACGAGGCCGGGGCGCTGCCGTGGCGCAACAAGCACATCAGTCAATTCTCTATGTTCATGCAGGTTCCGTCAACATTGACGTGACTTGTGAGATAGTTACGGGTGGACAGGAATGTAAAGAGAAATTTCAAGTTTCGTTTCAAGGTGTTTGTCTTGTTGTGTGTTTGTGTTAGTTGTTGTTGGTAGTTGGGGATCGTCACTAGCCATTATTAGTGTTCTCCTTCGATAGTTGTCATCAGGAGACACTCCAATTGGCAACCTTTAGGTTTAGTTAGGTCGTGTCGATCACCAATCTGTTTTCTGACTCTGCGTAGTAGTATTTTGGGACCTCAGCTAGTCTCTAGACTTCAGAGATTATCCAGTTGGTTCAGGTCAGGATGAGTAGCTCAGTGCAGACAGAGGTCTTATGTCGACTGTGTTGGTCGTAAACTTGAGTTCGCAGTGGGGAGATAATGTATTCCTATGGATTTTTCCGATGAATGATGTGTTCAGTTTTGGGAAGCTTATCCCAGAATTTTAGGTCCTTTTGAGATCCTTTAAGCGAGTTAGTTCGTTGCCTTTAAATTTGGCACTTCCGCCCAGATTTTGATTATTCACCCCGTATTCTTTGTGTTGATTTTTGCAATTACCTTCATGACTTCCTACATGATTCAGCATCAGACCATTTAGTTTTGACATGATCTTTTCGTTCACCGGCAGCCATTGGTGTAAATGGTTCGGCAGGTGGGGAAACTTCGGTCAAGGGTCTTGCTATCTGTGGAGGGTTTTTCTTGGACATAGCCGTTTTGCGAAGTGATCACTTGGGAGGTTGCGAGCGAGATTTGAGAGTTTTGTACTCATCTTCTTGAAGGTACACGTAGATGAATTTTAATTCGGGGACCGAATTTCTTTAAGGGGGGAAGATTGTAACGTTTCAGAAATCGTTTTGCGAATTTTTCCGTTTTAGGGCAAAATTGTCGGTTTTTCCCGTTTTAACCCGATTTCGATCAAACGTCCGTATAAGCTTACCGGCACCTAGTTTAGCTAAAATAAAGCTTGTGCGCGAACTTTAGGGGTATTTGGGAGGTTTTGGTTCAGATAGAATTTTTCCCAAATAAAATATTATTTTAGCCGGTAAAATATGCGCGTAAATCGGGAAAATTTTTCTAAATGAAAATTTTTGGGAATCATCACTAAAAATTTTAGAACCTTATTTTTAAATATCTAGATATTTTTTGTTCAACGGGAATTATTTTTAAAAAATAAAATAAAATGAATAAAAGGTGGCATTTTTGCATTAAATGTGCATTAATTGTTTTCTTTTGCAAGAAAATTCCACACACTTCACCAAAAATCCCCCCATTCTCCCCTTGGCCAGCCCTTCCCTTCCCCTTGCTGCCCTCCATCATTTCCACCCATTTTCAACTCATTTTTCATCAAATAAATCATGAAAAATCCAATTTAATTCATACAAATTCAAATATAATCATTTTTCCTTCATTTGCTTCACTAATCCTTCATGGATCTTCATTAAATCTTGGTTTTTGATCCTAAGATGTTGGATTAAGTTTCATTTTGTGTTCTTGGGGAGGTATAATTCTTACCTTAATCCTTTTATATTTGCTTTAATCTTATTCTAGCTAGTTTAGTTAGCTAATTATGTGTTTAGTTTAGTTTTTATATTATGATTAATTCATTTATTTTTGGTTTAAGAAATTCATGTTAGGGTTAAATTTTGTTTATGTGTTTAGTGTTCTTTTGAAGTGTTAATTTGTGTTTTGGAGAAGATTAACTTAGTAGAAAATGTTAATTTTTATTAATGATCACTTTGTTTAATTATGCAATTAGCTTACTAGGTTTTTGCTAAAACATAATTAGCAAGTGTTAAAAAATATAGGAATGGTTTAGATAGCTTAGTTAAGTTATTTTAAGGTGTTTGTTACCGCTAGATATGCATTAGCTTGAAACTAGTGCGGAATTTTGCGATAGGTTGCTTATTAGATTTTGGGATTTTTCCGACGTGGGTTCGATTGGTCGTTACGAGGTTATATCTATTGTATTCCTCGTAATTCTTGTGTCGTGTTGTGCGATCGGGACGATCGGGGTCCAGTCATGGTGTTTTGTAGTTTAGCGACCGCAATTAAGGTTTTTGGCCGGTATCGTGCGCGATAGATGCGCTAAGCGCGCAGTGTAATTTTCCGGGCGTTTTCATCGTGTTTCGTTGTCTTTTCGTCGATGCAGGATATTTGCTTATGTGTTGTGTTTGTGAAATTTTAGGTTCGCAAGCGGGGACTTCGGACGCTACGACAAGGGGAAAACAGGTGGTAGGCTTCACCTAGCTTGGAGCGTTGGTGAGTAGATTTAACATCTACAGGGGAATCGCCCGCCTGGCGTTATGCGTCAGGGCTAGAGATTTTATTACTTGTCGCATATTCTACGTTATTGTTAGAATTGCGCCTTTACCCTATTACTTAGATGTAGTTGTGCATGGACTAGTAGTAGTAGGTCACTGCACATATTATTGACGATTCATGTTGCACGAGCACTGTTTATATGCTACACACACCGTCAATAATTGCCATGTCACACACAAACCACTTATAGATGTTATATTGCTTGGTTAGGGACATTGTGACATTGATTCATACTGCTTATCATATATGACATTTAGCATACCTGTATTCCTATAGAGTATTGTACCATTAGTGATGGGTACATACACACTCCCTGTCATAGCTACAGGTATACCTTGCACATACTGTTCTTATACCCAGGGGGTATACTATATCATTGCTTATAGGTAGACACATTATCTTGCTATACCTTATTGATTTCACATACATCTGGTTTTAGCTACATGTTTACCTTCACTTGATGTTATTTAGAAGTGGATAAATAGGAACCGCATGATATTTGTATTAACTTGATGCAGTTAATTAGCGGTTTTTCCTTTATATGCTTGCATTTCAGATATGGCGCACATATTATATTCATGGATTTTCGCATTGTTATATGGATTTTTCATGATGTTTTCTGGATTTGGGGACCGTGGTAGTTCATGAAATTATGCATTATTTGAAAGACCCGGTTTCCTTGATATTGATGTTTCCGCAGCCACCATGAGATTTATCGGTTCTGATATATGCCCGATTCGAGGAGTGAGGAGGCACCGTCTATGGGTACATGGTGAGGCCCGGGGGTACTCCGAAGCAAGAATGATTTTGCGGTGCTAGGCGATGAGGCTTAGGGGAACCATACCATCCGGTGACAGGACCAATTACTCATCGGCTATCGAGTGGATACCGACGGGAGTCATGTGCGTATGGATACGTCGAGAGGCGAGGGTCAAAGCTAGGCACTCGAGCTCTCGGGATAGCGTATGATACGTACCCATCAGGGGGGCCAGTCATGGAGACAGCACCTGACGGATCAGCATTTCTGTGTCGATGCTTGGCACATTGGTTTCATGATATTTTCAATTACTCATTTGTATATATAACAGGGGATTGAGCCGCTGTTATATATACCCTTACACCAATATTAGAGGAATGGGACGCTAATATATGTGTATTGACCTCATCATATTTATTATGCCATTATATTTAGGATGTTAGAATTTTGCTGGAGATTTGATTCGGGATATAAGAGATTCATTTGAGATTGGATACTGGAGATATATGTGAGATATAGTTGATATGGTACATACGAGATATGTGAGATCCACTTGCTGTTGTACATTCGAGATATATGAGATATACTTGATATGTTACATACGAGATATATGAGATCCACTTGATATTGTATATTCGATATATGTGATATATACTTGATGTTGTACATTCGATATATGTGATATATACTTGATGTTGTACATTCGATATATGTGAGATATACTTGATGTTGTACATTCGGGATATACGAGATATACTTAATATTGTGAAATTGAGGAGAATGCGATACTTAGATGATATGAGAGCCAATTTAGGGGCTGATTTAAGGAATTGGGATTTGATTCGTCTTGATGGATTGTGATCCTACCACGATGTCAGGATTCCGTGGAAATGACATATTTCACTCCATACCTTACCTTTATCTATTTGTGCACTGTTTCATGTATTAGGAGTACCTGTTAGTGTACCTTTCATGAGTGTTGCACATTTACATTCTCATACCCCCATTGCATGATTATTGCATACTGTGTCATTTCATTATTGCTTTATATATATTGGTTGTACTTGTTAGTGTACTTTCCATTATTCTACATTCATATGACCTGTTATTACTGTAAATTGCATATCTTAGATTCATGCTGTACGTACATTCCTACGATTATCTGTATATGTTATTTACTATTCACGAGTTGGCAACTCACCCATGTTGTGCCATAGGGTTACAGAGTGTTCCCCAGAGTAGTCGAGGCTGGCTATTCATCTATCATATTTTGCTACAGATACAACATCGGCTCACAGTGTGCTGTTTTGTTCAGGTGGGTTTTGGTGGTTATCTGTATTTGTATTGTATATTCGTTGTATCTTGTACTCTCCATCTACTATTATGTTGTTGACTTAGAGACTTGGTGAGGACGATATTGTATAAATTGTGGATTTGTTGTCTTTTATACAGTTTCCTTTCTATCGTCTTCTTTTTCTTCAATACGGCGTCGTATATTTGTTGTGGTGGTTGTTTTCCGCCTTTGGGCGTGGATTTGCTCCCGTTGGG
Organism: Agapanthus africanus; assembly: GCA_030015575.1. NCBI lineage: Eukaryota > Viridiplantae > Streptophyta > Magnoliopsida > Asparagales > Amaryllidaceae > Agapanthus > Agapanthus africanus. The sequence continues at coordinate 384,542,928 of CM057350.1, forward strand.
GATGCTTTACATTATATTTATGTTGTACCCATTTTTGGGGTTGGTTTTTATAAAGGAGGTGCTGCCGAAATTTTCAAGAAAGAAAATTGGACTTAAAGAATTTATATTTGAGATTTTTTTTTATGGTTTAAACAATGTTTCTTATCTTTTCTTGTCTTTTAATGGTTTAGATTTCTGGGTTTTCGCTTTCTTTTACTACGTTACGCCTGTAGACGTTGCGTAGTATTAGGGCCGTCACGTGCCAATTTCGGGTCATGACAAAGCATAGCCCCGCTAACACTGTTCTAGGCACCTACTTGGTTTATAGCATTGATTGTGAAGTGAAAAATCTCCCGAGGAGTAACAAAACTCACGGTGGGATTAGGATCCAAATATCATTGTGTGACAACTTTGAAGGAATCCTACCAAAATCATCACACTCAAGATTGTATGCAAAACTAACAAGTTTCTTTCCTTTTGAAACTCCCGATGTGGATTTTTGCCCCAAGATCTTATGACCTTGACGAAGGCCAACATATCATAAGACGCAAGTCAAGTTCTACCCATCATTGTCCGGGTTAATTTGAACCCATTCATACAAACCCTTGACGAAGGCCAAAATGGTTATACGACTGTCCCAAATCAACGCATCTATCTATGCTACAGACGAATACCCAGCAGCTACCAATCATTATGCCTTGGTGAAGGTTAAAATACATAGCTTGAATATTACTGAATACCCATTTGAAATGATGAAGGGATATGGCTGGTTTTGGCAAAAACCGTGAATGTAATGAACTTGATATAGTCGAAGGAACCATGATAGCTTTTAAAAAGAATTGTTTAGGCTCCGCATTTAAAAGTTGCTTTTGAAGAAAACCGAGTGGTTTTGAAATTGTTCCAACGATTTAACTATGGTTTGTTTTAATATTAATGCGGTCCCATCATTTAACCCTATCATTGCAGAAAGAAACGAAAATAAGACGTACGCTTATGCCATCCACATTCGCCACGGGGCTCTGTCATGCACCGTTAAGTTACTTAATTAACGGCAGAGCGGGGGTTGGACTAGTGCGGGTGTAAAACATAAGCAACGTTTATTATATACAATATATATATATATATATATCTATTCATCTCACGCAATAATAGGCATTCCAGATCATAGCAACACAGATGAATATATTGGATATACTAGGATTTCCGTGTTTCGTTTTAGCCTAGAACGAAAAACGGATTCCACGGTCATGATGAATAGCCAAACCCCACCCTAGATGCCTGCGGATGCGGCAAACTACCCGCAAATTCCCTAAGTGAAGCAACCTCCCTCAATAAAATGAGTAGACCACTCGGCACTTCAAGAACCCGGTAGTTTGAGCACTCCACCTTGGGTCTATTCTAAATGCAAGAAAAAGTAAATGAAATAATACAACGATGGCTACAACCTCAACCCAGATGTGCCCCGCAAAAGAATATTACATCAATTTATAAATATACATGAATGAAAGAAAAGAACACTCTTCTCACATCCCCCCGGCTATTCATTCACGAAAATCCAATACTTCATATACACAAACCATCAAGATGCTACAGATATGTGCAACCCTCACTAATTGAAATATAGCAATTAGCAGACGTATAGAAACATATATACAAACACAGAAACACCGATTAGCCAAGAACTTAGAATTTCGATCAATAATACTTATCCGTGTTTACCCCATGCAAAAACCAGTACACAATCAAATCGGGATAAAAACCAAATATACCAAAAATCATAATTCCAAGAACCAAAACCACCGAAAAAATTGGGAGCAACTCGGCGGCGGATCCGCGGCCAAATGACCTATTTGGCGGTGGTTCCCCGCAAAGTTGATGAATTAGGTGCTCAATTTTTTTCTAAGTCTTAGAAATGCCTGCATGTATTTTTAAGGTCACTGAAATAATTTTTTGAATAGTTTTAAAAAATCCACAGCAAGCATATCTCGGAAATTTAATTTCGGGTATTTTTCAGTCGATCGAAATTCTAATCACTTGCTAACTAGCTAGTTAAGGTTTAGTAGGCTCTGATACCACTGTAAGTCGATGTCACACACCCCACACAATTGTGGGGAGGCGGAATTTACAAAAAACGATTTTCATACTTTGCAACACCAACTTTAACTCCAGGATCATTACAGAAACCTTAACTAGCTATTCTACTAGGAGGTTCTAAATACTAAGTTAGTGTTTATACCTCCTTGATTACAAGTCCTTCGGTGCTTCTTCTCCTCTCCTTATTGAGCTCCTCGAAGATCCGGATCGTGCTTGATCATCGGCTTCCTCGTGTCGAAGATGATCCTGTAGGGTTCCTATGCACACTCATGAGGTTCTACAACTGATCAACCATGCCAAAATCAAATTTTCTATGTGCCGAGAAACCCTAAACAAGATCGATACTAGAGGTAAGGCGAAGGTAAAAGCTAGTAAACTACTTTACTAGTAAGTGAAAGGGATTACAACCTTTGTAGATCCGGTCCTCCACTTCTAAAGCTCCGTGTTGACGTCCCTCCGCTGCGATCATCGGAATCCCGGACTCTAGCGTTGGTTTCGTCGGAGAAATAAGCGGGTTAGGTCGTTGACTTCGATGCCGAAGATGATCTACGCCGAGGCGACTCAAACTCAAGCTATTCCTTCACTTGGTCAAAAACTTTGTGAAGAGAACATCCTATACTATATGGCAAGTAATAGAGGATGAAGAAATAGGAAGTGGGTTCACTTTAGAATGGGATTTCTCACTCTTTTTCTCATGGCACCATTGGAGCTAGCAACCTTTCATGAAGCTTGATAAAGATGAAGAAGAAGAAGAAAGAATAAAAGGATAATTGAATAAAGAATTAAACTTATCCTTTTAATTATGGTACCATGGTCAAGTTAAGCCCTCATGCTTAACTTGTGTAGAGAATTAACCAAAGACTTGGGTTAAGGGTTGGGTTAACTAGCATCCTAAGGAAATGACAAAAGAAATTGACTTTCTCAAAGTTTCTTCAAGCTTCATGAAGCTTGATAACTTTGACCAAAGTTTTATTTCTTTTGTTATTTATTAGGAAATTAGTAAACCCTAATTTAACCTCAATTTGGTTTAAGTCTCATACACACAACTTGTATGTATCATCAAGCATGATACAAACATGTACACTTGCATATATCACATATAAACAATGTGTACATTCAAGTGAGAAAATCAATTTTAAATGAACCAATATTAGTTAATGTAAAGTAATATATCAAATATATAATTATACATTAAATCATTAAATCAACACTTAATTTAATGATCCGGTCATACAGCATATAACCGACTAATATCAAGTGTATCAATATATCGAATCAACATTTGATTCGGTAACCCAGCTATATCATATATAACCGTCCGATGATACAAATCGCGAGAATAGAATTCAGTATCACATACTGGTATTATTCTCGGTCCCGCACATATCTCATATGTGCTCCTATTTCGTTTCGCTTCAGCCAGGAAACTTCTGTGTAGGACTATAAAGACTCGTCAATACGCCGGCAGTAGGTGATGATCATATCAAATACCCACAAGCTGCAAGCGGTCTGCTAAACGTAACGGCAACCCGGGTATTGAGCGATCAGAAGATCAACGAGCAAGCCCGCTCACACTCCTGTGAATCCAACCAGTAACACTTACCGTACAGTCTGGTCTGTTCGTCTGATATGTCGCATATCTCGTCTAGGGGTGGTAAATTTCAGACCCCAGTAGCTTGATAAGTCATGCCGATGTAAGGTCCATAACAAGCGTGAAACTACTGATAACTCTTACCAGTAAATCACTGCAACCCTGGCCAGGGATTTCCGGTTATGGCCAGTCGAGCATAACGCAACATCAACCCCCAATACCGGGAGAGACGAATCCCCTCCTATCGCTCATTGCCTCCATGTGAATCGGGACTGTACCCAAAAACCACCAGTTTGCATGACTCAGTAGAGCCGTGGTAGGGTGGAAATCAAAGCACAGTGGGAGACACACAAGACTCTATGACGATCTCGAGTCAACAGACTAAGCTGTACCAGTGTCACCAGAGAACTACCATCTGACGTGAGGTATAATACCATCTGGGAGTTCTCGGCGAGTCCGTTCAGTGTACCCAGTCACCACTGAGCACCCGCATACCATCTCTGATGTCAAACACCAATGGATATGGGATCATCCATCGCCCATCACATGGATCGAGAATATATACGCTAGTCTACTCTGGAATATCGATGCCCCGTCTCGATATTCCCACGACTACGAACATTGAAGGATGTACTCATGGACTACCCAGGACCCACTAGTATGATCTACATCATAGTCCTGGAAGTCGAGTACACATCCTAAGGGCTTTATCAACATGTACCAGAGAGACAGAAAGTATACATGTTAAGATAAAGAGCAACCAGATAGCGTACTATCATGTCGAGCAAGAAAGTCCTACCTATATATGTCCCAGCATCCACTACAATATACATCTTATGTACAGTAATGGCCTCTAGGGCATACATATAACTAACAATCTCCCACTTGCACTAGGGCCATCTGTAGCAGTGGTTGTAGTATCTAATAGTCAACCATCCCATATAAGTCTCTCTTTGGGAAAAAGCCTTTGTGAGTGGATCCGCCGTGTTGTCCTCTGAGTCTACTGTCTTAACCTCGATCACCCTGGAGATCAACTATCTCCATGATCAGGTGATGCTGCCTCAGAATATGTCTGGGTCACTGATGGGACCGGGGTTCCTGGGCCAAAGCCACGCTTCCATTGTAACACAATGGTAGGAACCTAGTTCATCTCATGAACCAATATACACCCAAACTTCCTCTTTGGTAGTATCTTTAATAGCGATGTTACCAGCCTTTATCGTCTAGTTTGCCACGGTATCTAGCTTGGAACTCTTCCAACATACCGTCCCTTCACTGAGGGTAAAGACAATGCCTGCGACTGACATTCAGTCGTCCTTATCACCCTGGAACCTTTCCAGTGATTCTCCCCAGGATCGATTGATACCATCTCACTAAACCTAGTGAGAAGCCTAACATCCATTTAGATCTATCTCATAGATCCAAATCCCAGGATTTAGGAGGTATCACATTGATCCTATATAGAGAATCCATGTGATAAGTGGAGATTGACCGTGCGTAGCATAAGAAACTCTTTTCCTATCAAGAGTATGTTGTCCACGTACAATACGAGGATGACCACCTTACTTTCTACCGTTTTGTATATACAAGGTTCATCTACCATTTTGATGAAGTCAAACACTTTGACTACCACATCAAAACAGACGTTCCAACTCCGCGATGCCTGCTTTATCTTGTAAAGCAACTTGCACACGTTTCCGCCGCTCCCACTGTTTACGAAGCCCTCTGGCTGTGTTCTTATAGACGTTCTCTTCTAAATCAGTATTTAGAAAAGCAGTCATGACACCCAACCACCAGATATCATAGTCATGGTATGTAGCAATGGCAAGTAGGATCCGGATGGTCTTAAGCATAGCCACTGGAAAAAAGTTTCATCATTTTCCACACCTGGTCGATGACGAAAACCTTTAACAAATCTAGCTTTGAAAGTCTCAACTTTTCCATCTACACCAAGTAATCTTCTCAAGATATACTTGCTCCTGATGGGATTTAACCTTTCAGATATAGCAACCAAAGTCCATACTTTGTTGGTGTACATGGATTCCATCTCAGATCACTAAGCATCCAGCCATTCTTACAGAGTCCCTACTCTCGATGGCCTGCTCGAATCTAGTTGGGTCATCATCTCATGATGCAATCCTCGCTCCCACTGTCATCGAGAAAACGAAGTATCACTCAGGCGGATGAGGAACCCTGCTAGATCGGCAGAGAGGCTAAGGTTCGTCGGGGACTATTGAATCCTTTGGTTCTGTCAAATCATCAGCTGCAGTTTTGTATAGCTGGAACCTTTCCAGTTCTTCAGAACTGACCTTGCCTCGATTTTGTCCGGATTTTGCTTTTGACATAGGCCGGACAATCCTAAATCTTAACTTTCTTAAGAGATAGGCTCTTTCCATACCATATCTTATATGGAGTAGTAGGCACTGATTTGATTGGAACTCAATTCAATAGGTATGCAGCTTCTCAAGTGCATAACCCCAAAAGGAAATAGGTTACTCAGTAGTACTCATCATAGAGCACACCATATCTAATATGGTGCGATTGCTCCGCCCCGATACACTGTTGTGCTGTGGTATATTCAGAGGAGTAACACCGAGAGAGAATCTCATTCTCCTTTAGAATAGTCCAGGAATTCTATGCAAAAGTATTCTCCTCTCTGATCTTATCAAAGGACATAATACTTATACCCGTATTTTGGTTCTCTACTTCTAACTTATATTCTGTGAATATCTCAAAATCTTCGGACTTATGTTTCAACAGGAACATGTGACTGAATCTTGAGAGATCATCAGAGAATGTAATGAAATACAAAGAACCGGTCCTGGCATGTGTAGACAGGGGACCTTACATACATCATCATGTATTAGAGAAAGAGTTCACTAACTCTTTCTCTGTTTCCAATAAACAGAGCTATGGTCATCTAATTTTTGTGACATGACTGGAAAGTTTCATAAGATGTAAATTCAAACTAATTTAAATATGCATCTAAATGTAACTTCAGCCAGTCGGGTCGCATTGATATGACCTAGTCTACAATGCCTCAAGAAGGATCCGTTCATTTCTGAACTCTTCCTCTTGTGTGTGTTCTATATACTAGGAACTGTAGTTTGATTTAGAAGTCAATGCTTTTAGATAACGTGCCTGAACCGATCAACTTTTGAAATGTTCAAAACAATATTCAACAATACAAAATTATATCCTTTCCTTACTAAATAAAGAGACTGATATGATTTTGTATATCAGGTTCGGTATCTAATAGAATTTGTTCAGAATCAATGTATTGGTAATACAGGGTGACAGTGACCAACAGACTTGGCTGCAACACTTGCCCCGTTTTCTGTCTCATGAAACTTATCACCCGTTCTCAGTTCTCTACCTTATGTAGCCCATGTAACAAATTACATATGCGGGATCCTGATCCGGTATCAAATACCCAGGATGTAGAGGATACTGAGAAACGGTTCTTTATAATGAACACACCCGAAGGAGATGCATCATATGCACTTTCTTCGTTTGGGCGGCATAGGAATTCTGGCATTCCCCTATTTCCTGCTCGGTCATATAACAATTATAAGTTGGAGCGGGACCAATGTTCCCCAGCTCAATAAAACAAGCGGGTTCCATCAATACATCCATATTATTATCTTGATTAAGGCGTAATATGGTCGCTACCTGGAGAGAGAGAGAAGAAAACACTCTGCGTGCGCTCTTGCAAGATTAGATTGGTTATATATTTTATCTAATCAGGATGGCTCCCACTGTTTTTATCAAATCTTCCTTCAAATCTTAAAAGGAAAGACTAGCCGGGATTAATTACACTCTACAAGTTCGCCAATCTTTCAGCCAGGCCAGTGTCGGTACTTTGAGGGAGGTTCCCCGTGCTTTCGCACGGACCTAATTAAAATAAACCTCGTTTTCCCAGGGGCATAACCCCGTTGACACCTTTCTAGACACCTACTTGATCGGCTAATTGCAAAGTGCAAAACTCTCCCAGGAGTAACAATTACTCGCAGTGGGTATCGGGATCCAACTATCATATAGAAGGTATGCAATCTCATTGCAAATTTCAACACTTGAAACTCCCGATAATGGTTTTTACCCCTAGCACCTATGACCTTGGCTAAGGTCAACAAATCATAAGCACTAGTCAAGTTCTGCCCGTCATTTCATGATTAATTAGACCCACCCACATGGCCCTTGGCTAAGGTTAACAAAGCCACATGACTGTCCTAACTAATCGCATCATATGCGGTGTAGGAAGACATCACTTAGCTACCGTACACTGTGCCTTGACTATGGTCAACAAACACAGCACGAATACTAAGTACTCTACTTTCTAAAATGACGGAGGGTTGCGGATGGTTTTTAATAAAACCTTTAACGCTTTGAACTTGATCTCGTTGCGGAATCAAATGGTTTTTAAATGGAGTGTTTTTTAGGCTTTTCTAGTTTTGCTAAAGGGGTCACTCCCGGTGAAGGGATCGTCGGCCATTTCCTCATCGAATAAGGTGCAGGATATATCATATATACCGCTGTGCAAAGCAAAAACTATAGAAGCAATCAAAAGACAAACCGAGGGTTGTAGCATCTGCCAGTTATTGCTAAAGAGGTCACTCCCGGTGAAGGGATCTCGGCCCTTTCCTTATCGAATAAGGTGCAGGATGTTCTACAAGGAACACCTCGATGCAAAGCAAGAACTGTAGCTACAAGAAATTCGATTCCACAACATCTTTTAGGTTTATTTTCTTTCATTAATCTCATTAATGAATGTCCCATCATTTAAGTCCACCTAAACATCACAGATAAATATAACGTACGCTTATGCCATCCGCATTCGCCTCGATGTCCCGTCTGCACCGTTAGGTTGGGTAACTAACGCCAGAGCGAGGCAGGGCTAGCGCGGGTGTAAAACATAAGCAACGTCTATATAATATATCATATATACTATATACAATATCTATCTGAACAAATCACATGATCACATCACAGATAACGCAGCAGAAAATATCATATGAAATATTGGATATAGTAGGACGTCCGTGTTTTATTTTGAGCCTGAATAAAACACGGATTCCACGGTCATGATTGTTAGTTATATGTATGCCCTAGAGGCCATTACTATACATAGGATGTATATTATAGTGGATGCTAGGACATATATAGGGAGGACTTTCTTGCTCGACATGATAGTATGCTATCTGGTTGATCTTTACCTTAACGTGTACACTGATTGTCTCTCAGTTACATGTTGGTAAAGCCCTTAGGATGTGTGCTTGACTACCTGGACTATGATGTGGATCATACTAGTGGGGACATGGTAGTCCATAAGTACATCCTTCAAAGTCCCTAGTCTTGGGTATATCGAGACGGGGCATCGATATACCAGAGTAGACTAGCGTATACCTTCCCGACCCATACAGATGGGCGATGGATGATCCCATATCCATTGGTGTTTGACATTAGAGATAATATACGGGTGCTCAGTGGAGACTGGGTACACTGGACGGACTCGCCGAGAACTCCCAGATGGTATTATACCTTACGTCAGATGGCAGTTCTCTGGTGACACTGGTACAGAGTAGTCTGTTGACCCGAGATCGTCATAGAGTCTTGTGTAGTTCCCACTGTGCTTTGATTTCCACCTTACCACGTCCAAGAGGGCGTGCAAAACGGTGGTTTTTGGGTACAGTCCCGAATCATATGGAGGCAATGAGCGATAGGAGGGGATTCGTCTCTCCCGGTATAGGGAGTTGATGTTGCGCTGTGTTCGATTGGCTATAACCGGAAATCCCTGGCCAGGGTTCCTGAGATTTACTGGTAAGTGTTACCAGTAGTTTCTCGAACTGTTATAGACCTCATATCGACACGACTTATCGAGCTATTAGGGTCTGACGTTTACCACCCCTAGGCGAGATATGCGACATATCAGACGACGAGACCGGACTGTACGGTAAGTGTTACTGGTTGGATTCACAGGAGTGTGAGCGGGCTTGCTCGTCGATCTTCTGATCGCTCAATACTCGAGTGGCCGTAACGTTTAGCAGACCGCTTGCGGCTTGTGGGTGTTTGATATGATCATCACCTGCTGCCGGCGTATTGACGAGTCTTTAGAGTCCTACACAGAGGTTTCCTGGCTCAAGCGAAACGAAATAGGAGCGCATATGAGATATGTGCGGGACCGAGAATAATGCGTGTATGTGATACCGTATTCCATTCTCGCGATGAATGTATCGAATGGTTGTATGCGATATAACCTAGTTATCGAATCATGAATGATTCGATAAGTCGATACATTGGATATTAGTCGGTTATATGCGATATGACCGGATCGTTAAATCAAGTGTTGATTTAATGATTTAATGCATAATTATATATATGATATATTACTTTGCATTAACTAGTATTGGTTCACTTTAAATGGATTTTTTCACTTGCATTGCACAAGTTGCATATGTGATATACTTTTGTGCACTTGATTGTATCATGTTTGATGATGCATGTAAAATTGGTTTGTGTAAAGAATTAAACCTAGGTTAAGTGAATGGTTAAGGTTTCTATTTATTTGTCCATTCATTTATCTTTTTATTTTGGATTAAAATGAAATGACAAAAGAAAACAAAATGGTTTCATTCTTTCTTTCTTTCTTTCATGAAGCTTGATGAAGCTTCATGAAGCTTTGACCATATGACCATTTTGTCTTCAAGCTTAACCCTAACCATTCTTTTAACCTTAGTCAATTCTCTACACCTAACTATAGTTAATGTTATGATAAGTATTCTTTTTCTTTTCTATTCTAATTTACTTATCATATCATTATCTTCATCTTCTTCTTCTTCTTCACATGAAGAAAGCTTGCCTCATCAATGGCAAGTGAAGAAATCAAGTGAGAAATCCAATTCTAAAGTGAACCCACTTCCTATTTCTTCATCCTCTACCTCTTGCCAAGTAGTATAGGATGTTTCCTTCACAAGTTTTCATGGCTTGGTGAAGGTGGAGCTTGATCTTGTGATGCCTCGACGTAGATCATCTTCGGCATCGTCGTCGATGACCTAGCCCGCTTTTTCTCCAATGAAGCCGACGCTAGAGCCCGGGATCCGATGATCGCAGCGAGGAGACATCATCACGGAGCTATGGAGGTAGAGAACCAGATCTACAAAGGTTGTATTTCCGTTCACTTAGTTAAAATGTTAACTAGCTTCTTTGTTTCGCCTAAACTTCTAGCCAACGATCCGTATTAGGGTTTCTCGGCACCCGTAAAATTTGAAATTGGCATGGTTGATGCCTTGTGAGACCTCATCATAGTGCCTAGGAACCCTACAGTGGTATCAGAGCCTAGCTAGAGCCTTAGGCGATGCGTAGACGACGTTTGAAGTCCGATCGAACCGAAACCCTAATACAAACATGCTCTCTGTACTTTTTTCAAAAACAGGGATTTTTGAGGATTAAAAATATGCAGAAAATTCAGCAGGAGATTGTAAGGGTTACTGTGAAATTCGACAGCCTGAATCCATCAAACCGCCGCGGTTCCGCGGCACAAGCATGGCTTGTGCGGCGGTTCCGCGGCCGAAATGTCTCCTTGTGCATTGAATTTTGCACAGTAACTCCTACTTTGCAGTGCTGGTTTTCCTGGGAATTTTTAATATTTATTCAAGAGTTGAATTTTCTGGGTTGTATTGGGGACTCGGTGTTTCGATCGGAGTATCAGATTTTGTCTATGTGGATTTCCGGATATTTTAGAATATGTTAAAAAGTTCGACCGGATATAAATACCCACCTTTTCCCCTGTCGGAAAATTTCCAAGTGTTGGATTTTTCCGTGGTTTAAAGACGTTCTAAGTAGTGCAAATAACGCGATGGACCCTCTAGAAGACAACAAACCTTAACTCGATTATGTGACCGTCTTGAACTGCCCTTTGAACCTTCGGGTTTGGGGCAGTACGGCGTGCCACATGTGAGGCGTTGGCTTGACCCTTCTACGGCTGGACCGTTGGTACTGAGGCATGAACTGAATGTTTTTAAAACTTATTTCATGTGTTGATCTGTATCGGGAAAACTTGGGTGTTCGATTGTTCGATCGGAAAGTTTAACATTTTCTATTTATCTGGAATGGGATACAATAATTGGAATTCACAAGAAGTTATGAGATAACTGAATGAATGTTATAAACATAGCACTTTAGTCTCACTTGATCGGTTGCCACGGAATTTTGATGTGATCAAAAGTCCGTTGCAATCACGTAGCGTACGCGGATACTCGCCGGATAAACTTAATAGACAGCCTCACTCCATAGCCCCGACCAAGTGACTGTAGGAGAACCCCGTCGCCGAAAGCATCCGTCCGGGTGCTCGCGGCAGCGGTGTTCCGCCTTGGTGCACTTCGTCGACGGCGTCGGGGGTGCGGCCGCCTACAAAAGTTTGCGACGAGCATTCGATCAGTATGTCGGGAATCTTGTTGAATTACCCGACTTAATATTGAAAAGTGTTTTCGATAATGAGACTAAAATGCGGGGTTTATAATTGTTAGGCATGCGATGTCTAAGGAATTCATTTGATTAGGCATGCGATGTCTAAAGGTGTTGCGGATTCCAATTGTTGTAGTTTTACACTTTCTTTTCTGTGACCGTAAGTGTAATATGTGATATCGCCGGTTTCGTTGCTATATGTCAACGACAATTGGGATGCGCATATTTACTTACGTTGATGACATGTGATGTTATGTGTTGCTGGATATGTTATATTGGATCGTCGTGTTTGAATAGCCGGGGGTTTTTATGTGAGATGAGTGTTTTCATTTTCATTCATGTAAAAACTTGTATGTAATATTCTTTTATTGGGGCACTTCCAGGTTGCGGAAGATGTCACCCTTTGTATATTATTTGCTTTTCCGCACTAGGATAGACCCAAGGAGGGGAGCACAAGTAACCGGGTTCTGGAGTCCAGTGGGAGACCAACTCGAGGAGTCGAGTCCGGGTCTTCTAACTCAGAATTGTTAGGGTTGCTTGCCGCTCTCGTAGGGGTCTAGGGGTGTGGGTTTGGCTATTCATCACGACCGTGGAATCCGTGTTTTATACTGGCTCGTATTGAAAACACGGACGTCCTAGTATATCCAATATTTCATATGTTTCTTCTGCTGCGATATCTGTGATGTGATCATGTGATATGTTCTGTGATGGATACTTTATATAGTATATATGATATATTATATAGGCGTTACTTATGTTTTACACCCGTGCTAGCCCTGCCCCGCTCTGCCGTTAGTTACCTAACCTAACGGTGCACGAGGGGACATCGAGGCGAATGCGGATGGTATAAGTGTACGTCGTATTTATCTGTGATGTTTCGGTACTTAAATGATAGGACTTCATTAATGTGATTAATGAAATAAAAGAAACCTAAGATGTTGTAGAATCGAATTTCAAAATAAAAACAGGTAGCTACAGTTCTTGCTTTGCACAGAGGTATATGTGATATATCCTGCACCTTATTCGATAAGGAAAGGACCGAGATCCCTTCACCGGGAGTGACTCCTTTAGCAATAACTGGCAGATGCTACACACTCGGTTTGTCTTCTGATTGCTTTTAAGTGTTTTGCTTTGCACAATGATATATATGATATATCCCGCACCTCATTCGACGAGGAAAGGACCGACGATCCCTTCACCGGGAGTGACTCCTTTAGCAAAACTAGAAAAGCCTCAAAAGCACTCCATTTTTAAAATCGTTTGATTCTACAACGATATCAAGTTCATTACGCAATAGGTTTTCAGAAAAACCTGTCGTAGCCCTCCGTCATTTCAGATAAGTGGTAGTTAGTATTCGTGCTACGTTTGTTGGCCTGCGTCAAGGCGTAGTGTGCGGTAGCTAACTAGTATTTATCTGCTTATGCATATGTTGCAGATTGGATTGGGGTAGTCGTGCGACTTTGTTGGCCTGCGTCAAGGGTCGTGCGGGTGGGTTTAATTCAATCAAGAAATGACGGGTTGAACTTGACTAGCGGACTATGATTTGTTGGCCTGCGTCAAGGTCATAGGACGCTAGGGGTAAAATATTATCGGGAATTTCAAGTGTTGAAATTTGCAATGAGATTGCATACCTTCTATGAGATAGTTGGATCCCGATACCCGCTGTGAGTAAGAGTTACTCCTGAGAGAGTTTTACACATTACAATTAGCCGATCAACTAGGTGTCTAGAAAGGTGTTAACGAGGTTACGCCTCTGGGAAAATGAGGTTTACATTAATTAGGTTCGTGCGAAAGCACGGGGGACCTCCCTCAAAGTACCGACACTGGCCTGGCTGAAAGATTGGCGAACTTGTAGTTTGTAATTAATCCCGGCTAGTCTTTCCTTTTAGGGTTTGAAGGAAGATTTGATAAAAACAGTGGGAGCCATCCTGATTAGATAAAATAATAACCAATCTATTCTTGCAAGAGCGCACGCTGAGTGTTTTCTTCTCTCTCTCTCCAGGTAGCGACCATATCACGCCTTAATCAAGATAATAATACGGATTATTGACCGAACCCGCTTGTTATACTGAGCTGGGGAACGTTGGTCCCCCTCCAACTTATAATTGTTATAAGACAGAGCAGGAAATTGGGGATTACCAAAATTCCCGTGCCGCCCAAACGAAGAGAGTGCATGCATGATGCATCATCTTCGGGTGTGTTCGTTACACAGAACTGTTTCTCTATATCCTCTACGTCCTGGGTATGTGATACCAGATCAGGATCCCTGATGTGTAATCTGTTACATAGGGCTACAGCTAGGTAAAGAACTGAGAACGGGTGATAAGTTTCATGAGGCAGAAAATGGGGCAAGTGTTGCAGCCAAGTCTGTTGGTCACTGTCACCCTGTATGACCAGTACATTGATTCTGAACGAATGTTATTAGATACCGAACCTGATATACAAAATCGTATCAGTCTCTTTATCAGTAAAGAAATGATAAAATTTTGTATTGTTGGATAATGTTTTGAACATTTCCTATATCAAAAGTTGATCGGTTCAGGCACGTTATCTAAAAGCATTGATGTTCTAAATCAAACTACAGTTCTTTAGTATACGGAACACACACAAGAGGAAGAGTTCAGAAATGAACGAATTCTTCTTGAGGTATTGTAGACTAGGTCATATCAATGCGACCCGACTAGCTTAAGTTACATATAGATGCATATTTAAATCAGTTTGAATTTATATCTTGTGAAACTTGCCAGTCATGTCACAGAGATAAGATGACCATAGCTCCGTTTACTGGAAACAGAGAAAGAGTTAGTGAACTCTTGGGATAATACATGTTGATGTATGTAGGTCCCCTGTCTACATTTGCCAAGACCGGTTCTTTATACTTCATTAAATTCTCTGATGATCTCTTTTGATTTAGACATATGTTCCTGTTAGAACACAAATCCGAACCTTTTGAGATATTCACAGAATATAAGCAAGAAGTAGAGAACCAATACGGGTATAAGTATTATGTCCTTTGATGTGATCAAGGAGGAGAATACTTGAGCACGAAAATCCTGGATTATTCTAAAGGAGAATGAGATTCTCTCTCAGCATTACTCCTCCGTATACACAATAGCACGATGGTATATCGGGGCGGAGCAATAGCACCCTATGAGATAAGGTGTGCTCTATGATAAGTACTACTGTGTTTCTTATTTCCTTTTGGGAGTTATGCACTTGAGAAGCTGCATACCTATTGAATAAGGTTCAAATCAAATCGGTCGCCTACCACTTCATATTTGATATGATAAGGGAAGAGCCCATCTCTTAAGTTAGTTAAGATTTGGGGTTGTCCGGCCTATGTCTAAAAGCAAAATCCGGACAAGCTCGAGGCAAGGTCTGTAATGTAGAACTGGAAATGTTCCAGCCATACAAACTGTAGCTGATGATTTGAAAGAACCAAAGGATTCAATAGTTACCAACGAACCTCGGCCTCTCCGCCGATCTAGTAGGGTTTCTCACCCACTTCAGAGATACTTCTGTTTCTCTATGACAGTGGGAGCGAGGATTGCATCATGAGATGATGACCCAACTAGTTTCGAGCAGGCCATCAGGAGTGCGACTCTGTAAGAATGGCTGGATGCTTAGCGATCTGAGATGGAATCCATGTACACCAACAAAGTATGGACTTTGGTTGCTATATCTGAAGGGTTAAATCCCCATCAGGAGCAAGTACATCTTGAGAAGATTACTTGGTGTAGATGGAAAAGTTGAGACTTTCAAAGCTAGACTTGTTAAAGCTTTTCGTCATCGACCAGGCGTGGATAATGATGAAACCTTTTCAAGTGGCTATGCTTAAGTCCATCCAGATCCTACTTGCCACGGCTACATACCATGACTACGATATCTGGCGGTTGGGTGCCATGACTGCTTTTCTAAATGATGTTTTAGAAGAGAACGTCTATAAGTACACAGCCAGAGGGCCTCGTAGACAGTGGGAGCAGCGGAAACGTGTACAAGATGCTTTATAAGATAAAGCAGGCATCGCGGAGTTGGAACATCTATTTTGATGAGATAGTCAAAGAGTTTGACATCATCAAAATGGTAGATGAACCTTGTATATACAAAAAGGTAGTAGGGAGTATGGTGGCGATCCTCGTAGAGTACGTCGATGACATACTCTTGATAAGAAAGGAGTTTCCTATGCTACGCTCGATCAATCTCCGCTTATCATAATGATTCTCCATATAGGATCAAAGTGATACCTCCTAAATCCTGGATTTTGGATCTATGAGATAGATCTAATTGGATATTAGGATACTCACTAGTTGTAGTGAGATGGTATCAATCGATCCTGGGGAGAATCACTGGAAGGGTTCCAGGGTGATAAAGACGACTGAAAGTCAGTCACAGGCATTGTCTTTACTCTCAGTACTGGGACGGTATGTTGGAAGAGTTCCAAGTTAGATACCGTGGCATGCTAGACGATAAAGGCTGGATACATCGCTACTTAAGATGCTACCAAAGAGGCAGTCTGGGTGTATAATAGTTCATGAGATGAACTTAGTTCGTACCATTGTGAGACAATGGAGTTGTGGCTTATGCCAAGGAACGCCGGTCCCATCAATGATCCAGACATATTCTAAGGCAGTATCACCTGATCATGGAGATGGTTGATCTCCAGGGTGATCGAGGTTAGGAGAGTAGACTCAGAGGACAGCACGGCGGATCCACTCACAAAGGCCTTTTCCCAGAGAGAGACTATTATGGGATGGTTGAGTATGAGATACTACAACCACTGCTATCAGATGGCCCTAGTGCAAGTGGGAGATTGTTAGTTATATGTATGCCCTAGAGGCCATTACTATACATAGGATGTATATTGTAGTGGATGCTAGGACATATATAGGGAGGACTTTCTTGCTTGACATGATAGTATGCTATCTGATTGATCTTTACCTTAACGTGTACACTGATTGTCTCTCAGTTACATGTTGGTAAAGACCTTAGGATGTTTGCTTGACTACCTGGACTATGATGCGGATCATACTAGTGGGGACATGGTAGTCCATAAGTACATCCTTCAAAGTCCCTAGTCGTGGGTATATCGAGACAGGGCATCGATATACCAGAGTAGACTAGCGTATACCTTCTCGACCCATACAGATGGGCGATGGATGATCCCATATCCATTGGTGTTTGACATTAGAGATAATATACGGGTGCTCGGTGGAGACTGGATACACTGGACGGACTCGCCGAGAACTCCCAGATGGTATTATACCTTACGTCAGATGGCAGTTCTCTGGTGACACTGGTACAGAGTAGTCTGTTGACCCGAGATCGTCATAGAGTCTTGTGTAGTTCCCACTGTGCTTTGATTTCCACCTTACCACGTCCAAGAGGGCGTGCAAAACGGTGGTTTTTGGGTACAGTCCCGAATCACATGGAGGCAATGAGCGATAGGAGGGGATTCGTCTCTCCCGGTATAGGGAGTTGATGCTGCGCTGTGTTCGATTGGCTATAACCGGAAATCCCTGGCCAGGGTTGCTGAGATTTACTGGTAAGTGTTACCAGTAGTTTCTCGAACTGTTATAGACCTCATATCGACACGACTTATCGAGGTATTGGGGTCTGACGTTTACCACCCCTAGGCGAGATATGCGACATATCAGACGACGAGACCGGACTGTACGGTAAGTGTTACTGGTTGGATTCACGGGAGTGTGAGCGGGCTTGCTCGTCGATCTTCTGATCGCTCAATACCCGGGTGGCTGTTACGTTTAGCAGACCGCTTACGGCTTGTGGGTGTTTGATATGATCATCACCTGCTGCCGGCGTATTGACGAGTCTTTAGAGTCCTACACAGAGGTTTCCTGGCTCAAGCGAAACGAAATAGGAGCGCATATGAGATATGTGCGGGACCGAGAATAATGCGTGTATGTGATACCGTATTCCATTCTCGCGATGAATGTACGAATGGTTGTATGCGATATAACCTAGTTATCGAATCATGAATGATTCGATAAGTCGATACATTGGATATTAGTCGGTTATATGCGATATGACCGGATCGTTAAATCAAGTGTTGATTTAATGATTTAATGCATAATTATATATATGATACATTACGTTGCATTAACTAGTATTGGTTCACTTTAAATGGATTTTCTCACTTGCATTGCACAAGTTGTATATGTGATATACTTTTGTGCACTTGATTGTATCATGTTTGATGATGCATGTAAAATTGGTTTGTGTAAAGAATTAAACCTAGGTTAAGTGAATGGTTAAGGTTTCTATTTATTTGTCCATTCATTTATCTTTTTATTTTGGATTAAAATGAAATGACAAAAGAAAACAAAATGGTTTCATTCTTTCTTTCTTTCTTTCATGAAGCTTCATGAAGCTTTGACCATATGACCATTTTGTCTTCAAGCTTAACCCTAACCATTCTTTTAACCTTAGTCAATTCTCTACACCTAACTATAGTTAATGTTATGATAAGTATTCTTTTTCTTTTCTATTCTAATTAACTTATCATATCATTATCTTCATCTTCTTCTTCTTCTTCACATGAAGAAAGCTTGCCTCATCAATGACAAGTGAAGAAATCAAGTGAGAAATCCAATTCTAAAGTGAACCCACTTCCTATTTCTTCATCCTTTACCTCTTGCCAAGTAGTATAGGGTGTTTTCTTCACAAGTTTTCATGGCTTGGTGAAGGTGGAGCTTGATCTTGTGATGCCTCGACGTAGATCATCTTCGGCATCGTCGTCGATGACCTAGCCCGCTTTTTCTCCGATGAAGCCAACGCTAGAGCCCGGGATCCGATGATAGAGACATCATCACGGAGCTATGGAGGTGGAGAACCGGATCTACAAAGGTTGTATTTCCGTTCACTTAGTTAAAATGTTAACTAGCTTCTTTGTTTCGCCTAAACTTCTAGCCAACGATCCGTATTAGGGTTTCTCGGCACCCGTAAAATTTGAAATTGGCATGGTTGATGCCTTGTGAGACCTCATCATAGTGCCTAGGAACCCTACAATGATGAATAGCCAATCCCACACCCCTAGACCCCTACGAGAGCGGCAAGCAACCCTACCAATTCTAGGGCTAGGAGACCAGGACTCGACTCCTTTAAATGGTCTCCCACTGGACCCTAGAACCCGGTTACTTGTGCTCCCCTCCTTGGGTCTATCCTAATGCGGAAAAGTAAATAATATGCATCAACGGTGACATCTTCCGCAACCTGGAAGTGCCCCAATAAAAGAATATTACATACAAGTTTTTACATGAATGAAAAAGAAAAACGCTCATCTCACATAAAAAAAACCCCGGCTATCCAAACACGACGATCCAATATAACATTTCCAGCAACACATAACATCACATGTCATCAACGTAAGTAAGTATACATACACCGATTGTCGTTAACGTATAGCAACAAAAACGGTGATACAACTACATACTACACTTACGGTCACAGAAAAGAAAGTGTAAAACTACAACAGTTGGAATCCGCAAACTCTTTAGACATCACATGCCTAACCAATTTAAACCCCGCATTTTAGTCTCATTATCGAAAACTCTTTTCAATATCAAGTCGGGCAATTCAACAAGATTCCCGGCATCCTGAACGAATGCTCGTCGCAAACTTTAGTAGACGGTCGCACCCCCGATACCGTCGACGAAGTGCATAAGGCGGAACACCGCTGCCGCGAGCACCCGAACGGATGCTTTCAGCGACGGGGTTCTCCTACAGTCACTTGGTCAGGGCTATAGTGTGTAGCTATCTATTAAGTTTACCCGGCGAGTATCCGCGTACGCTACGTGATTGCGACGGACTTTTGATCACATCAAAATTCCGTGGCAATCGATTAAGTGAGACTAAACTTCTATGTTTATAACATCCAAATCAGTTATCTCATAACTACTTGTGGATTCCAAATATTGTATCACATTCCAGATAAATAGAAAATGTTAAACTTTCCGATCGAACAATCAAACACCCAAGTTTTCCCGAAACAACTCAACACATGAAATAAGTTTAAAAACATTCACTTCATGCCACAGCACCAACGGTCCAGCCGTAGAAGGGTTAAGCCAACGACTCACATGTGGCACGCCGTACTGCCCCAATCCCTAAGGTTCAAAGGGCAGTTAAAGACGGTCACATAATCGAGTTAAGGTTTGTTGTATTCTAGAGGGTCCATCGCGTTACTTGCACTACTTAGAACGTTTTTAAACCACGGAAAAATCCAACACTTGGAAATTTTCCGGCAAGGGAAAAATTGGGTATTTATATCCGGTCGAACTTTTTAACATGTTCTAAAATTACCCGGGAAAAACAGTTAGACGAAATTAAACTTTCGATCGAATCAACGAACTCCCAATACAACCCAGAAAACTCAACTGTTGAGTGTAGATTAAAAATTCCCAGAAAACACAGGCATTACATACGGGGATTACTGTGCAAAGCACGTGACAAGATGCTGCTATATGGCCGCGGAACCGTCGCGCATGCCAGGGTGGGGCCGCGGTTCCGCGGTGCTTTAGTCGAGTTGGGGTCACGTTCTCCACAGTAACTCCTAGAAAATCCTGCTGTATTTTTTGGATATTTTTAATTTGGAAAAATCCACTGTTTTCAAAAATGTACAGAGAGGGGTTGTGATTAGGGTTTCGGGGTTCGATCGGGTTTCTAACTTCGTCTACTCATCGCCTAAAACTCTAGCTAGGCTCTGATACCACTGTAGGGTTCCTAGGCATACTCATGAGGTTCTACAACTGATCAACCATGCCAAAATCAAATTTTCTATGTGCCGAGAAACCCTAAACAAGATCGATACTAGAGGTAAGGCGAAGGTAAAAGCTAGTAAACTACTTTACTAGTAAGTGAAAGGGATTACAACCTTTGTAGATCCGGTCCTCCACTTCTAAAGCTCCGTGTTGACGTCCCTCCGCTGCGATCATCGGAATCCCGGACTCTAGCGTTGGTTTCGTCGGAGAAATAAGCAGGCTAGGTCGTTGACTTCGATGCCGAAGATGATCTACGTCGAGGCGACTCAAACTCAAGCTATTCCTTCACTTGGTCAAAAACTTTGTGAAGAGAACACCCTATACTACATGGCAAGTAGTAGAGGATGAAGTAATAGGAAGTGGGTTCACTTTAGAATTGGATTTTTCACTCTTTTTCTCATGGCACCATTGGAGCTAGCAAGCTTTCATGAAGCTTGATGAAGATGAAGAAGAAGAAAGAATAAAAGGATAATTGAATAAAGAATGAAACTTATCCTTTTAATTATGGTACCATGGTCAAGTTAAGCCCTCATGCTTAACTTGTGTAGAGAATTAACCAAAGACTTGGGTTAAGGGTTGGGTTAACTAGCATCCTAAGGAAATGACAAAAGAAATTGACTTTCTCAAAGTTTCTTCAAGCTTCATGAAGCTTGATAACTTTGACCAAAGTTTTATTACTTTTGTTATTTATTAGGAAATTAGTAAACCCTAATTTAACCTCAATTTGGTTTAAGTCTCATACACACAACTTGTATATATCATCAAGCATGATACAAACATGTACACTTGCATATATCACATATAAACAATGTGCACATTCAAGTGAGAAAATCAATCTTAAATGAACCAATATTAGTTAATGTAAAGTAATATATCAAATATATAATTATACATTAAATCATTAAATCAACACTTGATTTAATGATCCGGTCATACTGCATATAACCGACTAATATCAAGTGTATCAATATATCGAATCAACATTTGATTGGTAACCCAGCTATATCATATATAACCGTCCGATGATACAAATCGCGAGAATAGAATTCAGTATCACATACTGGTATTATTCTCGGTCCCGTACATATCAAATGTCCTATTTCGTTTCGCTTCAGCCAGGAAACCTCTGTGTAGGACTCTAAAGACTCGTCAATACGCCGGCAGTAGGTGATAATCATATCAAACACCCACAAGCCGCAAGCGGTCTGCTAAACATAACGGCCACCCAGGTATTGAGCGATCAGAAGATCAACGAGCAAGCCCGCTCACACTCCTGTGAATCCAACCAGTAACACTTACCGTACAGTCTGGTCTGTTCGTCTGATATGTCGCATATCTCGCCTAGGGATGGTAAATGTCAGACCCCAATAGCTTGATAAGTCATGCCGATGTAAGGTCCATAACAAGCGTGAAACTACTGATAACTCTTACCAGTAAATCATTGCAACCCTGGCCAGGGATTTCCGGTTATGGCCAGTCGAGCATAGCGCAACATCAACCCCCAATACCGGGAGAGACGAATCCCCTCCTATCGCTCATTGCCTCCATGTGAATCAGGACTGTACCCAAAAACCACCTGTTTGCACGACTCAGTAGAGCCGTGGTAGGGTGGAAATCAAAGCACAGTGGGAGACACACAAGACTCTATGACGATCTCGGGTCAACAGACTAAGTTGTACCAGTGTCACCAGAGAACTGCCATCTGACGTGAGGTATAATACCATCTGGGAGTTCTCGGCGAGTCTGTTCAGTGTACCCAGTCACCACTGAGCACCCGCATACCATCTCTGATGTCAAACACCAATGGATATGGGATCATCCATCGCCCATCACATGGATCGAGAAGATATACGCTAGTCTACTCTGGAATATCGATGCCCCGTCTCGATATTCCCACGACTAGGAACATTGAAGGATGTACTCATGGACTACCCAGGCCCCACTAGTATGATCTACATCATAGTCTTGGAGGTCGAGTGCATATCCTAAGGGCTTTTTCAACATGTAATAGAGAGACAGCAAGTATACATGTTAAGATAAAAAGTAACCAGATAGCGTACTATCATGTCGAGCAAAAAAGCCCTACCTATATATGTCCCAGCATCCACTACAATATACATCTTATGTACGGTAATGGCCTCTAGGGCATACATATAACTAACAGATCCACCCGAGAGTCTATACCTCAAGCTCCAACCTCTAAACCGAGGTAACTAAGGTACCTAGTTCGCTAAGCTAGGTAGCTTAGAAGATATAGAGTGTTTAATGGAGTATTTAATCTCAAGATACCTGATGGTTCACAACTCATGTGAGGGTTTTAGGTCTTGAGGAAGATGGAGAGAAAAAATGGAGAGAGAAAGAAACTTTGGAAATGAGCTAAGTGTTGCCTAATGTGGAGAATGGATCATACTCATCTCACATGAAGCATGGATTATTTTCCAATAGAAAATAACAACCATGCTTCAATAGTAAATACAAACCAATAAATAAACCAAATGAGCCATACTTCACCATGCCGCAAATATCTCCATTTTCCACCTCATTAATCTATTTCCAAAAATAGATAAACCAAATAATGAGGTGTCCTCTTCTAGAAGCATCTCTTGTGAAATTACAAGAATGCCCTCACCGTATATACATATCCGTATTCATATTCCGAAAAATACGAATACAATGAGATAATAATAATCCAATAACATAATACTAGAATCCGGCTTAATCCAAAGCCCACTAGTATTATCCGTCCGAACAACATCCGTGTAGCCAGTACACATATATGATCGGAACCCTGTCGTAAAACCATACGGCCTCTACATCATTTCGTCCGAAGCAGGGAAACCCTCTGTGTGGGACTCTAAAGACCCGACAGTACGCTGGCAGTGGGTTTAACCACAAGTCCGTCAGTGGCACTAGCTGTACGTAACGGCTACCCAGGTATCTGTCGATAAGAAGGTTGATGAGCAAACTCATCCGAACTCCTACTGAGCCTATCTGTGACAATCTCCGTACAGTCCGGTCTGTTCGTTTAAGAGTATCGTATATCGGGCCTAGGGATGGTAACCGTCAGACCCCTAATGCCGCAATAAGTCATGTCGTTGCAGAGCCCAATACACAATGAGAAACTACTGGTGTACCTACCAGTAAATCTCGTTTACCCTGGCCAGGGACTTTGTGTAATGGCTATCCGAACACAGCGGGGTATCAACTCCCAATACTGAGAGAGACGAATCCTATCTAACCACTACTGCCTCCAAGTACTTCGGGACTGCACCCAACCACTACCTGTTTGCACGACTCATTTGAGCCGTGGTAGGGTAGTGATCTAAGTACAGTGGGAACGCACTCGAGATGAATAGTGATGTCAAGTCAGCGGACTAACCTGTACTCATGTCACTCAGGAACTGCTAACTGACGATAGGTATAATACCAACCAGCAGTTCCCCGCGAGTCTATCCAGTGTAACCCATAACCCAATGAGCACCGGTATACTATCTCCGGTATGACATACCAATGGCTGTGGGACAGGCCATCTCCCATGCTGGGATGAGAAGCGTATACACTAGTCTACTCTGGAGTATCGATGCCATGTCTCGATAATCCTACGACTAGGGACAAGTATAAGGATGTGCTTATAAACTACCCAGCCCCCACTAGTGTGACTGCCATCACAACGCTGGCAGTCAAGCAAAGATCCTAAGGGCTCTATCAACATGTATTAGCGATATGTTAAAAGAAACACATATACATGTTAAGATAGAATCAAACCAGATAGCATACTATCATATTGAGCAAGACTGTTATTATATCCATGCATATCCCAAGCTTCCAAAATGTAATATACAATCCAGTACTATACAATAATGGCATCTAGGGCATATATCACTAACAGCAGCAGTTGTTGTTGTCGGCGATGGCGAAGGATGGCCCAGCGGTGGTCGTTGTAACGTATCTCGGGTGCTTGGTGTTGGGTAGAGGAGGAGAAGAGGGAAAAAGGGGATCCGCGGTGGTGTTGGGGCGTAGAGGTGGCCGGTGGTGGTACTCAGATGGCGAGAGGAGGTCGACGGTGAGTGCGGACGAAGTGAAAGATCAGAGATTGAGATAGGGGGATCGGTTGAGAGAGAGGAGGAACGGCGAGGGATTTGAGGAGGAAGTGATCTTGGGGAGTGGGCGACTTCAAAAGGAGTGGATCACGCGGGGACGAGCACGAGCGGGAAGGGAGCCATTGGCGAGAGAGAGATAGAGAAAAGGCGAGAGGGGATGGAGGAGGTGGCCGCGGAGATCGCGGGGGTCGTTGGCGTAGCGATGATGAGGTCAGGGCGAGTGCGAGAGAAGGGGAAGGACATTGAGGAAAGGCGGGAAAGAAGAGAAAAAGAAGAAGAAGAAGTGGGGAAGGTCGGGTCGGGTCGGGTTTAGGGGTTAGGGATTGGGTTTGGGTTTAGAAGTTAGGGAAAAAATAATTTAAAAAATAATATATATATATATATAAAAGATATGAAAATAATTAGAAAATTTTGGGGAAAAATATACAAAAAGAAAAATAAAAGGAACCGGGGATTTACATCATACCCTCCTTACAAAAATTTTGTCCTCGAAATTAAAGAAAGAAAATAACGGAACAAACAACAACTACTCAAACAGGTGCGGAAAACGTGGATGGATGTCCTCCTCGCATTCCCAGGTAGACTCCCCTGGAGAACGATCGCCCCAAGAGACTTGAACCAAGGAAATGACTTTATTCTTTAGCACTTTTTCCCTGCGATCGAGAATGGTGATAGGCTGCTCCTCGTAAGATAAATCAGTGCCCAACGCTAACTTTGAATTGTCCAAGATATGACTGTCATCCCGAACGTAGCACCTCAACTGAGATACATGGAAAGTATTGTGCACACCAACTAGCGATGAAAGCAAGGCAAGTCGATAAGCCGCCTCTCCTACTCGCTCTAGTATCTCAAAAGATCCAATGAATCGGGGACTGAGTTTCCCCCGACTACTAAATCTGATTACTACCCGAGTGGGTGATATCTTAAGAAATACGTAGTCACCAACACCAAACTCTAACAATCTTCTGCTGGCATCTGCCCAACTCTTCTGTCGGTCCTGAGCAGCCTTGATACGTTGTCTGATCGTCTGAACCTTGCTCACTGTCTGTACTATGAGCTCGGAGCCCAACAACCTTCATTCACCCACGTCATCCCAACAAAGAGGGGATCGACACTTCCGTCCATACAGAGCCTCGAATGGTGCCATCTGGATGCTAGCTTGGTAGCTGTTGTTATATGAAAACTCTACTAGATGGAGGTGGTCCTCCCACAAGCCCTGAAAATCAAGCATGTATACCCTCAGCATATCCTCGAGTGTCTGGATAGTACGCTCGGATTGCCCATCCGTCTGCAGATGATAGGCCGTGCTGAAGTTAAGACGAGTGCTTAAACTCTCCTGCAGGCTCTTCCAGAAATAGGAAAGGAACCTGGTGTCTCGATCAAACACGATAATAACGGGCACTCCGTAGAGTCTCATAATCTCTTGCATATACTTCTCCGCAGGCGACTCCGTCGATTGTCCGACTCGGACAGGTATGAAATGTGCCACCTTCGTGAGACGATCAACAATAACCCAGACGGTACTGTTTCCCCTTGGACTTCGAGGTAGTGCCTGAAAGGGTAAGCTTGCACCGCGATGGGGTTTAAACGGGCATCACACATGCAATTTTAAAAAAATTGGGTGCTAATGAACACTAACCAAAATCTTAACTAGAATATTAGGGTTTACTATGATGATATCAACTAAACTATAAGAAGTGAAAGAGATTATACCCTCGTAGATCGAGTCCTTCACTTCACAAGCTCCGGGTTGTAGTCCACGCGACTCTACTAGGCTCCACTTGGAATTTGATCAAGCTTGCTCCGAAAACCTTCGTGCCGAAGATGATCCACCTGAACCTCCGCAATCCAAGCTACCTCTTCACTAAACACTTTAGTGAAGGAAACACGCTACACTTGATTGCTAATCAAGTGTAGGATGGTGACGTAGGGATTTTGTTTAGCTCACTAGGCTACTCACAAGCTCAAGGTTTCACAACACATGTGAGGGATTTGAGCTTGGAGAAGTGAAGTGAAGAAGATGGAAGCTAGAGAGCAACTCAAGAATGAGCTCAAGAAAGAAAAGCAAGTGTGGAATGGTTCATCCTTTGAGCTCACTTATTCAAGCATGAAATAAATTGCAATAATCAATTGCAACCATGCTTGAATAATGAGTCAAGATAAATAAACAAATAATAAAAGCCATGCTACACCCATGCTTCCAATTTCCACCTTATTTATTCTATTTTCCAAAAATAGAAATTACACCATGCTTCATTTTAATATATATATACACATATATCATATATATATATATATATATTAAGTAAAGAATTGGTGAGCAATAATAGTAGTTAAGATATAATTATATCAAATATAATATATATATCACATTATTAAATCAACACTTGATTTAATAATCCGGTTATATCACATATAACCGACTAATATCATTTATCTGTATATCACATTATCAAATCAACACTTGATTCGATAATCCGGTTATATCACATATAACCTAACCGATACCGGATAACTGCCAGATTATAATACGGTATCACATACTCGTATTTAATCAGGCCCCCCACGCATATCAACATATGTGCCCTACTTCGTTTCGCTTGAACTAGAAAACTTCTGTGTGGGACTCTAAAGACTCGTCAATATGCCGGCAGTAGGTGATGATCACATCTGTCACCCACAAGCCGTCAGCGGTACTAGCTGGACATAACGGCTACCCAGGTATTGAGCGAATAGAAGATCAACAAGCAAGCTTGTCCATACTCTCCATGAAGCCTATAGGTAACACTTACCGTACAGTCCGGTCTCTTCGTCTGATATGTCGCATATCGATTCTAGGGGTGGTATCGTAGACCCCAATAACTTGATAAGTCATGCCGATGTAAAGCCTATAACGATATGAGAAACTACTGATAACACTACCAGTAAATCTCATCAACAGTCCTGGCCAGGGACTTAAGCCAATCAAGCATAACGCAACATCAACTCCCAATACCGGGAGAGACGAAACCCCTCCTGTCACTCATTGTCTCCATGTGACTCGGGACTGTACCCAAAATCCATATGTTTGCACGACTCCTTTGAGCCGTGGTTGGGAGGAAATCAAAGCACAGTGGGAGCCATACAAGAATCTATGACGATCTCAGGTCTACAGACTAACCTGTACCAGTGTCACCAGAGAACTGCTATCTGACGATAGGTATAATACCAACTAGGAGTTCTCGGCGAGTCCTGTTCGGTGTACCCATTCTCTAATGAGCACCTATGTACAATCTTTGATGTCAAACACCAATGGATATGGGATCAACCATGTCCCCCATACAGGGTCAAGAAACATACACACTAGTCTACTCTGGTGTATCGATGCCCTGTCTCGATATACCCTCGACTGTGAACAATTGAAGGATGTGCTTGTGGACTACCCAGGTCCCAATAGTATGATCTACATCATAGTCCTGGTAGTCAAGCCAACATCCTAAAGGCTTTATCAACATGTATATGAGAGACGGTATAATAATACCACTGAACATGTTAAGATAAAGGAAACCAGATAGCATACTATCATGTCGAGCAAGAAATTCCTCCATATATATGTCCAAGCATCCACTATATCATACAATAATGGCCTCTGGGGCATACATATCACTAACAGTGCCATCATAAAATCCATGGTTATGTGCTCCCATTTCCACTCTAGCACTGGAAGCTGTTGCAACAACCCAGCTATTCTATGATGCTCGGCTTTCATCTGTTGGCATACCAGACACTTGAAGACAAAACGAGCAATCTCCCTCTTCATTCCATTCCACCAGAAGTGTTGTCTCAAATATCTGTACATCTTGGTACCTCCTGGGTGCACCGAGTAAGCAGAACTATGTGCCTCAGCTAGAACTTCATCTCGAATGCCCCCTTTTGGAACACACAGCCGACTGCCAAATCTCAGGGAACCATCTTTGTGAATCTGCAAATCCGTTCTTAAAGCAGCCTCAACTAACCCTCTAAACTTCTGCAACTGAGAGTCGCCAGCCTGTGCAGCTTTAATGCGATCTATAAGCGATGATTGAACTTGCAACTGCCAGAGCTGTCTAGGCACACCTGGTGCAACTACCTCCAACTCAAGTCTCTGAAGGTCATCGAGAATCCCCTTCTGACAATTCAGCAACGTGGCTGACGGCCTGCAACTGAGAGCGTCAGGAACAACGTTCACCTTCCCTGGGTGGTACTGCAGATCAATATCGTAGTCTGCCATCAATTCCAACCACCTGCGTTGTCTCATATTCAGCTCCTTCTGAGTGAACATGTATTTCAAACTTTTGTGATTCGTGTACACCTCCACTCTCTCGCCTAGCAAGTAATGCCTCCATATCTTTAAAGCGAACACAACGGCCGCTAATTCCAGGTCATGCGTGGGGTAGTTCTTCTCATGAGTTTTTAGCTGACAAGAGGCGTAAACAACCACTAGATTGTGCTGCATCAAAACACAACCTAAACATTTTCCCGACGCATCACTATGAACAACCAAGACACCGAAACGGTCTGGTACCGTCAGGATTGGGGCCGTGGTCAACTTTGGTTTCAACAGTTCAAACGCCTGGGTGCACTTCTCCGACCAAATATAAGGCACCTCTTTCCGTGTAAGTTTCATCAAGGGTTCTGCTACTCTGGCGAAATCTTGGACAAATCGCCGATAATACCCAACCAATCCCAGGAAGCTTCTTATCTCAGCAACTGATTTCGGCGTCGGCCAGTCTTTGATAGATTCAATTTTTGCCGGATCCACTGAAATGCCGTCACTCGAAACGACATGCCCTAGAAATTGCACCTTGTTGAGCCAAAACTCGCACTTGCTTAGTTTATCATA
This sequence comes from Agapanthus africanus, assembly GCA_030015575.1. Classification (NCBI taxonomy): domain Eukaryota; kingdom Viridiplantae; phylum Streptophyta; class Magnoliopsida; order Asparagales; family Amaryllidaceae; genus Agapanthus; species Agapanthus africanus. Next base: position 384,572,790 of record CM057350.1, read on the forward strand.
GAGCTTCTCTTCCCGAAAAACCTGCAATACAATTCGTAGATGCTCGGCGTGCTCTTCTCGACTCCTGAAATAGACTAGAATGTCATCGATGAATACAATGACAAACTGATCTAAGTACTTGGAGAAAACCCTGTTCATCAAGTCTATAAATATGGCGGGTGCATTGGTAACACCGAACGGTATCACCAGAAACTCATAGTTACCATATCGAGTCCGGAAAGCCGTCTTGCACACATCCTCTGCCTTAACCCTGATTTGGTGATACCCTGACCGAAGATCCAGTTCAGAAAATACCCGAGCACCACCCAGCTGGTCAAACAAGTCGGCGATGCTTGGAATAGGATACTTGTTTTTCACGGTCACCCAGTTCAACTCACGGTAGTCGATGCACATGCGCAAGGAACCGTCCTTCTTCTTAACCAATAACACAGGAGCACCCCATGGGGAAGCACTTAGACGGAAAAATACCTTGTCCAGAAGATCTTCTATCTGCTTCTTTAGTTCTGCCAACTCAACCGGCGCCATCCTGTAAGGAGCCTTGGAAACTGGCGTCATCCTTGGAATCAGGTCGATCGAGAAGCCCAATACACGAGGCATGGGTAGACCAGGTAGATCTTCAGGGAACACATCAAGAAACTCTCGAATTACCTCCGGTGCTGGCTTCTCGTCTATCTCCATAGCGATCAAGGTCTTCGGCTTCGTTCGGAACTTAGCTGGTTCCAAAGACTCGCTACCGCCCACGAACACAAACTCCAGATGATTGGGAATGCGAAATGTTACATTCCTAGCCCGGCAGTTGATAACAGCATGGAACGTGCTCAACCAATCCATCCCCAGAATGGCGTCGTAGCTACCAGTCCCAATCAAAAGAAAGTTGCATAAAATTGTCTGCCACAAACCACCACAGGGCATAATATACACTCTTGGCTAGACACAATATTTTCGTTACCCGTATGTATCTCCCAACCCTTGGTCAATGGCTCATGAGGTATAGAGTGTGTATCAACAAACCGTGTAGAAATAAAGCAATGCGTAGCACCCGAATCAAAAAGAACTCTAGCTGGTAAAGAATAAACAAGGAGAGTACCTGCAACCACTTCTCCAGAAGCCTCTACCTGCTCAGCGGTCAAGGTAAAAGCCCTCCCCTGATTTCGACTCGTATCGGTCTGCTTCTGATCGAATAATTGTCTCTTGGATACCAGAGGTGGACCCCTCTGAGCTGAAGTGTCGAACGATGGTTATTATTGCTCGAACCCTCCCCATAGCTCGGATCTTTGGGGAATCCCGCTGACCCTATGCTCGCTGGATCCGAAAATTAGACACTGCCCCTTGGCTCTGCGACAATCTCTCTGCATGTGCCCTGGCCTCTAGCAATAGTCGCAAATCAGTGCCCTCCGCTGCGGCTGCTGAGGTGAGAAAGTACGCTTCATCTGTGTAACACCCAGCCTGTGAACTAGGATCGCTCCATGAGGGGAAAAGGTAGCTCATGATGGAAATACATGGGATCTCCTGTCCATCGATCACTGGCCTTTGGCCTTCTCCACCAACCTTTCATGTACTCGAGCAGCATTCAACACCTGTGCAAAGGTCTGCAGGTCGAGGGACACGATAAGCTGCTGCAGCTCGATATTGAGCCCCTGCTGAAACCGTCTGGCCTTGGTGGCTTCGGTGGATACCATGTATGGTGCGAAGTGACTCAGCCGGTTAAACTCTGCAGCGTAGACATCCACCGAGCGTCCATTTTGCTTCAACATAATAAATTTCTCCTCCATCTCGGCCTTGACAGTGGCCGGGAAATAGTGATCTAGAAAGCACGCGGAGAACGTGTCCCATCCGATAGGTTTCCCTAACCGGCATTCCTCTATGGACCACCACGTGCGAGCCTCATACTCTAGCTGGATCTTCACCACACTCACTCTGTCCTCGTCAGGGGCCCGAGCGGCCGTCAAAAGGTTCTCCACATTGATGAGCCATTGCTCTGCCTCAAGTGGACTTGCTGATCCTGAGAATACTGCTGATGAAGCCTCCTAAAATTAGAAACGGTACCAGCCCTAGCTTGTATAGCCGGTATGAGGGTGCCCTCGGGAGCGGCGGGGACAGCCGTAGATCTCTCCAGAGCGGTAATTGCGGTCTCTTGCACCGCCTTCAATCCCTCGGCTAGAAGATCGGTCTTCCTCTCTTGACCTGGGCTAGGGTCGTCAATGTGCTGAGGATCTTCTCGGTACGATCGTGGGAACCGGCACCTGAGGAGTCCATACCTATGAAAGATGATCAAGAAAAGGAATCAGATTCAAGCAAGAATTATAGGATAATTCGACAAGGATTAGAGAAAATGAAAATGAAATGTACTAAAGCATAAGCCAAGGGTGTCACTCAATCTAGGGATCCCTCAACGGAACTGTAATTTCATCCAAACCTGGCTCCGATACCAACAAAACCATATTACGCCCCGCTTCCTAAATACAGAATGCGATGGGTGACTAGGCCAGCTATGCTCCTACGGTCAAGGAATAATTCCGCCGTAAGAACACTTCGGCTTCTAGTATTACATGATAATCAGTAAACACAACACTAGAGTATAGGAAATCATAGTTCACAACTTTATTACATTAAAATAACCGAGTTCAGGATACATTTATTTGCATGAAATAAATAACTAACAAAAGAAATAATAGTGTTCTTTTAGCAAGAAAAGGGTGATGGCGCTAATGGCGCGGTCTAAACCTCCGCGATCTCGAATGGCAGATCATGCTCTTGAGCTGGGTCCACTTCGTCCTCTAAGCATGCACACTCAGGTCGTCAGGGCGACACATATAGCAATAAATATATATATTGTGTGTACAATGTTATTAAACGTGAAATGCACGGCAAAATACAGTAATATGAGAATAAGAAATATCAAGTGAATGAACTATGCATTATATGTATCATGTCAGCAGACAGGCAATATGTATGTCACTACTTATCAGTCACTAAGTCAATTGAAATCAATCGGTGGAAAAGGGTGCTCGTGTTTAACAAGGGTCTCGTGCGTACCCGAGACTATGGTCTACTGTTGCCCGGGACATAACCCTGCAACCGTGCCGCTAGGCCCACGACCTAATGTGTGTGTGTGTATCACTAATATCGAATGATCATCCTCTAAGTCATTGTACCCCGCTAAATACGAGTTCAATTCCACCTTGATTTCCCCATTTCCCCAGGTCACAATAACTATAAGTATATGATTAATTATATACAAGCACGCGCCAAATCACGGTCTTACTCATTTTCACTGCACTGTTCACTTTCACCAATCAATCACTTATCACTGACGTTCTTGATACAACTAATTCAATACCACTCACATTCGACAATGAAAAGTTCGCTATAAATCACTATGAATCGTTCACTATCACTAAAGGTATCACGATCGGGTAAAAATACAACAATGATGCAACATAGTAAGTCATAATGCGATATGAAACACAATGCACCTTATGATTTCAAAAAAAAATATTAATCTACACGGTCGTATTTAGACAAAATGTTACGGAGAAGATAAAAAAAGTAAACTCCAACAGCGACCTACCAAAATTGGTTCCATATCAAACGGGTTTCAGGTTTGCGAGATACGATCATCTCATTTTAAGTTTTCATTGCTGAAATTTCAGTTCCTGAACTAAAAGTCCAATTCGCGACACATTTTCCACCTTGTTGGGATCATAATTAGAAAAAGCCACAGTTGTGTGAAATTTAGATCTTTTAATTAGGTATCCAACGCATCAGACGGATCAACAATATCCACTGTGTTCTGGGAGATACGTTCTGTTCAAGGTCAGAACATCCGTTCTGTCCCTGCTTGGGACTGCAGTACACTCCGACAGTTTAAATTGCAATTAAAATGCCAAACGGTAGTAAAATTAAACGAAACCAAAAACAATAGTTATCTAACAGGATTAATTTACAACGGTATAGAGTTACGCATGATTCCATGTTCGTACAGCGCTACACATTCATATAAAGTCAGGCATCGTCGTGGAATGCTGCTCTGGACTGCAGTCCAGAGCCGCATTCCCAGTCAGTTATCGCTACCTTGATCTATCAGTATCGAGGAATAAACTATATAGGGTTCTATATTATCGAGTCGGCTTCGATATGAGCCATAGAACATTACATTTCGACATGTATCTAATTTAATGTCAATTTAACATTACGACATATACAGTAAAACCCAGATTTGGCGTCGCCTCTTTAGGGCGATGTTTCGTGACGATATTCTCGACATTTTAAACTTAAACCACTACACAATAGTAATCAACGGTAACGGAATTCAACGTTCCCAAAACATAGGCATGTTAAATAGGATTTTCATTCGGTTCACCTATTGAACATCTAGGTAAACGTTCGGCTATCGATCGTAATTCCCATTTCATTTAGCCAAACTAAATTAGATAAATATCATATGACTCCTACATGGTGCCAAACACAGTAATAAGCCCTAGTCGAGCTCCAATCACTAAGACGGTACTACAGTTCGCTACTCAATTTCAATAAAAAAACGACTATCTAATTATATATATAAATGTATATATATCTAGTTGTTGTAACTATCATGGCTAAAGAACAAGTGAACGTTTCGCTTGCCTTCGGTCGCTGATATAGAAGCGACACCACGTATAGGATTCATCTCGACACACGAGACGATGCAGCGCTGGACACGGTACGTGGCGCGTGCACGATACGGGCATGACACGATAGTGGGCGTGGTGATGATGCGGGCGTGACACGGTAGTGGGTCTGGTGATGACGCGGGAGTGGTGCGGCATGGCACGACACGGTACTGGACGCGGTGCTAGGCATTACTGGGCATATATATTAATGAGTCGTCACCGCAGTTTGTCAGCAATTCCGAGTTTAAAAGGTTAGTTTGGACAATTCATCGAGCGGGTTACGTGCGTATTCATTTCAATCAAGAATTTAGATTTCGGCTGCTCAAACAGAGCGGAAATTGATCCCTACAAATTGCATACAATCCCTAACTGTGTTCTAACCCAATCACTATCAATCCCACGCAATCTAAGCAAAATTTCGATTGGTGTTCAAAACTCATTTATAACGTCGCTAAGTACGAAACAATCCTAACTATATACCTATCTCTATAGCATAACTAGCAAACGGAATTTACTTACCTGACAATGACCTAGTAGCAGAACACGACGTTGTTGATGGAGCGACTTCAGTGATGGCTGCTTGAACTCGGTCACGGACGCGAAGTGGGCTCGACCAAGAGCTCCAGTGGCTCTGTTCGGTTGAAGGGAAGAGGCAATGGCGTCTGAGGCGGCAGTAGAGGTGGTTGAGGATCGCCCATGACGAAGGTGGCGAGGCTCGATGGTTGCAGCTGTTGCTATTGTCGGCGATGGCGATGGACGGCCCATCGGTGGTCGTTGTAACATAACTTGGGTGCTTGGTGTTGGGTAGAGGAGGAGGAGAGGGAAAAAGGGGAGCCGCGGTGTTGTTGAGGCGTGGAGGTGGCCGGCGGTAGTACTCAGATGGTGAGAGGAGGTCGACGGTGAGTGTGGACGGAGTGAAAGATTAAAGATAGAGAGGGGGATCGGTTGAGAAAGAGGAGGAACGGTGAGGGATTTGAGGAGGAAGTGATCTCGGGGAGTGGGCAACGTTAAGGGGAGCGGGTCACATGGGGACGAGCATGAGCGGGAAGAGAGCCATTGGCGAGAGAGAGAGAGAGAGAGAGAGAAGGCGAGAGGGGATGGAGGAGGTGGCCGCGGAGATCGCGGGGGTCGTTGGCGTGGCGATGACGAGGTTGGGGGCGAGTGCGAGAGAAGGGGAGGGACGTTGAGGATGTTGGGTCATGGCAGTGCCTCGGCCGTCAAACAGACGCCGAATGCGGAACAAAAACTTTTCATAAAACCGGCGCTACCGCAACCAAATATCCAGATCGTTCTATTAACCGTTAACTAGCAATCTATAAAGTAAGTTTAGAATGGCTATACCGATCGATCCGTGTCCTTCGGTCTTTAGCCATTATCCCACCCTCCTCGCGGCATCTCCGATCTCGCTCGATCTCAGGTCTCCTCGTCGGAGTGGCACCACGTCAACGAACCTTTATACGGGCTTCCTTTCGAACTGAAGCAACGCGGATATGAAGTTTGCTAGCCGACATGTCCAACGATGAAGTAGAGAGTGTGTACAATAGTTTGTCTTAAGGCACCCAAGCAATTGGGTGAAGGTAAATTGAAGTTACCATGGAATTTGTGAGCAAAGGATTTTAACAAAGAAAATGAGCTTCCAGAATTGTGCTCGGCCAAGGTGAATTTTTGCTCTCTGGGGATTTTTTTCAAGTGGAGGTGAGGTTGTGAGTGTATATGTTAATTAAGCAAGGAAAAAAAACTTCACTGATGAAAACAGCCACCTCACCAAACATGTGCCCATGCTGCCCCACTCTAAAACCCATGCTCAATAAATGCAAGAAAGAATGACTCATCAAAAGCCAAAAAAGAACCCCCACTGCCCAATTTCGAAATTGACAAGCAAGCAAAGAGATGGCCACAAACAATGCTACCGATGATCCATAAATTAAACATTAAAGCTAATGTTTAATCGGGTGAAGAAAAATTGGCAACTTCAAAAAATAATCCCGTAACGAATTACAGGATTACCCCTTATCCGTATATACATACCCGCATCCGTATTCTGACTGAATACGAATGCAAGAGACAAAAAATATTCCAACACAATATAATACTAGGATCCGACTTAAACCAAAGCCCACCAGTATTATCCGTCCGAAACATGACACCTGCACAAGTGCGTGTATGTTCAAACCCTGCCATAAAACCATACGGCCTCTACAACGTTTCGCCCGAACTTAGGAAACTGTTTGTGGGGGACTCTAATGACTCATCAATACACTGGCAGTGAGTTTAACCACAAGCACGTCAGAGGTACCAGCTGTACGTAACGGTTCCATATGTATTGAACGAAAGGGAAACTGATGAGCGATCTCATCCAGGAACCCTACTGAGCCTGACAGTTGTAGGGTTCCTAGGCACACTAATGAGGTCTCACAAGGCATCAACCTTGCCAATTTCAAATTTTACAAGTGCCGAGAAACCCTAATACGAATCGTTAACTAGATTTTTAGGCGAAACATGCAACTAGTTAACAACTTAACTAAGTGAACGGAAATACAACCTTTGTAGATCCGGTCCTCTACCTCCATAGCTCCATGATGAAGTCTCCTTGCTGTCCAAATCGAATCCCGGGCTCTAGCATCGGCTTCATCGGAGAAATGGGCGGGCTTGGTCGTCGACTTCGATGCCCAAGATGATCTACGTCGAGGCAACACAAGATCAAGCTCCAACTTCACCAAGTCATGAAACTTGTGAAGAAAACACCCTATACTACTTGGCAAGTGGTAGAGAATGAAGAAATAGGAAGTGGGTTCACTTTAGAATTGGATTTCTCACTCTTTTTCTCAAGTTGCCATTGATGGAGGCAAGCTTTCTTCATTGTTGAAGAAGGAGAAGAAGAAGAAGATCATATAATAAGTATTATCTCAAATAGAAAATAAAAGGAATACTTATCATATAGCAACCATGGTCAAGTGTAGAGAATGAAGTAGGGTTAAGTGGAATGGTTAGGGTTAAGCATGAAAACAAAAAAGGTCACTTAGTCAAAGTTTCATGAAGCTTCACTAGCAAACAAAGAAAGCCTCCATTCATTTATTTTGCAAAAATAAATAAACAAAATAAATGAATAAGTAAATCAAAACCCTAACCATTACACAACCATGGTTTAATCATACACTTAACAAAGTATGCATGTATCATCAAACATGATACAAACAAGTGCACAAAAATATATCACATATACAATGTGAACATCAAGTGAGAAAATCCTTTTAAAGTGAACCTATACTAGTTAATGTAAAGTAATATATCAAATATATAATTATACATTAAATCATTAAATCAACACTTGATTTAACGATCCGGTCATGTCGCATATGACCGACTAATATTCAATGTATCGGCTTATCGAATCAATCCTCGATTCGATAACTAGGTTATATCGCATACAACCAATCGATACATTTATCGCGAGAATAGAATACGGTATCACATACATGCATTATTCTCGGTCTCGCACATATCTCATAGGCGCTCCTATTTCGTTTCGCTTGAGCCAGGAAACCTCTGTGTAGGACTCTAAAGACTCGTCAATACGCCGGCAGCAGGTGATGATCATATCAAACACCCACAAGCCGCAAGCGGTCTGCTAAACGTAACGGCCACCCGGGTATTGAGCGATCAGAAGATCGACGAGCAAGCCCGCTCACACTCCTGTGAATCCAACCAGTAACACTTACCGTACAGTCCGGTCTCGTTGTCTGATATGTCGCATATCTCGCCTAGGGGTGGTAAACGTCAGACCCCAATAGCTCGATAAGTCGTGTCGATATGAGGTCTATAATAGTTCAAGAAACTACTGGTAACACTTACCAGTAAATCTCAGCAACCCTGGCCAGGGATTTCCGGTTATAGCCAATCAAACACAGCGCAACATCAACTCCCTATACCGGGAGAGACGAATCCCCTCCTATCGCTCATTGCCTCCATGTGACTCGGGACTGTACCCAAAAACCACCGTTTTGCATGCCCTCTTGGACGTGGTAAGGTGGAAATCAAAGCACAGTGGGAACCAAACAAGACTCTATGACGATCTCGGGTCAACAGACTACTCTGTACCAGTGTTACCAGAGAACTGCCATCTGACGTAAGGTATAATACCATCTGGGAGTTCTCGGCGAGTCCGTCCAGTGTACCCAGTCTCCACTGAGCACCCGTATATCATCTCTGATGTCAAACACCAATGGATATGGGATCATCCATCGCCTATCTGTATGGGCCGAGAAGGTATACGCTAGTCTACTCTGGTATATCGATGCCCCGTCTCGATACACCCACGACTAGGGACCTTGAAGGATGTACTTATGGACTACTATGTCCCCACTAGTATGATCTGCATCATAGTCCAGGTAGTCAAGTACACATCCTAAGGGCTTTACCAACATGTAACAGAGAGACAATCAATGTACACGTTAAGGTAAAGAGTAACCAGATAGCATACTATCATGTCGAGCAAGAAAGTCCTCCCTATATATGTCCCAGCATCCACTACAATATACATCCTATGTACAGTAATGGCCTATAGGGCATACATATAACTAACAATCTCCCACTTGCACTAGGGCCATCTGTAGCAGTGGTTGCAGTATCTCATACTCAACCATCCCTTAAAAGTCTCTCTTTGGGAAAAAGCCTTTGTGAGTGGATCCGCCGTGTTGTCCTCTGAGTCTACTCTCCTAACCTCGATCACCTTGGAGATCAGCCATCTCCATGATCAGGTGATACTGCCTTAGAATATGTCTGGATCACTGATGGGATGGACGTTCCTTGGCATAAGCCACAACTCCATTGTCACACAATGGGAGGAACTAAGTTCATCTCATGAACAAATACACATGCAGACTGCCTCTTTGGTAGCATCTTAAGTAGCAATGTATCCAGCCTTTATCGTCTAGTTAGCCACGGTATCTAGCTTGGAACCTTTCCAACATACCGTCCCTTTACTGAGGGTAAAGACAATGCCTGTGACTGACTTTCAGTCGTCCTTATCACCCTGGAACCCTTCCAGTGATTCTCCCCAGGATCGACTGATACCTTCTCACTACAACTAGTGAGTATCCTAATATCCAATTAGATCTATCTCATAGATCCAAAATCCAGGATTTAGGAGGTATCACTTTGATCCTATATGGAGAATCATTATGATAAGCGGAGATTGATCGAGCGTAGCATAGGAAACTCCTTCCCTATCAAGAGTATGTTATCCACGTACTCTACGAGGATCGTCACCATACTCCCTACTACCTTTTTGTTTATACAAGGTTCATCTACCATTTTTGATGATGTCAAACTCTTTGACTACTTCATCAAAACCGACGTTCCAACTCCGCGATGCCTGCTTTATCTTATAAAGCAACTTTTACACGTTTCCGCTGCTCCCACTGTCTACGAAGCCCTCTGGCTGTGTACTTATAGACGCCCTTTTCTAAAAGAGCATTTAGAAAAGCAGTCATGGCACCCAACCGCCAGATATCGTAGTCATGGTATGTAGCCATGGAAAGTAGGATCTGGATGGACTTAAGCATAGCCACTTGAAAAGGTTTCATCATTATCCACGCCTGGTCAATGACGAAAAGCTTTAACAAGTCTAGCTTTGGAAGTCTCAACTTTTCCATCTACACCAAGTAATCTTCTCAAGATATACTTGCTCCTGATGGGGATTTAACCCTTCAGATATAGCAACCAAAGTCCATACTTTGTTGGTGTACATGGATTCCATCTCAGATCACTAAGCATCCAGCCATTCTTACAGAGTCCCACTCCTGATGGCCAGCTCGAAACTAGTTGGTTCATCATCTCATGATGCAATCCTCGCTCCCACTGTCATAGAGAAACCGAAGTAACTCTCAGGTGGGTGAGGAACCCTACTAGATCGGCGGAGAGGCTGAGGATCGTTGGAAACTATTGAATCCTTTGGTTCTGTCAAATCATCAGCTGCAGTTTGTATAGCTGGAACATTTCCAATTCTACATAACAGACCTTGGCTCGAGCTTTTCCGGATTTTGCTTTTAGACATAGGCCGGACAACCCCAAATCTTAACTAGGCTAAGACATGGGCTCTTCCCATACCATATCTCATATGGAGTGGTAGGCTGTGATCTGATTCAAACCCTATTCAATAGATATGCAGCTTCTCAAGCGCATAACTCCCAAAAGGAAACAGGTAACTCAGTAGTACCCATCATAGAGCACACCATATCATATAGGGTGCTATTGCTCCGCCCCGATACACCATCGTGCTATGGTGTATACGGAGGAGTAATGCCGAGAGAGAATCTCATTCTCCTTTAGAATAGTCCAGGAATTCCGTACTCAAGTATTCTCCTCCTTGATCACATAAAAGGACATAATACTTATACCCTTATTTTGGTTCTCTACTTCTAACTTATATTCTGTGAATATCTCAAAAGTTTCGGACTTGTGTTTCAACGGGAACATATGTCTGAATCTAAAGAGATCATCAGAGAATGTAATGAAGTACAAAGAACCGGTCTTGGCATGTGTAGACTGGGGACCTTACATACATCAACATGTATCAATCCCAAGAGTTTACTAACTCTTTCTCTGTTTTCAGTAAACGGAGCTGTGGTCATCTTATCTTTGTGACATGACCGGCAGGTTTTCACAAGATGTAAATTCAAACAGATTTAAATATGCATCTATATGTAACTTCAGCCAGTCGGGTCGCATTGATATGACCTAGTCTACAATACCTCAAGAAGGATATGTTCATTTCTGAACTCTTCCTCTTGTGTGTGTTTCGTATACTAAGAACTATAGTTTGATTTAGAACTTCAATGCTTTTAGATAACGTGCCTGAACCGATCAACTTTTGATATAGGAAATGTTCAAAACATTATCCAACAATACAAAATTTTATCGTTTCTTTACTAATAAAGAGACAGATATGATTTTGTATATCAGGTTCGGTATCTAATAACATTCGTTCAGAATCAATGTATTGGTAATACAGGGTGACAGTGACCAACAGACTTGGCTGCAACACTTGCCCCGTTTTCTGTCTCATGAAACTTATCACCCGTTCTCAGTTCTCTACCTTTCTGTAGCCCTATGTAACAAATTACATATCTGGGATCCTGATGCGGTATCAAATACCCAGGACGTAGAGGACATTGAGAAACAGTTCTTTGTAATGAACACACCCAAAGATGATGCATCAGCATGCACTTTCTTCGTTTGGGCGGCACGGGAAATCTGGTATTCCCCAATTTCCTGCTCTGTCTTATAACAATTATAAGGTGGAGCGGGACCAACGTTCCCCAGCTCAGTATAACAAGCGGGTTCAGTCAATACATCCGTATTATTATCTTGATTAAGGCGTGATATGGTCGCTACCTGGAGAGAGAGAGAAGAAAACACTCAGCGTGCGCTCTTGCAAGAATAGATTGGTTATTATTTTATCTAATCAGGTTGGCTCCCACTGCTTTTATCAAATCTTCCTTCAAACCCTAAAAGGAAAGACTAGCCGGGATTAATTACACGCTACAAGTTCGCCAATCTTTCAGCCAGGCCAGTGTCGGTACTTTGAGGGAGGTCCCCCGTGCTTTCGCACGAACCTAATTAATGTAAACCTCGTTTTCCCAGAGGCGTAACCCCGTTGACACCTTTCTAGACACCTACTTGATCGGCTAATTGTAATGTGTAAAACTCTCCCAGGAGTAACAATTACTCGCAGCGGGTATCGGGATCCAACTATCTCATAGAAGGTATGCAATCTCATTGCAAATTTCAACACTTGAAATTCCCGATAATTTTGCCCCTAGCACCCTATGACCTTGACGGAGGTCAACAAACCATAGGCTACTAGTCAAGTTCAACCCGTCATTTCTTGATTGAATCAAACCCACCCGCACGACCCTTGACAGAGGTCAACAAGGTCGTACGACTACCCTAACCCAATCTGCATCATATGCATAAGCAGATAAATACTAGTTAGCTACCGCACACTACGCCTTGACGGAGGTCAACAAACGTAGCACGAATACTAAGTAGGACTTATCTGAAATGACGGAGGGCTACGACAGGTTTTTCTGAAAACCTATTGCGTAATGAACTTGATATCGTTGTAGAATCAAATAATTTTAAAATGGAGTGCTTTTGAGGCTTTTCTAGTTTTGCTAAAGGGGTCACTCCCGGTGAAGGGATCTGATTGTTAAGATTTCCGATTGTGTTTATCAAATCAAATAGTCCCCGGCAACGGCGCCATTTGATTGAATTGTTTTCCGTTTGTGTGTAAAAGTATCGAATCAAATAGTCCCCGGCAACGGCGCCATTTGATTGAAAAGAATTCTTGATGTGTGTAGTGTTCGAAAATTGTAAAGAAATCACAACCAAAAATTATTTGACCGCAATCAACTACGGTGTCGGATGTAGATTGTAAGTGAGTGCGGATCGTCCACAGGGAAAGTGTAATCGTTCGTCTTTTGAATTAGATGAATTGAAACTTTAATGAAAAGAAAACAAACAATTCAAGATTTGTAATTGAAGTTCAAGAATTAGAAATTACTAGATCTAAGAACAAGAAAAAAATAGAATCAAGAATTGATAGTTTGTTGATTTTTCCAAACCAAATCTCAAGAATCGAAATGAGGCTCGTAGGAATCGATCGGATTTATAGATGTGATGTAATCTTAGAATTACGTATTCTTATCCTTCGATGAATTGATACTAGATCGATGATGATCGATGAGAATTAGAGACTTCTTGTGAAACTAGGGTTTCATCTTATCACTTGTTCTTTCATTGATATCATTCATATTCTAGCCTCTAGTAAATTCAAGAAACGATCGTAGATCCCTAATTTCGAGCGATCACAATCAAGAAAGCATCGCTACGAAACTAGGTCATCGATTCTTGAACTTGCTAGGGTTTACAAAACTCGTAGGACTTAAAATCGTATTAAGATTTGTTACATCATCATTCTACAATCGTCTCGACTCCTTTACGAGCGGAGTTTTACTCAAACATCACAACAAGAACAACAATTACAAATTGAGATCTAATCATGATGCAAGAATTAAAAGAAAGCAAGATTAAAGAATTTCACCTTTTATTTATATCAACAATTTCATTACATTCGCTCAAGAACTACAAGAGGAAGAATTCGATCGTCGACTTGGCTTCGCTCGTCTCCGTGGATCGCGGATCGGCTTGGATCACTTGCCCGATTGAAGATCGGCTCGGCTCCTAAAAGGTTGAAGGTTTCTCGCTTGATTTGGTACTCAAGATCTTGGATTTGGAGTGGAATTAGGGTTAGGGTTTCGCACAAGCCTTGTCACGAGACTTGTGGAAGAAAATGGTGTAGAATGAACAACCTCATCCCTTAGATCTAGGTTCCTATTTATAGCCATCAAAACCCTAGATCTAGGATTTGAATTTTTAGTTTCCCTCCAAAAGTTTGTTAAATGAAATTCAAATTTCCCTCCAAAAGTTAGTTGAGTGAAATTCAAATTTCCTTCCAAAAGTTTGTTGAGGAAATTCAAATTTCCCTCCAAAAGTTTGTTGGATGAAATTCGAATTTCCCTCCAAAAGTTTGTTGGATGAAATTTGAATTTCCCTCCAAAAGTTTGTTGGATGAAATTTGAATTTCCCTCCAAAAGTTTGTTGGATGAAATTCAAATTTCCCTCCAAAAGTTTGTTGAGGAAATTTGAATTTCCCTCCAAAAGTTAGTTAGAGGAGAAACTTCTAGATGTGATTAGTTAGGAGGGAGCTTCTAGAAGAGGATTAGTTTGGAGCTAATTAGGATTAGCCTTCTTAATCTTCTTTGCTGATCTGGAAGTATCTTCGAGGGAATTATGGAACTCTACATATCAGAAATCACTGTGGGCCCTGAGAGAAGAATTCTGCAGTAAAATTGCACTGCTGACGTGGCATAAGAGGCGCGGATCCGCGGCACATGCAAGTTCCTGCCGCGGATCCGCGGCTTCATGTGGGCTTTGGGCTTTGCCCTTTCTGGTACAGTCTTGGGATATTGTATGGGTATTTGTTTGATATATAGAATTGCATAATTCCTTCTGAAATGCTACCAGATCTGAAATGATTGAATTGGCTTAATGTTGATCAGCTCTTGGGTTTTTCTTCCGTATTTTCCTGCACAGACTCAAGACAAGTGTTGCGCAAATACAGAAATGATGCGATATCATGAAATGCGGTTAATTTCCCTTAAAGTGTCGGTTTAAAATTCTAACACATGCAATCTCATATTTTGTGACAGATTTGCTAATATGTAGAATATGAATGCCGAACACTTCTAAATGTATGCAAATATTACGGAAATTGCCGGCTAAAATATACAATATTTTCGACTGATCAAATACCCCCAAACTTAATTTCGATCGTCTCGAGCGAATGTTTTATTAAAAAGAGAAGGAGAAAATAAAGAAAGAGAAAAACTAACTAGCACACTTTCGTAGGCAACACGATTGCACTGAGCACGTGCAACAAGCCTTTAAACCTCTAGGTGTCCCTAGTAGGAGGAGTGTTGTCTCCTGAGGGTTTTCAGCGGATTGCACCCATAAAATCCAATAATAAAAGCAAGATCATGAATATTACATTTAAAGAAAAGAATCGTAAAAGAAAAGACTTTGAAAATTAGGGTTTCCAACTAAGCTAGCTTTTCGGTTGTCATGAGCCCTATCTTAATGGTCATGAAAAGATGTCAGAAATCACGTCCTCCCTCAATAAAACATCGTCTTATTCTTCATTCCCATCTGTTTTCCAAACATCGATCATATAACCCTGCGTGTGTGTAAAGACATCCCTACACCCGGAGAATTCAATTCAAGCTATCATACTCTTGCCCATCAACCTCAGTACTTTTTTTTTTTCGATGAGCTCACACACTTTCATGCGACCGTTAATACTTCTTGAGGTACTAACCGACCGATTACTCATGTGCTTGCTTATTTGGTGTATTTTCCTAGTCTTGCACCACCTTAGGTATAGCAGTGACTCCCAGACCAGTTGGCCTTAGGGCACTAGATGAAGAAGCACCCTCGCTATATATTTTTTTATTTCCCTCGGTGATAACAAAACCAGTGTCCATTTTTCTCACCATATATATTTTTTTTTCATACTTTTGGCTTTAAGACAAGAGCATTTCAAGGTATCCTCTACTATCCCAGGCTTCAAGACGTGTGTAAGTGCGAATAGCAGGGCAGCAACGTTCAAAATGTTTGGCTTCCAGAATAGAAACTATTTTTCAGACTTATTTTTATCCTCAGATTAGTGACGTCCTTCATCTTACTAACCCTTGGGACAACGGCTCATAACTACTTATTACTAGTTCGTATAAGAAAACTTCTAATTTTCTTAGTTTTCTTAAATTTTTCTAATCTCATGGATGTAATTTTTCACTATCTAAACTTTAATTATCTTATTTATATACAAAAAATATTTTTATAATTTTGAAAATTTTTAAATTTTTATAGGTTTTTAAAGAAATGTTTTGTGCTTATGCAATGTATGATGCAAATGATGCAAAAATAAGCACAAACCTCCCCCAAACTTGTTTTCAACAGTGTCCTCACTGTTGCCATCAGCTAAAGCTCAAAAACCTGTAAGCTTGGGAGGAATTTATTAGTGGGGGCAAAATATTTAAGTGAAGAACCTCCCCCAAACTTATTTTTGGCTCAAAATTTTGTAAAAATTTTATTTTCAAGAGCCCGATTATACCCCCCAAACTTGAGTTATGCAATGTTAATCTTTTGAAAATCATATGAGGGGGTCAAAAATCAGTGGTCGATGCCAAGCTTTGCAAAGACCGAATGTTAACACCAACCATTCAAAAATTTTATCAATGCAGTGCTCTGGTTGGTGGAAAAAGAAGTGGGGAAAGGTTAAGTGGTGGAAGAGAGAGTGTGTGCGTCTCATTTTGGAGAGACGATGCAATGATTGTGATGGATTACTCGCATTCTTTTTACAATTCAGAAGAAGGGATGGAGGTTCAATTTCATTGATTGGGAGATGATTCATCTCAACACCCGTGTCATTCAAAAATGCGAGTTCATCAGCGAAAATTTCCTCAAAAGTTCCATCTATACCCCGGTGAATAATGTCATCACAAAGTGCGGGGTGATCTTCAGACTCTAAGAACAGTTCATAATCAGTGTTAATTGTTGACCCGGACATCTCGGTGGAAGAGTCCGTATGTGTATGATACATAGTTGGGTCAAACAACAACGTATGAAAAGAGTCAAGATCGATATCAGGAGGATCATCAAATTCGCTGCTGTCGACATCCATTAAGTCGACAGAACAGACCTGAGCAGTAGGTTCGGAGGGTACACTTCCCAACTTGTAAATGTTCAGCTCAATTGACCTATTCCCGAAAGATAGGGTCATAGAACCGTTACGACAGTTGATAATAGCATTGGAAGTGGCCAAAAAGGGGCGACCTAAAATCACCGGAATTTGATTCCGTGGGTTCGCTACAGGTTGTGTATCAATTACAATAAAATCTACCGGGAATATAAATTCTCCGATTTTTATTAACACATCCTCCAGTTCTCCCCTAGGTTTGGTGATTGATCGGTCAGCCATCTGGAGAGTGCAATTGGTTGGCTTCAACTCTCCGATCCCTAATTGCTCATAGACTGAGTAAGGAAGCAAGTTAACACTAGCGCCAAGATCTAGTAGAGCACGGTTAATGTGTTTTTCCCCAATAGAAATGGAAATAGTAGGATATCCTGGATCCTTACGTTTCCTCGGTAATTGTTGGGGGAAAGCCGTGTCTATTGTTTTTTCCATAAAAATCTTCTTGGGCACTGGATTCTTCCTCTTCCTAGTTCACAAGTTCTTAAGAGTTTTCGCATAGGACGGAACTTGTTGGATGGCATCTAGGAGAGGGATGTTGGTGTTTACTTGCTTAAAAATGTTCATAATCTTCTCCATATGTGGACTCGGTGTGTTAGCCCTTAACCGATTAGGATAAGGTGCTTTAGCAATAAGCGCTGGGTCCATCATAGGAGAAGAAAGTGTTTGTGGAATCGATCCCATAATAGAAGTGGGGATCGTCCGTGGAGGGGTAAAAGAGGTGGGCTGTAGTGGCGAGCCTTTTGGGAAACGAAGAATAGGCTCGGAAGAAGGTGGGGTAGAAGAACTGGGGTAAGAAGTGTGTGTGTGAAGAAAGGTCTCAGCCGGGGTGTTATTGATTAATTTATCAGTATCATCAAACTCTTCCCCAAGGTGATGGTCAAGCACTCTTCCAGATCTCAACGTGATCTCATCCACATGATGTGAATAGCTAGGATTAGGTAAAGGTTGAGCTGGAAGTTTCCCTTTCTCTCTTGCACTCATTTCGGCTTTTAGTTGTGCAATTTGTTCTTCCATCGATTTGATGTTCTCATTTTGAGAGATAATGATCTTCATTACATTCTCAACGGAAGATTGCAAACTTGCCGTCCCTTGGATGGATTGTTTCATGAAAGTATCCAAGGTTTGTGCTAGTGCAGAGGTATTATCTGTACCGGTCAATTGCAAAGGACTAGACGGTGCAAAAGTGTTGGCCGGATTTTGGAAGTTTTGTACTTGAAAGGGGTGCTGACTCAATTGAAGTTGTGGGTGCTGTTGTGGTGAAGGGACCCTTTGGAAATTGTTTTGGGTTGGAACCGTGTTTTGAAATTGGGATTGGTTCCATTCAAAGTTAGGGTGATTCCTCCAACCCTGATCATATGTGGAGGAAGATGGATTGTTTCTAGGTCTTTGAAATGCGGCATTTGTATGCTCAGGACCTTGAAATGGACATTCTTCCGTCAAGTGAGACGGATCAGAACAGCATCCACATACAGTTTTGGAGAGTGATATTTGACTTAGGGCGGCTAAAAATTTGTTTTCCATAGTCTCGAGTTTCTTTTGCATAGCTGAAATGTCAGCTCTAACTCCTATGGAAATATCATTGCCATCCCTAGACGATTGACTCACACCCTCCCACTGTAAAGATTTTTCAGCGAAATCTTCTAGAAATTTCCAGGCTTCCCCATCATCTTTGGTCATAAAGTTGCCTTGACACATGGATTCAAGGGACTGTCTTGTGTAAGGAGTAATGCCCTCATAAATGATTCGGCAAAATTCCCATCTCGGGATGCCGTGATGTGGACATTGGACTAACAGATCCTTGAAACGTTCAAGACATTTTGAAAATGTTTCATTTGGAAGCTGGGTGAATTGATAGATTTCGCTACGGATTCGAGCTATTTTGTGATGTGGGTAGAATTTCTTAAGGAATGCTTTGACGAATTCGTCCCAATTTGAAATGGAATGTGCGGTAGTGTTATAAAGCCACTTCTCGGCTAAATCGCACAAGGTGAATGGGAGAAGACGAAGACGTAAAGCATCCACAGAAAGCTGTGAAGTACCCATCATTGCGCATACATTTTCAAATTTCGTGATAAACACGTATGCGTCTTCAGACTCGAGACCGTGGAATTTTGGTAGAAGGTTGATGTATTGGGGTTTTATTTGAAAATTTTCCCCGTTGGCTGGTGGTGTGGAAAGACATGTGGAAAGTGGGCCTCGTGTAGGATAACATCTCTCTTGGAAAGAAATGCGAGGTGGATTCTGCGCACCAACGGACGGTGGCAGAGTAGTGGAAAAGAAGTTCGATGGAGGTGGATCCATCGATGTGGGTGTGGTGGTGGGTAAAGAAAGGATAAGTGTAGAAATACCGACTTTAAGGTCGATCGGGGGACGCGGACAAAACAGGCACTAGAATCCTGTTGTCCAGCCTATCTTGCACTAAAAAGGGTTAGTACAAGTGGCAGCGTGAATTTATAATTAGGGGAAATGATGAATGCGGTGTTTTCTTTAAAAATTGATACGGATTTTTGAAAAATATGATGAAACAAAACAAATGCAACACACAAAACCCTAAAATCTAGTGGTCACCTAGGTCAAAGCTCTAGACCGCTCCTAACTGCCAAAAGACAAGTCGCGGGATAGAATCCTCCACTGCCTCTTTGTCCCCCTGTGGCCGGATAAGTGCCAGGTAAGTGGGAAGGAACCACCACTACAGTGGGCCTAATTAATAACCACTAGCCTTAGACACACTCGCCTTAGGCACCACAAGAAAACGCGGATAAGCAATGAATTACCCACGGCCTTCTCTTGTCCTAATTGAGCGCGACGGTCCTTAGAGTCATCTCTAGATATTTTTTAATTAATGAGGGTAAATGCGGATGCAAGTTTTGCGATTTTCGGGGCCTAGGAAGGGTAATGAAATCCCCACCTAATTTGGATTTGGCCGTGCCCCTTAAATTCCGTATTAATATGCAACAACCACAAGAATCAAAAACACGCACAAATTTTATTTTGCTTTTGCGGCGCTGCGATTATTTTGCAAAGAAACCTGCAAGAAATTGTTATTTGGAGCAGAGAAAGGAGGAGATAAGAAAGATAGAGACTTACAGAAAAAAATAGTACAGTGAACCCTCTACCCAGGTGCGGAACCGCCGCAAATAGAGCCTAACACCGCGGAAACGCGGCCGTATGTGCTGATCTCTGCATAAAAATTTCTGTCACTGTTCCACTTGAACTGCTTAGCTCTCTGGAATTTTCATAAAAATTTTATCCAAGCTCCAATGATTCCAGAATTCCTCGCATCAAATCACAACACACGTATTAGGGTTTGTACGAGTTTAGATCTAAAAATTATGATGGAATAAAATTTTCAACTCAAATTTCAAAATATGAACAATTAGCGCACTATCCCCGGCAACGGCGCCATTTGATTGTTAAGATTTCCAATTGTGTTTATCAAATCAAATAGTCCCCGGCAACGGCGCCATTTGATTGAATTGTTTTCCGTTTGTGTGTAAAAGTATCGAATCAAATAGTCCCCGGCAACGGCGCCATTTGATTGAAAAGAATTCTTGATGTGTGTAGTGTTCGAAAATTGTAAAGAAATCACAACCAAAAATTATTTGACCGCAATCAACTACGGTGTCGGATGTAGATTGTAAGTGAGTGCGGATCGTCCACAGGGAAAGTGTAATCGTTCGTCTTTTGAATTAGATGAATTGAAACTTTAATGAAAAGAAAACAAACAATTCAAGATTTGTAATTGAAGTTCAAGAATTAGAAATTACTAGATCTAAGAACAAGAAAAAGATAGAATCAAGAATTGATAGTTTGTTGATTTTTCCAAACCAAATCTCAAGAATCGAAATGAGGCTCGTAGGAATCGATCGGATTTATAGATGTGATGTAATCTTAGAATTACGTATTCTTATCCTTCGATGAATTGATACTAGATCGATGATGATCGATGAGAATTAGAGACTTCTTGTGAAACTAGGGTTTCATCTTATCTCTTGTTCTTTCATTGATATCATTCATATTCTAGCCTCTAGTAAATTCAAGAAACGATCGTAGATCCCTAATTTCGAGCGATCACAATCAAGAAAGCATCGCTACGAAACTAGGTCATTGATTCTTGAACTTGCTAGGGTTTACAAAACTCGTAGGACTTAAAATCGTATTAAGATTTGTTACATCATCATTCTACAATCGTCTCGACTCCTTTACGAGCGGAGTTTTACTCAAACATCACAACAAGAACAACAATTACAAATTGAGATCTAATCATGATGCAAGAATTAAAAGAAAGCAAGATTAAAGAATTTCACCTTTTATTTATATCAACAATTTCATTACATTCGCTCAAGAACTACAAGAGGAAGAATTCGATCGTCGACTTGGCTTCGCTCGTCTCCGTGGATCGCGGATCGGCTTGGATCACTTGCCCGATTGAAGATCGGCTCGGCTCCTAAAAGGTTGAAGGCTTCTCGCTTGATTTGGTACTCAAGATCTTGGATTTGGAGTGGAATTAGGGTTAGGGTTTCGCACAAGCCTTGTCACGAGACTTGTGGAAGAAAATGGTGTAGAATGAACAACATCATCCCTTAGATCTAGGTTCCTATTTATAGCCATCAAAACCCTAGATCTAGGATTTGAATTTTTAGTTTCCCTCCAAAAGTTTGTTAAATGAAATTCAAATTTCCCTCCAAAAGTTAGTTGAGTGAAATTCAAATTTCCCTCCAAAAGTTTGTTGAGGAAATTTGAATTTCCCTCCAAAAGTTTGTTGGATGAAATTCAAATTTCCCTCCAAAAGTTTGTTAGATGAAATTTGAATTTCCCTCCAAAAGTTTGTTGGATGAAATTTGAATTTCCCTCCAAAAGTTTGTTGGATGAAATTTGAATTTCCCTCCAAAAGTTTGTTGATGAAATTTGAATTTCCCTCCAAAAGTTAGTTAGAGGAGAAACTTCTAGATGTGATTAGTTAGGAGGGAGCTTCTAGAAGAGGATTAGTTTGGAGCTAATTAGGATTAGCCTTCTTAATCTTCTTTGCTGATCTGGCAGTATCTTCGAGGGAATTATGGAACTCTACATATCAGAAATCACTGTGGGCCCTGAGAGAAGAATTCTGCAGTAAAATTGCACTGCTGACGTGGCATAAGAGGCGCGGATCCGCGGCACATGCAAGCTCCTGCCGCGGATCCGCAGCTTCATGTGGGCTTTGGGCTTTGCCCTTTCTGGTACAGTCTTGGGCTATTGTATGGGTATTTGTTTGATATATAGAATTGCATAATTCCTTCTGAAATGCTACCAGATCTGAAATGATTGAATTGGCTTAATGTTGATCAGCTCTTGGGTTTTTCTTCCGTATTTTCCTGCACAGACTCAAGACAAGTGTTGCGCAAATACAGAAATGATGCGATATCATGAAATGCGGTTAATTTCCCTTAAAGTGTCGGTTTAAAAGTCTAACACATGCAATCTCATATTTTGTGACAGATTTGCTAATATGTAGAATATGAATGCCGAACACTTCTAAATGTATGCAAATGTTACGGAAATTGCCGGCTAAAATATACAATATTTTCGACTGATCAGGATCGTCGGCCCTTTCCTCGTCAAATGAGGTGCGGGATATATCATATATATCACTGTGCAAAACAGAAACTATAAAAGCAATCAAAAGACAAACCGAGAGTTGTAGCATCTGCCAGTTATTGCTAAAGGAGTCATCCCGGTGAAGGGATCTCGGTCCTTTCCTTATCGAATAAGGTGCAGGATGTTCTACAAGGAACAACGCGATGCAAAGCAAGAACTGTAGCTACCTGTTTTATTTTGAAATTCGATTCCACAACATCTTAGGTTTCTTTTCTTTCATTAATCACATTAATAAAGTCCCATCATTTAAATTTACCTAAACATCACAGATAAATATGACGTACACTTATGCCATCCGCATTCGCCTCGATGTCCCTTCGTGCACCGTTAGGTTAGGTAACTAACGGCAGAGCGGGGTAGGGCTAGCGCGGGTGTAAAACATAAGTAACGTCTATATGATATATCATATATACTATATATAGTATCTATCACAGAACATCACATGATCACATCACAGATATCGCAGCAGAAGAATCATATGAAATATTGGATATACTAGGACGTCCGTGTTTTCAATACGAGCCAGTATAAAACACGGATTCCACGGTCATGATGAATAGCCAATCCCACACCCCTAGACCCCTACGAGAGCGGCAAGCAACCCTACCAATTCTAGGGTTAGAAGACCCAGACTCGACTCCTCGAGTTGGTCTCCCACTGGACCCTAGAACCCGGTTATTTGTGCTCCCCTCCTTAGGTCTATCCTAATGCGGAAAAGTAAATAATATACAAAAGGTGACAACTTCCGCAACCTGGAAGTGCCCCAATAAAAGAATATTACATACAAGTTTTTACATGAATGAAAATGAAAAACACTCATCTCACATAAAAACCCCCGGCTATTCAAACACGACGATCCAATATAACATATCCAGCAACACATAACATCGCATGTCATAAACGTAAGTAAATATGCGCATCCCAATTGTCGTTGACATATAGCAACGAAACCGGCGATATCATATATTACACTTACGGTCACAGAAAAGAAAGTGTAAAACTACAACAGTTGGAATCCGCAACCTTCTTAGACATCGCATGCCTAACCATCTGAATATCTTAGACATCACATGCCTAACAATTATAAACCCCGCATTTTAGTCTCATTTATCGAAAACTCTTTTCAATATCAAGTCGGGCAATTCAACAAGATTCCCGACATCCTGATCGAATGCTCGTCGCAAACTTTAGCAGACGGCCGCACCCCCGACGCCGTCGACGAAGTGCACCAAGGCGGAACACCGCTGCCGCGAGCACCCGAACGGATGCTTTCGGCGACGGGGTTCTCCTACAGTCACTTGGTCGGGGCTATGGGGCGTGGCTATCTATTAAGTTTACCGGCGAGTATCCGCGTACGCTACGTGATTGCGATGGACTTTTGATCGCATCAAAATTCCGTGGCAACCGATCAAGTGAGACTAAAGTGCTATGTTAATAACATTCAAATCAGTTATCTCATAACTGCTTGTGGATTCCAAGTATTGTATCACATTTCGGATAAATAGAAAATGTTAAACTTTCCGATCGAACAATCGAACACCCAAGTTTTCCCGAAACAGCTCAACACATGAAATAAGTTTAAAAACATTCACTTCGTGCCTCAGTACCAACGGTCCAGCCGTAGAAGGGTTAAGCCAACGCCTCACATGTGGCACGCCGTACTGCCCCAAACCCGAAGGTTCAAAGGGCAGTTCAAGACGGTCACATAATCGAGTTAAGGTTTGTTGTCTTCTAGAGAGACCATCGCGTTACTTGCACTACTTAGAACGCGTTAAACTACGGAAAAATCCAACAATTGGAAATTTCCCAGCAGGGGAAAAAGTGGGTATTTATATCCGATCGAACCTTTTTAACATATTCTAAAATTATCTGGAAAAGCACACAGACAAAATTAGACGATCCGATCGAAACACCGAGTCCCCAATACAACCCAGAAAACTCAACTCTTGAGTTCAGATTAAAAATTCCCAGGAAAACCAGCACTGCAAAATAAGAATTACTGTGTAAAATTCTTTCAACAAGGAGACCTTTCGGCCGCGGAACCGCCGCACAAGCCATGCTTGTGCCGCGGAACCGCGGTGGTTTGATGGATTTAGGCCATCGAATTTCACAGTAACTCTTACAATCTCCTGCTGAATTTTCTGCATATTTTTAATCCTCAAAAATCCCCGATTTCAAAAAATGTACAGAGAGCATATTTGTGTTAGGGTTTCGGTTCGATCGGCCTTCTAACTCCGTCTACGTATCGCCTAAGGCTCTATCTAGGCTCTGATACCACTGTAGGGTTCCTAGGCACACTAATAAGGTCTCACAAGGTATCAACCTTGCCAATTTCAAATTTTACAAGTGCCGAGAAACCCTAATACGGATCGTTAACTAGATTTTTAGGCGAAACATGCAACTAGTTAACAACTTAACTAAGTGAACGGAAATACAACCTTTGTAGATCCGGTCCTCCACCTCCATAGCTCCATGATGAAGTCTCCTTGCTGTCCAAATCGAATCCCGGGCTCTAGCGTCGGCTTCATCGGAGAAATGGGCGGGCTTGGTCGTCGGCTTCGATGCCGAAGATGATCTACGTCGAGGCAACACAAGATCAAGCTCCAACTTCACCAAGTCATGAAACTTGTGAAGAAAACACCCTATACTACTTGGCAAGTGGTAGAGGATGAAGAAATAGGAAGTGGGTTCACTTTAGAATTGGATTTCTCACTCTTTTTCTCAAGTTTCCATTGATGGAGGCAAGCTTTCTTCATTGTTGAAGAAGGAGAAGAAGAAGAAGATCATATAATAAGTATTATCTCAAATAGAAAATAAAAGGAATACTTATCATATAGCAACCATGGTCAAGTGTAGAGAATGAACTAGGGTTAAGTGGAATGGTTAGGGTTAAGCATGAAAACAAAAAAGGTCACTTAGTCAAAGTTTCATGAAGCTTCACTAGCAAACAAAGAAAGCCTCCATTCATTTATTTTGCAAAAATAAATAAACAAAATAAATGAATAAGTAAATCAAAACCCTAACCATTACACAACCATGGTTTAATCATACACTTAACAAAGTATGCATGTATCATCAAACATGATACAAACAAGTGCACAAAAATATATCACATATACAATGTGCACATCAAGTGATAAAATCCTTTTAAAGTGAACCTATACTAGTTAATGCAAAGTAATATATCAAATATATAATTATACATTAAATCATTAAATCAACACTTGATTTAACGATCCGGTCATATCGCATATGACCGACTAATATCCAATGTATCGGCTTATCGAATCAATCCTCGATTCGATAACTAGGTTATATCGCATACAACCAATCGATACATTTATCGCGAGAATAGAATACGGTATCACATACACGCATTATTCTCAGTCTCGCACATATCTCATATGCGCTCCTATTTCGTTTCGCTTGAGCCAGGAAACCTCTGTGTAGGACTCTAAAGACTCGTCAATACGCCGGCAGCAGGTGATGATCATATCAAACACCCACAAGCCGCAAGCGGTCTGCTAAACGTAACGGCCACCCGGGTATTGAGCGATCAGAAGATCGACGAGCAAGCCCGCTTACACTCCTGTGAATCCAACCAGTAACACTTACCGTACAGTCCGATCTCGTCGTCTGATATGTCGCATATCTCGCCTAGGGGTGGTAAACGTCAGACCCCAATAGCTCGATAAGTCGTGTCGATATGAGGTCTATAACAGTTTGAGAAACTACTGGTAACACTTACCAGTAAATCTCAGCAACCCTGGCCAGGGATTTCCGGTTATAGCCAATCAAACACAGCGCAACATCAACTCCCTATACCGGGAGAGACGAATCCCCTCCTATCGCTCATTGCCTCCATGTGACTCGGGACTGTACCCAAAAACCACCGTTTTGCACGCCCTCTTGGATGTGGTAAGGTGGAAATCAAA
This sequence comes from Agapanthus africanus, assembly GCA_030015575.1. NCBI lineage: Eukaryota > Viridiplantae > Streptophyta > Magnoliopsida > Asparagales > Amaryllidaceae > Agapanthus > Agapanthus africanus. Next base: position 384,599,387 of record CM057350.1, read on the forward strand.
GCACAGTGGGAACCACACAAGACTCTATGACGATCTCGGGTCAACAGACTACTCTGTACCAGTGTCACCAGAGAACTGCCATCTGACGTAAGGTATAATACCATCTGGGAGTTCTCGGCGAGTCCGTCCAGTGCACCCAGTCTCCACTGAGCACCCGTATATCATCTATGATGTCAAACACCAATGGATATAGGATCATCCATCGCCCATCTGTATGGGTCGAGAAGGTATACGCTAGTCTACTCTGGTATATCGATGCCCCGTCTCGATACACCCACGACTAGGGACCTTGAAGGATGTACTTATGGACTACCATGTCCCCACTAGTATGATCTGCATCATAGTCCAGGTAGTCAAGTACACATCCTAAGGGCTTTACCAACATGTAACAGAGAGACAATCAATGTACACGTTAAGGTAAAGAGTAACCAGATAGCATACTATCATGTCGAGCAAGAAAGTCCTCCCTATATATGTCCCAGCATCCACTACAATATACATCCTATGTACAGTAATGGCCTCTAGGGCATACATATAACTAACAACAGTGACAATATCCGTACAGTCCGGTCTGTTCGTCTAAGAGTATCGCATATCGGGTCTAGGGGGTGGATAAAGTCAGACCCCTACTAACACGATAATTCGTGTCGGTATGAAGCCCATCACCACTTGAGAAACTACTGATCCGAATCAGTAATTCTCGATTACCTTAGCCAAGGATTTCTGATAATGGCCACCCGTGCACTGTGCGACATCAACCCCCAATACCGGGAGAGACGAATCCCTGACGATCCACTCACTGCCTCCATGTGGCTCGGGACTATACCCAACTAAAACCTATTTGCACGACTCCTTTGAGCCGTGGTAGGGTAGTAATCAAAGCACAGTGGGAACTCACACCAGACAAATGAAGATCTCAGGTCGACAGACTAACCTGTACACATGTCACCTGGGAACTGCTATCTGACAATAGGTATAATACCAACTAGCAGGTTCTCGGCGAGTCCGATCCGATGTACTCATAACCGAATGAGCACCTGTATACATCTTAGGTGAACTAACTGACACCAGTAGCTTGTGAGACCGGCCACCGCCCCTCGTCGGGGTCTCAAACTGTATACACTAGTCTACTCTGGAGTATCGATGTCCAGTCTCGAAACTCCCACAACTAGGGACACATTAAGGATGTGCTTATAGACCCCAGCTCCCACGTATATGATCGCCATCATACTGCTGGCTCTATCTGTTAGTTATATGTATGCCCTAGAGGCCATTACTGTACATTGGATGTATATTGTAGTGGATGCTGGGACATATATAGGTAGGACTTTCTTGCTCGACATGGTAGTACGCTATCTGGTTACTCTTTATCTTAACATGTATACTTGCTGTCTCTCTATTACATGTTGATAAAGCCCTTAGGATGTGTACTCGACTTTCAGGACTATGATGTAGATCATACTAGTGGGGCGTGGGTAGTCCATGAGTACATCCTTCAATGTTCCTAGTCGTGGGAATATCGAGATGGGGCATCGATATTCCAGAGTAGACTAGCGTATATCTTCTCGACCCATGTGATGGGTGATGGATGATCCCATATCCATTGGTGTTTGACATCAGAAATGGTATGCGGATGCTCGGTGGAGACTGGGTACACTGAACGGACTCGCCGAGAACTCCCAGATGGTATTATACCTCACGTCAGATGGCAGTTCTCTGATGACACTGGTACAGCTTAGTCTGTTGACCCAAGATCGTCATAGAGTCTTGTGTGTCTCCCACTGTTCTTTGATTTCCACCCTACCACGGCTCTACTGAGTCATGCAAACAGGTGGTTTTTGGGTACAGTCCCGATTCACATGGAGGCAATGAGCGATAGGAGGGGATTCGTCTCTCCCGGTATTGGGGGTTGATGTTGCGCTATGCTCGACTGGCCATAACTGGAAATTCCTGGCCAGGGTTGCAGTGATTTGCTGGTAAGAGTTATCAGTAGTTTCACGCTTGTTATGGACCTTACATCGGCATGATTTATCAAGCTACTGGGGTCTGACGTTTACCACCCCTAGGCGAGATATGCGACATATCAGACGAACAGACCGGACTGTACGGTAAGTGTTGCTGGCTGGATTCACAGGAGTGTGAGCGGGCTTGCTCGTTGATCTTCTGATCGCTCAATACCCGGGTGGCCATTACGTTTAGCAGACCGCTTGCGGCTTGTGGGTGTTTGATATGATCATCGCCTACTGCCGGCGTATTGACGAGTCTTTAGAGTCCTACACAGAGGTTTCCTGGTTCAAGCGAAACGAAATAGGAGCGCATATGAGATATGTGCGGGACCGAGAATAATACCGGTATGTGATACTGAATTCTATTCTCGCGATTTGTATCATCGGACGGTTATATAAGATATAGTCGGGTTACCGAATCAAATGTTGATTCGATATATTGATACACTTGATATTAGTCGGTTATATGCAGTATGACCGGATCATTAAATCAAGTGTTGATTTAATGATTTAATGTATAATTATATATTTGATATATTACTTTACATTAACTAGTATTGGTTCACTTAAGATTATTTTTTCTTACTAGTTTGTATCATGTTTGATGATACATACAAACTTGGATGTGTATGCTTTAAACAATGTTTAGTTAATGGTTAGGGTTTTATTTTTTTTTTTTATTTTGTAAAAACAAAATGGTGGCTTTTTTCTTTCTTTGCTTTAAGCTTCATGAAGCTTCTTAGCATTTTTCAAAATCTTAACCATTTTGTCTTTATGCTTTGACCTAACCATCACCTAAACTATGGTTTGCTCTCTACATGAGTTAACTTCACCCATGGTTGCAATATGAGAAGACTTCACTTGATTTATTTTTGGAGATAATTCATTTTTCTTTCTTCTTCTTCTTCATCTTCTTCAAGTGAAGAAAACTATTCTTGCAAAATTTCCAAGTGATGAAATCAAGTGAGAAATCCAAATCCAAAGTGAACCCACTTCCTATTTCTTCATCCTCTACCACTTGCCATGTTGTATAGAGTGTTATCTTCACAAGTTTCATGACCTAGTGAAGATGGAGCTTGGGTTTGAGTTGCCTCGACATAGATCATCTTCGGCATCGAAGTCAACGACCTAGCCCGATCATTTCTCCGACGAAACCATCGCTAGAGTCCGGTATTCCGATGATCGCAGTGAAGGGACGTCGTCATGGAGCTTTGGAAGTGGAGGACCGGATCTACAAAGGTTGTAGTCCCTTTCACTTTTAGTTAAAGTTGTTAACTTGCTAGTTTTTCGCCTTACCTCTAGTAATGATCTTGCATTAGGGTTTCTCGGCACATAAATTTTTGAATTTGGCATGGTTGATCAGTTGTAGAACCTCATGGGTGTGCCTAGGAACCCTACAGTGGTATCAGAGCCTAGCTAGAGCTTTAGGCGATGAGTAGACGATGTTAGAAATCCGATCGAACCCCGAAACCCTAAACTTGACCCCTCTCTGTACATTTTCTGGAACTGTGGATTTTTCCTAATTAAAAATTCTCAGAAAATAGAGCAGGAAATTCTAAGAAATACTGCAGAAAACGACACCCTATCTCTACAGTAGCGCCGCGGAACCGCGGCCTAACCCTACTTATTGCGGCGGTTCCGCGGCCGTATGTGATGATTGGGGACTCTATTTTCTACAGTAATAACAGTAGACGTTTCCTGTGTTTTCTGGGAAGTTTTAATCTATACTCAACAGTTGAGTTTTCTGGGTTGTTTTAGGGACTCGATAATTCGATCGGATTGTTTAACTTTGTCTATGTGTTTTTCCGGGTTATTTTAGAACATGTTAAAAAGTTCGACCGGATATAAATACCCAATTTTTCCCCTGCCGGGAAATTTCCAACTGTTGGATTTTTCCATAGTTTGAGAACATTCTAAGTAGTGCAAGTAACGCGATAGACCCTCTAGAAGACAACAAACCTTAACTCGATTATGTGACTGTTTTGAACTGCCCTTTGAACCTTAGGGTTTGGGGCAGTACGGCGTGCCACATGTGAGGCGTTGGCTTGACCCTTCTACGGCTGGACCGTTGGTACTGTGGCATGAAGTGAATGTTTTTAAACTTATTTCATGTGTTGAGCTGTTTCGGGAAAACTTGGGTGTTTGATTGTTCGATCGGAAAGTTTAACATTTTCTATTTATCTGGAATGCGATACAATATTTGGAATCCACAAGTAGTTATGAGATAACTGATTTGGATGTTATAAATCTAGCAGTTTAGTCTCACTTGATCGGTTGCCACGGAATTTTGATGTGATCAAAAGTCCGTCGTAATCACGTAGCGTACGCGGATACTCGCCGGGTAAACTTAATACACAGCCACGCCCCATAGCCCCGACCAAGTGACTGTAGAAGAACCCCGTCGCCGAAAGCATCCGTTCGGGTGCTCGCGGCAGCGGTGTTCCGCCTTGATGCACTTCGTCGACGGCATCGGGGGTGCGGCCATCTACTAAAGTTTGCGACGAGCATTCGATCAGGATGTCGGAAATCTTGTTGAATTGCCCGACTTGATATTGAAAAGAGTTTTCGATAATGAGACTAAGATGCGGGGTTTATAATTGTTAGGCATGCGATGTCTAAGGAATTCATTTGGTTAGGCATGCGATGTCTAAAGGGGTTGCGGATTCCAACTGTTGTAGTTTTACACTTTCTTTTCTGTGACCGTAAGTGTAGTATGTAGTTGTATCACCGGTTTTCGTTGCTATACGTCGACGACAATCGGTGTATGCATACTTACTTACGTTGATGACATGTGATGTTATGTGTTGCTGGATATGTTATATTGGATCGTCGTGTTTGAATAGCCGGGGGGTTTTTTATGTGAGATGAGTGTTTTTCATTTTCATTCATGTAAAAACTTGTATGTAATATTCTTTTATTGGGGCACTTCCAGGTTGCGGAAGATGTCACCGTTGATGTATATTATTTACTTTTCCGTATTAGGATAGACCCAAGGAGGGGAGCACAAGTAACCGGGTTCTAGGGTCCAGTAGGAGAGCATCTCGAGGAGTCGAGTCCGGGTCTCCTAACCCTAGAATTGGTAGGGTTGCTTGCCGCTCTCGTAGGGGTCTAGGGGTGTGGGATTGGCTATTCATCACGACCGTGGAATCCGTGTTTTATACAGGCTCAAAATAAAACACGGACGTCCTAGTATATCCAATATTTCATATGATATTTTCTGCTGCGTTATCTGTGATGTGATCATGTGATTTGTTCAGATAGATATTGTATATAGTATATATGATATATTATATAGACGTTGCTTATGTTTTACACCCGCGCTAGTGTAACGTCTTCAAAATAATAAAATATGATTTTTGGGAAATTTTATAATTTAATATTATTTTAATGAATATTTTAATATTCTGGTATAATTAAATACAGATAAATGGGGAAAAATTATGGAAAATTCTAAAATAAGGTATTTTAAGGAATTGCCTCGTTTTCTGTGCATGCCCCCATTTCCTCTAGTTTTGACCCTGAGTATGTCTAGTTTTGACTGATTCCATCTAGGGTGAAATCTGGGTTGATTTTCCTATGTTGGTGTATAATTTGGGACTTGTTTTAGCATGGATTTTGGTATTTGGTGATTCATTCCTGTCGGGTGGCGTTTGGACGTCAACGACAAGTGGATTTTGATTGTGTTTACATGCGAGTCGATGGGTTTTTACCTATGCGGGTAGCGTGTGCTATTTTGGTTTCCGATGTGATTTTCATGTGCTTTAGCATTGTGATATACTTGTAGGTACCCCGCGTGATGTTGAGGCAAAGGAGGTGAAGATAGCGACATCGGCTTTGGCACACGAGAAGCAAGGTGAGTAGATTTATATCTACGGGGAGAAGTCGAGTGGATGGCGTATAGCACCCCCGCAGTCCGTGGTGATGTATACGAATACGTATACACACGAATATTTATTATGTGTTGTTTAGGGTTATTGATGGTAATAATGATATTTTGATGATAAGAATATATTGGTTTAGTATAGTGCGAACCCTAGAGTAGTGGTTGCACTCACACATACATTTACACACATACTTGCATTCATTCTTTCATTTATTAGAGTGCATATGATGGTGCGTATATCTACACATGGGTATGGGACTATGTGTTTATATACGGGATTGGAGGATGATACGTGGTTTGAGATGATACTTGATGTGAGGCCGTGAGATCGGCGATGTGACATAGTTTGCCTTTGAGGTGCGATATGATAGTTTTAGCGGGCCTTTGGACATGTGCTTTACCCGCATTCATATTTTATAGATGGTGTCGATTTGTACTAGACTTACAGTAGTACCCCAGATTGTGTGATCTGATGATAAGTGATACCTGATATGTGATGAGATAGTGTGATATTGACCCTTACCCAGCTATTGGGATGCCGTACGACGATTTACCGTACGAGCCGATATTGATGATAGATCCGCACTCATGACTCGAGGATATCATACGATATGTTATTGAGGCGAGATCACCGACTATCATATCTATATTTATATATTGACTCAGATTAGGTGGTTTCACACCCCTCCTGTCTATATTATTTAGTAGACATTAGACTAGACCGAGTCATACCTATTTCAAAACTAACGAATCGGGGATATTTTAAAGATAAGCAGAAGGGTTATACGGATATTTTCAAATGATGCATCTTTTCTTAAAACACCGTAGCCCTTACTTTACCAAAAGCCCTGATTCGTCTTATTTCGAAAGGCAAGGTTGCATGACATATCTATTGGGGCAGGTTCTGTACTTTTGCGTTGATCATTCGTTTCCGCATATTCCTGCTATTTGCATTGCATCGCTTGTATTGTTGTGACATTCAGTCATGCTGCTAGGACACCAGCACCATTATCGATGATGTATATGTTCCACGTACACTTGTTGCCGGCTCACACACTCATTATCGATAATTGCCATGTCACTACACTATAGTACTATTGCATTCATGATATGATTCTGGCATGGCATATTGTACACTTATACCTGTACACATATATAGATGATTCTAGCTTGATTGGGGATTTGGGAACCGCAAGATACTCTTTAAAAACCCGGTTACCCTTGATATGATATTTCAGTGCGTCCACCATGTGTTTTCTCGGTGCTGAGAGCGATATGTGTAACCCGAATCGAGGCGTGGATGAGCCGATTGCGGGTACATGGTGGACCCGGTATGGTTCCCCTCGGCAAGATGATCGATGAGCTTTGCCGATTGAGCCTGGAGGCGGGCGAGTACCTACCGGTGATTGGTTGGACCTGGCGGTTATCCGGAGGATACTGACCAGAGTCGATGGATAGATTTGGGCGTCCTGCCGGGGCCAAAGGCCGATACCGCAGACAGAGCCCGCGGGCCGATCCGGACTGACGGAGCCCGATATATGAGGATTTACGTGCCAATGCTGGGCACAGTTTTCATGATGTTTTCGAGTGCCGATGCTGGGCACTCCGGTTCCATGATTTTGACGTGTCGCGAGGGACACGGGTGGGTTATATCCTCATATTTCCATGCACAGGTTTCATGATATTTACTTGCATGATGGTTATTGTCATTGGGTGACGAGTGGACGGGATCCACGTGTGTGCAGATTTGATTACATTGATCATACCTCATATTCATGACATGCTATTACCTGAGGCACTAGCACGAGCACTTGGCACTACACTCATGTATAGAGATTACATTGCCAGTTTAGCATGCTTCAGCTTTATTCATATTGAGGTTTATTTATATCTGATCGTATTGACCTAGGATGGGTCATGCATTCGATCTCTGCTTGTAGATATTTTCTATTCACGAGTTGGAAACTCACCCCCGTTGTGCCCCAGTCCTTGCAGGTTTTTGCCGTACAGATTCCATAGCGGCATTTCTGGCACACTGCTTCCTTATGGGTGACTTGCTTGGATAGGTGGGTTCTTTTGTATCAGAACCGCCATTGTTCATGTATCATTTATTGTATCTAGAATTTCCATCAACCAAAACTTGTATATTGTTTCAGACTTAGAAAACAGTGTTGTTTTATTTCGACCTTAGAGTCGCGCTAGTAGTATTACGGTTTTCTGGCTGTTTGAGTTTCTTTTTTTTTGGGTTTTGATCCTCACCCTTTGGCGTTGTATATTATTATTGCTTGCGTGGTTGTGACCGTCGTTGGACGAAGAGCTAGCTCCCGCTTGGGGATGCCTTTTATCATTTCATATATATTATTCTTGTTGTACCCCGTTCGGGGCCAGTTTTTACAAAGGAAACTCTGCCGAAATTTTCAGGAAAGGTTACACATTTTAAAAAATGCATATTCGGCTTAGTTATTTAAAAACTTTGATTTCCAAACATGATTTCCTTACTTTTCAAAAACAGTTTTCCTTATTTACTCTTAAAATGGTTTTAGATTGCTGGGCTTTTGGCTTACTTGGATCAGATGGGGTCCTATAGACTTCATATGGTTCAAGGGCCAGTCACGTGCTCTTTCGGGTTGTGACAAAGTTGGTATCAGAGCGCTAGGTTGACCTTGGTTCGAGTCTAAGTTTGACTATGTGGAGCCTAGGGCGTTACTTATATACGGAACTTAGGCTTGACCTTACGGAACTTAGACTTGGTCGAGGGGGTATTAGACCCGAACTTTCGTCGTGTAGGATGACCCTTGGTTGATGGAATAGGTGACTAAAGTAGAGTGACGTACCGTGGGTATGTTCTGCGGCATACTTACGACACGCCACTCCGCTTAAGAAACCTTAGGTTGTACATTTCCTTGCATTGTGTCATATTCCTTCCTATGATCTATCTTCATCGATACTGGTTATGGTTTTGCTGCCGCGATTGCACGGGCAGAGTGAGCTACGGCTCGAGTTGTCAGCATGAGCTCGTCGGGGACGAGGGCTGACCGGGGCGTGATTCCAGAGACATACGGTTGCATTGAGGCTTCGTATTTTGTGTTTCCGCACTATGGGCGTTTGACAGATCGCTGCTGTGAGATTTCTAGGATGTACCGGACGGTACCAGAGGATTGAGCCACTGATAGAGGCCAGCCAGGATGTGATGACCGTTGATGTATCGCTTATTCATGATGGTTGAGGCGCTGCTTAGCGTACCGACGAATGAGCCAGTTGTTGCTGCGAGTGATGAGATATCGCCCAGATGATTGGAGCTACTGCAGCATGAGCATATTCTTAGAGATGTGATAGTGAGTCGCTAGTCACCGAGGATTAATGACTAGGACATGTGGTTCGTTCGCTTACCCCGATGCGAGGTCATCAGATAGATTGATTCCAGCTAGAGGCGACTTCACGCAGATTCGTCGAGAGTCGATTGAGACGATCGAAGGTCAGGAACCCATTTTCCAAGTTTAAAGTATACGGAAAGACATGCAGGTGATTCTATGGACCCTCTAGAAGAATGAAACCCTAACTCGACTTAATGACCGTGTGAAAGCCTTTGAACCTTAGGGTTTGCGGCAGTTCCTCGGCGCCATTAGTGAGGCTTGGGTTTGCCCTTCTACGGCTGGACCACCGACGCTGTGGCATGTACTCGATACTATTAAACTGTACCCGAGATGTTGAGCTCTTGGGGGATTGTGAGGTTCTGACGAGTCGATCGGATGATTCGACATCATTCGGATATCATGTGATGGGACACTGCTTGGGAGACTCCAGATACGAGCATAGCCGTCGGAGCGCAGTCTGTGTAGCCATGATGAGATGAGTCCGAATCAGTCGATAGTGGAGCAAGGTGGAGTAAAGAGTTTGCACGAGATTTCGACGAGATGACGTTCCACTCCGCTGACATCAGAGATGCGATATGCACGCTGAGGACGTGTTCGGCTAGATATCTTCTACTGAGTGATGAAGATACTGAGTTCGTGATTTCGAGTCCGTGTTAGAGACTTCGGGTGGACCGTAGCCGAGGACATTGCAGTGTGCAGATAAAGGCGCGACGTCGAATGGTCGATGATACAGACAAGCGGGACGAGAAGTTCGTGCAAGAGGCAGGAGAGCTGTTACTACACCCCGTTAAGATTAAAGGCCGGACATGCATACAGAGGCGCAGAGATGCGACCAGCTTCCGAGGAGATGTTGTACTAAGGACGCAGAGGTCCAGAGAGCGAGAAAAGATTACGCCAGAGTACCAGCCTCCTTACAGTTTGGCTTAGGCAAGATCAGAAGAGACCTTGAGTAGGATTCCTTCCAGTACACTGCTGCAATAAGAGTTGCACCCAGGATCGGATGTGTGATATGCATTCAGAGGACCCGAGGTCGGCGCCAGAGATGTGCTGCTTTACGAGCGGTCGTGAGAATTGACCGAGAGATGACCAGGGAAGCGCAAGAACGGAATCGTTCCTGTCAGCACACCTGACCGGGCCGATGAGCCGATGGATTGCGAGTTGGTAATCTACAGGAAAGATCAGGAACCAGAGGCAGAGGACGCCAGCCGCGAGCAAGAGGCAAGTAGATATCTTGCGCCGCTAGCATCGGATGTACCGGTACCTTCTCGACCCTGAAGGAGGGTATACCGACGACGGTAATTATGATTTGTGATTTTGTGATTTGATTATCACGTATCCGTTGCTTTGGATTTCGGTATTTTGGGCGATCTATTCGTATGATTTAGTCTTGATGACTGAGTTTCATGATATTTGATTTTGTGCACCATGGTTGCACCTACTGGGTATTTATACCTTGTACATAGTTATTACTCTTGAGCTGTTGATTGCGATTTCATGCCTATTTTATGCTGGTGATTTGATTTACGCTTCCAGCAGAGTTTCATGTAATTTTAGTGTTTTGATTTTGCACTCGGTATAGCTTATATGTGCTTGTAGTGCATCGATATGTGTTTTGTGCCCGCAGCTGCACACGTTTATGATTTTCTTCATATCTGGATACACTTGGTGTTGCTGCTTACGTATTTGAGTTATTGCTTGGTATTTGTGCATAGGATGCACCAGTTCTATACTTCGTGCATTTGTCGCACCAGTTTTATGTTTCTTGCGTTTATCGCATCAGATTTATATTTCGTGCCTTTGTTGCACCGGATTTATATTTTGTGCATTACGATTGCACCTGACTTCGATTTGATGCCTTTCGGTATGTCGATTTTGATTGTGATATTGATGTGGATTCTTGCACTCCGTGCTTTTGACTGGACTTACGCATATTCGACGTTGCTATTGGATTTTGTGATTCCGTGCATATTGAGTGCGCAGGGTTTAGATTTTCATTCGTGCACGATGGATGCACCGATTTGGATTTCCGCGCATGTTGGGCGCATGTTTTGAGATACGATTTTGGTGCACACCCGATGCACTAAATCGAGATTTCTTCGTGCATGTCAGATGCACCGGGTTTTTGGCTGTCAGGCACACACGTTGCCTATGACAGATGCTTCGTGAACACCCGTTGCACCTAGATGCTGTTATGTGCATCTGTTTAGCACATATATGGATTTTGATTCCCGTGCGCACCAGATGCACAGGGTGGGTTATGTATATTTTTGAGATTTATTCCTTTTGGAACAGTACATTTTTATGATATTGGATATTATTTTCTTACTGAGCAGGACTAGTCAGAGGACAGTACCTGGATATTTTTTTTTTTTTTGCATGCATCGATAGTTATCGAAGGGATTTCCAAAGAGCGAGCTATAGTCTCAGTATATACCTACGTGTCCGATATGACACGAAACGTTTTTTAAAAAAACAAGGAAACCCTTCTGATTGTTTTCAAAACGGCGGAACGTGCTTATTAAACAAAGGATATATATATATACATATATAGTTACTTTCTTATGAAAAACGTCCGCCACTGTGCAGTGTTATGCGCATCGCACAGCGACTTAAAAAGGATTTGGCATGCTTTTACATCAGCTATTCACATGTATAGATTGGATGTCTGCATGTGTAGTTCTGATCCATATCATATCGGTTTTGTATTGGATTTGATATTGTGTCCTTACCTTGACTCCGATGATTGCGGGATGCTTGATGGAGCGTTGTTTTTGAGTTATCTGCTCAGTACTCATGCGCATGCATTGCGCTGTGATGTTTTATGTGTTGATGATTTCGGAGCCCCGACGACTTGGAATTCGTATCGAAATGTTTTAGAATTTGGGGTTTTAAATTTAAATTCGGGGACCGAATTTCTTTAAGGGGGGTAGATTGTAACGTCTTCAAAATAATAAAATATGATTTTTGGGAAATTTTATAATTTAATATTATTTTAATGAATATTTTAATATTCTGGTATAATTAAATACAGATAAATGGGGAAAAATTATGGAAAATTCTAAAATAAGGTATTTTAAGGAATTGCCTCGTTTTCTGTGCATGCCCCCATTTCCTCTAGTTTTGACCCTGAGTATGTCTAGTTTTGACTGATTCCATCTAGGGTGAAATCTGGGTTGATTTTCCTATGTTGGTGTATAATTTGGGACTTGTTTTAGCATGGATTTTGGTATTTGGTGATTCATTCCTGTCGGGTGGCGTTTGGACGTCAACGACAAGTGGATTTTGATTGTGTTTACATGCGAGTCGATGGGTTTTTACCTATGCGGGTAGCGTGTGCTATTTTGGTTTCCGATGTGATTTTCATGTGCTTTAGCATTGTGATATACTTGTAGGTACCCCGCGTGATGTTGAGGCAAAGGAGGTGAAGATAGCGACATCGGCTTTGGCACACGAGAAGCAAGGTGAATAGATTTATATCTACGGGGAGAAGTCGGGTGGATGGCGTATAGCACCCCCGCAGTCCGTGGTGATGTATACGAATACGTATACACACGAATATTTATTATGTGTTGTTTAGGGTTATTGATGGTAATAATGATATTTTGATGATAAGAATATATTGGTTTAGTATAGTGCGAACCCTAGAGTAGTGGTTGCACTCACACATACATTTACACACATACTTGCATTCATTCTTTCATTTATTAGAGTGCATATGATGGTGCGTATATCTACACATGGGTATGGGACTATGTGTTTATATACGGGATTGGAGGATGATACTTGATGTGAGGCCGTGAGATCGGCGATGTGACATAGTTTGCCTTTGAGGTGCGATATGATAGTTTTAGCGGGCCTTTGGACATGTGCTTTACCCGCATTCATATTTTATAGATGGTGTCGATTTGTACTAGACTTACAGTAGTACCCCAGATTGTGTGATCTGATGATAAGTGATACCTGATATGTGATGAGATAGTGTGATATTGACCCTTACCCAGCTATTGGGATGCCGTACGACGATTTACCGTACGAGCCGATATTGATGATAGATCCGCACTCATGACTCGAGGATATCATACGATATGTTATTGAGGCGAGATCACCGACTATCATATCTATATTTATATATTGACTCAGATTAGGTGGTTTCACACCCCTCCTGTCTATATTATTTAGTAGACATTAGACTAGACCGAGTCATACCTATTTCAAAACTAACGAATCGGGGATATTTTAAAGATAAGCAGAAGGGTTATACGGATATTTTCAAATGATGCATCTTTTCTTAAAACACCGTAGCCCTTACTTTACCAAAAGCCCTGATTCGTCTTATTTCGAAAGGCAAGGTTGCATGACATATCTATTGGGGCAGGTTCTGTACTTTTGCGTTGATCATTCGTTTCCGCATATTCCTGCTATTTGCATTGCATCGCTTGTATTGTTGTGACATTCAGTCATGCTGCTAGGACACCAGCACCATTATCGATGATGTATATGTTCCACGTACACTTGTTGCCGGCTCACACACTCATTATCGATAATTGCCATGTCACTACACTATAGTACTATTGCATTCATGATATGATTCTGGCATGGCATATTGTACACTTATACCTGTACACATATATAGATGATTCTAGCTTGATTGGGGATTTGGGAACCGCAAGATACTCTTTAAAAACCCGGTTACCCTTGATATGATATTTCAGTGCGTCCACCATGTGTTTTCTCGGTGCTGAGAGCGATATGTGTAACCCGAATCGAGGCGTGGATGAGCCGATTGCGGGTACATGGTGGACCCGGTATGGTTCCCCTCGGCAAGATGATCGATGAGCTTTGCCGATTGAGCCTGGAGGCGGGCGAGTACCTACCGGTGATTGGTTGGACCTGGCGGTTATCCGGAGGATACTGACCAGAGTCGATGGATAGATTTGGGCGTCCTGCCGGGGCCAAAGGCCGATACCGCAGACAGAGCCCGCGGGCCGATCCGGACTGACGGAGCCTGATATATGAGGATTTACGTGCCGATGCTGGGCACAGTTTTCATGATGTTTTCGAGTGCCGATGCTGGGCACTCCGGTTCCATGATTTTGACGTGTCGCGAGGGACACGGGTGGGTTATATCCTCATATTTCCATGCACAGGTTTCATGATATTTACTTGCATGATGGTTATTGTCATTGGGTGACGAGTGGACGGGATCCACGTGTGTGCAGATTTGATTACATTGATCATACCTCATATTCATGACATGCTATTACCTGAGGCACTAGCACGAGCACTTGGCACTACACTCATGTATAGAGATTACATTGCCAGTTTAGCATGCTTCAGCTTTATTCATATTGAGGTTTATTTATATCTGATCGTATTGACCTAGGATGGGTCATGCTTTCGATCTCTGCTTGTAGATATTTTCTATTCACGAGTTGGCAACTCACCCCCGTTGTGCCCCAGTCCTTGCAGGTTTTTGCCGTACAGATTCCATAGCGGCATTTCTGGCACACTGCTTCCTTATGGGTGACTTGCTTGGATAGGTGGGTTCTTTTGTATCAGAACCGCCATTGTTCATGTATCATTTATTGTATCTAGAATTTCCATCAACCAAAACTTGTATATTGTTTCAGACTTAGAAAACAGTGTTGTTTTATTTCGACCTTAGAGTCGCGCTAGTAGTATTACGGTTTTCTGGCTGTTTGAGTTTCTTTTTTTTTGGGTTTTGATCCTCACCCTTTGGCGTTGTATATTATTATTGCTTGCGTGGTTGTGACCGTCGTTGGACGAAGAGCTAGCTCCCGCTTGGGGATGCCTTTTATCATTTCATATATATTATTCTTGTTGTACCCCGTTCGGGGCCAGTTTTTACAAAGGAAACTCTGCCGAAATTTTCAGGAAAGGTTACACATTTTAAAAAATGCATATTCGGCTTAGTTATTTAAAAACTTTGATTTCCAAACATGATTTCCTTACTTTTCAAAAACAGTTTTCCTTATTTACTCTTAAAATGGTTTTAGATTGCTGGGCTTTTGGCTTACTTGGATCAGATGGGGTCCTATAGAATTCATATGGTTCAAGGGCCAGTCACGTGCTCTTTCGGGTCGTGACAGCTAGCCCTTCCTCGCTCTGGCGTTAGTTACCTAACCTAACGGTGCAGACGGGACATCGAGGCGAATGCGGATGGTATAAGCGTACGTTATATTTATCTGTGATATTTAGGTGGACTTAAATGATGGGACTTCATTAATGAGATTAATGAAAGAAAATAAACCTAAAAGATGTTGTGGAATCGAATTTCAAAAATTAAAAAACAGGTAGCTACAGTTCTTGCTTTGCATCGCGGTGTTCCTTGTAGAACATCCTGCACCTTATTCGATAAGGAAAGGGTCGAGATCCCTTTACCGGGAGTGACCCCTTTAGCGATAACTGGCAGATGCTACAACTCTCTGTTTGTCTTTTGATTGCTTCTATAGTTTTTGCTTTGCACAGCGGTATATATGATATATCCTGCACCTTTTTCGATGAGGAAAGGGCCGACGATCCCTTCACCGGGAGTGACCCCTTTAGCAAAACTAGAAAAGCCTCAAAAACACTCCATTTAAAACCCATTTGATTCCGCAACAAGATCAAGTTCAAAACGTTAAAGGTTTTCTTAAAAACCATCCGCAACCCTCCGTCATTTTAGGAAGTAGAGTACTTAGTATTCGTGCTGTGTTTGTTGACCATAGTCAAGGCACAGTGTACGGTAGCTAAGTGATGTCTTCCTACACCGCATATGATGCGATTAGTTAGGACAGTCGCGTGACTTTGTTGACCTTAGTTAAGGGTCATGCGAGTGGGTCTAATTAATCACGAAATGACGGGTAGAACTTGACTAGTGCTTATGATTTGTTGACCATAGTTAAGGTCATAAGTGCTAGGGGTAAAAACCATTATCGGGAGTTTCAAGTGTTGAAATTTGCGATGAGATTGCATACCTTCTATATGATAGTTGGATCCCAATACCCACTGTGAGTAATTGTTACTCCTGGGACAGTTTTGCACTTTGCAATTAGCCGATCAAGTAGGTATCTAGAAAGGTGTCAACGGGGTTACGCCCCTGGGAAAACGAGGTTTACTTTAATTAGGTCCGTGCGAAAGCACGGGGAACCTCCCTCAAAGTACCGACACTGGCCTGGCTGAAAGATTGGCAAACTTGTAGAGTGTAATTAATCCCGGCTAGTCTTTCCTTTTGGGGTTTGAAGGAAGATTTGATAAAAACAGTGAAAGCCATCCTGATTAGATAAAATATATAACCAATCCAATCTTGCAAGAGCGCACGCAGAGTGTTTTCTTCTCTCTCTCTCCAGGTAGCGACCATATCACGCCTTAATCAAGATAATAATATGGATGTATTGACCGAACCCGCTTGTTATACTGAGCTGGGGAACGTTGGTCCCACTCGAACTTATAATTGTTATAAGACCGAGCAGGAAATAGGGGAATGCCAGGATTCCCATGCCGCCCAAACGAAGAAAGTGCATGCGATGCATCTCCTTCGGGTGTGTTCATTATAAAGAACTGTTTCTCAGTATACTCTGCATCCTGGGTATTAGATACCGGAACAGGATCCCGCAAATGTAATCCATTACATGGGCTACAGAAAGGTAGAGAACTGAGAACGGGTGATAAGTTTCATGAGACAGAAAACGGTGCAAGTGTTGCAGCCAAGTCTGTTGGTCACTGTCACCCTGTATTAAAGATACATTGATTCTGAACAAATGCTATTAGATACCGTACCTGATATACAAAATTATATCAATCTCTTTATTTATTAAAGAAAGGATATAATTTTGTATTGTTGAATATTGTTTTGAACATTTCAAAAGTTGATCGGTTCAAGCACGTTATCTAAAAGCATTGACGTTCTAAATCAAACTACAGTTCCTAGTATACAGAACACACACAAGAGAAAGAGTTCAGAAATGAACGAATCCTTCTTGAGGTATTGTAGACTAGGTCATATCAATGTGACCCGACTAGCTTAAGTTACATTTTAGATGCATATTTAAATTAGTTTGAATTTACATCTTGTGAAACTTACCAGTCATGTCACAAAAATTAGATGACCATAGCTCTGTTTATTGGAAACAGAGAAAGAGTTAGTAAACTCTTGGGACTAATACATGATGATGTATGTAAGGTCCCCTGTCTACACATGCCAGGACCGGCTCTTTGTACTTCATTACATTCTCTGATGATCTCTCAAGATTCAGCCATATGTTCCTGTTGAAACATAAGTCCTAAGCTTTTGAGATATTCACAGAATATAAGTTAGAAGTAGAGAACCAAAAACCGGGTATAAGTATTATGTCCTATGATGAGATCAAGGAGGAGAATACTTATGCATAGAATTCCTGGATTATTCTAAAGGAGAATGAGATTCTCTCTCCGTATTACTCCTCTGAATATACCATAGCACAACGGTGTATCGGGGCGGAGCAGTCGCACCATATTAGATATGGTGTGCTCTATGATGAGTACTACTGAGTTACCTATTTCCTTTTGTGGTTGTGCACTTGAGAAGTTGCACACCTATTGAATTGGATTCGAATAAAATCAATACCTACCACTCCATATAAGATATGGTATGGGAAGAGCCTATCTCTTAAGTAAGTTAAGATTTGGGATTGTTTGGCCTATGTCAAAAGCTAAATCCGGACAAGATCGAGGCAAGGTCAGTTCTGTAGAACTGGAAAGGTTCCAGCTATACAAACTACAGCTGATGATTTGATAGAACCAAAGGATTCAATAGTCCCCGACGAACCTCAGCTTCTCCGCCGATCTAGCAGGGTTCCTCATCCGCCTGAGAGATACTTCGGTTTCTCGATGACAATGGGAGCGAGGAATGCATCATGAGATGATGACCCAACTAGTTTCGAGCAGGCCATCGAGAGTAGGGACTCTGTAAGAATGGCTGGATGCTTAGCGATCTGAGATGGAATCCATGTACACCAACAAAGTATGGACTTTGGATGCTATATCTGAAGGGTTAAATCCCCATCAGGAGCAAGTATATCTTGAGAAGATTACTTGATGTAGATGGAAAAGTTGAGACTTTCAAAGCTTGACTTGTTAAAGGTTTTCTTCATCGACCAGGCATGGATAATGATGAAACCTTTTTCCAGTAGCTATACTTAAGTCCATCCGGATCCTACTTGCCATTGCTACATACCATGACTACGATATCTGGTGGTTGGGTGTCATGACTGTTTTTCTAAATACTGATTTAGAAGAGAACGTCTATAAGAATACAGCCAGAGGGCTTCGTAAACAGTGGGAGCAGCAGAAACGTGTGCAAGTTGCTTTACAAGATAAAGCAGGCATCGCGGAGTTGGAACGTCTATTTTGATGTGGTATTCAAAGTGTTTGACTTCATCAAAATGGTAGATGAACCTTGTATATACAAAACGGTAGTAGAAAGTAAGGTGGTCATCCTCGTATTGTACGTGGACAACATACTCTTGATAGGAAAAGAGTTTCTTATGCTACGCACGGTCAATCTCCACTTATCACATGGATTCTCCATATAGGATCAAAGTGATACCTCCTAAATCCTGAGATTTGGATCTATGAGATAGATCTAAATGGATGTTAGGCTTCTCACTAGGTTTAGTGAGATGGTATCAATCGATCCTGGGGAGAATCACTGGAAAGGTTCCAGGGTGATAAGGACGACTGAATGTCAGTCGCAGGCATTGTCTTTACCCTCGGTGAAGGGACGGTATGTTGGAAGAGTTCCAAGCGAGATACCGTGGCAGACTAGACGATAAAGGCTGGTAACATCGCTATTAAAGATACTACCAAAGAGGCAGTTTGGGTGTATATTGGTTCATGAGATGAACTAGGTTCCTACCATTGTGTGACAATGGAAGTGTGGCTTTGGCCCATAAACCCCGGTCCCATCAGTGACCCAAACATATTCTGAGGCAGCATCACCTGATCATGGAGATAGCTGATCTCCAGAGTGATCGAGGTTAGGAGAGTATACTCAGAGGACAACACGGCGGATCCACTCACAAAGGCTTTTTCCCAGAGAGAGACTTATATGGGATGGTTGAGTATTAGATACTACAACCACTGCTACAGATGGCCCTAGTGCAAGTGGGAGATTGTTAGTTATATGTATGCCCTAGAGGCCATTACTGTACATAGGATGTATATTGTAATGGATGCTGGGACATATATAGGTAGGACTTTCTTGCTCGACACGATAGTACGCTATCTGGTTACTCTTTATCTTAACATGTATACTTGTTGTCTCTCTATTACATATTGATAAAGCCCTTAGGATGTGTATTCGACTTCCAGGACTATGATGTAGATCATACTAGTGGGGCCTGGGTAGTCCATGAGTATATCCTTCAATGTTCGTAGTCGTGGGAATATCGAGACGGGGCATCGATATTCCAGAGTAGACTAGCGTATATCTTCTCGACTCATGTGATGGGCGATGGATGATCCCATATCCATTGGTGTTTGACATCAGAGATGGTATGCGGGTTCTCGGTGGAGACTGGGTATACTGAACGGACTCGCCGAGACTCCTAGATGGTATTATACCTCACGTCAGATGGCATTTCTCTGGTGACACTGGTACAGCTTAGTCTGTTGACCCAAGATCGTCATAGAGTCTTGTGTGTCTCCCACTTTGCTTTGATTTCCACCCTACCACGGCTCTACTGAGTCGTGCAAACATGTGGTTTTTGGGTACAGTGCCAATTCACATGGAGGCAATGAGCGATAGGAGGGGATTCGTCTTTCCCAGTATTGGGGGTTGATGTTGCGCTATGCTCGACTGGCCATAACTGGAAATCCCTGGCCAGGGTTGCAGTGATTTGCTGGTAAGAGTTATCAGTAGTTTCACGCTTGTTATGGATCTTACATCGGCATGACTTATCAAGCTACTGGGGTCTGACGTTTACCACCCCTAGGCGAGATATGCGACATATCAGACGAACAGACCGGACTGTACGGTAAGTGATGCTGGTTGGATTCACAGGAGTGTGAGCGGGTTTGCTCATTGATCTTCTGATCACTCAATACCCGGGTGGCCGTTACGTTTAGCAGACCGCTTGCGGCTTGTGGGTGTTTGATATGATCATCGCCTACTGCCGGCGTATTGACGAGTCTTTAGAGTCCTACACAGAGATTTCCTGGCTCAAGCGAAACGAAATAGGAGTGCATATGAGATATGTGCGGGACCGAGAATAATACCGGTATGTGATACTGAATTCTATTCTCGCGATTTGTATCATCGGACGGTTACATAAGATATAGCCGGGTTACCGAATCAAATGTTGATTCGATATATTGATACACTTGATATTAGTCAGTTATATGCAGTATGACTGGATCATTAAATCAAGTGTTGATTTAATGATTTAATGTATAATTATATATTTGATATATTACTTTACATTAACTAGTATTGGTTCACTTAAGATTCTTTTGTCTTACTAGTTTGTATCATGTTTGATGATACATGCAAACTTGGGTGTGTATGCTTTAAACCATGTTTAGTTAATGGTTAGGGTTTTATTTATTTTTTTTTATTTTGTAAAAACAAAATGGTGGCTTTTTTCTTTCTTTGCTTTAAGCTTCATGAAGCTTCTTAGCATTTTTCAAAGTCTTAACCATTTTGTCTGTATGCTTTGACCTAACCATCACCTAAACTATGGTTTGCTCTCTACATGAGTTAACTTCACCCATGGTTGCAATATGAGAAGACTTCACTTGATTTATTTTGGAGATAATTCATTTTTCTTTCTTCTTCTTCTTCATCTTCTTTAAGTGAAGAAAACTATTCTTGAAAATTTCCAAGTGATGAAATCAAGTGAGAAATCCAAATCCAAAGTGAACCCACTTCCTATTTCTTCATTCTTTACCACTTGCCATGTTGTATAGGGTGTTATCTTCACAAGTTTCATGACTTAGTGAAGATGGAGCTTGAGTTTGAGTTGCCTCGACGTAGATCATCTTCGGCATCGAAGTCAACGACCTAGCCCGATCATTTCTCCGACGAAACCATCGCTAGAGTCCGGGATCCCGATGATCGCAGCGAAGGGACATCGTCACGGAGCTTTGGAAGTGGAGGACCGGATCTACAAAGGTTGTGGTCCCTTTCACTTTTAGTTAAAATTGTTAACTTGCTAGTTTTTCGCCTTATCTCTAGTAACGATCTTGCATTAGGGTTTCTCGGCACATAAATTTTTGAATTTGGCATGGTTGATCAGTTGTAGAACCTCATGGGTGTGCCTAGGAACCCTACACTATCAACATATACATGATGATAAAGACAAAGCAGATAACATACTATCATACTGAGTAAGACTGTCCTACCGGTATAGGCTCTCCCTCAATCATTGCAATCACGTACCCGCGATCTAATAATTGATTTCGAGGGTACTATAGCCAACAGAGGAAAGGCGGGAAAAAGAAGAGAAAAAGAAGAAGAAGCGGGGAAGGTCGGGTCGGGTCGGGTTTAGGGATTGGGTTTGGGTTTAGGGGCTAGGGAAAGAATAATAAAAAAAAATTATATATATATATATATGAGATATGAAAATAATTAGAAAATTTTGGAAGAAAAAAATATACGGAAAGAAAAATAAAAGGAACTGGGGATTTACTGCTGCCAACCGATGACGGGTGGGAGGACGGACGACGGAGCCGGCCGATGGCGTGACGGACGGTCATGTCATATTATGTGTTGGGTGGAAATATTTCATGGTAATTTCGGATAGACATCAATTTTTGTGGAAACAAGATTTCCATAAAAAGAGCTCATTTGATTAGCATGGTAATCCTATATTTTCGGGAATATGTTTTACACTATCCAAACAAGCATGAAAATATTTCATAAAGACCTAGGATTACGACTGGATTATCTCGTAGATTAACTCCTACCCTACCCAGCGCACCTAAAGGTGATGGTCTGCTATATTGTCAAATCTGAGTGGCTTCTTGCAATTTACACAGTTTCTTGTCCATCTCTATATATAATGCAAATACCCTTGGTTAGAGATCCACCCTTCTTCTTTTTTCTAGAAAAATAGAAAAAATGAGAAAAATTCTCACTTCTCAAGCCCTCCGCATCATCTCTCTCACCTCTCAAGCCCTCCACGTCATCTCTCTCTCTTCTAAAAAACAATTAATTGTTTATCTAGAACCTTCCATATCATCTCTCCCAACATATATATTTATATTTTCTATATATAATGCAAATATCTTTTTTCTTTCTATATATAATGCAAATACCCTTTGCATTGAGGTCCACCCCTCTCCGTTTTTCTAGAAAATAAGAAAAAATAAGAAAAATCCTACGTTCTCAAACCTCCACATCATTAAAGAGACCTCCATATAATCTAGAAATATCTACATCTCTCTCTCTCTGTCTCTTCCCCAAAAAAATCTATATCTATATATAATGCAAATATATCTCTATATATAATGCAAATACGTTTGGTTAGAGATCCACCCTTCTTCTTTTTTCTAGAAAAATAGAAAAAACGAGAAAAATTTGTTAGTTATATGTATGCCCTAGAGGCCATTACTGTACATAGGATGTATATTGTAGTGGATGCTGGGACATATATAGGGAGGACTTTCTTGCTCGACATGATAGTATGCTATCTGGTTGCTCTTTACTTTAACGTGTATACTGATTGTCTCTCTGTTACATGTTGGTAAAGCCCTTAGGACGTGTACTTGACTACCTGGACTATGATGCGGATCATACTAGTGGGGACATGGTAGTCCATAAGTACATCCTTCAAAGTCCCTAGTCGTGGGTGTATCGAGACGGGGCATCGATATACCAGAGTAGACTAGCGTGTACCTTCTCGACCCATACAGATGGGCGATGGATGATCCCATATCCATCGGTGTTTGACATCAGAGATGATATACGGGTGCTCAGTGGAGACTGGGTACACTGGACGGACTCGCCGAGAACTCCCAGATGGTATTATACCTCACGTCAGATGGCAGTTCTCTGGTGACACTGGTACAGAGTAGTCTGTTGACCCGAGATCGTCATAGAGTCTTGTGTGCTTCCCACTGTGCTTTGATTTCCATCTTACCACGTCCAAGAGGGCGTGCAAAACGGTGGTTTTTGGGTACAGTCCCGAGTCACATGGAGGCAATGAGCGATAGGAGGGGATTCGTCTCTCCCGGTATAGGGAGTTGATGTTGCGCTGTGTTCGATTGGCTATAACCGGAAATCCCTGGCCAGGGTTGCTGAGATTTACTGGTAAGTGTTACCAGTAGTTTCTCGAATTGTTATAGACCTCATATCGACACGACTTATCGAGCTATTGGGGTCTGACGTTTACCACCCCTAGGCGAGATATGCGACATATCAGACGATCAGACCGGACTGTACGGTAGTGTTACTGGTTGGATTCACAGGAGTATGAGCGGGCTTGCTCGTCGATCTTCTGATCGCTCAATACCCGGGTGGCCGTTACGTTTAGCAGACCGCTTGCGGCTTGTGGGTGCTTGATATGATCATCACCTGCTGCCGGCGTATTGACGAGTCTTTAGAGTCCTACACAGAGGTTTCCTGGCTCAAGCAAAACGAAATAGGAGCGCATATGAGATATGTGCGGGACCGAGAATAATGCGTGTATGTGATACCGTATTTCATTCTCGCGATATGTGACATTGATCGGTTATATACGATATAGCCGGGTTATCGGATCAAGTGTTGATTCGATAAGTTGTTACTGTTGATATTAGCCGGTTATATGCGATATGGCCGGATCGCTAAATCAAGAGTTGATTTAATGATTTAATGCATAATTATATATTTGATATATTACTTTGAATTAACTAGTATCGGTTCACTTTAAATGGATTTTCTCGCTCGGATGTGCACATTGCATATTTGATATAGTTTTGTGCACATGATTGTATCATGTTTGATGATGCATACTTACTTGGTTTGTGTAAAGAATTAAACCATGGTTATTTAAATGGTTAGGGTTTTGGTTTTCCTTATTCATTTATTTATCTTTTTCATTTATTCTTTTTGGAAATAAAATAATTGGCATAAGAGGATAATGGTGGCTTTCTTTGTTTGTTCATGAACTTTCATGAAGCTTTGACTTAGTTGACCATTCTTGTCTTTTGCTTAACCCTAACCATCATAACTTACCATGGTCTATTCTCTACAACTAACTAAGGTTAAGATTATGATAAGTTTCCATTTTTATTATTCTTTTAATAATAACTTATCATATTCTTCATCTTCTTCTTCTTCACTTCAAGAAAAAGCTTGAAAGCTTTAATGGCAAAGTGAGAAAAAGAGTGAGAAATCCAATTCTAAAGTCTACCCACTTCCTATTTCTTCATCCTCTACCTCTTGCCAAGTAGTAGAGTGTGTTTTCTTCACAAGTTTTTGGACTTGGTGAAGTTGGAGCTTGATCTAGCGATGCTTCGACGTAGATCATCTTCGGCATGGATATCGATGACCTAGCTCGCCTATTCTCCGATGAAGCCGACGCTAGAGCCCGGGATTTGTTTTGGACAGCGAGAGGACTTCATTGCGGAGCTATGGAGGTGGAGCACCGGATCTACAAAGGTTGTATTTCCGTATTCTCTTAGTTAAGTGTTAACTAGTTTACTTTTCGCCTAGATTTCTAGCCAACGATCCGTAGTCGGGTTTCTCGGCACCTAGATTTTTTTGATATTGGCATGGTTGATGTCTTGTGAGACCTCATTAGGGTGCCTAGGAACCCTACAGTGGTATCAGAGCCAAGCTAGAGCCTTAGGCGAAGTCTAGACGGAATTTGAAACCCGAACGAACCCGAAACCCAACTCAAAACTTGCTCTCTGTACTTTTTCTGAAAACGTGGATTTTTCCAAATTAAAAATTGCTAAAAAATTCAGCAGGGAAAAATAAGAATTATGATGCAAAAAAATTTCGATGAACAGTAATTATTGCGGCGGAACCGCGGCAGAAGCCTAGCTTCTGCGGCGGTTCCGCGGCTATCTGGTGACGTCAGCCCTCATTGTTTGCACAGTAATTCCTGATAAATTATGCTGAGTTTTCTGGGAATTTTTAAAATTTATTCAAGAGTTGAATTTTCTGGTTTGTTTCGGGGATTCGGTGTTTCGATCGGAGTATCAGATTTTGTCTATGTGGCTTTCCGGATAAATACTAGAATATGTTAAGAAGTTCGACCGGATATAAATACCCAATTTTTCCCCTGTCGGGAAATTTCTAAGTGTTGGATTTTTCCGTGGTTTAAAGACGTTCTAAGTAGTGCAAGTAACTCGATGGACCCTCTAGAAGACAACAAACCTTAACTCGATTATGTGACCGTCTTGAACTGCCCTTTGAACCTTCGGGTTTGGGGCAGTACGGCGTGCCACATGTGAGGCGTTGGCTTGACCCTTCTACGGCTAGACCGTTGGTACTGAGGCACGAACTGAATGTGTTTTTAGACTTGTTTCATGTGTTGATCTGTATCGGGAAAACTTGGGTGTTCGAATGTTCGATCGGAAAGTTCAACATTTTCTATTTATCCGGAATGGGATACAATAATTGGAATTCACAAGAAGTTATGAGATAACTGAATGAATGTTATGAACATAGCAGTTTAGTCTCACTTGATCGGTTGCCACGGAATTTTGATGTGATCAAAAGTCCGTCGCAATCACGTAGCGTATGCGGATACGCGCCGGGTAAACTTAATAGACAGCTTCACTCCATAGCCTCGACCAAGTGACTGTAGGAGAACCCCGTTGCCGAAAGCATCCGTTCGGGTGCTCGCGGCAGCGGTGTTCCGCCTTGGTGCACTTCGTCGACGGTATCGGGGGTGCAGCCGCCTACTGAAGTTTGCGACGAGCATTCGATCAGCATGTCGGGAATCTTGTTGAATTGCCCGACTTGATATTGAAAAGTGTTTTCGATTTTGAGACTAAAATGCGGGGTTTATAATTGTTAGGCATGCGATGTCTAAAGAATTCATTTGGTCAGGCATGCGATGTCTGAGGTGCTTGCGGATTCCAACTGTTGTAGTTTTACACTTTCTTTTCTGTGACCGTAAGTGTAATATGTGATATCGCCGGTTTCGTTGCTATATGTCAACGACAATTGGGATGGACATATTTACTTACGTTGATGACATGTGATGTTATGTGTTGCTGGATATGTTATATTGGATCGTCGTGTTTGAATAGCCGGGGTTTTTTATGTGAGATGAGTGTTTTTCATTTTCATTCATGTAAAAACTTGTATGTAATATTCTTTTATTTGGGGCACTTCCAGGTAGCGGAAGTTGTCACCCTTTGTATATTATTTACTTTTCCGCACTAGGATAGACCCAAGGAGGAGGGCACAAGTAACCGGGGTTCTGGAGTCCAGTGGGAGACCAACTCGAGGAGTCGAGTCCGGGTCTCCTAACTCCAGAATTGGTAGGGCTGCTTGCCGCTCTCGTAGGGGTCTAGGGGTGTGGGTTTGGCTATTCATCACGACCGTGGAATCCGTATTTTATACTGGCTCGTATTGAAAACACGGACGTCCTAGTATATCCAATATTTCATATGTTTCTTCTGCTGCGATATCTGTGATGTGATCATGTGATGTTCTGTGATAGATACTTTATATAGTATATATGATATATTATATAGATGTTACTTATGTTTTACACCCGCGCTAGCCCTGCCCCGCTCTGTCGTTAGTTACCTAACCTAACGGTGCACGAGGGGACATCGAGGCGAATGCGGATGGCATAAGTGTACGTCGTATTTATCTGTGATGTTTAGGTACTTAAATGATGGGACTTCATTAATGAGATTAATGAAATAAAAGAAACCTAAGATGTTGTAGAATCGAATTTCAAATTAAAACAGGTAACTACAGTTCTTGCTTTGCACAGCGGTATATATGATATATCCTGCACCTTATTCGATGAGGAAAGGACCGAGATCCCTTCACCGGGAGTGACTCCTTTAGCAATAACTGGCAGATGCTACACACTCGGTTTGTCTTTTGATTGCTTTTAAGTGTTTTTGCTTTGCACAGTGATATATATGATATATCCCGCACCTCATTCGACGAGGAAAGGACCGACGATCCCTTCACCGGGAGTGACTCCTTTAGCAAAACTAGAAAAGCCTCAAAAGCATTCCATTTTTAAAATCATTTGATTCTACAACGATATAAAGTTCATTACGCAAAAGGTTTTCTTAAAAACCTCTCGTAGCCCTCCGTCATTTCAGATAGGTAATAGTTAGTATTCGTGCTGCGTTTGTGTCACGACCCGCAGGGTACGGACGTGACTGGCACTTAAGTTTACGAAACGTCTCAAGGCGTCCGTAAAATAAGTAAGCCAAAGCCCAGAAAACAAAACCAATTAAGCAAAAGAGTGAAGAAAACCCAATCAGTTGAAAGCGAGTTTATCAAATAAGTCATGTAAAACCCTTTTTGAAAACAATATCAATTTTTCCGAAAATTTCGGCAGAGTCTCCTTTGTAAATACTGGCCCCCAAAATGGGTACAACAAAAATATATATAAATCCAACAAATAAGGCATCCCCAAGCAGGAGCTATCTCTTCACCACAAGGCGGTCACAAATCCCACGCAAAATAAAGCAACAATATGCGAAATAATCATAATGAAGCATAAGAAAACAGCATGTCGACTCAAGTGAGCTCGACCCCAAAATACAGCATAAACGTCCACAAACCTCACAGTCTCATCTCTAGGTCAATATACAATAATACTGGTAGATACAGTAGATGGAGTACACTAGATACAAAGAATATACAAGGTGGTACAAAATAGTAATATAACCCACCTAAGAGCAAAACCTCGAGTCCAGGCAAAGGAGGCAAAAGAACAAGTGCGCCCGCCGCTACTGAACTGACGGAGCGGACCTGCAAAAGACTGTGGCACAACGGGGGTGAGTTGCCAACTCGTGAGTAATAAATAACATCTACAAAGGCTATCGTATGCATGCACACAAGCATCCTAGCATCTGAAATACAGGTATGACTGGATGCACTAGCAGGTGTGTATACAACATCAGTGTACGAATATGTATGCAACATGAATATCTGAGGTCTCAATAGGTATATATAAGAAACATTTTATCTCTTTTTGTTTTTGAAACTCTTTTAGAATGCCAGCATAATACTCAAAGAATCGACGAGAACCGGTGTCCAGCAACGACACCCAAAAGCTGTCTCAAATCTCATAAATCCATGTCATAGTGTCTCTGGCCTCAGCCATCCGGCTGACCCAGCTCAATATCAAAATCTCATCATCTCGCGGCCACGGTCGGTATCCTCTGGATATCCGCCGTGCCAAACAGTCACCGGTAGGTAATCCGTCCCCTGCCAGGCTCAACGTCAACACCACATTCCTCTTGCCCCGGGGTACCTTACCGGGCCCACCATGTACCCGTGACGGTTCCTCCACTCCTCGACACGGATCTCGAAAACCACAGCAAACTCATGGTGGACGACACTTTACATCACTAGAAAACCGCAATTACATATTTTAAAAACATAATAAGTTTAGAAATTTTGCGGCTTTCCCCCGAAATCCAGAAATATCATAAAATCTCAAGAAATCCTCATAAGTGCATATATCAATGGTGATGAATGGATATGATATCAATAATTAAGCTACGATGTATGATTAATAGACTAGGCATGAACAAATAATATGATGAGGTACATGCATATGAATAGCAATCCTACGGTTTCATTTTAAGGAATTAAAACAATAGCACAGGTTTAAGCATCAATTAGTAAAAGGTTTCAAATTATAGGTAATCTAGTGTGGTGGCATGGCAATTACCAGGGTGTGTGTGTAAGCATGAATAGTGCTCGTGCTGCATAAAGAAAAACCTGGCAATGGTGCAGGTGTCCTATAAAATGGTTTCGCATATGTATGTCAATATAATGCATGGATGCAGCAAATAATCATAAAAGTATTTCACCCCTAATTACTAACATCACTAAGAATCTTGTAAGTTACTAAAACTATCGGGCGGCTTGCGCCATCCAACGATAGTCCCCCGTAGATGTTATATCTACTCACCGAAATCCCTAGCTAGCTGCGTCCAATCACCGCTTTCCCTTTTCGAGCCGCGTCTGACGCCTCCGCGACCGAACCTGGAATTAACATCAATACCAAACATAAGGTTACATATCAAGAATGACGCAAAACCCAAACGAAAATACTAACGTTCACAAGCTAGGTACAACGTGCACAAGGTGCGCGGAACACACGCGAAAATCGCAAAAACTGCAAAAAAATCGCCGATTTGGTCGCCCGGCAAAACTAAAACCCGACTACTCAAAAATCCGCACTCACGCATCCTAAACGTCATAGGATAACTCAAAAATGTCATCAAGACAACGCAATTAAATCATCACAACACTTTAGTAAAAACTAGTAAGCTAGAATAGCAATTTGGTGCAAACATCGACAAAAGCGGCAAAGTTATCACGGTCCAACACAACCATCAATTCCACACAACTAGTTAGCCACCAAAAACACAAATTTTAACTTATTTACCATGCTACAAAACTCACAATCCATACACAACCCTCTTCTAGATTTTGGTAAATTAGCAAACTTAATGCAATTTCACACAAGTTTAACATAGATTAGGTTAATAGGAAGCCGCTTAAGCAAGGTAACCATATAGATTAGTTAAGTAACAACTAGATTAATTAAAAGATTTAATTAACTAAAACATGGTTTCAAGAAACCCTAGCTTAATTTTCAACCATAACCTTAAAAAAAGACTAGATTAGAACTAACACTAAATTAAAACTACAACAATTTAACTTAAGAAACTTAATCAAAAGAATTTAATTAGCAAGAAATTATACCTCAACTATAGATCTAGCAAGAATAATTTGCCTCCAAAGATGCCATTTTTCTCCAAGATTTAAACCAATTTGGGCTTGAAAAGAGGTAGAATAAGGTTTTGTGTTGAATTTGTGAAGAAAATTGTTGATTTTTTATGGATATTGTGAAGAAATTTGATGTGAAAAGAGAGGAAAAAATATTGGGACAGAAGTAGGAGGTGCTCTCGGCCTTGAGGGAATGGGGGGAGAATGGTGTGGTGTTGTGGAAATTTTTTCCAAGGTCAAAGCCAACCATTCCCAAGTACAACACACTTACAAATTAATATAATTTAATCCATTCACATATCATAATGCTCACAAGAGTGAAGACCCCAAAAAAAAAAAGAAAGAGAGAAGTTCCTGCTATGGTGGGCCGGACAAGGGTGAGGGAAAAGTGAGAGAGAGTGCACAAAAAAAAAATTATGCAAAAAGACCCCCTACAAGTCAAAAATTGCAAGTTTAAGCTTAAATTCAATAAATTTCGTTTCCTATAATAAAAATTAGTTAAAAATCAAAATAAAATACTAAAAATTTATGTTACAACTAGATTTTAATTATCATAATTTTAAAGATTAAAATTAGCCCGTAAAAATTTGTATTTATCGCTAATTTAATGTATTTTCTTACCGGCTTAAAATAATATTAAAAAATTGAAAAATTAGGGAAAATTTTTAAACGACCAGAATTTCATAAGTAACTCATTAGATACTAAAAATAAGTAATTACCTATCCATTTTAGGTATAATTAGCCCTAAACTGTAAAATAACAAAAAAGACGGTTTTCGGAAAAATACCGAATTTTCACCGATTTTCATGAAAACACCAAAACGACTTTTCAAGACGCTACAATCTTCCCCCCTTAAAGAAATTCGGTCCCCGAATTTAAAAATATAACTACGCGTACCTTCAAAGAGATGGGGATATTTCTTCCTCATCTCGCCCTCGGTCTCCCAGGTAACCTCCTCGCTGCTCGGGCTACGCCAAAGGACCTTGACGGTTGGTATAATCTTCGACCTCAACTTCTTCACCTGCCGATCCAAGATGGCCACCGGCTGCTCTGCAAAAGAATGGTCGCGCTCTAGCTGGACTGTCGGGTGCTGAATCGCATGCGAAGGGTCGTGAAGGTACTTGCGGAGCATCGAAACATGGAAGACGGGGTGAACATCGGGAAAGCTGGGTGGAAGGGCCAAACGATATGCAACAGTGCCAACCCGCTCGAGGATCTCGAAGGGACCTACGAATCTAGGGCTAAGCTTCCCCTTTCGCCCAAAACGCATCACGCCCTTCATCGGAGAGACCCTCAGAAAAACATGGTCGCCAACTGCGAACTCTAATCTGCGACGGCGTCTGTCCGCATACGATTTCTGCCTGCTTTGAGCCGCTCTCATCCGGTCTCGGATCAACTGTATCTTCGCTGTCTTCTCCTCAACAAGCTGCGGCCCCAAAATGCTGCTCTCGCTGAGCTCTGTCCAACAGACGGGCGATCTGCATCTCCTCCCATACAATGCCTCGAAAGGTGCCATCTGAATAGTATCCTGGAAGCTGTTGTTGTAGGAGAACTCCACTAACGGTAAATGACGATCCCAGCTACCGCCGAAGTCTAAAACGCACGCTCTGAGCATGTCCTCGAGAGTCTGAATGGTCCGCTCTGACTGTCCGTCGGTCTGCGATGAAACGCTGTGCTGAAGCTCAAACGAGTGCCCAAAGCCTCCTGAAGTCTCTGCCAAAGTCGGCTGGTGAACTGGGTGCCTCGATCTGACACGATACAAGTCGGTACGCCATGCAACCGCACGATCTCGTCGATGTAAAGCTGGGCATACTGAGCGAAACTGAAAGTCGTCTTCACTGGCAGGAAGTGAGCCGCTTTCGTCAATCTATCCACGATCACCCAGATGGAGTCGTACCCTCGACTGGTCCTGGGTAGACCCACAACGAAGTCCATCGAAATCTGCTCCCATTTCCACTCTGGAATGGGTAACGGCTGTAGCTCTCCTGCGGGCCTCTGGTGCTCGGCCTTGACTTGCTGACAAGTCAGGCATCTCGATACAAACTCCGCAATGTCCCTCTTCATCCCGTCCCACCAGTAGGTCTCTCTCATATCATGGTACATCTTGGTGGAACCGGGGTGGACACTATACACTGATCGGTGTGCCTCCTCAAGAATGTCGCGCCGCAATCCATCAACATCTGGTACGCACAGTCTAGATCCATATCGTAAAATCCCCTGATCGTCAATCACGAACTCGGAAAATCTGCCCTGTCCCATCTGTGCCATGATCTCTGAGCAACGGTCGTCACTGCGCTGTGCCTCATATATACGGTCAAGCAACTGTGGGCGTGCACGAACATGCGCGAGCTGTCCTCCAGTCTGAGTGAACTCGAACTCAACTCGGCTGTCGCATAACATCTGCCAATCTGCTGACGACTGCCTCTGCACTGCGCGCAAAAAGGATAGACTACCCCCGGGTCTCCTACTCAACGCATCTGCCACCACATTCGCCTTGCCTGGGTGATATAAGATCTCGCAGTCGTAGTCTTTCACCAACTCCATCCAACGACGCTGTCTGAGGTTCAGGTCTCGCTGCTGAAATATGTACTTTAAGCTTTTGTGATCGGTGAATATCTGACACGACTCGCCGTATAGGTGATGTCGTCAAATCTTCAGTGCAAAGACCACTGCAGCCATCTCCAAATCATGAGTGGGGTAGTTCTGTTCATGCTTCTTCAACTGCCGAGAAGCATAAGCGATCACCCGGCCATGCTGCATCAATACGCATCCTAATCCCACTCGCGAAGCATCACAGTAGACCACAAATCCGCCTGATCCCGAAGGCAAAGATAATACCGGCGCCGTAGTCAAACAAGTCCGTAGCTGCTGAAAACTGCGCTCGCACTCCTCTGTCCAAACGAAAGGAACTCCCTTCCGGGTCAAACCGGTCAAAGGTGCAGCTATACAGGAGAAGTCCTGAACAAAACGCCTGTAGTAGCCTGCCAGGCCTAGAAAACTACGGATCTCAGTAACCGATGTAGGTCGGGACCACTGCTGAACAGCCTCAATCTTCTTCGGGTCCACACAAATGCCGTCTCTCGTAACCACGTGACCCAAGAATCCGACGCTGTCCAGCCAGAATGCACACTTGGAGAACTTTGCGAACAGCTGGTGCTCTCTCAGGGTCTGTAACGTAATCTGCAAGTGCTGCTCGTGCTCTTCTCTGCTCCGGGAGTACACCAAGATATCGTCGATAAACACGATGATGAACAAGTCAAGATACGGCCTGAATGTACGGTTCATCAAATCCATGAATGCTGCTGGGGCGTTGGTGAGTCCGAACGACATCACCAAAAACTCATAGTGGCCGTAGCGCGTACGGAAGGCTGTCTTCGGTATATCCTCCTGTCGGACTCGCAGCTGGTGGTATCCTGATCGTAAGTCGATCCTCGAAAAATAACCCGCACCCTGAAGCTGGTCGAACAAATCATCAATGCGTGGCAACGGATATCTGTTCCGCACGGTAACCTTGTTCAGCTGGCGGTAGTCGATGCATAAGCGCAAACTTCCATCCTTCTTCTTGACAAACAGGACCGGAGCACCCCACGGAGAAACACTAGGTCGAATAAGCCCCTTATCTAACAAATCCTGCAGCTGATCCTTCAGCTCTCGAAGCTCTGCCGGGGCCATCCGATAAGGCGGTATAGAAATAGGCCCCGAGCCGGGAATCAAATCAATGCAGAACTCAACCTCGCGCTCAGGCGGTAGCCCAGGTAGCTCATCAGGGAAAACATCAGGGAACTCACAAACAACCGGGACCTGGTCCAACGGAACCTCTGTAGCTCGAGTATCACAAATATACGCTAAGAATCCCTGACATCCCTTCCGCAAGAGCTGACCAGCGCGAAGAGACGAAATCAAGCTGGGAAGGGTGACGCTGCGGTCTCCCTGAATAACAAGGACTGGCTCTCCCGGAAAGCTAAATATGACTGCCTTCTCACGGCAGTCCACCGAAGCATAACAAGTGGCTAGCCAATCCATGCCCAGAAGCACATCAAAGTCCAACATATCGAGGAGAATCAAATCAACTGATGAATCCCTCTCCCCGATACGAATGGAACACAAACAAAATACAAACCGAGCGACAAACGACTCGCCTACCGGAGTACTAACAACAAGCGGATGATCTAACGACGACGACTCACGGCCCAACATCGGTGCAAAGTGTGTAGAGACGTACGAATGTGTGGAACCTGGGTCGAATAATACCCGTGCGTCGAAAGAACAAACTGGCAAGGTACCTGTCACAACGGCATTGGATGCCTGAGCATCCTGCGGTGTCAAAGCAAAAACTCGGGCCTGTCCTCCACCGATAGCGGGCTGACCTCGACCTCGTCCTCTGCCTTCTCGTCCTCTCTGAATAGGAGCGCCGCGTCCACGGCCTCTGGGTGCACCTAACTGGCGTGGAGCATCGCCGGTGGTAGGAAGTAGGGCTCTCTGAGGAGGGGGTGGTGATGGTGGTAGGGTCACATGCGGAACTGTCGCTGCTCCCTTTCGTCTCGCCGGACAGTCTCTGACAAGATGGTGCAGACTCCCGCACCTAAAACACCCTGGAGACGGCTGCTGCCCCTGTGGATAAGAACCATATAACTGTCCCCGCCCAAATCCTCTGCCAGGCCTATCTCTCGGAAAGAATCTGGCGCGCTGCCTCTGAGACGGTACATCGGTGCGAATCCTCTTCGGCCCAGAAACGGCCGAAGTCTGTGATATGCGTGCCTCCATCCGCAATGCCGTATCCATAGCAGCTGAATAAGTGTCGTAGTGCTGGGCGCCAATGGCAAAATATAGCTGGGCATCAAGTCCCTGTACGAACCTCTTCACCATCTTCTCCTCGGTATCCACCAAATACTGAGCATATCGGGATAACTGTGTAAACTGGATGTCATACTCAGACACCGTCATCCCAGGTGTCTTGACTAAGGCCTCGAAACTGCGAGCTCTGGCGTCACGAACGCTCTCTGGAAGGAAACGAGCTAGAAAGACCGCTGTAAACTCGGCCCAAGTCATAGGCGGTAGACCTGCAGCTCGACCTCTCAAGACTGACTCCCACCATGTCTGCGCGAGACCCTCTAGTCGGAAACTCGCAAGCTCTACCCATCGATCATCCGAACATCTCAGCGAACGACAGATCCTGGCTAAACTGTCAAGGAACGTCTGTGGGTCCTCCGCTGCTTCGGTGCCGGTGAATACTGGAGGTCTCAGCCTTATGAAATCCTGTAGTGAAACCGGGATGGTCACGGTGGTGGTAGTAGGAGCAGGTATCATGGTCGTCTATGATGTAGTAGGTACGTCATCCGGTCTCGGTGTACGACTGGCTGCAACTAGGGATCCTACCATCTGACGTAGCTCCTGCATGCCTCCCATCATCTGTCGCAACTCCTCCATACCAGTCTCGAGCCTATCCATACGGCCTGGGGAAGGTGGATCGGTCTGTCCCTGCGGCGTAGGCATACCACCCTGCTCAGTCCTAGTCTCGGACGAGCCAGCTCGAATCTCGTCTCTGGCGGCAGCCCTCTGTGCCCTCGTAGCCTTCGGCGGCATAGTGGCTGTTACAGGAAAACGGATAGTAAGAATAGTGCGATAGGATCATAGGATGCACGGAATTGAAGAAGGAATTTTCAAGCAAGTACATCCTAAAGTCACTTAGGCGGAGTACCGTATCGCAAGTATGCCGCGGACATACGCACGCTACGTTACCCTGCTTAAGTCACTTACTCCATCTACCAAGGGTCATCCTACACTCAAAAAGGTAAAACCTATCTCTCTGATACCAACTTTGTCACGACCCGCAGGGTACGGACGTGACTGGCACTTAAGTTTACGAAACGTCTCAAGGCGTCCGTAAAATAAGTAAGCCAAAGCCCAGAAAACAAAACCAATTAAGCAAAAGAGTGAAGAAAACCCAATCAGTTGAAAGCGAGTTTATCAAATAAGTCATGTAAAACCCTTTTTGAAAACAATATCAATTTTTCCGAAAATTTCGGCAGAGTCTCCTTTGTAAATACTGGCCCCCAAAATGGGTACAACAAAAATATATATAAATCCAACAAATAAGGCATCCCCAAGCGGGAGCTAGCTCTTCGCCACAAGGCGGTCACAAATCCCACGCAAAATAAAGCAACAATATGCGAAATAATCATAATGAAGCATAAGAAAACAGCATGTCGACTCAAGTGAGCTCGACCCCAAAATACAGCATAAACGTCCACAAACCTCACAGTCTCATCTCTAGGTCGGTCAATATACAATAATACTGGTAGATACAGTAGATGGAGTACACTAGATACAAAGAATATACAAGGTGGTACAAAATAGTAATATAACCCACCTAAGAGCAAAACCTCGAGTCCAGGCAAAGGAGGCAAAAGAACAAGTGCGCCCGCCGCTACTGAACTGACGGAGCGGACCTGCAAAAGACTGTGGCACAACGGGGGTGAGTTGCCAACTCGTGAGTAATAAATAACATCTACAAAGGCTATCGTATGCATGCACACAAGCATCCTAGCATCTGAAATACAGGTATGACTGGATGCACTAGCAGGTGTGTATACAACATCAGTGTATGAATATGTATGCAACATGAATATCTGAGGTCTCAATAGGTATATATAAGAAACATTTTATCTCTTTTTGTTTTTGAAACTCTTTTAGAATGCCAGCATAATACTCAAAGAATCGACGAGAACCGGTGTCCAGCAACGACACCCAAAAGCTGTCTCAAATCTCATAAATCCATGTCATAGTGTCTCTGGCCTCAGCCATCCGGCTGACCCAGCTCAATATCAAAATCTCATCATCTCGCGGCCATGGTCGGTATCCTCTGGATATCCGCCGTGCCAAACAGTCACCGGTAGGTAATCCGTCCCCTGCCAGGCTCAACGTCAACACCACATTCCTCTTGCCCCGGGGTACCTTACCGGGCCCACCATGTACCCGTGACGGTTCCTCCACTCCTCGACACGGATCTCGAAAACCACAGCAAACTCATGGTGGACGACACTTTACATCACTAGAAAACCGCAATTACATATTTTAAAAACATAATAAGTTTAGAAATTTTGCGGCTTTCCCCCGAAATCCAGAAATATCATAAAATCTCAAGAAATCCTCATAAGTGCATATATCAATGGTGATGAATGGATATGATATCAATAATTAAGCTACGATGTATGATTAATAGACTAGGCATGAACAAATAATATGATGAGGTACATGCATATGAATAGCAATCCTACGGTTTCATTTTAAGGAATTAAAACAATAGCACAGGTTTAAGCATCAATTAGTAAAAGGTTTCAAATTATAGGTAATCTAGTGTGGTGGCATGGCAATTACCAGGGTGTGTGTGTAAGCATGAATAGTGCTCGTGCTGCATAAAGAAAAACCTGGCAATGGTGCAGGTGTCCTATAAAATGATTTCGCATATGTATGTCAATATAATGCATGGATGCAGCAAATAATCATAAAAGTATTTCACCCCTAATTACTAACATCACTAAGAATCTTGTAAGTTACTAAAACTATCGGGCGGCTTGCGCCATCCAACGTTAGTCCCCCGTAGATGTTACATCTACTCACCGAAATCCCTAGCTAGCTGCGTCCAATCACCGCTTTCCCTTTTCGAGCCGCGTCTGACGCCTCCGCGACCGAACCTGGAATTAACATCAATACCAAACATAAGGTTACATATCAAGAATGACGCAAAACCCAAACGAAAATACTAACGTTCACAAGCTAGGTACAACGTGCACAAGGTGCGCGGAACACACGCGAAAATCGCAAAAACTGCAAAAAAATCGCCGATTTGGTCGCCCGGCAAAACTAAAACCCGACTACTCAAAAATCCGCACTCACGCATCCTAAACGTCATAGGATAACTCAAAAATGTCATCAAGACAACGCAATTAAATCATCACAACACTTTAGTAAAAACTAGTAAGCTAGAATAGCAATTTGGTGCAAACATCGACAAAAGCGGCAAAGTTATCACGGTCCAACACAACCATCAATTCCACACAACTAGTTAGCCACCAAAAACACAAATTTTAACTTATTTACCATGCTACAAAACTCACAATCCATACACAACCCTCTTCTAGATTTTGGTAAATTAGCAAACTTAATGCAATTTCATACAAGTTTAACATAGATTAGGTTAATAGGATGCCGCTTAAGCAAGGTAACCATATAGATTAGTTAAGTAACAACTAGATTAATTAAAAGATTTAATTAACTAAAACATGGTTTCAAGAAACCCTAGCTTAATTTTCAACCATAACCTTAAAAAAAGACTAGATTAGAACTAACACTAAATTAAAACTACAACAATTTAACTTAAGAAACTTAATCAAAAGAATTTAATTAGCAAGAAATTATACCTCAACTATAGATCTAGCAAGAATAATTTGCCTCCAAAGATGCCATTTTTCTCCAAGATTTAAACCAATTTGGGCTTGAAAAGAGGTAGAATAAGGTTTTGTGTTGAATTTGTGAAGAAAATTGTTGATTTTTTATGGATATTGTGAAGAAATTTGATGTGAAAAGAGAGGAAAAAATGTTGGGACAGAAGTAGGAGGTGCTCTCGGCCTTGAGGGAATGGGGGGAGAATGGTGTGGTGTTGTGGAAATTTTTTCCAAGGTCAAAGCCAACCATTCCCAAGTACAACATACTTACAAATTAATATAATTTAATCCATTCACATATCATAATGCTCACAAGAGTGAAGACCCCAAAAAAAAAAAGAAAGAGAGAAGTTCCTGCTATGGTGGGCCGGCCAAGGGTGAGGGAAAAGTGAGAGAGAGTGCACAAAAAAAAATTTATGCAAAAAGACCCCCTACAAGTCAAAAATTGCAAGTTTAAGCTTAAATTCAATAAATTTCGTTTCCTATAATAAAAATTAGTTAAAAATCAAAATAAAATACTAAAAATTTATGTTACAACTAGATTTTAATTATCATAATTTTAAAGATTAAAATTAGCCCGGAAAAATTTGTATTTATCGCTAATTTAATGTATTTTCTTACCGGCTTAAAATAATATTAAAAAATTGAAAAATTAGGGAAAATTTTTAAACGGCCAGAATTTCATAAGTAACTCATTAGCTACTAAAAATAAGCAATTACCTATCCATTTTAGGTATAATTAGCCCTAAACTGCAAAATAACAAAAAAGACGGTTTTCGGAAAAATACCGAATTTTCACCGATTTTCAGGAAAACACCAAAACGACTTTTCAAGACGCTACAGTTTGTTGACTCAGTCAAGGCGTAGTGTGCGGTAGCTGATTATTGCTTATCTGCAAAGCATATGATGCGATTGGATTAGGGTAGTCGTGCGGCCTTGTTGACTCAGTCAAGGGTCGTGCGGGTGGGTTTAATTCAATCGAGAAATGACGGGTTGAACTTTACTTGCGGTCTATGGTTTGTTGACTCAGTCAAGTGTAAGTGCACGGCGGCGCCCCGGCCGTCAATCCGACGCCGGAATGCAGAAATGGTGGTAAACTTAAAATTTGCGGACTTAGCAAACCGGCACCACCGCGCACTAAACACCCGGATCGTTACCATTAACAAGTCTAAGCAAACAAGAAGATGGGTTAGAGATATACCGACGATCCAAGTCCTCCGGTCTTCTCGTCATGCTCCCGATCTCCTGCGGAAAAGTCCCGTCTCCTCCTCGTCGCCGGAAGTGCACCACATCGCCAACTTTGTTTACGGGCTCCCGCCTCAATGCCGAGGCAACTCGGGCACGAAGCCGGCTACTCGATGTGCCCAAGATTTGCTGTAGAATGTTTGGTAGAGCTTGTGTCTCACTTTTGGGGTTGTGGAATTGCCATTGGAGGAGGGATTGAACTTGGAGCTTTTTAGATGGAACTTGTGGGATTTTTGCAACATGAAATGAAGCAAAATCCCACCTCAAAATATTTGGACAGCCCCTTCAAGGGGGAGGCCGGCCATGCTCTAGTGAGGGAGGGAGAGAATGAGAGGTCTAACCAAAAAAAAAGAGAAGCCACCATGACCATAATGCAAAGAGGGCATCATGAAAGAATATAATGACAATACCAAAACCACACTCAACACCACCATCATCACCTCACAAAGTCCAACCATGATGAGAAAGGAAAAGTCAAGCCATCATGATAGCTAGAAGTCAAGGTCAAGTGCTCCATCATGATACAAGGAAAAAAGCAAAGACCCCCCTCCACAATTGCCTATTTGCAACAATGCAAATAAGCCCTCCTCCACCAAACTTCGGCCAATGAACGAAACAAAGGAAATTGGCCGAAACGGAAAGCAAACTGGCAACTCCAGAAAACTGGTCCCGTAATAAATTACAGGAAAACCCCGATACTGTGCATACACACCCGCATCTGTATTTCGACCGAAATACAAATGCAATGAGACAAAATCTACACTGTACTATACTAGGATCCGGCCTATACCAAAGCCGGCTAGTAATATCTGTTCGACCCTGATCCGTGCAATACCGCACGTATCTGATCGAATCCTGCCATATAACCATACGGCCTATAGTACAAACTGTCCGATCCTGATCCGTGCAATACCGCACGTATCTGATCGGACCTTGCCATATCTCCATACGGCCTCTACAACCTTTCGCCCGAAAGCTGAGTAACTAAATGTGGGGGACTCTAAAGACTCGTCAACACCTCGGTTGCGGATTTAACCACTAGCACGTTAGAGGTATAAGCCAATACGTAACGGGCTACCAGGTATTGACTAAAAGGGACGTCGATGAGGAAGCTCACCCCGACACCCAACTGAGCCTGTCAGTGACAATATCCGTGCAGTCCGGTCCGTTCGTCTATGAGCATCGCATGGCGGGCCTAGGGGGTTGGTAAAAGTCAGACCCCCAAAAGCGGTACAAGTCGTGTCGGAGTGTAGCCCAGAACACCCTGAGATACTACTGGAATACCTACCAGTAAATCTCCTTGCCTCGGCCGAGGGCTTTGTGTAATGGCTCTCCTAGACACAGCACGACCTCACCCCCAATACCGGGAGAGACGAACCCCTGAAGATACGCTCACTGCCTCCATGTGGCTCGGGACTGTACCCAACTAAAACCTGTTTGCACGACTCCTTTGAGCCGTGGTAAGGTAGTAATCAAAGTACAGTGGGAACTCACACGAGACAAATGACGATCCCCAGGTCGATGAACTAACCTGCACACATGTCACCAGGGAACTGCCATCTGACGTCTGGTATATGACCAACTAGCATGTTCCCGGCGAGTCCTGTCCGGTGTACTCATAACCCAATGAGCACCTGTATACATCTTAGGTGATCCAACTGACACCAGTGGCTTGTGAGACCGGCCACCGCCCCTCGTCGGGGTCTCGACTGTATACACTAGTCTACTAATGGAGTATCGATGCCCAGTCTCGAAACTCCCACGACTAGGGACCTTTTAAGGATAAGCTTATAGACCCCCAGCTCCCACTTATATGATCGCCCTCATACTGCTGGTGGTCAAGCAAGAATCCTAGGGGCTCTATCAACGTGTAATAGCGACGTGTCAGGTCACCTAAAGCAGTACACAATGATAAAGGTAAACCAGATAGCATACTATCATCTCGAGTAAGACTGTCCTACCGGGATAGGTCCTCCCTCAATCATTACAATCACGTACCTGTGACCTAATAATTGACTCTGAGGGCACTATCTCCAACATCAAGGTCATAGATCGCATGGGGCAAAATATTATCAGGAATTTCAACTGTTGAAATTTGCAATGAGATTGCATACCTTCTATGAGATAGTTGGATCCCGATACCCGCTGCGAGTAAGAGTTACTCCTGGGAGAGTTTTACGCATTACAATTAGCCGATCAAGTAGGTGTCTAGAAAGGTGTCAACGGGGTTACGCCTCTGGGAAAACGAGGTTTACATTAATTAGGTTCGTGCGAAAGCACGGGGGACCTCCCTCAAAGTACCGACACTGGTCTGGCTGAAAGATTGGCGAACTTGTAGTGTGTAATTAATCCCGGCTAGTCTTTCCTTTTAAGGTTTGAAGGAAGATTTGATAAAAAGCAGTGGGAGCCATCCTGATTAGATAAAATAATAACCAATCTATTCTTGACAGAGCGCACGCTGAGTGTTTTCTTCTCTCTCTCTCCAGGTAGCGACCATATCACGCCTTAATCAAGATAATAATACGGAATATTGACCGAACCCGCTTGTTATACTGAGCCGGGGAACGTTGGTCCCGCTCCAACTTATAATTGTTATAAGACAGAGCAGGAAATAGGGGATTACCAGAATTCCCGTGCCGCCCAAACGAAGAGAGTGCATGCTGATGCATCATCTTCGGGTGTGTTCATTACAGAGAACTGTTTCTCAGTATCCTTTACGTCCTGGGTATGTGATACCAGATAAGGATCCCAGATATGTAATCTGTTACATAGGGCTGTAGAAAGGTAGAGAACTGAGAACGGGTGATAAGTTTCATGAGGCAGAAAATGGGGCAAGTGTTGCAGCCAAGTCTGTTGGTCACTGTCACCCTGTATTACCAATACATTGATTCTGAACGAATGTTATTAGATACCGAACCTGATATACAAAATCATATCAGTCTCTTTATTAGTAAAGAAATGATAAAATTTTGTATTGTTGGATAATGTTTTGAACATTTCCTATATCAAAAGTTGATCGGTTCAGGCACGTTATCTAAAAGCATTGATGTTCTAAATCAAACTACGGTTCTTAGTATACTGAACACACAAAAGACGAAGAGTTCAGAAATGAACGAATTCTTCTTGAGGCATTGTAGACTAGGTCAGATCAATGTGACCCGACTAGCGAGAGTTACATATAGATGCATATTTAAATCAGTTTGAATTTACATCTTGTGAAACTCGCCAGTCATGTCACAAAGATAAGATGACCATAGCTCCGTTTACTGGAAACAGAGAAAGAGTTAGTAAACTCTTGGGATGATACATGTTGATGTATGTAGGTCCCCTGTCTACACATGCCAAGACTGGTTCTTTGTACTTCGTTACATTCTCTGATAATCTCTCAAGATTCAGTCATATGTTCCTGTTGAGACACAAGTCCGAACCTTTTGAGATATTCACAGAATATAAGTTAGAAGTAGAGAACCAAAACACGGGTATAAGTATTATGTCCTTTGATGAGATCAAGGAGGAGAATACTTGAGCACGGAAATCCTGGACTTTTCTAAAGGAGAATGAGATTCTCTCTCAGCATTACTCCTCTGTATACACCATAGCACGATGGTATATCAGGGCGGAGCAATCACACCCTATATGATAAGGTGTGCTCTATGATGAGTACTACTGAGTTACCTATTTCCTTTTGGGAGTTATGCACTTATGAAGTTGCATACCTATTGAATAGGGTTCGAATCAAATCAGTTGCCTACCACTTCATATGTAATATGGAAAGGGAAGAGCCCATGTCTTAAGCTAGTTAAGATTTGGGGTTGACCGGCCTATGTCTAAAAAGCAAAATCCGGACAAGCTCGAGGCAAGGTCTGTAATGTAGAACTGGAAAGGTTCCAGCTATACGAAACTGCAGCTGAAGATTTGACAGAACCAAAGAATTCAATAGTTACCAACGAACCTCAGCCTCTCCGCCGATCTAGTAGGGTTCCTCACCCACCTGAGAGATACTTCGGTTTCTCTATGACAGTGGGAGCGAGGAATGCATCATGAGATGATGACCCAACTAGTTTCGAGCAGGCCATCGAGAGTAGGGACTCTGTAAGAATGGCTGGATGCTTAACGATCTGAGATGGAATCCTTATACACCAACAAAGTATGGACTTTAGTTGCAATATCTGAAGGGTTAAATCCCCATCAGGAGCAAGTATATCTTGAGAAGATTACTTGGTGTACATGGAAGAGTTGAGACTTTCAAAGCTAGACTTGTTAAAGGTCTACATCATTGACCAA
The DNA here is from genome assembly GCA_030015575.1 of Agapanthus africanus. Classification (NCBI taxonomy): domain Eukaryota; kingdom Viridiplantae; phylum Streptophyta; class Magnoliopsida; order Asparagales; family Amaryllidaceae; genus Agapanthus; species Agapanthus africanus. The sequence goes on from CM057350.1 coordinate 384,643,544, forward strand.
GTATGGATGATGATGAAACCTTTTCTAAGTAGCTATGCTTAAGTCCATCCAGATCCTACTTGCCACGGCTACATACCATGACTACGATATCTGGCGGTTGGGTGTCATGACTGCTTTTCTAAATGATGTTTTAGAAGAGAGAGTCTATAAGTACACAGCCAGAGGGCTTCGTAGAAAGTGGGAGCAGCGGAAACGTGTGCAAGATGCTTTATAGGATAAAGCAGGCATCGCGAAGTTGGAACATCTGTTTTGATGGATTAGTCAAAGAAGTTGACATCATCAAAATGGTTGATGAACCTTGTATATACAAAAAGGTAGTAGGGAGTATGGTGATGATCCTCGTAGAGTATGTGGATGACATACTCTTGATAGGGAAAGAGTTTCCTATGCTACGATCGATCAATCTCCGCTTATCACAATGATTCTCCACATAGGATCAAAGTGATACCTCCTAAATCCTGGGTTTTGGATCTATGAGATAGATCTAAATGGATGTTAGGATTCTCACTAGTTGTTGTGAGATGGTATCAATCGATCCTGGGAAGAATCACTGGAAGTGTTCCAGGGTGATAAAGACGACTGAGTGTCAGTCACAGGCATTGTCTTTACCCTCAGTAAAGGGACGGTATGTTGGAAGAGTTCCAAACTAGATACCGTGACATACTAGACGATAAAGGCTGGATACATCGCTATTTGAGATGCTACCAAAGAGGCAGTCTGGATGTATATTTGTTCATGAGATGAACTTTGTTCCTCCCATTGTGTGACAATGGAGTTGTGGCTTATGCCAAGGAACGCCGGTCCCATCAGTGATCCAGACATATTCTAAGGCAGTGTCACCTGATCATGGAGATGGTTGATCTCCAGGGTGATCGAGGTTTGGAGAGTAGACTCAGAGGACAACACAGCGGATCCACTCACAAAGGCCTGTTCCCAAAGAGAGATTTTTATGGGATGGTTGAGTATGAGATACTACAAACACTGCTACAGATGGCCCTAGTGCAAGTGGGAGATTGTTAGTTATATGTATGCCCTAGAGGCCATTACTGTACATAGGATGTATATTGTAGTGGATGCTGGGACATATATAGGGAGAACTTTCTTGCTCGACATGATAGTATGCTATCTGGTTGCTCTTTACTTTAACGTGTATACTGATTGTTTCTCTGTTACATGTTGGTAAAGCCCTTAGGATGTGTACTTGACTACCTGGACTATGATGCGGATCATACTAGTGGGGACATGGTAGTCCATAAGTACATCCTTCAAAGTCCCTAGTCGTGGGTGTATCGAGACGGGGCATCGATATACCAGAGTAGACTAGCGTGTACCTTCTCGACCCATACAGATGGGCGATGGATGATCCCATATCCATCGGTGTTTGACATCAGAGATGATATACAGGTGCTCAGTGGAGACTGGGTACACTGGACGGACTCGCCGAGAACTCCCAGATGGTATTATACCTCACGTCAGATGGCAGTTCTCTGGTGACACTGGTACAGAGTAGTCTGTTGACCCGAGATCGTCATAAAGTCTTGTGTGGTTCCCACTGTGCTTTGATTTCCATCTTACCACGTCCAAGAGGGCATGCAAAACGGTGGTTTTTGGGTACAGTCCCGAGTCACATGGAGGCAATGAGCGATAGGAGGGGATTCGTCTCTCCCGGTATAGGGAGTTGATGTTGCGCTGTGTTCGATTGGCTATAACCGGAAATCCCTGGCCAGGATTGCTGAGATTTACTGGTAAGTGTTACCAGTAGTTTCTCGAATTGTTATAGACCTCATATCGACACGACTTATCGGGCTATTGGGGTCTGACGTTTACCACCCCTAGGCGAGATATGCGACATATCAGACGATCAGACCGGACTGTACGGTAGTGTTACTGATTGGATTCACAGGAGTATGAGCGGGCTTGCTCGTCGATCTTCTGATCGCTCAATACCCGGGTGGCCGTTACGTTTAGCAGACCGCTTGCGGCTTGTGGGTGCTTGATATGATCATCACCTGCTGCCGGCGTATTGACGAGTCTTTAGAGTCCTACACAGAGGTTTCCTGGCTCAAGCAAAACGAAATAGGAGCGCATATGAGATATGTGCGGGACCGAGAATAATGCGTGTATGTGATACCGTATTTCATTCTCGCGATATGTGACATTGATCGGTTATATACGATATAGCCGGGTTATCGGATCAAGTGTTGATTCGATAAGTTGTTACTGTTGATATTAGCCGGTTATATGCGATATGGCCGGATCGTTAAATCAAGAGTTGATTTAATGATTTAATGCATAATTATATATTTGATATATTACTTTGCATTAACTAGTATCGGTTCACTTTAAATGGATTTTCTCGCTCGGATGTGCACATTGCATATTTGATATAGTTTTGTGCACATGATTGTATCATGTTTGATGATGCATACTTACTTGGTTTGTGTAAAGAATTAAACCATGGTTATTTAAATGGTTAGGGTTTTGGTTTTCCTTATTCATTTATTTATCTTTTTCATTTATTCTTTTTGGAAATAAAATAATTGGCATAAGAGGATAATGGTGGCTTTCTTTGTTTGTTCATGAACTTTCATGAAGCTTTGACTTAGTTGACCATTCTTGTCTTTTGCTTAACCCTAACCATCATAACTTACCATGGTCTATTCTCTACAACTAATTAAGGTTAAGATTATGATAAGTTTCCATTTTTATTATTCTTTTAATAATAACTTATCATATTCTTCATCTTCTTCTTCTTCACTTCAAGAAAAAGCTTGAAAGCTTTAATGGCAAAGTGAGAAAAAGAGTGAGAAATCCAATTCTAAAGTCTACCCACTTCCTATTTCTTCATCCTCTACCTCTTGCCAAGTAGTAGAGTGTGTTTTCTTCACAAGTTTTTGGACTTGGTGAAGTTGGAGCTTGATCTAGCGATACTTCAACGTAGATCATCTTCGGCATGGATATCGACGACCTAGCTCGCCTATTCTCCGATGAAGCCGACGCTAGAGCCCGGAATTTGTTTTGGACAGCGAGAGGACTTCATTGCGGAGCTATGGAGGTGGAGCACCGGATCTACAAAGGTTGTATTTCCGTATTCTCCTAGTTAAGTGTTAACTAGTTTACTTTTCGCCTAGATTTCTAGCCAACGATCCGTAGTCGGGTTTCTCGGCACCTAGATTTTTTTGATATTGGCATGGTTGATGCCTTGTGAGACCTCATTAGGGTGCCTAGGAACCCTACAAAATTCTCACCTCTCAAGCGCTCCATGTCATCTCTGTCTCTTTCCTAAAAAATAATTAATTGTTTATATAGAACCTTCCCTATCATCTCTCCGAATATATATATTTATATCTTCTATATATAATGCAAATATGTTTCTTCTTTCTATATATAATGCAAATGCCCTTTGCATAGAGGTCCACCCTCTCCTTTTTTCTAGAAAAAATGAGAAAAATCCTACGTTCTCAAATCTCCACATCATTAAAGAGACCTCCACATAATTTAGAAACATCCACATCTCTCTCTCTCCCCAAAAAAAATCTATATCTATATATAATACAAATATCTCTATATATAATGCAAACTTCTATATATAATGCAAATATCCTTGAATAGAGGTCCACCCTTCTCATTTTTTCTTAAAAAAAAGAAAAAATGAGAAAAATCCTCATCTCTCAAGGCCTCCACATCATCTCCCTCACCTCTCTCCCCCTCTCCTCCTTTTGCATAGAGGTCCACCCCTCTCCGTTTTTCTAGAAAAAAAGAAAAAATAAGAAAAATCCTACGTTCTCAAACCTCCACATCATTAAAGAGACCTCCATATAATCTAGAAATATCTACATCTCTCTCTCTCTGTCTCTTCCCCAAAAAAATCTATATCTATATATAATGCAAATATATCTCTATATATAATGCAAATACGCTTGGTTAGAGATCCACCCTTCTTCTTTTTTCTAGAAAAATAGAAAAAACGAGAAAAATTCTCACCTTTCAAGCGCTCCATGTCATCTCTGTCTCTTTCCTAAAAAATAATTAATTGTTTATATAGAACCTTCCCTATCATCTCTCCTAATATATATATTTATATCTTCTATATATAATGCAAATATCTTTCTTCTTTCTATATATAATGCAAATGCCCTTTGCATAGAGGTCCACCCTCTCATTTTTTCTCCACATTATCTCTCTCTCCTCCCAAAAAACAATTAATTGTTTATCTAGAACTTTTCACCTCATCAATCCCTTTTTTAAATAAATAAATAAATAAATCTCTAGAACCCTCCGCATCTCTCTCCCCCTCTCCTCCCTTCTCAATTTTTTAAAACTAAAACACGTGCATAAGCCCTCCACATCATCTCTCACCCCTCTCAAGCCCTCCATGTCATCTCCCTCTCTCCTAAAAAGTAATTAATTGTTTATCTAGAACCTTCCATATCATCTCTCCCAATATATATATTTATATCTTCTATATATAATGCAAATATTTTTTAATATATAATGCAAATACCCTTCGCATAGAGGTCCATCCCTATCCTTTTTTCTAGAAAAAAAGAATAAAGGAGAAAAATCATACATTTTCAAGCGTCCACATTATCAAAAAGACTTCCACATAATCTAGAAACATCCACATCTCTCTCTCTCTTTCTAAAAAATTTTTATATCTATCTTATCTCTCTATATAATGCAAATACCCTTAATTAGAGGTACACCTTTCTCCTAGAACAAAAAGAAAAAAGGAGAAAAATCCCCACCTTTCAAGCCCTTCACATTTCTCTTTCTTCCCTTCTTAAATTTTTTAAAACGTGCAACGCACGTGCATAAATTCTAGTCTATATATAATGCAAATACCCTTTGCATAGAGGTTCACCATCTCCTTTTTTCTAGAAAAAATGAGAGAATGAAAAAAAAATCCTATGTTCTCAAACCTCCACTTCATTAAAGAGACTTCCACATAATCTGGAAACATCCACGTCTAATCCCCCTCTCTCTCTTTCCAAAAAAAGATTAATTTTTTAATTATCATTAAAGAATACTCCACATGATCTATCAACTTCCACGACTCTCTTCTTTCAAGATATCAATTTTTTAATTGACACTTGCAAATGTACGTGCACAAAATCTAGTTTTAAGTTAATTACTCTCGTACATGCATCTTTTGATGCCCACCACTTGTCCAGATCCGGAACCGGTTGACTCGCACAAACACTCTCCGCTCTTTCTCTCGCTTCCTTCCTCCCCGCAAATTGCAACTTTTTTCTGTCGGCCACAAGAATCCATGGCTTCGTCTTTATCTTCATATTCGTCCTCTGAAACCCTAACCCTAACCCTGATCCCGGGGCTGCCCAACGACATCGCGGCGCTGATCCTCTCCTCGCTGCCCCTCCCGCACCACTCCCGCCTCAAGCCCACCTCCAGGTCGTGGCGCCTCTTCTTCTCCTCCGCCGCCTCCCTCTTCCCCCTCCGCCGCCGCCTCCTCCACCGCCGCCACCTCCTCTGCCTCTTCCTCTCCGACCCCTCCCTCGCCTCCCCGCTCCTCTTCGACCCCCTCTCCCTCTCCTGGGCCCCGCTCCCCCCTCTCCCAGTCTCCCCACACCTCTTCTCCCTCTCCAACTTCTCCCCCGTCTTCCTCTTCCCCCACCTCTACCTCCTCGGCGGGTCCCACTTCGACGCCCGCTCCTTCCCCCTCAACCATCCCCTCCCCTCCCCCGCCGCCTACCGGATCAACCTCATCAACCACCCGTCGTCCGCGTGGGTGCGGATCCCGGACATGCCGTCCGCCCGAGGGAGCTTCGCTTGCGCTGCCGACGAGGCCAACCGGAGGGTCCTGGCGGCCGGCGGCGGATCGAGGTAAAATCAGTTATCCTAATGTGCTTTAGGTATGAACATGTAATGGTGTGTTCGCCTGTTTGGTTGAGTGTGCTTAGAGCCTCAACTACATTGAAATCCAAAAACAGATGTTTGATTTCACACAGTTGTTGTTAATATCATGTGCTAGAAACAACAACTTTGAGTAAGAAAGTATGTAGTTGTATTTCAAACCAAACACATTTCCAACCACAAGGGAAATGATGACTAGTTATTAACTTATTGTGTTGCATTGCAACTACACCCAATCAGATCTTTTCAAAATAAAAAATAAAAAATACACCCAATCAGAAAAATATTTTGCAAAACATGTAGTTACAATGCCATTTCAACCAAACAAAGGAATGTTACATCAGTGGTAGTTTGGATCCGCATATGGTTTGCAAATGCATTGGATTTGCAACTAGAAACAACTAAACACACCCTAAGATCCTTTATGTTTATTTTGCTCTTCGCTAGGTAAGGTTTCAAAAGGCCATAAGCATTGTAATTCGCATTACCTAAGGTCCTTTATATAAGTATTCAAATGGAAAATCTTGACAAATTACAAAAATGAAGCAATAAAAGCTTGTTGCATATAAAGTCAAAGCTTATGTTTTGTATGTTATTCCATGTAACTTGTGTCGTAAACTCTTAACTAATTTATTTTCTATGATAAGGCACCCAACGTATCCGGCAGAGGGGAGTAGGATCAAGAATGTGGAGGTTCTTGATGTGGAGAGACGGGAGTGGAGGGTTGAGGAAGGGATGGGGAGAGGGAGGGCCGGGTCCGTGGGGTTTTTGAGGAAAGGGGAGTTTTGGGTGATGGGTGGATATGGTGGGTATAGGACAGTGTCGGGGGTGGTGCCAAGGGATGTGTATTGTAGGGACGCCGTGGCGATGGGGCTGGAGAGTGGGGAGTGGAGGGAGGTGGGGGAGATGTGGGGAGAGGGGGAGAGGGGGAGGCTTGGGAAGGTTGGAGTGGTTGAGGAGGGGGAGGAGGTGGTTGTTTATATGTTGGATCGGAGCGTGATCTTTAGGTAATTTTTGATTATTTTTTTCTAATTTGGATATAAATATGTTGCGAGTGTTGCTACGATATTGATTTAAAAGCTTCATTTTCATGAACTTGTGATAATATTGGTATATTGATCAACATCTTGACTAGTATAGGCTTAAGAGCTAGCCATGGATTCAACATGAGTTAGTGATAAAGTAATTTGCAAAAGAGTATGAAATGGCATGCTAGCACACACGAAAAAGATATATCATTCTATATTTTATTAAAGGCTGATTTTTTGCTAAAATACCCAAAAGATTTGGCATACCTTAATGTTTATAAATTATATATCTAGGCTTTATCTTTACTGAATATTTAGGTTATGGTTTTGTGTAATTGTGATTTGGATATGGATTCATGACTATTTTGCTACTGTTACAGCAATTAATTTAAATGCTCCAGTTTTATCAACTTGATATAATATGGATTTATATATGTTCTTTTTTATGAGTATAGGATTGAAAGCCCTGTGCACAAAAATTATGTAATAAGATATAAGTAACGAAGTACATTCGAAAGTTGCAAGAAATGACATGCAGGCACAGGATAGTATAGACATACCTTTCGAGATATCTTTTAAATAAAATTCAAAATTGAGCTTAGATATGTTGATTAAAATATAATGGCGGCATTATGATGAATAATTTCCCCTTATTAGAGACTTAGGTAAGAGGAGTAATGGATTTCACCTGTACATATAAAATAATGGAATGCGAGTGTTATTTAGTAAGTTATTTTATGTTTTTATTATATGAAAATTGGTCGATATGTGTGTTAGGGAAGACCATATGTAAAGACTTCAATTTCATCGAGTTATAATATATGGATTTATTTTACTGTTCTTTGACAGCTCTATGTTTAGGAGCCATGGATGCAACGCATGGTTAGACACAAGTTAGCAATGAAGTAATAATAAAGGAGTAGGACATGACATGCATGCATACGCTAACAGAGATAAGCCTTTGTACAACTTTTAAAGTGAAAATGATCGTTTTATTTTGATTATTTTGATAGTTGATTGAAACATATTGTCTACAATTCTCCTATATGATGAACATTATGTTTTGATATCCGGGTTAATTGCATAATAACACCTCAATGTATCACACATGTTGCACTCAAATACCTTATTGATGTTTTACTGCATTAAAATACCCTAAAGTTTCTAAAATTTGCACTTTGATACCTTCGTTAACCAACTATTAGTATATTGTAAGGAATATTCTCATGTGACAATCCCATGATATTCTTAAAACAATCTTACTCATGACATGGTGCATATTGATTTTTCGTTTTTTCATCCCCTTTTTTATTCTTCATATATTACATTTTAAATTTCTTGACCATGATAACTCCAAATACTTCATATGAAGCAAATAATGATTTCATTAAAAGCTGTAACAATATTGAAGGATTAAAAGAATTCTCACCAATTTATTGATTTTTTAAAAACTGAAACCTTGATTCGAAAGTTAAAAAATGAGGATTTTCTTAAAAGATTTTCATCTTTAAATCCTTAGACTTAGGGAGAATTATGGACCATCACTTTATATTCATAAAGGCCTTAATTTTGCTCAAAAATAATAGCTTTTGGGGGATTATGGATGATATAAATTTAGGGTTTTATACAAAGAGGAAAGGGAAGGGAGACAAGCTGTAAAGGTAAAAATAAAAATTTCATTGAAGCATAAGTTAGATACATAACAGTATAATGGTCTTCTTGTCCCTACCAACCATGCAAGGTATTAATGTGCAATTTTGGACTTTAAGGTATTTTAATGCAGTTAAAAAAAGAAAATGGTATCTAAGTGCATAATGGGTCAAACATTGAGGTATTATTTTGCAAGTAACCCATGACTTTCTATGGATGGCAATCAGAAGTTTAATGTTCAATATAGCCTTAAGTTTCATTATTAATTAACCGATAATTATTATTGTTATACCATTTAAAGGTTTGCGTAGTCAATGATATGAGAAAGGTGAGGGGATACACATGTACTAACACCTCTAAGGTGTTAACTAAGTGGTAAAGTGTCTTTAGATGTATTAAGGGTTCAAAATTCAAAGGAAATGATTTAAGTCTGTCATCTTATTCTGATAGAAACGTCCTGTTACATAGTTATATTACATAGCTACTGAATATGAGATTATAACCAAGGTAATGAAATACAATATGCTCTATCATGTGGTTGAGTAGTGCATACCGCTTATATTGCATACACATATGTAGTTGCATATGCGGTATGACTTTTCAAACGATAGAGGGATGCAGGAAAGAGGAGAATAAAAAAGTTGATGAAAATGAAGCAAAATATTGAGGAAAAGGTAAAATTTAGTCTTTACTATTAAAAAAAGATGCATTGAAAAAACCGTACTTTATAAAGAAAAAAAGTAATCTTGGAAGGAGATAATGGAAAGAAAGAGAATAGATGGTCTAAAAAAGGGCTTGTTTAAGATTAATTGGTTAGCACGTAATTCAATCCATACAATGTTTCAAGCTCAATCAAATAAAATTATGCCCCACGAGCTTCACTTGCATAATTAGCCGTGTATATCAATTTTATGTGTTAGGAGGGCGCATAACACATATGCACTGCATGAGACACATTTTACAATAATGAGTATAACATACTTCTGTATCATCTAAGCTTTGTTTTTTTGAAGTATCTTATACTTTCCGTTTGTTAGATGCACCGGCCACCCGGCTTATATTTAAAAGTTACTTCATTAATTTTTCAATCTATGTTTAGGTCATAATCTCTAGTTAACGTTAACAATGTGAAACAATGAATCTTAGTTAACAACACAGTAATTGAAAGATAAAGGTGCTTTGGGATCTTGTAGTGTGTGTGAACCATAATTAGCTTGTGATTCACATTCTTTATACCGACGGTTTCTTCAAATCAGTTTACTCCGAATGATTGATTGTTGACCTGTAAAATAGACCCAAGATTAGAATCTTAGGTAGTTGGGTTTTATGCAAATGGTATCTATTGCCTTTTGAATGCCCATCAAGGGGTGAATGTGACGTTAACTGCAATTGGAAGCTGGGTTGTCATTTTGATTCCTTAAATAGAATACTTATAATTGTTTTGCTCAGAAGAAATATCTGCAATTTTTTTTTCTACAATAAACTATAACACCAACATTTCTTTTAGTGTCTTCATCACCGTAGCCTTTTTGCCCAGTCATAATCTTAACTTCAGTTGATTTATATGCTCAAGTGGGGTTTCTAAGGTATTTGATTGGTTTAAATAGGACAAAATACAATTGACTAAATATGAGATCTTAGAGAAAGGCATAAAGGGATAATGCAAGGGACTATCAGCCTTAAGTTGAGTCAATTTGGTTAGATTTTGTGATCGAAAGGTGGCATGAAGATAAGTATGTTTACACTATGAACTTCAAAGAAGTTATATGGAGAATCTTTGTAACTGGAGTTGGTTGAAGTTTCTAGAAACTAACTTTTGTAAGCGATCTATCAGCGACAACATTTATTCCGAAAAGTTTTCATTCACCCTTCAAATGACGTATCATGGTGGCGGCTACACCATGCAATTGCAATATTTCTTTATTTCTCTTCCCTTGCTCTTTCTCTAATACCGAACAGTCGACCTCACTTCCACCTACTTGTCCTTTCATTTTCTCTCTGGCTTCTTTTTTATATGGTCCATCTTCCAAATCGAGTTCTACTTGTTTGGGTTATCGAATTTCACATCAATTTTTCTATTTTCAAAACTATCTAACCTTAGTGGGCCCTGCTTTGACTCATATCTCTCAACTACGCCTACAACCATATACTGTTGTTTCTCTACTTGCCTTGGTTTGCCCTCCTGTGATAGCATCTTCGCCGCTCAAGAAATAATAACTATAAATTATGTGGTTGAGGTGAGTCTTGGCAGCAGATATACATGTCTGATGAGTAGGGCTGCAATTGAACGAGCCAACTCGGGTTTGATTAGGGTTCGGCTCTGTATTAGGTCATTCAAGCCCGATTCATTTATTAATGAGCCGAACATGAGCCAGAAAGTGGCTCGTTTATTAAACGAGCAAAACTTAAGCTTAGCCAAGCTTGTTCGATATTAGCTCGATTTCGGCTTGGTTACACAATTTGAAATGAAATAAAATAATATGTTGTATATAGCATAATGTATACAACTCCCAAAACACTTATTCAATTAAAGGGATGTATATCAAATTAAATAGGGGTGAATAGATCCATTCCATAATCTAGATGTCAACTTTTTTTATCGTTCCATTTCGCCCAGACTCCTTGGCTTGAGCATGTGATTGCTATTCACAGACTAGCTTCTCTTTCAAGCCAAGAAGTTTAGTCGTCAATGTCCTCACAAAATGCTTTCAAGTCTTCTTCACAAGGCCCTATAATGACCATTGGCCTATCCTCGGCCTCCACTAAACACTTTATGGTTTTCCTTTCAGAGATCTTCTAAAAGAAGATGCAAGTAAGCTCGATTTAGGCTCATTTAAAGCTTGGTAAGATCACGAACTGAACATGAGCCATATCCGCTCAGCCCGAGATGAACTTGAGCCGAGCTCGAGCCAGCCTAAAATAAGCCGAGCCGATCTTGGATAGTGGTCGGCTCATTCGAGTTCTGCTCAGTTGCAATTTTACTGATGAGCGTTGAAAGAGGATGAGCGTTGAAAGGGGAAAATTGAAGAGAGTGACGTAGAGAGATACAATCATACGATGTGGGATATTCAAAAAGGGAGTTTTAGGATGATGGGTTGGGTTGTTTATTTTCGGTAGAGAGATTTTTTGGGTGATATCTTAGAGTTTCACTTATTTTTTCCTTGATCTTTATCCATGCCACTACATTGGAATATTATACGTGCCATATAACCTATATTTTCTATTTAAATGTAAGTCATTCACCTTATACTATCAACTCCATCATCGCCATCACCCATCTCCACTTCTTATTTTGCCATGGCTATGTTGTTCAACCCGACCATATATATTTTTAAAAGGCATAATGCATCACGTGCTCCCTTCACATTATCTAAGCCCTTCGTTCATCAACATGTCTGACTACTAAGCAAAGCGCTCGATGAAGGATTTGACGAAAAAATAATATCCCCTTGTCAACCTATGCAAGTTGCAACATCTATGAAATTGTTCTAAGCAACTTAGTAAACAATGCACAAGAAAGGTTCTTGCTGGCTAGTTGTAGTTTCTAGATAATTCATTTTTTGATAGTGGTAGATGGTAATGGTATTTATTATTTATTAATATTTTAGGTATTATGGTTTGCATTTTGGGGGTACTCTGATTTTTCTGTTGACATTAATAAAAATCAATGAAATAATTGGCTAATGCAATAATTTAGTTGGCTAATATACGCAAGAGGATACTAAACTGTATATGGATAGATACAATTCCGAAACTATCTTGAGATGTTCGATTGAAAACATTGTATATTATATATAAGAACCTATTAAATAACAGACATACACTAGTTGAATTTTGTAATTTTATTTAACAAGAACATGCTCATAACAATAAATGTACTATGGGAGTGATGATTCATACCGTGTGGAAACTTGTTCATGTTATGAACCTTTGATATAAAAGCAAAGTTGTCTTGAGCGAAGAAGGTTATGATACCTTGTGAATTAGTTAGAGATGATGTTGGGTGGCAAAATGTTATCAATGAAATTCATGAGAAGGATTTTGCAATTGGTGGCTTCAAATGATGTAATGTTCTTATGGATGTGCATCTATTAGGGGTAGTTTTGGCAAGAAATAAAGCATGGTTAAAAATCTTGGCTAATTCCGACTTGAGATGGTCGATCCCGATCCCGACAATGGCCAACCTAGTTTTGAAACTGAGATTTTAAATCTTAATTTTGGGTTCACAGTGGATTATTGAGATTTTAGTATTAAATTTATTAATGTATTCGTGGGTTATTTGTTTTCTCGACATCATTAATAACTAAATAAATAAAACGATGTCCAAAAGCCTAAGACACTCTGGACATTATTAATACTAAGAAATATGTCAAATTGTTTACCATTACCTTACTATTTATTTAAATATTTTAACTTTTTTTTATTAAAAAATGGTTTAGTCGAGCATTAAAATAAAAAATAAAAAAATCCAATATTCCATTCCAAGATGCCTGAGATAGCATATTCCGATCCCAAAAATGACCGTCCGATACCGAGACTGATATGGAGATTATAAACCTTGAAGTAAGATAGGGAATCTGGATGTGAGTTCCTCTAGCTCAAACTTTTTGGCACATGAACTTTGAACAGGAGAGTGCCCTTCCATGAAACGATGATAGCAGGTTGGCAGATTGATAAATTCTTTTTTTATTAGTATAGAGAAAGAAATTGTAAGATTTCATATAGGTAATTATTTTTATTTCATCGCCATCTATTAGATTCATATGCGTTAAATATCAAATTATTCCCAAACATATTAGTAATTTGACAACAACAATGAACGAAGCTACATTTTGTTGTTTGCCTTGAACTTTTCATATTGCAGCTATAATTTATACCTTTCAAGCTGGCACCTCTCTTGACCATATAAGTGTTAAATTTGACATTAATATTCCCAGAACTAAACAGTTTTCGGGATACTGCAATTTCGGAGGCCTGGTTTATGTCTAGCTTGTTAGGGGTTTTCTTTAAAGACATACTAGGTCAGCTTACAATCAGAAAGTAATTAATAGTCTCATGCAGGGTAGATTGCTAGATTACAGCCACTGCATGGCAATGCAAGGTAATAAAAAAGAAAGCACAAGTTTAAGTAATCGGGCTGCGGTAATGCAAGAGAAAATCAACTTTCAGTTTCTAAAGTTCTATCAATTTGAATTGAAGTTGAACAATTAAAGTGAAAGAGGGCCTATGCATTTGAGCACCATGAAGCTCCACACATGCAAAAAGAGCTAGAAAAGTTGGATTTGAAACTCATGATGCTTGAAGTATGCAATTATAGTTTGTGCATTGGATCTGAGTATCATGACAATATACAGAGGAAGAGATGGCATGTTGCTAACCCAGGGATCTTGGAGCGTTCTGAGTTCAAATCCATTTTGGAAATTCGAGGCTATAACTAGACAATATTTCCATGTCTCTCTTCTTTCTTTTTGGGTAAACGTTATGTCCTTCCAAATGCTAGGATAATCTAAATATGAGGTCATGTTTATTTTATTGCAAACTGTTGTGCACTAATATGACTAATGCCAAATGCTCATAGTAGAACCCTGTTCTTACGATCAAGGACGAAAAATCATTTTCTTCATCTGAGTTTAAAAACATTTTTTTTAAGGAATTGAAATAATGTTACATTCTATAATGTTGTATAGAAAATAATTGACTTATTTGCTATATGTATCTATGCAGATATGATTTTAGTCTGAATCGATGGTTGAAAGAGACGAGCTTACGTAGAAAGATCCCATCCGATGAATCATGTTGCTTTGTTTGCATGAATGGGGAGCTTTACGTGATGGCATCAAACCACAGAAGAACTTCCACAAAGAGGTCGATCATAGAGATTCAAGCATACAACCCTAAGACGAGGAAGTGGAGATTTCTAACTTCGACTCCGCCTTTCAACCATCCATTTGATTTTAAGAATGCCATTTCATGCACCATTAAATTGTAATCCGTGTATAGCTTTACATATATGAAGTGAAAAAATTGCATTACCTATTTGCTTGGGTGCTTTGGATCACCGATTATTAGTTTGTATATTTGCTTGCTGCATGGATTGATGCATCTGTGTGTTATTGTTGAAATATGATTCAAATATGTACTGTAAACGCTTACTGAACATATATAATCTTTGTAAATATCTAAGAAGATCGGCATGTAATTATAGGTCTGCACTTTTTGTGTTCTCTTTGGCAATTTGTTTACTATTGTTCGAGTTAGATTTTAAATTTCTGTTGTCTTTCTATGTAGGGTGGTTTTTTTCCTTTTTGGATATACAACCCTCAAAGAAGAGGTATTTTGATAAAACACCTCCAAAGATCAAAAAGTTTAAAAACAACCCCAAAGATTTGAAGTTAACTAGAAAGATCTCTAGAGTTAACTTCTGTTATTAACAGTGTTTGAGGTAGCTGTTGAGTTTGAAAAAAGATAATTTTAACCTCTCCTTTCTCTCAAGATTCCCACCCCCAAAATACACTTTTCATCACTCACAAAATGGCATACATCTTTTCGCCAAAAATAAGAAAATAAGGGTGTTTTTGGTATACATCCACAAAACATATCATATTTTCAAAAACAACTATTAGAAACTTTAACCTATCTAAATGCAACCGTCTTGTTAAATTAATGGGTAACTCTATTAGATATAGCTGTTTGGGGGAGCAAAAATATTGTTTTGCCCCTCCACCAACTACAAATAGCTTTCAAAAAGGCAAGCAGCAACAACATTAGCAGTACCAACAACTCCTCTCCACCCACTAGTAGCAACAGCAGCTCCTCCACTCAACCCCCAAGCAGTCGCCACTCCTTCCCTCGAGCAGCAACAACCTCTCAAGCCCACTCAAGCTCTTTCCTAAGCAACATCATCAAACATAGTAGCAGAAACTTTTGATGATCTTAAGTGATCAAAGTCTTTACCTTTCAAGTTCTCGAGTCTCATTGTGAAGAAACTTGGACTATCTCCACTCGATATATGCTTCACTAAGAAAGCAGATTGATTTGAGAACCGAGAAGAGATTTAAAAAGAACATTTTTTTGGGGTGAAAGTTTAGGGCGTGGGTCGTCATGAACTTGGAATTGAGGGGGGAAGGGGGGATGAGAGCATTTAGGACTTTGGCTCCCTCAATTTAACCATGGCTATCTCGAACTCAGTGTCGAAACCGAGTTAATCTAACAGATGCGTCTATTTAGTTAACAGAAAGTTTTCCGGTGGTTGTTTTTAAATTTTCTATTTTGTGGTAGTTGTTTTTGAAAATATGATATTTTTGGTGGTTGTATATCAAAAAATATCCAAAAAAGAAATAGCAACAACTATAATAACAACATCGGCAACAATTCTCTATTTGCTTCAGTTTTAAAGTACCCCACACCTTTATTTCTCTATTTTGCTCTCTCCTTGTTCTCCTCATCGTTTCCCTCAACATATCCTGAGATGAGAGAATTCTTCTTTGTGGCATTAAATCGAATATGTTGGGCGTTTTTGATGTGGCGGTGGATCGAGTGGAGACAGATGACTTTTGAGAAGATGGAGAGGGTTTGTAAAGGACAAAAGAGGGGATGAGGGAGAGGAGAAGAGCGACATGGCTGATGGGGGAGTTGAGGATGAAGAGAGATTCCAAGAGATAGAAGAAGATGAAGGGTTATATGAATATTGTTTGAGATTGAGGATTTGAGTTAGCGGAGGACTTGGGTGATGGCTTGTTTTCAGAAGAGGGAAGAGAGAAGGGGGCTTGGGTTTTTGCATGATGGGATGAGAGGGGGCTTGATTTTTGAGGAGGATAGGATCTTCTGGATTGAGGGTAAATTAGGCATTTAATATATCTGAAAATATCTCAAATAACCAGGATTAATCTAAACCAGGGTCAAACATGGTTAAGTGCAATATAGGGTTGTATTTAGTTAGGTCAGTCTTTAAAGTTTGTTTTTAAGATTTTTGATCTTTGACGATGTTTTTTAAAAATACCTCATCTTTGAGAATTGTATATCAAAAAAACCCTTCTATTTATTGCTTGAGGCTCCAGACAGAGAAGACAATATGCTCAACCGGGTCGAGTTGAGCGGATTTTTAACAATTTTAGATTTTTGACAATTTTTATACCTATTCCGATATTTAAAACTTGAACCCAATCCCATCTAAGCTCAGCAGGATTAAATCGTGTTATACCCAAACTTGCAAATTCGGGTTTTCGGTGAGTTTCCCAAGTTATCAGGTTTAGCCTCACGAGATGGTTTTTGTGTGTTTTCAGGTTTGGTCGTTATAAATTAATTTTAAATAAATGAACTGTTGGATATGTATATCCTAGAGGCCTTTATTGTATAAGATGCTAGGGATATGTATGTACAGAAACAATCTTTGCTCAATATGATAGTATGCTATCTGGTTTACCTTTATCATAACATGTGATGTGTTTTACGTAGTATTTCATATCTTGTATACATATTGATAAAGCCCTTAGGATCTTTGCTTGACTACCGGGACTATGATGTAGATCATACTAGTGCGGCTTGGGTAGTCCACTAGCATATCCTTTAATAGTTCTTAGTCGAGGGAATATCGAGACAGGGTATCGATATTCAAGAGTAGACTAGTGTGTACGTTTCTTGACCCTGTATGGAGGCGATGGTTGATCCCACAACTATTGGTATTTGACATCAAAGATTGTACACAGGTGCTCATTAGAGAATGGGTACACTGAACAGGACTCGCCGAGAACTTCTAGATAGTATCATACCTATCGTCAGATAGCAGTTCTCTGGTGACACTTGTACAGGTTAGTCTGTAGACCCGAGATCTTCATAGTGTCTTGTGTGGTTCCCACTGTGCTTTGATTTCCTCCTTACCACGGCTCTTCAGATTCGTGCAAACAGATAGATTTTGGGTACAGTCCCGAATTACATAGAGGCGGTAAGCGATAGGAGGGGTTTCGTCACTCCCGGTATAGGGAGTTGATGTTGTCCTATACTCGATTGGCTATAACAGCAAATTCCTAGTCAGGATTGTTGAGATTTACTGATAAGAGTTATCAGTAGTTTCTCAAACCATTATGAGCCATACATCGGCATTGTAAGTCCACGTTACCTCTCCCGGTACTTACGGGCTTGCAGAAATGATGAAAAACGATTTTTCTAGAGGTGGTACCATGGACTCAAAATATGGATCTTTGTTAAACAACCACCTAACAACCTAACTAGGAGTTTTACCTACTCGGTTAGCGGGTTATACCTTACTTGAACTCCTTCGTCTTCGACTCCTTGCGGTGTTCGGATCGCCCTCACCTCGTCGTCTCCTCGCGCCGAAGATCGATCCACCCGAAAGCTTCTACCTTTTGGCTTCTACTTCAAACTTGAAGAAACTAGAACACTTGGCTTGCTAGGCCTTGTGAACTAGGATGAGTAGAGAAGTGATGTGGGTTTTCTTTTATCTCTAAGGCAATGGTTCTCAACTCATGAGAGGGAGTTGCCTTGAGCTGGAGAGAGAGCAAGAGGAAGAGGGAGAGCTCTTGAGCAAGAGAGAGAAATGAAATGAAAGAATGAGCAAGTCTTTTGCCATCCAAGCTCTCATAATCAAAAATCATCATAACAAATAATAGTAATCAAGTATTATGTGATGGTTCAAGTCAAAATGGCCATATCATTTCATGCACTCATTTTGCAAAAAGAAACAAGCAAGCAAAAGTCTTTGCCATGAAATGATAGCCATTGTAATGATGAAGGTCAACAAGTCCAACCCAGTCAACCGGTCAACTAAGTCAACAAGTCAACAAAGTCAACCATCAACAACCATGTCACAATAATGCTTAATTAATATTATTGTTAATCATATTTCTCATTCTCATTAGGGTTTAGCAAAAAAGTCAACAGTCAACAACCCTAATGAGAATCCTCTGTCTCTGTCTCTCTGTCAACTGTGTATACACACCCGCATCTGCGTTCCGAGGAACACGAATACAAACGAGATAAAACCAACCCCAAAACGTAACTAGGATCTGGCTTAAACCAAAATCCGCTAGTGTTAACTGCCCGGACACTAAAACGTGCACAAGTGCGTGGATGTGACCGAACCCTGTCGCAAAACCATGCGACCTCTACTCTTTTGCCTGAAGGCGAATAGCTCTCTGTGTGGGACTCTAAAGACTCGACACTACGCTGGCAGTGGGTTTAACCACAGACCGCAAGCGGTACTAGCTGTGCGTAACGGCCCCCAGGTAGATGCCGATAAGAAGACGGACGAGGTGAAACCCATCTGAACTCCTACTGAGCCTGAATATGACAGTCTCCGTACAGTCCGGTCTGTTCGTCTGAGAATATTGCATGGCGGGCTTAGGGGGCGGTAAACGTGAGTCCCCTAAAAGCGGTACAAGTCGTGTCGGAGTGTAGCCCAGAACACCCTGAGATAACACTGGAAACCGACCAGTATATCTCGCTTGCCCTGGCCAGGGACTACCTGTGTAATGTCTCTCCTAAACACAGCGTCAATACCGGGAGAGACGAATCCTGTCTAACCGTCACTGCCTCCAAGTGCTTCGGGACTGCACCTAACTACTACCTGTTTGCATGACTCCTTTGAGCCGTGGTAGGGTAGTAATCAAAGTACAGTGGGAACACACTTGAGGCGAAGTGACAGTGTCAAGTCAGCGGACTAAGCTGTACTCATGTCACCTGGGAACTGACAACTGACGATAGGTATAGTACCAACCAATCAGTTTCCGACGAGTCCTGTCCAGTGTACTCGTAACCTAACGAGCATCCGCATACTATCTCAAGTACGACGTACTGACGGCTGTGGGACAGACCGTCTCCCCTGCTGGGATGAGAAGCGCATACGCTAGTCTACTCCGGAGTATCGATGCCCTGTCTCGATAGCCCTACGACTAGGGACCTGTACAAGGATGTGCTTGTGGATTACCCAGCCCCCACGAGTGTGACTGCCATCACAACGCTGGTAATCAAGCAAAGATCCTAAGGGCTCTACTAATAAGTATAAGCAATATGCTAAAAGAAACACATGCACATATTAAAGTAGGAACAAACCAAGTAGCATACTACCATTTTGAGCAAGATTGTCTATACAAAGGTGAATATCCCAAGCTTCCATTAAGTAATATACAAACTAGTATGATACAGTAATGGCCTCTAGGGCATATACACTAACAATCTCCCACTTGCACCAAGGCCATGTACTGGCGTATCAAAGACCTATCATCTCGATCAGCCGCTCGAACTGAGTCTGGGGCAAGGCCTTGGTGAATGGATCTGCAGTGTTATCTTCTGAAGCAACCCTCCGAACCTCGATCTCCTGGCGATCCATGATCTCCCTGATCAGGTGATACCGCCTCAAGATGTGTCTGGATTTCTGATGGGACCTGGGTTCCTTCGCTAAGGCTATAGCCCCATTGTTGTCGCAATACAGAGGTATTGGATCAACAATGGACGGAACCACCTGAAGTTCTTTCAAGAACTTCCTCATCCAGACGGCTTCTTTTGCGGCATCAGCAGCAGCGATATATTCCGCTTCCATTGTCGAGTCAGCAACGGTTTCCTGTTTGGAACTCTTCCAACACACCGCCCCTCCATTGAGGGTAAAGACATAACTCGACATGGACTTGGAATCATCCTTGTCACTTTGAAAGCTGGAGTCAGCAAAGGCCTCGATCTGGAGGTCTTTTCTGCCATACACCAAGAACATCTTTTTAGTCCTTCTCAGGTACTTGAAAATGTTCTTTACCGCTATCCAGTGCTTCTCCCCATGGTTTGACTGATGCCGGCTTACCACACTCAGTGCATAAGCTACATCTGGTCTGGTACATAACATCGCATACATTATAGAGCCTACCGCAGAAGCGTAGGGTATAATAAACATGCGATCCCTTTCCAAATCAGTCTTGGGAGACATCTCTTTGGAGAGGGTGATCCCGTGACAAGCCGGTAGATTACCGCGCTTGGAATCTTCCATACTGAATCTTTTCAGTATGGTGTCGATGTACCTGGACTGTGAAAGTCCTAATATCCTCTTGGATCTATCACGATAGATCCGGATCCCCAGAATGTAAGAGGCATCACCCAGGTCTTTCATGGAGAACCTGTGTGACAAGAACCCTTTGACAGATTGTAGCATAGGAATGCCATTTCCTATCAAGAGAATGTCATCCACGTATAAAACGAGGAATACAACAGTTCTTGCTACAAATCTACTATAGATGCATGGTTCATCTGGATTTTTGATAAAGCCAAATTCTTTGACCGTCTCATCAAAACAGATGTTCCAACTCCGCGATGCCTGCTTTAGTCCATAGATGGACTTAAGCAACTTGCACACCTTTCCGCTGCTCCCACTCTGAATGAAACCCTCTGGCTGGTCCATATAGACACACTCCTCTAAATTTCCATTTAGAAAAGCGGTCTTTACGTCCATCTGCCAAATCTCATAATCGTGGAAGGCAGCAATGGCAAGAAGGACCCAAATGGATTTCAGCATAGCCACCGGAGAAAAGGTTTCGTCATAGTCCAAACCAGGTCTTTGACGAAAACCCTTTGCAACAAGTCTAGCCTTATAGGTCTCAACCTGTCCATCTACACCAATCTTCCTTTTGAAGATCCACTTGCATCCTACGGGTTTTACCCCCTCTGGAGCAACGTCCAACGTCCATACTTTGTTGGTGTATATGGACTCCATTTCGGTCCGCATTGCATCCAGCCATTTTGCCGAGTCAACGCTCTGAATGGCCTGCTGGAAGCTAGTCGGCTCATCACTATCAATGATGCAATCCTCTCTATCCCCGTCTACGAGAAAACTATAGTATCTCTCGGACGGATGAGACTGCCTACTACTTCTGCGGAGCGGCGTAGGAATGTCCTGATCTTTCGAACCCTCTGGTTCTACTAAGCTTTCAGTAATAGCTCGTGGTTCTGGAATTTCTTCCAGTTCTATTGCGCTCCCACTTATCTGTTTTTCCAAAAACTGAGTTTCCAAGAAGTGGGCATGACGAGAAACAAAAACCTTTTGTTCCTCTTCGCAATAGAAGAAATATCCCTTGGAGTTCTTTGGATATCCCACAAACTTGCACTGTACTGAGCGTGCCTCGAGTTTGTCCGCATGCTGCTTTTTGACAAAAGCTGGACTTCCCCATGTCTTAATGTGATTAAGATAGGGTCTCTTCCCACACCACATCTGATATGGTGTAGTAGGCACAGTCTTAGTTGGAACTCGGTTCAAAAGGTATGCAGCTGATTCTAGCGCATACCCCCAAAATGATCGCGGTAACTCAGCGTTACACATCATGGACCGTACCATATCCAATAGGGTCCGGTTCTGTCTCTCCCATACACCGTTATGTTGCGGAGTGTATGGAGGAGTAAGCCGAGAGAGAATTCCATTCTCTTTTAGGTAATCCAGGAACTCAGCACTCAAGTATTCACCACCTCGATCAGATCTCAGTGTCTTGATACTTTTCCGGTTTGTTTTTCTACTTCATTCTTATATTCCTTGAATTTTTCAAAGTCTTCAGATTTATGCTTCATTAAGAAGACATGTCCGAACCTTGAAAAATCATCAGTAAAAGTAATAAAGTAAGAATAACCGCTTCGTGCATGTGTAGACATTGGACCGCACACGTCGCTGTGTACGAGTCCCAAGAGCTCGCTCGTTCTTACTCCGTGTCCAGTGAACGGAGTCTTTGTCATTTTTCCTATGAGACATGATTGACAAGTTGCATATGATTGATATTGGAACGGATCCAAATATCCTTCTGTATGTAACTTCGTCAACCTTCTCTCATTGATGTGACCTAGTCTACAATGCCATAAGAAAGCCTGATTTGTTTCCGGAGACTTTCTTTTGTGTGTATTCTGGACATTGAAAATCTGTGGTTGGTTTAATACGTATATACCATTGCTTAATGTACCTGACCCAATCAAAACTTGATTAAGGTGAATGTTCACAACATTTCTTACAAATGCAAATTCATAACCTTCTTTAGATAATAAAGATACATATATGATATTACAAGTTGCATTGGGTACAAAATAGCAATTATGCAAAACCAAAACATGTCCGTCTGACATTCCCAGGTGATAGTCCCCCACGGACTCAGCATCCATGCCAGCTCCGTTTGCAACTCTGAGGGTCATATCACCTGCCTTCAAAACCCTACGCCTTCTCAATGCCTGCAATGAATTACAGATATGAGATCCTGATCCGGTATCCAATACCCAGGAAGTAAAGTTTATTGAAAGACAGTTTTCAATAACGTACACACCTGAAGCCGAAGCCGCAACTTGCTTCGGATCCTAGTTTCTGGCCTTCCAAGCCCTGCAATCTTTCTTCCAGTGTCCCTTCTTATGACAATAGAAGCATTCTTCCTTTCCCACAAGCTGCCCTGCTATCTTTGTTGCCTTTGCTTTTCCCTTCGTATCAACTTTACTGACACCGCCCCTTGGTTTGGCGGGGGCTTTCTTCTTCTTTCCCTTGGCTTTCGCCTTGGACTTAGAAGAGGAAGATCCTCCTACAAACAAAGTGGATGTATCCCTACCTTTCTGTAGGGTGCCCTCTGCACTCCTCAGCATGTTGAGGAGCTCCGGAAGTTCAACTTCTTTTCCTTGTAAGTTGAAGTTCAGGATAAATTGGGCGTAAGTGGAAGGAAGGGACTGGAGAATCAAGTTCGTATAGAGCTCGTTCTCTAACGTGGTCCCAAGGTCCGTGAGCTCCTCAATGAAGCCAATCATCTTAAGCACGTGTTCCGCTACCGATGATCCGATGGCCAATCTCGCCGAAAACAGCTTTTTCGAGACTTCGTATCTGGCGATACGGGATTGCTCTCCATACAGTTCTTTTTTATGGAGAAATATGGATTCGAGGTCCATATTCTCGTGCCTCCTCTAATGTTCATTGTCCATAGAGGCAAGCACGAGGCACTTGGCCTTCGCGCAATCTATCTCCCAAGTCTTACGGATTTCCTTATCCGCGACGCTGGAGGTGGGACCTGGGACAAGGGGAGCTTTGGTGGTAAGGAGATACCCCAGCTTGTCATAAGTGATTTCCATTTTGACATTCCTGAGCCAATCTTTGTAGTTTGGCCCTGTCAGTATATTTTTATCTAGAAGTAACTTAAGTCCGGTCATGACGATTGGTTGCTGCAATTAGGAGAGAGAGAGAAGAAACACTCAGCATGATGCTCTTGCAAGTTTAGAGTGGTTTTTAGTTTGTCTAAACGGGATGGCTCCCATTGTTTCTTGAATCCCTCCTCAAACTAAAAAGGAGGAATTAGTCGGGATCAATCTCACCGTACAATACTTACTTAACCGTTCTGCCAGGCCAGTGTCGGTACTTCGAGGGAGGTTTTCCAACGCTTTCGTGAAGTTCCTTAATTTAAGAACCTCTTTTCCCTGGGGGCGTAGCCCCGCTAACACCTTTCTAGACACCTACTTGGTTTATAGCATTGATCGTTAAGTGAGAAATTTCCCGAGGAGTAGCATATACTCACAGTAGGATCGGGATCCAAATATCACCGCGTGACAAAACTGAAGGAATCCTACCAGAATCATCACACTCCAAATGGTATGCAGCGCTAGCAAGTTTCAGGTTCTTTTGAAACTTCCGATGTGGATTTTTGCCCCATGCTCTTATGACCTTGACTTTGGCCAACAAATCATAAGTCACATGTCAAGTTCTACCCGTCATTGTCCAGGTTAATTTGAACCCACCCGTACCTACCCTTGACTTTGGCCAACAAGGCAGTACGACTGTCCCAAACCAACGCATCTATCTATGCTGCACATGAATACCCAATAGCTACCAATCACTATGCCTTGACTTTAGCCAACAAACATAGCTTGAATACTATTGACTATCCATGTGAAACGACAGAGGGCTATGAATGGTTTTGGCGAAACCGTGAACGTAGTGAACTTGATATAATCGATGGAACGAGATAGCTTTTAAAAGGAGTGGCTCAAGCTCCGCATTTAAAAGTTGGTTTTTGAAAAGAACCGAGTGGTTTGGAAAGTGTTCCAACGACTTTACTTTGGTTTATTTTCGTGCATTAATTTTAATGCGTCCCATCATTTAATCCTACTATTGCAGAAAACAACCAAAATATGACGTACGCTTATGCCATCCGCATTCGCCACGGGGCCTCGTCATTACCCGTTAGGTTACTTAACTAACGACAGAGCGGGGGCTGGACTAGCGCGGATGCAAAATATAAGCAACGCCTAAATAATATCATATATAAATATATTGCAATGATAGCTATTCCAGATCACAGATGAACACATTGGATATACTAGGAATCCGCAATTCGTACGAGCCTGTAACGAAAAGCGGATTACACGGTCGCGGTGAATAGCCAATACCCCATCCAAGAGCCCTACGGGTGCGACAAACTACCCGCCAAGTACCCGAAGCGAAGCAACCTCCCTCAACACCGTGAGTAGGCCACTCGGCACTTCGAGATACCCGGTAGTTTGTGCACCCCCTTCATGGGTCTATCCTAGGAGCAAAAACAGTAAAAGAAATTATACAATGATGGCTACAACCTCACCCCGGTTGTGCGACCAAATAAATAATATTATATCAATTACAAATTATATGAATTGAAAGAAAAGAAAACTCTCATTTCACAACCCCCCCGGCTATTCACCCGCGACAATCCAATGAATTCATATACACATACCATCAACATTACAGATCACGGATATGTATAACCCCCACTAATCGACGTATAGCGATTAGCAGACGTTCAATACATATAACACATCACAGATATAAACCCGTTAGCTTAAGTCTTTAGAAGTTCGATCAAAATACGGATTTTTAAGCCCCAAAAACAAATTTTGCTTTCTGGAAAATCTGGGCAGAAAAAATATATTGTAAAAATCCCAAAACACCCCTCTGAACAAACTGCATGGAAAATCGCCCACGGCCGAGTCAACTCGGCCGCGGATCCGCGGCGGGAGCGTGCTCCTGCCGCGGTTCCGCGGCGTGTTGATCGGTTCACTCGGCCATTTTTCTACAGTTTGTTATAAAAACCCTGAGTCGAATTTTAAGGTAAGATTTATTAGATTTTGAATAGAGAAAAAATTCGGCAGAAACTATACTTTTCGGGCGTGTTTCGTGACTTTTTCTCCGATCGAACTTCTACTTACTTTGCTAACATGTTAGATAGTGTTTAACTAGGCTCTGATACCATTGTAAGTCTACGTTACCTCTCCCGGTACTTACGGGCTTGCGGAAATGATGAAAAACGATTTTTCTAGAGGTGGTAACATGGACTCAAAATACGGATCTTTGTTAAACAACCACCTAACAACCTAACTAGGAGTTTTACCTACTCGGTTAGGGGGTTATACCTTACTTGAACTCCTTCGTCTTTGACTCCTTGCGGTGTTTGGATCGCCCTCACCTCGTCGTCTCCTCACGTCGAAGATGGATCCACCCGAAAGCTTCTACCTTTTGGCTTCTACTTCAAACTTGAAGAAACTAGAACACTTGGCTTGCTAGGCCTTGTGAACTAGGATGAGTAGAGAAGTGATGTGGGTTTTCTTTTATCTCTAAGGCAATGGTTCTCAACACATGAGAGGAAGTTGCCTTGAGCTAGAGAGAGCAAGAGGAAGAGGGAGAGCTCTTGAGCAAGAGAGAGAAATGAAATGAAAGAATGAGCAAGTCTTTTGCCATCCAAGCTCTCATAATCAAAAATCATCATAACAAATAATAGTAATCAAGTATTATGTGATGGTTCAAGTCAAAATGGCCATATCATTTCATGCACTCATTTTGCAAAAAGAAACAAGCAAGCAAAAGTCTTTGCCATGAAATGATAGCTATTGTAATGATGAAGGTCAACAAGTTCAACCTAGTCAACCGGTCAACTAAGTCAACAAGTCAACAAAGTCAACCATCAACAACCATGTCACAATAATGCTTAATTATTATTATTGTTAATCATATTTCTTATTCTCATTAGGGTTTAGCAAAAAGTCAACAGTCAACAACCCTAATGAGAATCCTCTGCCTCTGTCTCTCTGTCAACTGTGCATACACACCCGCATCTGCGTTTCGAGGAACACGAATACAAACGAGATAAAACCAACCCCAAAACGTACACTAGGATCTGGTTAAACTAAAACCCGCTAGTGTTAACTGCCCGGACAATAAAACGTGCACAAGTGCGCGGATGTGACCGAACCCTATCGCAAAACCATGCGACCTGTCGCAAAACCATGCGACCTCTACTCTTTTGCCTGAAGGCGAATAGCTCTCTGTGTAGGACTCTAAAGACTCGACACTACGCTGGCAGTGGGTTTAACCACAGACCGCAAGCGGCACTAGCTGTGCGTAACAGCCCCCAGGTAGATGCCGATAAGAAGACGGACGAGGTGAAACCCATCTGAACTCCTACTGAGCCTGAATGTGACAATCTCCGTACAGTCCGGTCTGTTCGTCTGAGAATATCGCATGGCGGGCCTAGGGGGTGGTAAACGTCAGTCCCCTAAAAGCGGTACAAGTCGTGTTGGAGTGTAGCCCAGAATACCCTAAGATAACACTGGAAACCCACCGGTATATCTCGCTTGCCCTGGCCAGGGACTACTTGTGTAATGGCTCTTCTAGACACAGCGCGATATCAACCCCCAATACCCGGAGAGACGAATCCTGTCTGACCGTCACTGCCTCCAAGTGCTTCGGGACTGCACCCAACTACTACCTGTTTGGACGACTCCTTTGAGCCGTGGTAGGGTAGTTATCAAAGTACAATGGGAACACACTCGAGGCGAAGTGACAGTGTCAAGTCAGCGGACTAAGCTGTACTCATGTCACCTGGGAACTGACAACTGACGATAGGTATAGTACCAACCAATCAGTTCCCGACGAGTCCTGTCCAGTGTACTCGTAACCTAACGAGCACCCGCATAATATCTCAAGTACGACGTACTGACGGCTGTGGGACAGACCGTCTCCCCTGCTGGGATGAGAAGTGCATACACTAGTCTACTCCGGAGTATCGATGCCCTGTCTCGATAGCCCTACGACTAGGGACCTGTACAAGGATGTGCTTGTGGATTACCCAGCCCCCACGAGTGTGACTGCCATCACAACGCTGGTAATCAAGCAAAGATCCTAAGGGCTCTACTAATATGTATAAGCAATATGCTAAAAGAAACACATGCATATATTAAAGTAGAAACAAACCAAGTAGCATACTACCATTTTGAGCAAGATTGTCTATACAAAGGTGAATATCCCAAGCTTCCATTAAGTAATATACAAACTAGTATGATATAGTAATGGCCTCTAGGGCATATACACTAACAGGCATGACTTATCAAGTTACTGGAGTCTGACGTTTACCACCCCTAGACTCGATATGCGACGTATCAGAGATGGGACCGGACTATACGGTACGTGTTACTCATAGGTTCGTTAGGGTTAGGATGAGTTCGCTTGTCGGCCACCTTTTTGACATGTACCGGGTAGCCGTTATGCACAGCTAGTGCCGCTGACGGGCTTGTGGTTAAACCCACTGCCAGCGTACTGCCTAGTTTTTAGAGTCCCACACATAGGGTTTCCCTGGTTCATGTGAAACGATGTAGAGGCCGTAAGTTATTACGGCAGGGTTTCGATCATATACGCGTATTGGCTACACGAATGATGTTCGGAAGGATAATACTGGTAGGCTTTGGTTTAAACCGAATACTAGTATTATATTATTGGATTATTGGTATCTCATTGTATTCGTATTTTTCAAAATAGGAATACGGGTATATTTATACGGTATACGATGAGGGGCATTCCTGTAATTGTATAAGAAAGGGCTTCCAGAAGGAGACACCTCATATATGGATTTTCTATTTTGGAAAATAAAATAAATGAGGTGGAATTTGGAGCATAGATGAAAGTATGGCTAATGTTTAAAATATTCATTTGGATCTACTATTGAAATATGGTTGATTATTTTTGTGAAAAATAATATATGCTTCAATAATTCAAACCTTAGCCATATTTTTTACTTCACTTGACCTAGCTCATTCTCACTCTCACATTCTCTCTCCAAATTATCTCCTACTATCTAGCTCAACCCTAACGCTTCACATGAGTTGTGATTCATAGGGTATTGAGATCAAATAATTCTCTAGATATTCTCTACATCATCTAAGTAGTCTCTCTTAGCAAGCTTGACTTCTTAGTTACCTCTTTAGTGGAGGTTGAAGTTTGATCCAAAGCTCTCGGGTGGATCGTTTATGGTTTAGCGGTGACCGGAGATCGAGATCGTCTCAAACACTCAAGGAGCTCAGAAACGCAGCAGAAAGAAGACCCGAAGGACTGGTTCAAGAAGGTATAACCCCTATCATAGTAGCTAAAACTCCTAGATAGGGTTACTAGTTATGGTTTAGTGTAAGATCCGGGAGTAAAAATCAATGTTGCATGCTCAAAAATTATTGTTTGCTATTTTCGCCTCACCACAAGTATTGTGGTAGTGTGCAACATCTACTAATATGGTATCAGAGCCTAACGAAACCTAATATTTTAGACGATGTTTAAAGTTTCGAACACGAAACAACTCCGAAACCGTAAATCTAAAACCTGGTCTATGTCATTTTTTAAAAAAACATTCTAAATTTTTTTTAAACATGTGCAGAATACTTGTTATGAGATAACTAGAACAACCTCGAAAAACGAGCCCAAAATGACAAAATCTCACCAGCCAGAACCTTCTTTTTACCGGCCTCGCCGGCCCAACAGAGGAGTTTGGGCTTGGGTTTTTGAGGATGTTCTGATGACTTGGTTTTAGATTTTATGGTACTGTTTATTTATTTCTAGATTGTATGTGATGTAACCTAAGTGTTAGGAAAATCCAGAGTGTTTCGAAGTTGAATATTTAACATCGTTTTTCCGCTTTTCAATTTGATATGCGTTGAGAAACGTCCACTAATTGCAATACGACGATTAGTGGGGGTTGCACATATGTGTATCATGTGATGGTATGTATATATGAATGTGATGGATCATCATGGATGAATAGCCGGGGGGATGTGAGAAGAGTGTTTTCCTTTCTTTCATTCTTGTAATTTGTAAAAGTGATGTAATATTATTTTACGGGGCACATCCGGATTGAGGTTATAGCCGCTGTTGTATTATTTTTTTTTACTGTTTTTGCTCCTAAGATAGACCCAAGGTGGGGTGCACAAACTACCAGGTTCTTGAAGTGCCGAGTGGCCTACTCATTTTATTGAGAGAGGTTGCTTCATTTCAGGAATTTTGGCGGGTAGTTTGTCGCACCCATAGGGGTCTAGAGTGGGATTTGGTTATTCATTACTACCGTGGAATCCGTCTTTCGTTCAGGGCTTAAACGAAACACGGAATTCCTAGTATATCCAATGTATTCATCTGTGATCTGGAATGCTTATTATTGCATGAGATGAATGACTATATATATATATATATATATATATATATATATATATATATATATATATATATATATGAGATATATATTAAACGTTGCTTATGTTTTGCACCCGCGCTAGTCCAGCCCCCGCTCTGCCGTTAGTTAAGTAACCTAACGGTGTATGACGGGACCCCGTAGCGAATGCGGATGGCATAAGCGTACATTCTATTTTCATTTCTTTTTCTGCAATGATAATGTTAAATGATGGGAAAACATTGATGAGATTAATGTTAAGAAAAGAAACCTAAAGATATTGTAGAATCAAAATTTTTCAAAAAGGTAGCCTTAGTTATTGCTTTGCATAGTGGTATTCCTTGATGAATATCCAGCAGCTCATTCGATGAGGAAAGAGCCGAGATCCCTTCACCGGGAGTGACCTCTTTAGCAAAACTAGCAAATGCTACAACCCACTCGGTTTATCATGATAGCCTCTCCAGTTCTTGTTTTGCATAGTGGTATTCCTTGATGAATATCCAACACCTCATTCGATGAGGAACGAGCCGAGATCCCTTCACCGGGAGTGACCTCTTTAGCAAAAGCTATTCGGTTCTTTTTTGAAAAACTACTCGATTTTTAAGCGAAGCTTAAACCACTCCTTTTCAAATCGCTAGATTCTACAACGATATCAAGTTCATTACATTAAAGGTTTTCATCAAAACCATTCGTAGCCCTCCGCCATTTTAGGAAGTAGAGTACTTAGTATTCGTGCTACGTTTGTTGACTATAGTTAAGGTGTAGTGTATGGTAGCTAAGTGATGTCTTCCTACAAAGCATATGATGCGATCAATTAGGACATTCATATGACTTTGTTGACCATAGTTACGGTTCATACGGGTGGGTCTAAATCGATTATGAAATGATGGGTAGAAATTGACTAGCGCTTATGATTTGTTGTGTAAGTCCACGTTACCTCTCCCGGTTCTTTCGGGCTTACGGAAATGGTGAAAAACAATTTTTTGGGTTTAGGTAACTTGGACTACAAAAACGGATCTTGGCTAAACTAAACACTAGCAACCTAACTAGAGATTTATCTACTCGGTTAGGGGTTATACCTCATTTGAACTCCTTCTTCTTGAACTCTTTGTAGTGGTTGGATGGTGCTTTCCTCGTCGCCTTCTTTCGTCAAAGATGGATCCACCTGAGGGTTTCAACCTTGGGCTCCTTTCTCGAACTTTGAGAGAACTAAGGTCTTTGGCTTGCTAGACCTTCAACCTTAGAGTGAGTAGAGAGTGGTTTAGGGTATTTTATCTCAAGGAGAGGTTTCTCAACTCATGAGAATGGATCTCCTTGAACTAGAGGAGGAGGAAGAAGAAGAGAGGAGAGAGAATGGTTATGATAGAATAAGAATAGAATTGCAACCATAACAATATATGTGATTTAATCAAATTAATAAATTTAATCAAATGAAAAAGTTGATGGTTGGTTTGATGAGACAATTATCATTTCACATTTAATGGTTTTTGCAAAGATCAAAGAGCATCTTTGATGTGTAATGATGATGGTCAAAGTTTCAACCAAGGTCAACAAGTCAACCTTAGTCAATAAGTCAACAAACCCAACCATGACATAATTTCATTTAATTAATATTATCAATTGATATATCACAAATTCATTAGGGTTTGGAAAAAGACGACTGTCAACTGTGCATACGCACCCGTTCCAAAACCCTAATGAAGAAGCTCTTCCTCCGCCTCAAACAACTGTGCATACACACCCGCATTCGTGTTCCGAGGAACATGAATACTATGAGATAAAACTAACCCCAAAATATATACTAGGATCTGGCTCAAACCAGAGTCCGCTAGTAATGTCTGTCCGGACGCCAAACGTGCACAAGTGCGCGGATGTGAACGAACCCTGTCGCAAAACCATGCGACCTCTACTCAGTTTTGCCAAAAGACGAATAACCCTCTGTGTGGGACTCTAAAGACTCGACACTACGCTGGTAGTGGGTTTAACCATAGACCGCAAGCGGCACTAGCTGTACATAACGGTCCCCAGGTAGACGCCAATAAGAAGACTGACGAGGTAAACCCATCTGAACTCCTACTGAGTCTGTATGTGACAATCTCCGTACAGTCCGGTCTGTTCGTCTAAGAACATCGCATGGCAGGCCTAGGGGGGCGGTAAACGTCAGTCCCCTACTAGCGGTACAAGTCGTGTCGGAGTGTAGCCCAGAACACCTGAGATAATACTGGAAACCTACCAGTCTATCTCGCTTGCCCTGGCCAGGGACTTTGTGTAATGGCTCTCCTAGACACATCGCGATATCAACCCCCAATACCGGGAGAGACGAATCCTGTCTAACCGTCACTGCCTCCAAGTGCTTCGGGACTGCACCCTAAAACTACCTGTTTGCACGACTCCTTTGAGCCGTGGTAGGGTAGTAATCAAAGTACAGTGGGAACACACTCGAGGCGAAGTGACAGGGTCAAGTCAACGGACTAAGCTGTACTCATGTCACCTGGGAACTGATAACTGACGATAGGTATAATACCAACCAACAGTTCCCAACGATTCCTGTCCAGTGTACTCGTAACCTAACGAGCACCCGCATACTATCTCAAGTACGACATACTGACGGCTGTGGGACAGACCGTCTCCCAAGCTGGGATAAGAAGCGTATGCGCTAGTCTACTCCGGAGTATCGATGCCCTGTCTCGATAGTCCTGCGACTGGGGACCTGCATAAGGATATGCTTATAGATTACCCAGCACCCACGAGTGTGACTGCCATCACAACGCTGGTAATCAAGCAAAGATCCTAAGGGCTCCACTAATGTGTAAAGGCGATATGCTAAAAGAAACACATGCACACATTAAAGCAGAAACAAACCAAGTAGCATACTATCATTTTGAGCAAGAATGTCAATACAAGGTGAATATCCCAAGCTTCCATCAAGTAATATACAATCCAGTATGATACAGTAATGGCCTCTAGGGCATATACACTAACAGTCTCCCACTTGCACTAAGGCCATGTACTGGCGTGTCGAAGACCTATCATCTCGATCAGCCGCTCGAACTGAGTCTGGGGTAAGGCCTTGGTGAGTGGATCAGCAGTGTTATCTTTCGTAGCAACTCTCCGAACCTCGATCTCCTGGCGACCCACGATCTCCCTGATCAGGTGATACCGCCTCAAGATGTGTCTGGACTTCTGATGGGACCTGGGTTCCTTCGCTAAAGCTATAGCTCCGTTGTTGTCACAATACAGTGGTATTGGATCAACAATGGTAGGAACCACCTGAAGCTTCGTGAAGAACTTCTTCATCCAGACGGCTTATTTTGCGGCATCCGCAGCAGCGATATATTCTGCTTCCATCGTCGAGTCAGCAACGGTTTCCTGTTTGGAACTCTTCCAACACACCTCCCCTCCATTGAGGGTAAAGACATAACCCAACATGGACTTGGAATCATCCTTGTCACTCTGGAAGCTGGAGTCAGCAAAGGCCTCGACCTGGAGGTCTTTTCCGCTATACACCAAGAACATCTCCTTAGTCCTTTTCAGGTACTTGAGAATGTTCTTTACTGCTATCCAGTGTTTCTCCCCAGGGTTTGACCGATACCGGCTTACCACACTCAGTGCATAAGCTACATCTGGTCTGGTTCATAACATCGCATACATTATAGAGCTTTCCGCAGAAGCGTAGTCTTGGGAGACATCTCTTTGGAGAGGGTGATCCCGTGACAAGCCGGTAGATTACCACGCTTGGAATCTTCCATACTGAATCTTTTCAGTATGGTGTCGATGTACCTGGACTGTGAGAGTCCCAGTATCCTCTTGGATCTGTCATGATAGATCCGGATCCCCAGAATGTATGAGGCATCACCCAGGTCTTTCATGGAGAACCTGTGCGACAAGAACCCTTTGACAGATTGTAGCATAGGAATGTCATTTCCTATCAAGAGAATGTCATCCACGTATAAAACGAAGAATACTACAGTTCTCTCTACAAATCTACTATAGATGCATGGTTCATCTGGATTTTTGATAAAGCCAAATTCTTTGACCGTCTCATCAAAACAGATGTTCCAACTCCACGATGCCTGCTTTAGTCCATAGATGGACTTAAGCAACTTGCACACCTTTCCGCTGCTCCCACTCTGAATGAAACCCTCTGGCTGGTCCATATAGACACACTCCTCTAAATTTCCATTTAGAAAATTGGTTTTTACGTCCATTTTTCAGATCTCATAATCGTGGAAGGCAGCAATGGCAAGAAGGATCCGAATGGATTTCAGCATAGCCACTGGAGAAAAGGTTTCGTCATAGTCCAAGCCAGGTCTTTGACGGAAACTCTTTGCAACAAGTCTAGCTTTATAGGTCTCAACCTGTCCATCTACACCAATCTTCCTTTTGGGGATCCACTTGCATCCTACGGGTTTTACCCCATCTGGAGCAATGTCCAACGTCCATACTTTGTTGGTGTACATGGACTCCATTTCGGTCCGCATTGCATCCAGCCATTTTACCGAGTCAACGCTCTGAATGGCCTGCTGGAAGCTAGTCGGCTCATCACTATTAATGATGCAATCCTCTCTATCCCCGTCTATGAGAAAACCGTAGTATCTCTCGGGCGGATGAGACTGCCTAATACTTCTGCGGAGCGGCGTAGGAATGTCCTGATCTTTCGAACCCTCTGGTTCTACTAAGCTTTCAGTAATAGCTCGTGGTTCTGGAATTTCTTCCAGTTCTATTGCGCTCCCACTTATCTGATTCTCCAAAAACTGAGTTTCCAAGAAGTGGGTATGCCGAGAAACAAAATCCTTTTGTTCCTCTTCGCAATAGAAGAAATATCTCTTGGAGTTCTTTGGATATCCCACAAACTTGCACTGTACTGAGCGTGCCTCGAGCTTGTCCGCATGCTACTTTTTGACAAAAGCTGGACATCCCCATGTCTTAATATGATTAAGATAGGGTCTCTTCCCACACCACATCTGATATGGTGTAGTAGGCACAGTCTTAGTTGGAACTCAGTTCAAAAGGTATGCAGCTGATTCTAGTGTATATCCCCAGAATGATCGCGGTAACTCAGCGTTACTCATCATGGATCGTACCATATCCAATAGGGTTCGGTTCCGTCTCTCCGATACACCGTTATGTTGCGGAGTGTATGGAGGAGTAAGCTGAGAGAGAATTCCATTCTCTTTTAAGTAATCCAGGAGCTCGGCACTCAAGTATTCACCACCTCGATCAGATCTCAGTGTCTTGATACTTTTGCCTGTTTGTTTTTCTACTTCATTCTTATATTCCTGGAATTTTCCAAAGGCTTCGGATTTATGTTTCATTAAGAAGACATAACCGTACCTTGAAAAGTGATCCGTAAAAGTAATGAAGTAAGAATAACCGTTTCGTGCATGCGTAGACATTGGACCGCACACGTCGCTGTGTACGAGTCCCAAGAGCTCGCTCGCTCTCACTCCGTGTCCAGTGAACGGAGTCTTTGTCATCTTTCCTTTGAGACAGGATTGACAAGTTGCATACGATTGATATTCGAACGGATTCAAATATCCTTCTGTATGTAACTTCGTCAACCTTTTCTCATTGATGTGACCCAGTCTACAATGACATAAGAAAGTCTGATTTGTTTCCGGAGTCTTTTTTTTGTGTGTATTCTGGACATTGAAAATTTGTGGTTGGTTTAATACGTATATACCATTGCTCAATGTACCTGATCCAATCAGATCTTGATTAAGATGAATGTTTACAACATTACTTACAAACGCAAATTTATAACCTTCTTTAGAAACCAAAGATACAGAAATGATATTACAAGTTGCGTTGGGTACAAAAAAGCAATTACGTAAAACCAAAACATGTCCATCTGACATTCCCAGGTGATAGTCCCCCACGGCCTCAGCATCCATGCTAGCTCCGTTTGCAACTTTGAGGGTCATGTCACATGCTTTCAAAAACCTACGCTTTCTCAACGCCTGCAAAGAATTACAGATATGAGATCCTGATCCGTTATCCAATACCCAGGACGTAGAGTTTATTGATAGACAGTTTTCAATAACATACACACCTGAAGCTGAAGCCGCAACCTGCTTCAGATCCTGTGTTCTGGCTTTCCAAGCCCTGCAATCTTTCTTCCAGTGTCCACTCTTGTAACAGTAAAAGCATTCTTCCTTATCCACAAGCTTCCCTGCTACCTTTATTGCTTTTGCTTTTCCCTTCGTATCCTTCTTACTAACACCACCCCTTGTTTTGGCGGAGGTTTTCTTCTTCTTTCCCTTGGCTTTCGCCTTGGACCTAGAAGAGGAAGATCCTCTTACAAACAAAGTGGATGTTTCCCTACCTTTCTGTAGGGTGCCCTCTGCACTCCTCAGCATGTTGAGGAGCTCTGAAAGTTCAACTTCCTTTTCTTGCAAGTTGAAATTCAGGATGAACTGGGCGTAAGTGGAAGGAAGGGACTGAAGAATCAAGTTCGTATAGAGCTCATTCTCCAACGTGGTCCCAAGGTCCGCGAGCTCCTCTATGTAGCCAATCATCTTAAGCACGTGTTCCGCTACCGATGATCCGACGGCCAATCTTGCCGAAAACAACTTCTTCGACACTTCGTATCTTGCGATACGAGATTGCTCTCCATACAGTTCTTTTGTATGGAGAAATATGGATTCGAGGTCCATATTCTCATGCCTCCTCTGATGTTCGTTGTCCATAGAGGCAAGCACGAGGCACTTGGCCTTCGCGCAGTCGATTTCCCAGTTCTTACGGATTTCCCTATCCACGACGCTGGATTTGGGACCTGGGATAGGGGGAGCTTTGGTGGTAAGAAGATACCCCAACTTGTCATAAGTGATTGCCATTTTGACATTCCTGAGCCAATCTTTGTAGTTTGGCCTTGTCAGTATGTTTTTATCTAGTAGTAACTTAAGTCCAGTCATGATGTTTGGTCGCTGCAATTAGGAGAGAGAGAAGAAACACTTTAGTATGATGCTCTTGCAAGTTTAGAGTGGTTTTTAGTTTGTCTAAACAGGATGGCTCCCACTGTCTCTCGAATCCCTCCTCAAACCATAAAGGAAGAATTAGTCGGGATCAATCTTACCGCACAATACTTGCTTAACCGTTCAGCCAGGCCAGTGTCGGTACTTCGAGGGAGGTTTTCCAACCCTTTTGCGAAGTTCCTTAATTTAAGAACCTCTTTTCCCTGGGGGCGTAGCCCCGCTAACACCTTTCTAGACACCTACTAGGTTTATAGCATTGATTGTTTAGTGAGAAATTTCCTGAAGAGTAGCATATACTCACAGTAGGATCGGGATCCAAATATCATCGCGTGACAAAACTGAAAGAATCCTACCAGAATCATCACACTCTAAATGGTATGCAACACTAGCAAGTTTCAGTTCTTTTGAAACTCCCGATGTGGATTTTTGCCCCATGCTCTTATGACCTTGACTTTGGCCAAAATATCATAAGTCACATGTCAAGTTCTACCCGTCATTCTCCAGGTTAATTTAAGCCCACCCGCACATACCCCTGACCTTGGCCAAAATGGTAGAACGACTGCCCCAAACCAACACATCTATCCATGCTGCATATGAATACCCAATAGCTACCAATCACTATGCCTTGACTTTGGCCAACATACATAGCTTGAATACTTATTGACCATTCATGTGAAACGACGGAGGGCTACGAATGGTTTTGGTGAAACCGTGAACGTAGTGAACTTGATATAATCGAAGGAACGAGATAGCTTTCAAAAGGAGTGGTTCAAGCGCCGCATTTAAAAGTTTGGTTTTGAAAAGAACCGAGTGGTTTTCAAAGTGTTCCAACGACTTTTACTTGGTTTATTTTTATCTTGCATTTATTCCAATGCGTCCCATCATTTAATCCTACCATTGCAGAAAACAACGAAAATATGACGTACGCTTATGCCATCCGCATTCGCCACGGGGTCCCGTCGTCACCCGTTAGGTTACTTAACTAACGACAGAGCGGGGGCTGGACTAGCGCGGATGCAAAACATAAGCAACGCCTAAATAGATATCATATAGATATATATAAACATTTGTCACATGCAATGATAGCCATTCCAGATCACAGATGAATACATTGGATATACTAGGAATCCACAATTCGTACGAGCCTGTAACGAAGAGCGGATTACACGGTCGCGATGAATAGCCACACCCCACCCTAGACCCCTACGGGTGCGGCAAACTATCCGCCAAGTACCCGAAGCGAAGCAACCTCCCTCAACTCGTGAGTAGGCCACTCGGCACTTTGAGATACCCGGTAGTTTGTGCACCCCACCTTGGGTCTATCCTACGAGCAAAAACAGTAAAAAGAAATTATACAATGACGGCTACAACCCCGACCCGGTTGTGCGGTCATACAAATAATATTACATCAATTTACATATTACAAGAATTGAAAGATAAACAAAACTCTCTTCTCACAATTCCCCCCAGCTATTCATCCGCGACAATCCAACGAATTCATATACACATACCATCAACATCACAGATCACAGATATGTATAACCCCCACTAATCGACGTATAGCGATTAGCAGACGTTCAATACATATATAACATTACAGATATAACCATTAGCCAAAGTCTACAGAAAATCGACCAAAATACGGATTTGTAACCACCCCAAAAACAAACTTGTTCTCTGGAAAATCTGGGCAGAAACAAACCATCCCAAAAATCCCAAAATACCACCAGAAACAAACTGCAGGAGAAACGATCCACGGCCGAGTCAACTCGGCCGCGGATCTGCGGCAGAAGCAAGCTTCTGCCGCGGAACCGCGGTGAGTTGGTCGGCTCATGCGATCATTTTTCTTGCCTGTTCTTTAAAAAGCCTGAGCCGATTTTTAAGATATGATTTATTACTTTTTGAGCAGAAAAAAAATCGGCTGAAACTAGGGTTTTCCGGGGTGTTTTGCGGTTTTTTCGTTCGGTCGATATTCTAAATACTTTGCTAACATGCTAGGGTGTATTTAGTTAGGCTCTGATACCACTGTAAGTCCACGTTACCTCTCCCGGTTCTTTCGGGCTTGCGGAAATGGTGAAAAACAATTTGTAGAGCTTTAGGTAACTTGGACTACAAAAACGGATCTAGGCTAAACTACACACTAGCAACCTAACTAGAGATTTATCTACTCGGTTAGGGGTTATACCTCACTTGAACTCCTTCTTGAACTCTTTGTAGTAGTTGGATGGTGCTTTCCTCGTCGCCTTCTTTCGTCAAAGATGGATCCACCTGAGGGTTTCAATCTTGGGCTCCTTTCTCGAACTTTGAGAGAACTAAGGTCTTTGGCTTGCTAGAACTTCAACCTTAGAGTGAGTAGAGAGTGGTTTAGGGTATTTTATCTCAAGTAGAGGTTTCTCAACTCATGAGAATGGATCTTCTTGAACTAGAGGAGGAGGAATAAGAAGAGAGGAGAGAGAATGGTTATGATAGAATAAGAATAGAATTGCAACCATAACAATAAATGTGATTTAATAAACTTAATAAATTTAATCTAATGAAAAAGTTGATGGTTGGTTTGATGAGACAATTATCATTTCACATTTAATGGTTTTTGCAAAGATCAAAGAGCATCTTTGATGTGTAATGATGATGGTCAAAGTTTCAACCAAGGCCAACAAGTCAACAAATCCAACCATGACACAATTTCATTTAATTAATATTATTAATTGATATATCACAAATTCATTAGGGTTTGGAAAAAGACGACTGTCAACTGTGCATACGCACCCGTTCCAAAACCCTAATGAAGAACCTCTTCCTCCACCTCAAACAACTGTGCATACACACCCGCATTCGAGTTCCGAGGAACATGAATACTATGAGATAAAACTAACCCTAAAACATATACTAGGATCTGGCTCAAACCAGAGCCCGCTAGTAATGTCTGTCCGGACGCCAAACGTGCACAAGTGCGCGGATGTGAACGAACCCTGTCGCAAAACCATGCGACCTCTACTCAGTTTTGCCTAAAGGCGAATAACCCTCTGTGTGGGACTCTAAAGACTCGACACTATGCTGGTAGTGGGTTTAACCATAGACCGCAAGCGGCACTAGCTGTACGTAACGGTTCCCAGGTAGATGCCGATAAGAAGACTGACGAGGTAAACCCATCTGAACTCCTACTGAGTCTGTATGTGACAATCTCTGTACAGTCCGGTCTGTTCGTCTAAGAACATCGCATGGCGGGCCTAGGGGACGATAAACGTCAGTCCCCTACTAGCGGTACAATTCATGTCGGAGTGTAGCCTGTTAGTTATATGTATGCCCTAGAGGCCATTACTGTACATAGGATGTATATTGTAGTGGATGCTGGGACATATATAGGGAGGACTTTCTTGCTCGACATGATAGTATGCTATCTGGTTGCTCTTTATCTTAACGTGTACACTGATTGTCTCTCTGTTACATGTTGGTAAAGCCCTTAGGATGTGTACTTGACTACCTGGACTATGATGCGGATCATACTAGTGGGGATATGGTAGTCCATAAGTACATCCTTCAAGGTCCCTAGTCATGGGTGTATCGAGACGGGGCATCGATATACCAGAGTAGACTAGCGTATACCTTCTCGACCCATACAGATGGGCGATGGATGATCCCATATCCATTGGTGTTTGACATCAGAGATGATATACGGGTGCTCAGTGGAGACTGGGTACACTGGACGGACTCGCCGAGAACTCCCAGATGGTATTATACCTTACGTCAGATGGCAGTTCTCTGGTGACACCGGTACAGGTTAGTCTGTAGACCTGAGATCGTCATAGAGTCTTGTGTGATTCCGACTGTGATTTGATTTACACCTTACCACGTCCAAGAGGGCGTGCAAAACGGTGGCTTTTGGGTACAGTAATGTCTGTCCGGACGAGTACAGGTATAGGCGAAACAACAAGTTAACAACTTAACTAGATAGTGAAAGGGGCTACAACCTTTGTAGATCCAGTCCTCCACTTCCTTAGCTCCATGATGATGTCCCTCCGCTGCGATCATCGGATCCCGGACTCTAGCGATGGTTTCGTCGAAGAAATGATCGGGTTAGGTCGTCGACTTCGATGTCGAAGATGATCTACGTCGAGGCAACTCAAGATCAAGCTCCAACTTCACCAAGTCATGAAACTTGTGAAGAAAACACCCTATACTACATGGCAAGTGGTAGAGGATGAAGAAATAGGAAGTGGGTTCACTTTAGAATTGGATTTCTCACTTCTTTTTCTCAAGGCACCATTGAAGCTAGAATGGTTTCTTCTTCTTGAAGAAGAAGAAGAAGAAAAAGAATATGATAAGAAAAATCAAAAAAGAAAATAAAGTGATTCTTATCATTTTAGCAACCATGGTTTAGTGTAGAGAATAAACTATGGTTAGGTGAATGGTTAGGTTTAGGAATGAAACAAGAATGGTCAAAGCTTCTTGAAGCTTCAAAGAAACAAACAAAAGAAGCAACCATTTCTTTTCTTGCCGAAAATTAAATAAATTAAATAAATAGTTAAGAAAAGATAACAAAACCCTAACCATTCACTTAAACATGGTTTAAAGTAAACATACATCCAAACTTGCATGTATCATCAAACATGATACAATCAAGTGCATAAAAATATATCACATATACAATGTGCACATCAAGTGAGAAAATCCATTTTAAGTGAACCAATACTAGTTAATGTAAAGTAATATATCAAATATATAATTATACATTAAATCATTAAATCAACACTTGATTTAACAATCTGGTCATATCGCATATGACCGACTAATATCATGTGTATCAATGTATCAAATCAACATTTGATTCGGTAACCTGGCTATATCACATATAACCGTCCCATGATACATATCGCGAGAATAGAATAAAGTATCACATATACGCATTGTTCTCGGTCCCATACATATCTCATATGCGCTCCTATTTCGTTTCTCTTGAGCCAGGAAACCTCTGTGTAGGACTCTAAAGACTCGTCAATACGCCGGCAGTAGGTGATGATCATATCAAACACCCACAAGCCGCAAGCGGTCTGCTAAACGTAACGGCCACCCGGGTATTGAGCGATCAGAAGATCGACGAGCAAGCCCGCTCACACTCCTCTGAATCCAACCAGTAACACTTACCGTACAGTCCGGTCTGATCGTCTGATATGTCGCATATCTCGCCTAGGGGTGGTAAACGTCAGACCCCAGTAGCTCGATAAGTCGTGTCGATATGAGGTCTATAACAGTTCGAGAAACTACTGGTAACACTTACCAGTAAATCTCAGCAACCCTGGCCAGGGATTTCCGGTTATAGCCAATCGAACACAGCGCAACATCAACTCCCTATACTGGGAGAGACAAATCCCCTCCTATCGCTCATTGCCTCCATGTGATTCAGGACTGTAAGTCTACGGTAGCGCCCCGGCCGTCTACAGACGCCAAATGCAGAACAAAAACTTTTTAACTGGCGCTATCGTATACTATAACCCGGATCTGCCATTATTGCTGAACTAACAAACTGTAAAGAGAGTAGAAAGGTTATACCGAACGATCCGAGTCCTTCGTTCTTTAACCATCATCCCACGCTCCGTTGCGGCTGCTCTGATCTCGTCGATCTCCGATCTGCTCGTCCAGGTGGCACCACGTCAACGATTCTTTAAACGGGCTCCCGCCTCTGACTCGAGGCAACTCGGTCGTCAAGTTTGCTAAAAGAGACGACCAAGATTGATGTAGAGAATGAGTAGAAGACTTTGTGTCGTTCCGTCCAAAGCTATGGACGAACGGTTAATGAAGTTGCCGTGGGAATCGGGTGATGGAATGAAATGAGCTGTGAAATTCCATACACCGAAAACTATCATAATCTTTTTCTACAAAGTGAAAAACCTCAAGTGAGAGAGGGGGAAGGGGCCGG
The DNA here is from genome assembly GCA_030015575.1 of Agapanthus africanus. NCBI lineage: Eukaryota > Viridiplantae > Streptophyta > Magnoliopsida > Asparagales > Amaryllidaceae > Agapanthus > Agapanthus africanus. Next base: position 384,686,433 of record CM057350.1, read on the forward strand.
CCATCTTATAGGAATGGGGGGGGGGGTGAGTGTAGGAGAGAGGAGAGTGACCACAAGAGTGTGAACACAAATAAATATCTCAAGTGTGAACTCAAGAAAATATCTCAAGTGTGAACACAAAGTGTGAACACACCAAAAGCAACCAATAAGAAACAAGTGAGTCATGAGCCTTGTCACCACCTTCTAGAACCTTCTAGAAGCATCCACACTCATCTCAAGAAAAGATAAACCCGTCTTTAACCGAATGTTAAAAGACGGCTGATAGAAAACTGGAAACTGGCAACTTCCAAAAGTGATCCCGAAACAAATTTCAGGATAACCCCGTGACTGTATAAATATACCCGCATTTGTATTACGACCGAATACAAATGCAACTGAGACAAAGATATTATATCTACTCAATACAATACTCGGATCCGGCTTAAACCAAAGCCGACCAGTATCATCTGCCCGAAAAATAACACGTGCGTAAACGCACGTGCATTTTCCGAACCCTGCCATAAAACCATACGGCCTCTACAACGTTTCACCCGAACTTGGGAAACTGTCTGTGGGGGACTCTAATGACTCGTCAGTACCCTGGCAGTGGGTTTAACCACAAACCGTCAGCGGCACTAGCAATGCGTAACGGCTGCCCATGGACTGACCTCAAGGGAGGCCGATGAGCGAACTCATCCGGAAACCCTACTGAGCCTAACAGTGACAATGTATATACAGTCCGGTCCGTTCGTCTATGAGTATCGCATATCTGCCTAGGGGGCTAGTAACGTCAGACCCCCAATAGCAGTATAAGTCGTGTTGGAGTGAAGCCCAATAACACCCTGAGATACTACTGGAGTACCTACCAGTAAATCTCCTGCCACGGCCGTGGGCTTTGTGTAATGGCTCTCCTAGACACAGCACGATCTCGCCCCCAATACCGGGAGAGACGAATCCCCTGCTGATCCGCTCACGTGCCTCCATATGGCTCGGGACTGTACCCAAAAACTACCTGTTTGCACGACTCCTTTGAGCCGTGGTAGGGTAGAAATCAAAGCACAGTGGGAACTCACACGAGACAAATGACGACCTCAGGTCGATGAACTAACCTGTACACATGTCACCAGGGAACTGCTATCTGACGATATGTATAATACCAACTAGCAGGTTCCCGGCGAGTCCTGTCCGGTGTACTCATAACCCAATGAGCACCTGTATACATCTTAGGTGATCCAACTGACACCAGTGGCTTGTGAGACCAGCCACCGCCCCTCGTCGGGGTCTCGACTGTATACACTAGTCTACTCCGGAGTATCGATGCCCTGTCTCGAAACTCCCACGACTAGGGACCACAATTAAGGATATGCATATAAACTACCCAACTCTCACGTATATGATCGCCATCATACTGTTGGTAGTAAAGCAAGATCCTAAGGGCTCTATCAAAGTGTAACATGTAATCAGTCACCTGAACATGTACACGGCTGATAAAGGCAAACCAGATAGCATACTATCATCTCGAGTAAGACCGTCCTACCGGTATAGGTCCTCCGCAATCATTGCAATCACGTACCTGCGATCCAATAATTGACTATGAGGGCACTATCTCCAACAATCTCCCACTCGCACTCAAGGCTAATTATTGCGATGTCGACTACTCACAGCCTGTGTGAAACCGAATATCCAACTCCTCTACTAATCAGTTTCACAAAGCCCGTTTGTAAAACTATTGTGTTCGGGAAATAGCCTCAGTGAGTGGATCCGCCTAGAAGTTTCTTTCTATATCTCTCTTAATCTCAAATTCGCGGAGAAAGACATCTCCCGAATTGAGTAATACCTATCTTAGAGTACGTCTGGATATCTGATGGGACCTAGTTCATAAATGAACTCCAAATCCAAAACTTCTTAGACTGTATCGATCACCGAACCTAATCAGTATCCGGCACCATGCCACCCACAGTATCCTCTTGGACCACCTGTCCATAATACTGTCCCTCGTCAGAGGGAAAACTAAAACTCTGACAATCACTCTGTCATCCACGTCACCTTTGAAGCTCGGAATGATAATCGTCTCCCGAAGGAGGCTGCCGTCATCAAATCCGTAGAACATCCACTTATGTTCTAAAACTGCTTCCTTATGTCTCTCCAGGATTGGATCAATACAAACTTATCGTATCTAGTGCAAAAACAACATCTGGTGTGGTACTTGACAGCTCACGATTGACTCAATTGCCTAAGCAAGTGATCTGCCAATCATGCACAGCCCTCTCCCCTTTAGTCTATACGACACCTTTAGAGAGGGTGACTCCATCACCTGCAGGTACACCACCATGCTAGGAGTCAACTATTCTAAAAACCATTAGAATATCTGTCAAAGTACCCACATTGGGAAAATACCCAAATCTAGATCTAAAACCATAGATCCAGAAACCAGAATGTCAAATATTATATCCATATCCTGTCTGGAGAAACAACTGTGTGACGACCACAGTACAACCGATCGTAGTATAGGAATTTTACTTCCTACTCTGTGTATGTCATCCAGATACCATGACATCACACCCTACTACCTTCTTAACAGATCCATCCCCCATTCTGATTGAAGTCAAACCCATGACTGTCACATCAAAATTAGATGATCTATCTCCGCTATAACTGCTCTAGTCTATAAATAGACATAAGCTACTTGCCCACTATACTTCCGCTGCTCCCACTGACTACGACAACCCTCCTACCGGGTCTCATAGCCTGGAACAACAGTAGTGTCAAGTCTGGGTAGATAAGAACCTCCCTGTCACCGTCCTTAAGGCTCCCGAAGTACCTTTCGGGTGTCTGAGGTTACCCACCATATCTGCGGAGTGGCTAATGGAATGTCAAACCTGATTGAATATATAGGTCCTATTAAATTTTCCGTAATCGTTCGCGGTTCTGGAATCACTTCCAGTTCTACCATACTCCCACTACTGTTTTCTGAAAAAAAATCTATTTTACTAAAACTGTGGCGAGTCTAGAACAATATCACTATTGATCTTCCAAATGGTAGAATATCAACCCTCGACATAGCCAGGGTCAACCCACAAACAGCCATTACAGAAACGTGCCCTGAGTTATCCAGTGTCTGGTTTTAAGCATAAGCTGGACAACTCCCCGTACCTTAACATCTTTTAAGGTACGAACTATTCTATATCCAATATAGAAACTTTGGCACTTATTTAATTGGAACCATATTCAATCATGCAGCTGTCTCCAGTGCATATCAACTTAATGGAGAGAGGCTGATCAGCATTACTCATCTTAGGAATCCTTCCATTTATGAGTAACCTGAAAAAGAAATAAGTTTCTCAAAATCATTACTATCATCTGAATACCAATCACAAGAATCTACATCTTCGATCTCTTTGAAGAATCCCGATACTTGTGACATCTAGTTCTCTACTTTATTCTTATACCCACAACTTCTCAAAACTTAGACCTTGTATTTCTACGAAACACTTGTCTAAAAACTAGAGAAGTTATAAGTAAACAGAACAAAGTACGAGGACCTACCCCTTTGTCCTGATGGACACTGGACAACATACAATACTCTGTATAAGTCCACTGAGTTTAAGCAACTCAAAACCTGTGCGTCGTAGGTTGAAAACTGTACCCTGGCGATTTCCTCAAATATCACCAATTACAACGAATTCCGATATAATGAGGATAATCACCTAATTCCTAATAACTTACTCCCACTCATCATCTGTAAAACCATACAGATATGAGAATGAAACCTGGTAAATACATACCCTTGGAGTAAGTATCTAATCGGGAAAACAGTTTTCCATTAACAATGCACTGAAACATGAAAATGTTTCGTAGGGGTATCCTGGTATTCATAGTAATGCCTCTTCCATAATCCAATTCACGACTTTAACCGTATATTTTATTGCCATCTCTCCAAATCCCTTTATCTGTCTTTAGTCATTACCTTCTGTACACCATCGTTAGGCTAAATGGTTTTCTTCCTTCCCTACCGTTCGGCACCAGCCTATGGTTTGGAAGAAGACTATCCAGTAAGCATAATAGGTGTACCCTCCTAAACCAAGGAGTACTCGCATCTTGAGAGAAGGTGATGATAAAAGACAACTGAATAATACCTTATTCCTTTAAAGGTGAAATAGTAGTGGCGATGAAGTACGCGGTTTGGTCGTTAATGATATCAGTCGCAATTTACTTTGCCCTCTTTCTAATCCCTTTATTTTGTCTTTACATATTACCTTCTACACACCCTACTTAGGCTAATTGGTTTTCTTCATTCCCTACCTTTCGGCACCTGCCTATGGTTTGGAATAAGACTATCCAATAAGCGTAATAGGTGTACTCTCCTAAACCAAGGAGCTCTCACAACCTGAGAGAAGGTGATAATAAAAGACAACTGAATAAACCAATTCTATTTCTCCTGAACCTTGATCCATCCTCGAAGAAGTCCCTTCGAGTTCGTATATAACCATACGATGGATCTATCCAATGGAAGTGGATGTCCGTAGTAATACGGGTGTTCTGAGAAATTCAAAGGGTAGAAGAAGGAGTGGCAATGACTTATGCAACTCGGACAATCCAAAAGCCAGTATTTTAAGAAGGTTCGATCAACTTGGTCACTGAGTCAAAGTCTAGGGTCGGTCAAAGGTCGCTGCCAAAGAGAGAGAGAAAAGAAACACTCTGCGTGCACTCTAACCTAGATCAGAATGGTTATCACTTTATCTAATCCGGAAACCTCCCACTGTCCTGTCAAATTCTCCTCCAAACCTGAAAGAAGAATCAATCGGGATCACCCGAAGAGTAAACCAACTCATCAGTGGGAATCGGGATCCAACTCTCATCGCATGATAACGTGATGGAATGCATCCACGTTACTCATACTCCAGAATGTATGCGCATACTTGGCAAGTTTCAGTTTCTTTAGAAACTCCCGATAAGATTTTTGCCCCATGCTCTTATGACCTTGACTTTGGCCAAAATGCCATAAGTCGCATGCCAAGTTCTACCCGTCATTATCTTGTCAATTTGAACCCACCCGCACATGCCCCTGACTTTGGCCAATCGGCAGAACGACTGTCCCAAACCAACTCATCTATCTATGCAACAAATGAATACCCAGCAGCTACCGAACACTATGCCTTAACTTTGGCTAAAATGCATAGCTTGAATACTACTGAATACCTAAAAGAAATGACGGAGGGCTACGGCTGGTTTTTGGCGAAAAACCTTTAACGTAGTGAACTTGATATCGCTGAAGGAACCTGATAGCTTTTTAAAATATAGTGGCGAAAACCTTTTGCTAAAGAGGTCATTCCCGGTGAAGGGATCTCGGCTCTTTCCTTGTGGAATGAGGTGCAGGATATTCCACTGAATACCGCGATGCAAAGCAACATGTAATCGACTATAGTGAAGTTATTACCCTGACGCAAACTTCTGCTCAAGGGGTCAGTCCCGGTGAAGGGATATCGGCCCTTGCCCCGTCGAATGAGGTGCAGGATATTCCACTGAATACCGCTATGCATAACAAAAGGAAACATCTTTGTAATAACACTTTTTAAATTGTTCCAACAACTCCAAATAGGTTTGTTTTACTTTGCATTGATCAGAATCAACGCAGTCCCATCAATCAATCACACCAGAAAAGAACGAAAATAAAATGTACGTATATGCCATCCGCATTCGTCACTGGGTCCCGTCATCACCCGTTAGGTTACTTAACTAACGACAGAGCGGGGACTGGACTAGCGCGGGTGTAAAACAAATACAACATCTAATAGTATATAAACCAATATACAATAATCGCTCCAGGCGTGATAATATGCAACATTACAGAAAAGTAATAAGCATCACAGAACAATACAGATAATTTGGGATCCCCGGGTTTCACAGAGCCGCTGCTGAAACCCGACGTTCCCCTGTCGTGTGGATAGCCTGTGCAATGAAACCTAGACCCCTACGGGTGCGGCAAGTCACCCGCCAAAACCTGAAGCGAGGCAGCCCCCTACAGCAAAGTGAACGGACCACCCAGCACTTCACAGAATCCGGCAAGCTTGGGCACCCCTCCTTGGGTCAACCTGTACCCCCTACGAGTGCGGCGAATAGTCTGCCAATTCTAGAGTGAGGTCCCTCTGCCTCTCAATGCCATGAGATGCGGACCCGTTGCCCCTCAGAACCCGGCTATCCGTGCACTCCATCGCGGGGCAAAACCTAGTACAGTAATGAAAAATAGTACAACGGGTACATCGACCGCAACCTGGTCGTGCCCCAAAAGAATATTATACAACAGGCAGTGACGGCAGTCCACATGTTGGACGCTCGCCCCGCAATATCAAATGTACAAATAAATCCAAACAGCACTACCATTGCACACTGCTATCCACCACGACAAATCCGCAACATCACAGCACAACACAGAACATCAACACGAATGTCACGTTCGCAAACCCGTCTAAAAGAACTATAGCAATCAGACGCGATTTACCGATCAAATGACATTCCCGGTCGGAGATATAATGTAAGCACTGTAAACTAACATGTTTAAATTTCGATCGACTAAATATCACGAAGTGGGCCCCACGAACAACTGGTGAACAGTAACAAAATCTAGGCCCAAAAGATATATACCAAAAACCACAAATTCCAGATAAGAACCAACTGAGCAAATTTGGGGGCATGATGACACAGAATGGCCGCGGATCCGTGGCCAAACCATGGGTTTGGCCGCGTTTCCGCGGCAGTCTTGTCGAATCATGATCCCAAATTTGTACGGTGTTCTAATAAAACCCTGCACAGTTTTCTGAGATATGTAGAATAATTTTAGGACATCATTTAAAATCTACAGAAACTGTGAATTTGAAATTTGCAGTTTTTGATTTCCGGTTCGATCGATATTTTAAACGCGTTAGCACAAGTTAGTATAGCAAAATGGTGCGGCTCTGATACCACTGTAAGTCTACGGTAGCGCCCCGGCCGTCTACAGACGCCAAATGCGGAACAAAAACTTTTTAACTGGCGCTATCGTATACTATAACCCGGATCTGCCATTATTGCTGAACTAACAAACTGTAAAGAGAGTAGAAAGGTTATACCGAACGATCCGAGTCCTTCGTTCTTTAACCATCATCCCACGCTCCGTTGCGGCTGCTCCGATCTCGTCGATCTCCAATCTGCTCGTCCAGGTGGCACCACGTCAACGATTCTTTAAACGGGCTCCCGCCTCTGACTCGAGGCAACTCGGTCGTCAAGTTTGCTAAAAGAGACGACCAAGATTGATGTAGAGAATGAGTAGAAGACTTTGTCTCGTTCCGTCCAAAGCTATGGACGAACGGTTAATGAAGTTGCCGTGGGAATCGGGTGATGGAATGAAATGAGCTATGAAATTCCATACACCGAAAACTATCATAATCTTTTTCTACAAAGTGAAAAACCTCAAGTAAGAGAGGGGGAAGGGGCCGGCCATCTTATAGGAATGGGGGGGGGGGTGAGTGTAGGAGAGAGGAGAGTGACCATAAGAGTGTGAACACAAATAAATATCTCAAGTGTGAACACAAGAAAATATCTCAAGTGTGAACACAAAGTGTGAACACACCAAAAGCAACCAATAAGAAACAAGTGAGTCATGAGCCTTGTCACCACCTTCTAGAACCTTCTAGAAGTATCCACACTCATCTCAAGAAAAGATAAACCCGTCTTTAACCGAATGTTAAAAGACGGCTGATAGAAAACTGGAAACTGGCAACTTCCAAAAGTGATCCCGAAACAAATTTCAGGATAACCCCGTGACTGTATAAATATACCCGCATTTGTATTACGACCGAATACAAATGCAACTGAGACAAAGATATTATATCTACTCAATACAATACTCGGATCCGGCTTAAACCAAAGCCGACCAGTATCATCTGCCCGAAAAATAACACGTGCGTAAACGCACGTGCATTTTCCGAACCCTGCCATAAAACCATACGGCCTCTACAACGTTTCACCCGAACTTGGGAAACTGTCTGTGGGGGACTCTAATGACTCGTCAGTACCCTGGCAGTGGGTTTAACTACAAACCGTCAGCGGCACTAGCAATGCGTAACGGCTGCCCATGGACTGACCTCAAGGGAGGCCGATGATTGAACTCATCCGGAAACCCTACTGAGCCTAACAGTGACAATGTATATACATTCCGGTCCGTTCGTCTATGAGTATCGCATATCTGCCTAGGGGGCTAGTAACGTCAGACCCCCAATAGCAGTATAAGTCGTGTCGGAGTGAAGCCCAATAACACCCTGAGATACTACTGGAGTACCTACCAGTAAATCTCCTGCCACGGACGTGGGCTTTGTGTAATGGCTCTCCTAGACACAGCACGATCTCTCCCCCAATACCGGGAGAGACGAATCCCCTGCCGATCCGCTCACGTGCCTCCATATGGCTCGGGACTGTACCCAAAAACTACCTGTTTGCACGACTCCTTTGAGCCGTGGTAGGATAGAAATCAAAGCACAGTGGGAACTCACACGAGACAAATGACGACCTCAGGTCGATGAACTAACCTGTACACATGTCACCAGGGAACTGCTATCTGACGATATGTATAATACCAACTAGCAGGTTCCCGGCGAGTCCTGTCCGGTGTACTCATAACCCAATGAGCACCTGTATACATCTTAGGTGATCCAACTGACACCAGTGGCTTGTGAGACCGGCCACCGCCCCTCGTCGGGGTCTCGACTGTATACACTAGTCTACTCCGGAGTATCGATGCCCTGTCTCGAAACTCCCACGACTAGGGACCACAATTAAGGATATGCATATAAACTACCCAACTCTCACGTATATGATCGCCATCATACTGTTGGTAGTAAAGCAAGATCCTAAGGGCTCTATCAAAGTGTAACATGTAATCAGTCACCTGAACATGTACACGACTGATAAAGGCAAACCAGATAGCATACTATCATCTCGAGTAAGACTGACCTACCGGTATAGGTCCTCCGCAATCATTGCAATCACGTACCTGCGATCCAATAATTGACTATGAGGGCACTATCTCCAACAGGGACTGTACCCAAAAGCCACTGTTTTGCACGCCCTCTTGGACGTGGTAAGGTGGAAATCAAAGCACAGTGGGAATCACACAAGATTCTATGACGATCTCGGGTCTACAGACTAACCTGTACCAGTGTCACCAGAGAACTGCCATCTGACGTAAGGTATAATACCATCTGGGAGTTCTCGGCGAGTCCGTCCAGTGTACCCAGTCTCCACTGAGCACCAGTATATCATCTTTGATGTCAAACACCAATGGATATGGGATCATCCATCGCCCATCTGTATGGGTCGAGAAGTTATACGCTAGTCTACTCTTGTATATCGATGCCCCGTCTCGATACACCCACGACTAGGGACCTTGAAGGATGTACTTATGGACTACCATGTTCCCACTAGTATGATCCGCATCATAGTCCAGGTAGTCAAGTACACATCCTAAGGGCTTTACCATCATATAACAGAGAGACAATCAGTGTACACGTTAAGATAAAGAGCAACCAGATAGCATACTATCATGTCGAGCAAGAAAGTCCTCCCTATATATGTCCCAGCATCCACTACAATATACATCCTATGTACAGTAATGGCCTCTAGGGCATACATATAACTAACATAGCCCAGAACACCTGAGATTACACTGGAAACCTACCAGTCTATCTCGCTTGCCCTGGCCAGGGACTTTGTGTAATGGCTCTCCTAGACACAGCGCGATATCAACCCCCAATACCGGGAGAGATGAATCCTGTCTAACTGTCACTGCTTCCAAGTGCTTCGGGGCTGCACCCAAAAACTACCTGTTTGCATGACTCCTTTGCGCCGTGGTAGGGTAGTAATCAAAGTACAGTGGGAACACACTCGAGCCAAAGTGACAGTGTCAAGTCAACGGACTAAGCTGTACTCATGTCACCTGGGAACTGATAACCGACGATAGGTATAATACCAACCAACAGTTCCCAACGAGTCCTGTCCAGTGTACTCGTAACCTAACGAGCACCCGCATACTATCTCAAGTACGACGTACTGACGGCTGTGGGACAGACCGTCTCCCAAGCTGGGATAAGAAGCGTATGCGCTAGTCTACTCCGGAGTATCGATGCCCTGTCTCGATAGTCCTGCGATTAGGGACTTGCATAAGGATGTGCTTATGGATTACCCAGCCCCTACGAGTGTGATTGCTATCACAACGCTGGTAATCAAGCAAAGATCCTAAGGGCTCCACTAATGTGTAAAGGCGATATGCTAAAAGAAACACATGCACATATTAAAGCAGAAACAAACCAAGTAGCATACTATCATTTTGAGCAAGAATGTCAATACAAGGTGAATGGCCCAAGCTTCCATCAAGTAATATACAATCCAGTATGATACAGTAATGGCCTCTAGGGCATATACACTAACATGTTGATCCTAGTTAAGGTCATAAGACGCTAGGGGTAAAAACCATATCGGGAATTTCAAGTGTTGAAATTTGCAATGAGATTGCATACCTTCTATTTGATAGTTCGATCTCGATCCCACTGTGAGTAATAGTTACTCCCATGAGAGTTTTACACTTTACAATTAACTAATCCAGTAGGTGTCTAGAAACGTGTTAACGGGGTTATACCTTTAGGGAAACGGGATTTATTTTAACTAGGTCCGTGCGAAAGCACGGGGAACCTCCCTCGGAGTACCGACACTAGCCTGGTTGACCGGTTAGCGAACTTGTAGAATGTAATTAATTCTGGCTAATTTTCTTTTTAAGATTTGAAGGAAAATTTGATAAAAACCAGTGGGAAACGTCGATTAGATAAGATTAATAACCAATCTAATCATGCAAGAGTAATCGCTGAGTATTTTCTTTTCTCTCTCCTAATGGTAGATACCAATGTCGGGATTTAAGCTTCTATTAGACAAAAATAAACTCACGGGACCAAATTATAAAGAATAGCTGAGGAACGTGAATATTGCCCTTATTTATGACAAGCTTGCATACGTCCTTACCGCTCCAGCCCCTCCCCTTCCAGACCCTGATTCCTCTATTGCGGATAAGGAGATCCGCAAAACATGAGATATAGATTGTGCCACAGCCAAATGCATCGCGCTTATTTCGATGGACAACGAACATCAGAAGCAACACAAGAAAATGGATGTACAATCCATCTTTCTCCATACAAAGGACATGTATGGGGAGAAATCTCGTGCCCTGCGTTACGAGGTCTCAAGAAAGTTGTTTCAGATGAGAATGGATGCTGACACATCTGTAGGTGATCATGTGCTGAAGATGATAGGACTTATTGAAGAACTAGAGGATCTGGGATGGACGATAGAGAACGAACAATATATTGATATAGTTCTACAGTCTCTCCCCCCGCCTATGCTCAGTTTATAGTGAACTTCAACATGCACAATCTGGAGAAGTCACTATCTGAACTTCTCAATATGTCGAGGAGTGCAAAGAGCACGCTAAAAGTAGTGAAAACTCCCTCCCTAGTTGCTGGGCCATCTTCCTTTTCCGCCCCGAAAGCTAAAGCTAAGGGAAAGAAGAAGAAGAAACCCATCAAACCAAGAGGTGGAGTTAGAAAGGCACCGGGGAAAGACAAGTCAGGAGCCGCGGTATCAGGAAAAGGGGAATGCTTCTACTGCCACAAGACTGGGCACTGGAAGAGAAACTACGTTGGGTACCTCGCTGATCTCAAGAAGAAGAAGTATGTTGATGCTTCCGCTTCAGGTGTGTTTGTTACTGAAAACTATTTTTTAATTAACCCTACTTCCTGGGTATTAGATACCGGGTCAGGATCTCATATCTGCAATTGTGTGCAGGGATTGAGAAATAGCAAGGTGTTGAAGAAAGGTGATTACACTCTCCGTGTAGGGAATGGTTCGAATGTACATGCTTTATCAGTGGGAGAGTATCACCTTGGTTTACCTTTAGGATGTATATTGGTTTTGAACCCGTGTTATTTTGTGCCTTCCATGTTATGTAACATAATATCAGTATCTCTGTTGGACAATGAAGGTTATAATTTTGTGTTACAAAGTAATGTTATGAACATTAACCTAAATCAACAGTTGATTGGGTATGGAACATTAAATAACGGAATCTACGTCCTGAATCAACACACAGTTTTTAACATACAACACACAAACAAAAGGAATATTTCAGAGATAAATGAAGTTTTTATTTGTCATTGTAGACTTGGTCATATTAACGAAATAAGAATAACCAAGCTACATAAAGATGGATATTTAAATCCGTTTGAATATAAATCTTATGCGACTTGTCAGTCTTGCATCAAAGGTAAAATGACCAAAACTCCGTTTACTGGACACGGAGAGAGAGCTACTGAACTCTTAGGCCTCATACATAGTGATGTATGTGGACCAATGTCTACACATGAAAGAAGTGGTTTTTCATACTTCATAACTTTTACTGATAATTTCTCAAGATTTGGACACGCGTTCCTGTTGAAACATAAGTCTGAAGCTTTCGAAAAATTTAAGGAGTATAAACTTGAAGTAGAAATACAAACTGGGTTGAGTATCAAGAAACTTCGATCAGATCGAGGAGGAGAGTACTTAAGTACAGAATTTCTAGATTTCCTGAAAGAGAACGGGATTCTTTCTAAGCTCACTCCTCCGTACACACCACGTCACAACGGTGAAAGTGTACGTTAGCACCACCACTGGGTTTTACTAGTATCAAGCATGCCGTTTTAAAAAATTTCGGGGTGCTAATCTACACTAACTAAGATCTTTAAACTAGATGATTAGGGTTTAACTATGATATCATAAACTTAACTAAGAGATATATGGCTACAACCTTTGTAGACTGTGTCCTTCTCTTCTAAAGCTCCGGATTGTAGTCCACGCGACTCCACTAGGCTTCACTTGAAGGTTGAACGAACTTTCTCCGATGACCTTCGTGCCAAAGATGATCCACCCGAAGTCCGCTAATCCAAGCTATCTCTTCACTAAACTCTTTAGTGAAGTAAACAAACTACACCAAAGCGCTAATCTAGTATAGGATGGTAAAGTAGGGGTGTTGTTTGCTCACTGGGATTCTCACAAGCTCAAGTGTAGGGTTACTAGGCACTCTCAAAAGGGTTTATAAGGCATCAACCATGCCCGATTTAAAATTTAGACGTGCCGAACAACCCTAACCAAGATTTTTAAACTAGAGATTAGGTGAAACAAAGCATGTTAAACACTTTAACATCTAAGAGTTTGGGATTACAACCTTTGTAGTCCGGTCCTTCACTTCTAAAGCTCCGTGTTGAGGTCCCTTCGCTGCGATCATCGAGTTTCCGGACTCTAGAGAGGCTCCATGAAGAGAAAGATGCAAGCTTGCTTCCGATCTTCGATAACAAAGATGATCTACTTTGAAGTTTCTTTAACACAAGCTCTCACTCACTAAATGAAGTGAACACCCTAATCTAAATGGCTAGGATAGATTAGAATGATGAAGTAGGATTTATGCTCTCATTTATTTTCTATTTCTCAAACTAAATCATCACGTAAAGAAAACCTAGAAAGCTTTCTCAAAGCTCAAGGAAGAAAAAGAAGAAAGAAATTCCTTTTGTGATGAATAATGAAAAATATCATAATAATTAATAATGCAACCATGGTTGAATATGAAGAGGCTAACCAATGTAGAGACTTAACCTAGGGTGAAGGGTTTGGGTTGGGTTAGAAATATCTAGCAAAAATATCAAACATAATATCTTTGTTAGAAACAAAGTAAAACCTTCTAGAAGCATCAAGAAAGAACTAACCCAAATCAAACCCTAACCTTGTTTAATCTCCACAAAACATATTGCATTAGTTATCATATCATGCTACAATATTATATATCACATATACAATATTTATTGTAACAAAATAAAATAATACAATTAACATATATCGCATATATATCAATGTATTACCCTAGTGAGAAAAAGAGTCTTTTAGTGAGCTTATATCAGTTAATGTAATTTACTATATCAAATATATAATTATACATCAAATTATCGAATCAACACTTGATCCGATAATCCGGCTATTGTTAGTTATATGTATGCCCTAGAGGCCATTACTGTACATTGGATGTATATTGTAGTGGATGCTGGGACATATGTAGGTAGGACTTTCTTGCTCGACATGATAGTACGCTATCTGGTTGCTCTTTATCTTAACATGTATACTTTCTGTCTCTCTGGTATATGTTGATAAAGCCCTTAGGATGTGTACTCGACTTCCAGGACTATGATGTAGATCATACTAGTGGGGCCTGGGTAGTCCATGAGTACATCCTTCAATGTTCCTAGTCATGGGAATATCGAGACGGGGCATCGATATTCCAGAGTAGACTAGCGTATATCTTCTCGACCCATGTGATGGGCGATGGATAATCCCATATCTATTGGTGTTTGATATCAGAGATGGTATGCGGGTGCTCAGTAGAGACTGGGTACACTGAACAGACTCGCCGAGAACTCCCAGATGGTATTATACCTCACGTCAGATGGCAGTTCTTTGGTGACACTGGTACAGCTTAGTCTGTTGACCCGAGATCGTCATAGAGTCTTGTGTGTATCCCACTGTGCTTTGATTTCCACCCTACCACGGCTCTACTGAGTCGTGCAAACAGGTGGTTTTTGGGTACAGTCCCGATTCACATGGAGGCAATGAGCGATAGGAGGGGATTCGTCTCTCCCGGTATTGGGTGTTGATGTTGCGCTATGCACGACTGGCCATAACTGGAAATCCCTGGCCAGGGTTGCTGTGATATACTGGTAAGAGTTATCAGTAGTTTCACGATTGTTATGGACCTTATATCGGCGTGACTTATCGAGCTATTGGGGTCTGACGTTTACCACCCCTAGGCGAGATATGCGACATATCAGACGAACAGATCGGACTGTACGGTAAGTGTTACTGGTTGGATTCACAGGAGTGTGAGAGGGCTTGCTCGTCGATCTTCTGATCGCTCAATACCCGGGTGGCCATTACGTTTAGCAGACCGCTTGCGGCTTGTGGGTGTTTGATATGATCATCACCTGCTGCCGGCGTATTGACGAGTCTTTAGAGTCCTACACAGAGGTTTCCTAGCTCAAGCGAAACGAAATAGGAGCGCATATGAGATATGTGCGGGACCGAGAATAATACCAGTATGTGATACTGTATTCTATTCTCGCGATTTGTATCATCGGCAGGTTATATGTGATATAGCCGGGTTACCGAATCAAGTGTTGATTCGATACATTGATACACTTGATATTAGTCGGTTATATGCAGTATGACCGGATCATTAAATCAAGTGTTGATTTAATGATTTAATGTATAATTATATATTTGATATATTACTTTACATTAACCAATATTGGTTCACTTAAAGTAGATTTTTCTCACTTGATGTGCACATTGTATATGTGATATATTTTTGTGCACTTGATTGTATCATGTTTGATGATACAAGCAAGCTTGGGTGTATGTTTACTTTAAACCATGTTTAAGTGAATGGTTAGGGTTTTGTTATCTTTTCTTAACTATTTGTTTTATTTATTCATTTTAGGGCAAGAAAAGAAATGGTTGCTTCTTTTGTTTGTTTCCTTGAAGCTTCAAGAAGCTTTGACCATTCTTGTTTCTTTCCTAAACCTAACCATTCACCTAACCCTAGTTTATTCTCTACACTTAACCAAGGTTGCATTATGATAAGAATGACTTGGATTTTCTTTTTTAAGATAATCCTTTTTTATTCTTTCATCTTCTTCATCTTCATCAAGCTTCATGAAAGCTTGCTAGCTTCAATGGTGCCTTGAGAAAAAGAGTGAGAAATCCAATTCTAAAGTGAACCCACTTCCTATTTCTTCATCCTCTACCACTTGCCAAGTAGTATAGGGTGTTTTCTTCACAAGTTTCATGACTTGGTGAAGTTGGAGCTTGATCTTGAGTTGCCTCGACGTAGATCATCTTTGGCATCGAAGTCGACGACCTAGCCCGATCATTTCTCCGACGAAACCATCGCCAGAGTCCAGGAACCGATGATCGCAGCGGAGGGATGTCATCACGGAGCTATGGAGGTGGAGGACCGGATCTACAAAGGTTGCATCTTCCGTTTACTCTTAGTTAAGTTGTTAACTTGCATTTGCATCGCCTTACCTCTAGTAACGATCTAGATTAGGGTTTCTCGGCACATAGAAATTTTTTGAATTGGCCATGTTTGATCACTTGTGGAACCTCATGGGTGTGCCTAGGAATGCTACAACTATTTCACAAATAACCGACTAATATAATCTGTATCAGTTTATCGAATCAACACTTGATCCGATGACCCGGCTATATCACATATACCCGGCCGATATCTCATATCGCGAGAATCTAATACGGTATCACATACACGTATTGTTCTCGGTCCCGCACATATCATATATGTGCCCCTACTCCGTTTTTCCTGAGTCAAGAAACCTCTGTGTAGGACTCTAAAGAATCGTCAATACGCCGGCAGTAGGTGATGATCATATCAAACACCCACAAGCTGCAAGCGGTCAGCTAAACGTAACATCCACCCAGGTATTGAGCAATTAGAAGATTAACAAGCAAGCCTGTACTTTCTCCCGTGAATCCAACCAGTAACACTACCGTATAGTCCGGTCTCTTCGTCTGATATGTCGCATATCTCGCCTAGGGGTGGTAAACGTCAGACCCTAGTAGCTTGATAAGTCGTGTCGATATGAGGCCTATAACAGTTCGAGAAACTACTGATAACACTTACCAGTAAATCTCAGCAACCCTGGCCAGGGATTTCTAGTTATAACCAATCGAATACAGCACAACATCAACTCCCAATACCGGGAGAGACGAATCCCTTCCTATCGCTCATTGCCTCCATGTGATTTGGGACTGTACCCAAAAGCCACCTTTTTGCATGCCCTCTTGGACGTGGTATGATGGAAATCAAAGCACAGTGGGAATCACACAAGACTCTATGACGATCTCGGATCTACAGACTAAGCTGTACCTGTGTCACCAGAGAACTGCCATCTGACGAGAGGTATAATACCATATGGGAGTTCTCGGCGAGTCCGTCCAGTGTACCCAGTCTCCACTGAGCACCCGTACACCATCCTTGATGTCAAACACCGATGGATATGGGATCATCCATCGCCCATCATATGGGTCAAGATGCATATACGCTAGTCTACTCTGGAGTATCGATGCCCTGTCTCGGTACTCCCACGACTAGGAACATTTGAAGGATGTACTTGGCGACTACACTGTCCCCACTAGTATGATCCGCATCATAGTCCTGGTAGTCAAGTACTCATCCTAAGGGCTTTATCAACATGTAACTGTCACGACCCGAAAGAGCACGTGACTGGCCCTTGAACCATATGAAGTCTATAGGACCCCATCTGATCCAAGTAAGCCAAAAGCCCAGAAATCTAAAACCATTTTAAGGAGTAAATAAGGAAAACTGGTTTTAAGAAGTAAGGAAAACATGTCTTGAAAATCAAGTTTTTAAATAACAAGCCGAATATGCATTTAAAAAAAATGTGTAGTCTTTTTTGAAAATTTCGGCAGAGTTTCCTTTGTAAAAACTGGCCCCGAACGGGGTACAACAAGAATAATATATATTAAATGATAAAAGGCATCCCCAAGTGGGAGCTAGCTCTTCGTCAATCGACGGTCACAACCACGCAAGCAATAATAATATACAACGCTAAAGGGCGAGGATCAAAACCCAAAAAGAAACTCAAAATAGCCAGAAAACCATAAAACTACAAGCGCGACTCTAAGGTGAATAATACAACACTGTTTTCTAAGTCTGAAAAAATATACAAGTTTTGGTTGATGGAATTTCTAGATACAATGAATAATACATGTATAATGGTGGTTCTGATGCAAAAGAACCCACCTACCAAAGCAAGTCACCCGTAATGGAAGCAATGTGCCAGAAAAGCCGCAATGAAACCTGTACAGCAAAAGCTGCAAGAACTGTGGCACAACGGGGGTGAGTTGCCAACTCGTGAATAGAAAATATCTACAAGAAGAGATCGAATGTATGACCCATCCTAGGTCAATACGATCAGATATATAAATAAACCTCAATATGAATAAGTCTGAAGCATGCTAAACTGGCATATAACCTCTATACATAAGTGTAGTGCCAAGTGCTCGTACCAGTATCTCAGGTAATAGCATATCATAAATATGAGGTATGATCGAATGTAATCAAATCTGTATGTATGTGGATCCCGTCCACTCGTCACCCAATGACAATAACCATCATGCATGTAAATATCATAAAGCAGAAGCATGGAAAAATGAGGATATAAACCATCCGTGTCCCTCGCGACACATCAAATCATGGAACCGGAGTGTCCAGCATTGACACTCGAAAACATCATGAAAGCTGTGCCCAGCATCGGCACGTAAATCCTCATATATCGGGCTCCGTCAGTCCGGATCAGCCCACGGCTCTGTTTGCGGTATCGGCCCTCGGCCCCGGCAGTACGCCCATATCCATCTATCGACTCTGGTCAGTATCCTCCGGATAACCGCCAGGTCCAACCAATCACCGGTAGGTAGTAGTCCCTCTGCCAGGCTCACCGTCTACTACACTGCAAAACCGTTCTCACCCTGGGGTACCATACCGGGTCCACCATGTACCCGCAATCGGCCTCATCCGCCTCCTCGAATCGGGTTTCACATGTCGCTCTCAGCACCGAGAAAACACACGGTGGACGCACTGAAATAGCATATCAAGGGTAATCGAGTTTTTAAAACAAATACATATTCTCTTTTGAAATACCCGCGGTTCCCAAATCCAGAAATATCATGGAAACAACATATCTCAATGCGCATAATCAGAATGCATGATGTATGTGACATATAAATGAAGTGCAAGTATAACGGTATATCATGCAACATGGAATAATAGTATGCACATACAAGGGACATATCCTGATGCAATAATACTACCGTGTAGTGACATGACAATTACCGATGAAGATGTGTGTGAGCCGGCAAGTAAGTGTACGTGGTACATACGCATCATCGGTAATAGTGCTGGTGTCCTAACAGCATGATTATAATGTATCAATAAACACAAGCAATGCAATGCAAATAGCATGAATATGCGGAATCAAATAATCAACGCAACAGTGAAGAATCTACCTCAATAAATATATTATGCAACCTTGCCATTTGAAATAAGACGAATCGGGGTCTTTGGTAAAATAAGGGCTACGTGTTTTTAAGAAAAGATGCTTCGTTTGAAAATATCCATAGAATCCCTTTTTGCCTATCTTTAAAATATCCCCGATTCGTTAGTTTTGAAATAGGTATGACTCGGGTCTAATCTAATGTCTACTAAGTAATCTACATCCAGCTATCAAGTCAATCGGGAGGGGTATGGAAACCACCTACATCTGAGTCGAAATATGTATATATACACGATGGTCGGTGATCTCGCCTCAATAGTATCACGTACGATACAGTATATCATATAACATCCTCGAGTCATGAGTGCGGATCTAACATCAATAATAAGCTCGTACGGTAAATCGTCATACGACATCCCAATAGCTGGGTACGGGTCAATATCACATTCATCTCGTCACATATCAGGTATCACTACCATCATATCATATAGTCTAGGGTACAAGTCTAAGTCTAGTACCATCGATACCATCTATATAAATATGAATGCGGGGTAAAACACATGCCCAAAGGCCCGCTAAAACCATCATATCGCATCTCAAATACGAACTCTGTCATATCGCCAAATCTCACGGCCTCAAATCCCGTATATGAACACATAGTCCCATACCCATGTGTAGATATACACACCTCCAAATGCACACAGATAAAAGAAAGAATGTATACAAGTATATGTGTACGTGTATGTGTGGGTGCAACCACTACTCTAGGGTTTCGCACTATACTAAACCAATACATCCTTATCATCCATAATCCATTATTACCATCAATAAACTTAAACAACACATAATAAATATACGTGTGTATATGTATTCGTATACATCACCACGGACTGTGGGGGTGCTATACGCCATCCACCCGACTTCTCCCCGTAGATATAAATCTACTCACCTTGCGTCTTTATCTGTCGACGTCGCCACGCGTTTGCTTGTCATCCCGAAGTCTTCATGGGGTACCTACACATTAACGTATCGCAAGTGCGTATCAAAACCAATTCAAAACTAAAACGGCATACGAAACCCCAAAACGATACGCTATGTTCTATAGGTTAGAACCTATGGACAACGCTTCCAAAAACATCAACAACCCTCGATATCGTCGTATAAACGCCAAGTAGTCGAGGTAAAACACCATAAGAAAATTCAGAATTAGAAATACGGAATACGGAAACATGAATCCAAAACAGCAACTAAGGAAATAGGCTCCAGATTTCACCCTAGGTCAAATTAGACAAATCTATACATGCCAGGGGTCTAAACTACACATGTAGGAGCTCTGGAACAAAAACGAGATATTTTGGTGCTGGTCAGGCCGTAAATTGCGGCCAATTGGGTTAAATTTGTGGCCGGGAAAGGGAATTAGGGGCTAGGGTTCTGGGGTTAGCTTCCTTGATGCCTGCATATGTCACCGTCCAACCAATTTTATTTTAGGATGTCTCGGGTGATAGAAGATAAAAAAATACACTCCCAGATTTGCAGTTTTCCCTGATATCGATTCCATAAATCCGTATTCTGGATTCTAGTTCAGGTTTGGGTCCAAAATAACACTCCACCAGGGGTTCTAAGGTCACCACAATCCTCAATTTCATCCTTGATTTCAGATCTAACCTAAACCCTAACTAGAATGGATGCGATAAGAATTGAAATACTAAACTAGGGGTGCAGAAATTATCTCCTTTGGCAACTTAAGAAATTTCTTGAGTTGCACAAAGTCCACAAGATCAGCTTTTGCTTAGTCCATTGTGTAGCTATTGAGCTTGGGAGCAACTTTTGTGAAATGGGGATAGGGTTTTGGTTAGGTTTTAATGGTGGATCTAAGTTGAAGAGGTAAGAGGAAGAAGAGGGAGAGGGCAGGAGCAGCAGCAGCTCTATGAAGGGGGAGAGAAAATGAGATGGGAAATGATGAAGGAAAGGGTCAAAAGTCAAAAGCAACTTACTCTCTCTCTCTCTCTCTCTCATCATCATACTTATGTTTTCTTTTCTTTTCTTTTCCTTTTCTTCTCCCACCATGGTGAACCCTAAGCAACCATGCACCCAAAACAAGTAACAAGTGTAACAAGTGTGGAAAATGATATGTGCACATTTTTGCACAAAAATGCCAAAAATCTGATTAGCGATTTCTAATCGCAATTAGCACTAAATTAGCATATAAATGATCACAAAAACTTAAAAATGGCATAATTCCAATAAATACCCCATTTTAGAATTTTCCATAATTTTCCAAAATTTCCCCCCATTATTTGTATTTAATTTTACCGAAATATTAAAATATTCAATAAAATAATATTAAATTATTAAAAATTTCCCAAAAATAATATTTTATTATTTTGAAATGTTACAGTAACAAAGAAACAATCAGAGTACATGTTAAGATAAAGAGTAACCAGATAGCGTACTATCATGTCGAGCAAGAAAGTCCTCCCTATATATGTCCTAGCATCCACTACAATATACATCGTATGTACAGTAATGGCCTCTAGGGCATACATATAACTAATATCAAGGCTTCACAACTCATGTGAGGAATTGAGCTTGGAGGAGGAGGTGAGGAAATGGGAGAGAGCTAAAGAGAAACTCATCACATGAGCTCACTTCAAGAAAAATGGCTAAGTGTGGAATGAAGTGTAGAATGACTCTTCAAAAAAAAAACACACATTATTGAAGCAAACAATTTTTAACACTTAAAAATTGTAGCCATGCTTCAATAGTGCAAGCAAATGAATATAATATAGAATAAGCCATGCTATTCCCATGCCTCCAAAGTTTCCCTATTTATCATCTCAATTTCTATTTTCTAAAAATAGAAAAACCATGCTATGCTTCATATATATATATATAAGCATATAATTAGTGAGCAATAATATTAGTCAATATACAATTATATCAAATATAAATATATATCATATTATTAAATCAACACTTGATTTAATAATTCGGTTATATCACATATAACCGACTAATATGATTTATCTGTATATCACATTATCAAATCAACACTTGATTCAATAATTCGGTTATATCACATATAACCAAACTGATAACAAATAGTCGCTAGATTACAATACGGTATCTCATACTCATATTTAATCAGCCCCCCGCACATATCAACATATGTTCCCTTCTTCGTTTCGCTTGAACCGGAAAACTTCTATGTGGGACTCTAAAGACTCATCAATATGCCAGCAGTAGGTGATGATCACATCAATCACCCACAAGCCGTCAGCGATAATAGCTGGACGTAACGGCTACCCAGATATTGAGCGATTAGAAGATCAACAAGCAAGCTTGTCCAAACTCCTATGAAGCCTATAGGTAACACTTACCGTACAGTCTGGTCTCTTCGTCTGATATGTCGCATATCGAGTCTGGGGGTAGAATCGTCAGACCCCAATAACTTAATAAGTCATGCCGATATAAGGCTCATAACGGTTCGAGAAACTACTGATAACACTTACCAGTAAATCTCATCAATAGACCTGGCTAGAGACTTACTGTTATAGCCAATCGAGCATAGCGCAACATCAACTCTCTATACCGGGAGAGACGAAACCCCTCCTATCGCTCATTGCTTCCATGCGACTCAAGACTGTACCCAAAATCCACCTGTTTGCACGACTCCTTTGAGCCGTGGTAGGGAGGAAATCAAAACACAGTGGGAACCACACAAGACTCTATGATGATCTCGGGTCTGTTGGCTATAGTGCCCTCAAGTCAATTATTGAATCGCAGACACGCGATTGTGATGATTGAGGGAGGACCTATACCGGTAGAACTGTCTTACTCGAGATGATAGTATGCTATCTAGTTTGTCTTTATCATCATGTACAGCATTATGTGACATTACAGATCACTATTACATGTTGATAGAGCCCATATGATTCTTGCTTGACTACTAGCATTATGATGGCGATCATATACGTGGGAGCTGGGTGGTCTATAAGCACATCCTTAAATGTCTTTAGTTGTGGAAGTATCGAGACTGGGCATCAGTACTCCAGAGTAGACTCGTGTATTCTTATCGAGACCCTGACGAGGGGCGGTGGCCGGTCTCACATGCCATTGGTGTCAGTTAGTCACCTAAGATAGTATGCAGGTGCTTATTGGGTTATGAGTACACTGGACAGACTCGCCGGAAACCTGATAGATGGTATTCTACCTATTGTCGGATTGCAGTTCCTAGGTGACATAAGTACAGGTTAGTCTGTCGACATGAGATCGTCATTTGTCTTGTGTGAGTTCCTACCGTGCTTTGATTACTACTCTACCACGGCTCAAAGGAGTCGTGTAAACAGGTTTTAGTTGGGTATAGTCCCGAGCCATATGGAGGCAGTGAGCGGATCGTCGGGGATTCGTCTCTTCCGGTATTGGGGGTTGATGCCACGTTATGCACGGGTGGCCATCACCAGAAATCCTTAGCCAAGGTAGTAAAGAATTACTGATCTAGGATTAGTAGTTTCTTAGGTGGTGATGTGTTTCATACCGACACGAATTATCGCGTTATTAGGGGTCTGACTTCATCCACCCCCCTAGAATTAATATGCGATTCTCTTAGACAAACAGACCGGACTGTACGGAGATTGTCATGTTAGTTATATATATGCCCAAGAGGCTATTTGTTGTACATATGATGTATATTATAGTGGATGCTTGGATATATATAGAGAGGACTTTCTTGCTCGACATGATAATATGCTATTTGGTTTCACTTTGTCTTAACATGTTGACTTGTATTAGTTTACTGTCTTGCTCTCATATATTGATAAAGCCCTTAGGATATGTACTCGACTACCGGGACTATGATGAGATCATACTAGTGTGGTCAGCGTAGTCAACGAGTACATCCTATAACTGTTCCTAGTCGAGGGTGTATCGAGACAGGGCATCGATACACCAGAGTAGACTAGCGTATACGCATCTTGACCCATATGATGGGCGATGGATGATCCCATATCCATCGGTGTTTGACATCAAAGATGGTGTATGGGTGCTCAGTGGAGACTGGGTACACTGAACGGACTTGCCGAGAACTCCTAGATGGATATATACCTATCGTCAGATAGTAGTTCTCCGGTGACACTGGTACAGGTTAGTCTGTAGACCCAAGATCGTCATAGAGTCTTGTGTGATTCCCACTGTGCTTTGATTTCCACCTTACCGCGTCCAAGAGGGCGTGCAAAACGGTGGCTTTTGGGTACAGTCCAGAATCAGATGGAGGCAATGAGCGATAGGAGGGGTTTCATCTCTCCCGGTATAGGGAGTTGATGTTGTGCTGTGTTCGATTGGCTATAACTGGAAGTCCCTGGCCAGGGCTGATATAGAGTGCTACTGGTAAGTGTTATCAGTAGTTTCTCGACCTGTTACGTGCCTCACATCGACACGACTTATCAGTTACTAGGGTCTGACGTTTACCACCCCTAGACTAGATATGCAACATATCAGACGAAGAGACCGGACTGTACGGTAGTGTTACTGATTGGATTCACAGGAGAATGTACAGGCTTGCTTATTGATCTTCTGATCGCTCAATACCTGGGTGGCTGTTACGTTTAGCTGACCGCTTGCAGCTTGTGGGTGTTTGATATGATCATCACCTACTGCCGGCGTATCGACGATTCTTTAGAGTCCTACACAGAGGTTTCCTGGCTCAGGCAAAACGGAGTAGGAGCACATATGTGATATGTGCGGGACCGAGAATGATACGATATGAGATACCGTATTCTATTCTGGCGATATATGATATCGGCCGGGTATATGTGATATAACCGGGTCATCGGATCAAGTGTTGATTCGATGAATCGGTACATGTTATATTAGTCGGTTATATGCGATATAGCCGGATTGTCGGATCAAGGGTTGATTCGATAATTTAATGTATAATTATATATGTGATATATTACATTACGTTAACTAATATAAGCTCTCTTTATAGATTCATTTTCTCACCGGATAATACATTGATATATATGCGATATATGTTAATTGTATTATTTTCTTTTGTTACAAAAATATATTATATATGTGATATATAATATTGTAACAAGTTAGGGTTACAAATGCAACATGTTTTGTGGAGTTTAAACAAGTTAGGGTTTGATTTGGGTTAGCATTTGGGTTAGCTTTTTCATGAAGCTTCATGAAGTTTTCTTTTGTTTTTAGCTTAGATATTTTGTGTTGATATTTTGTGTTGATATTTATTAACCTAGCCCAAACCCTTTACCAATGGTTTATTCTCTACAATGGTTAAGCCTTTCATTCTTAACCAAGGGTTGCAATTGTAACCACAACAACAATTCATTATTCATCACAAAAGCTTTCTTCTTCTTCTTCCTTCTTGAAAAAGCTTGCTAGCTTTTTACATGTGATGATTTAGTGTGAGAAATTGAAAACAAAAGAGAGCGAAATTCCTACTTCATCATCCTCATCTATTCTAGCCACTTAGATTAGGGTGTTCACTTCACTAATACTTGATTAGAGAAGTGAGAGCTTGAGTTTGAGATTCTTCAAGGTAGATCATCTTCGAAAAGGAAGATTTCAAGCAAGCATGGATCATTCGGCTTATGGAGCCTCTCTAGAGTTCGGAAGTTCATGGATCACGGCGAATGGACTACTACTCGGATCTTATGAAGCGAAGGAACGGACTACAAAGTGTTAGTGTATATGCCCTAGAGGCCATTACTGTATCATACTGGTTTGTATATTACTTAATGGATGCTTGGGATATTCACCTTGTATATACAATCTTGCTCAAAATAGTAGTATGCTACTTGGTTTGTTTCTACTTCAATGTCTACATGTGTTTATTTTTGTATATCGCCTATACACATTAGTGGAGCCCATAGGATCTTTGCTTGATTACCAGCGATGTGATGGCCGTCACACTAGTGGGGCTGGGTAATCTATAAGCACATCCTTATGCAGGTCCCTGGTCGCAGGACTATCGAGACAGGGCATCGATACTCCGGAGTAGACCAGCGCATGCGCTTCTCATCCCAGTGTGGGAGACGGTCTGTCCCACAGCCGTCAGTACGTCGTACTTGAGATAGTATGCGGGTGCTCGTTAGGTTACGGGTACACTGGACAGGACTCGTCGGGAACTGACTAGTTGGTATTATGCCTATCGTCAGTTATCAGTTCCCAGGTGACATGAGTACAACTTAGTCCGCTGACTTGACACTGTCACTTCGCCTCGAGTGTGTTCCCACTGCACTTTGATTACTACCCTACCACGGCTCAAAGGAGTCGTGCAAACAGGTAGTGGTTGGGTGCAGTCCCGAAGCACTTGGAGGCAGTGACGGTTAGACAGGATTCGTCTCTCCCGGTATTGGGGGTTGACATCGCGCTGTGTCTAGGAGAGCCATTACACGAGTAGTCCCTGGCCAGGGCAAACGAGATATACTGGTAGGTTTCCAGTGTTATCTCAGGGTGTTTTGGGCTTCGCTCCGGCACGACTTGTACCGCTATTGGGGGACTGACGTTTACCGCCCCCTAGGCCCGCCATGCGATGTATCAGACGAACAGACCGGACTGTACGGAGAATGTCACACTCAGGCTCAGTAGGAGTTCAGATGGGTTTCGCCTCGTCGGTCTTCTTGTCGGCATTACCTGGGGACCGTTACGCACAGCTAGTGCCGCTTGCGGTCTGTGGTTAAACCCACTGCCAGCGTAGTGTCGAGTCTTTAGAGTCCCACACAGAAAGCTTTTCGCCTTTAGGCAAAAGAGTAGAGGTCGCATGGTATTGCGACAGGTCGCATGGTTTTGCGACAGGGTTCGGTCACATCCGTGCACTTGTGCACGTACAGTGTCCGGACAGTTTACACTAGCGGGCTTTGGTTTAAGCCAGATCCTAGTGTACCTTTTGGTATTGGATTTATCCAGTGTGCATTCGTGTTCCTCGGAACGCGGATGCGGGTGTGTATGCACAGTTGACAGGGAGACAGAGGCGGCGGATTCTCATTAGGGTTGTTGACAGTTGACCGTTGACTATTTGACTTTTTGTTCAACCCTAATGAGAATATGATATATGATTAACTATTATATTAATTAAGTATTATGGTGACATGGTTGTTGACTTGTTGACTTTGTTGACTTGTTGATTTTTGTTGACTTGTTTACTTTGTTGACCGGTTGACTAGGCTTGACTAGTTGACCATCATGATAACCATAGCCATCATTTCATGGCAAAGACTTTTGTTTGCTTGCTCATTTGTGTAAAATGAGTGCATGAAATGATATGGTTATGGTTGCTTCAACCATCACATAAGACTTTTTTAGTATGATGAGTTATCATGACTTTGGATTATGAGAGGGTGAGAGACAAAAGAGTTGCTCATTCTTTCTTGCTCATTCTCTCTCTTGTTCTTGAGCTCTCTTGTTTTGCTCTCACCCCTCTTGCTCTTTTTCCCTCTCTTTAATCTATGGTTCTCTTATCTCATGAGTTGAGAATCAAGAACCATAGATAAAATCCCACACAAACTATTCTCTACTCATTCTAGTTCACAAGGTTTAGCAAACCGAGTGAACTAGTTTCTTCAAAGAACGAAGAAGGAGCCAAAGGTTGGAGCTTTCAGGTGGATCTATCTTCGGCGTACGGAGACGACGAGAAGAAGCCAATCCGGACCACCATCGGAGCTTGAAGATGAAGGAGTTCAAGACAAGCAAGGTATAACCCCCTAACCGAGTAGCTAGAAACTCATAGTTAGGTTGTTAGATAGATGTTTAACCAAGATCCGGGTTTTAGGTCCATGTTACCACCTCCGTAAAAATCGTTTTTTACCAAATTCCGCCTTCCCGAAAGTACCGGGAGAGGTAGCATGGACTTACACAAAGGTTGTAATCCCTCTCTCTTAGATGTAAAGTTGTTTACATGCAAGTTAAACCTAATTCTCTAGTTAAGGTCTTGGTTAGGGTTTGTTTAGCACCCCAAAATTTTTAAAGTAGCATGATTGATGCTTGCTAAAATCTTCACAAGGTGCTATGATAACCCTACAATGGTATCAGAGCCAAGCTAGAGCATTAGGCGCCGTGTAGATGAAGTTAAAAGTTCGATCGAACCCCGAAATATGATTTTGGACCCCCTCTCTGGAAATTTTTTAAAAACTTGGTTTTTTTCGTATTAAAAATACTCAAAAAAATAAGCAGGTGATTCTATGGATATCTATGAAGTACGACTCTCTGAATTCATCAAGCCACCGCGGAACCGTGGCCAAACCAAGCTATTGGCGGCGGTTCCGCGGCAGAACATGAGGATTGAGGGATCATACTTCAAGTGGTGATCCGTAAGTATTACATTATGCTTCTGGGAATTTTTAATATTACTCAAGTGTTGAGTTTTCTGGAGATCTTATGTATCCGTTGATTCGATCAGAAAGTTTAACATCATTTATTTTTCTGGGTAATTTAGAACGTGTTAAAATGTTCGAACGGATATCAATAACTCACTTTTTCCCGACACGAAAAACTATCAAGTGTTGGATTTTTTTTTCCAGAGTTTGAATCTTTCGGAAAAACATGCAAGAATATCTGTGGACCCTCTAGATGAACGTAACCTTTACTCGATTATGTGACCGTCAAAACTGACACTGAACCCTAGGGTTTGTGCTAGTTTAGCGTTGCCACATGTGAGGCGTTGGTTTGACCCTTCTACGGCTGGTTCATAGTGGCTGTAACATGTTCTGGGACTTTTTGAACCCCGCTCAAGTGTTGAGCTATTTGGGAAATCTTGGGTGTTTGTTTATTCGATCAGAAAGTTTAACATTGTCTATTTATCTGGGATGTGATACAATATGTGGAATTCATATTGTTAGGCATGAAATGCGAAGTATGTGATATTTCGGATTTAAGATGTCTAAAGTGATTGTGGATTCCAAATGTTGTACTTTTACACTTTCTTTTATGTGACCGTAAGCGTAGTATGCGGTGTATCGCCGGCTTCGTTGCTATACATCAACGACAATCGGGATACGCATACTTGCTTACGTTGATGATATGTGATATTATGTGTTGCTGTGATATGTTATATTGGATCGTCGTGTTCTGAATAGCCGGGGGTTTTATGTGAGATGAGGGTTTTTATTTTCATTCATGTAAAATTCATTTGTATGTAATATTCTTTTATTGGGGCACTTCCAGGTTGAGGATGATGTCACCATTGTATATTATTTACTTTTTCGCATTAGGATAGACCCGAGGAGGGGAGCACAAGTAACCGGATTCTAGGGACCAGTGGGAGGCCATCTCGAGGAGTCGAGACCGGGTCTCTTAACCCTAGAATTGGCAGTGTTGCTTGCTGCTCACGCAGGGGTCTAGGGATGTGGGTTTGGCTATTCATCGCGACCGTAGAATCCGTGTTTTATACAGGCTCGAAATAAAACACGGACGTCCTAGTATATCCAATATTTCATATGTTATTTTCTGCTGCAATGTTCTGTGATGAGATCATATTACTGCCTGAGACGAATGCTTATACTATATATATATGATGATATATAAATATTACTGCTTTCGTTTCTTCTGTGATGCTTAGGAAGCATAAATGATGGGATTTATTAATGAGATTATTAAAAGAAAAGAAACCTAAAAGATGTTGTAGAATCAAAACTTTATAAAAAGGGTAACTACAATTTTGCTTTGCATAGCGGTATATATGATATACCTTGCACCTTATTCGATGAGGAAAGAGCCGAGATCCCTTCACCGGGAGTGACCTCTTTAGCAAAACTGGCAGATGCTACAAACTTGCGGTTTAGTTTTTTGATTGCTTCTATAGTTCTTGTTTTGCACCGCGGTATTTGTGAAATATCCTGCACCTTATTCGATAAGGAAAGAGCCGAGATCCCTTCACCGGGAGTGACCTATTTAGCGAAACTAGAAAAGCCTCAAAAACACTCATTTCAAAAATCACTTGTTTCTATAACGATATCAAGATCATTACGCTCATGGTTTTCTGAAAAACCTGCGTAGCCCTCCGTTATTTCAGATAAGTACTACTTAGTATTCGTGCTACGTTTGTTGACTATGTTAAGGCGTAGTGTGCTGTAGCTAATTAGTGCTTATCTGTTAAAACATGAGATATGATTGGATTAGGGTAGTTGTACGACTTTGTTGACTATGTTAAGGGTCGTACATGTGGGTTTAATTCAATCGGGAAATGACGGGTTGAACTTGGCCAACAATTATGATTTGTTGACTATGTTAAAGTCATAAGTTGCTAGGGGCAAAAGCATTATCGGGAATTTCAAGTGTTGAAATTTGCAATGAGATTGCATACCTTCTATGAGATAAATGGATCCTGATACCCACTGCGAGTAAGAGTTACTCCTGGGAAAATTTTACACAGGACAATTAGCTGATCAAATAGGTGTCTAGAAAGGTGTTAACGGGGTTATGCCTCTGGGAAAATGAGGTTTATTTTAATTAGGTCCGTGCGAAAGCACGAGGAGCCTCCTTCAAAGTACCAACACTGGCCTGGCTGAAAGATTGGCGAACTTGTAAGGTGTAATTAATCCCGGCTAGTCTTTCCTTTTAGGGTTTGAAGGAAGATTTGATAAAAACAGTGGGAGACATCCTGATTAGATAAGATAATAACCAATCTAATCTTGTAAGAGCATACGCTAAAGTGTTTTCTTCTCTCCCTCTCCAGGTAGCGACCATGTCAGGCCTTAATCAAGATAATAATATGGATGTATTGACTGAACCCGCTTATTATACTGAGCAGGGGAACGTTGGTCCCGTTCTTTCTTATAAGTATTATAAGACTGAGCAGAAAATAGGAGAATATCTGGATTCTCATGCCGCCCAATCGAAGAACAAGCATGCTGATGCATCTTCTTCGGGTGTGTTAGTTATCGAGAACTGTTTCTCAGTTCACTCTACGTCCTGGGTATTAGATACCGGATCGGGATCCCACATATGTAATATGTTACATGGGCTACGTAAAGGTAGGGAACTGGGAGAGGGTGATCATTCCGTAATGGTGCAAATGTTGCAGCCAAGGCAATTGGCGAATATCACCTTGTATTACCAAATGGTAATACATTGGTTCTGAACGAATGCTATTACATTCCGACCCTGATATGCAATCTTATATCAGTTTCTTTATTAAGCAAAGAAGGATATAATTTTGCAGTACAGGATAATGTTATGAACATATTCCTGAATCAAAAGTTGATTGGATCAGGATCGTTAAATAATGGCATATACGTTCTCAACCAAACTACAGTACTTAATGTACAAAACACACACAAGAGGAAGAGTTCAGAAATGAACGAATCCTTCTTGTGGCATTGTAGACTAGGTCATATCAATGCGACACGGCTAGCCAAGTTATGTAAGGATGAATATTTAAATTCGTTCGAATTTTCATCTTATGATATTTGCCAGTCACGTCTCAAAGGAAAGATGACCAAAACTCCGTTTAGTGGACACGGAGTAAGAGTTACAGAACTCTTAGGGCTGATACATAGTGATGTATGTGGACCCATGCCTACACATGCCAGGAACGGTTCTTCCTACTTCATTACATTCACTGACGATCTCTAAAGATACGAACATGTGTTCCTAATGAAACACAAGTTTAAAGTTTTTGAGAAATTCAGGGAATATAAGCACAAAGTAGAGAACCAAACGGGCAAAAGTATTAAGATCCTTCGATATGATCGAGGAGAAGAATACGTGAGCAATGAGTTCCTAAACTATCTAAAAGAGAATGGGATTCTCTCTCAGCTTACTCCTCCTTATACACCACAGCACAACGGTGTATCGGAGCGGAGGAATCGCATCCTATTAGATATGGTGCGCTCTATGATGAGCACTGTTGAGTTACTTATTTCCTTCTGGGGTTATGCACTTGAGACAGCAGCATATCTATTGAATCAAGTTCCGTCTAAATCTGTACCTACCACACCATATGAGATATGGAGTGGGAAGAGACCGTATCTTAAACGAGTTAAGATATGGGGTTGTCCGGCCTATGTCAAAAGGCAAAATCCGGACAAACTCGAGGCACGATCAGTTCTTTGCAAGTTTGTGGGATATCCTAAGAATTCCCAAGGATATTTTTTCTACCATACTGAAGAACAAAAAGTGTTTGTTTCTCAATACGCCACCTTTTTAGAAAAGGAATTTCTTGCAAAAGAAATTAGTGGCAAAGATGTAGAGCTGGAAGACGTTCCAGCACCACAAATTATAACTGAAGATTTAGTGGAACCAGATGATTCAGTAGTTCCCAACGAACCTCAGCCTCTCCGCCGATCTAGTAGGGTTTCTCATCTACCTGAGAGATACTACGGTTTTCTCGTAGGTGGTGGGAGCGAAGATTGCATCATGGAAGATGATGACCCGACTAGCTTCGAGCAGGCCATCACGAGTGGTGACTCTGTGAAGTGGCTGGATGCAATGCGATCTGAGATGGAATCCATGTACACCAACAAAGTAGGGACTTTGGAAGGTTCTCCTGAAGGGGTAAAACCCATTGGGAGCAAATGGATCTTTAAGAAGAAACTTGGTGTAGATGGAAAAGTGGAGACTTTCAAAACTAGACTTGTTGCAAAGGGTTTTCGTTAACGATCAGGTGTGGATTGTAACGAAACCTTTTCTCCAGTGGGTATGCTTAAGTCCATCCGGATCCTACTTGCCATTGCTGCATACCATGACTACGAAATCTGGCAGATGGATGTTAAGACCGCCTTTCTAAACAGTGATTTAGAAGAGTGCGTGTACATGACTCAGCCAGAGGGCTTCGTAGATAGTGGGAGCAGCGGAAAGGTGTGCAAACTGCTTAAATCCATCTATGGGTTAAAGCAAGTATCGTGGAGTTGGAACATCTTCTTTGATTTTGTAGTCAAAGAGTTTGACTTCATCAAAAATGTAGATGAACCTTGTATATATAAAAAGGTTGCAGAGAGTAAGGTTGTCTTCCTCGCATTGTACGTCGATGACATACTCTTGATAGGAAATGATGTTCTTATGCTGCACTCGGTCAAGCTCTTCTTATCAAAAAGATTCTCAATGAATGATCTAGGTGATGCCTCATGCATACTGGAAATTAAGATCTATAGAGATGATCTAAACGGATACTGGGATTGTCCCAATCCAGGTACATTGACACCATACTAAAGAAATTTAGTATGGAAGAATCCAAGCATGGAAACTAACCTACGATCTCTGGACTCACTCTCTCCAAAGAGATGTCTTCCAAGACTGATTTGGAGAGAGCTCGCATGCAAGGGATACCCTATGCTTCGGCAGTAGGCTCTATCATGTATGCGATACTATGTACCAGACCTGATGTAGCATACTCACTAAGTGTAGTGAGTAGGTATCAAGCAGATCCTGGAGAGAGTCACTGGACAGCTGTGAAGAACATTCTCAAGTACTTGCGAAGGACTAAGGAGATGTTCTTGGTGTATGGTAACGGTGAACTCCAGGTGGAGTCCTTTACCGATTCGAGCTTCCAGAGTGATAAGGAAGACTCTAAGTCGCACTCGGGATTTGTCTTTACCCTCAATGGAGGGGCAGTGTGTTGGAAGAGTTCCAAACAGGAAACCGTTGCAGACTCGACGATGGAGGCTGAATACATCACTGCTAACGATGCTGCCAAAGAGGCTGTCTGGATGAAGAAGTTCATCACTAATCTTGGAGTGGTTCCGTCCATTGAGCATCTAATACCTTTGTATTGTGATAACAATGGAGCTATGGCTTTGGCCAAGGAACCCAGGTCCCATCAGAAGTCCAGACATATTCTGAGGCGGTATCACCTGATCCGGGAGATAGTTGATCGCCGGGAGATCGAGGTCAGGAGAGTTGATACGAAGGACAACACTGCGGATCCACTCACGAAGGCCATTCCCCAGACACAGTTTAAGAGACTCTTCGGGATGTTGGGTATGAGATACTACAACACCTGGCCTTAGTGCAAGTGGGAGATTGTTAGTTATATATATGCCCTAGAGGCCATTGTTGTACATATGATGTATATTATAGTGGATGCTTGGATATATATAGAGAGGACTTTCTTGCTCGACATGATAGTATGCTATTTGATTTCACTTTGTCTTAACATGTTGACTTGTATTAGTTTACTGTCTTGCTCTCACATGTTGATAAAGCCTTTAGGATATGTACTCGACTACTGGGACTATGATGAGATCATACTAGTGGGGCCAGGGTAGTCAACGAGTACATCCTATAACTGTTTCTAGTCGAGAGTGTATCGAGATAGGGCATCGATACACCAGAGTAGACTAGCGTATACGCATCTTGACCCATATGATGGGCGATAGATGATCCCATATCCATCGGTGTTTGACATCAAAGATGGTGTATGGGTGCTCAGTGGAGACTGGGTACACTTAACGGACTTGCCGAGAACTCCTAGATGGATATATACCTATCGTCAAATAGCAGTTCTCCGGTGACACTGGTACAGGTTAGTCTGTAGCCCCGAGATCGTCATAGAGTCTTGTGTGATTCCTACCGTGCTTTGATTTCCCCCTTACCACGTCTAAGAGGGCGTGCAAAACGGTGGCTTTTGAGTACAATCCCGAATCACATGGAAGCAATGAGCGATAGGAGGGGTTTCGTCTCTCCCGGTATAGGGAGTTGATGTTGTGCTGTGTTCGATTGGCTATAACTGGAAGTCCCTGGACAGGGCTGATATAGAGTGCTACTGGTATGTGTTATCAGTAGTTTCTCGACCTGTTATGAGCCTCACATTGACACGACTTATCGGTTACTGGGGTCTGACGTTTACCACCCCTAGACTAGATATGCAACATATCAGACGAAGAGACCGGACTGTACGGTAGTGTTACTGATTGGATTCACAGGAGAATGTACAGGCTTGCTTGTTGATCTTCTGATCGCTCAATACCTGTGTGGCTGTTACGTTTAGCTGACCGCTTGCAGCTTGTGGGTGTTTGATATGATCATCACCTACTGCCGGCATATTGACGATTCTTTAGAGTCCTACACAGAGGTTTCCTGGCTTGGCAAAACGGAGTAGGAGCACATATGTGATATGTGCGGGACCGAGAATGATACGATATGAGATACCGTATTCTATTCTCGCGATATATGATATCAGCCGGGTATATGTGATATAGCCGGGTCATCGGATCAAGTGTTGATTCGATGAATCGGTATATGTTATATTAGTCGGTTATATGCGATATAGCCAGATTGTCGGATCAAGGGTTGATTCGATAATTTAATGTATAATTATATATGTGATATGTTACATTACGTTAACTAATATAAGCTCTCTTTATAGATTCATTTTCTCACTGGATAATACATTGATATATATGCGATATATGTTAATTGTATCATTTTCTTTTGTTACAAAAATATATTATATATGTGATATATAATATTGTAACGAGTTAGGGTTATAAATGCAACATATTTTGTGGGGTTTAAACAAGTTAGGGTTTGATTTGGGTTAGCTTTTTCATGAAGCTTCATGAAGCTTTCTTTTGTTTTTAGCTTAGATATTTTGTGTTGATATTTATTAACCCAGCCCAAACCCTTTACCAATGGTTTATTCTCTACAATGGTTAAGCCTTTCATTCTTAACTAAGGGTTGCAATTGTAACCACAACAATAATTCATTATTCATCACAAAAGCTTTCTTCTTCTTCTTCTTTCTTGAAAAAGCTTGCTAGTTTTTTTACATGTGATGATTTAGTGTGAGAAATTGAAAACAAAAGAGAGCAAAATTCATACTTCATCATCCTCATCTATTCTAGCCACTTAGATTAGGGTGTTCACTTCACTAATACTTGATTAGAGAAGTGAGAGCTTGAGTTTGAGATTCTTCAAGGTAG
Source organism: Agapanthus africanus (assembly GCA_030015575.1). Taxonomy (NCBI): domain Eukaryota; kingdom Viridiplantae; phylum Streptophyta; class Magnoliopsida; order Asparagales; family Amaryllidaceae; genus Agapanthus; species Agapanthus africanus. The sequence continues at coordinate 384,722,479 of CM057350.1, forward strand.
ATCATCTTCGAAAAGGAAGACTTCAAGAAAGCATGGATCATTCGGCTTGTGGAGCCTCTCTAGAGTTCGGAAGTTCATGGATCACGGCGAAGGGACTACTACTCGGAGCTTATGAAGCGAAGGAACGGACTACAAAGGTTGTAATCTCTCTCTCTCTTAGATGTAAAGTTGTTTACATGCAAGTTAAACCTAATTCTCTAGTTAAGGTCTTGGTTAGGGTTTGTTTAGCATCCTAAAAATTTTAAAGTAGCATGATCGATACTTGCCAAAACCTTCACAAGGTGCTATGCTAACCCTACATGTCACTATCAGGCTTAGTAGGGGTACGGATGTGTTTGCTCGTCGGCCTTCCTTTCGCTCAATACATGGGTATCCATTACGTACAGCTAGTGCCGCTGTCGTACTTGTGGTTAAACCCACTGCCAGCGTATTGACGAGTCTTTAGAGTCCCACACAGAGGGTTTTCACTGTTCAGGCGATATGGTGTAGATGACGTATGTTGGTACATACATGTGTCCGATTAAATATGTGTACAGGCTGCATAGACTTTAATTGGACGGTTGATAATACTAGCGGCCGGATTATTAAATTAGGTTTTGATTTAATAACTTATATATGTATTCTAGTATTATTGTTCACTATTTATTTTCTCTCATGGCTATTCGTATTTTTATACGAATACGCGTATATGTATTTCGATACGTGTACCGGGTTGTATTCCGTATTTATACGGAATAGTTTTTAGAAGATGGACACCTCATTTGTATGATTTTCTTTTTGGAAATTCATTTGTTTTACAAATGAGGTAGAGGGGTGAGTTGGTATAAGCATGGTTTGATGGCATGTAGAGAGGTATGGCACCACATTAGTTTATTTGATAAATGAAAAGAGATATTTTTCATTGCATGATTGAAATGGGGAGCCACAATTCTTTACATGCCATGCTAGTTCTTTTCTTCACTTGATTGATTCATTCTCATTCTTGAGACTTGGCCATTTTTCCTTGGTTGCTCATGCCATTGTTTTCCTTACTCCTCATTCTTCTTCTTGAGTTGCACTTTGGAGCATTTGGATGAGAGAAAAATTATAGTGAGATAATCCTATACTTCCACTCTCCATTGCAAGCAACCTTGGAGCGTCGGTTGCCTAGCTAGGTAAGGCTGAAGCTTGCACAGTTTCCCTCGGGTGGATCATCGTAGATGGAGGAAGACCGGCAATCAAATTCGATCCGCACCCACTAGGAGCTTTGGATGATGGTTGAAGAACCGAAGAATTTGGTTCATTCGGTATAACCTTTCCAACTGTCACGACCCGAAATTGGCACGTGACGGCCCTAATACTACGCAACGTCTACAGGCGTAACGCAGTAAAAGAAAGCCAAAACCCAGAAATCTAAACCATTAAAAGACAATAAAAGATAACAAACATTTTTAAAACCTTTAAAATCGCAACCCAAATTCTTTAAAAGTCCAACTTTATTTCCTTTAAAATTTTGGCAGCACCTCCTTTGTAAAAACTAGCCCCAAAAATGGGTACAATATAAATATAAATAAAGCATCCCCAAACGGGAGCAAATACACGTCCAAAGATAGAAAACAACACCACAACAAATATACGACGCCGTAGCGAAGAAATAAAAGACGATAGAAAGGAAACTGTATAAAAGACAACAAGTCACAAATAATATACAATATCGTCCTCACCAAGTCTCTAAGTCAACAAGAAAATATAGTAGATGGAGAGTAGAAGGATACAACGAATATACAATACAACAATACGGATAACCACAAAACCCACCTAAGCAAAACTGCATACTATGAGCTGAAGCGGTATCCGCAGCAAAAGATGATCAGATAGATGAATAGCCTGTCTCGACTACTCTGGGGAACATCTTGCAAAACAACTGTGGCACAACGGGAGTGAGTTTCCAACTCGTGAAGTAAATAACATATGCAGGTAATCGCAAGTATGCACGTACAGCGTGAATCTAACATATGCAATTAATAACAATAAAAGGTCATATGAATGCAATAATCATGAAAGGTACACTAGCAGGTACAACTAATACATGAAACAATAATAATATGACAATCGGTATGCAATAATCATGCAATAATGATATGAAAAGGTATATATATATGCAGCCGTCATGAAAGGTACTCTAGCAGGTACAACTAATACATGAAACAATGCATATAAATAAAGGTATGTAAATGTAACAGTCATGAAAGGTACACTAATAGGTACCACTAATACATGAAGCAGTGCATAAACAATAAATGTGGAGTATGGAAAGAAATATGTCATTTCCACGGAATCCCGACATCGTGGTAGGATGACAATCCATCAAGACAATCCACATCCTAATTTCCTCAAATCAGCCCCCAAATTGGCTCTCATATCATATAAGTCTCACAAATCCTTAATGTACAATATCGAATAAATCTCATATATCCTGAATGTACAAAATCAGCAATCTCATATATATATCCTGTATCAAATCCCAAATAAATCTCCTATATCCCAAATCAAATATCAAGTAAAATTCTAACACCCTAAATATATTTGCATGAATAAATATGATGTATATAAATTGATATCAATACACATATATTAGCGTCCCATTCCACTAATATTGGTGTAAAGGCATATATAACAGCGTCCCATTCCACTGTTATATATACATAGGAGTAAAAAGAAATATCATGAAACCAATGTGTCAAGTATCGACACAGAAATGCTGATCTATCAGGTGCTGTCACCAAGACTGGCACCCTGATAGGTACGTATCACACGCTATCCGAAAATCACGAGTGCCTAGCTCCGACCCTCCTCTTTCCATGTATCCATACGTACATGACTCCCAACGGTATCCCCATGATTACCGCCGAGTCATAGGTAATGTCACCGGATGATATGGTTCCCCTGACAGGCTCAATCGGTAAGGTCCATCAATCGTCTTGCCCCGGGGTACCTCCGGGCCCCACCATGTACCCTCATATGGCCTCAACGCCTCCTCGCAGGGGTATATATATATCAGAACCGAAAATCTCATGGGGGATGCTGAAATATCATATCAAGAGAAACCGGGTTTTTCAAATAATGCATATTTCATGAACTCCCACGGTCCCCAAATCCAGAAAACATCATGAAAAATCCATAGCTCAATGTGAAAAATCCATGAATATAATATATGCAACATAAAACTGAAGTGTAAGCATATAAAGGAAAAGCCACTAATTAACTGCAACAAGTTAATATAAATATCATGCGGTTCCTATTTTCTCCAATTCTAAATAACATCAAGTAAATGTAAATATGTAGCTATAACTGATATATGTGTAAATATGAAGGTATAGCAAGGTATATGTATCTACCTATAAGTAATGATGTATTATACCCCCTGGGTATGAGTGAAGTATGTGTGCAAGGTATACCTGTAGCTATGCCATAAGGTAAGCATGTGGATATACAGGTATGCTAAATGTCATATGCAAAAGGAAATATGAATCAATGTCTCAATGTCCCTAACCAAGCAATATCATATCTATAAGTGGGTTGTGCGTGATATGGCAATTATTGACGGTGTGTGTGGCATACAATCAGTGCTCGTGCAACATAGGGCGTCAATAATGGTGCAGTGTCTTAAGGATATTAGTCCAAGCACAACACTAACTAAGCAGTAGGGTAAATGCGCAATTCTAAATATGACATAGAATATGCGACAGAATTAACATCTTTAGCCCAGACGTATAACGCCATGCGGGCGATTCCCCTGTAGATGTTAAATCTACTCACCAACGCTCCAAGCTAGGTGAAGTCTACCACCTATTTTCCCTTTGTAGCAGTGTCCGAAGTCCCCGCCTGCGAACCTGCAACATTAAAACAACAAAGCAAATATATATTAATAATAGACCCAAAACACGTAAAAACTACATTAGACCGACGCAAAAACACAAAACATACTCTCAAGTGTTCGTATTGTGGCTAACTTGTGTAGCGACACGACGAAACTAACCCAAGAGCAAAACCACACAAAGTGCACGATCCGTGTCGTATAACGTATCGCGCGGACACAAAATACTAGAAATATGCAAAGTGGTCCCAGATTTTGCATACTGAGAAAACTCAACAATCAAACAAGACCAAACTTACCCAAACCAAGCAGATACCTACCCAGAAAAACCCAAATCCCAACTCAACCAAGGGGCCGATCTCGCCCGAATTGCCTTCAGACGTCGCCGGCTGAGTTCGAGCTGATGGGGTTCGTGCTCCAGGTGAGGTGCTATGGTCACAGGTACAACACAACAAAATTGTTTAGTTTTCTAGTAAAATCTCCGGGTCACAGCAGAATACAGATATCACAAATCGACACTAAAAATACGATATTACACACAAAACCTAACTTTAAACAATCTCAACTAAATCTAACAGTCTACAATGCACATAAACTATATAAGCAACAGATAGAGATCAATACTTATCCTCAAGAACTCAAAGATCCAAGCTTTGCATGCTCTAAGGCATCCAAGAGGAGAAAAGTGATCAAAGATGTGATTTTTGTGAAGTTTTGTAGATTTTGTGATGGATTTGATGAAGGGTAATGAAGTGTTCAGTTTGTAATAGAAAGAGATGAAGAATAAAAGAGTTAGAGAAAAGAGAGAGTGTGTGAGGAAATGAGAGAGGGAGGTGAGTGTAGGGTGTGAGATGAGGGTGAGTGTATCACATCATTAAATGCTAACCATGCCTTCACATTAATGCACCACACCTCATCATTCCAACACAAATATCTCTCTCTCTCTCTCTCTCACAAAAGATTAAGGGTTAATTCAAGGCAAAGGATTAAAGCAAAGGGATTAGATTAGGTTAAGTGTCAAGGTTGCTAAGAACAAAAATTAGCACAAACAAAATTCATATTTACGTGCACAAGTGCGTGCATGCTTATAATAAATAATATTAAAATAATAATTAAATGTTATAAAATATGAGGAACCCGAATTGGTAAACCTTTTTACAGTAAATCCGCATTAACGTCTAAACGAACACTAACCGAAATCTAAGGCGTTACACCAACCCTTTAGTTTAGCTCTATGTTAGTTTGCTAGTATAGATTTTTGGTTCGATCTTGTGCGGGTTTTGTTTGTGCCAAAGATTTTAAACGCTATTTTTGTTCCGCATTTGGCCACAGTATAATGGCCGGGGCACCGGCGAAACCCATCAGTGGTATCAAAGCCACCTAAACACCTTAAACTAGCTAGTTGCGACATTAGAATTCACGTTTTTCCGGGCATCGAAAACTGTCGAAAAAATAGTCCCGAGTTTTTGAGTTTTGAGATATTTGCACAGCCCGCGGGCTCTCAGTTTGAAACCGAGAAGCCTCGGGGTGGTGCATAGGCACCCCGAAGAGACCCCGAGGGGACCAAACAGCTGGGCCCACTCCCTAAGACCACCATAAGGTGGTCTTGGGGGTGGGGACCCAACCCCTCCATGGGCTGTTTCGGGTCTGCCTCACCCTCTGGCCACCTTGTGGTGGCCTCGGGGGTGGGGTACCCCCTCTAGGCCCCTGACTCGAAGTTAATTTCATGCTCTAACTCCCCGCGAAGGTTCAGGCACATTTCGTTTTGATTCGGACCTCCGAAATGGTTCAAAACACGACTTTTTTGGATGTTTAGTGCACTTGTTTTTTTGATCCTTAGTATAGTTGGGATGTGTGCTAATTGTGTTTTGGAATTCTAATGTCGTGACTTCATTTGCATGCGTGGATGTGTTGGTAACGTTGTTGATTGATCTGTTTTAAAGAAGTGTTTGTAGAAATAACCGCAATCAATAACGGTGTCGCGTATAGCTAGACCGAGATGAGTACGAGTCGTCCTCAGGGATATGTGGAATCTTTTAATCTTTCTTTAGACGTATGGATTAAGAAGAGGGAGAAAAATAGATAATAGTAAAGAATAGTTATAGAATCTAGATCTACGTTAAATACGGATGTAGAATATAGATATAGTTTAAAGACGGATGTAGATTTTATATCAGAAGAGGGCTTGTAGGGTTTGTTAGGATTTAGTAATCCTGGATGACTAATAAAGATGACTCCTTTTATTTTTTGATAGATGTAAAACTAGATTGATAGTGATGAATGAGAATTAGAGTTCTTGAAAGAAACTAGGGTTTCCACAATATTGACCCTTGTCCTTTCATAGATCTCTATTCATGTCTAGCCCTTAACAAAACAATTGTTAATCTGATCTCAAATCGCGGTCGAGACTAGCAATAAATTGGTAGCGCGTCCGATAAGGATATTAACGATTCTTTTGCTAAAGTTTATAAACTTCATAAGATGTAAAAGAAGTTAAAATATTTTCTCATCCATTGATCCACCCTAATCCTACGAACCCTATCAAGCGGATAATTACACGCGCATGATGGAGATAGAAGAACGGATAGAGATGGAATTCATAAAATAACTAAATAATTAAACTACTAATTAATTAAACTAAAGATCTACCTTTATTAATCAACTTCACAAGTACAAACTTCAAGTTTAGATTACAAGAAGAAGAAGAAGTTGCTCTCGATCTCTGCCTTGTCGGATGTAGATATTCCGTCGAATCTCACGTTGCTTTATCATGTCGAATGTTGGACCTTTCTTGGATCACTTGTTCTTTGATGGTGATTAGCTTGTGTAAAAGATTGATGATTTTAAGTTTAGCACTCGGTCCTTTATATAGCACCAAAACCAGAAACCAAAAATCCCCAGAATTAGGGTTAATTGTAGCAAATCCAACCTGAAAATCCTAACTCCCAATTCGGTGAATCGGCCGCGGATCCGCCGCATATTGCATGGTTTGGCCGCGGATCCACGGCCGTTGGTGAGATCTTGGGTGCAAATTTCTGGGGCTTTATTCTTGTGACACATGGAGATTTATTTGATGTCTGGAACTTGAAAATATTTCCTGAGTCTCTGCCAGTATTAATTCTTTGATTTTCCTTAATATTTCGGCAGATTTTTGATTTCCGACATTTCAACATCTCGATCTTCGGACCTGAGCCAAAGCTTGCACCATATCCCAAAGAATAATGTTAGTAATATTTGGTATTTTTGAGATATTATCCTAACCAATTTGATATGATATTATATTTTAAGAATATTTGATATGATATGCATATTTAAATTATCAAAATATTATATAAATATTATATGCATATATTTTCCTTCATAATGTTAATTATAATATATAAACATATGAAAATAGTATTTTTATAGATAAACCCTCATATGTGCCATATTTATAATAAACACCTTTAGATATTTAAGAAAAATAAGAAAAATGTCAGATCAAAAGTGTGATATTTTCGACTGAACAAATACGCCCAAACTTAATTTTGATCGTCCCGAGCAAACTTATTTATTCAAGAGAGGGAGAAAGAAAAAGAAAAACCTAAGTAGCACACTTTCGTAGGCAACACGATTTCACTGAGTACGTGCAACAAGCCGTTAAACCTCTAGATGTCCCTAGTAGGAGGAGTATTGTCTCCTGAAGGTTTTCAGCGGATTAAACCAACAAAATCCTATAATAAAAGAAAGATAGTGAAAGTTACATACAAAGATAAGAACTATAAAAGAAAGAACTTGAAAATAAGAGTTTCCAATTACACCAGTTTTTTGGTTGTCATGAGACCTATCTTAATGGTCGTGAAAAGATGTTAGAAATCACACCATACCTCAATAAAACATCGTCTTTAGTTTTCCTCCTTATCTTTCCTCCAAATATTGATCATATACCCCTACGTGTGTATAAAATACATTCTTACACTTAGAGAATTCAATTCAAGCTATCCTACTCTTGTCCATCTTCCTTAGTATTTTTTAGTTGGTGAATATTTTAGATGGAATTGCTCACACATTCTTCATGCGACCGTTAATACTTCTTAAGGTACTAACTAACCAATTACAAAATGTGCTCGCGTATTAAGGCGTAATTTCTCGTCCTGCAACACCTAAGGCTTAGCAGTGGCTCCTAAACCAGTTGGTCTAAGACACTAGGTGATAAAGTACCCTCGCTATATTTTTTTTATGCTGCCTTGGTAATTACAAAACCAGTGTTAATTTTTTTCTTCACCACCACTTATACTTCTTTTTTTCCATACTAAGGTTCTTAGACAAGAGCATTTCAAGGTATCCTACTATCCTAAGTTTCAAGATGTGTGTAAGTGCGTATAGTAGGGTATCAATGTTCAAATGTTTGGCCTCAAGAATAAGGACTATTTTTCAGATTTATTTTTATTCTCAGATTAGTAATTTCCTTCATTTTACTAACCCTTGAGACAATGGTTCATAACTACTTATTACTAGTTTCGTTTAAGAAAACATCTAATTTTCTTGCTTTTCTCAAACTATTCCTATCTTTCATATGTAAATTTTCACTTTCAAACTTTCATTATCAATTTTTTTTTGCTTATATATAGTATGATGCAAAATAATGCGTGAATAAGCACAAACCTCCCCCAAACCTTGTTAGTTATATGTATGCCCTAGAGGCCATTACTGTACATGGGATGCATATTGTAGTGGATGCTTGGACATATATAGGGAGGACTTTCTTGCTCGATATGATAGTATGCTATCTGGTTGCTCTTTATCTTAACATGTACACTTATTGTCTCTCTATTACATGTTGATAAAGCCCTTAGGATGTGTACTTGACTACCAGGACAATGATGGAGATCATACTAGTGGGGCCAAGGGTAGTCCACAAGTACACCCTATAATTGTTCCTAGTCGTGGGAGTATCGAGACAGGGCATCGATACTCTAGAGTAGACTGATGTATACGCTTCTCGACCCATGTGATGGGCGATGGATGATCCTATATCCATTGGTGTTTGACATCAGAGAAGGTATACGGGTGCTCAATGGAGACTGGGTACACTGGACGGACTCGTCAAAAACTCCTAGATGGTATTATACCTATCGTCGGATAGCAGTTCTTTGGTGACACTGGTACAGGTTAGTCTGTAGACCCGAGATCGTCATAGGGTCTTGTGTGATTCCCACCGTGCTTTGATTTCCACCATACCACGGTCAAGAGATCATGCCAAAAGGTGGTTTTTGGGTACAGTCTGTAAGTCCACGTTGCCCATCCCGGTGCTTGCGGGGAGGAGGAAACGGTATAAAAAAACGGATTTTTAACACACTAGGCAACATGGACTAGCAAAAGGAGGATCTTTGCTAAACAAAAACTAACTACAAAGCTAAAAAGTTTAGCTACTTGGAAAAGAGGTTATACCTAGGGCTTCTAGTCCTTCTCTCCTTGCTCTTTGGAGTGAATGAAAGTGATCTCCTTGTCGCCTTCTCTTGTCGAAGAAGAATCCACCCGAGAGCCTCAACCTTTGGCTTCAACTTCAAACTAGAAGTAACTAAGATGCTTGGAGTGCTAATCCTAGAACCTTAGAAAAGAGTAGAGAGTATCTTAGATGGATTTATCTCAAGCTCAAGGGATTCTCAACTCATGAGAGGGGAGAGCTAGAGAGATAGGAAGAGGAGGAGAGAGAACCTAAATGATAGAATGGGAAGAAAAATGAACCATTCTCACATATATGTGTGAATTATGAAAATAGATAATTAGCTAAATATAATTGTCATGGTTTAATCAAAAAATGACCATTATCATTTCATATTAAATGCTTTTTGCTAGAATCAAAGAGCATCTTTCTTATGGAATGATTATGGTCAAGTTGTCAACCTAGGTCAACAAGTCAAATAAAGTCAAATGGTCAACAACCCTAACCATGCACAATTATAATTAACTAATATCAATAAATCATATTTCACACATAACCATTAGGGTTAAGAAAATGACAATAGTAATCAACCCTAATGAAAGTCCTCTGCCTCTCCCTCAGTCAACTATGCATACATACCCGTATCCCTGTTCCGAGGAACACGAATACAATGAGATAAAACCAATCCCAAATCATATACTAGGATCCGGCTTAAACTAAAGCCTGCTAGTATAAGCTGTTCGGACAGCAAACGTGCACAAGTGCGCGGATGTGAACGAACCCTGTCGCAAAACCATGCGACCTCTACTCATTTTGCCTAAAGGCGAATAACCCTCTGTGTGGGACTCTAAAGACTCGACACTACGCTGGCAGTGGGTTTAACCATAGACCGCAAGCGGCACTAGCTGTACGTAACGGTCCCCAGGTAGATGCCGATAAGAAGACTGACGAGGTGAACCCATCTGAACTCCTACTGAGCCTGAATATGACAGTCTCCGTACAGTCCGGTCTGTTCGTCTGATACATCGCATGGCGGGCCTAGGGGGCGGTAAACGTCAGTTCCCTAATAGAGGTACAAGTCATGCCGGAGTGTAGCCCAGAACACCCTGAGATAACACTGGAAACCTACCAGTATACCTTGCTTGCCCTGGCCAGGGACTACTTGTGTAATGGCTCTCCTGGACACAGCGCGATGTCAACCCCCAATACCGGGAGAGGCGAATCCTGTCAAACCGTCACTGCCTCCAAGTGCTTCGGGACTGCACCCAACTACTACCTGTTTGCACGACTCCTTTGAGCCGTGGTAGGGTAGTAATCAAAGTACAGTGGGAACACACTCGAGGCGAAGTGACAGTGTCAAGTCAGCGGACTAAGCTGTACTCATGTCACCTGGGAACTGATAACTGACGATAGGTATAATACCAACCAACAGTTCCCGACGAGTCCTGTCCAGTGTACTCGTAACCTAACGAGCACCCGCGTACTATCTCAAGTACGACGTACTGACGGCTGTGGGATAGACCGTCTCCCCCGCTGGGATGAGAAGCACATACGCTAGTCTACTCCGGAGTATCGATGCCCTGTCTCGATAGTCCTATGACTAGGGACCTGTATAAGGATGTGCTTATGGATTACCCAGCCCCCACGAGTATGACTGCCATCACAATGCTGGTAATCAAGCAAAGATCCTAAGGGCTCTACTAATATGTATATAAGCGATATGCTCAAAAAAACACATGCACATATTGAAGTAGAGACAAACCAAGTAGCATCCTACCATTTTGAGCAAGATTGTTTATACAACTGTGAATATCCCAAGCTTCCATTAAGTAATATACAAGCTAGTATGATACAGTAATGGCCTCTAGGGCATATACACTAACACAGTCCTGAGTCACATGGAGGTAATGAGCGATAGGAAGGGTTTCGTCTCTCCCGGTATTGGGAGTTGAAGTTGCGCAATGCTCGATTGGCCATAACAGGAAATCCCTGGTCTGGGTTGCTAGATTTACTGGTAAGTGTTATCAGCAGTTTCTCGAACCATTATGGACCTTGCATCGGTATGACTTATCAGGATATTGGGGTCTGACGTTATACCAACCCCAGGCTGTGATATGCGACATATCAGACGAAGAGACCGGACTGTACGGTAGTGTTACTGATTGGATTCGCAGGAGAACGAACAGGCTTGCTTGTTGATCTTCTGATCGCTCAATACCCGGGTGATCGTTACGTTTAGCAGACCGCTTGCGGCTTGTGGGTGTTTGATATGATCATCACCTACTGCCGGCGTATTGACGAGTCTTTAGAGTCATGCACAGAGCTTTCCTGGTTCATGCGAAACGGAGTAGGAGCACATATGTGATATGTGCGGGACCGAGATTGATACGATATGTGATACCGTATTCCATTCTCGCGATATGTGATATCGGTCGGTTATATATGATATAGCCGGGTTATCGGATCAAGTGTTGATTCATTTGATATTAGTCGGTTATATGTGATATAGCCGGATTATTAAATCAAGAGTTGATTTAATAATTTAATGTATAATTGTATATTTGATATATTACATTACATTAACTAATATTATCTCACTTGAGTATTCATTTTTCTCACTTATGATACATTGATATATATGCGATATATGTTAAATGTATTGTTTTCTTTTTGCACACAAAATATATATGTGATTTATATTGTTGTGTCATGCTAGGTTACACATGCAACATGTAAGTATGAGACTCACACCATGCTAGGTTAAACTTAGGGTTTTATTTGTTTTAAGTAATTCAAACAACTTGAATAATGAGTCATGGTTAATCTTGTAGAAGCTTGTAGTCTTCATTGACTTAGTCCACTTGTTTGTCTAGCTTAAGATATTTGTTAACCCAACCCTTAACTCATAGCTATGGTTTAGTCTCTACAATGGTTAGTGCATGACATACACTCACCATGATTGCATTTCTAACCTCAAGAGATTCATTCATCTTCTTCTTCCTCACAAAAGAAAAAGCTTACTAGTTTTTTCTAAGTGATGAAAGCTTGTGAGAAAAATAAATCTAAAGTGAGCTCACTTCCTACTTCATCATCCTCTACTATTAGCCATTTAGTTTAAGGTGTTTGCTTCACTAATCTCACCATTAGTGGAGAGTTAGCATGAGATTGAGTCTCCTCGACGTAGATTATCTTCGGCCTCGAAGACATTAAGCAAGCTTGTTCGTTTCTTCATGTGAACCCTCACAAGAGTCCGGGTCTTCACAACTTGCAGTGAAGGGACTTCGACATGGAGCTTTAGAAGTGAAGGGCCGGTTTACAAAGGTTGTATTCCCTCATTCACTTAGTTGTAAAGTGTTTACATATCGTTTCTTCGGATTTTCTAGTATCGATTCTATGGTTAGGGTTAGCTAGACTGGAAAATTTTTGAAATTGGTATGGACGATGCCTCCCGAATTCTTGCTGCCGTGCTAGGCAACCCTGCAGTGGTATCAGAGCCATGCTAGAAAATTAGACAATGTTTGCTAGGATTACGAAACCGAAACTACTCTGAAACATCCGATACGAAAACTTGGTTTCTGTCGAATTTAAAAAGTCTTCAAAATTTTTTTTAAACACCTGCAGAATGTTATATGTGATATAACATGAACACCATGAAAAATTGAAGCACTTTGGCCATGAAGTGGCCGGCCATAATGAAGAAAAATCCGAGCTCCTTGGTTCAAAATTGGATTTTGGGCTTCAAATTTTTAGGGTGTTCCGGTCTTTGGGTTTTAGGGTTTCAGGTGTTGTTTGTTTTTGCTAATTTTTTATGTGATGTTAACTTTCTGCAAAGAAAACTCGGAGTGTTTCGCAGTCGTGATTCTAACATGTATTCGGGTTATTTAGACGATGTTAAAAAGTTCGAACGGATATCAATAACCCAATTCCCCCCCCCCCCCCCCCCCCGCCGCTGGAAATTTTTCAAGAGTTGGATTTTTCCGAGTTTAAAATTTTCAGAAAATCTTGCAAGCGATTCTGTGGACCCTCTAGAAGAACGAAACCTTAACTCGATTCTGTGACCGTCAAAACCGCCACTAAACCTTAGGGTTTGTAGTAGTTTAGCGGTGCCACAGGTGAGGCATTGGTTGACCCTTTTATGGCTGGTTCATAGGTATTGTGGCATGTTCTGGGTGCTTTTTTAGACTCCGCTCAAGTGTTGAGCTTGTTGGGAATTTTTGGGTCCTTGCTTATTCGATCAAAAAGTTTAACTTCATCTAGCTATCTATAATTGTGATACAATATTTGAAATCCACATTGTTATGAGATAACTAGTATGAATTTTATAAATCTAGCAGTTTAGTCTCATTTGATCGGTTGCCACGGGATTTTGATGTTGATCAAAAGTCTGTCGCAATTACGTAGTGTACGCGGATACTCACCGGGTAACCTTACTAGATAGCCACGCCTCATAGCCCCGACCAAGTGACTGTAGGAGATCCCCATCGCCAAAAGCATCCGTTCGGGTGCTCGCGGCAGCGGTGTTCCGCCTTAGTGCACTTCGTCGACGGTATCGGGGGTGCGGCCGTCTAATAAAGTTTCCGACGAGCATTCGATCAGGTTATCGGGAATCTTATTGAATTACCCGACAGGTTATTGGAAAGTGTTTTCAATATCAAGACTAAAATGCGGGGTTTATAATTGTTAGACATGTGATGTCTAAGGAATTCATTTTGTTGGGCATGAAATCCAAAGTATGTGATACATTGGATTTATGATGTCTAAGGTGGTTGCGGATTCCAACTGTTGTAGTTTTTCACTTTCTTTTCTGCGACCGTAAGTGTAATATGTGGTGTATCGCCAGTTTCGGTGCTATATGTCAACGACAACTGGGATACGCATATTTACTTACGTTGATGACATGTGATGTTATGTGTTGCTGTGATATGTTATATTGGATCGTCGTGTTTTGAATAGCCGGGTTTTTTTATGTTAGATGAGAGTTTTTCATTTTCATTCATGTAAAAGCTTGTATGTAATATTCTTTTATTGGGGCACTTCCGGATTGAGGATAATGTCACCATTGATATATATTATTTACTTTTCCGCATTAGGATAGACCCAAGGAGGAGAGCATAAGTAACCGGGTTCTAGGGTCCAGTGGGAGACCATCTCAAGGAGTTGAGACCGGGTCTCCTAACTCTAGAATTGGTAAGGATACTTGCCACTCTCATAGGGGTCTAGGGATGTGGGTTTGGCTATTCGTCGTGACCGTGGAATCCATGTTTTATACTGGCTTAATTTAAAATACGGAAATCCTAGTATATCCAATATTTCATATGTTATCTTCTGCTGCTCTGTGATGTGATCACTGTGATATGTTTAGACGAATGCCTATATTAGATATATGAGATATAATTAATATTGCTGCTTTCGTTTCTTTTGTGATGCTTAGGAAGCATAATAAATATGACTTCATTAATGAGATTAATGAAATAAAAAGAAACCTAAAGATGTTGTAGAAACTTGTTTAAAAACCAGTAGCTCTAGTTCTTGCTTTGCATAGCGGTATTCCTTGTAGAATATCCAGCACCTTATTCGACAAGGAAAGAGCCGAGATCCCTTCACCGGGAGTGACCTCTTTAGCGAAACTAGCAGATACTACAAACTCGGTTTGTCTTTTGATTGCTATTATAGTTTTTATTTGCAAAGTGGTATTTGTGAAATATCATGCACCTTATTCGATAAGGAAAGAGACGAGATCCCTTCACCGGGAGTGACCTCTTTAGCAAAACCAGTAAAAGCCTAAAAAACACTCCTTTTAAAATTCACTCGATTCTACAACGATATCAAGTTCATTACGCAAAGGGTTTTCTTAAAAACCTGTCGTAGTCCTCCGTCATTTCAGATAAGTAGTATTTAGTTTTCGTGCTGCGTTTGTTGAGCTTGTCAAGGCACAGTGTGCGGTAGCTGATTAGTGCTTATTTGCTAGCATATGATGTGATTGAATTAGGGTAGTCATGCGGCCTTGTTGACCTTGTCAAGGGTCGTGCGGGTGGGTTTAATTCAATCAGGAAATGATGGGTTGAACTTGACATGCGGTCTATGGTATGTTGACCTTGTCAAGGTCATAGATCGCTTGGGGCAAAATATTATCGGCAATTTCAAGTGTTGAAATTTACAATGAGATTGCATACCTTCTATGGGATAGTTGGATCCCGATACCCACTGCGAGTAAGAGTTACTCCTGGGAGAGTTTTATACATTACAATTAGCCGATCAAGTAGGTGTCTAGAAAGGTGTTAATGGAGTTACGCCCCTGGGAAAACGAGGTTTATTTTAATTAGGTCCGTGCAAAAGTATGGGGAACCTCTCTCAAAGTACCAACACTGGCCTGGCCAAAAGATTGGCGGACTTGTAGGGTGTAATTAATCCCGGCTAGTCTTACCTTTTAGGGTTGAAGGAAGATTTGAATAAAACAGTGGGAGCCATACTGATTAGATAAACTAATAACCAATTTAGTCTTACAAGAGCACACGTAGAGTGTTTTCTTCTCTCTCTCTCTCCTGGTAGCGATCACGTCATTCCTTAATCAAGATAATAAATATGGATGCATTGACCGAACCTGCTTATTATACTATGCTTGGGAACGTTGGTTCCGTTCTTTTTTATAATTGTTATAAGACTGAGCAGGAAATAGGGGAATATCCGGATTCCCATGCCACCCAATCGAAGAAAGTGCATGTTGATGCATCTTCTTTAGGTGTGTTCATTACCGAGAACTATTTCTTAGTATCCTCTACGTCCTAGGTATGAGATACCGGATCAGGATCCCACATATGTAAGAGTTACAGGGGCTACAGAAAGGTAGAGAACTGAGAACATGTGATATATCTCTAAGAGTTAGAGAATGGTGCAATTGTTGCAGCCAAGTCTATTGGTAGATATCACCTTGTATTAATACATTGATTCTGAACAAATGTTGTTACATACCGAACCTGATATATAGCATTACATCATGTTCTTTACTGAGTTAAAGAAAGATATAATTATGTATTGGAGGATAATGTTTTGAACATTTTCCTGAATCAAGATTTGATTCGTTCAGGCACGTTATATAATAACGTATATGTTCTAAATCAAACTACAGTTCAAATTATATAGAACACACACAAGAGGAGTAGTTCAGAAATGAACGAATCCTTCTTGAGGCATTGTAGACTAAGTCATATCAATGCGACATGACCAGCTCAGTTACATAAGGATGAATATGAGAATCTGTACGAATTTTCATCTTATACTACTTGCCGGTCTTTTCTCAAAGGTAAAATGACCAATACTCCATTTACTGGAAACAGAGAAAGAGTTAGTGAACTCTTGGAACAGATTCATGATGATGTATACGGTCCTATGTCTATAAATGCCAGGGTTGGTTCTTTGTACTTCATTACATTCATCGACTATCTCTCAAGATTCCGACATGTGTTCCTGTTGAAACACGAGTCTGAAACTGTTTGAGAAATTCAAGGAATATAAGCTTGAAGTTAGAGAACCAGATGGGTAAAAGTATTAAGTCCTACGATGTGATCGAGTAGGAAAATACTTGGGCATGGAGTTCCTGGATTTTCTAAAAGGAGAATGTGATTCTCTCTCAGCTTGCTCTTTCGAGTATACCATAAAACAACGGTGTATCGGGGTGGAGGTATCGCACCCTATGAGATATAGGGCACTCTATGATGAGTACTGCTGAGTTACCTACTTTCTTTTGGGTGTTATGCACTTGAGAAGCTGCATGCCTATTGAATGAAGTTTCATCCAAATCAGGGCCTACCACTACATATAAGATATGGTGTGGGAAGAGACCATGTCTTAAACGAGTTAAGATATGAGGTTGTCTGGCCTATGTCGAAAGGCAGAATCCGAACAAGCTCGAGGCAAGGTCAGTTCTGTATATGTTTGTTGGATATCCCAAACATTTACGAGGGAATATCTTCTACCACACCGAGGAACAAAAGGTGTTTTGTTTCTCAGCATGCCACATTTTTAGAAAAGGAATTTCTTGTGAAGAAATTTGTGGTCATGAGGTAGAACTGGAAGCAGTTCTAGCTAGAAAAACTAACAGCTGATGATTTGGTGAAACCAAAGGATTCAATAGTCTTCAACGAACCTCAGCCTCTCCGCGAATCTGGTGGGGTTCTTCATCCACTTGAGAGATACTGTGGTATTCTCGGTGACAGTGGGAGCGAGGATTGCATCATGGTTGATGATGGCCTAACTAGGTTCAGGTAGGCCATCACGAGTGGGGACTCAGTGAAATGGCTGGATGCTATGCGATCAAAGATGGAAGCCTTATACACCAACAAAGTATGACTTTGCATGTTCCACCTAAAGGGGTAAAACCCATTGGGAGCAAAAGGATCTTGAGAAGATTATTGGTGTAGATGGAAAAGTTGAGACTTTCAAAGCTATGCTTAAGTCCATCAGGATCAATACAAGCATCTCAGAGTTGGAACATCTGTTTTGATGTGACAGTCAAAGAGTTTGACTTCATCAAAATGGTAGATGAACCTTATATATACAAGAAGGTTGTAGAGAGTAAGGTTGTCTTCCACGTATTGTACGTAGATGACATACTCTTGATGGGAAAGGGTTTCCTATGCTACAATCGGTCAAGCTCCTCTTATCACAAGGATTCTCAATAGAAGATCTGGATGATACCTACTACATCTTGTGGATTATGATCTATGATGATAGATCTAAGTGGATATTGGGAGTATCCCAAATCCAGATACATTAACACCATGCTAAAGGGGTTTAGTATGGAAGATTCTAAGCGTGGTGGTTTGCCCACTTACTGAGGAATCACTCTCTCCAAAAAGATGTCTTCCAAGACTGATTTGGAGAGAGCTCGTATGCAAAGGATAACCTATGCTTCGGCAGTAGGATCTATCAGAGTATACGATGTTATATACCAGACTAGATATAGATGACTTACTAGGAGTAGTGATATGGAATCAATCGGATTTTGGGAGAATCACTGGACTGCTGTGGAGGACATTCTTAAGTACTTGAGAAGCACTAAAAGAAAGTTCTTGGTTCCAGCTTTCAGAGTGATAAGGTCGACTGAAATTCAGTCACAGGCGATGTCTTTACCCTCAGTGGAAGGACGGTATGTTGGAAGAGTTCCAAGCTAGATACCGTGACATACTAGAAGATAAAAGCTGAATACATTGCTACCAATGATGCTGCCAAAGTGGCTGTCTGGGCATTTCTTGTTCATGAGACGAACAAGGTTCCTACCATTGAGCGTCCAATAACTGTTATTGTGACAACAATGGAGTTGTGGCTTTGGCCTAGGAACATCCGTCCCATCAGCGATCCAGACATATTCTGAGGAAAGTATCACCTGATCAGGAAGATGGTTGATCTCCAAGGGATCGAGGTAAGGAGAGTAGATTTTGAGGTTAACACGGCGGATCCACTCACCAAGGCCTACTTCCCTAAATACTATTTGAGATATTTTTGGGATGGTTGAGTATAGGATACTACAACCACTTCGAAATTGTTGGGTATTGGATACTACAACAGATGGCCTTAGTGCAAGTGGGAGATTGTTAGTTATATGTATGCCCTAGAGGCCATTACTACACATGGGATGTGTAATGTAGTGGATGCTTGGACATATATAGGGAGGACTTTCTTGCTTGACATGATAATGTTCTATCTGGTTGCTCTTTATCTTAACATGTACACTTATTGTCTCTCTATTACATGTTGATAAAGCCCTTAGGATGTGTACTTGACTACCAGGACTATGATGGAGATCATACTAGTAGGGCCAAGGGTAGTCCACAAGTACACCCTATAATTGTTCCTAGTCGTGGGAGGATCGAGACAGGGCATCGATACTCCAGAGTAGACTGGCGTATACGCTTTTCGACCCATGTGATGGGCGATGGATGATCCCATATCCATTGGTGTTTGACATCAGAGAAGGTATACGGGTGCTCAGTGGAGACTGGGTACACTGGACGGACTCGTCAAAAACTCCTAGATGGTATTATACCTATCGTCGGATAGCAGTTCTCTGGTGACACTGGTACAGGTTAGTCTGTAGACCCGAGATCGTCATCGGGTCTTGTGTGATTCTCACTGTGCTTTGATTTCCACCATACCATGGTCACTAGATCATGCCAAAAGGTGGTTTTCGGGTACAGTCCCGAGTCACATGGTGGAAATGAGTGATAGGAAGGGTTTCGTCTCTCCCGGTATTGGGTGTTGATGTTGCGCAATGCTCGATTGGCCATAACAGGAAATCCCTGGCCAGGGTTGCTGAAATCTAATGGTAAGTGTTATCAGTAGTATCTCGAACCATTATGGACCTTGTATCGGCATGACTTATCAAGCTATTAGGGTCTGAAGTTATACCAACCCCAGGCTATGATAAGCGACATATCAGACGAAGAGACCGGACTGTACGGTAGTGTTACTGATTGGATTCGCAGGAGTACGACTTGTTGATCTTCTGATCGCTCAATACCCGGGTGGCCGTTACGTTTAGCAGACCGCTTATGGCTTATGGATGTTTGATATGATCATCACCTACTGCCGGCGTATTGACGAGTCTTTAAAGTCCTACACAGAGGTTTCCTGGTTCATGCGAAACGAAGTAGGAGTACATATGCGATATGTGCGGGACCGAGATTGATACGGTATGTGATACCGTATTCCATTCTCGTGATGTGTGATATCGGTCGGTTATATATGATATAGCCGGGTTATCGGATCAAGTGTTGATTCGATAAGTTGATTCATTTGATATTAGTCGGTTATATGTGATATAGCCGGATTATTAAATCAAGAGTTGATTTAATAATTTAATGTATAATTATATATTTGATATATTACATTACATTAACTAATATTATCTCACTTGAGTATTCATTTTTCTCACTTATGATACATTGATATATGTTAAATGTGTTGTTTTCTTTTTGCACACAAAATATATATGTGATATATATTATTGTGTCATGCTAGGTTACACATGCAATATGTAAGTATGAGACTCACACCATGCTAGGTTAAAGTTAGGGTTTTATTTGTTTTAAGTTATTCAAACAATTTGGATAATGAGTCATGGTTAAGCTTGTAGAAGCTTGTAGTCTTCATTGACTTAGTCCACTTGTTTGTCTAGCTTAAGATATTTATTAACCCAATCCTTAACTCATAGCTATGGTTTAGTCTCTACAATGGTTAGTGCATGACATACATTCACCATGATTGTATTTCTAACCTCAAGAGATTCATTCATCTTCTTCTTCCTCACAAAAGAAAAGGCTTGCTTGTTTTTTTCTAAATGATGAAACCTTGTGAGAAAAATAAATCTAAAGTGAGCCCACTTCCTACTTCATCATCCTCTACTATTAGCCATTTAGTTTAGGGTGTTTGCTTCACTAATCTCACCATTAGTGAAGAGGTAGCATGAGCTCGAGTCTTCTCGATGTAGATCATCTTCGGCCTCGAAGTCATTGAGCAAGCTTGTTCGTTTCTTCATGTGAACCCTCACAAAAGTCCGAGTCTTCACTACTTGCAGCGAAGGGACTACGACATGAAGCTTTAGAAGTGAAGGATTGGTCTACAAAGATTGTATTCCCTCATTCACTTAGTTGTAAAGTGTTTACATATCATTTCGTCGGATTTTCTAGTATCGATTCTAGGGTTAGGGTTAGCTAGAATGGAATTTTTTTGAAATTAGCATGGACGATGCCTCCCGAATTCTTGCTGCCATGCTAGACAACCCTGCAAACCTTTTTGCAGCAGTGTCCTCACTGATATAATCTGTCAAGCTTAAAAAAACTGTAGACTTGGGAGAAAAAGTTAGTAACGGAGACAAGAAATAATGAAAGTGAAATCCTTCCCCAAACTTATTTTTGGCTCACAATTTTGTAAAAATTTTCTTTCAAGAGCTAAAATATATCCCTCCCCCAAACTTGAGTAAAATCGTATTAAGCATTTAAAATTATGAGGGGGGGTTAAAGTTATTGGTCTATGCAAAGCTTTACAAAAACCAAAAGTCAACACTAACCATTCAAATATTTTGTTGATATAACGCACTGGTTGGTAGAAGAACATATCACCAATCGACGTGAAGAAATGGGGAGGGGATAAGGGGTGGAATAGAACGTGTTTACGTCTTGGTTTATAGAGACGAAACTGTGATGGTGGATTACTCGCATTCTTGTTATTGATAAGAAGAAGGGGTGGTGGTTCAACTTCTTTGTGTTGAGGTTGATTCATCACAACACCCATGTTTTCTAAGAATGCGAGCTCTTTAGCGAAAATTTCTTCAATATTTTTATCGATATTCCGAATAATAATCTCATCGGAAAGAACGGGATGATACTCGGACTCCATAAAAGGTTCATAATCAGCGTTAGATGTTGACTCAGACAGTTCGATAGAAGTGTCCGTATGTGTATAACAAATATCAGGGTCAAACAACAACGTACGAGTGGAGTCAAGATCAAAATCGTGAAGCTTTTCAAATTCACTGCAGTCGAAATTTATAGCTTCGATAGATAATACTTGAGCATAGGGCTCGGAGGGTTCACTTCCCAACCTGTAAATGTTAAGCTCAATTGACATCTTCCCGAAGGATAGGGTCATAAAACCATTTCGACAATTGATTATTGCGTTGGAAATCGTAAGAAAAGGTCAACCTAAAATCACCAGAATTTGATTTCGTGGGTTCGCTACAGGCTGTGTATCTATAACAATAAAGTCCATAGGGAATATAAATTCCCCGACTTTGATTAACAGATCCTCTAGCTCACCTCTAGGTTGGGTGGTAGATCGATTGGCCATCTGAAGAGTGCAGTGCGCCGATTTTAACTCTTCGATCCCTAATTGTTCATACACAGAATACGGAAGCAAGTTAACACTAGTGCCTAAATCAAGTAGAGCACGATTGATCTCTTTACCCCCAATAGAAATAGATATGGTAGGACTTCCGGGGTCCTTTCGTTTCTTGGGTAGTTGTTAGGTAAAAGCGGTGCTTACATTACTCGCTAAGAAATTTTTTTTAGGCATTTGAGTTTTTCTCTTCCTAGTGCACAAGTCCTTTAGAATTTTTGCATAAGACTAAACTTGTTGAATAACATATAGGAGAGGAATGTTTATGTTGACTTGCTTAAAAATTTCCACAATCTTCTCCATTTGTGGACTTGGTCTGTTGCCCCTTAACCTGTTTGGATAAGGTGTTTTATCAATAAGGGTTGGGTCCAACATTGGAAATGATTGTGGGGATGTAATGGATCCTAGAATTGGAGTTGGGATTGTTTTAGGTTGACTCGAGGAAGTGGGCTGAGTGTTCGAGCCTTGGGGAAAATGGAGAATAGGCTCGAAAGAAGGTGGTGGACTAGACGAAATAGGAGAAGAAGTAGAAGCTGGGGTATCATTAATATCATCAACGCCATCAACGTGTTCACCCACTTGGTTATTCAGCGCTCTTCCTGATCTCAACGTGGTAACAGCACTCACATTATAACTTTGTGAGTGGCCAGGATTAGGTATAGGTTGAGATGGAAGTTTCCCTTTTTCTCTCACACTCATCACAACATTTATTTGTGCAAGTTGTGCCTCTACCGATTTTATACTTTCACAATGGGTGGTGGTGGTCTGTGTTAATGATTGGATAGAAGAATTTATTTCATCCGTCGATTGCATGGAATGTTTAATAAACATATCCACGCTTCGTTCGAGTGAAGATGAGTTTTCGTTACCGGCCGTTTGGAAAGAATTATTATAAGGTGTAGAATTGTTGGCCGGATTTTGAAAAGGTTGTGAATGAAAGGGGTGCTGACTCTGTGGGTGTGGTTGCTGTTGCTATGGAGGAGGTCTTTGATAATTGCTTTGGAACTGGTTTTGATTTTGGTATTGGTTTTGGTTCCAAGCAAAATTAGGATGATTCCTCCATCCCTGATTATATGTGGAAGAATAAGGATCGTTTCTAGGTCGCTGCTGAAAAGTAGCATTAGTATGTCTGGACCTTGAAATGGTGCATTCAAAGGGCATTCTTTCGTCAGATGTGATGGGTCGGAACAGCAACCACAGATGGTTTTGGGGAGCATAAATTGGTTTAGGGGGGCTGAAGAGACTTTGTTTTATATAGCATTGAGTTTCTTTTGTATCGCGGCCATTTCAGTTTTTACTGCGATGGAAATATCGAGCTGATGGATACCACCCCTAGACAATGCAGGTCTAATGCTTTCCCACTGTAAGGTTTGTTCAGCGAGATTTTCCAGAAATTGCCAAGCTTCACTATCATCTTTAGACAGGAAATGACATTGACATATGGTTTCAAGCATCTGTTTTGTTGTTAGATCAACACCCTCATATATAATGCGACAAAGGTCCCATCTATTGATTCTGTGATGAGGGCATTGTAAAAGAAATCCTTAAACCGTTCAAAGTATTTCTAAAATGGTTCATTGGGAAGTTGGGTAAACTGGTTGATCTCTCTTCGAACGCCGGCGGTCTTATGATTGGGATAAAATTTCTTAAGGAATGCTACAACGAATTCATCCCATTTGGCAATAGAATGTGAGGCAGTGTTATAAAGCCATTTTTCTGCTAGATCGCACAAAATAAAAGGGACAAGACGTAAGCGCGTAGCATCCACAGACAGTTGTGACGTGCCCATCATTGCGCATACGTTTTTGAATTCATTTATAAAAACGTAAGCGTCTTCGGATTCAAGCCCGTGAAATTTGGGCAACAGTTTGATGAAGTGGGGTTTAATTTCAAAATTATCCCCATTGGCTGGTGGAATAGATAGACAGGTAGGAAGAGGTCCATGCATGGGGTAACATCTTTCTTAGAGAGAGATGCACGTGGATTCTACGCACCGACGGGTGGTGGAAGGGTGGTATTATAATCTGATGGAGAATCGTCCATTGCGGATGTGGTGGGTGGAAGGGAAAAAGAAGATGAAGAAGTACCGACTTCGGAGTCGATAGAAAAAACGCGGACAAGACGGGCGCTAGAATCCCGTGTCCAGCCGAGCATGAACTAAGCGGGTTTAGCGCAAGTGGCAGCGTGTGTGATTTAAAATTAGTTTGTTTTAAAAAGTGTCGGACGTGAGACAAATCACACAAAAAAATGCACACACAACCCTAGAACTAAGGTTACCTAGGTCAAGTCTCTAGACCGCTCCTAGACTTCTAAAGGACAACCCGCAGGATCAATCTTCTACCACCTCTTTATCACTCCTATTGCCAGGTAAGTGCCAGGTAAGTGGGAGGTATCCTCTATACGAATCACCGAAAATAGCGGGACTAATTAACTAACCACTTGCCTTAGACACACTTGCCTAGACACCACAAAAGTAATGCGGATACGCGATAGATTGCCCACGACCTTCCTCTGTCCTTATTGAGCGCGACGGTCTTAAGAGTCGTGGTCTAGGTATTTTTTAATTAATGTAGGATGATGCGGATGGTCAATTTGTGATTTTTAGGGCTTAGGAAGGGTGATGAAATCCCCACCTAATCTGAATTTAGTCTTTGCCCCTTAATATCCGTATTAATTATGCAACATCTTGGGTACAGTTTAATAGTATCGAGTACATACCACAGCATCGGTGGTCTAGCCGTAGAAGGGCAAACCCAAGCCTCACTAATGGCATCGCGGAACTGCCGCAAACCCTAAGGTTCAAAGGCTTTCACACGGTCATTATGTCGAGTTAGGGTTTCATTCTTCTAAAGGGTCCATGGAATCGCTTGCATGTCTATCCGAATACTTTAAACTTGGAAAATGGGTTCCTGACACTCGATCGTCTCTATCGACTCACAACGAATCTGCGTGAAGTCGCCTCTAGCTGGAATCGACCTATCTGAAGACCTCGCATCGGGGTAAGCGAACGAACCACATGTCCTAGTCATTCATCCTCGGTGGATAGCAACTCACCATCATATCTCTAAGTATATGCTCAAGCTGCAGTAGCTCCAACATCTAGGGCGATATCTCGTCATTTGCAGCAACAATTGGCTCATTCGTCGGTATGCTGAACAGCGCCTCAATCATCATGAATAAGCGATGTATCAATGGTCATCACATCCTGGCTGACCTCTATCAGTGGCTCAATCCTCTGGTACCGATTGGTATGCCCGAGAAATCTCGTAAAAGCGATCAGTCCAACGCTCACGGCGCGAAAACACAATAAACAAGCCTCTATATGTAATCATATGTCTCTGGAATCACGCTCTGGTCAGTCCTCGTCCACGACGAGCTCATGCTGACGCAACTCGAGCCGTAGCTCACTCTACCTGTGCAATCATGGCAGCAAAATCATAACCAGTATCGATGAGGATAGATCATAGGAAGGAATATAATACAGTGCAAGGAAATGTACATCCTAAGGTTTCTTAAGCGGAGTGGCGTGTCGTAAGTATGCCGCGGAACATACGTACGGTACGTCCCTCTACTCAAGCTACCTACTCCATCAACCAAGGGTCATCTTATGCGACGAAAGTTCGGGTATAATACCCCCTCGACTAAGTCTAAGTTCCGTAAGGTCAAGCCTAAGTTCCGTATATATAAACGCCCTGGGCTCCACATAGTCAAACTTAGACTCGAATCAAGGTCAACCTAGCGCTCTGATACCAAGTTTGTCACGACCCGTAAGAGCCCGTGACTGGCCCTTGAATCCTATGAAGTCTATAGGACTCCATCTGATCCAAGTAAGCCAAAAGCCCAGAAATCTAAAACCATTTAAGGAGTAAATAAAGAAAACTGGTTTTAAGAAGTAAAGAAAAACATGTTTAGAAAATCAAAGTTTTTAAATAACTAAGCCAAAAATGCATTTTTAAAAATGTGTAATCTTTTCTGAAAATTTCGGCAGAGTTTCCTTTGTAAAAACTGGCCCCGAACGGGGTACAACAAGAATAATATATATGAAATGATAAAAGGCATCCCTAAGCGGGAGCTAGCTCTTCGTCAATCGACTGTCACGGCCACGCAAGCAATAATAATATACAACGCCAAGGGCGAGGATCAGAACCTAAATAGAAACTCAAAAC
The DNA here is from genome assembly GCA_030015575.1 of Agapanthus africanus. Classification (NCBI taxonomy): domain Eukaryota; kingdom Viridiplantae; phylum Streptophyta; class Magnoliopsida; order Asparagales; family Amaryllidaceae; genus Agapanthus; species Agapanthus africanus. The sequence continues at coordinate 384,748,817 of CM057350.1, forward strand.
AGCTAGAAAACCATAATACTACAAGCGCGACTCTAAGGTCGAAATAATACATCACTGTTTTCTAAGTCTGAAACAATATACAAGTTTTGGTTGATGGAATTTCTAGATACAATGAATAATACATGTACAATGGCGGTTCTGATACAAAAGAACCCACCTACCACAGCAAGTCACCCGTATAGAAGCAGTGTGCCAGAAAAGCCGCTATGAAATCTGTACGGCAAAAACCTGCAAGAACTGTGGCATAACGAGGATGAGTTGCCAACTCGTGAATAGAAAATATCTACAAGCAGAGATCAAATGTATGACCCATCCTAGGTCAATACGATCAGATATATATAACCTCAATATGAATAAGTCTGAAGCATGCTAAACTGGCAACGCAATCTCTATACATGAGTGTAGTGCCAAGTGCTCGTGCCAGTGCCTCAGGTAATAGCATATCATAAATGTGAGGTATGATCAATGAAATCAATCTGCATGTACGTGGATCCCATCCACTCGTCACCCAATGACAATAACCATCATGCATGTAAATATCATCAGCATATGCATGGAAATATGAGGATATAAACCACCTGTGTCCCTCGCGACACGTCAAAATCATGGAACCAGAGTGTCCAGTATCGACACTCGAAAACATCATGAAAGCTGTGCCCAGCATCGGCACGTAAATCCTCATATATCGGGCTCCGTCAGTCCGGATCAGCCCACGGGCTCTGTCTGCGGTATCGGCCCTCGGCCCCGGCAGTACACCCATATCCATCTATCGACTCTGGTCAGTATCCTCCGGATAACCGCCAGGTCCAACCAATCACCGGTAGGTAGTAGTCCCTCTGCCAGGCTCACCGTCTACTATACAGCGATCCGTTCTCGCCCCGGGATACCATACCGGGTCCACCATGTACCCGCAATCGGCCTCATCCGCCTCCTCGAATCGGGTTTCACATGTCGCTCTCAGCACCGAGAAAACACATGGCGGACGCACTAAAATATCATATCAAGGGTAACCGGGTTTTTAAAACAATTACATATTTTCTTTTGAAATACCCACGGTTCCTAAATCCCGAAATATCATGGAAACAACATATCTCAATGCGTATAATCAGAAAGCATGATGCATGCGACATGTAAAAGAAATGTAAGCATATCAGTATGTCATGAAACAGTACTACAGTATAGTGACATGGCAATTATCGATGATAAAGTGTGTGAGCCGGCAAACAAGTGTACGTGGAACATATGCATCATCGATAATGGTGTTGGTGTCCTAGCAGCATGACTGAAATATATCAACAATACAAGTGATGCAATGCAAATAGCATGAATATGCGGAATCGAATAATCAACGCAACAGTAAAGAACCTGCCTCAATAAATATATCATGCAGCCTTGCCCTTTAAAATAAGACGAATCGGGGTTTTTGGTAAAATAAGGGCTACGTGTTTTAAGAAAGATGCGTCGTTTGAAAATATCCGTAGAATCCCTTTTGCCTATCTTTAAAATATCCCCGATTCGTTAGTTTTGAAATAGGTATGACTCGGTTCTAGTCTAACGCCTACTATGCGAACTACGGACCCAACTATCAAGTCAATCGGGAGGGGTATGGAAACCACCTAAATCTGAGTCGATATATACATATATATACAATAGTCAGTGATCCCGCCTCAATAGTATCACGTACGATACAGTATATCATATAACATCCTCGAGTCATGAGTGCGGATCTAACATCAATATATAGCTCGTACGTAAATCCGTCGTACGGCATCCCAAATCTGGGGTACTGACCTAAGCCTAGTACAATGACATCATCAATACATGCATGCACGCGTATGAAACACTTCGTCAAAGGACCCGCTAAGTCATCATGTCGTATCTCGAATACGAACCATGTCATACCGCCGATCTCACGGCCTCAAATCAAATCTCATCGACTCATCTCAATCCCACGTATCAACCTCAAATCCCGTATATGAACACATAGTCCCATACCTATGTGTAGATATACACACCTCCATGTGCGCACAGATAAAAGAAGGAATGTATGCAAGTATATGTGTACATGTATGTGTGGGTGCAACCACTACTCTAGGGTTTCGCACTATACTAAACCAATACATCCTTGTCATCTATAATTCTATTATTACCATCAATAATCTTAAACAACATATAATAAATATACGTGTGTATACGTATTCGTATACATCACCACGGACTGCGGGGGTGCTATACGCCATCCACCTGACTTCTCCCCGTAGATATAAATCTACTCACCTGGTCTTCGCTCGCCGAAATCGATGACGCCGTGCTTCTTCGCCTCGGAATCCTTGCGAGGGTACCTACAATAATAAACAGTCGCAATACGTATTAAAATCGAGGCAGAAAACCGATACAGCGCATAGTATACTCATAGGTTGGAACCTATGGCCTAAATGTGCAAATCAATCAAACAATCCCTGTTGTCGATGTACGAACACCCAACAACCAAATACAAATCCAAATATCAAGAAAGTGCATTTTGAAATACGGAAAACATCGCCTAAAACACACCAAAATGCTCCCAGATTTTTCCCAGGTGACAATTAGCCAAAACTGCATATAGGAGGGGTCTATTTTAGTGCAAAAGGAGCCATTAACCAAACCTGGGACCCAATTTCCCTGATCTGGCCGCAAATTGTGGCCAGAATGAATATATCTACGGCCTGGGGTTGGAGTTAGGGGCTTGGGTCTCTGTGGTAGCTTCCTAAGTGCCTGCACGACTCCCAGTAATCCCAAAATCAATTCTAGTGGCCCCGGGTTGCTCCAGATTCCAAAATACCCTCACAAATCACACATTTATCCGATGTCGGGGTTTCTAAATCCATATTCTGGATTTCAAGTCTCTGTTTTGGGTCATAATTCAAGCACTAAGGTGTTGGGGTGGCCTCTACTGATCTCAATTTCACAACACAACTCTCAATTTCCTCAAACCCTAACTTGGTCTTCCTTAAGTCCACAACATCACCCGATATCGATTCAATTTTTACATAGGGGTATAAGAAATGCTAAAACTAAGTTAAGGGTTCAGTAATTATCTCATTTGGCAACTCAAGAAAATTCTTGAGTTGTCCATAGTGGCCAAAATCCTTGCTTTCTTAGTTCAATGTGTAGATCTTGGGCTCGTGCACCTTTTTAGTGAAATGGGAGTAGGGTTTTGGAGTTGATTTCATGGTATTTGAGGGTTCTAGAAGAGGGGGAGAAAGAAGGGAGCTGCAGCAGCAGAAGAGGGAGAGGAGAGGGAGAGAAAATGAAGGAGAGAATGAAAGGGAGACTAAGTCAAGAGACCCCTCACCTCACTCTCTCTCTCACTCACCTACTACCCTATTATTCTAATTCAAATTCTTTTCTTTTCTTTTTCTAAAACCTTCTCACTCAAATAGTAAACCCAAAGTAAAGCCATGGTAACAAAATGTAACACAAATGTAGAAAAAGATATGTGCATGTTTTGCACAAAAATGCCAAAAATCCGATTAGCGATTTTTAATCGCGATTAGCACTAAATTAGTGTCAAACTAATCACAAAAACTTAAAAATGGCATAATCCCATAAAATACCCTATTTTGGAATTTTCCATAAGTTTTCCAAAATTTTCCCCATTTATTTGTATTTAATTATACCGAAATATTAAAATATTCATTAAAATAATATTAAATTATAAAAATTCCCAAAAATAATATTTTATTATTTTGAAATGTTACAATCTACCCCCCTTAAAGAAATTCAGTCCCCGAATTTAAATTTAAACCCCAAAGTACTAAAACATTTCGATACAAAGTCCAAGTCGTCGGGGCTCCGAAATCATCAATACACAAAACGCATCATAGCGCAATGCATGCACATGGATAATGAGAAGATAACTCAAAAGCAAAACTACGTCAAGCATTTGCAATCATCAGAGTTGCGGTAAAGTCACAAATGTCAAATCCAAAACAAAACCAATACAATATAAATCAGAACTATACATGTAAATATCGAATCTATACATGTAATTAGCTGAAGTAAATGCATGCCAAATCTTTTAAGTCGCTGTGCGATGCGCATAACACTGCACAGTGGCGGACGTCTTTCATAAGAAAATAACCATATATGTTTATATCATTTGTTTACTATGTACGTTCCGCCGTTTTGAAAACAATTTAGAAGGGCTTCCTTGTTTTAAATATTTTCGTGTCATATCGGACACGTAGGCAAATACTGAGAGTATAGCTCGCTTTTTGGAAATCCCTTCGATAACCATCAATGCATGCAAAATATATCCAGGTACTGTCTTCTGACTAGTCCTGCTCAGTACGAAAACACGTAGCAAATATCATAAAACGTACTGCTCCATAAAAATAAATCCAAAAATGTATATAAGAATACCCTATGCGTCTGGTGCGCACGGAATCAAAATCCATTTATGTGCCATACATGTGCACAGAAACAACATCTAGGTGCAAGGTGTGCACGAAGCATCTGTTCTAGGCAATGTGTGTGCCTGACAGCCAAAACAGGTGCATCTGACATGCATGAAGAATCTCGATTTAGGGCATCTGGTGTGCACCAAAATCGTATCTCAAAACACGCGCCAACATGCGCGAGTCCAAATTGGTGCATCCATCATGCACGAAATCCAATAGCAAACGCCGAACATGCGTAAGTCCAATCAACAGTACGGAGTGCAAGAATCAATCATCAATATCAGGGTCAAAATCGACGATATACAATGCGCTCAATCAAAATCATGTGTACTGTGATGGATAATCTCACAACCACGTGCATCGGCATGCACAAAACAGATCAAAACAGTAAAAGTGCCTGAAAACGATGCTGGAAGCGTAAATCAAATCACCGGCATAAAATAGGCAGGAAATCACATCAATACCTCAAGCGTAATAACTCTGCACAAAATATGAATACCTAGTAAGTGCAACCATGGTGCACAAAATCAAATATCATGGAACTCATCAAGACTAAATCATGCGAATAGATCGCCCAAAATACTGAAATCCAAAGTGACGGATACGTGATAATCGAATCACAAAATCACAAATCATAAATACCGTCGTCGGTATATCCTCCCTCAAAGTCGAGAAGGTGTCGGCACATCCAATGCTAGCAGCGTAAGATATCTACTTGCCTTTTGCTCACGGCCTGGCATCCTCTGTCTCTGGGTTCTTATCTTCTTTGTGGATTACCAATCTCACGATCAATCGTAAAGTAGCACGTCACTGGCGCCGACCTCTGTATGCATATCCGACCTTTAATCTTAACGGGAAGTAACAACACCTCAACCGCGTCTCGCACGTACCTCTGGTCCCGCTTGTCTGTATCATCGTCCATTTCGACGTCACGTCTCTATCTGCGCACTGCAATGTTCTCGACTACGGTCCATCCGAAGTCTCTCACACGGACTCGAAATCACGAACTCGGTATCTTCATCACTCAGTAGAAGATATCTAGCCGAACACGTCCTCAGCGTGCATATCGCTTCTCTGATGTCAGCGGAGTAGAACGTCATCACATCGAAATCCCGTGCGAACTCTTTACACCACCTTGTTCCAATGTCGACTGATTCAGACTCGTCTCATCGCGGCTGTATGGACTGTGCTCCAACGGCTATGCTCGTATATGGAGTCTCCCAAGCAGTGTGTCCCATCACATGATATCTGAATGATGTCGAACTATCCGATCGACTCGTCAGAACCTCATAATCCCCCAAGAGCTCAACATCTTGGGTACAGTTTAATAGTATCGAGTACATACCACAGTATCGGTGGTCCAGCCGTAGAAGGGCAAACCCAAGCCTTACTAATGGCGCCGCGGAACTGCCGTAAACCCTAATGTTCAAAGGCTTTCACACGGTCATTATGTCGAGTTAGGGTTTCATTCTTCTAGAGGGTCCATGGAATCGCTTGCATGTCTATCCGAATACTTTAAACTTGGAAAATGGGTTCCTGACACTCGATCGTCTCTATCGACTCACAACGAATCTGCGTGAAGTCGCCTCTAGCTGGAATCAACCTATCTGATGATCTCGCATCGGGGTAAGTGAACGAACCACATGTCCTAGTCATTCATCCTCGGTGGCTAGCGACTCACCATCATATCTCTAAGTATATGCTCAAGCTGCAGTAGCTCCAACATCTGGGGCGATATCTCGTCATTTGCAGCAACAATTGGCTCATTCGTCGGTACGCTGAACAGCGCCTTAATCATCATGAATAAGCGATATATCAATGGTCATCACATCCTGGCTGACCTCTATCAGTGGCTCAATCCTCTGGTACCGATCGGTACGCCCGAGAAATCTCGTAAAAGCGACCAGTCCAACGCTCACGGCGTGAAAACACAATAAACAAGCCTCTATATGTAATCGTATGTCTCTGGAATCACGCTCTGGTCAGTCCTCGCCCACGACGAGCTCATGCTGACACAACTCGAGCCGTAGCTCACTCTGCCCGTGCAATCGTGGCAGCAAAATCATAACCAGTATCGATGAGGATAGATCATAGGAAGGAATATAATACTGTGCAAGGAAATGTACATCCTAAGGTTTTTTAAGCGGAATGGCGTGTCGTAAGTATGCCGCGGAACATACGCACGGTACATCCCTCTACTCAAGCTACCTACTCCATCAACCAAGGGTCATCCTATGCGACGAAAGTTCGGGTATAATACCCCCTCGACTAAGTCTAAGTTCCGTAAGGTCAAGCCTAAGTTCCGTATATATGAACGCCATAGGCTCCACATAGTCAAACTTAGATTCGAACCAAGGTCAACCTAGTACTCTGATACCAAGTTTGTCACGACCCGAAAGAGCCCGTGACTGGCTCTTGAATCCTATGAAGTCTATAGGACTCCATCTGATCCAAGTAAGCCAAAAGCCCAGAAATCTAAAACTATTTAAGGAGTAAATAAAGAAAACTGGTTTTAAGAAGTAAAGAAAAACATGTTTAGAAAATCAAAGTTTTTAAATAACTAAGCCAAAAATGCATTTTAAAAAATGTGTAATCTTTTCTGAAAATTTCGGCAGAGTTTCCTTTGTAAAAACTGGCCCCGAACGGGGTACAACAAGAATAATATATATGAAATGATAAAAGGCATCCCTAAGCGGGAGCTAGCTCTTCGTCAATCGACTGTCACGGCCACGCAAGCAATAATAATATACAACGCCAAGGGCGAGGATCAGAACCCAAAAAGAAACTCAAAACAGCTAGAAAACCATAATACTACAAGCGCGACTCTAAGGTCGAAATAATACATCACTGTTTTCTAAGTCTGAAACAATATACAAGTTTTGGTTGATGGAATTTCTAGATACAATGAATAATACATATACAATGGCGTTTCTGATACAAAAGAACCCACTTACCACAGCAAGTCACCCGTATGGAAGCAGTGTGCCAGAAAAGCCGCTATGAAATCTGTACGGCAAAAACCTGTAAGAACTGTGGCACAACGGGGATGAGTTGCCAACTCGTGAATAGAAAATATCTACAAGCAGAGATCGAATGCATGGCCCATCCTAGGTCAATATGATCAGATATATATAACCTCAATATGAATAAGTCTGAAGCATGCTAAATTGGCAACGCAATCTCTATACATGAGTGTAGTGCCAAGTGCTCGTGCCAGTGCCTCAGGTAATAGCATATCATAAATGTGAGGTATGATCAATGAAATCAATCTGCATGTACGTGGATCCCATCCACTCGTCACCCAATGATAATAACCATCATGCATGTAAATATCATCAGCATATGCATGGAAATATGAGGATATAAACCACCTGTGTCTCTCGCGACACGTCAAAATCATGGAACCGGAGTGTCCAGCATAGACACTCGAAAACATCATGAAAGCTGTGCCCAGCATTGGCACGTAAATCCTCATATATCGGGCTCCGTCAGTCCGGATCAGCCCACGGGCTCTGTCTGCGGTATCGGCCCTCGGCCCCGGCAGTACACCCATATCCATCTATCGACTCTGGTCAGTATCCTCCGGATAACCGTCAGGTCTAATCAATCACCGGTAGGTAGTAGTCCCTCTGCCAGGCTCACCGTCTACTATACAGCGATCCGTTCTCACCCCGGGGTACCATACCGGGTCCACCATGTACCCGCAATCGGCCTCATCCGCCTCCTCGAATCGGGTTTCAGATGTCGCTCTCAGCACCGAGAAAACACATGGTGGACGCACTGAAATATCATATCAAGGGTAACCGGGTTTTTAAAACAATTACATATTCTCTTTTGAAATACCCACGGTTCCCAAATCCCGAAATATCATGGAAACAACATATCTCAATGCGTATAATCAGAAAGCATGATGTATGCGACATGTAAAAGAAATGTAAGCATATCAGTATGTCATGCAACAGTACTACCGTGTAGTGACATGGCAATTATCGTTGATGAAGTGTGTGAGCCGGCAAACAAGTGTACGTGGAACATACGCATCATCGATAATGGTGCTGGTGTCTTAGCAGCATGACTGAAATATATCAACAATACAAGCGATGCAAAGCAAATAGTATGAATATACGGAATCGAATAATCAACGCAACAGTAAAGAACCTGCCTCAATAAATATATCATGCAGCCTTGCCCTTTAAAATAAGGCGAATCGGGGTTTTTGGTAAAATAAGGGCTACGTGTTTTAAGAAAGATGCGTCGTTTGAAAATATCCGTAGAATCCCTTTTGCCTATCTTTAAAATATCCCCGATTCGTTAGTTTTGAAATAGGTATGACTCGGTTCTAGTCTAACGCCTACTATGCGAACTACTGACCCAACTATCAAGTCAATCGGGAGGGGTATGGAAACCACCTAAATCTGAGTCGATATATACATATATATACAATAGTCAGTGGTCCCGCCTCAATAGTATCACGTACGATACAGTATATCATATAACATCCTCGAGTCATGAGTGCGGATCTAACATCAATATATAGCTCGTACGTAAATCCGTCGTACGACATCCCAAATCTGGGGTACTGACCTAAGCCTAGTACAATGACATCATCAATACATGCATGCACGTGTATGAAACACTTCGTCAAAGGAACCGCTAAGTCATCATGTCGTATCTCGAATACGAACCATGTCATACCGCCGATCTCACGGCCTCAAATCAAATCTCATCGACTCATCTCAATCCTACGTATCAACCTCAAATCCCGTATATGAACACATAGTCCCATACCCATGTGTAGATATACACACCTCCATGTGCGCACAGATAAAAGAAGGAATGTATGCAAGTATATGTGTAAGTGTATGTGTGGGTGCAACCACTACTCTAGGGTTTCGCACTATACTAAACTAATACATCCTTGTCATCAATAATTCCATTATTACCATCAATAATCTTAAACAACACATAATAAATATATGTGTGTATACGTATTCGTATACATCACCACGGACTGCGGGGGTGCTATACGCCATCCACCCGACTTCTCCCCGTAGATATAAATATACTCACCTGGTCTTCGCTCGCCGAAATCGATGACGCCGTGCTTCATCACCTCGGAATCCTTGCGAGGGTACCTATAATAATAAACAATCACAATACGTATTAAAATCGAGGCAGAAAACTGATACAGCGCACAGTATGCTCATAGGTTGGAACCTATGGCCTAAACATGCAAATCAATCAAACAATCCCTGTTGTCGATGTATGAACACCCAACAACCAAATCCAAATCCAAATATCAAGAAAGTGCATTTTAAAATACGGAAAACATCGCCTAAAACACACCAAAATGCTTCCATATTTTCCCCAGGTACAATTAGCCAAAACTGCATATAGGAGGGGTCTATTTTAGTGCAAAAGGAGCCATGAACCAAACCTGGGACCCAATTTCCCTGATCTGGCCGCAAATTGCGGCCAGAATGAATATATCTGCGGCCTGGGGTTGGAGTTAGAGGCTCGGGTCTCTGTGGTAGCTTCCTAGGTGCCTGCACGACTCCCAGTAATCCCAAAATCAATTCTAGTGGCCCCGGGTTGCTCCAGATTCCAAAATACCCTCACAAATCACACATTTATCCGATGTCGGGGTTTCTAAATCCGTATTCTGTGTTTCAAGTCTCTGTTTTGGGTCATAATTCAAGCACTAGGGTGTTGGGGTGGCCTCTACTGATCTCAATTTCACAACACAACTCTCAATTTCCTCAAACCCTAACTTGGTCTTCCTTAAGTCCACAATATCACCCGATATCGATTCAATTTTTACATAGGGGTATAAGAAATGCTAAAACTAAGTTAAGGGTTCAGTAATTATCTCATTTGACAACTCAAGAAAATTCTTGAGTTGCCGCTAATGGCAAAAATCCTTGCTTTTTTAGTCCAATGTGTAGATCTTGGGCTCGTGCACCTTTTTAGTGAAATGGGAGTAGGGTTTTGGAGTTGATTTCATGTGTTTGAGGGTTCTAGAAGAGGGGGAGAAAGAGGAGAGCTGCAGCAGCAGAAGAGGGAGAGGAGAGGGAGAGAAAATGAAGGAGAGAATGAAAGGGAGACTAAGTCAAGAGACCCCTCACCTCTCTCTCTCTCTCACTCACCTACTACCCCATTATTCTAATTCAAATTCTTTTCTTTTCTTTTTCTAAAACCTTCTCACTCAAATAGTAAACCCAAAGTAAAGCCATGGTAACAAAATGTAACACAAGTGTAGAAAAAGATATGTGCATGTTTTGCACAAAAATGCCAAATATCCGATTAGTGATTTTTAATCGCGATTAGCACTAAATTAGTGTCAAACTAATCACAAAAACTTAAAAACGGCATAATCCCATAAAATACCCTATTTTGGAATTTTCCATAAGTTTTCCAAAATTTTCCCCATTTATTTGTATTTAATTATACCGAAATATTAAAATATTCATTAAAATAATATTATATAATAAAAATTCCTAAAAATAATATTTTATTATTTTGAAATGTTATAGATTTAAAAATAGATTGATAGTGATAAATGAGGATTAGAGTTCTTGGAAGAAACTAGGGTTTCCACACAATTGACCCTTGTCCTTTCATTCATAGATCACTATTCATGTCTAGCCCTTAACAAAATAATTGTTAATCTGATCTCAAATCGCGGTCGAGACTAGCAATAAATTGGTAGCGCGCTAGATAAGAATGTTAACGATTCTTTTGCTAAAGTTTATAAACTTCATAAAACAGAAAAGAAGTTAAAATATTTTCTCATCCATTGATCCATCCTAATCCTACGAATCCTATCAAGCGGAGAATTATTCGTGCATGATGGAGATAGAAGAACGGATAGAGATGGAATTCATAATGTAACTAAATAATTAAACTACTAATTAATTAAACTAAAGATCTACCTTTATTAATCAACTTCACAAGTACAAACTTCAAGTTTAGATTAGAAGAGGAAGAAGAAGTTGCTCTCGATCTCTGCCTTGTCGGATGTAGATGTTCTGTCGAATCTCACGTCGCTTTATCACGTCGAATGTTGGACCTGTCTTGGATCACTTGTTATTTGACGGTGATTAGCTTGTGTAAAATATTGATGATTTCTAAGTTTAGCCCTTGGTCCTTTATATAAACCCAAAATCAGAAACCAAAGATCCCCAGAATTCGGGTTAGTTGTAGCAAATCCAACCTGAAAATCCTAACTCCTGATTCGGTGAATCGGTCGCGGATCCGCGGCCGTTGGTGAGATCTTGGGTGCAAATTTCTGGGGTTTTATTCTTATAACACATGGAGATATATTTGATGTCTGGAACTTGAAAATATTTCCCGAGTCTCTGCCAGTATTGATTTTTCGATTTTCTTTAATAATTCGGTAGATTTTTGATTTCCGACATCTCAACATCTCGATCTCCTGACCTGAGCCAAATCTTGCACCATATCTCAAAGAATAATGTTAGTAATATTTGGTATTTTTGAGATATTATCCTAACCAATTTGATATGATATTATATTTTAAGAATATTGATTAAGGATATTTGATATGATATGGATATTTAAATTATCAAAATATTATATAAATATTATATGCATATATTTTCCTTCATAATATTAATTATAATATATAAACATATGAAAATAGTATTTTTATAGATAAACCCTCAAATGTGTCATATTTATAATAAACACCTTTAGATATTTAAGAAAAGTAAGAAAAATGTCATATCAAAAGTGCGATATTTTCGACTGAACAGTTGTCTAATTGCTATATGCTCAATTAGACGGGGTTACACACTTGTTTCGGTTACTTGTTTCTGTGGATATATATCTTGTTATGGTTTGTACGTATTGTCGTGATGGATAGCCTTGGGTGCAATGGTAGTGCAGTTTAGTTTTATTTGTACATTTGATATTGCAGGGCGAGCGTCCGACATGTGGATTGCCGTCATTGCCAGTTTGTATATTATTTGTTTGGGGCACGACCGGGTTGAGGTCGATGCCACCTTTGTACATATTTTTTTTCTTTTTTGTACAAGGATTACCCAGTGGTGGAGTGCACGAATAGCCGGGTTCTAGAGGGCAACGGGCCCGCATCTCATGGCGTTGAGACGGAGGGGGCCTTACTCTAGAATTGGCGGGTTATTCGCCGCACTCGTAGGGGGTATAGGTTGACCCGCGGAAGGGTGCTCAAGTTACCAGATTCCGTGAAGTGCTGGGTGGCCCACTCACTTTGATGATTGGGGTTGCCTCACTTTTGGGATTGGCAGGTAACTTGCTGCGCTCGTAGGGGTCTAGGTTTTCATTGCACAGGCTATCCACACTACCAGGGGAACGTCGGGTTTCACTTGCGGCTCAAAGGAAACCCGGGGCTCCCAGATTATCCGTTTGTTCTGTGATGCTTATCGCTATTCTGTGATGTTGCTTATATCATGTCTGGGACGAATGTTATATATATATATATTTATATATATACTAGTAGATGTTGTATATGTTTTGCACCCGCACTAGTCCAGCCCCCGCTCTGTCGTTAGTTAACTAACCTAACAGGTGATGATGGGGCCCAGTGGCGAATGCGGATGGCATATACGTACATTTTATTTTTGTTCTTTTCTGGTGTGATTAATTGATGGGACTGTGTTGATTCTGATCAATGCAAGGAAAATAAACCTATTTGATGTTGTTGGAACCAATTTTAAAAATAATATTACAGACGTTTTCTTTTGCTTTACACAGTGGTATTCGGTTGTGAATATCCAATACCTCATTCGACGAGACAAGAGCCAAGATCCCTTCACTGGGAGTAACCTCTTGAGCAAAAGTTTGCGTCAGCGTAATAACTACACTATAGTTGTTTCTTTTTCTTTGCATTGTGGTATTCGGTTAGGAATATCCTGCACCTTATTCAACGAGGAAAGAGCCGAGATCCCTTCATAGGGAGTGACGTCTTTAGCAAAAGTTTGCGCCACTATATATTTGAAAAGCTATCTGATTCCTTCAATGATATCAAGTTCATTACGTTAAAGGTTTTTTGCCAAAAACCTGTCGTAGTCCTCCGTCATTCAGATAGGTATCTACTAGTATTCATGCTATGTGTTTTGACCTTCGCCAAGGCATAATGTTTGGTAGCTAGTGGGTGCTTATCTGTAGCATATATAGATGCATTAGTCTAGGACATGGGTACAGCTGTTTTGGCCTTCGACAAGGACTTGCACGAATGGGTTTAGATTAATCTGGATAATGACGGGTTAAACTTGACTTGCAGCTTATGATGTTTTGGCCTTCGTCAAGGTCATAAGCCGCTTGGGGCAAAAACTACATCGGGAGTTTCAAACATACAGGAAACTTTCCAGGCATGCGCATACCTTTTGGAGTGTGGTGACTTGAGTGGCTTCCATCAAGTTATCATGCGATGATAGTTGGATCCCGATTCGCACTGATGAGTAGGTGCTACTCCTCGGGTGATTTTAGATGATCCCGACTAATTCTCCTTTTGGGTTTAGAGGAGAATTCGAGGAAACAGTGGGAGCTATCCTGATTAGATAAAATGTTAACCATTCTGATCTAGGTTAGAGTGCACGTTGAGTGTTTCTTTTCTCTCTCTCTTTGGAAGCGAACATGACCCGACCCTAAACTAAAACTTATGAACCAAGTTAACCGAATCTTCTTAAAGTACTTTGGCTTTTGGATTGTCATTTTGTCGCATAAATCATTGCCGCTCTTTCTTTCCCTTTGCATTTCTCCAGAACACTCTGTATCACTACGAAGATCCACATTTCTTGGATATTCCATCGTATAGTTACATACGAACTCGAAGAAACTCATTCCAATTCGAGGATGGATTCTAGTTTTGGAGAAATTGAATAGGATTATTCGGTTGTCTGTACTCTTTACTTTCTCTCAGGTTGCGAGAGCTCCCGGTATTAGGAGAGTACACCTATTGCTCTTATTGGATAGTCTTCTTCCAAACCATAGGCAGGTGCCGAAAGGTAGGGAAGGAAGAAAACCAATTAAGGCTAAGTGTGGTGTACATAAGGTAACAAGTAAAGATATATAAAAGGATTAGAGTGAGGGCAAAGGACATTGCGACTACCATCATTCACGACGAAACCGCGTATACCCCTGCCACTCCTTGTTCACCTTTGCTTTTCTCCGGAACATTCCGTATCACTACGAAGATCCACATTTATTGGATATGCCATCATATAGTAACATACGTACTCGAAGGAACTTGCAAGTAATCTTCTCAAGATATACTTGCTCCTGATGGGGATTTAACCCTTCAGATATAGCAACCAAAGTCCATACTTTGTTGGTGTATAAGGATTCCATCTCAGATCACTAAGCATCCATCCATTCTTATAGAGTCCTACTCCTGATGTCCAGGTCGAAACTAGTTGGGTCATCATCTCATGATGTAATCCTCGCTCCCACTGTCATAGAGAAACCGAAGTATCTCTCAGGTGGGTGAGGAACCCTACTAGATCGGCGGAGAGGCCGAGGTTCGTTGGTAACTATTGAATCCTTTGGTTCTTTCAAATCATCTGCTGTAATTTGTATAGCTGGAACCTTTCCAGTTGTACATTACAGACCTTGCCTCGAGCTTGTCCGGATTTTGCTTTTAGACATAGGCCGGACAACCCCAAATCTTAACTAACTTAAGTCATGGGCTCTTCCCTTTCCATATCACATATGAAGTGGTAGGCATCTGATTTGATTCGAACCCTATTCAATAGGTATGCAACTTCTCAAGTGCATAACACCCAATAGGAAAAAGGTAACTCAGTAGTACTCATCATAGAGCACACCATATCATATAGGGTGTGATTGCTCCGCCCCGACATACCATCGTGCAATGGTGTATACGGAGGAGTAATGCTGAGAGAGAATCTCATTCTCCTTTAGAATAGTCCAGTATTTCCGTGCTCAAGTATTCTCCTCCTTGATCACATCAAAAGACATAATACTTATACCCGTATTGGTTCTCTACTTCTATCTTATATTCTGTGAATATCTCAAAGGGTTCTGACTTGTGTTTCAACAGGAACATATATCTGAATCTTGAGAGATCATCAGAGAATGTAATGAAGTATAAAGAACCGGTCTTGGCATGTGTAGACAGGGGACCTTACATACATCAACATGTATCATCCCAAAAGTTCACTAACTCTTTCTCTGTTTCCAGTAAACAGAGCTGTGGTCATCTTATCTTTGTGACATGACTGGCGAGTTTCACAAGATGTAAATTCAAACTAATTTAAATATGCATCTTTATGTAACTCCAGCTAGTCGGGTCGTATTGATATGACCTAGTCTACAATACCATAAGAAGGATTCGTTCATTTCTGAACTCTTCCTCTTGTGTGTGTTCTGTATACTCGGAACTGTAGTTTGATTTAGAACGTCAATGCTTTTAGATAACGTGCCTGAACCGATCAACTTTTGATATAGGAAATGTTCAAAACATTATCCAACTATACAAAATTTTATCATTTCTTTACTAATAAAGAGATAGATATGATTTTGTATATCAGGTTCGGTATCTAATAACATTCGTTCAGAATCAATGTATTGGTAATACAGGGTGACAGTGACCAACAGACTTGGCTGCAACTCTTGCCCCGTTTTCTGTCTCATGAAACTTATCACCCGTTCTCAGTTCTCTACCTTTCTGTAGCCCTATGTAACAGATTACACATCTGGGATCCTGATCCGGTATCATATACCCAGGATGTAGAGGATACGGAGAAACAGTTCTGTATAATGAACACACCCGAAGATGATGCATCAGCATGCACTCTCTTCGTTTGGGCGGCACGGGAATTCTGGTAATCCCCAATTTCCTGCTCTATCTTATAACAATTATAAGTTGGAGCGGGACCAACGTTCCCCAGCTCAGTATAACAAGCGGGTTCGGTCAATATTCCGTATTATTATCTTGATTAAGGCGTGATATGGTCGCTACCTGAAGAGAGAGAGAAGAAAACACTCAGCGTGCGCTCTTGCAAGAATAGATTGGTTATTATTTTATCTAATCAGGATGGCTCCCACTGCTTTTTATCAAATCTTCCTTCAAACCCTAAAAGGAAAGACTAGCCGGGATTAATTACACACTACAAGTTCGCCAATCTTTCAGCCAGGCCAGTGTCGGTACTTTGAGGGAGGTCCCCCGTGCTTTCGCACGAACCTAATTAATGTAAACCTCATTTTCCCAGAGGCGTAACCCCGTTGACACCTTTCTAGACACCTACTTGATCGGCTAATTGTAATGTATAAAACTCTCCCAGGAGTAACACTTACTCGCAGCGGGTATCGGGATCCAACTATCTCATAGAAGGTATGCAATCTCATTGCAAATTTCAACACTTGAAATTCCCGATAATATTTTGCCCCTAGCGTCCTATGACCTTGACGCAGACCAACAAACCATAGTCCGCTAGTCAAGTTCAACCCGTCATTTCCTGATTGAATTAAACCCACCCGCACGACCCTTGACGCAGGCCAACAAAGTCGCACGACTACCCTAATCCAATCACATCATATGCTTATGCAGATAAGCACCAGTTAGCTACCGCACACTACGCCTTGACGCAGGCCAACAAACGTAGCACGAATACTAACTACTACTTATCTGAAATGACGGAGGGCTACGACAGGTTTTTCTGAAAACCTATTGCGTAATGAACTTGATATCGTTGTAGAATCAAATGAATTTTGAAATGGAGTGTTTTTGAGGCTTTTCTAGTTTTGCTAAAGGAGTCACTCCCGGTGAAGGGATCGTCGGTCCTTTCCTCGTCGAATGAGGTGCGGGATATATCATATATATCACTGTGCAAAGCAGAACTCTTAAAAGCAATCAAAAAACAAACCGAGTGTGTAGCATCTGCCAGTTATTGCTAAAGGAGTCACTCCCGGTGAAGGGATCTCGGTCCTTTCCTCATCGAATAAGGTGCAGGATATATCATATATACCGCTATGCAAAGCAAGAACTGTAGCCACCTGTTTTATTTTTGAAATCCGATTCTACAACATCTTAGGTTTCTTTTATTTCATTAATCACATTAATGAAGTCCCATCATTTAAGTACCTAAACATCACAGATAAATACGACGTACACTTATGCCATCCGCATTCGCCTCGATGTCCCCTCGTGCACCGTTAGGTTAGGTAACTAACGGCAGAGCGGGGCAGGGCTAGCGCGGGTGTAAAACATAAGTAACGTCTATATAATATATCATATATACTATATACTGTATCTATCACAGAACATCACATGATCACATCACAGATATCGCAGCAGAAGAAACATATGAAATATTGGATATACTAGGACATCCGTGTTTTCAATACGAGCCAGTATAAAACACGGATTCCACGGTCGCGATGAATAGCCAAACCCACACCCCTAGACCCCTACGAGAGCGGCAAGCAGCCCTACCAACTCTGGAGTTAGGAGACCCGGACTCGACTCCTCGAGTTGGTCTCCCACTGGACTCCAGAACCCGGTTACTTGTGCTCCCCTCCTTGGGTCTATCCTAGTGCGGAAAAGTAAATAATATACAAAGGGTGAAAACTTCCGCAACCTGGAAGCGCCCCAATAAAAGAATATTACATACAAGTTTTTACATGAATGAAAATGAAAAACACTCATCTCACATAAAAAACCCCGGCTATTCAAACACGACGATCCAATATAACATATCCAGCAACACATAACATCACATGTCATCAACGTAAGTAAATATGCCCATCCCAATTGTCGTTGACATATAGCAACGAAACCGGCGATATCACATATTACACTTACGGTCACAGAAAAGAAAGTGTAAAACTACAACAATTGGAATCCGCAACCACCTCAGACATCGCATGCCTGACCAAATGAATTACTTAGACATCGCATTCCTAACAATTATAAACCCCGTATTTTAGTCTCTTTATCGAAAACACTTTTCAATATCAAGTCGGGCAATTCAACAAGATTCCCGACATCCTGATCGAATGCTCGTCGCAAACTTCAGTAGACGGTCGCACCCCTGTTGCCGTCGACGAAGTGCACCAAGGCGGAACACCGCTGCCGCGAGCACCCGAACGGATGCTTTCGGCGACGGGGTTCTCCTACAGTCACTTGGTCGGGGCTATGGAGTGAGGCTGTCTATTAAGTTTACCCGGCGAGTATCCGTGTACGTTACGTGATTGCGACGGACTTTTGATCGCATCAAAATTCCGTGGCAACCGATCAAGTGAGACTAAAGTGCTATGTTTATAACATTCATTCAGTTATCACATAACTTTTGTGAATTCCAATTATTGTATCCCATTCCAGATAAACAGAAAATGTTAAACTTTTCGATCGAACAGTCAAACGCCCAAGTTTTCCCGATACAGCTCAACACATGAAATAAGTCTAACAACATTCCGTTCGTGTCTCAGTACCAACGGTCCAGCCGTAGAAGGGTCAAGCCAACGCCTCACATGTGGCACGCCGTACTTCCCCAAACCCGAAGGTTCAAAAGGCAGTTCAAGACGGTCACATAATCGAGTTAAGGTTTGTTGTCTTCTAAAGGGACCATCGCGTTACTTGCACTACTTAGAACGTCGTTAAACTACGGAAAAAATCCAACACTTGGAAATTTCCCGAGAAGGGAAAAATTGGGTATTTATATACGGTCGAACTTTTTAACATATTCTAAAATTTACCCGGAAAGCCACACAGACAAAATTTGATAATCCGATCGAATATACGAATCCCCAAAATAACCCCAGAAAATTCAACTCTTGAATTAATTTTAAAAATACCCAGAAACTCCAGCATAATATAATAGAAGTTATTGTGCAATCAATTGAGGATGACGTCATCAAAGTGCGGCGGAACCGCCGCAGAAGCCAGGCTTCTGCCGCGCTTCCGCCGCGGTTTGTACTGTTCATGGAAAAAAAATTGCACCGTAATTCTTATAATTCCCTGCTGAGTTTTCTGCATATTTTTAATGTTGAAAAACTCACTGTTTTCAAAAATGTACAGAGAGCATGGAAATTTTGGACTTTCGGGTTCGATCGGACTTCAAATTCCGTCTAGACTTCGCCTAAGGCTCTAGCTAGGCTCTGATACCACTGTAGGGTTCCTAGGCACTCTCAAGAGGTCTCACAAGGCATCAACCATGCCAATTTCAAAAATTCTAGGTGCCGAGAGACCCGACTACGGATCGTTGGCTAGATTTCTAGGCGAAAAGCAAACTAGTTAACACTTAACTAAGAGATACGGAAATACAACCTTTGTAGATCCGGTTCTCCACCTCCATAGCTCTGCAATGAAGTCTCCTCGCTGTCCATAACAAGTCCCGGGCTCTAGCGTCGGCTTTATCGGAGAATAGGCGAGCTAGGTCGTCGATGTCCATGCCGAAGATGATCTACGTCGAGGCATCGCTAAATCAAGCTCCGACTTCATCAAGTCAAGAAACTTGTGAGGAAAACACACTCTACTACTTGGAAAGAGGTAGAGGATGAAAAAATAGGAAGTGGGTAGACTTTAGAATTGGATTTCTCACTTGTTTCATCAATCCACCATTGATGAAGAAAGCTTTTCTTCTTTGAAGAAGATGAAGAAGAAGAAGCTAATTGTTATGATAAGAATAAATAAAAAATAGAAAAGAAAATCAATTCTTATCATAAGCAAACCATGGTCAAGTGTAGAGATTAAACCAAGGTTAGTGGGAATGGTTAGGGTTAAGGATGAGATAAGAATGGTTGACTTGATCAAAGTTTCAAGAAACTTCAACATAAAACAAAATAAGCCACCATCCTTAAATAATTTCCAAAATGAATATATATAAATAAATGAATGAATAAATAATCATAACCCTAGCCATTCATATAACCATGGTTCAATATTCACACAAACACAAGTAAACATGTATCATCAAACATGATACAATCAAGTGTACAAAAGTATATCACATATACAATGTGCACAAACCAAGTGAGAAAATCCGTTTAAAGTGAACCAATACTAGTTAGTGCAAAGTAATATATCAAATATATAATTATGCATTAAATCATTAAATCAACACTTGATTCAATGATCCGGTCATGACGCACACAACCGACTAGTATACAATGTATCGGCTTATCGAATCAATCCTAGATTCGATAACTAGGTTATATCGCATACAACCATTCGACACATTCATCGCGAGAATAGAATACGGTATCACATACACGCATTATTCTCGGTCCCGCACATATCTCATATGCGCTCCTATTTCGTTTCGCTTGAGCCAGGAAACCTCTGTGTAGGACTCTAAAGACTCGTCAATACGCCGGCAGCAGGTGATGATCATATCAAGCACCCACAAGCCGCAAGCGGTCTTCTAAACGTAACGGCCACCCGGGTATTGAGCGATCTGAAGATCGACGAGCAAGCCCGCTCACACTCCAGTGAATCCAACCAGTAACACTACCGTACAGTCCGGTCTGATCGTCTGATATGTCGCATATCTTGCCTAGGGGTGGTAAACGTCAGACCCCAATAGCTCGATAAGTCGTGTCGATATGAGGTCTATAACTGTTCGAGAAACTACTGGTAACACTTACCAGTAAATCTCAGCAACCCTGGCCAGGGATTTCCTGTTATAGCCAATCGAACACAGCGCAACATCAACTCCCTATACCGGGAGAGACGAATCCCCTCCTATCGCTCATTGCCTCCATGTGATTCGTGACTGTACCCAAAAACCACCGTTTTGCATGCCCTCTTGGACGTGGTAAGATGGAAATCAAAGCACAGTGGGAACCACACAAGACTCTATGATGATCTCGGGTCAACAGACTACTCTGTACCAGTGTCACCAGAGAACTGCCATCTGACGTGAGGTATAATACCATCTGGGAGTTCTCGGCGAGTCCGTCCAGTGTACCCAGTCTCTACTGAGCACCCGTATATCATCTCTGATGTCAAACACCGATGGATATGGGATCATCCATCGCCCATCTGTATGGGTCGAGAAGGTATACGCTAGTCTACACTGGTATATCGATGCCCCGTCTCGATACACCTACGACTAGGGACTTTGAAGGATGTACTTATGGACTACCATGTCCCCACTAGTATGATCCGCATCATAGTCCAGGTAGTAAAGTACAGATCCTAAGGGCTTTACCAACATGTAACAGGGAGACAACCAGTGTACACGTTAAGGTAAAGATCAACCAGATAGCATACTATCATGTCGAGCAAGAAAGTCCTCCCTATATATGTCCCAGCATCCACTACAATATACATCCAATGTACAGTAATGGCCTCTAGGGCATACATATAACTAACACTCTTAAATCAATTTACATCCGGTTCGAGGGTACATCTCCGAACTCCTCTGACACCTATCGTTGTGATTCCTCAACGACGTCAGAGAGGTGACGGGTCCCAACGACCACACATGAATATGGACTGCGGGGTCCTTAAACTCGTGGACCGAAACGTCCTTAAACTAATATTGGACCGAAACGTCCTTAAACTAATGTCGGACCACTACCACCACGTCCCTAAACTGGAAAATAGACCACCACGTCCCTAAACCGGAACATAGACCACCACGTCCCTAAACTGGAATATAGACCACCACGTCCCTAAACTGGAAAATAGACCACCACGTCCCTAAACCGGAAAATGGACCACCACGTCCCTAAACTGGAAAATGGACCACCACGTCCCTAAACTGGAATACGGACCACCACGTCCCTAAACTGGAACACGGACCACTACGTCCCTAAACTGGAACAATAGAGCCTCCAAACGCTCTTTTGCCGGATCTAAACGGTCCCGTTTAAGTTGATCTTAGCCCCAAATACGGCTAACGTATCCTTAAACATTCAAATGGACTATAAAACTCCAAATCAACTTTGGTTCAAGGGTACATCTCTGAACTCCTCTGACACCTATCGTTGTAATTCTTCAACGACGTCAGAGAGGTGACGAGTCCTGACGGCCATATAATAAATGGATCACCACGTTAAGTTGATCTTAGTCTCAAACAGGACTAACGTATCCTTAACGAACGTTTAAGTTGATCTTAGCCGCAATATGGCTAACGTATCCTTAAACTAAAAACACTAAACACAAATCTAAGTAAATACGGATTTGGACTAATCCACGTCCTACGGGCGACGACATTACTCAATCTCCATATACAATCCACGGGCAACCACAGACAAAACAAACACACACGAGACGAAGTGAAATTCTGGAGAAGGAGAAAGTTGTTACCGTGATGCGGTAGCGTAATTAACTGCAGGGGCTTGCGCCTGCAGGGAAGAGCGTCCCCACAATCAAAAACCCCTCAAGCGAGGGGGAATCTGACGAAGTCTGCTACATCGGCCGCATCCGTCAAAACCTCCGATACACGGTGCCATAAATCAATTTGGCATCTTCGGAGAGGTAGACGGATAAAAACATATAGCATCTGCCCCGAATCTCAGGCAAGACGCCCTCGCGTCGTCGGCCGCCATTCGGAGGGGAACAGGGATTCTCTCTCAGCTTACTCCTCCTTATACACCACAGCACAACAGTGTATCGGAGCGGAGGAATCGCACCCTATTAGATATGGTGCGCTCTATGATGAGCACTGCTGAGTTGCCTATTTCCTTCTGGGGATATGCACTGGAAACAGCTGCAGACCTATTGAATATGGTTCCCACCAAATCTGTGCCAACCACTCCATATGAGATATGGAAAGGAAAGAGACCATATCTTAATTATGTTAAGATATAGGGTTGTCCGGCATATGTGAAAACACAGAATCCGGACAAGCTCGGCGCAAGGTCTTTTCTGTGTAACTTTATTGGATATCCCAAACATTCGCACGGGTATATCTTCTACCACACCGAGGAACAAAAGGTGTTTGTTTCTCGAAATGCCACCTTTTTAGAAAAGGAATTTCTTGAAAAAGAAATTAGTGGTAATGTCACGACCCGAAAGTACGGAACATTACCGGCACTTAAACAACGAACGTCTCGAGGCGTACGTAATCTAAGTAAACCGAAAACCCAGAAATCCAAACCAAGAAAGATGTAGAGTGCAGGAAAAACCAACTTAAAGCAAGTAGTTTCAATAGCATAAGCCGAATTAGGCGGTTTTAAAAACATCAAAAATTTCCCTAAAATTTCGGCAGAGTCTCCTTTGTAAATACTGGCCCCCAAATGGGATACAACATGAATAGTATACGAAATCAATAAAAAGGCATCCCCAAGCGGGAGCTAGCTCTTCGTCAATCGACGGTCACAACCACACAAGCAATATAATATACAACGCCAAGGGCGAGGATCAAAATTCAAAAGGAAACTCAAAAACCACAAGAAAACCACAGAAATACAACGCGCGACTCTAAGGTCGAAAGAATAAACATCACTGGTCTCTATCTCAAATAAATACATGTTTGGTTGATGGAACTTCTAGATACAACAGAATAATAATATACAAGATATAAAATGGGGGTACGATACAAGTAAACCCACCCACTAGCAAATCACCTTTAGGAAACTATGCCCGTAAGCCGTAAAGAAACCTGTACGGCAAACCTGCAAGAAACTGGGGCACAACGGGGGTGAGTTGCCAACTCGTGAATAGAAAAATATCTACGCACAGAAATCGCATAAATAACGCAACCTAGGTCAATGATCATAATATATCCTCAAATATATGAATAACACGTAGCCTATAACAAGGCTAGGGTAAATATCTAACCCGAGTGTAATCTCATGTGCCCGTGTCAGTGCCTCAGGTAGCAATATATCATATGAATGAGGTATGAATGCATGAAAACAGAATACATGTAAATGAAGAACCGTTTTCATAATTTAGTGAGATTTCCTTTGTATTTTTAAAATGAGGTATCATAATGAAATCAGCATAAAACAGAGCCTAGCATCAGCACAAAACGTAATCCCAATATCTCGATATCTCTGTATCACAGTCTCTGTACCTCAATATCTCGAAATCTCAATGTCTCAATCACAATATCTAGGACGCCGTCAGTCCAGACCGGCCCCTACCATCCATCTCAAGACCACGACGGTATCCTCCGGATATCCGACGCGTCGGGTAAAATCACCGGTAGGTAGTGCTCCCCTGCCAGGCTCACATCGTCATCATCACGCGCTTCTTGCCCCGGGGTACCTTACCGGGTCCACCATGTACCCGAAACGGTTCATCCGTCTCCTCGAATCGGGTCTCGAAATCCATCAGCAAACTCATGGTGGACGACTCAAACATCATGGGAAAAACCGCACTTTTTATTTAAAAAGAGAGAAATCAGTTTATATAAGTTTTGCGGTTTTCCCTCCAAATCCAGAAAATTTCATGGAAATCCGAATCCAAATCATCAATAGCATGTAAAAACCATGAATATAGGCATAACAATGAATAACAGTATGCATGAAGTGACAAGTAATAACTACAATGTTAAGCTGGCATATAAGGCAGGCACACTAATATCATGTCAAATTACTAACAAGCTAAGTCAAGCAATAATATTTTCTAAGGTGTACGTGACATGGCAATTACCGATGAAGATGTGTGTGAGCCGGCAAGTAAGTGTACGTGGTACATACGCATCATCGGTAATGGTGCTGGTGTCCTAACAATATGATATCAACATTGCAATAAGAAATTATAACATAAGTATGCGATGCGAAGCGAACCACAATAATAAGCGGGAGCTGAATACTAGACGCAACTGTAACTAACCTGCATTAATCTAATATAAGTCCTACAAATGGTGCCTTTTGAAATAACACGAATCATGGGGTTTTGAAAATAGGGGCTACGGTGTTTTTATGAAAAGATACGTCTTTTGAAATATCCGTAGGATCCCTTGGGCTGTCTTTTAAAATACCCACGATTCGTTAGTTTTTGAAATTGGTAAGAATCGAATCTAATCTAACAACTAAACTAAACTAAAGGGCTAAGCTAACAAGCTGGACTACAGGTAAGGAAACCGCCTAACATCTGAGTCGATCCATATACATACCTGTATATATATTAGTCGGTGATCCCGCCTTAATAATATCATATCCGATACCATATCTACAATCAGCCATCCCAAGTTAAGAGTGCGGATCAATCATCAAGATATAGCTCGTACGTAAATCCGTCGCACGGCATCCCCAAATCTGGGTACGGGTCAATATCATATTCCTCACACCATTCCTCTGGTATCCTCTTTATTCAAGATCATAGTCTAGGGTACTGACCTATGTCTAGTACAATACTAATATCCTCAATATACTCATGATCTGAGTACAGATCGACAATCTCGTACAAACCGATACCGTCAGCACATAGCATCATCAAGGGTATACATCGCCCGATATGGCCTAATATCAATATCCTAGCATATCATGCCTCATATCACGATCACATGTCGACCATTTTATTTATAACACTATTCACCCGTATCGCCGCCCCAAGATCCGCTATAACACCAGGGCGTACCTTAAGTACGAATCCTGCCATATCACCGATATCACAACCACAAAACAAATCTCATCGACTCAGCTCAATCCCAAGTATCATCCTCAAATCCGTATGTGAACACATAGTCCCATACCCATGTGATCACATAACTATAAAGAATCCCATGAGCACATATAAATAGGAATGTATGCAAGTATGTAGGTGTGTATGTGTAGTGCAACACTACCCTAGGGTTCGCAACACTAAAATAATCCAACACACCAATATCCATCCTAAACATCGTTATTAATCCCAAATAACATATAATAAATTGTTGGTGTGTA
The DNA here is from genome assembly GCA_030015575.1 of Agapanthus africanus. Lineage (NCBI taxonomy): Eukaryota > Viridiplantae > Streptophyta > Magnoliopsida > Asparagales > Amaryllidaceae > Agapanthus > Agapanthus africanus. The sequence goes on from CM057350.1 coordinate 384,775,066, forward strand.
TACGCATCCGTATACACTACCACGGACTGCGGGGATGCTATACGCCATCCACCCGACTTCTCCCCGTAGATATAAATCTACTCACCTGGTCCTCGTTCGCCGGTGCCGACGTCGCCACGCGCTTGCTTGTCGTCTCGAAGTCCACATGGGGTACCTACATATCATAACGCACCATACCGCATTAAAATCGGACTCATGACCAAAACGACGCACGAATCCCACATAGGTCAAAACCTATGGCTGCTTTCACAAATCGACCCAAAAACCCTCGACGTCGGCGTACAAACGCCAAACCATCGAGAAAACTCCCAACACACTCATTTGTACAATTACAAGCACTAATTATAATATAAAATAGCTTAAAATTCACAAAAACCCCAATTTCACTTTAAAAGTCATTTTTCCGAAAATCTAGCAAGCACAAATCACCGTTTTAGTACAAAACTCGATGTATAAACGAACCTAGCATCCACAATATTCACTAAATATCATAACAAAATCATATAAACCATTCCTATAATTTATTCTCATCAATTTGCATAAATTCCAAAATCCTAGTTTGCAAAAATATCAATTTTTAACACCTTTTAAAGCAAAATTCACAATTCAACAATTAAGCTTGGTTTTGCATAACCTAAGATATTAAACCACTCATAATAATGTTAATGATGTCATAAAAACATAATTACATTTTTAACCCAATTATTTAACCAATTTTAAATAGCTAGTTAGCAAATTAGCGTAATTATCATAATTTTTAAACTAACAATTAACAACTAGCTACTAACTTTGTTTTAATAAGCCATAAGAGCCTAATACATTACACAACCATACACCAATTTCACAAAACCCTAACTTGCATTCAAACCCTTTCTTGAATTTTTTAACTAACAAAATCCAACCCAAACTATACATGAAACACTAAATTAGCACTAATTTGAAGCCCAAAAAGCAAGTTAAACTCTTAGATTTGGTTTGTATAAAACACTAGATAGCAAAATAGAATAATTAACTTAATAATGGTGTGCTAAAAACCCTAGTTTAACTCAAACCATTCTCTTGAAGATCCTAGATGAAAATAGCACCAATATTAACACTAAAACAACTCATTTAAAGAAATCTAACCATAAGAATTTAAATGGGTAAGAAATATACCTCTAGATCTAGAGATCTAGCAAGAAATTTTGACTCCAAAGATGGCCTCCTAGCATCCAAAATCCATGCAAGAAAGGTTAAGAAGAATGGATGAAGGATGGGCTTGAAATTGTGAAGTTTAAATGGAATTTTGATGGAATTTTGATGAGTTTAGAAGAAAAATGAGAGGGGAAATTTTGGGGCTGTTTATTGCAGAAATTTCAGCTGAGGAGGGAGTGGGGAGAGGTGTGGGGGAGTTGTGGAAAAGAATCCAAGTCAAAGCCCCTCCCAAATTACCATAATACCCCCACCTACTTTACTATATATAAAAACCTTATTTTAACCCATTTCTCACATGATTTAAGGTCAAAAAGAGGGAAATAAAATTCTTGGGCTGCTACAATAGTGTGGGGCCGGACAAGGGGAGTGAGGGTGAGTGTGAGAGACTTTACAAAAAAATTCTATGCAAAAAGACCCCCCACAATACCATATTTGCAAATTTTAGTTCAAAATAACTATATTTTTGTTTTCCATAAAATAAATCAATTAAAACTTGAAATAAAATACTAAAAAAATTATATTACAACTAGATTTTAATTAACATGATTTTAAAGATTAAAATTAGCCCATTTAAATTTGTATTTATCGCTAATTTAATGCATTTTCTTACCGGCTTAAAATAATATTAAAATAATTAATTTCGGAAAATTTTTCAGAAAATTTGAAATTTCAGCAGTGGCTCAATAAACACCAAATACTAGCAATTACATAGCTAGAATATGTATATTTAATTTTATAATAAAGATATTTGCATTTTGACTTTTTACAGAAAACCCCCTTATTTTACCGTTTTTTCGAAATTTCACCGAAACAATTTTCAAAACGTTACAATCTTCCCCCCTTAAAGAAATTCGGTCCCCGAATTCAAATTAAAACTTCCCCCAAATACTAAAATATTTCAGCCAAAACCATCAAATCGCCGGGGCTCCGAAATCATAAATACATAAAACAAATCGTAGCGCAACGCATGCGCATGAAAAATGAGCATATAACTCAAATCAGAACTCCGTCAAGCATCCCGCAATCATCGGAGTCATGGGGAAGACATCAATACCAAATCCAAAGCAAAACCAATATGATATAACTCGAAACTATACATGTAAAATATATTCAGGTACTGTCCTCTGACTAGTCCTGCTCAGTACGAAAACACATAGCAATATCATAAAAACGTACTGCTCTATAAGAAAAATCAATCCCCAAAATACGCGTATGAATACTACGTGCGTCTTGTGCGCACGGAAATCAAAATCCAAATATGTGCCATACATATGCACAGAAACAACATCTAAGTGCATCGGGTGTGCACGAAACATCTGTCATAGGCAACATGTGTGCCTGACAGCAAAATCAGGTGCATCTGACATGCACGAAAAATCTCGATTTAGTGCATCTGGTGTGCACCAAAATCACACTTCAAAACATGCGCCCAATATGCGCGAAAATCCAAATCAGGTGCATCCATCGTGCACGAAATCATGAAATCCAATATCAAGTGCCGAACATGAGCAAAATCAAATCAGGTGCACAAGGTGCACAAAACAAATATCGAACATCACCATCGAAATCAAAGTCCAGGGCATCTAAATGCACAACATACGTAACACTGCACTGCAAGCATATATGAACTATACCGCGTGCAAAAACCAAATCGTGTGCGTATATACGCACAAAATCAACTCAAATGTCTAAAACCGTAAAATCGCAAACATGTGGAACCAAGCACGAAAACGATATCAAGTGCAACACTGTGCAAAGATCGTAAATCCTCAATCATCAAAATCAAATCATGCGAATCAATCACCCAAAACATCGAAATCAATAATGGCGGAATAGTACCGCTCAAGTGCATCCTCTAAGAATCTCGGACCAACTGTGGCGGTCACTAGTGGGACGTCTCGTCGATGATCATGAACTCTGGCCAGCTGGTGTGCGTAACATGACCACTCCTGGGTCCAAGTCTTCTCGTAATTTGGCCCAGAAAGGTCCTGTCGAGGTCTCTCCCAAATCTCGCCTCTGCCGAACTGTCCGAAAGTCATCGTTCCTTACTAGATCTGTTCTCGTTCCAGAACGGCTGCATACTCATCACGACTCCTTCTGGAAGGTAAATCCAAGTACCATGCCTCGGCATGCGCATCGCATCTCTGATATCGGCGGAGTGGAACGTCATCTCATCTAGATCTGGTACGAACCTCTTACTTCACTTTCCTCTAATGTCGTCTTCTTTGGACTCGTCTCGTCGCGGCTGCATGGACTGAGCTCCAACGGCTATCCTCGTATCTGGAGTCTCCCAAGAAATGCATCTCACCACCTAGCATCCGAATTAAGTCGAGCCATCCGATCGAGTCGTCAAAACCTCATAATCCCCCAAGAGCTCAACATCTTGGGCACAGTTTAATAGTATCGAGTACATACCACAGCATCGGTGGTCCAACCGTAGAAGGGCAAACCCAAGCCTCACTAATGGCGCCGTAGAACTGCCGCAAACCCGAAGGTTCAAAGGCTTTCACACGGTCATTAAGTCGAGTTAGGGTTTCATTCTTCTAGAGGGACCATAGAATTGCCAGCATGTCTTTCCGACTACTTTAAACTTGGAATAATAGGTTTCTGACATTCGATCGTCTCTGTCGACTCCCAACGTCTCCGCGTGAAGTCGTCTCTAGCTGGAATCAATCTATCTGATGACCTCGCATCGGGGTAGGCGAACGATCCACATGTCCTAGTCATTCATCCTCGATGACTAGCGACCTTCTATCATCTCTTAGTACAACTCGTTCTGCACTAACGCCAGCATCTGGGGCAATATCTCGTCGTTCGCAGCAATAACTGGCTCGCTCGTCTGCACGCTAAACAGTGCCTCGACCATCATGAATAAGCAACATACCAACGGTCATCAAAATCTGGCTGGCCTCTGTCAGTGGACCAATCCTTTGATACTGATCGGCACGTCCGAGAAATCTCATAAAGGCGATCCGCCAAACGCTCGTGGCGCGGAAACACAGTAAAAAGACACATCTCCGCAATCGAGTGTCGCCGGAATTTCGCCCTGGTCATTCCTCGTTCGTGACGAGCTCGTGCTGACCGCAACTCTAGCCGTAGCTCTCCCTGCCCGTAATCGTGGCAGCAAAACCATAACTGGTACTGATGAGGCTAGATCGGAATGAATATAATACTGAGCAAAGAAATGTACATCCTAAGGCTTCTTAAGTGGAGTAGCGTATCGTAAATATGCCGCGGAACATACCCACGGTACGTTACTCTACTTTAGTCACCTATTCCATCAACCAAGGGTCATCCTACGCTCCGAAGGTAAAACCTAACGCTTTGATACCAACTTTGTCACGACCCGAAAGTACGGAACATGACCGGCACTTAAACTACGAACGTCTCGAGACGTACGTAATCTAAGTAAACCGAAAACCCAGAAATCCAAACCAAGAAAGATGTAGAGTGCAGGAAAAACCAACTTAAAGCAAATAGTTTCAATAGCATAAGCCGAATTAGGCGGTTTTAAAAACATCAAAAATTTCCCGAAAATTTCGGCAGAGTCTCCTTTGTAAATACTGGCCCCCAAATGGGATACAACATGAATAGTATACATAAATCAATAAAAAGGCATCCCCAAGCGGGAGCTAGCTCTTCGTCAATCGACGGTCACAACCACACAAGCAATATAATATACAACGCCAAGGGCGAGGATCAAAATTCAAAAGGAAACTCAAAAACCACAAGAAAACCACAGAAATACAACGCGCGACTCTAAGGTCGAAAGAATAAACATCACTGGTCTCTATCTCAAATAAATACATGTTTGGTTGATGGAACTTCTAGATACAACAGAATAATAATATACAAGATATAAAATAGGGGCACGATACAAGTAAACCCACCTACTAGCAAATCACCCGAAGGAAACTATGCCCGCAAGCCGTAAAGAAACCTGTACGGCAAACCTGCAAGAAACTGGGGCACAACGGGGGTGAGTTGCCAACTCGTGAATAGAAAAATATCTACGCACAGAAATCGCATAAATAACGCAACCTAGGTCAATGATCATAATATATCCTCAAATATATGAATAACACGTAGCCTATAACAAGGCTAGGGTAAATATCTAACCCGAGTGTAATCTCATGTGCCCGTGTCAGTGCCTCAGGTAGCAATATATCATATGAATGAGGTATGAATGCATGAAAACAGAATACATGTAAATGAAGAACCGTTTTCATAATTTAGTGAGATTTCCTTTGTATTTTTAAAATAAGGTATCATAATGAAATCAGCATAAAACAGTGCCTAGCATCGGCACAAAACGTAATACCAATATCTCGATATCTCTGTATCACAGTCTCTGTACCTCAATATCTCGAAATCTCAATGTCTCAATCACAATATCTAGGGCGCCGTCAGTCCAGACTGGCCCCTACCATCCATCTCAAGACCACGACGGTATCCTCCGGATATCCAACGCGTCGGGTGAAATCACCGGTAGGTAGTGCTCCCCTGCCAGGCTCACATCGTCATCATCATGCGCTTCTTGCCCCGGGGTACCTTACCGGGTCCACCATGTACCCGAAACGGTTCATCCGTCTCCTCGAATCGGGTCTCGAAATCCATCAGCAAACTCATGGTGGACGACTCATACATCATGGGAAAAACCGCACTTTTTATTTAAAAAGAGAGAAATCAGTTTATATAAGTTTTGCGGTTTTCCCCCCCAAATCCAGAAAATTTCATGGAAATCCGAATCCAAATCATCAATAGCATGTAGAAACCATGAATATAGGCATAACAATGAATAACAGTATGCATGAAGTGACAAGTAATAACTACAATGTTAAGCTGGCATATAAGGCAGGCACACTAATATCATGTCAAATTACTAACTAACAAGCTAAGTCAAGCAATAATATTTTCTAAGGTGTACGTGACATGGCAATTACCGATGAAGATGTGTGTGAGCCGGCAAGTAAGTGTACGTGGTACATACGCATCATCGGTAATGGTTCTGGTGTCCTAACAATATGATATCAACATTGCAATAAGAAATTATAACATAAGTATGCGATGCAAAGCGAACCACAATAATAAGCGGGAGCTGAATACTAGACGCAACTGTAACTAACCTGCATTAATCTAATATAAGTCCTACAAATGGTTCCTTTTGAAATAACACGAATCATGGGGTTTTGAAAATAGGGGCTACGGTGTTTTTATGAAAAGATACGTCTTTTGAAATATCCGTAGGATCCCTTGGGCTGTCTTTTAAAATACCCACGATTCGTTAGTTTTTGAAATAGGTAAGAATCGAATCTAATCTAACAACTAAACTAAACTAAAGGGCTAAGCTAACAAGCTGGACTACAGGTAAGGAAACCGCCTAACATCTGAGTCGATCCATATACATACCTGTATATATATTAGTCGGTGATCCCGCCTTAATAATATCATATCCGATACCATATCTACAATCAGCCATCCCAAGTCAAGAGTGCGGATCAATCATCAAGATATAGCTCGTACGTAAATCCGTCGCACGGCATCCCCAAATCTGGGTACGGGTCAATATCATCTTCCTCACACCATTCCTCTGGTATCCTCTTTATTCAAGATCATAGTCTAGGGTACTGACCTATGTCTAGTACAATACTAATATCCTCAATATACTCATGATCTGACTACAGATCGACAATCTCGTACAAACCGATACCGTCAGCATATAGCATCATCAAGGGTATACATCGCCCGATACGGCCTAATATCAATATCCTAGCATATCATGCCTCATATCACGATCACATGTCGACCATTTTATTTATAACACTATTCACCCGTATCGCCGCCCCAAGATCCGCTATAACACCAGGGCGTACCTTAAGTACGAATCCTGCCATATCACCGATATCACAACCACAAAACAAATCTCATCGACTCAGCTCAATCCCAAGTATCATCATCAAATCCGTATGTGAACACATAGTCCCATACCCATGTGATCACATAACTATAAAGAATCCCATGAGCACATATAAATAGGAATGTATGCAAGTATGTAGGTGTGTATGTGTAGTGCAACACTACCCTAGGGTTCGCAACACTAAAATAATCCAACACACCAATATCCATCCTAAACATCGTTATTAATCCCAAATAACATATAATAAATTGTTGGTGTGTATACGCATCCGTATACACCACCACGGACTGCGGGGGTGGTATACGCCATCCACCCGACTTCTCCCCGTAGATATAAATCTACTCACCTGGTCCTCGTTCGCCGGTGCCGACGTCGCCACGCGCTTGCTTGTCGTCTCGAAGTCCACATGGTGTACCTATATATCATAACGCACCATACCGCATTAAAATCCGACTCATGACCAAAACGACGCACGAATCCCACATAGGTCAAAACCTATGGCTGCTTTCACAAATCGACCCAAAAACCCTCGACGTCGGCGTACAAACGCCAAACCATCGAGAAAACTCCCAACACACTCATTTGTACAATTACAAGCACTAATTATAATATAAAATAGCTTAAAATTCACAAAAACCCCAATTTCACTTAAAAAGTCATTTTTCCGAAAATCTAGCAAGCACAAATCACCGTTTTAGTACAAAAATCGATGTATAAACGAACCTAGCATCCATAATATTCACTAAATATCATAACAAAGTCATATAAACCATTCCTATAATTTATTCTCATCAATTTGCATAAATTCCAAAATCCTAGTTTGCAAAAATATCAATTTTTAACACCTTTTAAAGCAAAATTCACAATTCAACAATTAAGCTTGGTTTTGCATAACCTAAGATATTAAACCACTCATAACAATGTTAATGATGTCATAAAAACATAATTACATTTTGAACCCAATTATTTAACCAATTTTAAATAGCTAGTTAGCAAATTAGCGTAATTATCATAATTTTTAAACTAACAATTAACAACTAGCTACTAACTTTGTTTTAACAAGCCATAAGAGCCTAATACATTACACAACCATACACCAATTTCACAAAACCCTAACTTGCATTCAAACCCTTTCTTGAATTTTTTAACTAACAAAATCCAACCCAAACTATACATGAAACACTAAATTAGCACTAATTTGAAGCCCAAAAAGCAAGTTAAACTCTTAGATTTGGTTTGTATAAAACACTAGATAGCAAAATAGAATAATTAACTTAATAATGGTGTGCTAAAAACCCTAGTTTAACTCAAACCATTCTCTTGAAGATCCTAGATGAAAATAGCACCAATATTAACACTAAAACAACTCATTTAAAGAAATCTAACCATAAGAATTTAAATGGGTAAGAAATATACCTCTAGATCTAGAGATCTAGCAAGAAATTTTGACTCCAAAGATGGCCTCCTAGCATCCAAAATCCATGCAAGAAAGGTTAAGAAGAATGGATGAAGGATGGGCTTGAAATTGTGAAGTTTAAATGGAATTTTGATGGAATTTTGATGAGTTTAGAAGAAAAATGAGAGGGGAAATTTTGGGGCTGTTTATTGCAGAAATTTCGGCTGAGGAGGGAGTGGGGAGAGGTGTGGGGGAGTTGTGGAAAAGAATCCAAGTCAAAGCCCCTCCCAAATTACCATAATACTCCCACCTACTTTACTATATATAAAAACCTTATTTTAACCCATTTCTCACATGATTTAAGGTCAAAAAGAGGGAAATAAAATTCTTGGGCTGCTACAATAGTGTGGGGCCGGACAAGGGGAGTGAGGGTGAGGGTGAGAGACTTTACAAAAAAATTCTATGCAAAAAGACCCCCCACAATACCATATTTGCAAATTTTAGTTCAAAATAACTATATTTTTGTTTTCCATAAAATAAATCAATTAAAACTTGAAATAAAATACTAAAAAAATTATATTACAACTAGATTTTAATTAACATGATTTTAAAGATTAAAATTAGCCCATTTAAATTTGTATTTATCGCTAATTTAATGCATTTTCTTACCGGCTTAAAATAATATTAAAATAATTAATTTCGGAAAAATTTTCAGAAAATTTGAAATTTCAGCAGTGGCTCAATAAATACCAAATACTAGCAATTACATAGCTAGAATATGTATATTTAATTTTATAATAAAGATATTTGCATTTTGACTTTTTACAGAAAACCCCCCTTATTTTACCGTTTTTTCGAAATTTCACCGAAACAATTTTCAAAACGTTACAGGTAAGTAGGTAGAACTGGAAGAGGTTCCAGCTATACAAACTACGACAGAGGATTTGGTTGAACCAGAGGATTCGATAGTTCCCGACGAACCCCAGCCTCTCCGCCGATCTAGTAGGGTTCCTCACCCACCTGAGAGATACTACGGCTTTCTCATAGATGGTGGGGACGAGGATTGCATCATGGAAGATAATGATCCGACTAGCTTCGAACAGGCCATCACGAGTGGGGGCTTTATGAAATGGCTGGATGCAATGCGATCTGAGATGGAATCTATGTACACCAACAAAGTATGGACTTTGGAAGTTGCTCCTGAAGGGGTAAAACCCATTGGGAGCAAATGGATCTTTAAGAAGAAACTTGGTGTAGATGGAAAAGTTAAGACTTTCAAAGCTAGACTTGTTGCAAAGGGTTTTCGTCAACGACCAGGTATGGATTATGATGAAACCTTTTCTCCAGTGGCTATGCTTAAGTCCATCCGGATCCTGCTTGCTATTGCTGCATACCATGACTACGAAATCTGGCAGATGGATGTTAAGACCGCCTTTCTAAATGGTCATTTAGAGGAGTGCGTGTACATGACTCAGCCAGAGGGCTTCGTAGATAGTGGGAGCAGCGGTAAGGTGTGCAAACTTCTTAAATCCATCTACGGGTTAAAGCAGGCATCGCGGAGTTGGAACATCTGTTTTGATGTGGTAGTCAAAGAGTTTGACTTCATCAAGAACGTAGATGAACCTTGTATTTATAAGAAGGTTGCAGAGAGTAAGGTTGTCTTCCTCGTATTGTAGGTGGATGACATACTCTTGATAGGAAATGATGTTCCTAAGCTGCACTCGGTCAAGCTCTTCTTATCACATCGATTCACAATGAAAGATCTAGGTGATGCCTCTAACATTTTGGGGATTAAGATCTATAGAGATAGATCTAAAAGGATACCGGGATTGTCCCAATTCAGGTATATTGACACTGTACTAAAAAGGTTTAGTGTGGAAGAATCTATGCGTGGGAATTTACCCACAATCTCTGGACTCACTCTCTCCAAAGAAATGTCTCCTAAGACTGATTTGGAAAGAGCTCGCATTCAAGGGATATCCTATACTTCGGCAGTAGGCTCTATCATATACGCAATGCTATGTACCATACCTGATGTAGCATACTCACTAAGTGTAGTGAGTAGGTATCAAGCAGATCCTGGAGAGAGTCACTGGACAGCTGTGAAGAACATTCTCAAGTACTTGAGAAGGACTAAGGAGATGTTCATGGTGTATGGTAACGGAGAACTCCAAGTGGAGTCCTTTACCGATTCGAGCTTCCAAAGTGATAAGGACGACTCTAAGTCGCACTCGGTATTTGTCTTCACCCTCAATGGAGGGGCGGTTTGTTGGAAGAGTTCCAAACAGGAAACCGTGTCAGACTCGACGATGGAGGCTGAATACATCGTTACCAATGATGCTGCCAAAGAGGCTGTCTGGATGAAGAAGTTCATCACTGAACTTGGTGTGGTTCCGTCCATTAAGCATCCAATACCTTTGCATTGCGATAACAACGGAGTTGTGGCGTTGGCCAAGGAACCCAGGTCCCATCAGAGATCTAGACATATTCTGAGGCGGTATCACCTGATCTGGGAGATAGTTGATCGCTGAGAGATCGAGGTCAAGAGAGTTGACATGAAGGAAACCACTGCGGATCCACTCACGAAGGCTATACCCCAGATACAATTTGAGAGACTCTTCAGGATGTTGGGTATGAGATACTACAACAGCTGGCCTTAGTGCCAGTGAGAGATTGTTAGTTATATATATGCCCTAGAGGCCATTGTTGTACATATGATGTATATTATAGTGGATGCTTGGATATATATAGAGAGGACTTTCTTGCTCGACATGATAGTATGCTATTTGGTTTCACTTTGTCTTAACATATTGACTTGTATTGGTTTACTTTCTTGCTCTCACATGTTGATAAATCCCTTAGGATATGTACTCGGCTACTAGGACTATGATGCAGATCATACTAGTGGGGCCAGGGTAGTCTAAGAGTACATCCTATAACTGTTCCTAGTCGAGGGAGTATCGAGACAGGGCATCAATACTCCAGAGAAGACTAGCATATACGCTTCTCGACCCATATGATGGGCAATGGATGGTCCCATATCCATTAGTGTTTGACATCAGAGAAGGTATACGGGTGCTCAGTGGAGACTGGGTACACTGAACGGACTCGCCAAGATCTCCTAGATGGTATTATACCTATCGTCAGATAGCAGTTCTCTGGTGACACTGGTACAGGTTAGTCTGTAGACCCAAGATCGTCATAGAGTCTTGTGTGATTCCCACTGTGCTTTGATTTCCACCTTACTGCGTTCATGAGAACATGCAAAATGGTGGCTTTTGGGTACAGTCCCGAATCACATGGAGGCAATGAGCGATAGGAGTGGTTTTGTTTCTCCCGGTATTGGGAGTTGATGTTGCACTGTGTTAGATTGTCTATAACTGGAAGTTCCTGTCCAGGGCTGATATAGAGTGCCACTAGTAAGAGTTATCAGTAGTTTCTCGACCCGTTATGAGCCTCACATCGACACGATTTATCGGTTACTGGGGTCTGACGTTTACCACCCCTAGACTCGATATGCGACATATCAGACGAAGAGACCGGATTGTACGGGGGTGTTACTGATTGGATTCACAGGAGTATGTATAGGCTTGCTTGTTGATCTTCTGATCGCTCAATACTCGGGTGGTTGTTACGTTTAGCTGACCGCTTGCAGCTTGTGGGTGTTTGATATGATCATCACCTACTTCCGGCGTATTGACGATTCTTTAGAGTCCTACACAGAGGTTTCCTGGCTCAGGTAAAACGGAGTAGGAGCACATATGTGATATGTGCAGGACCGAGATTAATACGATATGAGATACCGTATTCTATTCTTGCGATATGTGATATCGACTGGGTATATATGATATAGCCGGGTTATCGGATCAAGGGTTGATTCGATAAAATGATACGGTTATATTAGTCGGTTATATGTAATATAGCCGGATTATCGGATCAAGTGTTGAGTCGATAATTTAATGTATAATTATATACTCGATATATTACATTACATTAACTAATATAAGCTCACTTAAAGATTCTTTTTCTCACTTATTGATACATTGATATATATGTGATATGTGTTAATTGTATTATTTTCTTTTGTTACAAAATATTGTATATGTGATATATAATATTGTAACATGTTAGGATTACAAATGCAACTAGGGTTTTGAGATTAAACCATGCTAGGGTTTATGGTTGGCTTTATATTTATTCAGCTAATTCAAATTGTTTGGATAATGTCATAGATGAGCTTGGTAGAAGCTTCATGTTGCATTGACTTTGTCCACCCTCTTTGTTTTATCTTTGATATTTTTGCTAGATATTTGTTAACCCAACCCTAACCTTAACCCATGTTCAAGTCTCTACAAGGGTTAAGCATGACATGCTTAACCCTAGGTTGCAATTCTAACCTAAACAATAATTCATTCATCACTTGTAATTCTTCTTCTTCTTCTTGATAAAAAAGCTTACTTGATTTTTGCAAGTGATGATTGTTTGTGCGAAATAGAAAACTAAAGAGAGCAAAATTCCTACTTCATCATTCTCATCTATTCTAGCTACTTAGATTAAGGTGTTCACTTCACTAATACCTCATTAGAGGAGTGTGAGCTGGGGTTAGTGTTTCTTCAAGGTAGATCATCTTAGAAAGTGAAGTCTTCAAGAAAGGATGTCTCATTCACCTCATGGAGCCTCTCTAGAGTCCGGGTACTTGATGATCCCAGCGAAGGGACCTCAACTCGGAGCTTATGAAGCGAAGGAATGGACTACAAAGGTTGTAATCCCTAACTCTTAGATGTTAAGGTGTTAACATGTTTATTTGGTTTGATTCTCTAGTTAAAGATCTAGGGTTAGGGCTATCTAAAATGGCAAAAATTTTAACTTGGCAAGGATGATGCCTCTCGAAACCTTGTTGCCGTTGTAGGTATCCCAACAGTATACACATATGATGAGGATAGTATATGATACTCGGAGGAGAGTCGATATGATCGAGCATGATGCCGTGAGATTGGATATGTGACTTGGGTCGTATTATGAGATACGACATGATATTAGCGGATCGTTGAGCGATGTGTTTTCATACACACGCGATATATGTTGATGGTATCAGAATGTACTAGACTTTAGATCAGTACACCTAGTTCATGATATGATGATAATGATACCGGTTGAATAATGAGGTATATGTGATATTGACACGTACCCCGATTTTGGGATGCCGTACGATGGGTTTACCGTACGAGATATGATTATGATAATAGATCCGCACTCTTGACTCGAGAATGTCGTATTGTATGTTTTACTGTACGTGACGCTATTGAGGCGGGATCACCGACTACTAGATATATATATCGACTCGGACTTAGGTGGATTTCTTTACCCTTTTCGATTACTCACTTAGTTTAATCCTGTAGTTATCAGGTAGATGTTAGACTGGGCTCGAGTCATACTTATCTTCAAAACTAATAAATCATGGGTATTTAAAAGACAGGCCGAGGGATACTACGGATATTTCAAAGGACGTACCTTTTCTTAAAATCGTCATAGCCCTTATTTTTCTAAAAACCACGATTCGTGCTATTTCAAATACCAAAGCTGTATGACTCGTTTATATAAATGTATATTCTTATATGTTGCGGTTGTTGCATCTTTTTCCGTATATTCAGGTTGTCCTTATCGCATTGCATGCTTACACATGTAGTTTCTTTTGCTATTATGAACCTATGTTGTCAAGACACCAGCATTATTACTGATGATGCGTATGTCCATGAACACTTGCTTGCCGGCTCATACACATCATCATCGGTAATTGCCATGTCACTTACACTTTAGAGAATATTACTTTATTGATATCGCTTGTTAGCTGATAATTCCGATATATCATTACTGTGCTAGTTTAGATATTGCATTCTTTACATAGATACCCGTGTATGTATGTATATATATTCATTGTCATGCAATATTATGGGGATTTATGCCGGTAATTCACTGTTATTTACTCTCGAGATTTGGGATTTTCGGGTTTTTATGAGATTTCTGGATTTGGAGAAACCGTAAGAATTTTATAAACTCATTGTCATTTTTAAAGATAGAAATTTGCGGTTTTCTCGTGATATGATGTGAGATGTGTCCACCATGAGTTTTCTCGGCTCTTGAGCGATATCATACACCCGATTCGAGGAGGAGGAGGAACCATCTGCGGGTGCATGGTGGACCCGGTGCGGTACCCCGGGGCAAGATGGTCGCAAATGATGGCGTAGAGCCCGGCAGGGAAGCACTACCGACCGATTATTTTTGACGCGGCGGATATCCGAAGGATACCGACGTAGTCATGAGAGATTTAAGATTTGGGCCAGTCCGGATTGCCGAAGCCCGGGGCCAGTCCGAATTTCCGGAGCCCGAGATATTGAGACATTAAGATTTTATGATATGGGCCAGTCCGGATTGCCGGAGCCCGAGATATTGAGACATTGAGATTTTATGATATGGGCCATTATGGATAGCCGGAGCCCGAGATATTGAGATATTGGGATATATATTTTGTGTCGATGCTTGACACGGATTCCTTGTTGATTTCATTGATGATACTTTGATTTTTATGCAGAAATCTCACTGAGATAAGAAAACAGTTTTCTCATTTAGATGTATTCTGTTTTCATGCATTCATACATCATATATATGATACGTTGTTACCTGAGGCACTGACACGAGCACTTGGCATTACACTTATATATATATGTTTACCCTTGCCATTATTTAGATGCTTCAGGTTATATATTGTGGATATATTATTGTATAACCTAGGAGGGAGTCATACATGCGATTTCTTCTCGGTGATGTTTTCTGCTCACGAGTTGGCAACTCACCCCCGTTGTGCCACAGTTTCTTGCAGGTTTCGCCGTACAGGTTTCATTGCGGCTTGCTGGCACACTGCTTACTTCCGGGTGATTGCTTGGTAGGTGGGTTCACTTGCATCGTGACCACCATTGTACTTTATTTACATTCTGTTGTATCTAGTAAACTCTATCAACCAGACTTGTATATTTGATAGACTTAGAAGACCAGTGTATATTCTTTCGACCTTAGAGTCGCGCGCCTGTATTATTATGGTTTTTCTCTAGTTTTCTTGAGGATATTGCTTTTCTTGATGAGTTTTGATCCCCGCCCTTCAGCGTTGTATATTTTATTGCATTGCTTGGTTGTGTCCGCCGATTGGCGAAGAGCTAGCTCCCGCTTGGGGATGCCTTTATATTATGCATGTTTGTACCTGTTTGGGGCCAGTATTTACAAAGGAGACTCTGCTGAAATTTTCAGGAAAATATGATGTTGCTTTTAAAAGTTTAATGCCACTTATTTTATTAAAACCACTTGCTTTAAAACAAGTTTTCCTTCACTTATTCTTTAAAATGGTTTAGATTTCTAGGCTTTTTGGATTACTTGAATTAGGTAGGGTCTTATAAACTTCACATGATTCAAGTGCCAGTCGCGTGCTATTTCGGGTCGTGACAATATCACAGCAGCACATAACATCACATGTCAACAACGTAAGTAAATATGCGTATCCTAATTGTCGTTGATGTATAGCAATGAAACCGGCGATACACCACATATTACAATTACGGTCGCAGAAAAGAAAATAAAAACTACAACAGTTGGAATCCGCAACCACCTTAGACATCATAAACCTGTAATATCTCATATTCCGGATTTCATGCCTAACAATATGAATTCCTTAGACATCGCATGCCTAACAATTATAAACCCTGCATTTTAGTCTCGATATTGAAAACACTTTCCAATAATAAGTCGGGTAATTCAACAAGATTCCCAAAATCCTGATCGAATGCTCATCGGAAACTTTAGTAGACGGCCGTACCCCCGATACCGTCGATGAAGTGCACTTAGGCGGAACACCGCGGCCGCAAGCACCCAGACGGACGCTTTTGGCAACTGAGTTCTTCTACAGTCACTTGGTCGGGGCTATGGGGCCTGTCTATCTAGTAAAGTTACCCGGCGAGTATCCGCGTACGCTACGTGATTGCGACGGACTTTTGATCCATATCAAAATTCCGTGGCAACCGGTCACTAAATTGCTAGATTTATAAAATTCAAATCTTGTGGATTTCAAGTATTGTATCCCATCACAAATATCCGGACGAAGTTAAACTTTTTGATCGATTAATAAAAGTCCCACAATTCCCCGAGAGCTCAACACTTGAGCACAGTTCAAAAATACCCAGAATATGCCACAGCACCTATGGACCAACCATAGAAGGGCAAACCCAAGCCTCATTAATGGCACCGTAGAACTGTCGCAAATCCTAAGGTTCAAAAGCGGTTTCATGGTCATTATGTCGAGTTAGGGTTTCATTCTTCTAGAGGGTCCACAGAATTACTTGCATAATTTTCCGAATACCTTAAACTTGGAAAAATGGGTTTTTGACATTCGTTCGAACTTTTTAACTTCGCCTAGATAACATGTGAAAATATGAAACCATGTTAAACTATGAATACGAAACACTCCGAATTGCCTTTGCAGAAAGTTAACATCACATGCAAATTTAGCAAAAACAAGCAACACCTGAAACACCAAAACCCAGAAACTGGAACACAAAAAAAAATTGAGCCCTGAATTCCCTTAATGAACCGAGCAGGTCGGTTTTTCTTGCTCTGTGGCCGGCCAAAATTTGAGGAAATGGGCTAAATTTTCTATGGTGTTCATCTTACATCATATGTAATACTCTACAGTTGTTTAAAAAATTTTTAGAGTTCATTTAAAAAATGACAGAAACTAGGTTTCGATGTTTCAAGTTTCGGAGTAGTTTCGGTTTCGTAATCTAACAAATATCGTCTAATACTCTAGCCTGGCTCTGATACCACTACTGGGGTTCCTCAGCACCCTACTGGGTTTTCACAGCATCTACCATGCCAATTTCAAAAATTTCAAGAGTGCTAAAGAACCCTTAACTAGGATCTAACTAGAGTAATTAGACAAAACTAACATGTAATCAAACATTACAACAAGTGAACAAGAAATACAACCTTTGTAGACCAGTCCTTCACTTCTAAAGCTCCGTGCAGTAGTCCCTTCGCTGCGAGTAGTGATCTCCCGAACTCTAGTATGGGTTCCCTTGGAGAAATGTGTTGGGATTCCTCAGCACCTAGCCTAGGGTTTGCAAGTAACACACATGCCACAACAAAAACTAAACGGGGTGCTAAGCAATCAAACTAAAGATCATACTAGAAAACTAGGGTAACAAAACTTGTAAACCAACATTACAAAGAGAAGTGAATCAAAATACAACCTTTGTAGATCCGGTCCTTCACTTATAAAACTCCGTGTTGACGTCCCTTCGCTGCGATCATTGTATTCCCAAACTCTAGAATGGATTTCTCCAGAGAAATGATCAAGCTAACTCGTTGACTTCGAGGCCGAAGATGATCTACGTCGAGGTGACTCAAACTCAAGCTCCCTCTTCACTAGGTCAAGAACTTTGTGATGAGAACATCCTAAACTAAATGGCAAGTAGTAGAGGATGATGAAATAGGAAATGGGTTCACTTTAGATTTTGATTTCTCACTTTATTTCTTCACTTAAAAAAAATCTAGCAACCTTTTTCTTTTGGATGAAGAAGAAGAACAACAACAAATGAAGTGAAGTTAAATCTCATAATGCATCCATGGGTGAGTTAGTTTTTATCCACTAACCATTGTAAGGACATAACCATGGCTAATTATAATGGTTTGGTTAAGAAATATCTTAATTAAGACAAAATGAGTGGACTTTGTCAAAGATGCTTTAAGCTTCATGAAGCTTTGAGCCATCAAAAAAGAAGCCACCATTTTGAATAATTAAGATAAATAAAAACCTAAATTATAATTAGCATGGTGTATGTCACACACACACCCATGTTTGCATGTATCATCAATCATGATACAAACATGTACACAATTATATATCTTATATATATTATGTGTACATCAAGTGAGAAAAGCAATCTTAAGTGAACCAATACTAGTTAATGTAAAGTAATATATCAAATATATAATTATACATTACATCATTAAATCAACACTTGATTTAATGATCCGGTCATATCGCATATAACCGACTAATATCCAGTGTATCAATATACGAATCAACACTTGATTCGATAACCCGGCTATATTGCATATAACCGACCGATGATACAAGCCGCGAGAATAGAATACGGTATCACATACTCGTATTATTCTCGGTCCCGCACATATCTCATATGTGCTCCTATTTCGTTTCGCCTGAGCCAGGAAACCTTTGTGTAGAACTCTAAAGACTCGTCAATACGCCTGCAGTAAGTGATAATCATATCAGTCACCCACAAGCCACAAGCGGTCTGCTAAACGTAACGGCCACCCAGGTATTGAGCGATCAGAAGATCAACGAGCAAGCCTGCCCACACTCCTGCGAATCCAATCAGTAACACTTACCGCACAGTCTGGTCTGTTCGTCTAATATGTCGCATATCTTGTTTAGGGGTGGTAAACGTCAGACCCCAGTAGCTTGATAAGTCATGCCGATGTAAGGTCCATAATGGTCGTGAAACTACTGATAACACTTACCAGTAAATCACAGCAACCCTGGCCATGGATTTCCAGTTATGGCCAATCGAGCATAGCGCAACATCAACCCCGAATACCGGGAGAGACGAATCCCCTCCTATCGCTCATTGCCTCCATGTGACTCGGGACTGTACACAAAAACTACCTGTTTGCACGACTCAGTAGAGCCATGGTAGGGTGGAAATCAAAGCATAATGGGAGACACACAAGACTCTATGACGATCTCGGGTTGACAGACTAAGCTGTACCAGTGTCACCAGAGAACTGCCATCTGACGTGAGGTATAATACCATCTGAGAGTTCTTGGTGAGTCCGTTCAGTGTACCCAGTCTCCACTGAGCACCCGTATACCATCTCTGATGTCAAACACCAATGGATATGGGATCATCTATCGCCCATCACATGGTCGAGAAGAATACGCTAGTCTACTCTGGAATATCGATGCCCCGTCTCGATATTCCCACGACTAGGAACATTGAAGGATGTACTCATGGACTACCCAGGCCCCACTAGTATGATCTGCATCATAATCCTGGAAGTCGAGTACACATACTAAGGGCTTTATCAACATGTAACAGAGAGACAATAAGTGTACATGTTAAGATAAAGAGCAACCAGATAGTGTACTATCATGTAGAGCAAGAAAGTCATCCCTATATATGTCCCAGCATCCACTATAATATACACCTCATGTACAATAATGGCCTCTAGGGCATACATACAACTAACAAAATGAACAAGCTTGCTCGAAGTCTTCGAGGCCGAAGATGATCTACGTCGAGGAGACTCAAGCTCATGCTACCTCTTCACTAAGTGGTGAACTTTGAGAAGAAACAACCCAAACTAAACGGCTAATCTAGTACTAGTTGATGAAGTAGGAAATGGGCTCACTTTAGATTTAATTTTCTCACTCATTTTCATCATCTCACTTGAAGATAGAAAGCTTGAGGAAGGAGATGAAGAAAACTCTCATGGATAAAAATCAAGTCTAGAATTGCAACCATGGGTGAGTTAGTATCATATACCTTTGTTTATATATTATAATTAACACCATACCTTTGTAAGACTTAACCATGGCTAATTATAATGGTTGGGTTAATAAATATCTTAAGTAAAACAAAACAAGTGGACTTGGTCAAAGATACTTCAAGCTTCTCCAAGTTTCCAAGCATGACAAATTTCCACCAATTTTGAATTACTAAGATAAATGAAAACCTACATTATATATATAGTATGGTGTAAGTCACACACACACCCATAAAGCATGTATCATCTAGCATGACACAAAACATGTACAAAAATATATATCACATATATACTTAATGCACAATTAAGTAAGAAAAGAAATCTTAAGTAAGCTAATACTAGTTAATGTAAATTAATATATAAAATATATAATTATACATTAGATTATTAAATCAACACTTGATTTAATAAATTGGCTATATCTCATATAACCGATTAAAATCATGTGTATCAATTTATCGAATCAACACTTGATTCGATAACCCGGCTATATCGCATATAACCGACCGATGACACAAATCGCGAGAATCGAATACGGTATCTCATACGCGTATTAATCTCATTCCCGCACATATCACATATGTGCTCCTACTTTGTTTCGCATGAACCAGGAAACCTCTGTGTAGGACTCTAAAGACTCGTCAATACGCCGGCAGTGGGTGATGATCATATCAAACACCCACAAGCCGCAAGCGGTCAGCTAAACATAACGGCCACCCGGGTATTGAGCGATCAGAAGATCAACGAGAAAGCCTGCTCATACTCCTGTGAATCTAATCAGTAACACTACCGTACAGTCCGGTCTTTTCGTCTGATATGTCGCATATCTCGCCTAGGGGTGGTAAACGTCAGACCCCAATAGTTTGATAAGTCATGCCGATGCAAGGTCCATAACGGGTCGAGAAACTACTGATAACACTTACCAGTAAATCTCATCTACCCTGGCTAGGGATTTCCAGTTATGGCCAATCGAGCATAGCGCAACATCAACCCCCAATACCGGGAGAGACGAAATCCCCTCCTATCGCTCATTGCCTCCATGTGACTCGGGACTGTACCCAAAAACCACCTGTTTGCACGACTCAGTAGAGCCGTGGTAGGGTCGAAATCAAAGCACAGTGGGAGACACACAAGACTCTATGACGATCTCGGGTTGACAAACTAACATGTACCGGTGTCACCAGAGAACTGCTATCTGACGTGAGGTATAATACCATCTAGGAGTTCTCAGCGAGTCCGTTCAGTGTACCCAGTCTCCATTGAGCACCCGTATACGATCTCTGATGTCAAACACCAATGGATATGGGATTATCCATCGCCCATCATATGGGTCGAGAAGCGTATACGCTAGTCTACTCTGGAATATCGATGCCCTGTCCCGATATTCCCTCGACTAGGAACAATTGAAGGATGAACTCATAGACTGCCCAGGCCCCACTAGTATGATCTACATCATAATTCTGGAAGTCGAGTACACATCCTAAAGGCTTTATCAACATGTAACAGAGAGACAATAAATGTACATGTTAAGATAAAGAGCAACCAGATAGCGTACTATCATGTCGAGCAAGAAAGTCCTCCCTATATATATCCCAACATCCACTATAATATACATCTCATGTACAATAGTGGCCTCTAGGGCATACATACAACTAACAATTATCTCATGGAGCAACTAATGAAAAACCCTAAATGATCCCAAATGCTCAAAGTCCAATCTTGATTCCACCAAGGGGTTTGTAGTGAGGTTTAGAGTGATTTTTGTGAAGGGAGCATGGGGTTTTTGTATGGATTTGGAGATAATTTGGGGTGGTAGAGAAGGTGGAGGGAGAGGAGATGAAGATGGAGGTAAGGAAATGGTGAGATGAAGAAAGCTTGAGGGTTCAATAGAAACTTCTCACTCTCTCTCTCTTTCACCTATGCATGACACAAGTCACATCACTCATCATATTTATTCTTTTCTTATATTTTCCTTTTTCTTTTCTTCTTATCTTAAAACAAAACCATATATATGCAAATGAGGAATTAAAGCCATGGTTCATAAAAATGTAACAAGTATATGCAACATATTTTGTTGCATTCCATGCACATAAGCATGATTAATGCATAATTAGTAAATATTAATTATGTTTAGTAAATAACCCATTTATAAATAATTGTATAATAATTCATAAAATGCTCAACTCACATAAATTCTTTGAAAATCAATAATTACCTTAATTCCCCAATTATTTTCCGAAACATACACATATAATTACACTACCTCATTAAAACCAATTCTCACATTTTTAATAATATTCATGAAATTTATTATTTTAATTATTTAAATTCTCAAAATTAATATTTTATTTTCCGAAATATTACAGAAAACTGTATTATGGTTAAAAAGAATTACACTGCCGTTTAATGCTCCTTACCTAACCATCAACTGCTATTGGTAAATGCCATAAACATAATTTCAAAAAGTTATATCACACTTTATAAAATAAACGTACAGATATATCATTTTGATATTGGTGCATATCGACGGATATTCAAAACCAAATATTTTCCGTTAGGCAAAACCCAGACGATTTCCTCAAATATCACTAATTACAAAGAATTCCGATATGTTGAGAATATAATCACTTAATTCCCAATATTTTACTCCCACTCAACATCTGTAACGCCATACAGATGTGAGAATCATATCTGGTAAATACATACCCTGCAATCAGAATCTAATTGGGAAACAGTTTTCAATTAACATTGCACAGTTAAACTGAAACTTAAAAATGTTTCGAAGGGGTAGCCGGGTATTCCTAGTAATGCCTCTTCCACTATCCAGTTTCATAACAGTAACCATATATTTCCTTGCCAACACTCCAATCCCTTTATATGTCTTTATTTATTATCTTCTGTACACCACACCTAGGCTAATTGGTTTTCTTCTTTCCCTACCCTTTGGGAGCGACCTAACATTTGGAAGAAGACTATCTAATAAGCTTAATAGGTATACTCTCCTAATACCAGGAGCCCTCGCAACCTAAGAGAAAGTAAAGAGAAAAGACAATAGAATAATCCTTATTCTATTCCTCCAGAACTAGAATCGATCCTCGAACTGGTGTATGTGGAAAGGTTGAGACTTTCAAAGCTAGACTTGTTAAAGGTTTTCGTCATCAACCAAGCGTGGATAATGATGAAACTTTTTTCAAGCAACTATGCTTAAGTCCATCCAGATCCTACTTGCCACGGCTACATACCATGACTGCGATATCTGGTGGTTGGGTGTCTTGACTGCTTTTCTAAATGATGATTTAGAAGAGAGCGTCTATAAGTACACAGCCAGAGGGCTTCGTAGACAGTGGGAGCAGCGGAAACGTGTGCAAGATGCTTTATAGGATAAAGCAGGCATCGCGGAGTTGGAACATCTATTTTGATGAAGCGGTCAAAGAGTTTGACATCATCAAAATGGTAGATGAACCTTGTATATACAAAAAGGTAGTAGGGAGTATGGTGACGATCCTCGTAGAGTACGTGGATGACATACTCTTGATAAGAAAGGAGTTTCTTATGCTACGCTCGATCAATCTCCGCTTATCACAAAGATTCTCCATATAGGATTAAAATGATACCTCCTAAATCCTGAGTTTTAGATCTATGAGATAGATTTAATTGAATGTTAGGATACTCACTAGCTGTAGTGAGATGGTATTAATCGATCCTGGGGAGAATCACTGGAATGGTTCCAGGGTGATAAAGACGACTGAATGTCAGTCGCAGGCATTGTCTTTACCCTCAGTAAAGGGACGGTATGTTGAAAGAGTTCCAAGCTAGATACCGTGACATACTAGACGATAAAGGCAGGACACATCGCTACTTAAGATGCTACCAAAGAGGCTGTTTGGGTGTATATTGGTTCATAAGATGAACTATGTTCCTCCCATTGTGTGACAATGGAGTTGTGGCTTATGCCAAGGAACGCAGGTCCCATCAGTGATCCATACATATTCTAAGGCAGTATCACCTGATCATGGAGATAGATGATCTTCAGGGAGATCGAGGTTAGGAGAGTAGACTCAGAGGACAACACAGCGGATCCACTCACGAAGGCCTATTACCAGAGAGAGACTTTTATGGGATGGTTGAGTATGAGATACTACAACCACTGCTACAGATGGCCCTAGTGCAAGTGGGAGATTGTTAGTTATATGTATACCCTAGAGGCCATTACTGTACATTGGATGTATATTGTAGTGGATACTGGGACATATATAGGGAGGACTTTCTTGCTCGACATGATAGTATGCTATCTGGTTGATCTTTACCTTAACGTGTACACTGATTGTCTCCCTGTTACATGTTGGTAAAGCCCTTAGGATCTGTACTTTACTACCTGGACTATGATGCGGATCATACTAGTGAGGACATGGTAGTCCATAAGTAAATCCTTCAAAGTCCCTAGTCGTAGGTGTATCGAGACGGGGCATCGATATACCAGTGTAGACTAGCGTATACCTTCTCGACCCATACAGATGGGCGATGGATGATCCCGTATCCATCGGTGTTTGACATCAGAGATGATAGACGGGTGCTCAGTAGAGACTGGGTACACTGGACGGACTCGCCGAGAACTCCCAGATGGTATTATACCTCACGTCTGATGGCAGTTCTCTGGTGACACTGGTACAGAGTAGTCTGTTGACCCGAGATCGTCATAGAGTCTTGTGTGGTTCCCACTGTTCTTTGATTTCCATCTTACCACGTCCAAGAGGGCGTGCAAAATGGTGGTTTTTGGGTATAGTCCCGAATCACATGGAGGCAATGAGCGATAGGAGGGGATTCGTCTCTCCCGGTATAGGGAGTTGATGTTGCGCTGTGTTCGATTGGCTATAACAGGAAATCCCTGGCCAGGGTTGCTGAAATTTACTGGTAAGTGTTACCAGTAGTTTCTCGAACAGTTATAGACCTCATATCGACACGACTTATCGAGCTATTGGGGTCTGACGTTTACCACCCCTACGCGAGATATGCGACATATCAGACGATCAGACCGGACTGTACGGTAGTGTTACTGGTTGGATTCACTGGAGTGTGAGCGGGCTTGCTCGTCGATCTTCAGATCGCTTAATACCCGGGTGGCCGTTACGTTTAGCAGACCGCTTGCGGCTTGTGGGTGCTTGATATGATCATCACTTGCTGCCGGCGTATTGACGAGTCTTTAGAGTCCTACACAGAGGTTTCCTGGCTCAAGCGAAACGAAATAGGAGCGTATATGAGATATGTGCGGGACCGAGAATAATGTGTGTATGTGATACCGTATTCTATTCTCGCGATGAATGTGTCGAATGGTTGTATGCGATATAACCTAGTTATCGAATCAAGGATTGATTCGATAAGCCGATACATTGTATACTAGTCGGTTGTGTGCGTCATGACCGGATCATTGAATCAAGTGTTGATTTAATGATTTAATGCATAATTATATATTTGATATATTACTTTGCACTAACTAGTATTGGTTCACTTTAAACGGATTTTCTCACTTGGTTTGTGCACATTGTATATGTGATATACTTTTGTACACTTGATTGTATCATGTTTGATGATACATGTTTACTTGTGTTTGTGTGAATATTGAACCATGGTTATATGAATGGCTAGGGTTATGATTATTTATTCATTCATTTATTTATATATATTCATTTTGGAAATTATTTAAGGATGGTGGCTTATTTTGTTTTATGTTGAAGTTTCTTGAAACTTTGATCAAGTCAACCATTCTTATCTCATCCTTAACCCTAACCATTCCCACTAACCTTGGTTTAATCTCTACACTTGACCATGGTTTGCTTATGATAAGAATTGATTTTCTTTTCTATTTTTTATTTATTCTTATCATAACAATTAGCTTCTTCTTCTTCATCTTCTTCAAAGAAGAAAAGCTTTCTTCATGAATGGTGGATTGATGAAACAAGTGAGAAATCCAATTCTAAAGTCTACCCACTTCCTATTTCTTCATCCTCTACCTCTTGCCAAGTAGTAGAGTGTGTTTTCTTCACAAGTTTCTTGACTTGATGAAGTCGGAGCTTGATTTAGCGATGCCTCGACGTAGATCATCTTCGGCATGGACATCGACGACCTAGCTCGCCTATTCTCCGATGAAGCCGACGCTAGAGCCCGGGACTTGTTATGGACAGCGAGGAGACTTCATTGCGGAGCTATGGAGGTGGAGAACCGGATCTACAAAGGTTGTATTTCCGTATCTCTTAGTTAAGTGTTAACTAGTTTGCTTTTCGCCTAGAAATCTAGCCAACGATTCGTAGTCGGGTCTCTCGGCACCTAGAATTTTTGAAATTGGCATGGTTGATGCCTTGTGAGACCTCTTGAGAGTGCCTAGGAACCCTACAAAGAGAGCAGCTGTGCTCAGTCAATTTAGTTTGAGGACTTACGGCTATGATTGGGCTATGTCCAGTTTCAACATTTTTTTGTCTTTGGCCTATGCTAGGGCTTTACCCCTTTTTAGCAATGCACTGCATTATTCTTGTTTTGGTTGGGCTCTGCCCTTTTATAAATGATGCAGAGCATCTATTTTTTTCGTTTGGGCTTTGCCCCCCCTTTTTTTTAAAATGCATAGCATTTTTTTTATTAGGCCTGTTAGGCCTTTTAATTGGGCTCTGTCCTTTTTCTTTAATAATGCAGAGCATTAAATACTCTGACAGTGCCTCACGTGGCTTGTCAGGCGCTTTGCGCCAAGTAATGAGCGCAAACTCATATGGTGGTGACACGTGTCACGCTCTGGTGAGCGCAAGCGCAACAGCGCAGCGCACTGTGTCAGTGCGCTGCGCTGCTGCGCTACTGACACGTGGCTCTTCCTGGTGGCTTGCGCCAACACTGGAGCGCAACAGCGCAGTTCTTGCAAGTGCAGAGCACTGTTTTATCTTTTGATCGATTTTAAATCTAAGAAAATAAGTTTTTCTTGTTTTGAAGGAACCAATGGTTCATAAGCAAGTGCAAAACACTATTATTAGTTAGTTTTCTTTCTTATTGAAGATCATTGATCTTGTTCTTAGATCAATGATATGTTTTTAAGAGAATTTTCTCTTTTTCTGAAGGTTTTTACTTTTTTTTGTTCTTGAGGAGTTCTTCAGAGTTCTCTCTTTTTTTCTCAGAAATGTTGATGCCTTTGAATTGAGGTCTAGGGGTCTTTTTATAGTGCCCATAAATTAGTTAAATTTGTTAGAGAGATTTTTCTCTGAGTGATTTGGGGAATTTCCCCCACCGTTGGATCTTTGATCCAAGGGCTTCTGTTTTACAGAAGAAAATCTTCTTGTTTTAACAAGAACAGAAAGATTTCTTTAGAATTTTAATTCTGTTTGGCGCAAATGTTCCAGAGCATGACACGTGTCATGCAGCGCACAGCACAGCGCAACTGCGCTGACACGCGTCGCGCAGCGCAACTGCGCTGACACGCGTCGCACAGCGCAGCGCAACTGCGCCAGCGCATCTGCGCTGACACGCGTCGCGCAGCGCAGTGCTTGCGCAACTGAAGCGTTGCTTCCTTTAACCTTACTAAAAATAGAGCTTTGCTCTGATTGGGTGCGCTGCCTTGGGCGCTGCGCTGATGCATCTGCGCCTGACACGTGGCGTGTTGCGCGCAGCGCAGAGGATCTGAAGCGTTGCTTCATTTATTAGCATTTAGATTTTCAAAGTAGAGCTTTGCTCTGATTGGGGGAAGATGATGCGTTGATTCATCTCCCGCCTGGGAATTTGAACAGAGCTTTGCTCTGATTGGGGTAAACAAATGCCCCCCCCACCGTTGCGCTTACGTGGCCTCCAAACGCATGCGCAACGGTGGCAGAATCCCAACCGTCGCGGCAGCTTTTGGAAGTTGAAAGGGCATTTGATGCCTATAAATAGGACCTTTGGTCCTCAACAGATGATTAGCATCTTTTAAGAATTTTACTTTCAGAATCCAGAGCTCTGTTCTTGCCTTTAGGAACTCTCAGAGTTAAATTTTCCTCAAAGGAAAGTTTTCAGGTAAAATTAACCTTGAATTAAATTAATTTTAATTAATAGAGCTTAGCTCTCATAGATCTTCGATCTAAAGAAAACCCTTTTGGGGTTTCACCAAATAGAGCCTTGCTCTCAGGAATCTGTTTAAGGGTTTCTCAACCCATGAATAGAACCTTGCATCTTTGGCAAAACATAGATCCCTCGATCTAAAAAAAGATGAACTCTTAAGAGTTTGAGTATGGATAATGAAAATTAAAAAAAATAATGATCTCAGAATCTTGGGACTTCTTTAAATTTCCCCTATTAGGATTTTGATAGTTACTCCTGTTCGTAGAGCATTGCTCTCGAGGAGTTTAACTCTTCGTGCTCGTTTTTTTAACAAGGATTCGCTTAATCAGTCGGTTTGCTAATTTTGCTGATCTTCTTTCACAGGAACAATGGACGCCCATATGTATGCTCTTAACGAGATCATCTCTTACGGGGACATCCGCCGACTTGGCCGCTCTCAAAATCGAGAGTTCACAAACGCGGAGTGTGCTGAAATCATGAGCCGCTTTGACGCATACAACGGTCCCCTGCTTTCCCGGCGTTCCTCCCTTCTTAAGCTTATCGTGGGAGCCATCTGGGAAGCGCTTCCCCTGCTCTATTCCGGTGTGCCGCTTAGGGCGCTGGATGCTGCTGAGGATAAGGTGCACTCGGTGTACCTGTTGAACTTTATCTCAAAGAGACGGCGAGACAATCTTATCGATCTCTTGCACGAGGTCTTTCAACAGTCTTCCATACTCGCTGCTTATCAGAGGGTGGAAGACATCAGGGGGGACCCTGACGCTTGTGCTCGCGAAAGAAAGCACACTAGGATGGTCCGCGAGGCTTGGAAAGTCATAGATAGGGTCGCTTTCGAGTTCCTCAAACCATGTCCTGGGTTCGAGGTTATTCCCTTATAATAATGTTTTTCGTTTATTGCTTTTATGATTGTAAGAACTTCTGGCAATATTAATGGAAATTTTTGTTTTTCCTAGCCTGTCTTATCTTTTGTTCTGAGTCTTATGCATGACTGAATGTGTCTCGAACGCTTGATCGAATGTAAATCGGATACTCTTTCTGTTGCTTTCTTCTCTCCCTTATTATCAGCATGCTGTCTTGATAAACATAATTGGACGACAACTCAGTTTTTTCCAAAGGATAGTGATGGCTTGGGCCGCAGGTTCGGGTCTGCCGCCTAAGACTTTTCAACTCTATGAGCCGTGAGGGTCTCATAGAGACTTTTCTCCCTACGGATCGAGAGGATCTCGCAGGTGGGTTTTTCACCTTAGGAATCGTGAGGATTCCTAAGTGTGTTTCCTCTTATAGGTCGTAAGGATTCTGTAAGAGAATTTTTCCCTCTTACGAGTCGAGAGGACTCGTAAGAGGTTGTTTCCCTCCTTGTCGAAACTCGACTTTGGAGAGTGAGACCCGTGAATAGTATGCAAGAGACCGTTTTAGATCGACTTGCAGGGTCCCATTGTTCAGGAAGCAAGTTTTTTAGTCCCTGCTGCCTGAGGCTTCATCTTGCAAGTTGAGACGAATCGGGAATTTTCCCGCGAAAACACTGGTTTCTCTGCGAGCCGACGCGAATCAGGAGGCTCTCGTCAAGGAGTGTTGTATCCGTGAGTCGAGGAATTTGCTAGGGATTATTTGTTTCCCTAGCGCCAAGGATTATTTGTTTCCTTGGGTTTGAAACGAGTCGAGAATTTCCCACGGAGGCACTGGTTGCTCTGCGAGTCGACGCGGATCAGGAGGCTCTCGTCAAGGAGTTTTTGTATCCGTGAGTCGAGGAATTTGCTAGGGATTATTTATTTTCCTAGCGCCAAGGATTATTTGTTTCCTTGGGGTTGAAACGAGTCGAGAATTTCCCACGGAGGCACTGGTTGCTCTGCGAGTCGACGCGGATCAGGAGGCTCTCGTCAAGGAGTGTTTGTATCCGTGAGTCGAGGAATTTGCTAGGGATTATTTGTTTCCCTAGCGCCAAGGATTATTTATTTCCTTGGGGTTGAAACGAGTCGAGAATTTCCCACGGAGGCACTGGTTGCTCTACGAGTCGACACGGATCAGGAGGCTCTCGTCAAGGAGTGTTTGTATCCGTGAGTCGAGGAATTTGCTAGGGATTATTTGTTTCCCCAGCGCCAAGGATTATTTGTTTCCTTGGGGTTTAAACGAGTCGAGAATTTCCCACGGAGGCACTGGTTGCTCTGCGAGTCGACGCGAATCAGGAGGCTCTCGTCAAGGAGTGTTTGTATCCGTGAGTTGAGGTGTTTGCTAGGGATTATTTGTTTCCCTAGCGCCAAGGATTATTTGTTTCCTTGGGGTTAAAACGAGTCGAGAATTTCCCACGGAGGCACTGGTTGCTCTGCGAGTCGACGCGGATCAGGAGGCTCTCGTCAAGGAGTGTTTGTATCCGTGAGTCGAGAAATTTGCTAGGGATTATTTGTTTCCCTAGCGCCAAGGATTATTTGTTTCCTTGGGGTTGAAACGAGTCGAGAATTTCCCACGGAGGCACTGGTTGCTCTGCGAGTCGACGCAGATCAGGAAGCTCTCATCAAGGAGTGTTTGTATCCGTGAGTTGAGATGTTTGCTAGGGATTATTTGTTTCCCTAGCGCCAAGGATTATTTGTTTCCTTGGGGTTGAAACGAGTCGAGAATTTCCCACGGAGGCACTGGTTGCTCTGTGAGTCGACGCGGATCAGGAGGCTCTCGTCAAGGAGTGTTTGTATCCGTGAGTCGAGGAATTTGCTAGGGATTATTTTTTTCCCTAGCGCCAAGGATTATTTGTTTCCTTGGGGTTGAAACGAGTCGAGAATTTCCCACGGAGGCACTGGTTGCTCTGCGAGTCGACGCCGATCAGGAGGCTCTCGTCAAGTAGTGTTTGTATCCATGAGTCGAGGAATTTGCTAGGGATTATTTGTTTCCCTAGCGTTGGGATGAACCGTTGGAATTTGGCTTCGTTTTCTGGCGGATCCTGTTGGGAAAATATGGTTCCCTCTTTGTTTACGCCCTTGGATTGTATACAGGGATCGATGTGATCTTAACTGTAGGGCCAAAGTTTTATCATTTCTTTTTTTTTTTATTTCCGCGATGCTCTATCATTTCAGCTTTTATATCACGAAGGTCGCGATTGCCCAACCATTTCGGCTATTTTTCACTGTGCCTAATCATTTCGGCTATTTATTTTATTTTTACTCGCTGCTTTTTATTGCGAGTTGCCCAATCATTTCGGATTTTTATTTTATTCTTACTCGCTGCTTTTTATTGCGAGTTGCCCAATCATTTCGGCTATTTTGTATGCATACGTTTTTACTTGCTGCTTTTTATTGCAAGTTGCCCTATCATTTCGTATGCATGTGCGGTCTACTGGCTTTCCGCCGTACACCTGGAATTAGACACTGATTTCGGCATTAGCACCGCTACAACTGGGATATTACCAGGAGCGAATCATCATCTGCCTCTGTCGATGTCAAACAAAGGTGGCTTAGCGATCAGGGTTAAGGTCCTGTCGACTAAGGCTTTCGACTTCGTGAGCCGTAAGGGTTTCACAACGGTATTTCTCCCTACAAGTCGTGAGGATCGTGTAGGTGTATTTTCTCCTTAGGAATCATGAGGATTCCTAAGTGTTTGTTTCTCTGTAAGTCGTAAGGATCCTATTGGAGGGTTTTCTTCTTGTAAATCGAGAGGACTTACAAGGGTCATGCGAACATATCCCCAGTCGCGGACGGGACTTGGTTAGGGAAGTGTTTATTCGCGCCCGTGGATTGTATACAAGGGTCAGTATTGAAACACTTGTAGGGCAATATTGGAAGCTTGTGGGGGTTTGCTTAAGCACAGGTTTAGGTCTCTGTAACTTAAGACTTTCAAATCTTATGAGCCGTGAGAGTCCCATAAGAGAGTTCTCCTCACGAGTCGTGAGGATCTCGCGAGTGTATTTTCTCCCTAGGAATCGTGAGGATCCCTAAGTGTGTTGCTCCCTTGTGAGTCGTAAGGATCTCACGCAGGTAGTTTCTTCTTACAAGGTCGAGAGGATCTTGTAAGTGTTCTTTTAACGAGGTTGCGCCCTTTCGGGTTTTCACAAACACTCGCCGGTAGTCCTGCTGTTTTTACTCACGGAGCCCTTTCAGGTTTTCATCCATGCCCATTTTGCTTGTGGACATACCGTTTTTTTATTCTTTTTATTTTTATATACATTTTTCCACGAGGTCGCGCCCTTTCGGGTTTTCACGAACACCCGCCGGTAGTCCTGCTGTTTTTACTCACGGAGCCCTCTCGGGTTTTCATCCGTGCCCTTTTTTCTTATGGACATACCGTTTTTATTTATTTATATATTTTTAAATATTTTTTTTGTTAGCCTACGGATGCTGCGGTATTAGTTTTAAGGACGTTTCGGTCCGTTATTAGTTTAAGGACGTTTCGGTCCGTCATGAAGAAGGCCGGCTATTGCTTATAAAGCTTGAGCTTAGGAAGATAGCGAGCGAACATAGTCATCGTTATCTACCACTGACCTAGGCTGTGGCTCATTAAGCGTAGTATCTCTTTAGGAAGCGACCATTTATTGGCCTGAAAGGCCTTTCACCGTGCATGTCCATGAGTAGATAGGCCCCACCCTGGTAGACCTTATCTATGATGTACGGGCCTTCATAGTTTGGCTCAAACTTTCCCCGCTTGGCGTGATTGGGGATCATAGGCCTTTTGACTACTAACACGAGTTCGCCTTGGCGGAATGTCCTCGGTCGGGTCAATCTTTCATATGAGCGCGTCATCTTTGCTTTATAAGCTTCCAGATTTTGTTGCGCTATGAGCCGGGATTCATTAAGGGCATCGAGCTCCTCAAGCCGAAGGTGAGCATTTTCTTCGTCCGTCAGCTCGTAGTGGACTGCCACTCGTAGATGAGGGATAGATCAATAACGCTCGACTCCCTTTTGCGTGGCTTTCTAGCCCTGCTTTGTTGTTGTTGAGCGCCTTTTTGGCTTTTCGACTTATTTCTGCTTTGGCGCCGAGCCTTCTTTATAACAGGTTGACAAGGAGCGGCATTTTCATCTTTCACGGCCAGTTGGAGGAGGCGTTGCATTTTGGCTTTTTCGTAGATGGCCATTTCGCGGTTATGGTCGTCTCGGACTTTTTGACCAGCTTCCTTTATAAATTTGTCCATTTGTTCTTCGAATGACGGACTGGGCACTTTTGCATCTGGAGCTTTCACTGGTTCAGGATTGGTGTCCTCCCATTGAGCACCCGCTTCTTCATTGAAGTTGTGCACGACGTAACAGTCGAGGAGAAGCTCTCGTTTCTTGGAGCGAACGTATCCGAGCCCGATTGTCTCCATTCTTCCATTAGGCAGCTTGTGCTGAGTTCCAGGGACGTTCCAGACCCTGTCGTAGAATTTGGCCTTTCTAACGGTCTGTTTGAAGGGTATCCCTTGGCGCTTTAACAGCCTCTTCAAGCCTTCTGTATAATATCTGGGTAGACGGATGGGTTGAAGCCTGTCCAACGTGGGATCCGCCCCGTGCCAGATTTCTTTCTCCACTTTGTTTTCTTCAGAGCGGAAGAATAGAATTGCTTTTTTGCCTTCTTGTCCGGGAGGGATATAGAATGTCCGCAGCTCTTCTACACTGTAGATATTAAGTGCATCCAGTTCTTTATGATGTTTAGGCGGCACCATGGCGACTTGTAGACTTTGCTCTTCGTCAGCGGACGTTTGTATTGAAGGTCGACAGAGAATACGACATGGACCTCATCCTCCGAATCACTACCAAAGACCAACGTAGGAGTGGACGGTCCTGGCTTGTTGTGTTGGGGCGGACCGGAATACACTATCTCCTCTTCTTCCTCGGTATCACTGCCGAAGACAGGGATGGTGGCGTTAGCTTTGTTCTCCGGCTTATGACACTTCTCTGTGTCTTCAAAATCTGCTAAGAAGTATTTGGCGTCTTCATATTTGCGGACCTCATTCATAGAGAACTGGTTCAGTTCTCCCGTCACGGTATACTCGAAACCATCCTTAAAATATTTCATACACTGATGTTGTGTAGAAGGGATGATGTTGTACTCGTGTAACCATGGTCGGCCGAGCAAAGCGTTGTAGCATGTCTTGGCGTCTATGATGTGGAACTTAATGTCCGTGACGAGTAGCCCGAAGCGTAGCATCAGTATCACAGATCCAAGAGTCTTTGATGATTGGGAGTCAAACCCGGAGATGGTGATCTTGTCCCGAGCAAGGTGCTGGACGCTCATGCAGATTTCTTTTAACACCCGCACGTTGAGGAGATTAACGGAGGATCCATTGTCGATCAGGATTTTGCCTATCTTAATATCATGGCAGTATCCCGAGACGTATAGAGGGCGATTGTGTTCGCACGTCCCAAGTAGAAGGTCTTCATCGCCAAAAGTGACATCTGCCGTATGCACGTCCTCCACTTCATCCTTCATTTTTTCTTCGGCCAGGAAAGCTTGGAACTGCTCCGGATCCTGTAGTGCCTTAATTAACGAATCTCTCGCCTCCTTTGATAGTAAAAGGGCGTCAAGAATGCTGAGCTGCGATGGTAGTTTCCTCAGATGCGCTAAGACGTTGTAATCCACCTTATTTTTCTTCGGCGGGTCTTTGGCAGTTAGCTCCTTCATGACTTGGTCGTCTAGGGCGATATCCTCAGAGACCTTTTCTTTCCCTTTATCTTTTCTGTTTGAGGGTCCGAGATTCTTTTCAGGTAGCGTCCGTTTCCGCAGCCGAATATTTTCGCAAACCTTTGGCTCTTCTTCTTTTCCCGAAGTAGACTCTTTAAAGAGAGGGGCAAGTTCCAGGTCTTCATCAGAATCGCTCCCGAATGTAGGAACTTGTGACCCGCCGGTGTTAACCATGCAACAATCGCCAGTAGTTCTTTTAAGCCCTTCGGTCGTATTTCTTCGCTCCCGACGAGTTTTGCGCTTTTCCCGCTTGAAGCGTTGTCTATGAGCAACGTATCCTTTCCACCATTTATCGAAAGCTTTGCACTCTTGAGTGGGGTGCGAAACCTTCTGATGATATAAGCAATAGGAGGGGTGCATTTCTATTTCACCAGTAATTTTTCCTTCGGAGGATGGTAGCTTCATACCTATTGATATGGCCTTAGCAAACCTTTTCCTCATCTTGAATTGGCTTTTGTCGATGTTGGAGGAATTTTGCTCCAGCGGGATCGTCTCAGCTCTTTCATCAAGTCGCCGGCGTTTGGCCCTTTCAAATATGACCGCCTCGCGTTCCCGATCAGCTTTACTTTTTAAGAGAGCTTCATTGAGGTTAGCGTCAATTACTTCATCCGATGGCCCCAGAATTTTTGGTTCAGGATCTTCCCCCGGCGTTTCAGTACAAGGGGTCTCCTCATCGTCCATGAACGAGTGGGAAATCACATGACAACTCGCCACGCATTCTTCAGAATCATCAGATGAACTTTCTTCCTCATCTTCCTCTTGAAAGACGTGATTGAGAAACTCTTGAAATGTAATAGGAGTCCGTGCCTTCTGGTTGTATTCCTCCAGCGCGTCAATTTGTTTTTGCAAGTCCGAGCGCTTGTCGCCAGGCTTCACGGGCTTCTTTGATTTCTTTTTCTTCTTCTTCTTCGAAGATTTTGACGGCCGGTTGCGAGTGCTTGAGCCACCTCCATCGGTCTTTGGAGTTGGACGTGGCTTCAACATCCCTTCAATGACCTGTGGTTCTAACGGGTTCTTTGTCACGACCCGCAGGGTACGGAACGTGACTGGCACTTAAGTTCACGAAACGTCTAAAGGCGTCCGTAAAATAAGTAAGCCAAAGCCCAGAAAACAAAACCAATGAAGCAAAAGAGTGAAGAAAACCCAATCAATTGAAAGCGAGTTATCAAATAAGTCATGTAAAACACTTTTTAAAACAATACAAATTTTTCCGAAAATTTCGGCAGAGTCTCCTTTGTAAATACTGGCCCCCAAAAATGGGTACAACAAAATATATACATGAATCCACAAAATAGGGCATCCCCAAGCGGGAGCTAGCTCTTCGCCATACGGCGGTCACAAATCCCACGCAATGTAAATGACAACAAGCATAATAAAGCATAATGAAGCATAAGGAAGCATGAAAAAGTAGCATGTCGGCTCAAGTGAGCTCGACCCAAATACAGTATAAAGTCCACAAACCTCACAGTCTCATCTCTAGGTCAATATACAAATATCTGGTAGAACAGTAGATGGAGTACACTAGATACAAGAATATACAAGGTGGTACAAAAATAACATAACCCACCTATGAGCAAAACTCGAGCTCAGGCAAAAGAGGTAAAAGACAAGTGCGCCCGCCGCTACTGAACTGACGGAGCGGACCTGCAAAAGACTGTGGCACAACGGGGGTGAGTTGCCAACTCGTGAGTAATAAATAACATCTACAAAGGCTATCGTATGCATGCACACAAGCATCCTAGCATCTATAATACAGGTATGACTGGATGCACTAGCAGGTGTGTATATAACATCAGTGTACTAATATGCATGCAACATGAAAATCTGAGGTCTCAATAGGTATATATAAGAAATAATTTGCCTCTTTTTGTTTTTGAAACTCTTTTAGAATGCCAGCATAATGTCGATGAATCGACGAAAATCGGTGTCCAGCAACGACACCCAAAAGCTGTCTCAAATCTCATAAATGTATCTCTGGCCTCAGCCGTCCGGCTGACCCATCTCAAATATCAATATCTCATCATCTAGCGGCCACGGTCGGTATCCTCTGGATATCCGCCGTCCCAAACAGTCACCGGTAGGTAATCCGTCCCCTGCCAGGCTCAACGTCATCACCACATTCCTCTTGCCCCGGGGTACCTTACCGGGCCCACCATGTACCCGTGCCGGTTCCTCCACTCCTCGACACGGATTTCCAAATCCACAGAAAACTCATGGTGGACGACACTTACATCACTAGAAAACCGCAATTTACATGTTTTAAAAATATCATAAGTTTGGAAATTTTGCGGCTTTCCCCCGAAATCCAGCAATATCATAAAATCTCAAGAAATCCTCATAAATGCATATATCAATGCTAATGAATGCGTATGATATCAATAATCAAGTTGCGATGTGTGATTAATGTATTAAGCATGAACAATGAATATGATGAAGTACATGCACATGAATAGCAATCCTACGGTTTCATGTTAAGGAAATAGCACAATTTAAGTATCAATTAGTAAAAGGTTTAAATTAAAGGTTATCTAGTGTGGTGGCATGGCAATTACCAGGGTGTGTGTGTAAACATGAATAGTGCTCGTGCTGCATATAAAGACCTGGTAATGGTGCATGTGTCCTACAATTGAGTTTGCGTATATGGGTATAACATATTGATCTAATTGCAGCAATTATCATGCCAGTATTATTATTCTAATGTCACAAGTGATTATCCAATTTACTATTTTCCAGTTTACTAAATCTATCGGGCGACTTGCGCCATCCAAACGATCGTCCCCCGTAGATGTTAAATCTACTCACCGGGATTCCTGGCTAGCTGTGTCCGATCACCGCCTTTCCCTTTCGCGCCGCGTCTGACGTCTCCGCGACCGAACCTGGAATTTATATCAATACCAAATATAAGGTTACATATCACGAACGACGCAAAACCCCAACGAAACTACTAAAGTTCGCTAGCTAGGTACAACGTGCACAAAGTGCGCGGAACACACGCGAAAATCGCAAAAACTGCCAAAAACGCCGATTTGGGTCACCCGGCAAAACTAAAACCCGACTACCCAAAAACCTCACTCACGCATCCTAAAAGTCGTAGGACAAGCCAACACAATCATCGAGATGCCACAATTAATTCATCACTTAACTTTTATAAAAATCTAGTAAGCAGAAATTGCAATTTGATGCAAACATCGACAATTTAGCGACAAGTCAACACCACCCAACACCAACATCCAAACTAACCAAATAGCTAGCCAATACACAATTTCTAAACCATTAACTAAGCTTAAAAACCTAATTTACATAACAAAACCTTTTCTTGATTTTTGTACTTAGCAACCATAAATCAAACTATATATGAAAACCTTAATTTAACACTATATTTTAGCCTAATAAGCAAATTAACCACTTAGATTAAGGTTAGCAAAACACTAGATAGCAAATTAGGTTTAATCAACACAAATTAGGTTTAATCAACTCACTAATCATGTTTCAAATACCATTTCCATACAAAAACCTTTTCTTGAAAATCCTAAAAAGCAAATTTCACACTTCTAATTTAATCAAATTAGCATAATTGAAAACTATATCAACAAGGTAACCAAATAGATTAGTCATTAACAACTAGATTAACTATAAAATACTTAATTAACTATTATGGCTTCAAACCCTAGTCTCAATTTTCAAACAAAGTCTAAGAAATCTAGATTAACTACACTAAATTATCACTAAACCCTATAATATAAGCACTTAAACAAAGGATTTAACAAGATGGAATTTATACCTCTTGATCACTAGATCAAGCAAGAAAGTTTCCTCCAAAGATGCCTCCTTTCCACATGATTTCAACCATATTAGGCTTGAGAAGAGGTAGCATAAGGATTTTGTGTTGAAAAAGAGAAGGATTTATGGATATTTGTTGAATTTTCTTGCAATTTTTTGAAGAAAATTGAAGAAAAATGAAAAGGAAAAAGATGAAGAAGGGGAGGGTTCAGTTTCGGCCAGGTTGGAGGTAAGGTGGGGGGTGTGGGCAAGTGAGGAAAAGTCTTGGTCAAGTTTCTAAAGTCAAAAGTATCATATATTAACCATTTTATTTAAATAAATACCATAAACTATCAATTAACTTAAGAAACAACTCAAGAAAGAGAGAGGTCAGAATTTTCTGGTCTTGGCCAAGGATTGGGCTGTTCTTGGGCTGAGGAAAAAGATAGAGGGGTTTTACAAAAGAAATTTTATGCAAAAAGGCCCCCTACAACTCAAAAATTGCAAGTTTTAGCCCAAAAATCAATAATTTCGTTTCAATTTATAAAAATTGGTTAAAAATCAAAATAAATTACTAAAAATTCATGTTATCACTAGAATATAATTATCATAATTTTTGAGATTAAAATTAGCCCGGAAAAATTTGTATTTATCGCTTATTTAAAGTATTTTCTTACCGGCTTAAAATAATATTAAAAAATTGAAAAATAGGGAAAAATTTTTAAATGACCAAAATTTCATATTAAACTCATTAGCTACTAAAAACAAGTAATTACCTATCCACTTTAAGTATAATTAGCCCTAAACTGCAAAATATCGAGAAAGACGGTTTTCGGAAAAATACCGAATTTTCACCGAATTTCAGGAAAACACCAAAACGACTTTTCAAGACGCTACAATCTTCCCCCCTTAAAGAAATTCGGTCCCCGAATTTAAAAAATCTAGCTACGCGTACCTTCGAAGAGATGGGGATACTTCTTCCTCATCTCGCCCTCGGTCTCCCAGGTAACCTCCTCGCTGCTCGGGCTACGCCAAAGGACCTTGACGGTTGGTATAATCTTCGACCTCAACTTCTTCACCTGCCGATCCAAGATGGCCACCGGCTGCTCTGCAAAAGAAAGGTCGCGCTCTAGCTGGACTGTCGGGTGCTGAATCGCATGCGAAGGGTCGTGAAGGTACTTGCGGAGCATCGAAACATGGAAGACGGGGTGAACATCGGGAAAGCTGGGTGGAAGAGCCAAACGATATGCAACAGCGCCGACACGCTCGAGGATCTCGAAGGGACCTACGAATCTAGGGCTAAGCTTCCCCTTTCGCCCAAAACGCATCACGCCCTTCATCGGTGAGACCTTCAGAAAAACATGGTCGCCAACTGCGAACTCTAAACTGCGACGGCGCCTGTCTGCATACGATTTCTGCCTGCTCTGAGCCGCTCTCATCCGGTCTCGGATCAACTGTATCTTCGCTGTCGTCTCCTCAACAAGCTGCGGCCCCAAAATGCTGCTCTCGCTGAGCTCTGTCCAACAAACGGGCGATCTGCATCTCCTCCCATACAATGCCTCGAAAGGTGCCATCTGAATAGTATCCTGGAAGCTGTTGTTGTAGGAGAACTCCACTAGAGGTAAATGACGATCCCAGCTACCACCAAAGTCTAAAACGCACGCTCTGAGCATGTCCTCGAGAGTCTGAATGGTCCGCTCTGACTGTCCATCTGTCTGCGGATGAAACGCTGTGCTGAAGCTCAAACGAGTGCCCAAAGCCTCCTGAAGTCTCTGCCAAAGTCGGCTGGTGAACTGAGTGCCTCGATCTGACACGATACAAGTCGGTACGCCATGTAGTCGCACGATCTCGTCAATATAGAGCTGAGCATACTGAGCGAAGCTGAAAGTCGTCTTCACTGGAAGGAAGTGAGCTGCTTTCGTCAATCTATCCACGATCACCCAGATGGAGTCGTACCCTCGACTGGTCCTGGGTAGACCCACAACGAAGTCCATCGAAATCTGCTCCCATTTCCACTCTGGAATGGGTAACGGCTGTAGCTCTCCTGCGGGCCTCTGGTGTTCGGCCTTGACTTGCTGACAAGTCAGGCATCTCGAAACGAACTCCGCAATGTCCCTCTTCATCCCGTCCCACCAGTAGGTCTCTCTCATATCATGGTACATCTTGGTGGAACCGGGGTGGACACTATACACTGATCGGTGTGCCTCCTTGAGAATGTCGCGCCGTAATCCATCGGCATCTGGTACGCACAGTCTAGATCCATATCGTAAAATCCCCTGATCGTCAACCATGAACTCGGAAAATCTGCCCTGTCCCATCTGTGCCATGATCTCTGAGCAACGGTCGTCACTGAGCTGTGCCTCGTATATACGGTCAAGCAACTGTGGGCGTGCACGAACATGCGCGAGCTGTCCCCCTGTCTGAGTGAACTCGAACTCAACTCGGCTGTCGCATAACGTCTGCCAATCTGCTGACGACTGCCTCTGCACTGCGCGCAAAAAGGATAGACTACCCCCGGGCCTCCTACTCAACGCATCTGCCACCACATTCGCCTTGCCGGGGTGATATAAGATCTCGCAGTCGTAGTCTTTCACCAACTCCATCCAACGACGCTGTCTGAGGTTCAGGTCTCGCTGCTGAAATATGTACTTTAAGCTCTTGTGATCGGTGAATATCTGACACGACTCGCCGTAAAGGTAATGTCGCCAAATCTTCAGTGCAAAGACCACTGCAGCCATCTCCAAATCATGAGTGGGGTAGTTCTGTTCATGCTTCTTCAACTGCCGAGAAGCATAGGCGATCACCCGGCCATGCTGCATCAAAATGCATCCTAATCCCACTCGCGAAGCATCACAGTAGACAACAAATCCGCCTGATCCCGAAGGTAAAGATAATACCGGCGCCGTAGTCAAACAAGTCCGCAGCTGCTGAAAACTGCGCTCGCACTCCTCCGTCCAGACGAAAGGAACTCCCTTCCGGGTCAAACTGGTCAACGGTGCAGCTATACGGGAGAAGTCCTGAACAAAACGCCTGTAGTAGCCCGCCAAGCCTAGAAAACTACGGATCTCAGTAACCGATGTAGGTCGGGGCCACTGCTGAACGGCCTCAATCTTCTTCGGGTCCACACAAATGCCGTCTCTCGTAACCACGTGACCCAAGAATCCGACGCTGTCCAGCCAGAAAGCACACTTGGAGAACTTCGCGAACAGCTGATTGCTCCCTCAGAGTCTGTAACGTAATCCGCAAGTGCTGCTCGTGCTCCTCTCTGCTCCGGAAGTAC
Source organism: Agapanthus africanus (assembly GCA_030015575.1). NCBI lineage: Eukaryota > Viridiplantae > Streptophyta > Magnoliopsida > Asparagales > Amaryllidaceae > Agapanthus > Agapanthus africanus. Next base: position 384,816,919 of record CM057350.1, read on the forward strand.
ACCAAGATATCGTCGATAAACACGATGATGAACAAGTCAAGATACGGCCTGAATGTACGGTTCATCAAATCCATGAATGCTGCTGGGGCGTTGGTGAGTCCGAACGACATCACCAAAAACTCGTAGTGGCCGTAGCGCGTGCGGAAAGCTGTCCTCGGTATATCCTCCTGTCGAACTCGCAGCTGATGGTATCCTGATCGCAAATCGATCCTCGAAAAATACCCCGCACCCTGAAGCTGGTCGAACAAATCATCAATGCGCGGCAACGGATATCTGTTCCGAATGGTAACTTTGTTCAGCTGGCGGTAGTCGATACATAAGCGCAAACTTCCATCCTTCTTCTTGACGAACAGGACCGGAGCACCCCACGGAGAAACACTCGGTCGAATAAGCCCCTTATCCAACAAATCCTGCAACTGCTCCTTCAGCTCTCGAAGCTCTGCCGGGGCCATCCGATACGGTGGTATAGAAATAGGCCCCGAACCGGGAATCAAATCAATGCAGAACTCAACATCGCGCTCAGGCGGTAGCCCAGGTAGCTCATCAGGGAAAACATCAGGGAACTCACAAACTACCGGGACCTGGTCCAACGGAACCTCTGCAGCTCGAGTATCACAAACAAACGCTAAGAATCCCTGACATCCCTTCCGCAAGAGCTGACCAGCGCGAAGAGACGAAATTAAGCTGGGAAGGGCGACACGACGGTCTCCCTGAATAACAAGGACTGGCTCTCCCGGAAAGCTAAAACTGACTGCCTTCTCACGGCAGTCCACCGAAGCATAACAAGTGGCTAGCCAATCCATGCCCAGAAGCACATCAAAGTCCAACATATCGAGGAGTATCAAATCAACTGATGAATCCCTCTCCCCGATACGAACGGAACACAAACGAAATACAAACCGAGCGACAAACGACTCGCCTACCGGAGTAACAACAACAAGCGGCTGATCTAACGACGACGACTCACGGCCCAACATCGGTGCAAAGTGTGTAGAGACGTACGAATGTGTGGAACCTGGGTCGAATAATACCCGTGCATCGAAAGAACAAACTGGCAAAGTACCTGTCACAACGGCATTGGATGCCTGCGCATCCTGCGGTGTCAAAGCAAAAACTCGGGCCTGTCCTCCACCGATAGCGGGCTGACCTCGACCTCGGCCTCTGCCTCCTCGTCCTCTCTGAACAGGACCGCCACGTCCTCGGCCTCTCGGTGCACCTAACTGGCGTGGAGCATCGCCTGGGGTAGGAAGTAGGGCTCTCTGAGGAGGGGGTGGTGATGGTGGTAGGGTCACATGCGGAACTGTCGCTACTCCCTGTCGTCTCACCGGACAGTCTCTGACAAGATGGTGCAAACTCCCGCACCCAAAACATCCTGGCGACGGCTGCTGCCCCTGGGAATAAGAACCATATAACTGTCCCCGCCCAAATCCTCTGCCAGGCCTATCTCTCGGAAAGAATCTGGCGCGCTGCCTCTGAGGCGGTACATCGGTGCGCATCCTCTTCGGCCCAGAAACGGCCGGAGTCTGTGATATGCGTGCCTCCATCCGCAATGCCGTATCCATAGCCGCTGAATAAGTGTCGTAGTGCTGGGCGCCAATGGCAAGGTATAGCTGGGCATCAAGTCCCTGTACGAACCTCTTCACCATCTTCTCCTCGGTATCCACCAAATACTGAGCATATCGGGATAACTGTGTAAACTGGATATCATACTCAGACACCGTCATCCCAGGTGTCTTGACTAAGGCCTCGAAACTGCGAGCTCTGGCGTCACGAACGCTCTCTGGAAGGAAACGGGCTAGAAAGACCGCTGTAAACTCGGCCCAAGTCATAGGCGGTAGATCTGCAGCTCGACCTCTCAAGACTGACTCCCACCATGTCTGCGCGAGACCCTCTAGTCGGAAACTCGCAAGCTCTACCCATCGATCATCCGAACATCTCAGCGAACGGCAGATCCTGGCTAAACTGTCAAGGAACGTCTGTGGGTCCTCCGCTGCCTCGGTGCCGGTGAATACTGGAGGTCTCAGCCTCATGAAGTCCTGTAGTGAAACCGGAATGGACACGATGGTAGTAGTAGGAGCAGGTATCATGGTCGTCTGTGATGTAGTAGGTACGTCATCCTGCCTCGGTGTACGACTGGCTGCAACTAGGGATCCTACCATCTGACGCAGCTCCTGCATGCCTCCCATCATCTGTCGCAACTCCTCCATACCCGTCTCGAGCCTATCCATACGGCCTGGGGAAAGTGGATCGGTCTGTCCCTGCGGCGTAGGCATACCACCCTGCTCAGTCCTAGCCTCGGACGAGCCAGCTCGAATCTCGTCTCTGGCGGCAGCCCTCTGTGCCCTCGTAGCCTTCGGCGGCATAGTGGCTGTTACAGGAAAACGGATAATAAGAACAGTGCAATAGGATCATAGGATACACGGAATTGAAGAAGAAATTTTTCAAGCAAGTATATCCTAAAGTCACTTAGGCGGAGTACCGTATCGTAAGTATGCCGCGGACATACGCACGCTACGTTACCCTGCTTAAGTCACTTACTCCATCTACCAAGGGTCATCCTACACTCACAAAGGTAAAACCTATCGCTCTGATACCAACTTTGTCACGACCCGCAGGGTACGGAACGTGACTGGCACTTAAGTTCACGAAACGTCTAAAGGCGTCCGTAAAATAAGTAAGCCAAAGCCCAGAAAACAAAACCAATGAAGCAAAAGAGTGAAGAAAACCCAATCAATTGAAAGCGAGTTATCAAATAAGTCATGTAAAACACTTTTTAAAACAATACAAATTTTTCCGAAAATTTCGGCAGAGTCTCCTTTGTAAATACTGGCCCCCAAAAATGGGTACAACAAAATATATACATGAATCCACAAAATAGGGCATCCCCAAGCGGGAGCTAGCTCTTCGCCATACGGCGGTCACAAATCCCACGCAATGTAAATGACAACAAGCATAATAAAGCATAATGAAGCATAAGGAAGCATGAAAAAGTAGCATGTCGGCTCAAGTGAGCTCGACCCAAATACAGTATAAAGTCCACAAACCTCACAGTCTCATCTCTAGGTCAATATACAAATATCTGGTAGAACAGTAGATGGAGTACACTAGATACAAGAATATACAAGGTGGTACAAAAATAACATAACCCACCTATGAGCAAAACTCGAGCTCAGGCAAAAGAGGTAAAAGACAAGTGCGCCCGCCGCTACTGAACTGACGGAGCGGACCTGCAAAAGACTGTGGCACAACGGGGGTGAGTTGCCAACTCGTGAGTAATAAATAACATCTACAAAGGCTATCGTATGCATGCACACAAGCATCCTAGCATCTATAATACAGGTATGACTGGATGCACTAGCAGGTGTGTATATAACATCAGTGTACTAATATGCATGCAACATGAAAATCTGAGGTCTCAATAGGTATATATAAGAAATAATTTGCCTCTTTTTGTTTTTGAAACTCTTTTAGAATGCCAGCATAATGTCGATGAATCGACGAAAATCGGTGTCCAGCAACGACACCCAAAAGCTGTCTCAAATCTCATAAATGTATCTCTGGCCTCAGCCGTCCGGCTGACCCATCTCAAATATCAATATCTCATCATCTAGCGGCCACGGTCGGTATCCTCTGGATATCCGCCGTCCCAAACAGTCACCGGTAGGTAATCCGTCCCCTGCCAGGCTCAACGTCATCACCACATTCCTCTTGCCCCGGGGTACCTTACCGGGCCCACCATGTACCCGTGCCGGTTCCTCCACTCCTCGACACGGATTTCCAAATCCACAGAAAACTCATGGTGGACGACACTTACATCACTAGAAAACCGCAATTTACATGTTTTAAAAATATCATAAGTTTGGAAATTTTGCGGCTTTCCCCCGAAATCCAGCAATATCATAAAATCTCAAGAAATCCTCATAAATGCATATATCAATGCTAATGAATGCGTATGATATCAATAATCAAGTTGCGATGTGTGATTAATGTATTAAGCATGAACAATGAATATGATGAAGTACATGCACATGAATAGCAATCCTACGGTTTCATGTTAAGGAAATAGCACAATTTAAGTATCAATTAGTAAAAGGTTTAAATTAAAGGTTATCTAGTGTGGTGGCATGGCAATTACCAGGGTGTGTGTGTAAACATGAATAGTGCTCGTGCTGCATATAAAGACCTGGTAATGGTGCATGTGTCCTACAATTGAGTTTGCGTATATGGGTATAACATATTGATCTAATTGCAGCAATTATCATGCCAGTATTATTATTCTAATGTCACAAGTGATTATCCAATTTACTATTTTCCAGTTTACTAAATCTATCGGGCGACTTGCGCCATCCAAACGATCGTCCCCCGTAGATGTTAAATCTACTCACCGGGATTCCTGGCTAGCTGTGTCCGATCACCGCCTTTCCCTTTCGCGCCGCGTCTGACGTCTCCGCGACCGAACCTGGAATTTATATCAATACCAAATATAAGGTTACATATCACGAACGACGCAAAACCCCAACGAAACTACTAAAGTTCGCTAGCTAGGTACAACGTGCACAAAGTGCGCGGAACACACGCGAAAATCGCAAAAACTGCCAAAAACGCCGATTTGGGTCACCCGGCAAAACTAAAACCCGACTACCCAAAAACCTCACTCACGCATCCTAAAAGTCGTAGGACAAGCCAACACAATCATCGAGATGCCACAATTAATTCATCACTTAACTTTTATAAAAATCTAGTAAGCAGAAATTGCAATTTGATGCAAACATCGACAATTTAGCGACAAGTCAACACCACCCAACACCAACATCCAAACTAACCAAATAGCTAGCCAATACACAATTTCTAAACCATTAACTAAGCTTAAAAACCTAATTTACATAACAAAACCTTTTCTTGATTTTTGTACTTAGCAACCATAAATCAAACTATATATGAAAACCTTAATTTAACACTATATTTTAGCCTAATAAGCAAATTAACCACTTAGATTAAGGTTAGCAAAACACTAGATAGCAAATTAGGTTTAATCAACACAAATTAGGTTTAATCAACTCACTAATCATGTTTCAAATACCATTTCCATACAAAAACCTTTTCTTGAAAATCCTAAAAAGCAAATTTCACACTTCTAATTTAATCAAATTAGCATAATTGAAAACTATATCAACAAGGTAACCAAATAGATTAGTCATTAACAACTAGATTAACTATAAAATACTTAATTAACTATTATGGCTTCAAACCCTAGTCTCAATTTTCAAACAAAGTCTAAGAAATCTAGATTAACTACACTAAATTATCACTAAACCCTATAATATAAGCACTTAAACAAAGGATTTAACAAGATGGAATTTATACCTCTTGATCACTAGATCAAGCAAGAAAGTTTCCTCCAAAGATGCCTCCTTTCCACATGATTTCAACCATATTAGGCTTGAGAAGAGGTAGCATAAGGATTTTGTGTTGAAAAAGAGAAGGATTTATGGATATTTGTTGAATTTTCTTGCAATTTTTTGAAGAAAATTGAAGAAAAATGAAAAGGAAAAAGATGAAGAAGGGGAGGGTTCAGTTTCGGCCAGGTTGGAGGTAAGGTGGGGGGTGTGGGCAAGTGAGGAAAAGTCTTGGTCAAGTTTCTAAAGTCAAAAGTATCATATATTAACCATTTTATTTAAATAAATACCATAAACTATCAATTAACTTAAGAAACAACTCAAGAAAGAGAGAGGTCAGAATTTTCTGGTCTTGGCCAAGGATTGGGCTGTTCTTGGGCTGAGGAAAAAGATAGAGGGGTTTTACAAAAGAAATTTTATGCAAAAAGGCCCCCTACAACTCAAAAATTGCAAGTTTTAGCCCAAAAATCAATAATTTCGTTTCAATTTATAAAAATTGGTTAAAAATCAAAATAAATTACTAAAAATTCATGTTATCACTAGAATATAATTATCATAATTTTTGAGATTAAAATTAGCCCGGAAAAATTTGTATTTATCGCTTATTTAAAGTATTTTCTTACCGGCTTAAAATAATATTAAAAAATTGAAAAATAGGGAAAAATTTTTAAATGACCAAAATTTCATATTAAACTCATTAGCTACTAAAAACAAGTAATTACCTATCCACTTTAAGTATAATTAGCCCTAAACTGCAAAATATCGAGAAAGACGGTTTTCGGAAAAATACCGAATTTTCACCGAATTTCAGGAAAACACCAAAACGACTTTTCAAGACGCTACATTCTTCCACCTAATCGCTGGGCATGTCTGAAGATCGTTTAGCATCCTCTTTGGCTGATAATACAACTTTCCAAGGAGCTTCTTCAACGACGGAGCATGTTGCCCCCGGCGTATTCGTCCCCTTAGATGTGTGGGGCTGCGGGGGATTCACCTTCCATTTGTCAGATAACACGAATTTGCCCTGTCGGTACTGGTTTTCAAGCCAATTTTTGAAAACGTAGCAATCTTCGATCGGATGGCCCAGTACTCGACGATAAGGACAGTAGTTGGGCTCATTGACATCACTTGGTTGCAACGGACGTTTTGGATCCGGCAGATTTATGAGTCGGTTGTGTAACGCCAGCTCGAATAACCTCCTCGTTTTATCGCGGGGAAAGGAGTAAGAACGTCCAAGCCTCTCCTCAAGGGCCACGTATGGACGCATATTATTTTGACGAACAACCGGCTTCGAGTCGCTCGGTTGTTGTTGAGCATTAGCGACAACGATTGCTTTTCCCTTCCCCTTTTCATTTCGGGAGTCCGGCTTTGGAAGAGGGGGTTTATGGCCCATCTGATCCATTTGCGCTAGCTTGTCAATCAAGGCCTGGAAGGTAGTTGGCTTGAAAAACATCATAAATTGCGAGATGGTTGCTTGCGGATCAAGGGTTCCCACAAACATACCCACTGCGGGAGCTTCTTCAATGCGCTGCTCACACTTTGACCATAAGTTTCTCCATCGTATAGCATATTGGACCCATGTCTTGTAGGGTTCCTAGGCACTCTAATGAGGTCTCACAAGGCATCAACCATGCCAATTTCAAATTTTACGGGTGCCGAGAAACCCTAATACGGATCGTTAACTAGATATATAGGCGACAAAAGAAACTAGTTAACAACTTAACTACAAGAACGGAAATACAACCTTTGTAGATCCGGTTCTCTACCTCCATAGCTCCGCAATGAAGTCTCCTCGCTGTCCAAATCGAATCCCGGGCTCTAGCGTCGGCTTCATCGGAAAAATGGGCGGGCTAGGTCATCGACTACGATGCCGAAGATGATCTACGTCGAGGCATCGTAAGATAAAGCTCCCACTTCACCAAGTCATGAAACTTGTGAAGAAAACACCCTATACTACTTGGCAAGAGGTAGAGGATGAATAAATAGGAAGTGGGTTCACTTTAGAATTGGATTTCTCACTCATTTTCTCAAGTTGCCATTGATGGAGGCAAGCTTCTTCTTGAAGTGAAGAAGAAGAAGAAGAAGCAAGAATATGATAAGTGTTAATTCAAAATGGAAAAGAAAATCAATACTTATCATATCCAAACCATGGTTTAGTGTAGAGATTTAACTAAGGTTAGATGGAGTGGTTAGGGTTAAGCATGAGACAAAATGGTCACTTAGTCAAAGCTTCATGAAGCTTCAAGATGCAAACAAAGAAAGCCACCATTTTTCTCATTATGCCATTTATTTTCTAAAAAGAATAAATAAATGAATAAGAAAAGAAAACCCTAACCATGGTTTAATCTTTACACAAACCCAAGTAAACATGTATCATCAAACATGATACAATCAAGTGCACAAAAGTATATCACATATACAACTTGTGCAATGCAAGTGAGAAAATCCATTTAAAGTGAACCAATACTAGTTAATGCAAAGTAATATATCAAATATATTATTATGCATTAAATCATTAAATCAACACTTGATTCAATAATCCGGTCATGTCGCACACAACCGACTAGTATACAATGTATCGTTTTATCGAATCAATCCTTGATTCGATAATTAGGTTATATCGCATACAACCATTCGACACATTCATCGCGAGAATGAAATACGGTATCACATACACGCATTATTCTCGGTCCCGCACATATCTCATATGCGCTCCTATTTCGTTTCGCTTGAGCCAGGAAACCTCTGTGTAGGACTCTAAAGACTCGTCAATACGCCGGTAGCAGATGATGATCATATCAAACACCCACAAGCCGCAAGCGGTCTGCTAAACGTAACGGCCACCCGGGTATTGAGCGATCAGAAGATCGACGAGCAAGCCCGCTCACACTCCTGTGAATCCAACCAGTAACACTTACCGTACAGTCCGGTCTCGTCGTCTGATATGTCGCATATCTCGCCTAGGGGTGGTAAACGTCAGACCCCAATAGCTCGATAAGTCGTGTCGATATGAGGTCTATAACAGTTCGAGAAACTACTGGTAACACTTACCAGTAAATTTCAGCAACCCTGGCCAGGGATTTCCGGTTATAGCCAATCGAACACAGCGCAACATCAACCCCCTATACCGGGAGAGACGAATCCCCTCCTATCGCTCATTGCCTCCATGTGACTCGGGACTGTACCTAAAAACCACCATTTTGCACGCCCTCTTGGACGTGGTAAGATGGAAATCAAAGCACAGTGGGAACCACATAAGACTCTATGACGATCTCGGGTCAACAGACTACTCTGTACCAGTGTCACCAGAGAACTGCCATCTGACGTAAGGTATAATACCATCTGGGAGTTCTCGGCGAGTCCGTCCAGTGTACCCAGTCTCAACTGACCACCCGTATATCATCTCTGATGTCAAACACCAATGGATATGGGGTCATCCATCGCCCATCTGTATGGGTCGAGAAGGTATACGCTAGTCTACTCTGGTATATCGATGCCCCGTCTCGATATACCCACGACTAGGGACTTTGAAGGATGTACTTATGGACTACCATGTCCCCATTAGTATGATCCGCATCATAGTCCAGGTAGTCAAGTACACATCCTAAGGGCTTTACCAACATGTAACAGAGAGACAATCAGTGTACACGTTAAGGTAAAGAGCAACCAGATAGCATACTATCATGTCGAGCAAGAAAGTCCTCCCTATATATGTCCAAGCATCCACTACAATATACATCCTATGTACAGTAATGGCCTCTAGGGCATACATATAACTAACAATCTCCCACTTGCACTAGGGCCATCTGACAGCAGTGGTTGTAGTATCTCATACTCAACCATCCCATAAAAGTCTCTCTCTGGGAAAAGGCCTTTGTGAGTGGATCCGCCGTGTCGTCCTCTGAGTCTACTCTCCTAACCTCGATCACCCTGGAGATCAACTATCTCCATGATCAGGTGACACTGCCTTAGAATATGTCTGGATCACTGATGGGACGGGTGTTCCTTGGCATAAGCCACAACTCCATTGTCTCACAATGGTAGGAACATAGTTCATCTCATGAACCAATATACACCCAAACAGCCTCTTTGGTAGCATCTTAAGTAGCGATGTATCCAGCCTTTATCATCTTGTATGCTACGGTATCTAGCTTGGAACTCTTCCAACATACCGTCCCTTTATTGAGGGTAAAGACAATGCCTGTGACTGACATTCAGTCGTCTTTATCACCCTGGAACCCTTCTAGTGATTCTCCCCAGGATCAACTGATACCATCTCACTACAATTAGTGAGTGTCCTAATATCCATTTAGATCTATCTCATAGATCCAAAACCCAGGATTTAGTAGGTATCACTTTGATCCTATGTGGAGAATCATTGTGATAAGCGGAGATTGATCGAGCGTAGCATAGGAAACTCCTTCCCTATCAAGAGTATGTCATCCACGTATTCTACGAGGATCGTCACCATACTCCCTACTACCTTTTTGTTTATACAAGGTTCATCTACCATTTTGATGATGTCAACTTCTTTGACTAATCCATCAAAACAGATGTTCCAACTCCGCGATGCCTGCTTTATCCTATAAAGTATCTTGCACACGTTTCCGCTGCTCCCACTGTCTACGAGGCCCTCTGGCTGTGTACTTATAGACGTTCTCTTCTAAAACATCATTTAGAAAAGCAGTCATGGCACCCAACCGCCAGATATCGTAGTCATGGTATGTAGCCGTGGCAAGTAGGATCTGGATGGACTTAAGCATAGCCACTTGAAAAGGTTTCATCATTATCCACACCTGGTTGATGACGAAAAGTTTTAACAAGTCTAGCTTTGAAAGTCTCAACCTTTCCATCTACACCAAGTAATCTTCTCAAGATATACTTGCTCCTGATGGGAATTTAACCCTTCAGATATAGCAACCAAAGTCCATACTTTGTTGGTGTATAAGGATTCCATCTCAGATCGCTAAGCATCCAGCCATTCTTACAGAGTCACACTCCTGATGGCCAGCTCGAAAATAGTTGGGTCATCATCTCATGATGCAATCCTCGCTCCCACTGTCATAGAGAAACAGAAGTATCTCTCAGGTGGGTGAGGAACCCTACTAGATCGGCGGAGAGGCTGAGGTTCGTTGGAATCTACTGAATCCTTTGGTTCTACCAAATCATCTGCTGTAGTTTGTATAGCTGGAACATTTCCAGTTCTACATAACAGACCTTGCCTCGAGCTTGTCCGGATTTTGCTTTTAGACATAGGCCGGTCAACCCCAAATCTTAACTAGCTTAAGACATGGGCTCTTCCCTTATCATATCACATATGAAGTTGTAGCGTTTTGAAAATCGTTTCGGTGAAATTTCGGAAAATCGGTAAAATGAAGGGGTTTTCTGTAAAAAGTCAAAATACAAATATCTTATTATAAAAATTAAATATACATATTCTAGCTATGTAATTGCTATTATTTGGTGTTTATTGAACCGCTGGTGAAATTTCAAATTTTCTGAAAAAAATATTATTTTATTATTATTTTAAGCCGTCACTAATACATTTAATTAGGGAAAATTACAAATTGGAATGAGTTAAAACAAATTTTGTGCATCATAAAACATTAAATAAAAATTTATCATGTGGTTTTTGGAACGAAATCATTTGCCAAAACGGTTTAGAAATTATTGAAGAAAAAAAGGCTTTTTTTAGCGTAAATGGATGTTTGGGGTATTGTATTTATCATTTTTCATCACCCCACACCCGTGCCGACACCCACACACCCCCACTTACTCCTCCCCATGGCTGAATTCAGCACCCACCATATTTTTCCCCACTTGATTTTCAAGGAAAAAGAAATGAAAGAAAAGAAAAGAAAATGAGTGAAGTAGTTAGACTTTTGACTTTGTTTGACCTTGACCTTGTCCCCACCCATTTTCCTCACCTCCCTCTCTCTCCCCCACCCACTTTTCTGGCCGAAAATTCCTTCTCCCCACAGCAGCCCCCCTCCATTTCCCCCTCTCTTTTCCCTTCAAAACTTCATGAAAAATTGTATCAAAAATCCCCCAAAATCAAAATCAAAGTCCTACCCATTTTAGCTTAGCCCGTTTAGCATGGATCCTTGTGAAAAGAGAGCATTTTGGGAGGCCATGGAGTCTTGTGGACCTTCATATATTTTTGGGTATAATTCTAAAACTTTTTGTTGCTTAAATTGTTACTAATTTCTTAAGCTAATTTAATTAAGTGTTATTTGGATATGTGAGTTTAATTGCAAGTTTTGGAATTCAAGTTGTGAAATTGAATGCAAGTTAGGGTTTATAAAATCGGTGTATGGTTGTGTGTTATAATTAGGCTTTGTTGTCATGTTAATACAAATTTAGTAGCTAGTGCTAATGGCTAGCTTAAAAATTTTGTTATTTTGCTAATTTGCTTACTAGGTTTTTGAAATTTGTTAAATTCTTGGGATTAAAAATGTGATTAGGTTTTTCTTGGCTTCATTAACTTTATTAAGTGTGGTTTAATGCTTTGGATCATGCAATTCTAAGCTAGATTGTAGTTTGTACATTTTGCTTTGAAATTGTTAAAAAGGGTATTTTTGTAAACTAGAATATTAGGATTTTTGGAATTTAATGAGATTAAATTCCGGAAATTGTTTATACGACTTATTTAAGATATTTAATAAATATATTGGCCGCTACATTCATTTAAACATCGTGTTTTGTACAAAAACGGCGAATTGTGCTCGCTAGATTTTCGGAAAAATGACTTTTTAAGTGAAATTGGCGTTTTTGTGAGTTTTAACCTAGTTTATATTAAAATTAGTGTTCGTGAATGTGCAAATGAGTGTGATTGGATTTTCTCGATGGTTTGACGTTCGTACATCGACATCGAGGGTTGGTTTGACTATTCCTGCATGCGTGGGCGATAGGTTTGGACCTATGCGTGATACGCGTGCCGATTTGATTTTCGTATGCCGCTTCGATTTCGAATTTAGTTTTAATGCGATATGGTACGTTATGATATGTAGGTACCCCCATGTGGACTTCGAGACGACAAGCAAGCGCGTGGCGACGTCGGCACCGGCTAGCGAGGACCAGGTGAGTAGATTTATATCTACGGGGAGAAGTCGGGTGGATGGCGTATAGCACCCCCGCAGTCCGTGGTGGTGTATACGGATGCGTATACACACCAAAAATTATTATATGTTTTTGGGATTAATAACGGTGCTTAGGATGGATATTAGTGTGTTGGATTATTTTAGCATTGCGAACCCTAGGGTAGTGTTGCACTACACATACACACATACATACTTGCATACATTCCTATTGATATGTGCTCATGGGATTCATTATAGTTATGTGTTCACATGGGTTTGGGACTATGTGTTCACATACGGATTGAGGATGATACTTGGGATTGAACTGAGTCGATGAGATTCGATTTGAGGCCGTGAGATCGGTGATATAGCAGGGTTCGTATCTTAGATACGACATGACGTTGTAGCGGGTCCTTGACGTAGTGTTTCACACACGTCCATGCTTACGTAGGCGGTATCAGTATGGTACTAGACGTAGATCAGTACCCCGATCGTGATATTTGATAAAGAGGATACCAGGTGAATAGTATGATGAATGTGATATTGACCCGTACCCAGATTGGGATGTCGTACGACGGATTTACGTACGAGCTATATTGATGATTGATCCGCACTCAAGACTTGGGATGCCTGATTATAGATATGGTATCGGATATGATATTATTGAGGCGGGATCACCGACTATACATATACAGGTATGTATATGTATCGACTCAGATGATAAGCGGTTTCCTTACCTGTAGTTCAGTTTGTTAGTTCAGCCATATAGTTTAGGGTAGTTGTTAGATTAGATTAGACTTCTTACCTATTTCAAAAACTAACGAATCGTGGGCATTTTTAAAGACAGCTCAAGGGAATCTACGGATATTTCAAAAACGACGTATCTTTTCATAAAAACACCGTAGCCCCTATTTTCAAAACCCCATGATTCGTGTTATTTCGTAAGGCACCATTCGTAGGACTTATATTAGATTATTGCAGATTAGTTATCGTTGTGTCTAGTATTCAGCTCCCGCACATTATTGCTGTTCGCTCTGCCTCGCATATTTATTTTGCTGCATATTCCATTATTGATATCATGCTGTTAGGACACCAGCACCATTACCGATGATGCGTATGTACCACGTACACCTACTTGCCGGCTCACACACATCTTCATCGGTAATTGCCATGTCACGTACACTTTAGAGAATATAATTGCTTGACTTAGATTGTTAGCTGGTAGTTTTGACATGATATTAGTGTACTTCCCTTATATGTCATATTAGACATTGTAGTTATTACCTACCACTTCATGCATACTGTTATTCAGTTGTTCATGCCTAGTTCATTATCATTGACATATGCACTTGTGATGATTTCTTGAGATTTATGATATTTCTGGATTTCGGGGAAAGCCGCAAAATTTACAACTTATGATCTTTTAAAATATAAAATGTTGCGGTTTTCTAGTGATGTAAAGTGTCGTCCACCATGAGTTTGCTGTGGTTTTGGAGATCCGTGTCGAGGAGTGGAGGAACCGTCACGGGTACATGGTGGGCCCGGTATGGTACCCCGGGGCAAGATGAATGTGGTGTTGACGTTGAGCCCGGCAGGGGAGCACTACCTACCGGTGATATTACCCGACGCGTCGGATATCCGGAGGATACCGTCGTGGTCTTGAGATGGATGGTAGGGGCCGGTCCGGACTGACGGCGCCCTAGATATTGAGATTGCGACATTGATATTTCGAGACAGTGAGATTTATTTTTTGTGTCGATACTAGACACTGTTGATACTGATTTCATTATGATACCTCAGTTTAAAAATACGAAGGAAATCTCACTAATTTATGAAAACAGTTTCTTCATTTACATGTATTGTGTTTCATGCATTCATACCTCATTCATATGATATATTGCTACCTGAGGCACTGACACGGGCACATGAAATTTTACTCGGGTTAGATATTACCCTAGTCATTGTTATAGGCTGCCTGTTATACTTATATTTGAGGATATATTATGATCATTGACCTAGGTTGCGTTATATATGCGATTTCTGTGCGTAGATGTTTTTCTATTCACGAGTTGGCAACTCACCCCCGTTGTGCCCCAGTTTCTTGCAGATTTGCCGTACAGGTTTCATTACGGCTTGCGGGCTCAGTTTCATTCGGGTGATTTGCTAGTAGGTGGGTTTACTTGTATCATACCCCCATTATATATCTTGTATATCATTATTCTGTTGTATCTAGAAGTTCCATCAACCAAACATGTATCTATTGAGATAGAGACCAGTGTTGTTTATTCTTTCGACCTTAGAGTCGCTCGTTATATTTCTGGTGGTTTTGAGTTCCCTTTTGAGTTTTTGATCCTCGCCGTTGGCGTTGTATATTATATTGCTTGTGTGGTTGTGACCGTCGATTGACGAAGAGCTAGCTCCCGCTTGGGGATGCCTTTTTCTTGATTTCGTATACTATTCATGTTGTATCCCGTTTGGGGGCCAGTATTTACAAAGGAGACTCTGCCGAAATTTTCAGTAAATTTTTTATGCTTTTAAAAACCGCATAATTCGGCTTATGCTATTGAAACTACTTGCATTAATTTGGTTTTGCCTGCACTCTACTACTTTTCTTGGTTTGGATTTCTGGGTTTTCGGTTTACTTAGATTACGTACGCCTCGAGACGTTCGTAGTTTAAGTGCCGGTCATGTTCCGTACTTTCGGGTCGTGACAAAGTTGGTATCAGAGCGTTAGGTTTTAACCTTCGGAGCGTAGGATGGCCCTTGGTTGATGGAATAGGTGACTAAAGTAGAGTGACGTACCGTTGGTATGTTCCGCGGCATATTTACGACACGCCACTCCACTTATGAAGCCTTAGGATGTACATTTCCTTGTTCAGTATTATATTCATTCCGATCTAGCCTCATCGGTATCAGTTTGGTTTTGCTGCTACGGTTACGGCAGGGAGAGCTACGGCTAGAGTTACGGTCAGCACAAGCTCGTCACGAACGAGGACTGACCAGGGCAAAATTCCGGCGACACACGATTGCAGAGATGTGTCTTTTTACTGTGTTTCCGCGCCATGAGCGTTTGGCGGATCGCCTTTATGAGGTTACTCGGATGTGCTGATCGACACTAGAGGATTGAGCCACTGACAGAGGCCAGCCAGATTTTGATGACCGTTGGTGTGTTGCTTACTCCTGATGATTGAGGCACTGTTCAGCGTGCAGACGAGCGAGCCAGTTGTTGCTGCGAGCGACGAGATATCGCCCCATATGATGGAACTATGGCGGGACGAGTTGTACGAATAGATGATAGAAGGTCGCTAGTCACCCGATGATGAATGACTAGGAAAGGTGGTTCGTTCGCTTACCCCGATGCGAGGTCATCAGATAGATTGGTTCCAGCTAGAGACGACTTCACGCGGAGACGTTGGGAGTCGACAGAGACGATCGAATGTCAGAAACCTAATTATCCAAGTTTAAAGTAGTCGGAAAGACATGCGGGCAATTCTATGGTCCCTCTAGAAGAATGAAACCCTAACTCGACTTAATGACCGTGTGAAAGCCTTTGAACCTTCGGGTTTGCGGCTGTTCTACGGCGCCATTAGTGAGGCTTGGGTTTGCCCTTCTACGGCTGGACCACCGATGCTGTGGTATGTACTCGATACTATTAAACTGTGCCCAAGAGGTTGAGCTCTTGGGGGATTATAAGGTTTTGACGACTCGATCGGATGGCTCGACTTAATTCGGATGCTAGGTGGTGAGATGCATTCTTGGGAGACTCCAGATACGAGGATAGTCGTTGGAGCTCAGTCCATGCAGCCGCGATGAGACGAGTCCAAAGCAGACGACATTAGAGAAAAGTGAAGTAAGAGGTTCGTACCAGATCTAGATGAGATGACGTTCCACTCCGCCGACATCAGATATGCGATGCGCATGCCGAGGCATAGTACTTGGATTTACCTTCCAGAAAGAGTCGCGATGAGTATGCAGTCGTTCCAGAGCAAGATACAGATATAGGAAAGGACGATGACTTCCGGACAGTTGGCAGAGACGAGACATGGACGAGACCGTGAGCAGGATTCCTTCCAGGACACTGCTGCAATGATACTTGCACCCAGGATCAGATGTGTCAAGTACATTCAGAGAGCCAGAGGCCGACGCCAGTGATATGCTGTCTTACGAGTGGTCGCGATGATTGACCAAGAGATGACCAGAGAAGTGCCAGAACGGAATCGTCCCCGTTAGCACACCTGATAGGTCCGATGAGCCGATGGACCGAAAGATCGGTAATTCATAGTGAAGACCTTGACCCAGGAGTGGTCATGGTTACGCACGCCAGCAGGACAGAGTTCATGATCATCGACGAGACGTCCCACTAGTGACCGCGACAGTTGGCCGAGATTCTTAGAGGATGCGCTTGAGCATTACTATTCCGCCATTATCGATTACGATGTTTTGGGTGATTTATTCGTATGATTTGATTTTGATGATTGAGGATTTACGATCTTTGCACAGTGTTGCACTTGATATCGTTTTCGTTCTTTAGTTTCACATGTTTGTGATTTTACGGTTTTAAACAGTTGAGTTGGTTTTGTGCGTATGCATGCACACGATTTCGTTCCTGCACTCGGTATAGTTTATATATGCTTGCAGTGCAGTGATACGCCTTTTGTGCACTTAGATGCACTGGACTTCGATTTTGATTGTGATACTCGATATTTGTTTTGTGCACCTTGTGCACCTGATTGCTTTTGCGCACGTTCGGCGCTTGATATTGGATTTCATGATTTCATGCACGATAGATGCACCTGATTTGGATTTTCGCGCATGTTGGGTGCATGTTTTGAAGGGTGATTTTGGTGCACACCAGAGGCACTAAATCGAGATTTTTTTTTTCGTGCATGTCAGATGCACCTGATTTTGCTGTCAGGCACACATGTTGCCTACGACAGATGTTTCGTGCACACCTGATGCACTTAGATGTTGTTTCTGTGCGCATGTATGGCACATTCATGGATTTTGATTTCCGTGCGCACCAGACGCACGTAGTATTCATGTGCATATTTTGGGATTGATTTCTTATAGAGCAGTACGTTTTTATGATATTGCTATGTGTTTTCGTACTGAGCAGGACTAGTCAGAGGACAGTACCTGAATACATTTTGCATGCATTGATAGTTATTGAAGGGATTTCCAAAAAGCGAGCTATAGCCTCAGTATTTACCTACGTGTCTGATATGACACGAAATGTTTAAAATAAGGAGACCCTTCTAAATTGTTTCCAAAACGGCGGAACGTACATTTCAAACAAAGGTATATATATATATATATATATATATATATATAGTTATTTTCTTATGATAGACGTCCGCCACTGTGCAGTGTTATACGCGTTGCACAGCGACTTAAAGAGATTGGCATGCATTTCCTTCAGACACTTACAGATATAGATTCGATATTTACATGTATAGTTTCGAGTTATGTCATATCGGTTTTGATTTGGATTTGGCATTGATGTATTCTCCATGACTCCGATGATTGCGGGATGCTTGACGGAGTTTTGATTTGAGTTATATGCTCATTTTTCAAACGCATGCGCTGTGCTACGATTTGTTTTATGTATTTATGATTTCGGAGCCCGACGACTTGATGGTTTTTCTTAGATGTTTTAGTAATTGGGGGAGTTTGAATTTAAATTCGGGGACCGAATTTCTTTAAGGGGGGAAGATTGTAGCGTTTTGAAAATTGTTTCGGTGAAATTTCGGAAAATCGGTAAAATGAGGGGGTTTTCTGTAAAAAGTCAAAATACAAATATCTTATTATAAAAATTAAATATACATATTCTAGCTATGTAATTGCTATTATTTGGTGTTTATTGAGCCGCTGGTGAAATTTCAAATTTTCTGAAAAAAATATTATTTTATTATTATTTTAAGCCGTCACTAATACATTTAATTAGGGAAAATTACAAATTGGAATGAGTTGAAACAAATTTTGTGCATCATAAAACATTAAATAAAAATTTATCATGTGGTTTTTGGAACGAAATCATTTGCCAAAACGGTTTAAAAATTATTGAAGAAAAAAGGCTTTTTTTTAGCGTAAATGGATGTTTGGGGTATTGTATTTATCATTTTTCATCACCCCACACCCGTGCCCACACCCACACACCCCCACTTACTCCTCCCCATGGCTGAATTCAGCACCCACCATATTTTTCCCCACTTGATTTTCAAGGAAAAAGAAATGAAAGAAAAGAAAAGAAAATGAGTGAAGTAGTTAGACTTTTGACTTTGTTTGACCTTGACCTTGTCCCCCCCCCATTTTCCTCACCTCCCTCTCTCTCCCCCACCCACTTTTCTGGCCGAAAATTCTTTCTCCCCACAGCAGCCCCCCCTCCATTTCCCCCTCTCTTTTCCCTTCAAAACTTCATGAAAAATTGCATCAAAAATCCACCAAAATAAAAATCAAAGTCCTACCCATTTTAGCTTAGCCCGTTTAGCATGGATCCTTGTGAAAAGAGAGCATTTTGGGAGGCCATGGAGTCTTGTGGACCTTCATATATTTTTGGGTATAATTCTAAAACTTTTTGTTGCTTAAATTGTTACTAATTTCTTAAGCTAATTTAATTAAGTGTTATTTGGATATGTGAGTTTAATTGCAAGTTTTGGAATTCAAGTTGTGAAATTGAATGCAAGTTAGGGTTTAGAAAATTGGTGTATGGTTGTGTGTTATAATTAGGCTTTGTTGTCATGTTAATACAAATTTAGTAGCTAGTGTTAATGGCTAGCTTAAAAATTTTGTTATTTTGCTAATTTGCTTACTAGGTTTTTGAAATTTGTTAAATTCTTGGGATTAAAAATGTGATTAGGTTTTTCTTGGCTTCATTAACTTTATTAAGTGTGGTTTAATGCTTTGGATCATGCAATTCTAAGCTAGATTGTAGTTTGTGCATTTTGCTTTGAAATTGTTAAAAAGGGTATTTTTGTAAACTAGAATATTAGGATTTTTGGAATTTAATGAGATTAAATTCCGGAAATTGTTTATACGACTTATTTAAGATATTTAATAAATATATTGGCCGCTACATTCATTTAAACATCGTGTTTTGTACAAAAACGGCGAATTGTGCTCGCTAGATTTTCGGAAAAATGACTTTTTAAGTGAAATTGGCGTTTTTGTGAGTTTTAACCTAGTTTATATTAAAATTAGTGTTCGTGAATGTGCAAATGAGTGTGATTGGATTTTCTCGATGGTTTGACGTTCGTACATCGACATCGAGGGTTGGTTTGACTATTCCTGCATGCGTGGGCGATAGGTTTGGACCTATGCGTGATACGCGTGCCGATTTGATTTTCGTATGCCGCTTCGATTTCGAATTTAGTTTTAATGCGATATGGTACGTTATGATATGTAGGTACCCCCATGTAGACTTCGAGACGACAAGCAAGCGCGTGGCGACGTCGGCACCGGCTAGCGAGGACCAGGTGAGTAGATTTATATCTACGGGGAGAAGTCGGGTGGATGGCGTATAGCACCCCCGCAGTCCGTGGTGGTGTATACGGATGCGTATACACACCAACAATTATTATATGTTTTTGGGATTAATAACGGTGCTTAGGATGGATATTAGTGTGTTGGATTATTTTAGCATTGCGAACCCTAGGGTAGTGTTGCACTACACATACACACATACATACTTGCATACATTCCTATTGATATGTGCTCATGGGATTCATTATAGTTATGTGTTCACATGGGTATGGGACTATGTGTTCACATACGGATTGAGGATGATACTTGGCATTGAACTGAGTCGATGAGATTCGATTTGAGGCCGTGAGATCGGTGATATAGCAGGGTTCGTATCTTAGATACGACATGACGTTGTAGCGGGTCCTTGACGTAGTGTTTCACACACGTCCATGCTTACGTAGGCGGTATCAGTATGGTACTAGACGTAGATCAGTACCCCGATCATGATATTTGATAAAGAGGATACCAGGTGAATAGTATGATGAATGTGATATTGACCCGTACCCAGATTGGGATGTCGTACGACGGATTTACGTACGAGCTATATTGATGATTGATCCGCACTCTTGACTTGGGATGCCTGATTATAGATATGGTATCGGATATGATATTATTGAGGCGGGATCACCGACTATACATATACAGGTATGTATATGTATCGACTCAGATGATAAGCGGTTTCCTTACCTGTAGTTCAGCTTGTTCGTTCAGCCGTATAGTTTAGGGTAGTTGTTAGATTAGATTAGACTTCTTACCTATTTCAAAAGCTAACGAATCGTGGGCATTTTTAAAGACAGCTCAAGGGAATCTACGGATATTTCAAAAATGACGTATCTTTTCATAAAAACGCCGTAGCCCCTATTTTCAAAACCCCATGATTCGTGTTATTTCAAAAGGCACCATTCGTAGGACTTATATTAGATTATTGCAGATTAATTATCGTTGTGTCTAGTATTCAGCTCCCGCACATTATTGCTGTTCGCTCTGCCTCGCATATTTATTTTGCTGCATATTCCATTATTGATATCATGCTGTTAGGACACCAGCACCATTACCGATGATGCGTATGTACCACGTACACCTACTTGCCGGCTCACACACATCTTCATCGGTAATTGCCATGTCACGTACACTTTAGAGAATATAATTGCTTGACTTAGATTGTTAGCTGGTAGTTTTGACATGATATTAGTGTACTTCCCTTATATGCCATATTAGACATTGTAGTTATTACCTACCACTTCATGCATACTGTTATTCAGTTGTTCATGCCTAGTTCATTATCATTGACATATGCACTTGTGATGATTTCTTGAGATTTATGATATTTCTGGATTTCGGGGAAAGCCGCAAAATTTACAACTTATGATCTTTTAAAATATAAAATGTTGCGGTTTTCTAGTGATGTAAAGTGTCGTCCACTATGAGTTTGCTGTGGTTTTGGAGATCCGTGTCGAGGAGTGGAGGAACCGTCACGGGTACATGGTGGGCCCGGTATGGTACCCCGGGCAAGATGAATGTGGTGTTGACGTTGAGCCCGGCAGGGGAGCACTACCTACCGGTGATATTACCCGACGCGTCGGATATCCGGAGGATACCGTCGTGGTCTTGAGATGGATGGTAGGGGCCGGTCTGGACTGACGGCGCCCTAGATATTGAGATTGAGACATTGATATTTCGAGACAGTGAGATTTATGTTTGGTGTCGATGCTAGACACTGTTGATACTGATTTCATTATGATACCTCAGTTTAAAAATACGAAGGAAATCTCACTAATTTATGAAAACAGTTTCTTCATTTACATGTATTCTGTTTCATGCATTCATACCTCATTCATATGATATATTGCTACCTGAGGCACTGACACGGGCACATGAAATTTTACTCGGGTTAGATATTACCCTAGTCATTGTTATAGGCTGCCTGTATACTTATATTTGAGGATATATTATGATCATTGACCTAGGTTGCGTTATATATGCGATTTCTGTGCGTAGATGTTTTTCTATTCACAAGTTGGCAACTCACCCCCGTTGTGCCCCAGTTTCTTGCAGATTTGCCGTACAGGTTTCATTACGGCTTGCGGGCTCAGTTTCATTCGGGTGATTTGCTAGTAGGTGGGTTTACTTGTATCATACCCCCATTATATATCTTGTATATCATTATTCTGTTGTATCTAGAAGTTCCATCAACCAAACATGTATCTATTGAGATAGAGACCAGTGTTGTTTATTCTTTCGACCTTAGAGTCGCTCGTTATATTTCTGGTGGTTTTGAGTTCCCTTTTGAGTTTTTGATTCTCGCCGTTGGCGTTGTATATTATATTGCTTGTGTGGTTGTGACCGTCGATTGACGAAGAGCTAGCTCCCGCTTGGGGATGCCTTTTTCTTGATTTCGTATACTATTCATGTTGTATCCCGTTTGGGGGCCAGTATTTACAAAGGAGACTCTGCGAAATTTTCAGTAAATTTTTGATGCTTTTAAAAACCGCATAATTCGGCTTATGCTATTGAAACTACTTGCTTTAATTTGGTTTTGCCTGCACTCTACTACTTTTCTTGGTTTGGATTTCTGGGTTTTCGGTTTACTTAGATTAGGTACGCCTCGAGACGTCCGTAGTTTAAGTGCCGGTCATGTTCCGTACTTTCGGGTCATGACAAAGTTGGTATCAGAGCGTTAGGTTTTAACCTTCGGAGCGTAGGATGACCCTTGGTTGATGGAATAGGTGACTAAAGTAGAGTGACGTACCGTTGGTATGTTCCGCGGCATATTTACGACACGCCACTCCACTTATGAAGCCTTAGGATGTACATTTCCTTGTTCAGTATTATATTCATTCCGATCTAGCCTCATCGGTATCAGTTTGGTTTTGCTGCTACGGTTACGGCAGGGAGAGCTACGGCTAGAGTTACGGTCAGCACAAGCTCGTCACGAACGAGGACTGACCAGGGCAAAATTCCGGCGACACACGATTGCAGAGATGTGTCTTTTTACTGTGTTTCCGCGCCATGAGCGTTTGGCGGATCGCCTTTATGAGGTTACTCGGATGTGCTGATCGACACTAGAGGATTGAGCCACTGACAGAGGCCAGCCAGATTTTGATGACCGTTGGTGTGTTGCTTACTCCTGATGATTGAGGCACTGTTCAGCGTGCAGACGAGCGAGCCAGTTGTTGCTGCGAGCGACGAGATATCTCCCCATATGATGGAACTATGGCGGGACGAGTTGTACGAATAGATGATAGAAGGTCGCTAGTCACCCGATGATGAATGACTAGGAAAAGTGGTTCGTTCGCTTACCCCGATGCGAGGTCATCAGATAGATTGGTTCCAGCTAGAGACGACTTCACGCGGAGACGTTGGGAGTCGACAGAGACGATCGAATGTCAGAAACCTAATTATCCAAGTTTAAAGTAGTCGGAAAGACATGCGGGCAATTCTATGGTCCCTCTAGAAGAATGAAACCCTAACTCGACTTAATGACCGTGTGAAAGCCTTTGAACCTTCGGGTTTGCGGCTGTTCTACGGCGCCATTAGTGAGGCTTAGGTTTGCCCTTCTACGGCTGGACCACCGATGCTGTGGTATGTACTCGATACTATTAAACTGTGCCCAAGAGGTTGAGCTCTTGGGGGATTATAAGGTTTTGACGACTCGATCGGATGGCTCGACTTAATTCGGATGCTAGGTGGTGAGATGCATTCTTGGGAGACTCCAGATACGAGGATAGTCGTTGGAGCTCAGTCCATGCAGCCGCGATGAGACGAGTCCAAAGCAGACGACATTAGAGAAAAGTGAAGTAAGAGGTTCGTACCAGATCTAGATGAGATGACGTTCCACTCCGCCGACATCAGATATGCGATGCGCATGCCGAGGCATAGTACTTGGATTTACCTTCCAGAAAGAGTCGCGATGAGTATGCAGTCGTTCCAGAGCAAGATGCAGATATAGGAAAGGACGATGACTTCCGGACAGTTGGCAGAGACGAGACATGGATGAGACCGTGAGCAGGATTCCTTCCAGGACACTGCTTCAATGATACTTGCACCCAGGATCAGATGTGTCATGTACATTCAGAGAGCCAGAGGCCGACGCCAGTGATATGCTGTCTTACGAGTGGTCGCGATGATTGACCAAGAGATGACCAGAGAAGTGCCAGAACATATCACATGATCACATCACAGATATCGCAGCAGAAGAAACATATGAAATATTGGATATACTAGGACGTCCGTATTTTCAATACGAGCCAGTATAAAACACGGATTCCACGGTCGTGATGAATAGCCAAACCCACACCCCTAGATCCCTACGAGAGCGGCAAGCAACCCTACCAATTCTAGAGTTAGGAGACCCGGTCTCGACTCCTCGAGTTGGTCTCCCACTGGACTCCAGAACCCGGTTACTTGTGCCCTCTTCCTTGGGTCTATCCTAGTGCGGAAAAGTAAATAATATACAAAAGGTAACATCTTCCGCAACCTGGAAGTGCCCCAATAAAAGAATATTACATACAAGTTTTTACATGAATGAAAATGAAAAAAACTCATCTCACATAAAAACCCCCGGCTATTCAAACACGACGATTCAATATAACATATCCAGCAACACATAACATCACATGTCATCAACGTAAGTAAATATGCGCATCCCAATTGTCGTTGGCATATAGCAACGAAACCGGCGATATCACATATTACACTTACGGTCACAGAAAAGAAAGTGTAAAACTACAACAGTTGGAATCCGCAACCTCCTCAGACATCGCATGCCTGACCAAATGAAATACTTAGACATCGCATGCCTAACTATTATAAACCCCGCATTTTAGTCTCAAAATCGAAAACACTTTTCAATATTAAGTCGGGGAATTCAACAGGATTCCCGACATTTTGATCGAATGCTCGTCGCAAACTTTAGTAGGCGGCCGCACCCCCGATACCGTCGACGAAGTGCTCCAAGGCGGAACACCGATACCGCGAGCACCCGATCGGATGCTTTCGGCGACGGGGTTCTCCTACAGTCACTTGGTCGGGGCTATGGGGCGTGGCTGTCTATTAAGTTTACCCGGCGAGTATCCGCGTACGCTACGTGATTGCGACGGACTTTTGATCACATCAAAATTCCGTGGCAACCGATCAAGTAAGACTAAACTGCTATGTTTATAACATTCATTCAGTTATCTCATAACTACTTGTGAATTCCAATTATTGTATCCCATTACGGATAAATAGAAAATGTTAAACTTTCCGATCGAACATGCAAACACCCAAGTTTTCCCAAAACAAATCAACACATGAAATAAGTTTAAAAACATCCAGTTCATGCCTCAGTACCAACGGTCCAGCCGTAGAAGGGTCAAGCCAACGCCTCACATATGGCACGCCGTACTGCCCCAAACCCGAAGGTTCAAAGGGCAGTTCAAGACGGTCACATAATCGAGTTAAGGTTTGTTGTCTTCTAGAGGGACCATCGCGTTACTTGCACTACTCAGAACGTCTTTAAACCACGGAAAAATCCAACACTTGGAAATTTCCCGACAGGGGAAAAATTGGGTATTTATATCCGGTCGAACATTTTAACATATTCTAAAATTACCCGGAAAAACACACACTGACAAAATTAGACAATCCGGTCGAAACACCGAGACCCCAATACAACCCAGAAAATTCAACTCTTGAAAAAATATTAAAAATTCCCAAGGAAACCAGCACTGCAAACTAAGAATTACTGTGCAAAATTTAACACAAGAAAAGACCACATGGCCGCGGAACCGCCGCATTAGCCATGCTAATGCCGCGGTTCCGCCGCACTTTGGTGGATTCAGGGGTACGGGCTTCTCAGTAATTCTTATAATCTTCTGCTGGTTTTTCTGCATATTTTAATCTGGAAAAAACCCAGTTTTTCAAATTGTCCAGAGAGCAAATTTGGGTTTGGGTTTTGATTCGATCGGACTTCTAATTCTGTCTACGCATCGCCTAAGGCTCTAGCTAGGCTCTGATACCACTGTAGGGTTCCTAGGCACTCTAATGAGGTCTCACAACGCATCAACCATGCCAATTTCAAATTTTACGGGTGCCGAGAACCCTAATACGGATCGTTAACTAGATATATAGGCGACAAAAGAAACTAGTTAACAACTTAACTACAAGAACGGAAATACAACCTTTGTAGATCCGGTTCTCCACCTCCATAGCTCCGCAATGAAGTCTCCTCGCTGTCCAAATCGAATCCCGGGCTCTAGCGTCGGCTTCATCGGAAAAATGGGCGGGCTAGGTCATCGACTACGATGCCGAAGATGATCTACGTCGAGGCATCGTAAGATCAAGCTCCCACTTCACCAAGTCATAAAACTTGTGAAGAAAACACCCTATACTACTTGGCAAGAGGTAGAGGATGAAGAAATAGGAAGTGGGTTCACTTTAGAATTGGATTTCTCACTCATTTTCTCAAGTTGCCATTAATGGAGGCAAGCTTCTTCTTGAAGTGAAGAAGAAGAAGAAGAAGCAAGAATATGATAAGTGTTAATTCAAAATGGAAAAGAAAATCAATACTAATACTTATCATATCCAAACCATGGTTTAGTGTAGAGATTTAACTAAGGTTAGATGGAGTGGTTAGGGTTAAGCATGAGACAAAATGGTCACTTAGTCAAAGCTTCATGAAGCTTCAAGATGCAAACAAAGAAAGCCACCATTTTTCTCATTATGCCATTTATTTTCCAAAAAGAATAAATAAATAAATAAATGAATAAGAAAGAAAACCCTAACCATGGTTTAATCTTTACACAAACCCAAGTAAACATGTATCATCAAACATGATACAATCAAGTGCACAAAAGTATATCACATATACAACTTGTGCAATGCAAGTGAGAAAATCCATTTAAAGTGAACCAATACTAGTTAATGCAAAGTAATATATCAAATATATTATTATGCATTAAATCATTAAATCAACACTTGATTCAATAATCCGGTCATGTCGCACACAACCGACTAGTATATAATATATCGTTTTATCGAATCAATCCTTGATTCGATAACTAGGTTATATCGCATACAACCATTCGACACATTCATCGTGAGAATGAAATACGGTATCACATACATGCATTATTCCTCGGTCCCGCACATATCTCATATGCGCTCCTATTTCGTTTCGCTTGAGCCAGGAAACCTCTGTGTAGGACTCTAAAGACTCGTCAATACGCCGGTAGCAGATGATGATCATATCAAACACCCACAAGCCGCAAGCGGTCTGCTAAACGTAACGGCCACCCGGGTATTGAGCGATCAGAAGATCGACGAGCAAGCCCTCTCACACTCCTGTGAATCCCAACCAGTAACAACTTACCATACAGTCCGGTCTCATCGTCTGATATGTCGCATATCTCGCCTAGGGGTGGTAAACGTCAGACCCCAATAGCTCGATAAGTCGTGTCGATATGAGGTCTATAACAGTTCGAGAACTACTGGTAACACTTACCAGTAAATTTCAGCAACCCTGGCCAGGGATTTCCGGTTATAGCCAATCGAACACAGCGCAACATCAACCCCCTATACCGGAGAGACGAATCCCCTCCTATCGCTCATTGCCCTCCATGTGACTCGGGACTGTACCAAAAACCACCGTTTTGCACGCCCTCTTGGACGTGGTAAGATGGAAATCAAAGCACAGTGGGAACCACACAAGACTCTATGACGATCTCGGGTCAACAGACTACTCTGTACCAGTGTCACCAGAGAACTGCCATCTGACGTAAGGTATAATACCATCTGGGAGTTCTCGGCGAGTCCGTCCTGTGTACCCAGTCTCCACTGAGCACACGTATATCATCTCTGATGTCAAACAGCAATGGATATGGGATCATCCATCGCCCATCTGTATGGGTCGAGAAGGTATACGCTAGTCTACTCTGGTATATCGATGCCCCGTCTCGATATACCCACGACTAGGGACTTTGAAGGATGTACTTATGGACTACCATGTCCCCACTAGTATGATCCGCATCATAGTCCAGGTAGTCAAGTACACATCCTAAGGGCTTTACCAACATGTAACAGAGAGACAATCAGTGTACACGTTAAGGTAAAGAGCAACCAGATAGCATACTATCATGTCGAGCAAGAAAGTCCTCCCTATATATGTCCAAGGCATCCACTACAATATACATCCATATGTACAGTAATGGCCTCTAGGGCATACATATAACTAACATGTCTCGCCTGGCTTTACCCTGGCGTTAATCAGTGCCGTCATCGGGGTACGTTCACTGGCGCTTGCAAAACGTTGATTAAACAACAGCTCCATCTCCGCGAAGGTCTTGATAGAGTCATTCGGGAGCTCAGAGTACCACTCGAACGCCGTATCTGATAAACTTTCAACAAACTGACGAAGCAAAAGCTTGTCATCACCGCCGGTGTTACCAGTAGAGTGCCCTGAACTGGGCAACATGCTGATGAGGATTGCTCGTCCCCTTGTAGACATGGAACTTGGGAATTGTGTAACCCGGCGGATACTTGATTGGTCGTACCAACTTGGATATGGCCGCCCCGTTTTTTACGACCATGGCCGGCTGCTTCAGTCGCATGATGAACCCGTATTTGCCGGGCTTATGTACTCGTCCAAATCAGCTTTAGAGATTGTATCCTCTTTAGCCGTTGACAGAGCTGGCGGAGGATTTGATGTCTCTCCCCTATCGTCTCCGAGGACGATCGGGGGCTCTTCAGCCGGAGGATCTTGTTGTATCATCATCCCTATCATGTCTTGGAAGAGGAGGCCCATACGCTGTATGTTGGCATGCTTGTTTGGCAGCCTCTTTGTCCTTCTTCTCCAATATTCGACGAAGGAATTCGGCGTCGGATTTCTTCCTCCTGGCGTTCACCCGAGGACGTTTCAGGGTTTTCTTTTGGCCCTGTAAGTGCGGACATAGCGTTCATCATCTCTTGGAGCTTCTGCTGCTGCTCCTAGCGCCTTGGTCACTGATCGCGTAAGCGGTCGATGACCCGTAGATATGCGACTGTCCTCTTTACCAGACGCCACATAGACGGTATGAACTACAATGCCCCCCTGACTTAGGGCGTTTGGGTTCACCACCTCTGATATATGCCGCCGGCACGGGGGTTTTCCTCCGGCCTTCTTCTTTATGGGGCCGTTCAAGTTGAAGGGGCCGTTGCAGTGGGCACCCGGGTGACTATCATCCTTTCCTGTTTGATCGGACGGTCTTTTTCTTTTTGCACCTTCGTCTTCTTTTGTTGACGAGGGTGATCTGGGTCAATTACGGAGTCTTGAACTCTCCGCCAAACTTTATAAATTTTTGAAGACAGCCGTTGAGGGGGCTGTTCCTGTTTTGTTTCCGGAACTCTCTCCGCGGGCGGAGGAGATCTTTTCAGTGTAGCGGTTGGAGAGTTTTTTCCCGTACCCTCCTCAGCAGTTCAAAGATGTTCCCAGTTGAACAACATCGTTGACTTCACCACTGGAGCCGGTGGAGTTAGCCCTGAGGGGGAGTTGCCCCCTGCCTTCCTCACTCGTTGCCAATGGCGACGTCGAGCATGACGAGCCGTTGGGACTGGCTCGGAGATTGAGACAGCTTCTTTTTGCCCCTGTCTGAATGAGGCGCCGCTGGTGTTAACCTCCTTAAAGACTGAAGTTGTCTTTTGAGGGATGATATTCAACCTGTCGAAGACGGATCCTCAAGCATGGGCAGGAGCAGGAATCGTCAGTCTTGAAAAGACTGACTTTTTAACAGGGGAAGTCGCCTTGACGACTTCTGGAGCAGCAGTTATTGCCTTCCTTGGGACAGTCAATTTAGAGTTCTGATCCATCCTGGCGAAAACAGTGGCTGTTGGTTTGGTAGTTGGCGACCCGTTGACAGGGCCCGTCGTAGCAGTGAGCCCAGTCGAAGACCGACTTCTTGTTCACCTCCGGTGCAGGTCATTGCATTAGAGAGGAAGGTTGTAGACGGATCATGTCCCGAGAAAAACAGCCCGTGTAGCCTGATTCACTTCTCCACAGGCAGAGTAGGACGGAGGCCGCTTTGACGGGCCCCATATGCTACACCTCCAGGTGAGGTGGAGCGTCTGTTGCATTGGCACTTCGAGCAGTTGGTGCAGTTAGAGGCCATTGATGCTTGGTTCTGCGCCAGGCAAAAGACTAAATCTTAGTAACCTGACAATCCGAAGGCAACCATCCTTCACAAACCGCGATTGGTTCGCGAGGACGACACACTGAAGTATGGAGTGGAAAGAAGAAAAGGTCCCACCGGGCGTGCCAGAATCTGTTCCCCTCCGAATGGCGGCCGACGACGCGAGGGCGTCTTGCCTGAGATTCGGGGAAGATGCTATATGGTTTTTATCCGTCTACCTCTCCGAAGATGCCAAGTTGATTTATGGCACCATCTATCGTAGGTTTAGACGGATGCGGCCGATGTAGCAGACTTCGTCAGATTCCCCCTCGCTTGAGGGATTTTTGATTGTAGGACGCTCTTCCCTGCAGGCGCAAGCCCCGTGCAGTTAATTACGCTACCGCATCACGGTAACAACTTTCTCCTTCTCCAGAATTTGACTTCGTGTCGTGTGTGTTTGTTTTGTCTGTGGTAGCCCGTGGATTGTATACGGAGACTGAGTAATGCCGTCGCCCGTAGGACGCGGATTAGTCCAAATCCGTATTTACTTAGATTTGGGTTTGGTGTTTTTAGTTTAAGGATACATTAGCCGTATTGCGGCTAAGATCAACTTAAACGTTCGTTAAGGATACGTTAGTCCTGTTTGAGACTAAGATCAACTTAACGTGGTGATCCATTTATTATATGGCCGTCAGGACTCGTCACCTCTCTGACGTCGTTGAAGAATTACAACGATAGGTGTCAGAGGAGTTCAGAGATGTACCCTTGAACCAAAGTTGATTTGGAGTTTTATAGTCCATTTGAATGTTTAAGGATACGTTAGCCGTATTTGGGGCTAAGATCAACTTAAACGGGACCGTTTAGATCCGGCAAAAGAGCGTTTGGAGGCTCTATTGTTCCAGTTTAGGAACGTAGTGGTCCGTGTTCCAGTTTAGGGACGTGGTGGTCCGTGTTCCAGTTTAGGGACGTGGTGGTCTATTTTCCAGTTTAGGGACGTGGTGGTCTATGTTCCAGTTTAGGGACGTGGTGGTCTATATTCCAGTTTAGGGACGTAGTGGTCCGACATTAGTTTAAGGACATTTCGGTCCAATATTAGTTTAAAGACGTTTCGGTCCAATATTAGTTTAAGGATGTTTCGGTCCACGAGTTTAAGGACCCCGCAGTCCATATTCATGTGTGGTCGTTGGGACCCGTCACCTCTCTGACGTCGTTGAGGAATCACAACGATAGGTGTCAGAGGAGTTCGGAGATGTACCCTCGAACCGGATGTAAATTGATTTAAGAGAGCAGCTGTGCTCAGTCAATTTAGTTTGAGGACTTACGGCCATGATTGGGCTAAGTCCAGTTTCAACATTTTTTTGTCTTTGGCCTGTGCTAGGGCTTTACCCCTTTTTAGCAATGCACTGCATTATTCTTGTTTTGGTTGGGCTCTGCCCTTTTATAAATGATGCAGAGCATCTATTTTTTTTGTTTGGGCTTTGCTCCCCTTTTTTTAAAAAGCATAGCATTTTTTTTATTAGGCCTGTTAGGCCTTTTAATTGGGCTCTGTCCATTTTCTTTAATAATGCAGAGCATTAAATACTTTGACAGTGCCCCACGTGGCTTGTCATACGATGTGCGCCAAGTAATGAGCGCAAACTCATATGGTGGTGACACGTGTCACGCTCTGGTGAGCGCAAGCGCAACAGCGCAGTGCACTGTGTCAGTGCGCTGCGCTGCTGCGCTACTGACACGTGGCGCTTCCTAGTGGCTTGCGCCAACACTGGAGCGCAACAGCCCAGTTCTTGGAAGTGCAGAGCACTGTTTTATCTTTTGATCGATTTTAAATCAAAGAAAACAAGTTTTTCTTGTTTTGAAGGAACCAATGGTTCATAAGAAAGTGCAAAACACTATTATTAGTTAGTTTTCTTTCTTATTGAAGATCATTGATCTTGTTCTTAGATCAATGATCTGTTTTTAAGAGAATTTTCTCTTTTTCTGAAGGTTTTACCTTTTTTGTTCTTGAGGAGTTCTTCAGAGTTCTCTTTTTTTTTTCTCAGAAATGTTGATGCCTTTGAATTGAGGTCTAGGGGTCTTTTATAGTGCCCATAAATTAGTTAAATTTGTTAGAGAGATCTTTCTCTGAGTGATTTGGGGAATTTCCCCCACCGTTGGATCTTTGATCCAAGGGCTTCTGTCTTACAGAAGAAAATCTTCTTGTTTTAACAAGAACAGAAAGATTTCTTTAGAATTTTAATTCTGTTTGGCGCAAATGCTCCAGAGCGTGACACGTGTCATGCAGCGCACAGCACAGCGCAACTGCGCTGACACGCGTCGCGCAGCGCAACTGCGCTGACACGCGTCGCGCAGCGCAGTGCTTGCGCAACTGAAGCGTTGCTTCCTTTAACCTTACTAAAAATAGAGCTTTGCTCTGATTGGGTGCGCTGCCTTGGACACTGCGCTGATGCATCTGCGTCTAACATGTGGCGCGTTGCGCGCAGCGCAGAGGATCTGAAGCGTTGCTTCATTTATTAGCATTTAGATTTTCAAAGTAGAGCCTTGCTCTGATTGGGCGAAGATGATGCGTTGCTTCATCTCCCGCCTGGGAATTTGAACAGAGCTTTACTCTGATTGGGGTAAACAATCCCATTCTCTTTTAGATAATCCAGGAACTCATTGCTCAAGTATTCTCCTCCTCGATCAGATCGTAGGATTTTAGTACTTTTACCCGTTTGGTTCTCTACTTCGTTCTTATATTCTCTGAATTTCTCAAAAGCTTCAGATTTGTGTTTCAACAGGAACACATGTCCGTATCTTGAGAGATCGTCAGTGAATATAATGAAGTATGAGGCTCCATTTCTGGCATGTGTAGACATGGGACCGCATACATCACTATGTATGAGTCCCAAGAGTTCTGTAACCCTTTCTCCGTGTCCACTAAATGGAGTTTTGGTCATCTTGCCTTTGAGACATGACCGGCAAGTGTCATAGGATGAAAATTCGAACGAATTCAAATATCCATCCATATGTAACTTAGCCAGTCGTGTCACATTCATGTGACCTAGTCTACAATGCTACAAGTAGGATTCGTTCATTTCTGAACTCTTCCTCTTGGGTGTGTTTTGCACATTAAATACTGTAGTTTGATTGAGAACGTATATGCCATTATTTAACGAGCCTGATCGAATCAACTTATGATTTAGGAAGATATTCATAACATTATCCTGTAGGGTTACTTGGCACACGCACAAGGGTCTATAAGGCATCAACCATGCCCGATTTAAAAAATAGCCGTGCCGAACAACCCTTAACAAGATCTTTAAACTAGAGATTAGGCAAAAACAAGCATGTTAAACACTTTAACACTAAGTGAGAGGGATTACAACCTTTGTAGATCCGGTCCTTCACTTCATAAGCTCCGTGTTGTGGTCCCTTCGCTGCGATCATCAAGTTCTGGACCCTTGAGAGGCTCCAAGAAGAGAAAGATGCAAGCTTGCCTCCGATCTTCGATAACAAAGATGATCTACCTTGAAGTTTCATTAACACAAGCTCTCACTCACTAAATGAAGTGAACACTCTCATCTAAAGGGCAAGGGTAGATGAGGATGATGAAGTAGGATTTTAGCTCTCATTTGTTTTCATTTTCTCACTCATAATCATCACTTAGGAAAAAGCTAGAAAGCTTTTTCCAAGGAAGAAGAAGAAGAATAGTGATCAATCCTTTTGTGATGAATAATGAAAGTTATGATAAGGTTACAAATGCAACCATGGTCAAACTAACCTTTGTAGAGATTTAACTAGGGCTAGGATTTAGGTTGAGTTAAAGATGAGTCACTTAAAATATCAACACAAATATCTTTTCCAAAACAAAAAAGAAAGTTTCTAGAAACTTCTAGAAAAGCTTAACCCAAATCAAACCTTAACCATATTTAATCTCCACTAAACATGTTGCATTAATAATCACATCATGTTAAAATATTATATATCACATATACAATATTTATTGTAACAAAATAAAATAATACAATTAACATATATCGCATATATATCAATGTATTACCCGAGTGAGAAAAAGAATCTTTTAGTGAGCTTATATTAGTTAATGTAATTTAATATATCAAATATATAATTATACATTAAATTATCGCATCAACACTTGATCTGACAATCCGGCTATATCGCATATAACCGACTAATATATCATTTACCGATTCATCGAATCAACACTTGATCCGATGACCCGGCTGATATCAAATATCTCGAGAATAGAATACGGTATCTCATATCGCATTATCCTCAGTCCCGCACATATCACATATGTTCCCCTACTCCGTTTTGCCTGAACCAAGAAACCTCTGTGTAGGACTCTAAAGAATCGTCAATACGCCGGCAATAGGTGATGATCATATCAAACACCCACAAGCTGCAAGCGGTCGGCTAAACGTAACAGCCACCCAGGTATTGAGCGCTCAGAAGATCAACAATCGAAGCTGTACATTCTCCTATGAATCCAATCAGTAACATTCCCGTACAGTCCGGTCTCGTCGTCTGATATGTCGCATATCTCGCCTAGGGGTGGTATATGTCAGACCTCGGTAGCTTGATAAGTCATGTCGATTTGAGGTCTATAATAGTTCGAGAAACTACTGATAACACTTACCAGTATATCTCAGCAACCCTGGCCAGGGATTTCCAGTTATAGCCAATCGAACACAGCACAACATCAACTCCCTATACCGGGAGAGACGAATCCCCTCCTATCGCTCATTGCCTCCATGTGATTCGGGACTGTACCCAAAAGCCACCTTTTTGCATGCCCTCTTGGACGTGGTATGATGGAAATCAAAGAACAGTGGGGATCACACAAGACTCTATGACGATCTCGGGTCAACAGACTACTCTGTACCAGTGTCACCGGAGAACTGCCATCTGACGTGAGGTATAATACCATCTGGGAGTTCTCGATGAGTCCGTCCAGTGTACCCAGTCTCCACTGAGCACCCGTACACCATCCTTGATGTCAAACACCGATGGATATGGGATCATCCATCGCCCATCATATGGGTCAAGATGCGTATACGCTAGTCTACTTTAGTGTATCGATGCCCTGTCTCGATACACCCTCGACTAGGAACAATTATACGATGTACTCACCGACTACCGTGGCCCCACTAGTATGATCTCATCATAGTCCCAGTAGTCGGGTACATATCCTAAGGGCTTTATCAACATGTAATATAGAGACAATTAGAGTACATGTTAAGATAAAGTACAACCAGATAGCATACTATCATGTCGAGCAAGAAAGTCATCCCTATATATGTCCTAGCATCCACTACAATATACATCGTATGTACAGTAATGGCCTCTAGGGCATACATATAACTAACAATCTCCCACTTGCACTAGGGCCATCTGTTGTGGTATCACATACCCAACAATTAGCTGTGGTTGAAGTATCTCATACTCAACCATCCCATAAATGTCTCTACTAGGAAAAAGGCCTTTGTGAGTGGATCCACGCTGTTGTCCTCTGTGTCTACTCTCCTAACCTTGATCTCCCTGGAGATCAACCATCTCCATGATCAGGTGATACCGCCTAAGAATTATATCTGGATTTCTGATGGGATGGGGGTTCCTTAGCATAAGCCACAACTCCATTGTCACACAATGGTAGGAACGAAGTTCATCCCATGAACTTATATATCCAGACTGCCTCTTTGGTAGTATCCTTGGTAACGATGTATCTTTCCTTTAATCGTCTAGTATGTCACGGTATCTAGCTTGGAACTCTTCCAACATACCGTCCCTCCACTGAGGGTAAAGACAATGCCTGCGACTGACATTCAGTCATCCTTATCACCCTGGAACCTTTCCAGTGATTCTCCCAGGATCGATTGATACCATCTCACTACAACTAGTGAGAGTCCTAACATCCAATTAGATCTATCTCATAGATCCAAACCCAGGATTTAGGAGGTATCACTTTGATCCTATATGGAGAATCCTTGTGATAAGCGGAGATTGACCGAGCGTAGCATAGGAAACTCCTTCCCTATCAAGAGTATGTCATCCACGTACTCTACGAGGATCACCACCATATTCCCTACTGCCATTTTGTATATACAAGGTTCATCTACCATTTTTATGAAGTCAAACTCTTTGACTACCACATCAAAACAGACGTTCCAACTCCGCGATGCCTGCTTTATCACATAAAACATCTTGCACACGTTTCCGCTGCTCCCACTGTCTACGAAGCCCTCTGGCTGTGTACTTATAGACGATCTCTTCCAGATCATCATTTAGAAAAGCAGTCATGACACCCAACCACCAGATATCGTAGTCATGGTATGTAGCAGTGGCAAGTAGGATCTGGATGGACTTAAGCATAGCTTTGAAAGTCTCAACTTTTCCATGTACACCAAGTAATCTTCTTAAGATATACTTGCTCCTGATGGGGATTTAACCCTTCAGATAAAGCAACCAAAGTCCATACTTTGTTGGTGTATAAGGATTCCATCTCAGATCGCTAAGCATCCAGCCATTCTTACAGAGTCCCACTCCTGATGGCCTGCTCGAAAATAGTTAGGTCATCATCTCATGATGCAATCCTCGCTCCCACTGTCATAGAGAAAACCGAAGTATCTCTCAGGTAGGTGAGGAACCCTACTAGATCGGCGGAGAGGCTGAGCTTCGTTAGAATCTATTGAATCCTTTGGTTCTACCAAATCATCTGCTGTAGTTTGTATAGCTGGAACTCCTTCCAGTTCTACCTCATGACCACTAATTTCTTCATAAGAAATTCCCTTTCACAAAGGTGGCATGCTGAGAAACAAAACATCTTTTGTTCCTCGGTTAGGTAGAAGATATTCCCTTGCGAATGCTTGGGATATCCAACAAACTTCTACAGAACTGACCTTGCCTCGAGCTTGTCCGGATTATGCTTTTAGACATAGGCCGGAAAACCCCAAATCTTAACAAACTTAAGATATGGGCTCTTCCTTTTCCATATCACATATGAAGTGGCAGGAAGCTGATTTGATTTGAACCCTATTCAATAGGTATGCAGCTTCTCAAGTGCATAACTCCCAAAAGGATATAGGAAACTCAGTAGTACTCATCATAGAGCACACCATATCACATAGGGTGCTATTGCTCCGCCCCGATATACCATCGTGCTATGGTGTATACGGAGGAGTAATGCTGAGAGAGAATCTCATTCTCCTTTAGAATAGTCCAGGATCACCGTGCTCAAGTATTCTCCTCCCTGATCTCATCAAAGGACATAATACTTATACCCGTTTTTGGTTCTCTACTTCTAACTTGTATTCATTGAATTTCTCAAAAGTTCCAGACTTGTGTTTCAACAGGAATATATGTCCGGATCTTGAGAGATAATCAGTGAATGTAATGAAGTACAAAGAACCGGTCTTAGCATGTGTAGACAGGGGACCTTCATACATCATCATGTATCAATCCCAAGAGTTCACTAACTTTTTCTCTGTTTCCAATAAATAGAGCTGTGGTCATCTTATCTTTGTGACATGACCGGCAAGTTTCACAAGATGTAAATTCAAACTATTTTAAATATGCATCTAAATGTAACTTCAGCTAGTCGGGTCACATTGATATGACCTAGTCTATAATACCTCAAGAAGGATCCGTTCATTTCCGAACTCTTCCTCTTGTATGTGTTCTGTATACTAAGAACTGTGGTTTGATTTAGAACGTCTATGCTTTTAGATAACGTGCCTGAACCGATCAACTCTTGATATAGGAAATGTTCAAAACATTATCCAACAATACAAAATTATATCCTTCTTTACTAATAAAGAGACTGATATGATGTTGTATATCAGGTTCGGTATCTAATAACATTTGTTCAGAATCAATGTATTTGCTAATACAGGGTGATAACTACCAACAGACTTGGCTGTAACACTTGCACCGTTTCTATCTCATGAAGCTTATCACCCGTTCTTAGTTCTCTACCTTTCTGTAGCCCATGTAACAGATTACATATGCGGGATCCTGATCCGGTATCACATACCCAGGACGTAAAGGATACTGAGAAACAGTTCTCTGTAATGAACACACCCGAAGAAGATGCATCGGCATGCACTTTCTTCGTTTGGGCGGCACGGGAATTCTGGTAATCCCCAATTTTCTGCTCTGTCTTATAACAATTATAAGTTGGAGCGGGACCAACGTTCCCCAGCTCAGTATAATAAGCGGGTTCGGTCAATTCATCCGTATTATTATCTTGATTAAGGCGTGATATAGTCGCTACCAGGAGAGAGAGAGAAGAAAACACTCAGCGTGCACTTTTACAAGATTAGATTGGTTATCAATTTATCTAATCAGGATGTCTCCCACTGCTTTAGTCAAATCTTCCTTCAAACCCTAAAAGGATAGACTAGCCGGGATTAATTACACGCTACAAGTTCGCCAATCTTTCAGCCAGGCCTGTGCCGGTACATTGATGGAGGTTCCCCGTGCTTTCGCACGGACCTAATTAAAATAAATCTCGTTTTCCCCGGGGAGTAACCCCATTAACACCTTTCTAGACACCCACTTGATCGGCTAATTGTAATGTGTAAAACTTTCCCAGGAGTAACTCTTACTCGCAGCGGGTATCGGGATCCAACTATCTCATAGAAGGTATGCATTCTCATTGCAAATTTCAACACTTGAAATTCCCAATAATATTTTACCCCTAGTGACTTATTACCTTAACTATGATCAACAAATCATAAGCACTAGTCAAGTTCAACCCGTCATTTCCCGATTGATTAGACCCACCCACATGACCCTTAACTAAGGTCAATAAAGTCATATGACTGTCCTAATTAATCACATCATATGTTATATAGGAAAACATCACTTAGCTACCGTACATTGCGCCTTAACTATGGTCAACAAACGCAGCACGAATACTAAGTATTCTATTTCCTAAAATGACGGAGGGTTACGACGTAATGAACTTGATATCGTTGTAGAATCGAGTGATTTTAAATGGAATGTTTTTGAGGTCTTTTCTAGTTTTGCTAAAGAGGTCACTCCCGGTGAAGGGATCGTCGGCTCTTTCCTTATCGAATAAGGTGAAGGATATTTCACAAATACCACTATGCAAAGCAAAAACTATAGAAACAATCAAAAAACAAACCGAGTTTGTAGCATCTGCTAGTTTCGCTAAAGAGGTCACTCCCGGTGAAGGGATCTCGGCTCTTTCCTTATCGAATAAGGTGCTGGATGTTCTACAAAGAACACCGCTATGCAAAGCAAGAACTAGAGCTACCAGTTTTTAAAACAAGGTTCTACAACATCTTTAGGTTTCTTTTAGTTTCATTAATCTCATTAATGAAGTCCCATTTTATTATGCTTCACAAGCATCACATTTGAAACGAAATCTGCAATATAACATATATCTCATATATATAATATAAACATTCGTCTCAGGCAGTAATATGATCTCATCACAGAACATTGCAGCAGAAGAACATATATGAAATATTGGATATACTAGGATATCCGTGTTTTCAATACGAGCCTGTATAAAGCACGGATTCCACGGTCGTGATGAATAGCCAAACCCACATCCCTAGACCCCTATGAGAGCGGCAAGCAACACTGCCAATTCTAGGGTTAGGAGACCCGGTCTCGACTCCTCGAGATGGTCTCCTACTGGACCCTAGAACCCGGTTACTTAATGCGGAAAAGTAAATAATATACAATGGTGACATCATCCTCATCCCGGAAGTGCCCGAATAAAAGAATATTATTTACAAATAAATTTTACATGAATGAAAAAGAAAAACTCTCATCTCACATAAAACCCCCGGCTATTCAAACACGACGATCCAATATAACATATCACAACAACACATAATATCACATATCATCAACGTAAGTAAATATGCGTATCCCAATTGTCATTGATGTATAGCAACGAAACCGGTGATACACCACATATTACACTTACGGTCGCAGAAAAGAAAGTGTAAAACTACAACAGTTGGAATCCGCAACCTCCTTAGACATCGCATGCCTAACCAAATGAATTCCTTAGACATCGCATGCCTAACAATTATAAACCCCGCATTTTAGTCTCATTATCGAAAACTCTTTTCAATATCAAGTCGGTCAATTCAACAAGATTCTTGACATCCATGATCGAATACTCGTCGCAAACTTTAGTAGACGGCCGCACCCCCGATACTGTCGACGAAGTGCACTAAGGCGGAACACCGCTGCCGCGAGCACCCGAACAGATGCTTTTGGCGACGGGGTTCTCCTATAGTCACTTGGTCGGGGCTACGGGACGTGGCTATCTATTAAGTTTACCCGGCGAGTATCCTTGTACGCTACGTGATTGCGACGGACTTTTGATCACATCAAAATTCCGTGGCAACCGATCATCTGAGACTTAAGTGCTAGATTTATAACATTCAAATTAGTTATCTCATAACTACTTGTGGATTCCAAATATTGTATCACATTCCAGATAAATAGACAATGTTAAACTTTCCGATCGAATAATCAAACACCCAAGTTTTCCCAAATAGTTTTCAACACTTGAAATTAGTTTTAAAACATCCATCACATGCTACAGTACCAATGGTCCAGCCGTAGAAGGGTCAAGCCAATGTCTCACATGTGGCAACGCCGTACTGCCACAAACCCTAAGCTTCAGAGGTGGTTCAGACGGTCACATAATCGAGTTAAGGTTTGTTGTCTTCTAGAGGGTCCACCGCGTTACATGCACGACTTAGAACGTTCTTAAACTACGGAAAAATCCAATGCTTGGAAATTTTCCGCCAGGGGAAAAAGTGAGTTATTGATATCCGTTCGAACTTTTTAACACGTTCTAAAAATTACCCGGACAAACTAAACGAATTTAAACTTTCCGATCGAATCAACGAGCTCCCAATACAACCCAGAAAACTCAACACTTGAGTAAATTAAAAATTCCTAGAAGAATCAGGAAGTACCTACGGTTATTACTGTATAAAAACTATCCCTCAATCAACAGTACCTGCCGTGGAACCGCCGCCAATACCCTGGTTTGGCCGCGTTTCCGCGGCGCTTTAGTCGATTTAGGGTGTCGTTTTGTACAGTAATTCCTAAAACACCCTGCTGATTTTTTTGAGTATTTTTAATATGAAAAATCAACAGTTATGAAAAATTTCCAGAAACTAGGGTTTTACGGGTATTCGGAGTTCGATCGGACTTTAAACTTCGTCTAGACTTCGCCTAAAGCTCTAGCTTGGCTCTGATACCACTGTAGGATTACTTAGCACATGCACAAGGGTCTATAAGGTATCAACCATGCCCGATTTTAAAAATAGCTGTGTCGAACAACCCTTAACAAGATCTTTAAACTAGAGATTAGGCGAAAACAAGCATGTTAAACACTTTAACACTAAGTGAGAGTGATTACAACCTTTGTAGATCCGGTCCTTCACTTCATAAACTCCGTGTTGTGGTCCCTTCGCTGCGATCATCAAGTTCCGGACCCTTGAGAGGCTCCACGAAGAGAAAGATGCAAGCTTGCTTCCGATCTTCGATAACAAAGATGATCTACCTTGAAGTTTTATTAACACAAGCTCTCACTCACTAAATGAAGTGAACACTCTCATCTAAAGGGCAAGGGTAGATGAGGATGATGAAGTAGGATTTTAGCTCTCATTTGTTTTCATTTTCTCACTCATAATCATCACTTAGCAAAAAGCTAGAAAGCTTTTTCCGAAGAAGAAGAAGAAAAATAGTGATCAATCCTTTTGTGATGAATAATGAAAGTTATGATAAGGTTACAAATGCAACCATGGTCAAACTAACCTTTGAAGAGATTTAACTAGGGCTAGGGTTTGGGTTGAGTTAAAGATGAGTCACTTAAAATATCATCACAAATATCTTTTCCAAAACAAAAAAGAAAGTTTCTAGAAACTTCTAGAAAAGCTTAACCCAAATCAAACCCTAACCATGTTTAATCTCCACTAAACATGTTGCATTAATAACTACATCATGTTACAATATTATATATCACATATATAATATTTATTGTAACAAAATAAAATAATACAATTAACATATATCGCATATATATCAATGTATTACCCGAGTGAGAAAAAGAATCTTTTAGTGAGCTTATATTAGTTAATGTAATTTAATATATTAAATATATAATTATACATTAAATTATCGAATCAACGCTTGATCCGACAATCTGGCTATATCGCATATAACCGACTAATATATAATTTACCGATTCATCGAATCAACACGTGATCCGATGAACCGGCTGATATCAAATATCTCGAGAATAGAATATGGTATCTCATATCGCATTATCCTCGGTCCCGCACATATCACATATGTGCCCCTACTCCGTTTTGCCTGAACCAAGAAACCACTGTGTAGGACTCTAAAGAATCGTCAATACGCCGGCAGTAGGTGATGATCATATCAAACACCCACAAGCTGCAAGTGGTCAGCTAAACGTAACAGCTACCCAGGTATTGAGCGCTCAGAAGATCAAAAAGCAAGCCTGTACATTCTCCTGTGAATCTAATCAATAACACTCCCGTACAGTCCGGTCTCGT
The DNA here is from genome assembly GCA_030015575.1 of Agapanthus africanus. NCBI lineage: Eukaryota > Viridiplantae > Streptophyta > Magnoliopsida > Asparagales > Amaryllidaceae > Agapanthus > Agapanthus africanus. The sequence goes on from CM057350.1 coordinate 384,859,620, forward strand.
CATCTGATATGTCGCATATCTCGCCTAGGGGTGGTATACGTCAGACCCCAGTAGCTTGATAAGTCGTGTCGATTTGAGGTCTATAACAGTTCGAGAAACTACTGATAACACTTACCAGTAAATCTCAGCAACCCTGGCCAGGGATTTCCAGTTATAACCAATCGAACACAGCACAACATCAACTCCCTATACCGGGAGAGACGAATCCCCTCCTATCGCTCATTGCCTCCATGTGATTCGGGACTGTACCCAAAAGCCACCATTTTGCATGCCCTCTTGAACGTGGTATGATGGAAATCAAAGCACAGTAGGAATCACACAAGACTATATGACGATCTCGGGTCAACAGACTACTCTGTACCAGTGTCACCGGAGAACTGCTATCTGACGTGAAGTATAATACTATCTGGGAGTTCTCGGCAAGTCCGTCCAGTGTACCCAGTCTCTACTGAGCACCCGTACACCATCCTTGATTTCAAACACCGATGGATATGGGATCATCCATCGCCCATCATATGGGTCAAGATGCGTATACGCTAGTCTACTCTGGTGTATCGATGCCCTGTCTCGATACACCATCGACTAGGAACAATTATAGGATGTACTCGCCAACTACCGTGGCCCCACTAGTATGATCTCATCATAGTCCCAGTAGTCGAGTACATATCCTAAAGGCTTTATCAACATGTAATATAGAGACAATCAGAGTACATGTTAAGATAAAGTACAACCAGATAGCATACTATCATTTCGAGCAAGAAAGTCATCCCTATATATGTCCTAGCATCCACTACAATATACATCGTATGTACAGTAATGGCCTCTAGGGCATACATATAACTAACATATCCTGTACTACAAAATTAAATCCTTCTTTACTTAATAAAGAAACTAATATAATATTGCATATCATGGTCGGAATGTAATAGCATTCGTTCAGAATCAATGTATTACCATTTGGCAACACAAGGTGATATTCGCCAACTGCTTTGGCTGCAACATTTGCACCATTCCCTACTCTTATGGAATGATCACCCTCTACCTGTTCCCTACCTTTCCGTAGCCCATGTAACATATTACATATGTGGGATCCCGATCCGGTATCTAATACCCAGGACGTAGAGTGAACTGAGAAACAGTTCTCGATAACTAATACACCCGAAGAAGATGCATCAGCATGCTTATTCTTCATTTGGGCTGCGTGAGAATCTGGATATTCTCCTATTCCCTGCTCCGTCTTATAACAATTATAAGAAAGAATGGGACCAACGTTCCCCTGCTCAGTATAATGAGCGGGTTCAGTCAATACATCCATATTATTATCTTGATTAAGGCCTAACATGGTCGCTACATGGAGAGAGAGAGAAGAAAACACTTTAGCGTATGCTCTTGCAAGATTAGATTGGTTATTATCTTATCTAATCAGGATGGCTCTCACTGATTTTTATCAAATCTTCCTTAAAACCCTAAAAGGTAAGACTAGCCGGGATTAATTACACTTTACAAGTTCGCCAATCTTTCAGCCAGGCCAGTGTTGGTACTTTGAGGGAGGTTCCCCGTGCTTTCGCACGGACCTAATTAAATTAAACATCGTTTTCCCAGAGGCATAACCCCGTTAACATCTTTCTAGACACCTACTTGATCGGCTAATTGTCATGTGTAAAACTCTCCCAGGAGTAACTCTTACTCGCAATGGGTATCGGGATCCAACTATCTCATAGAAGGTATGTAATCTCATTGCAAATTTCAACTCTTACAACTCCCGATAATGCATTTTCCCCTAGCGTGCTATGACCTTGACACAGGCCAACAAACCATAGTCCGCTAGTCAAGTTCAACCCGTCATTTCCTGATTGAATTAAACCCACCCGCACAACCCTTGACGCAGAACAACAAAGTCGTACGACTACCCTAATCCAATCTTATCTTATATTGCAGATAAGCACTAGTTAGCTACCGCACATTACACCTTAACGCAGGCCAACAAACGTAGCATGAAGACTAAGTAGTACCTATCTGAAATGATGGAGGGCTACACAGGTTTTTTCTTCAGAAAACCATGAGTGTAAAGAACTCGATATCGTTATAGAAACAAGTGGTTTTGAAAAGGAGTGTTTTGAGGCTTTTTCTAGTTTCGCTAAATAGATCACTCCCGGTGAAGGGATCTCGGCTCTTTCCTTATCGAATAAGGTGTAAGATATTTCAAAAATACCGCTATGCAAATCAAGAACTATAGAAGCAATCAAAAACTAAACTGTGAGTTTGTAGCATCTTCTAGTTTCGCTAAAAAGGTCACTCCCGGTGAAGGGATCTCGGCTCTTTCCTTATCGAATAAGGTGCTGGATATTCTATAAGGAATACCGCTATGCAAAGCAAGAACTAGAGCTACCTTTTTTATAAATTTGATTCTACAACATCTTTTAGGTATCTTTTCTTTCATTAATCTCATTAATGAATCCCATCATTTAATCTTCCTAAGCATCACAAAAGAAACGAAAAATACAACGTACGTTTTATGCCATTCGCATTCGCCACAGTGTCCTGTTATGCACCTTAGGTTACTTAACTAACGACATACCGTGATGGGACTAGCGCTGGTGCAAAATATAAGCAACGTTTATTATATATCATATATACAATAATAAAGCATTCGTCTCAGGCATATAAAATAATCACATCACAGTATATCAGCAGTAGAAGATAACAAATGAAATATTGGATATACTAGGAGGTCCGTGTTTTATTTTGAGCCTGTATAAAACACGGATTCCACGGTCGCGATGAATAGCCAAACCTACATCCCTAGACCCCTACGAGAGCGTAAGTAACCTGTAAGTCCATGTCACGCACCCCACGAACTTGCGGGGAGGCGGAATATGAAAAACGATTATCAAAGCTTCATAACACGGACTTGAGCGCATGAATCGTATCTAAACCGTTACTAGGAAACTACGAGAGGTTTAACTACTCAGATTCGAAGTTATACCTCACGTTACTTGTCCTTCGGGTCTTCATTACTGTCCTCCACTCCTCGTAGGCTCCTTGGAACATCGGCACCTCAACGGCCTCCTCGAGTCAAAGACGATCCACCCGAAAGCTCCTTGTCCAAGATTGATCTCTAACTTGAGATAACTAGGTTGCTCAAAGTGCTAATCTAAGCTACCTAGGGGATATAGAGTGAGGTTATGGATGTATTAGTCTAGCTAACCCTTTATCTCAACACATGAGAGGTTAGGGTTAGGGTTTCAAGAATGAGAGAGCTTGAGGAGAGAGAAGGTGAGCATAAGAATGATATTGAAAAATGAACTCATTAGAATATAACAACCATAACAATTTATCAAATAAATAATATAAATGATTAATCATCATGGTTGATTCATTCACCTTGTGTGATTCATCATATGACTCATTAACAAATTAATGCATCATTTAATACCATGGATGAATCACACAAATGAGTCATTAAGCAATTAATGCTTATGCCACCTTAACCCCCAAGTCACCATGCTTCTAGAAGCTTCCCGGAAAATTACGAGAACGCCACTCCAATCCGTGAAAACACGGAAAAACTTTAGACTGTATAAATCCAATAACCTGATACTAGAATCTGGCTTAAACCAAAGCCGGCTAGTAAAAACTGTCTGAACGTCGTACGTGCGTTTAAACACGTATGTGTCCGAACCCTTGTCGTAAAACCATACGACCTCTATATCGTTTCTCCTGGAGAAGGGAAACCCTCTGTGTGGGACTCTAAAGACTCGACACTATACTGGCAGTGGGTTTAACCACAGACCGCAAGCGGCACTAGCTGTACGTAACGGTCCCCAGGTAGATGTCGATAAGAAGGCCGATGAGGAAACCATCTGAACTCCTACTGAGCCTGTCCGTGACAATATCCGCGTAGTATGGTCTGTTCGTCTAAGAGTATCGCATGTATGGTCTAGGGAGGTGGAGAACGTCAGACCCCTAATAACCGTACAAGTCGTGCCGGTATGGCTCAAGACCATTTGAGAATCTACTGATCAGTCCGCCAGTAATTCTCCATTAGCCCTGGCCAAGGACTTATGGTAATGACCAACCAATCACAGTACGATATCAACTTCCTATACCGGGAGAGACGAATCCCTAATAGTCGCTCAATGCCTCCATGTGGCTCGGGACTGTACCCAACTAAAACCTGTTTGCACGACTCCTTTGAGCCATGGTAGGGTAGTAATCAAAGCACAGTGGGAACTCACACGAGATAAATGACGACCTTAAGTCAACAGACTATCTGCACACAAGTCACCTGAGAACTGCTATCTGACGTTAGGTATAATACCATCTAGTCAGTTCTGTTGGATATAGTGCCCTTAGAGTCAATTATTGGATCACAGGCATATGATTGCAATGATTGAGGGAGGACCTATGCCGGTAGGACAGTCTTACTCAAGATGATAGTATGCTATCTGGTTTATCTTTATCATCGTGTACTGCTTTAGGTGACATTACTGATCACTATTGCACAGTGATAGAGCCCCTAGGATTCTTGCTTGACTACCTGCAGTATGAGGGCGATCATATACGTGGGAGCTGGTAGTCTATAAGTACATCCTTAAAAGGTCCCTAGTCGAGGGAGTTTCGAGACAGGGCATCGATACTCCAGAGTAGACTATTGTATACAGTCGAGACCCCGACGAGGGGCGGTGGCCGGTCTCACAAGCCACTGGTGTCAGTTGGTTCACCTAAGATGTATACAGGTGCTCATTGGGTTATGAGTACACCGGACAGTACTCGCCGGGAACCTGCTAGTAGGGATTATACCTGATGTCAGATAGCAGTTCCCTGGTGACATGTGTACAGGTTAGTTCATCGACCTGAGATCGTCATTTGTCTCGTGTGAGTTCCCACTGTACTTTGATTACTACCCTACCATGCTCAAAGGAGACGTGCAAACAGGTTTTAGTTGGGTACAGTCCCGAGCCGCATGGAGGCAGTGAGCGGATCTTCAGGGGTTCGTCTCTCCCGGTATTGGGGGTGAGGTCGCGCTGTGTCTAGGAAAGCCATTACACGAAGTCCTTGGCCAAGGCAGGAGATTTACTAGTAGGTATTCCAGTAGTATCTCAGGGTGTTCTGGGCTACACTCCGACACGACTTGTACCGCTTTTGGGGGTCTGAATTTTACCAACCCCCTAGGCCCACCATGCGATGCTCATAGACGAACGGACCGGACTGTACGGATATTGTCACTGACAGGCTCAGTAGGGTGTCAGGATGAGTTTGCTCATCGACGTCCCTTTTGGTCAATACCTGGTAGCCCGTCACGTATGGCTAATACCTCTGACGTGCTAGTGGTTAAATCCACAGCCAAGGTGTTGACGAGTCTTTAGAGTCCCCCACAGACAGTTGCTCAAGTTTCGGGCGAAACGCTGTAGAGGCCGTATGGAGATATGGCAGGGTTCGATCAGATACGTGCGGTATTGCACGGATCATGATCGGACGGATAATACTAGCGGGCTTTGGTTTAAGCCGGATCCTAGTATTGTACAGTGTAGATTTTGTCTCTTAGCATTTGTATTCGGTCGGAATACAAATACGGGTATGTATATATGGTCGCGGGGTTTTCCTGTAATTTATTATGGGATTAGTTTTTGGAGTTGCCAGTTTGCATTCCGTTTTGGCCAGTTTTCCTTTGTTCCTTCACGGCCGGATTTTTGTGATTGGAGGGGCTAATTTGCAAGTTTGCAAATTAGCAATTGTGGAGGGGGTTTCTTGTCATTGGAGGGGTTATGATAAATCTAGCATCATTTGATTCCATTCTTTGTGCCTATGGCTTGCTTTAATGAGATTAGATTTGTATTTGAAATTGGTGTGACCTTTTTCCTTCTTTTTCATCACCATTTCTTATGGTTACCTACTAGGTTGTGCTCACCCCACTTAATATGTCCACCACAATTTTTGGCCGGCCACATTAGGTGAGGAGAGAGGATTCATTTTTTAGAGGTGGGGGAAATTTCTTCATCTCATTTTTTGACTACTACAAATTTCCTCACCTCTCTCCAAAGTTCTTCTTTCTCCTCCACATCCAGACAAGGCAACATCATACCCGCATTGAGACAATCCATTCTACACTAGCCTACAACATCCTTGGGCACGTCGGCTCGCCAACTTCATGCCCGAGTTGCCTTAGTCCAGAGGTGGGAGCCCGTAGAAGAACCCGGCGATATGGTGCCTGTTCCGACGAGGAGACGAAGATCGGAGATTCCGCGAGGAGATCGGGGTGGAGGCCAAAGACCGAAGGACACGGATCGCTCGGTATAGCATTCTACCCTTTCTCGTTTTTGCTAGGAGTGGGTTAATGGCCCGATCCGGGATTTTAGTGTGCGGTGGTGCCGGTTTACAAGTTTCGTAAAAGTTTCGTTTCCGCATTTTGGCCTCGGATTGACGGCCGGAGCGCCACCGTGCACTTACACTGGTATCAGAGCCACGCCATTAAGCTAGTCTAGCTTGCTCTAACGTGTTTATAAGTTCGATCGATCGGATTTTCCAAAAACCGCGTTTCTTGTCACAGTTTCTGTCAAAATTTTTTAGTTAAAAAAATATTTGGTGTATTACAGAAATGTGTGCAGGGTTTTCTGAGAGCACTGAAGAAAATTGGTACCATGATGTTACTGTAGTGTGGTGGAACCGCGGTAAAAACCCTATTTTGGCCGCGGCTCCGCCGCCGAACAGTGGCTTCATTTTACCAAATTTCTTCAGTGGGTCTCTGTGTTGAAAATGGGTTTTTTGGTATGTTCTGTTTGGGCCCAGATTTATTTTGAGTGCTACAGTTGTACTTGGACCCACTCCAGAAAATTTAGTCGATCGAAAATTTTAAACATGTTAGTTCACAGTATTTATATTATATCTGCAACCGTGAATGTCATTTGATCGGTAAGTCCTGTCTAACTGCTATAGCCCTTTTAGACGGATTTGCGAACGTGACATTCACGTTGATGTTCTGTGTTGTGCTGTGATGTTGCGGATTGTCGTGTGGATAGCCTGGATGCAGTGGTAGTACAGTTTTGGTATTTTATGTACATTTGATATTGCGGGGCGTGCGTCCGACATGTGGACTGCCGTCGCTGTCTGTTTGTATATTATTCTTTTGGGACACGACCGGGCTGAGGTCGATGTAACCGTTGTATGTATATTTTTACTTTCTGTACTAGGATTATCCCGCGGTGGGATGCATGGATAGCCGGGTTCTAGAGGGCAACGGGCCCGCATCTCATGGCGTTGAGACGGAGGGGGCTTCACTCTAGAATTGGCGGGCTATTCGCCGCACTCGTAGGGGCTACAGGTTGACCCAGGAGGGGTGCCCAAGTTACCGGATTCCGTGAAGTGCTGGGTGGTCCATTCACGTTGCTGAAGGGGCTTCCTCGCTTCAGGTTTTGGCGGGTAACTTGCCGCGCCCGTAGGTGTCTAGGATTTCATTGCACAGGCTATCCAAACTACCAGGGGAACGTCGAGTTTCAGTAGAGGCTCTATGAAACCCATGTAGGGTTCCTAGGCACACCCATGAGGTTCCACAAGTGATCAAACATGGCCAATTCAAAAATTTCCTATGTGCCAAGTAGCCCTAAGCAAGATCGTAACTAGAGGATAGGCGATAAAGATGCAAGTTAACAACTTTAACTAAAAAGGAAGTGATTACAACCTTTGTAGATCCGGTTCTCCACCTCCATAGCTCCGCGTTGACGTCCCTCCGCTACGATCATCGGATCCCGGACTCTAGCGATGGTATCGTCGAAGAAATGATCAGGCTAGGTCGTCGACTTCGATGCCGAAGATGATCTACGTCGAGGCAACTCAAGATCAAGCTCCAACTTCACCAAGTCATGAAACTTGTGAAGAAAACACCCTATACTACTTTGGCAAGTGGTTGAGGATGAAGAAATAGGAAGTGGGTTCACTTTAGAATTGGATTTCTCACTCTTTTTCTCAAGACACCATTAAAGGATGCAAGGTTTTCTTCATCTTGAAGAAGAAGAAGAAAAGAATATGATAAGCCTTATTAAAAATAGAAAAACAAGTGACCCTTATCATATAGCAACCATGGTTAAGTGTAGAGAATAAACTAGGGTTAGGTTTAATGGTTAGGTTTAGGAAAGAAACAAAGTGGTCAAAGCTTCATGAAGCTTCAAAAAAAAACAAAAGAAGTCACCCTTTTTGTTTCTTGCCTTAAAAAAGAATAAATAAAAATAAATAGATAAGTAAATCAAAACCCTAACCATTAACATAACCATGGTTTAATCATACACACCCAAGTTTGCATGTATCATCAAACATGACACAAACTAGTGCACAAAACTATATCATATATACAATGTGCACTTCAAGTGAGAAAATCCATCTAAAGTGAACAAATATTAGTTAATGCAAAGTAATATATCAAATATATAATTATACATTAAATCATTAAATCAACACTTGATTTAACGATCCGGTCATATCGCATATGACCGACTAATATCCAATGTATCGACTTATCGAATCAATCCTCGATTCGATAACTAGGTTATATCACATACAACCATTCGATACATTCATCGTGAGAATAGAATACGGTATCACATACGCGCATTATTCTCGGTCCCGCACATATCTCATATGCGCTCCTATTTCGTTTCGCTTGAGCCAGGAAATCTCTGTGTAGGACTCTAAAGACTCGTCAATACGCCGGCAGCAGATGATGATCATATCAAACACCCACAAACCGCAAGCGGTCTGCTAAACGTAACCCCACCCGGGTATTGAGCGATCAGAAGATCGACGAGCAAGCCCGCTCATACTCCTGTGAATCCAACCAGTAACACTTACCGTACAGTCCGGTCTGATCGTCTGATATGTCGCATATCTCGCCTAGGGGTGGTAAACGTCAGACCCCAGTAGCTCGATAAGTCGTGTCGATATGAGGTCTATAACAGTTTGAGAAACTACTGGTAACACTTACCAGTAAATCTCAGCAACCCTGGCCAGGGATTTCCGGTTATAGCCAATCGAACACAGCGCAACATCAACTCCCTATACCGGGAGAGACGAATCCCCTCCTATCGCTCATTGCCTCCATGTGATTCGGAACTGTACCCAAAAACCACCGTTTTGCACGCCCTCTTGGACGTGGTAAGGTGGAAATCAAAGCACAGTGGGAATCACACAAGACTCTATGACGATCTCGGGTCTACAGACTAACCTGTACCAGTGTCACCAGAGAACTGCCATCTGACGTAAGGTATAATACCATCTGGGAGTTCTCAGCGAGTCCGTCCAGTGTACCCAGTCTCCACTGAGCACCCGTATACCATCTCTGATGTCAAACACCAATGGATATGGGATCATCCATCGCCCATCTGTATGGGTCGAGAAGGTATACGCTAGTCTACTCTGGTATATCGATGCCCCGTCTCGATACACCCACGACTAGGGACCTTGAAGGATGTACTTATAGACTACCATGTCCCCACTAGTATGATCTGCATCATAGTCTAGATAGTCAAGTACACATCCTAAGGTCTTTACCTACATGTAACAGAGAGACAATCAGTATACACGTCAAGGTAAAGAGTAACCAGATAGCATACTATCATGTCGAGCAAGAAAGTCCTCCCTATATATGTCCCAGCATCCACTACAATATACATCCTATGTACAGTAATGGCCTCTAGGGCATACATATAACTAACAATCTCCCACTTGCACTAGGGTCATCTGTAGCAGTGGTTGCAGTATCTCATACTCAACCATCCCATAAAAGTCTCTCTCTGGGAATAGGCCTTCGTGTGTGGATCCGCCGTGTTATCCTTTGAGTCTGCTCTCCTAACCTCGATCACCTTGGAGATCAGCCATCTCCATGATCAGGTGATACTGCCTTAGAATTATATCTGGATCACTGATGGGATGGGCGTTCCTTGGCATAAGCCACAACTCCATTGTCACACAATGGCAGGAACGAACTTTATCTCATGAACTAATATACAACCAGACTGCCTCTTTGGTAGTATCATAAGTAGCGATATATCCAGCCTTTATCGTCTAGTATGCCACGGTATCTAGCTTGGAACTCTTCCAACATACCGTCCCTTTACTGAGGGTAAAGACAATGCCTGTGACTGACATTCAGTCGTCCTTATCACCCTGGAACCCATCCAGAGATTCTCCCCATGATCGATTGATACCATCTCACTACAACTAGTGAGTATCCTAACATCCAATTAGATCTATCTTATAGATCCAAAACCCAGGATTTAGTAGGTATCATTATGATCCTATATGGAGAATCCTTGTGATAAGCGGAGATTGACCGAGCGTAGCATAGGAAACTCCTTCCCTATCAAGAGTATGTCATCCATGTACTCTACGAGGATCACCACCATACTCCCTATTACCTTTTTGTATATACAAGGTTCATCTACCATTTTGATGATGTCAAACTATTTGACTATCTCATCAAAACAGATGTTCCAACTCCGCGATACTTGCTTTATTACATAAAACATCTTGCACACGTTTCCGCTGCTCCCACTGTCTACGAAGCCCTCTGACTGTGTACTTATAGACGTACTCTTCTAAAACATCATTTAGAAAAGCAGTCATGGCACCCAACCGCCAGATGTCATAGTCATGATATTTAGCCGTGGCAAGTAGGATCTGGATGGACTTAAGCATAGTTACTTGAAAAAGGTTTCATCATTATCCACGCCTGGTCGATGATGAAAACCTTTAACATGTCCAGCTTTGAAAGTCTCAACTTTTCCATCTACACCAAGTAATCTTCTCAAGATATACTTGCTCCTGATGGGGATTTAACCCTTCAGATATAGCAACTAAAGTTCATACTTTGTTGGTGTACATGGATTTCATCTCAGATCACTAAGCATCCAGCCATTCTTACAGAGTCTCACTCCTGATGGCCAGCTCGAAACTAGTTGGGTCATCATCTCATGATGCAATCCTCGCTCCCACTGTCATAGAGAAACCGAAGTAACTCTCAGGTGGGTGAGGAACCCTACTAGATCAGCGGAGAGGCTGAGTTTCGTTGCAATCTACTGAATCCTTTGGTTCTATCAAATCATCAGCTGCAGTTTGTATAGCTGGAGCATTTCCAGTTCTACATAACAGATCTTGTCTCGAGCTTGTCCGGATTTTGCTTTTAGACATAGGCCGGACAACCCCAAATTTTAACTAACTTAAGATATGGGCTCTTCCCTTTCCATATCATAAATGAAGTGGTAGGCAACTGATTTGATTTGAACCCTATTCAATAGGTATGCAGCTTCTCAAGTGCATAACTCCCAAAATGAAATAGGTGACTCAGTAGTACTCATCATAGAGCACACCATATCAAATAGGGTGTATCTGCTCCGCCCCGATATACCATCGTGCTATGGTGTATACGGAGGAGTAATGCTGAGAGAGAATCTCATTCTCCTTTAGAATAGTCCAGGAATTCCGTGCTCAAGTATTCTCCTCCTTGATCACTTCAAAGGACATAATGCTTATACCCTTTTTTTGGTTCTCTACTTCTTTATTATATTCTGTGAATATCTCAAAAGGTTCGGACTTGTGTTTCAACAGGAACATATGTCTAAATCCGAGAGATCATCAGAGAATGTAATGAAGTATAAAGAACCAGTCTTGGCATGTGTAGACAAGGGAGCTTACATACATCAACATGTATCAATCCTAAGAGTTCACTAACTCTTTCTCTGTTTCCAGTAAACAGAGCTATGGTCATCTTATCTTTGTGACATGACTGGCAAGTTTCACAAGATGTAAATTCAAACTAATTTAAATATGCATGTATGTGTAACTTAGCTAGTCGGGTCGCATTGATATGACCTAGTCTACAATACCTCAAGAAGGATCCGTTCATTTCTGAACTCTTCCTCTTGTGTGTGTTCCGTATACTAAAGAACTGTAGTTTGATTTAGAACATCAATGCTTTTAGATAACGTGCCTGAACCGATCAACTTTTGATATAGGAAATGTTCAAAACATTATCCAACAATACAAAATTTTATCATTTCTTTACTTATAAAGAGACTGCTGATTTTGTATATCAGGTTCGGTATCTAATAACATTCGTTCAGAATCAATGTATTTGTAATGCAGGGTGACAGTGACCAACAGACTTGGCTGCAACACTTGCCCCGTTTTCTGTCTCATGAAACTTATCACCCGTTCTCAGTTCTTTACCTATCTGTAGCCCATGTAACAAATTACATATGCGGGATCCTGATCCGGTATCTCATATCCAGGACGTAAAGAATACTGAGAAACAGTTCTTTATAACAAACACACCCGAAGGAGATGCATCATATGCACTTTCTTCATTTGGGCGGCATAGGAATTCTGGTATTCCCCAATTTCCTGCTCTGTCTTATAACAATTCTATGTTGGAGCGGGACCAACGTTCCCCAGCTCAGTATAACAAGCGGGTTCGGTCAAAACATCCATATTATTATCTTGATTAAGGCGTGACATGGTCGCTACCTGGAGAGAGAGAGAGAAGAAAACACTCAGCGTATGCTCTTGCAAGATCAGATTAGTTATTATTTTATCTAATCAGGATGGCTCCCACTGTTTTTATCAAATCTTCCTTCAAACCCTAAAAGGAAAGACTAGCCGGGATTAATTACACCCTACAATTTCGCCAATCTTTCAGCCGGGTCAGCATCGGTATTTTGAGGGAGGTTCCCCGTGCTTTCGCACGGACCTAATTAAAATAAACCTCGTTTTCCTAGAGGCATAACCCCGTTGACACCTTTCTAGACACCTACTTGATCGGCTAATTGTCCTATGTAAAACTCTCCCAGGAGAAATAATTACTCGCAGTGGGTATTGGGATCCAACTATCTCATAGAGGGTATGCAATCTCATTGCAAATTTCAACACTTGAAATCCCCCGATAATATTTTGCCCCTCTCCTATAACCTTGACAAAGGCCAACAAACCATAGGATGCTAGTCAAGTTCAACCCGTTATTTCCTGATTGAATTAAACCCACCCGCACGACCCTTGACAAAGGCCAACAAGGTCGCACGACTACCCTAACCCAATCTGTATCATATGCATAAGCAGATAAGCACCAGTTAGCTACTGCACACTACGCCTTGACAAAGGCCAACAAACGCAGCACGAATACTAACTATTACTTATCTGAAATGACGGAGGGCTACGACAGGTTTTTCTGAAAACCTATTGCGTAATGAACTTGATATCGTTGTAGAATCAAATAATTTTAAAATGGAGTGCTTTTGAGGCTTTTCTAGTTGTGCTAAAGGGGTCACTCCCGGTGAAGGGATCGTCGGCCCTTTCCTCGTCGAATGAGGTGCAGGATATATCATATATACCTCTGTGCAAAGCAAAAACTATAGAAGCAATCAAAAGACAAACCGAGGGGTGTAGCATCTGCCAGTTATTGCTAAAGGAGTCACTCCCGGTGAAGGAATCTCGGTCCTTTCCTTATCGAATAAGGTGCAGGATGTTCTACAAGGAACACCGCGATGCAAAGCAAGAACTATAGCTACCTGTTTTATTTTGAAATTCGATTCCACAACATCTTTAGGTTTCTTTTTCTTTCTTTAATCACATTAATGAAGTCCCATCATTTAAATCACCTAAACATCACAGATAAATACGACGTACACTTATGCCATCCGCATTCGCCTCGATGTCCCCTCGTACACCGTTAGGTTAGGTAACTAACGGCAGAGCAGGGCAGGGCTAGCGCGGGTGTAAAACATAAGTAACATCTATATAATATACCATATATACTATATACAGTATTTATCACAGAACATATCAAATGATCATATCACAGATATCGCAGCAGAAGAAACATATGAAACATTGGATATACTAGGACGTCCGTGTTTTCAATACGAGCCAGTATAAAACACGGATTCCACGGTCGCGATGAATAGCCAAATCCACACCCCTAGACCCCTACGAGAGCGGCAAGCAACCCTACCATTCTAGAGTTAGGAGACCCGGACTCGACTCATCGAGTTGGTCTCCCACTGCACTCCAGAACCCGGTTACTTGTGCCCTCCTCCTTGGGTCTATCCTAGTGCGGAAAAGTAAATAATATACAAACGGTGACATCTTCCGCAACCTGGAAGTGCCCCAATAAAAGAATATTATATATAAGTTTTTACATGAATGAAAATGAAAAACACTCATCTCACATAAAACCCCCCGGCTATTTAAACACGACGATCCAATATAACATATCCAGCAACACATAACATCACATGTCATCAACGTAAGTAAATATGCGCATCCCAATTGTCGTTGACATATAGCAACGAAACCGGCGATATCACATATTACACTTACGGTCACAGAAAAGAAAGTGTAAAACTACAACAGTTGGAATCCGCAAACTCTTTAGACATCGCATGCCTAACCATATGAAATTCCTTAGACATCGCATGCCTAACAATTATAAACCCCGCATTTTAGTCTCATTATCGAAAACTCTTTTCAATATAAAGTCGGGCAATTCAACAAGATTCCCGATATCCTGATCGAATGCTCGTCGCAAACTTTAGTAGGCGGCCGCACCCCCGACGCCGTCGACGAAGTGCACCAAGGCGGAACACCGCTGCCGCGAGCACCCGAACGGATGCTTTCGGCGACGGGGTTCTCCTACAGTCACTTGGTCGGGCTATGGAGCGAGGCTGTCTATTAAGTTTACCCGGCGAGTATCCGCGTACGCTACGTGATTGCGACGGACTTTTGATCATATCAAAATTCCGTGGCAACCGATCAAGTGAGACTAAACTGCTATGTTTATAATATTCATTCAGTTATCTCATAACTACTTGTGAATTCCAATTATTGTATCCCATTCCAGATAAATAGAAAATGTTAAACTTTCCGATCGAACATTCAAACACCCAAGTTTTCCCGAAACAGCTCAACACATGAAATAAGTTTAAAAACATCCAGTTCATGCCTCAGTACCAACGGTCCAGCCGTAGAAGGGTCAAGCCAACGCCTTACATGTGGCACGCCGTACTGCCCCAAACCCTAAGGTTCAAAGGGCAGTTCAAGACGGTCACATAATCGAGTTAAGGTTTGTTGTCTTCTAGAGGGACCATCGCGTTACTTGCACTACTTAGAACGTCATTAAACTACGGAAAAGTCCAATAATTGGAAATTTTCCGGCAGGGGAAAAAGTGGGTATTTATATCCGCTCGAACTTTTTAACATATTCTAAAATTATCCGGAAAAACACATAGACAAAATTAGATAATCCGATCGAATATCCGAACTCCCAATACAACCCAGAAAACTCAACTCTTGAGTAGAAGTTAAAAATTCCCAGAAAATACAGCACAACAATATAGGAATTACTGTGCAATTTAAAATGAATGATGCCTCCGTACGGCTGCGGAACCGCCGCACGAGCCATGCTCGTGCCGCGGAACCGCGGCGGTTTGATCAATATGGCCGCTCGAATTTCACAGTAACTCCTACAAACACCTGCTGATTTTTCTGCATATTTTTAATTCGAAAAAATCCCCGATTTCAAAAACTGTACAGAGAGCAATTTTGCATTAGGGTTTCGGTTCGATCGGACTTCTAACTCCGTCTACGCATTACCTAAGGCTCTAGCTAGGCTCTGATACCACTGTAGGGTTCCTAGGCACACCCATGAGGTTCCACAAGTGATCAAACATGGCCAATTCAAAAATTTCCTATGTGCCAAGTAGCCTTAAGCAAGATCGTAACTAGAGGATAGGCGATAAAGATGCAAGTTAACAACTTTAACTAAAAAGGAAGTGACTACAACCTTTGTAGATCCGGTTCTCCACCTCCATAGCTCCGCGTTGACGTCCCTCTGCTGCGATCATCGGATCCCGGACTCTAGCGATGGTATCGTCGAAGAAATGATCGGGCTAGGTCGTCGACTTCGATGCCGAAGATGATCTACGTCGAGGCAACTCAAGATCAAGCTCCAACTTCACCAAGTCATGAAACTTGTGAAGAAAACACCCTATACAACTTGGTAAGTGGTAGAGGATGAAGAAATAGGAAATCGGTTCACTTTAGAATTGGATTTCTCACTCTTTTTCTCAAGACACCATTAAAGGATGCAAGGTTTTCTTCATCTTGAAGAAGAAGAAGAAGAAGAAAAGAATATGATAAGCCTTATTTAAAATAGAAAAACAAGTGACCCTTATCATATAGCAACCATGGTTAAGTGTAGAGAATAAACTAGGGTTAGGTTTAATGGTTAGGTTTAGGAAAGAAACAAAGTGGTCAAAGCTTCATGAAGCTTCAAAGAAAAAACAAAAGAAGCCACCCTTTTTGTTTCTTGCTTTAAAAAAGAATAAATAAAAATAAATAGATAAGTAAATCAAAACCCTAACCATTAACATAACCATGGTTTAATCATACACACCCAAGTTTGCATGTATCATCAAACATGATACAAACTAATGCACAAAACTATATCATATATACAATGTGCACTTCAAGTGAGAAAATCCATATAAAGTGAACAAATATTAGTTAATGCAAAGTAATATATCAAATATATAATTATACATTAAATCATTAAATCAACACTTGATTTAACGATCCGGTCATATCGCATATGACCGACTAATATCCAATGTATCGCCTTATCGAATCAATCCGCGATTCGATAACTAGGTTATATCACATACAACCATTCGATACATTCATCGCGAGAATAGAATACGGTATCACATACACGCATTATTCTCGGTCCCGCACATATCTCATATGCGCTCCTATTTCGTTTCGCTTGAGCCAGGAAACCTCTGTGTAGGACTCTAAAGACTCGTCAATACGCCGGCAGCAGATGATGATCATATCAAACACCCATAAGCCGCAAGCGATCTGCTAAACGTAACGGCCACCCGGGTATTGAGCGATCAGAAGATCGACGAGCAAGCCCGCTCACACTCCTGTGAATCCAACCAGTAACACTTACCGTACGGTCCGGTCTGATCGTCTGATATGTCGCATATCTCGTCTAGGGGTGGTAAACGTCAGACTCCAGTAGCTCGATAAGTCGTGTCGATATGAGGTCTATAACAGTTCGAGAAACTACTGGTAACATTTACCAGTAAATCTCAGCAACCCTGGCCAGGGATTTCCGGTTATAGCCAATCGAACACAGCGCAACATCAACTCCCTATACCGGGAGAAACGAATCCCCTCCTATCGCTCATTGCCTCCATGTGATTCGGAACTGTACCCAAAAACCACCGTTTTGCACGCCCTCTTGGACGTGGTAAGGTGGAAATCAAAGCACAGTTGGAATCACATAAGACTCTATGACGATCTCGGGTCTACAGACTAACCTGTACCAGTGTCACCAGAGAACTGCCATCTGACGTAAGGTCTAATACCATCTGGGAGTTCTCGGCGAGTCCGTCCAGTGTACCCAGTCTCCACTGAGCACCCGTATACCATCTCTGATATCAAACACCAATGGATATGGGATCATCCATCGCCCATCTGTATGGTCGAGAAGATATACGCTAGTCTACTCTGGTATATCGATGCCCCGTCTCGATACACCCACGACTAGGGACCTTGAAGGATGTACTTATAGACTACCATGTCCCCACTAGTATGATCCGCATCATAGTCCAGGTAGTCAAGTACACATCCTAAGGGCTTTACGAACATGTAACAGAGAGACAATCAGTATACACGTCAAGGTAAAGAGTAACCAGATAGCATACTATCATGTCGAGCAAGAAAGTCCTCCCTATATATGTCCCAGCATCCACTACAATATACATCCTATGTACAGTAATGGCCTCTAGGGCATACATATAACTAACAACCCGGGGATCCCAGATATCTGTATTGTTCTATGATGCTTATTATATTTCTGTGATGTTGCTTTTTATCACGCCTTGAGTGAATATTATATATTGATATATATACTAGTAGATGTTGTATATGTTTTGCATCCGCGCTAGGCCAGTCCCCGCTTTGTAGTTAGTTAAGTAACCTAACGGGTGATGACGGGACCCAGTGGCGAATGCGGATGGCATATACATACATCATTATTTTCGTTCTTTTGTGGTGTGATCAATTGATGGGACTGCGTTGATTCGGATCAATGCAAGCTAAACAAACCTATTCTGATGTTGTTGGAACATTTTTCAAAAAGCTGTTATTGCAAGGGCATTCTCTTTTGTTTTGCACAGTGGTATTCGGTTATGAATATCCAGCTCCTCAGTCGAGGAGGCAAGGGCCGAGATCCCATCACCGGGAGTGACCCCTTGGACAGAAGTTTGCGTCAGGGCAATAACTTCACTATAGTCGTTTACTTTTGCTTTGCATCGTGGTATTCAGTTGGAATATCCTGCACCTCATTCTACGGGGAAAGAGCCGAGATCCCTTCACCGGGAGTGACCTCTTTAGCAAAGGTTTTCGCCACTATTTTTTTAAAAGCTATCCGGTTCCTTCAACGATATCAAGTTCATTACGTTAAAGGTTTTCGCCAGAAACCATTCGTAGCCCTCCATCATTTCAGTTAAACATTCGGTAGTATTCAAGCTATGTATTTTGACCTCATGCCAAGGCATAGTGATTGGTAGCTGCCAGATATTTATTTGTTGCATAGATAGAATACGTTGGTTTGAGACAGTCGTACTGCCATTTTGGCCTACGTCAAGGGTAGGTACGGGTGGGTTCAAATTAACCTGGATAATGATGGGTAGAACTTGACATGTGACTTTTGACATTTTGACCTCAAGCCAAGGTCATAAGAGCATGGGGCAAAAATCACATCGGGAGTTTCTAAAGAAACTGAAACTTGCCAGATATACGCATACCTTCTGGAGTGTGATAACGTGAGCGGATTCTGTCACGTTATCATGCGATGATAGTTGGATCCCGATTCCCACTGATGAGTTGGTTTACTCCTCGGGTGATCCCGACTAATTCTTCTTTCAGGTTTGGGGAAGAATTTGACGTTACAGTAGGAGGTTTCCTGATTAGATAAAGTGATAACCATTCTGATCTAGGTTAGAGTGCACGCTGAGTGTTTCTTTTCTCTCTTTCTTTGGCAGCGTCCATGACCCGACCCTAGACCATGACTCAGTGACCAAGTTGACCGAACCTTCTTATAATACTGGCTTTTGGATTGTCAGAGTTGCATACCTCATTGCCACTCCTACTTTTACCCTTTTCTCCAGGACACTCCGTATTTCTACGAACGTCCACTTCCATTGGACAAAACCATCGTATGGTTATATACGAACTCGAAGGAATTTATTCGAGGATGGTTTCCGGTTCTGGAGGAAACGAATAGGACTATTCAGTTGTCTTTTCCTTTTACCTTCTCTCAGGTTGCGAGTGCTCCTTGGATTAGGACGGTACACCTATTACGCAAATTGGATATTCTTCTTCCAAACCTTAGGCTGGTGCCGACCGGTAGGGAATGAAGAAAACCATTTAGCCTAAATGGTGTATAGAAGGTATTATGTAAAGACATATCAAGGGATTAGTAAGAGGGCAAAGTAAATTGCGACTGTTATTCATGACCAAACCAAGTATTTCTTCGCCAATCCTGAATCACCTTTGTATTTCTCCAGAACACTCCGTATCACTACGAAGATCCACAATTTATTGGATACTCCATCGTATGGTTATATACGAACTCGAAAGGAACTTGTTCCAGTTCGGGGATGGATTCTGGTTCAGGAGAAATAGGAATAAGGTTTATTCAGTTGTCTTTTATCTTCACCTTCTCTCACGTTGCAAGTGCTCCTAGGATTAGGACAGTACACCCATTATGCTTATTGGATAGTCTTCTTCCAAACCATAGGTTGGTGCCGAACGGTAGGGAAGGAAGAAAACCATTTGGCCTTAAGGGGTGTACAGAAGGTAATGATTAAAGACATATAAAGGGATTTGGAGAGATGGAAAAGAGATATACGGTTACAGTTGTGAATCTGATAATGGAAGAGGCATTACTAGGAATACCCGGATACCCCTTTGAAACATTTCAATGTTTCAGTTTCACTGTGTACTGTTAAAAGAAAACTAATTTCCTAATTAGACACTTGCTCCAGGGTATGTATTTACCAGGTATGATTCTCACATCTGTATGGTTTTACAGATGATGAGTGGGAGTAAGTTATTGGGAATTAGGTGATTATCCTCATTATATCGGAATTCGTTGTAATTGGTGATATTTGAGGAAGTCACATGGGCTGTTTGCCGGATGGCAAATATTTGGTTTTGAATATCCGTTGTTATGCACCAATTTCAAATTGATATATCTGTACGTCTATTTTTATAGAGTGAGATATACCTTTTTGAAATTATGTCTATGACATTTACATATATCAGTGGATGGTTAGGTAAGGAGTATTGAACAGCGGTGTAATTCTTCTTAACCATAAGTGCAGTTTTCAACCTACAACACACAGTGAATGAGTCACTAGACTCAGGGGACTTATACAGAGTATTGTATATTGTCCAGTGTCCATTAGGACAGAGGGGTTGGTCTTCATACTATATTCGGTTTACTTATGACTTCTCTAGTTCTTAGACAGGTGTTTCGTAGAAACACAGGGTCCAAGTTTTGAGAAGTTATAGGTATAAGAGTAAAGTAGAGAACCAGGTGTTGCAAGTATCGGGATTCTTCAAGGTGATCGAAAATGTAGATACTTGTGAATGGCATTCAGTTGATAGTAATGATTAAGAGAACTTGCTTCTCCTTCAGGTTACTCATAATTGGAAGTACTCCTAAGTTGAGTAACGCTGATCGGCCTCCTTCCATTTAGTTGACATGCACTGGAGACAGCTGCATGATTTGAATCTGGTTCAATTAAATCAGTGCCTCTGTTTCTATATTGGATATAGAACAGTTCATATCTTAACGATGTTAAGGTATGGGGAGTTGTCCGGCTTATGCTTAAAACCAGACTCTGGATAACTCAAGGCACATCTCTGTAATGGCTGTTTGTGGGTTGACCCAGGCTATGACGAGGGTTGACTTTCTACCATCTGGAAGATCAATAGTGATATTATTCTTGACTCGCCACAGTTTTAATAAAATTGGAGTTTTTCAGAAAACAGTAGTGGGAGTATGGTAGAACTGGAAGTGATTCCACAACCGCAAACGATTACTGAAGATTTGATAAGAACCTAAAGATTCAATCTGGTTTGACATTCCATTGGCCACTCCGCATATGTGGTGGGTAACCTCAGGCACCCGAGAGGTACTCCGGTAGCCTTAAGGACGGTGACAGGGAGGTTCTTGTTTACCCAGACTTGCCATTGCTGTTGTTCCAGACTGTGAGACCCGGCAGGAGGATGACTATAGCGTCGTTCTAAACTAGCTTTAGAACTGTACGTCTATATGACTCTGCCAGAGGGTTGTCGTAGTCAGTGGGAGCAGCGGAAGCATAGTGGACAAGTGGCTTATGTCTATTTATAGACTAAAGCAGATACAGCGGAGATAGATCATCTATTTCTGATTTAGTCTATATGTCTATTTATAGGTTTGACTTCATTAAGGCTATTCCTCGAACGCAATAGTTTCGCAAACGAGCTTTGTGAGACTGACTAGTAGAGGAGTTGGGTGTTCGGTATCACACGGGCTGTGGGTATGCGACATCGCAATAATTAGCCTTGAGTGCAAGTGGGAGATTGTTGGATATAGTGCCCTCAGAGTCAATTATTGGATCACAGGCACGTGATTGCAATGATTGAGGGAGGACCTATGCCGGTAGGACAGTCTTACTCAAGATGATAGTATGCTATCTGGTTTATCTTTATTATCGTGTACTACTTTAGGTGACATTACTGATCACTATTGCACGTTGATAGAGCCCCTAAGATTCTTTCTTGACTACCAGCAGTATGAGGGCGATCATATACATGGGAGCTGGTAGTCTATAAGCACATCCTTAAAAGGTCCCTAGTCGAGGGAGTTTCGAGATAGGGCATCGATACTCCAGAGTAGACTAGTGTATACAGTCGAGACCCCGACGAGGGGCGGTGGCCGGTCTCACAAGCCACTGGTGTTAGTTGGTTCACCTAAAATGTAAACAGGTGCTCATTGGGTTATGAGTACACCGGACAGGACTCGCCGGGAACCTGCTAGTTGGGATTATACCTGATGTCAGATAGCAGTTCCCTGGTGACATGTGTACAGGTTAGTTCATCGACCTGAGATCATCATTTGTCTCGTGTGAGTTCCCACTGTACTTTGATTACTACCCTACCACGCTCAAAGGAGACGTGCAAACAGGTTTTAGTTGGGTACAGTCCCGAACCACATGGAGGCAGTGAGCGGATCTTCAGGGGTTCGTCTCTCCCGATATTGGGGGTGAGGTCGCGCTGTGTCTAGGAGAGCCATTACACGAAGTCCTTGGCCAAGGCAGGAGATTTACTAGTAGGTATTCCAGTAGTATCTCAGGGTGTTCTGGGCTACACTCCGACACGACTTGTACCACTTTTGGGGGTCTGAGTTTTACCAACCCCCTAGGCCCGCCATGCGATGCTCATAGACGAACGGACCAGACTGTACGGATATTGTCACTGACAGGCTCAGTAGGGTGTCAGGATGAGTTCGCTCATCGACGTCCCTTTTGGTCAATACCTGGTAGCCCGTCACGTATGGCTAATACCTTTGACGTGCTAGTGGTTAAATCCACAGCTAAGCTGTTGACGAGTCTTTAGAGTCCCCTACAGACAGTTGCTCAAGTTTCGGGCGAAACGCTGTAGAGGCCGTATGGAGATATGGCAGGGTTCGATCAGATACATGCGGTATTGCACGGATCATGATCGGACGGATAATACTAGCGGGCTTTGGTTTAAGCCGGGTCCTAGTATTGTACAGTGTAGATTTTGGCTCTTAGCATTTGTATTCGGTCGGAATACAAATACGGGTATGTATATACGGTCGCGGGGTTTTCCTGTAATTTATTACGGGATCGGTTTTTTGAGTTGCCAGTTTGCATTCCGTTTCGGCCAGTTTTCCTTTATTCCTTCACGGCCGGATTTTTGTGATAGGAGGGGCTAATTTGCAAGTTTGCAAATTAGCAATTGTGGAGGGGGTTTCTTGTCATTGGAGGGGTTATGATAAATCTAGCATCATTTGATTCCATTCTTTGTGCACATGGCTTGCTTTAATGAGATTAGATTTGTATTTGAAATTGGTGTGACCTTTTTCCCTCTTTTTCAACACCATTTCTTATGGTTACCTTCCTTCTAGGTTGTGCTCACCCCACTTGACATTTCCACCACAATTTTTGGCCGGCCACATTAGGTGAGGAGAGAGGATTCATTTTTTAGAGGTGGGGGAAATTTCTTCATCTCATTTTTTGACTACTACAAATTTCCTCACCTCTCACCAAAGTTCTTCTTTCTCCTCCACATACATACAAGGCAACTTTATACCCGCATTGAGACAATCCATTCTACACTAGCCTACAGCATCCTTGGGCATGTTGGCTCGCCAACTTCGTGCCGAAGTTGCCTCGGTCCAGAGGTGGGAGCCCGTAAAAGAACCCGGCGATGTGGTGACCGTTCCGACAAGGAGACGAAGACCGGAGATTCCGTGAGGAGATCGGGGTGGAGGCCAAAGACCGAATGTAACCCTTCGAAAATCGTTTAGGCAGTTTTTCGGTAATCGGCCAATTTTTCGGCTTTTTCCGTAAAAAGTCAAAATTGATATTTTTCATTGTAGACCTAATTATACAAAATTTAAATAAGATATTACTATAATTTTGTCACTAAAATGTCATTTATAATTTTCTAGTTAAATAAAACAAATTTCGTAATTAATTATTTTTTTATTATTTTAAGCCTTTTTAAATACATTTAATTAGGGATAAATACAAATTTAATTAGGTAAATTTCCTAATTAGGAGTCTTTATAAGCTAAAATATGGTGTTAATAAAATTATATCATGTCTTGCAAACTTTTAGATTTTTGGTGGGAAAATTATGAAAAAAATGGCTTAAAAAGGGGTTTTTTTGTAAAAAGGTTGAAATGAAAGCATTAAATGATTACATGGGGTGTTTAATCACCTAGAAACTTCTCCAAATTTTCCTCATTCCCTCTCCATTGCTGCAGCCGACCCTCTTCCTGCAGAAATTCCCATTCCCACTTCATTCTTGCTTCATTTTCATGCTAAAAAAATCAATAAAAATCCACAAAAATGCACATTTTTCTTCTCTAATTCAAATCAAAACCCTAAGCCACCTCTTTCCCACCCTAAATTGTTTCAAAACAAGGTGAAAAGAGGTTTATTTCAAGGGCAAGTGCAAGTTGGGGTTCACTTGGGAGGTATAATCCTAAACTAGTTGTTAATTTGTAGTTTAATAAAGCTAGTTTAGTATTTTAAAATGATTAATTTCATTGAAATGGTTAGTTTTGAAAATTCAAGTAAGGGATTTGATTGTGGATTAGGGTTTGAAGTATGGGGTTAGAGTTAAATTAGGGCTTTGGGTTTCTAATTGGTTGTAGTGGTTAATGGTGTATTTATATGCTCGCTAAATCGACAAAATATCGATGTTTGCATTGAATCGGCGTTGAATTCGCTTACTAGATTTTTGTAGAAAATAGAATGCGGTCAATTGGCGTTAGGTTAGCAATATTTTTAGCTTCGTATAGGATTATTAGAATGCACGAACGCGGGGTTTCGTCTAGTCAGGTGGTAGTTTGTCGATTTCCCCGAAATGACGATTTTTGTTAAAGGATTGCGATTTTCGTGCGTTTTTCCGCGCACCGAGTGCATGCTATGATTAATTTGTGAGCGTCGATATTTGTATAATGTGACTTGCATCGTTTAGGGTTATGTAATCTTATACTTGGTGTTGTGCAAATTTAGGATCGGTCGGAGAAACATCGGACACGGCGCGTAAAGGCAAAGCGGTGGCCGGATCAGATTAGCGGGGATTTCTGGTGAGTAGATATATTCATCTATGGGGGAATCGTCTGGATGGCGCGAGGCGCCCCCCCTAGTTAGGATTACCCTACTTTTTACAAGATTATATTGTTAGTTAGCTTATCCATTCATGTACACTGCATACCCTTATAGCGAACAGTATGTTAAATTGCATGGACATTCATCTCTACCTATGCGATATCATTTCGTAGGACACGAACACCTTACCATTGGCATATGTTGCACGCGCACTATTCATGTGACACACACGCCTTGGTAATTGGCATGCCACGTGCACGATAGAACCTGTTTATCTTAATATCATCACCTGCATTCATACTTGATATATGAAACTGCATCGCATGCACATATCTCGCATCATCATCATATTTACATAGAACTCTAGCCAAAATTTACATCATACACATTGATATCATAGACATTTGTCATATATATAACATGTGGACATTATGATTTTCTTGATGATTTCATTTTTTCTGCGATTTCTGGATTTTTGGGGAAAACCGCAAGAATTTAACAAAACCTTATATTTATCATTTTCAAAACAAAGTTGCGGTTTTCTCGTGATGTATGTGTCGTCCACCATGAGTTTTCATGTTTTCTGTTGGATTTCGAGACCCGATTCGAGGAGTGGATGAACCGTCTCGGGTACATGGTGGGCCCGGTATGGTACCCCGAGGCAAGAAGATCGAGTTGTAGACGATGAGCCTGGCAGGGGAAGACTACCTACCGGTGATGTCTGGCGCGGCGGATATCCGGAGGATACCGACCGTTGTCGTGAGATTTATGATATGGGCCGATCCGGACTGACGGAGCCCGATATTGAGACAGATATGATTCCTATTTGGTGTCGATGCTTGACACGGGTTTTCAGATGATCTCTTGATGATATTTAGCTATTATACAGACATACACTTTCTAAAAGTTAAGAATGCAGTAACTTTAACATTCTAAACACTTAAAGAGTTAGAAAAGATATTGCATACCTGTGCATGCATACTAGAGTTATTATATCACATATGGACATACATGTTGTTCCGCATTGCGTGCATTCTTACGATTGCCTTAGTAGATGTTATATTTACTCACGAGCTGGCAACTCACCCCCGTTGTGCCACAGTGTCTTGCAGGTCGGACCCGTCAGTCTCGTAGCGGCGGGCTATCTTGTCATCAGTTTCTTTTGCTCAGACTCGCGACATCGCCCGTAGGTGGGTTGCGAGTATACTTTATTCCTTTTTGCTTTATCATTGTATCTAGTATTCTCCATGTACCACTTGTATTGTATATGCGACCTAGTGATGAGACTGAGAGATTTGTATATTTATGGTTTCTTTTGGGTCGAGCTCATTTGAGCCGACGTGTGTTTTCTGGTATTTGCATCTCTTTTATGCTCTTTTTCTTGATATTACTATTATATTGCATGTGGTTG
Organism: Agapanthus africanus; assembly: GCA_030015575.1. Classification (NCBI taxonomy): domain Eukaryota; kingdom Viridiplantae; phylum Streptophyta; class Magnoliopsida; order Asparagales; family Amaryllidaceae; genus Agapanthus; species Agapanthus africanus. The sequence goes on from CM057350.1 coordinate 384,886,002, forward strand.
TGATCCGCCTTGGGCGAAGAGCTAGCTCCCGCTTGGGGATGCCATTTTTATAATTACAGGTTTATTATCTTGTTGTACCCATTTTGGGGGATAGAAAATACAGGGGAGACTCTGCCGAAATTTTCAGAAATTTTTGATGTTTTTTTTTGGATTCTATGCAACTTAATTGATTTCAAAACCGTTTTCATTTAAGGTTTTCCTTCACTCTCTTTTGATTTTGGGTTAGATTTCTAGGCTTTGGCTGACTTAGGTTACGGTACGCCTTTAGACGTCTCGTAATCTAAGTGCCAGTCACGTTCCGTACTTTCGGGTCGTGACACCGAAGGACATGGATCGTTCGGTATAGCATTCTACCCTTTCTCGTTTTTGCTAGGAGTAGGTTAATGGCCCGATCCGGGATTTTAGTGTGCGGTGGTGCCGGTTTACAAGTTTCGTAAAAGTTTCATTTCCGCATTTTGGCCTCGGATTGACGGCCGGGGCGCCGCCGTGCACTTACAAGTTCTCCTGCGAGTCCTGTCCGGTGTACCCGTAACCTAACGAGCACCTGTATACTTCTCCAGTACGACGTACTGATGGCTGTGGGACAGACCTTCTCCCCAACTGGGATGAGAAGCGTACACACTAGTCTACTCCGGAGTATTGATGCCCTGTCTCGATAATCCTACGACCAGGGACAAGTTTAGGATGTTGCTTATAGACTACCCAGCCCTCACTAGTGTGACTGCCATCACAACGCTGGTAATCAAGCAAAAATCCTAAGGGCGCTACTAATATGTATAAGTGATACGTTACAAGAAACATATGCACATATTAAAGTAGACACAAACCAAGTAGCATACTACCATTTTTAGCAAGACTGTATATACAACTGTGAATATCCCAAGCTTTCATTAAGTAATATACATGCAAGTATGATACAACAATAGCCCCTAAGGCATATACACTAACAATCTCCCACTTGCACTAGGTCCATGAGCTGGCATATCGTAGACCTATCATCTCGAATAGCCTCTCGAACCGCGTCTGAGGAATGGCCTTTATGAATGGATCAGCAGTGTTATTCTCCATCCCTACTCTTTTCACCTCGATCTCCCGGCGATCTACGATCTCCCTGATCAGGTGATACTGCCTTAAGATGTGTCTGGACTTCTGATGGGACCTGGGTTCCTTCGCTAAAGCTATAGCGCCGTTGTTATCACAATACAGAGGTATTGGATCAACACTGGTAGGAACCACCTGAAGTTCTGTGAGGAACTTCTTCATCCAGACAGCTTCTTTTGCAGCATCGCAAGCAGCTATGTACTCCGCTTCCATCGTTGAGTCAGCAACGGTCTCCTGTTTGGAACTCTTCCAACTAACCGCCCCTCCATTGAGGGTAAAGACATAACCCGACATGGACTTGGAGTCATCTTTGTCACTCTGGAAGCCGGAGTCAGCAAAGGCCTCGATCTGGAGGTCTTTTCCACCATACACCAAGAACATCTCCTTAGTCCTCCTTAGGTACTTGAGAATGTTCTTTACTGCTCTCCAGTGATTCTCCCCTGGGTTTGCCTGATACCGGCTTACAACGCTCAATGCGTTTGCTACATCTGGTCTGGTACATAACATTGCATACATTATAGAGCCTACCGCTGAAGCGTAGGGTATAATCGATATGTGGTCCCTTTCCAAACTAGTCTTGGGAGACATCTCTTTGGAGAGGGTGATTCCGTGACAAGCCGGTAGATTACCGCGCTTAGAATCTTCCATACTGAATCTTTTCAATATGGTGTCTATATACCTAGACTGCGAAAGTCCCAACATCCTTTTTGATCTATCACGATAGATCTGGATCCCCAGAATGTAGGTGGCATCACCCAGGTCCTTCATGGAGAATTTCTGTGACAAGAATTTTTTTACTGACTGTAACATAGGAATATCATTTCCTATTAGGAGAATGTCATCCACGTACAAGACGAGAAATACTACAGCTCTCCCTACAATCTTTCTGTATATGCATGGTTCATCTGGATTTTTGATAAAGTCAAATTCTTTGACAGCATCATCAAAACAGATGTTCCAACTCCGAGATGTCTGCTTTAGTCCATAAATGGACTTAAGCAGACTTGCATACTTTACCGCTGCTCCCACTGTGAATGAATCCCTCTGGCTGATCCATATAGACGCTCTTTTCCAAATTACCATTTAGAAAGGCCGTCTTTACGTCCATCTGCTAGATTTCATAATCGTGGAAGGTAGCAATAGCAAGAAGAACCCGAATGGATTTGAGCATAGCCACTGGAGAAAAGGTTTCGTCATAGTCCAAACCAGGTCTTTGACGAAAACCCTTTGCAACAAGTCTAGCCTTATAGGTTTCAACCTGTCCATCTACACCAATCTTCTTTCTGAAGATCCATTTGCATCCTATGGGTTTTACCCCATTTGGAGCAATGTCCAAAGTCCATACTTTGTTAGTATACATGGACTCCATTTCGGTCCGCATTGTATCCAGCCATTTTACTTAGTCACCGCTCTGAATGGCTTGCTGAAAGCTAGTAGGCTCATCATAGTCAATAGTGCAATCCTCTCTATCCCCGTCTATGAGAAAACCATAGTATCTCTCGGGCGGATGAGACTTCCTACTACTCCTGCGGAGTGACGTCGGGATGTCCCTTTCTTCTGAAACCTCTGGTTCTACCATTCTTTCAGTAGTAGCTTGTGGTTCTGGAATTTCTTCCAGTTCTATTGCGCTCCCACTCTTCTGATTTTCTAAAAACTCAGTTTCCAAGAAGCAGGCATGAAGAGAAACAAATACCTTTTGTTCCTCTGCGTAATAGAAATAATATCCCTTGGAGTTCTTTGGATATCCCACAAATTTGCATTTTACTGAGCGTGCCTCGAGCTTGTCCACATGCTGCTTCTTAACAAAAGCTGGACATCCCCATGTCTTAAGATACTTAAGACATGGTTTCTTCCTACTCCACATCTGATATGGTGTGGTAGGCACAGTCTTGGTTGGAACTCGGTTCAAAAGGTATGTAGCTGATTCTAGTGCATATCCCTAGAATGATTGCGGCAACTCAGCGTTACTCATCATGGAACGAACCATATCCAATAGGGTTCAGTTCCGTCTTTCCGATACACCATTATGTTGTGGTGTGTATGGAGGAGTAAGCTGAGAGAGAATTCCATTCTCTTTTAAGTAACCTAGGAACTCGGCACTTAAGTATTCACCATCTCGATCAGATCTCAGTGTCTTGATACTTTTTCCTGTTTGGTTTTCCACTTCATTCTTGTATTCGTGGAATTTTTCAAAGGCTTCAGATTTATGTTTCATTAAGAAGACATATCCGTACCTCGAAAAGTCATCCGTAAAAGTAATGAAGTAAGAATAACCGCTTCGCGCATGTGCAGACATTGGACCGCACACATCACTGTGTACGAGCCCCAAGAGCTCGCTTGCTCTTACTCCGTGTCCAGTAAACGGAGTTTTTGTCATTTTTCCTATGAGACAGGATTCACAAGTAGCATAAGATTGATATTCGAACGGATTCAAATATCCTTCTCTATATAACTTAGTTAACCTTCTCTCATTTATGTGACCCAGTCTACAATGCCATAAGAAAGCCTAATTTAATTCCGGAGACTTTCTTTTAAGTGTATTCTGGACACTGAAAATCTGAGCTTGATTCAATACGTATATCCCGTTTTTTAATGTACCTGACCCAATCATAACTTGATTTTGGTGGATGTGAACCACATCGCTTATAAAAGTAAAATCATATCCTTCCTTAGAAAGTAAGGATACAGATATGATATTACAAGTTGTACCTGGTACATAAAAACAGTTACGCAGAATCAATATCTGCCCAGTTGTCAGTCAAATATGATATTCCCCTACGGATTCAGCGTTCATGCTCATTCCGTTAGCAACCCTGAGGGTCATATCACCTATCCTGATAACCCTACGGTTTCTCAGAGCCTGTAACGAATTATAGATGTGAGATCCTGATCCGGTATCCAATACCCAGGAAGTAGGGTTAACTGACAAACAGTTCTCTATTACAAACACACCAGAAGCCGAAGCCACAACATGCTTCGAATCCTGACTACTGGCTTTGCTAGCCCTGCAATCCTTCTGCCAATGTTCATTCCCGTAACAATAGGAACGTCCCTCTTTTACTACATCCAGTCCCAAAACTTTTGCCCTTCCCTTTCCTTCTACTTTCCTGGTTTCCTTCAGGGTAGAAGGCAGAGACTGTAGAATCAAGTCAGTATCTGACCCGTTCTCCAACATGGTCTTTAGGTCCATGAGCTCATCAATATAGATAGTCATTGTAAGGACGTTGTCCCTTACAGATGACCCGTCAGCCAACCTCGCTTGAATTAATTCGTTCGAGGTCTCATATCTTGTGATATGAGATTGCTCTCCATATAAATCTTTGTTATGGAGAAAGAGGGAAACTAAGTCCATCTTCTCGTGCTGCTTCTGGTATACACTATCAACTTAACACGAGGCACTTGGCTTTCGCTTTTTCCTTTTCCGTTGTCTGACGAATATTCATATCCGTGACGGTGGAAACTGGACCTGGGACGGCGGGATCTTGAGTAGTAATAGGGTGGTCCAGCTTGTCATAGGCAATGGACATCTGGACAGACCTTTCCCAGTCATATAAGTCAGATTCAGTCAATTTGTTATCTAGATGTAACCTAGTCGTGTTCACAAGGTCGCTGCAATTAAGAGAGAGAGAAGAAAACATTTTTAGCATGATGCTCTTGCAAGTTTAGAGTGGTTTTTAATTTATCTAAACTGGATGGCTCCCACTGTTTCTCGAATCCTTCCTCAAACCATAAAAGAAGAATTAGCCAGGACAATTCTCACCGTACAATACTTACTTAACCGTTCAGCCAGGCCAGTGTCGATACTTCGAGGGAGGTTTTCCAACGCTTTCGTGAAGTTCCTTAATTAAAGAACCTCTTTTCTATGGGGGCGTAGCCCCTCTGACACCTTTCTAGGCACCTACTTGGTTTATAGCATTGATCGTTAAGTGACGAATCTCCTGATAAGTAGCATGTACTCACAGTAGGATCGGGATCCAAATATCATCGTATGATAATGTTGAAGGAATCCTACCAACATTCATCAAGCTCCAAATGGTATGCAACACTAGCAAGTTTTAGTTTCTTTAGAAACTCCCGATGTGGATTTTTTGCCCCATGCTCTTATGACCTTGACTTTGGCCAACAAATCATAAGTTACATGTCAAGTTCTACCCGTCAATTTCCAGGTTAATTTGAACCCATCCGTACATACCCTTGACTTTGGCCAACAAAGCAGTACGACTGTCCCAAACCAACGCATCTATCTATGCTGCATATGAATATTCAATAGCTACCAAACACTGTGCCTTGACTTTGGCCAACAAACACAGCTTGAATACTATTGACTATCTATATGAAATGACGGAGGGCTACGACTGGTTTTGGCAAAACCGTGAACGTAGTGAACTTGATATAATCGAAGGAACCTGATACTTTTTAAAAGTAGTGGTTAAAGCTCCGCAATTAAAAATTCTGATCTTTTTAAAAATAACCGAGTGGTTTCTTTTAAATTTGTTCCAACGACTTAACTTTGGTTTATTTTCTTTGCATTATAATAATGTGCCCCATCATTTATCCTATCATTGCAGAAAACAACGAAAATACCACGTCCTCTTATACCATCCGCATTCGCCACGGGGTCCCATCATCACCCGTTAGGTTACTTAACTAACGACAGAGCGGGGGCTGGGCTAGCGCGGGTGTAAAACATAAGTGACATCTAATAGCTATCATATATAGATATTGTACATTCGTCAGACGCAATAATAAGCATTCCAGATCACAGATGAACTTTATTGGATATACTAGCAATCCGCGTTTGCTTTGAACCTGCAACAAAAGACGGATTACACAGTTGTGATGAATAGCCATTACCCCACCCTAGACCCCTACGGGTACGGCAAACTACTCGCCAAGTACCCGAAGTGAAGCGGTCTCCCTCAACGACGTGAGTAGGCCACTAAACACTTCAAAGTACCCGGTAGTTTGTGCACCCCACCTTGGGTCTATCTTAGGAGCATAAACAGTAAAAAGAAATAATACAACGGTGGCTACAACCGCAACCTGGATGTGCCCCGCAAAAAAATATTACATCATATTACAATTACATCGAATGAATGAATATAAAACACATCTCAAACCCCGGCTAATTATCACAACATTCCAATCAATTCCATATACACAAACAGTAAATATTACAGAAATGTGCAACCCCCTTCCAACCGACATACTAGCAATTAGGGGAGGTTTACGAACACATTAAACATTACAGATAGAAACCAAATTAGCAAATATCTTAGAATATCGATCGACTACCTTTATCCGTGTCTATCCCAAAAGCAAAATAGCACAGAAGTAACCTGGGCAGAAACATAATATGCAGGAAAACAAAAAACCAAAAATATGAATTTCTGTGAAAATCCGAGTCAACTCGGAGTTGACTCCGCCGCGGATCCGCGGCCAAAAGCACCATCTTGCCGCGGATCCACGGCCGTCATGCCGAGTTAGGATCTCGTATTTTCCCAGTATTCTTATATTTCCCTGCTGTGAATTGTAAGACATATCAAATATTTTTTCGACACGTTTAAAATTTACAGAAACTGTTAGGGTTCCGGGGTTTCGTTTTCGTGTTTTTCCGTTGATCGAAGTTCTAATTAGTTGCTAACAAGCTAGTAATGGTTTAGTTGGCTCTGATACCACTGTAAGTCTATGTTACGCACCCCACGAACTTGCGGGGAGGCGGAATATATGAAAAACAATTATCAAAGCTTCGTAACACGGACTTGAGCGCATGAATCGTATCTAAACCGTTACTAGCAAACTACGAGAGGTTTAACTACTCGGATTCGAAGTTATACCTCACGTTACTTGTCCTTCGGGTCTTCATCACTGTCCTCCACTCCTCGTAGGCTCCTTGGAATATCGGCACCTCAACGGCCTCCTCGAGTCAAAGACGATCCACCCGAAAGCTCCTTGTCCAAGCTTGATCTCTAACTTGAGATAACTAGGTTGCTCAAAGTGCTAATCTAAGCTACCTAGGGGATATAGAGTGAGGTTATGGATGTATTAGTCTAGCTAACCCTTGATCTCAACACATGAGAGGTTAGGGTTAGGGTTTCAAGAATGAGAGAGCTCGAGGAGAGAGAAGGTGAGCATAAGAATGATATTGAAAAATGAACTCATTAGAATATAACAACCATAACAATTTATCAAGTAAATAATATAAATGATTAATCATCATGGTTGATTCATTCACCTTGTGTGATTCATCATATGACTCATTAACAAATTAATGCATCATTTAATACCATGGATGAATCACACAAATGAGTCATTAAGCAATTAATGCTTATGCCACCTTAACCCCCAAGTCACCATGCTTCTAGTAGCTTCCCGGAAAATTACGAGAACGCCACTCCAATCTGTGAAAACATGAAAAAACTTTAGACTGTATAAATCCAATAACCTGATACTAGAATCTGGCTTAAACCAAAGCCGGCTAGTAAAAACTGTCCGAACGTCGTACGTGCGTTTAAACACGTATGCGTCCGAACCCTTGTCGTAAAACCATACGACCTCTATATCGTTTCGCCTGGAGCAGGGAAACCCTCTATGTGGGACTCTAAAGACTCGACACTATGCTGGCAGTGGGTTTAACTACAGACAGCAAGCGGCACTAGCTGTACGTAACGGTCCCCAGGTAGATGTCGATAAGAAGGCCGATGAGGAAACCATCCGAACTCCTACTGAGCCTGTCCGTGACAATATCCGTGCAGTCCGGTATGTTCGTCTAAGAGTATCGCATGTATGGTCTAGGGAGGTGGAGAACGTCAGACCCCTAATAACTGTACAAGTCGTGCCGGTATGGCTCAAGACCATTTGAGAATCTACTGATCAGTCCACCAGTAATTCTCCATCAGCCCTAGCCAGGGACTTATTGTAGGTTCCTAGGCACACTCAAGAGGTTCCACAAGGCATCAACCATGCCAAATTCAAATTTTCCGGTGCCGAGAAACCCTAAACTAGATCGATTACTAGAGGTAAGGCGAAAGAACATGCAAGTTAACAACTTAACTACAAGTGAAAGTGACTACAACCTTTGTAGATCCGGTCCTCCACTTCTTTAGCTCCGTGATGACGTCCCTCCGCTGCGATCAACTGGATCCCGGACTCTAGCGTTGGTTTCGTCAGAGAAATGAGCGGGCTAGGTCGTTGATTTCGATGCCGAAAATGATCTACGCCGAGGCAACTCTAACTCAAGCTCTATCTTCACTTGGTCATAAAACTTGTGAAGATAACACACTCTACTATATGGCAAGTGGTAGAGGATGAACAAATAGAAAGTGGGTTCACTTTGGATTTGGATTTCTCACTTGATTTCAACACTTGAAATTTTCTAGCAAGGTTTTCTTTTCTTCATGAAGAAGAAGAAGAAAAGAATGGAAAAAAGAATTGTGTGAAAAGAATAACCAAGTGAAGTTATCATCTTGCAACCATGGGTGAGATTAACCTTTGTAGAGACTAAACTCAAGTTTAAGTTAAAGGTTAGGTTAAGGAAAATCTTATGTAAAACAAAATGGTGGACTTTGTCAAAGATGCTTGAAAGCTTCATGAAGCTTCAAGCAAAGACAAAGTAAGCCAGCATTTTATTTTACATAAATCAAATAAATTAAATAAAAAACTAAACCTTTAACCTAAACATGGTATAATCCATACACACACCCAAGTTTGCATGTATCATCAAACATGATACAAACTAGTGCACAAAAATATATCACATATACAACTTGTGCATATCAAGTGAGAAAATCAATCTTAAGTGAACAAATACTAGTTAATGTAAAGTAATATATCAAATATATAATTATACATTAAATCATTAAATCAACACTTGATTTAATGATCCGTCCATACTGCATATAACCGACTAATATCAAGTGTATCAATATATTGAATCAACACTTGATTCGGTAACCCGGCTATATCACATATAACCGACTGATGATACAAATCGCGAGAATAGAATACAGTATCACATACTGGTATTATTCTCGGTCCCGCACATATCTCATATGCGCTCCTATTTCGTTTCGCTTGAGCCAGGAAACCTCTGTGTATGACTCTAAAGACTCGTTAATACGCAGGCAGTAGGTGATGATCATATCAAACACCCACAAGCCGCAAGAGGTCTGCTAAACGAAACGGCCACCCGGGTATTGAGCGATCAGAAGATCAACGAGCAAGCCCACTCACACTCCTGTGAATCCAACCAGTAACACTTACCATACAGTCCGGTCTATTCGTCTGATATGTCGCATATCTCGCCTAGGGGTGGTAAACGTCAGACCCCAATAACTCGATAAGTCGTGTCGATATGAGGCTCATAACGGGTCGAGAAACTACTGGTAACACTTACCAGTAAATCCCTAAAGCAGCCTTGGCCAAGGACTTCCTGTTATAGCCAATCAAGCACAGCGCAACATCAACTCCCTATACCGGGAGAGACAAAACCCCTCCTATCGCTCATTGCCTCCATGTGATTCGGGACTGTACCCAAAAACCACCGTTTTGCACACCCTCTTGGACGTGGTAAGGTGGAAATCAAAGCACAATGGGAATCACACAAGACTCTATGACGATCTCGGGTCTACAGACTAACCTGTACTAGTGTCACCAGAGAACTGCCATCTGACGTGAGGTATATTACCATCTGGGAGTTCTCGGCGAGTCCGTCCAGTGTACCCAGTCTCTACTGAGCACCCGTATATCATCTCTGATGTCAAACACCAATGGATATGGGATTATCCATCGTCCATCTATATGGGTCGAGAAGCTACACGCTAGTCTACTCTGGTATATCGATGCCCCGTCTCGATACACCCACGACTAGGGACTTTGAAGGATGTACTTATGGACTACCATGTCCCCACTAGTATGATCCGCATCATAGTCCAGGTAGTCAAGTACACATCCCAAGGGCTTTACCAACATGTAACAGAGACAATCAGTGTACACGTTAAGGTAAAGAGTAACCAGATAGCATACTATCATACCGAGCAAGAAAGTCATCCCTATATATGTCCAAGCATCCACTACAATATACATCCTATGTATAGTAATGGCCTCTAGGGCATACATATAACTAACAATCTCCCACTTGCACTAGGGCCATCTGATAGCATTGGTTGTAGTATCTCATACTCAACCATCCCATAAAAGTCTCTCTCTGGGAAAAGGCCTTCGTGAGTGGATCCGCCGTGTCGTCCTCTTAGTCTACTCTCCTAATCTCGATCCCCTGGAGATCAACCATCTCCATGATCAGGTGATACTGCCTTAGAATATGTCTGGATCACTGATGGGACGGGCGTTCCTTGGCATAAGCCACAACTCCATTATCACACAATGGAGGAACGAAGTTCATCTCATGAACTAATATACACCCAGACTGCCTCTTTGGTAGCATCTTAAGTAGCGATGCATCCAGCCTTTATCGTCTAGTATGCCACGGTATCTAGCTTGGAACTCTTCCAACATACCGTCCCTTTACTGAGGGTAAAGACAATGCCGTTGACTGACATTCAGTCATCCTTATCACCCTGGAACCTTTCCAGTAATTCTCCCCAGGATCAATTGATACCATCTCACTACAACTAGTGAGTATCCTAATATCCAATTAGATCTATCTCATAGATCCAAAATACAGGATTCTGGAGGTATCATTATGATCCTATATGGAGAATCCTTGTGATAAGCGGAGATTGACCGAGCGTAGCATTGGAAACTTCTTTCCTATCAAGAGTATGTCATCCACGTACTCTATGAGGATCACCACCATACTCCCTACTACCGTTTTTGTATATACAAGGTTCATCTACCATTTTGATGGTGTCAAACTCTTTGACTAGCACATCAAAACAGATGTTCCAACTCCGCGATGCCTGCTTTATTACATAAAACATCTTGCACACGTTTCCGCTGCTCCGACTGTCTACGAAGCCCTCTGACTGTGTACTTATAGACTTCCTCTTCTAAATCTTTATTTAGAAAAGCAGTCATGACACCCAACCGCCAGATATCGTAGTCATGGTATGCAGCCGTGGCAAGTAGGATCTGGATGGACTTAAGCATAGGTACTTAGAAAAGGTTTCATCACAATCCATACCTGGTCAATGATGCAAACCTTTAACAAGTGTAGCTTTGAAAGTTTCAACTTTTCCATGTACACCAAATAATCTTCTCAAGATATACTTGCTCCTGATGGGGATTTAACCCTTCAGATAAAGCAACCAAAGTCCATACTTTGTTGGTGTATAAGGATTCCATCTTAGATTGATAAGCATCCAGCCATTCTTACAGAGTCCTACTCCTGATGGCCAGCTCGAAACTAGTTGGGTCATCATCTTATGATGCAATCCTCGCTCCCACTGTCATAGAGAAACCGAAGTATCTCTCAGGTGGGTGAGGAACCCTACTAGATCGGCGGAGAGGCTGAGGTTCATTGGTTGCTTTTGAATCCTTTGGTTCTACCAAATCAGCAGCTGCAGTTTGTATAGCTGGAACTCTTTCCAGTTCTACCTCATGTCTACTTATTTCTTCACAAGAAATTTCCTTTCACAAAGGTGGCATGTTGAGAAACAAAACATTTTTGTTCCTCGGTTAGGTAGAAGATATTCCCTTGCGTATGCTTGGGATATCCAACAAACTTCTACAGATCTGACTTTGCCTCGAGCTCGTCCGGATTTTGCTTTTTAGACATAGGCCGGACAACCCTAAATCTTAACAAACTTAAGATACGGGCTCTTCTCTTTCCATATCTCATATGAAGTGGTAGGCAACAGATTTGATCGGAACCCTATTCAATAGGTATGCAACTTCATAAGTGCATAACTCACTAAAAGGAAATAAGAAACTTAGTAGTACTCATCATAGAGCGCACCGTATCATATAGGGTATAATGCTCCGCCCCGATATATCGACGTGCTGTGGTGTATACGGAGGAGTAATGCTGAGAGAGAATCTCATTCTCCTTTAGAATCTTCCAGGGATCCCGTGCTCAAGTATTCACCTCCCTGATCACATCAAGGGACATAATACTTATACCCGTTTTTGGTTCTCTACTTCTAAATTGTATTCTGTGAATATCTCAAAAGGTTCGGACTTGTGTTTCAACAGGAACATATGTCTGAATCTTAAGAGATCATCAGAGAATGTAATGAAGTACAAAGAACCGGTCTTGGCATGTGTAAACAGGGGACCTTCATACATCAATATGTATCATCCCAAGAGTTTACTAACTCTTTCTCTGTTTCCAATAAACAGAGCTATGGTCATCTTATCTTTGTGACATGACTGGCAAGTTTCACAAGATGTAAATTCAAACTGATTTAAATATGCATCTTTATTTAACTTAGCTAGTCGGGTCGCATTGATATGACCTAGACTACAATACCTCAAGAAGGATTCGTTCATATCTGAACTCTTCCTCTTGTGTGTGTTCTTTATAATAAGAACTGTAATTTGATTTAGAACGTCAATGCTTTTAGATAACGTGCCTGAACCGATCAACACTTGATATAGGAAATGTACAAAACATTATCCAACAATACAAAATTATATCCTTTCTTTACTAATAAAGATACTGATATGATTTTGTATATCAGGTTCGGTATCTAATAACATTTGTTCAGAATCAATGTATTCTGGTAATACAGGGTGACAGTGACCAACAGACTTGGCTGCAACACTTGCACCGTTTTCTGCCTCATGAAACTTATCACCCGTTCTCAGTTTTCTACCTTTATGTAGCCCATGTAATACATTACATATGTGGGATCCTGATCCGGTATCAAAATACCCAGGACGTAAAGGACACTGAGAAACAGTTCTCGGTAATGAACACACCCGAAGATAATGCATCAGTATGCACTTTCTTCATTTGGGCAGCACGGGAATTCTGGTAAACCCCTAATTTCCTGCTCGATCTTATAACAATTATAAGTTAGAGCGGGACCAACGTTCCCCAGCTCAGTATAACAAGCGGGTTCGGTCAATACATCCATATTATTATCTTGATTAAGGCGTGACATGGTGGCTACCTGGAGAGAGAGAGAAGAAAACACTCGGCGTGCGCTCTTGCAAGATCAGATTGGTTATTATTTTATCTAATCAGGATGGCTCCCACTGTTTTTATCAAATCTTCCTTCAAACCCTAAAAGGAAAGACTAGCAGGGATTAATTACACGCTACAAGTTCGCCAATCTTTCAGCCAGGCCAGTGTCGGTACATTGAGGGAGGTTCCCCGTGCTTTCGTACGGACCTAATTAAAGTAAACCTCGTTTTCCCAGAGGCGTAACCCCGTTGACACCTTTCTAGACACCTACTTGATCAGCTAATTGTAATGTGTAAAACTCTCCCAAGAGTAACAATTACTCGCAGTAGGTATCAGGATCCAACTATCTCATAGAAGATATGCAATCTCATTGCAAATTTCAACACTTGAAATTCCCGATAATTTTGCCCCTAGCATCCTATGACCTTGACGGAGGTCAACAAACCATAGGCTACTAGTCAAGTTCAACCCGTCATTTCTTGATTGAATCAAACCCACCCGCACGACCCTTGACGGAGGTCAACAAGGTCGTACGGCTACCCTAATCCAATCTGCATCATATGCATAAGCAGATAAATACTAGTTAGCTACCGCACACTACGCCTTGACGGAGGTCAACAAACGTAGCACGAATACTAAGTAGGACTTATCTGAAATGACGGAGGGCTACGACAGGTTTTTCTGAAAACCTATTGCGTAATGAACTTGATATCGTTGCAGAATCAAATGATTTTGAAATGGAGTGTTTTTGAGGCTTTTCTAGTTTTGCTAAAGGGGTCACTCCCGGTGAAGGGATCGTCGGCCCTTTCCTCATCGAATAAGGTGCAGGATATATCATATATACCGCTGTGCAAAGCAAGAACTATAGGAGCAATCAAAAGACAAACCGAGGGTTATAGCATCTGCCAGTTATTGCTAAAGGGGTCACTCCCGGTGAAGGGATCTCGGCCCTTTCCTTATCGAATAAGGTGCAGGATGTTCTACAAGAAACACCACGATGCAAAGCAAGAACTGTAGCTACCTGTTTTTGAAAATTCGATTCCACAACATCTTTTAGGTTTCTTTTCTTTCATTAATCATATTAATGAAGTCCCATCATTTAAATCACCTAAACATCATAGATAAATACGACGTGCACTTATGCCACCCGCATTCGCTTTGATGTCCCCTCGTGCACCGTTAGGTTAGGTAACTAACGACAGAGTGGGGCAGGGCTAGCGCGAGTGCAAAACATAAGTAACGTCTATATAATGTATCATATATACTATATACAATATCCATCACAACATATCAAATGATCACATCATAGATATCGCAGCAGAAGAAACATATGAAACATTGGATATACTAGGACGTCCGTGTTTTCAATACGAGCCTGTATAAAACACGGATTCCACGGTCGCGATGAATAGCCAAACCCACACCCCTAGACCCCTACGAGAGCGACAAGCAACCCTACCGATTCTAGAGTTAGGAGACCCGGACTCGACTCCTCGAGTTGGTCTCCCACTGGACTCTAGAACCCGGTTACTTGTGCTCTCCTCCTTGGGTCTATCCTAGTGCGGAAAAGTAAATAATATACAAATGGTGACATCAACCTCAACCCGGAAGTGCCCCAATAAAAGAATATTACATACAATAAATTTTACATGAATGAAAATAAAAACTCTCATCTCACATAAAACCCCCGGCTATTCAAAACGCGACGATCCAATATAACATATCCAGCAACACATAACATCACATGTCATCAACGTAAGTAAATGTGCGCATCCCAATTGTCGTTGACATATAGCAACGAAACCGGCGATATCACATATTACACTTACGGTCACAGAAAAGAAAGTGTAAAACTACAACAGTTGGAATCCGCAACCCCTTTAGACATCGCATGCCTAACCAAATGAATTCCATAGACATCGCATGCCTAACAATTATAAACCCCGCATTTTAGTCTCATTATCGAAAACTCTTTTCAATATTATGTCGGGCAATTCAGCAAGATTCCCGACATCCTGATCGAATACTCGTCGCAAACTTTAGTAGACGGTCGCACCCCCGGTTGCCATCGACGAAGTGCACCAAGGCGGAACACCACTGCCGCGAGCACCCGAACGGATGCTTTCGGCGACGGGGTTCTCCTACAGTCACTTGGTCGGGGCTATGGGGCATGGCTGTCTATTAAGTTTACCCGGCGAGTATCCGCGTACGCAACATGATTGCGATGAACTTTTGATCACATCAAAATTCCGTGGCAACCGATCAAGTGAGACTAAAGTGCTAGATTTATAACATTCATTCAGTTATCTCATAACTACTTGTGGATTCTAAATATTGTATCACATTCCAGATAAATAGACAATGTTAAACTTTCCGATCGAATAATCAAACACCCAAGTTTTCCCGAAAAGCTCAACACATGAAATAAGTTTAAAAACATCCACTTCATGCCACAGTACCAACGGTCTAGCCGTAGAAGGGTCAAGCCAACGCCTCACATGTGGCACGCCGTACTGCCCCAAACCCTAAGGTTCAAAGGGCAGTTCAAGACGGTCACATAATCGAGTTAAGCTTTGTTGTCTTCTAGATGGTCCATCGCGTTACTTGCACTACTTAGAACGTTCTTAAACTACGGAAAAATCCAACACTTGGAAATTTCCCGGCAGGGGAAAAAATGGGTATTTATATCCGGTCGAACTTTTTAACAGTTTCTAAAATATCCGGAAAAACATAAATGAAGTTAAATTATCCGATCGAATTAACGAGTCCCCAATAAAACCCTAGAAAACTCAACACTTGAGTGGAATTAAAAAAATTCCCAGAAAAAAATGACAAGAAAGGACCTAAGAATAAATATGTGAAGTTTGAGGGACTAATTCATAATTTGGGCCGCGGAACCGCCGCCAAACCCTTGGTTTGGCCGCGGTTCCGCAGTCAAATTTTTGAGTTAGGGGTCCGTACTTCACAGTAATTCTTATGTTTTCCTGCTTAATTTTCTGAGCATTTTTAATTCACAAAAATCCACATTTTGAAAAAATGTACAGAGAAGGGTTTTGATCGGGGTTTCGGGGTTCGATCGGATCTCTAATTTCGTCTACACTTCGCCTAAAGCTCTAGTTATGCTCTGATACCATTGTAGGGTTCCTAGGCACACTCAAGAGGTTCCACAAGGCATCAACCATGCCAAATTCAAATTTTCCGATGCCGAGAAACCTTAAACTAGATCGATTACTAGAGGTAAGGCGAAAGAACATGCAAGCTAACAACGTAACTACAAGTGAAAGTGACTACAACTTTTGTAGATCCGGTCCTCCACTTCTTTAGCTCCGTGATGACGTCCCTCCGCTGCGATCAACCGGATCCCGGACTCTAGCGTTGGTTTCGTCGGAGAAATGAGCGGGCTAGGTCGTTGACTTCGATGCCGAAGATGATCTACGTCGAGGCAACTTTAACTCAAGCTCTATCTTCACTTGGTCATAAAACTTGTGAAGATAACACACTCTACTACCTGGCAAGTGGTAGAGGATGAAGAAATAGGAAGTGGGTTCACTTTGGATTTGGATTTCTCACTTGATTTCAACACTTGAAATTTTCTAGCAAGGTTTCCTTTTCTTCATGAAGAAGAAGAAAAGAATGGAAAAAAGAATTGTGTGAAAAGAATAATCAAGTGAAGTTATCATCTTGCAACCATGGGTGAGATTAACCTTCGTAGAGACTAAACTCAAGTTTAAGTTAAAGGTTAGGTTAAGGAAAATCTTATGTAAAACAAAATGGTGGACTTTGTCAAAGATGCTTGAAAGCTTCATGAAGCTTCAAGCAATGACAAAGTAAGCCAGCATTTTATTTTACATTAATCAAATAAATTAAATAAAAAACTAAACCTTTAATCTAAACATGGTATAATCCATACACACACCCATGTTTGCATGTATCATCAAACATGATACAAACTAGTGCACAAAAATATATCACATATGCAACTTGTGCACATCAAGTGAGAAAATCAATCTTAAGTGAACAATATAAAGTAATATATCAAATATATAATTATACATTAAATCATTAAATCAACACTTGATTTAATGATCCGGTCATATTGCATATAACCGACTAATATCAAGTGTATCAATATATCGAATCAACACTTGATTCGGTAACCCGGTTATATCACATATAACCGACTGATGATACAAATCATGAGAATAGAATACAGTATCACATACTGGTATTATTCTCGGTCCCGCACATATCTCATATGCGCTCCTATTTCGTTTCGCTTGAGCCAGGAAACCTCTGTGTAGGACTCTAAAGACTCGTCAATACGCCGGCAGTAGGTGATGATCATATCAAACACCCACAAGCCGCAAGCGGTCTGCTAAACGTAACGGCCACCCGGGTATTGAGCGATCAGAAGATCAACGAGCAAGCCCGCTCACACTCCTGTAAATCCAACCAGTAACACTTACCGTACAGTCCGGTCTGTTCGTCTGATATGTCGCATATCTCGCCTAGGGGTGGTAAACGTCAGACCCCAATAACTCGATAAGTCGTGTCGATATGAGGCTCATAACGGGTCGAGAAACTACTGGTAACACTTACCAGTAAATCCCTAAAGCAGCCTTGGCCAAGGACTTCCTATTATAGCCAATCGAGCACAGCGCAACATCAACTCCCTATACCGGGAGAGACGAAACCCCTCCTATCGCTCATTGCCTCCATGTGATTCGGGACTGTACCCAAAAACCCCGTTTTGCACGCCCTCTTGGACGTGGTAAGGTGGAAATCAAATCACAGTGGGAATCACACAAGACTCTATGACGATCTCGGGTCTACAGACTAACCTGTACCAGTGTCACCAGAGAACTGCCATCTGACGTGAGGTATATTACCATCTGGGAGTTCTCGGCGAGTCCGTCCAGTGTACCCAGTCTCTACTGAGCACCCGTATATCATCTCTGATGTCAAACACCAATGGATATGGGATCATCCATCGCCCATCTATATAGGTCGAGAAGCTACACGCTAGTCTACTCTGGTATATCGATG
The DNA here is from genome assembly GCA_030015575.1 of Agapanthus africanus. NCBI lineage: Eukaryota > Viridiplantae > Streptophyta > Magnoliopsida > Asparagales > Amaryllidaceae > Agapanthus > Agapanthus africanus. Next base: position 384,904,237 of record CM057350.1, read on the forward strand.
CCTCGTCTCGATACACCCACGACTAGGGACTTTGAAGGATGTACTTATGGACCACCATGTCCCCACTAGTATGATTCGCATCATAGTCCAGGTAGTCAAGTACACATCCCAAGGGCTTTACCAACATGTAACAGAGAGACAATCAGTGTACATGTTAAGGTAAAGAGTAACCAGATATCATACTATCATATCGAGCAAGAAAGTCATCCCTATATATGTCCAAGTATCCACTACAATATACATCCTATGTATAGTAATGGCCTCTAGGGCATACATATAACTAACACTTATGGTAATGACCAACCAATCACAGTGCGATATCAACTCCCTATACCGGGAGAGACGATTCCCCAACAGTCGCTCACTGCCTCCATGTGGCTCGGGACTGTACCCAACCAAAACCTGTTTGCACGACTCCTTTGAGCCGTGGTAGGGTAGTAATCAAAGCACAGTGGGAACTCATACGAGACAAATGACGACCTTAAGTCAATAGACTATCTGCACACATGTCACCTGAGAACTGCTATCTGACGTTAGGAATAATACCATCCAGTCAGTTCTCCTGCGAGTCCTGTCCGGTGTACCCGTAACCTAACGAGCACCTGTATACTATCTCCAGTACGACGTACTGATGGCTGTGGGACAGACCATCTCCCTAACTGGGATGAGAAGCGTACACACTAGTCTACTCCGGAGTATCGATGCCTTGTCTCGATAATCCTACGACCAGGGACATGTTTAGGATGTTGCTTATAGATTACCCAGCCCTTACTAGTGTGACTGCCATCACAACGCTGGTAATCAAGCAAAGATCCTATGGCCTCTACTAATATGTATAAGTGATACGTTACAAGAAACATATGCATATATTAAAGTAGACACAAACCAAGTAGCATACTACCATTTTTAGCAAGACTGTATATACAACTGTGAATATCCCATGCTTCCATTAAGTAATATACATGCAAGTATGATACAATAATGGCCCCTAGGGCATATACACTAACATAACCCTGCCAATTCTAGGGTTAGCAGACCCGTTCTCGACAACTCGAGAAGGCCTCCTATTGGACTCTAGAACCCGGTTACCTGTGCTCCCCTCCTTGGGTCTATCCTAATGTGGAAAAGTAAATAATATACAATGGTGACATCATCCTCAACCCGGAAGTGCCCCAATAAAAGAATATTACATACAATGAATTTTACATGAATGAAAATAAAAACCCATCTCACATAAAACCCCCGGCTATTCAAAACACGACGATCCAATATAACATATCACAGCAGCACATAACATCACATGTCATCAACGTAAGTAAATATGCCTATCACAATTTTCATTGACATATAGCAACGAAAACGGCGATATACCACATATTACACTTATGGTCGTAGAAAAGAAAGTGTAAAACTACAATATTTGGAATCTACAATTTTCTTAGACATTGTAAATCCGAAATATCACATATTACTGATTTGATGCCTAACTATATGAATTCCATATATTGTATCACATTACAGAAAAAGTTAGACGATGTTAAACATTCCGATCGAATCAACAAACACCCAAAATTTCCCAAAATGCTCAACACTTGAGCGTAGTTTAGAAGTATCCATCACATGCCACGGTAGTAGTGAACCAGCCGTAGTAGGGTCAACCAATGCCTCACTTGTGCTACCGCTAAACTGCCACAAACCCTAGGGTTTGGTGGTGGTTTTGACGGTCACAAAATCGAATTAAGGTTTTGTTCTTCTAGAGAGTTCACCGCATTACTTGCATGCTATTTGAATGTTCTTTAACTAAGGAAAAATCCAACACTTGGAAATTTTCCGGTAGGGGAAAAAGTGAGTTATTGATATCCGTTTGAACTTTTTAACACCGTCTAAAATAACCGAAACGAAAGCTAGAATTCCGAATACAAAATACTCCGAATTTGCCTCTGGAAAAAGATAACATCATATGCAAATTTAGAAAAATCAAACAACACCTGAATTCTCAAACCCCAGATACCAGAACACCACCCAAAATCCACACCCAAACCCTACTATTGGGCCGAGCTCGCCGGAATACCTAGCGAAGTGGCCGGCCAAAATCCGAGCTATGGGGGTGAGTTTTGCACAGTGTTCATTATATATCCCATACATCATTCTGCAACTATTTAAAAAAATTTCTGACACCTAAAAATTTTCGACAAAAACTAGGGTTTCGATACAGGTGTTTCGGAGTTGTTTCGGTTTCGTATCCTACACTTATCCATTTAATACTCTAGCTAGGCTCTGATACCACTGTTGGGATACCTACAACGGCAGCAAGGTTTCGGGAGGCATCATCCATGCCAAGTTAAATTTTTTGCCATTTTAGATAACCCTAACCCTAGATCTTTAACTAGAGAATCAAACCAAACAAACATGTTAACACCTTAGCATCTAAGAGTTAGGGATTACAACCTTTGTAGTCCGTTCCTTTGCTTCGTAAGCTCCGAGTTGAGGTCCCTTCGCTGTGATCATCAAGTACCCGGACTCTAGAGAGGCTCCTTGAGGTGAATGAGACATTCTTGCTTGAAGACTTCACTTTCTAAGATGATCTACTTTGAAGAAACACCAACCCAAGCTCACACTTCTCTAATGAGGTATTAGTGAAGTGAAAACCCTAATCTAAGTGGCTAGAATAGATAAGGATGATGAAGTAGGAATTTTGCTCTCTTTTGTTTTCTATTTCTCACAAACAATCATCACATGCAAAAATCAAGCAAGCCTTTTTATCAAGAAAAAGAAGAAGAAGAATTACAAGTGATGAATGAATTATTGTTGAGGTTAGAATTGCAACCTAAGGTTAATCATGTCATGCTTTACCCTTGTAAAGACTTGACCATGGGTTAAGGTTAGGGTTGGGTTAATAAATATCTAGCAAAAATATCAAAGATAAAACAAAGAGGGTGGACAAAGTCAATGCAACATGAAGCTTCTACTAAGCTCATCCATGACATTATCCAGACAATTTGAATTAGCTATAAACCCAACCATAAACCCTAACATGGTTTAATTTCAAAACCCTAGTTGCATTTGTAACCCTAACATGTTAAAATATTATATATCACATATACAATATTTTGTAACAAAAGAAAATAATACAATTAACACATATCACATATATATCAATGTATCATTAAGTGAGAAAAAGAATCTTTAAGTGAGTTTATATTAGTTAATGTAATGTAATATATCGAATATATAATTATACATTAAATTATCGAATCAACACTTGATCCGATAATCCGGCTATATTACATATAACCGACTAATATAACATGTATCATTTTATCGAATCAACCCTTGATCTGATAACTCGGCTATATCACATATACCCAGTCGATATCACATATCATGAGAATAGAATACCGTATCTCATATCTTATTAATCTCGGTCCCGCACATATCACATATGTGCTCCTACTCCGTTTTGCCTGAGCCAGGAAACCTCTGTGTAGGACTCTAAAGAATCGTCAATACACCGGCCATAGGTGATGATCATATCAAACACCCACAAGCTGCAAGCGGTCAGCTAAACGTAACATCCACCCGGGTATTGAGCGATCAGAAGATCAACAAGCAAGCCTGTTCATACTCCTGCGAATCCAATCAGTAACACTCCCATACAGTCCGGTCCCTTCGTTTGATATGTCGCATATCCAGTCCTGGGGTGGTAAACGTCAGACCCCAGTAACCGATAAATCGTGTCGATGTGAGGCTCATAACGGGTTGAGAAACTACTGATAACTCTTACCAGTGACACTCTATATCAGCCCTGGCCAGGGACTTCCAGTTATAGCCAATCGAACACAGCGCAACATCAACTCCTAATACCGGGAGAGACGAAACCCCTCCTATCGCTCATTGCCTCCATGTGATTCGGGACTGTACCTAAAAGCCACCGTTTTGCACGTTCTCATGAAAGTGGTAAGGTGGAAATCAAAGCACAGTGGGAATCACACAAGACTCTATGACGATCTCGGGTCTGCAGACTAACCTGTACCAGTGTCACTAGAGAACTGCTATCTGACGATAGGTATAATACCATCTAGGAGTTCTCGGCGAGTCCGTTCAGTGTACCCAGTCTCCACTGAGCACCCGTATACCTTCTCTGATGTCAAACACCAATGGATATGGGATCATCCATCGCCCATCATATAGGTCGAGAAGCGTATACGGTAGACTACTCTGGAGTATTGATGCCCTGTCTCGATACTCCCTCGACTAGGAACAGTTATAGGATGTACTCTTGGACTATCCTGGCCCCACTAGTATGATCTGCATCATAATCCTAGTATTCGAGTACATATCCTAAGGTCTTTATCAACATATGAGAGCAAGACAGTAAACCAATACAAGTCAACATGTTAAGACAAAGTGAAACCAAATAGTATACTATCATGTCGAGCAAGAAAGTCCTCTATATATATATCCAAGCATCCACTATAATATACATCATATGTACAACAATGGCCTCTAGGGCATATATATAACTAACATATACGTATATACATATATACATACATACATACATATATACATATATATATATATATATATATAGCAACGCATCCACAAACACATATATATATATACATATATCATATCCACCAAAACATAACCCTTGTGTGATGTGTGTGTGTGCACCTATACTCTAGGGTTTGCGACTAAGAAACTATACAATAAGCACTATCTTCAAATTACATTAAAACTAACCCGTGAACACCTAAAGCCTATCCTGGTAATCATCCACATATCACAATACACATATTTATATACATATGTAACGTATTCGTATACTACACTACGAAACTGCGGGGGCGCTATACGTCATCCACTCGACTTCCCCCGTAGATATATATCTACTTACCTTGACCCTTGCTTGCTGAAATCGATATCGCCATTATCTTCCTCGTCGTCCGAAATCCACGCGGAGGCACCTACATTTCAATGAATATCGTATCGTGAACGAGAATCAAATACGAGAAATCCGGTACAGCATACGAAGGGTACATAGGTTAGAACCTACGGACTATGCATGCAAGAAATGCCAAACAAATCCTCGATGTTGATGTATAAACGTCAAACCATCAAGTTAAAACCCAAACACCAAAACCAAAGTTAAAATGAAGTCGCAAAACGAAACAGCAATACAAGAAAACACCTCCAGATTTTGTTTCAGGTGAAATTAACCAATTTTGCATATAAGGGAGGTCTAATTTGCCTAAAATAGAGCCATGGACCAAGCACGAGGCGATTCCACCGTACCAAGGCTACAATTTGTGGCTAAAACATGATAATTTGCGGCCACGGTGATGAGTTAGGGTCTCGGGTATAGCTTCTAGGTTGCCTGCACACCTCTAAGTAATCGCTAAATATTTTTCAGGTGTCCCGGGTCGTAGAAGATCTCTAAATATCATCACAATTCCTACAAACTTCCGATATCGGGGTTTCTAAATTCAAGTCTTGGGTTTAAATCTCTGGTTTTAGTTCATAATACTAACACTACAGGGCTTGTAGTCACTAATTACACTCACTTGCACCATCACAATTCAAATCAAACCTTAACCTTCATCTTGAAATTTTCCAAGATCACTAAACCTTAATTAAACACTTCTAAACTAAAATAGAAGTTAAAGCAAATGAATTGCTATACTAATGATGAAGGAAATACCTCATTTGGCAACTCAAGAATTTTCTTGAGTTGCCCCAAGTGCTCAAAATCCAAATTTTCCTGATCTCCCATGCTTGTAGTGAGCTTGTGCACAATTTTTGTGAAGAGGGTGCAAGGTTTTGATGTGGCTTTTAATGGTGTTGAGTGGAGGTAGAGGGGGTGGGAGAAGAGGGCAGCCATGGAGATGAGGGGAAGGGAAAATGATGAAGAGAAATGAAGGAAGACAAATGAGGCCAAGGGTCAAAGGAACCCCTCACTCTCTCTGTCTCTCGCCCATACCTCTTTCTTTAATCCTTTCTTTTCTTTTCTTTTGTTTTCCTTTTCCTTTTTTAAAAAATCAAAACCCATTCTTGAAATAAAGAAAGAAGCTATGGTAAAAATAAAATGTGACAATTGTGTAACATGACATGGTGCATGTCATATGCACATAAACCAGATTAACGCACGATTAGTGAAAATTAATTGAGTTTAGCATTTAACCCTTTCCAAATAAATATTTAAAAATCTATAAATGCTCATATCATATAAAACACCCTCATTTCAATAATTCTTATAAATTTCCAAATATTTCCCAGTTTATCGTTATATAATTATACCATATCATTAAAACCAATCTCCACCCATTAAAATATTCGTAATATTTATTATTCAATCATATAAATTCCCTGAAATAATATTTATCTTTTCTGAAATGTTACAGATATGTTATATTGGATCGTAGTGTTTGAATAGCCGGGTTTTTTTTTATGTGAGATGAGAGTTTTTCATTTTCATTCATGTAAAAACTTGTCTGTAATATTATTTTATTGGGGCACTTCCGGATTGAGGAAGATGTCACCATTGATGTATATTATTTACTTTTCCGCATTAGGATAGACCCAAGGAGGGGAGCACAAGTAACCTGGTTCTAGAGTCCAGTGGGAGGCTATCTCGAGGAGTCGAGTCTGGGTCTCCTAACTCTAGAATTGGTAGGGTTGCTTGCCGCTCTTGTAGGGGCCTTGGGATGTGGGATTGGCTATTCATCACGACCGTGGAATCCGTGTTTTATACAGGCTTAAATTATAACCCGGAAATCCTAGTATATCCAATATTTCATATGTTGTCTTTTGCTGCTGATATTCTATGATGTGATCACTGTATATTCTGAGATAAATACTATATATAATATATATGATATATTATAGACGTTACTTATGTTTTTCACCCGCACTAGCCTTGCCCCGCCCTACCGTTAGTTACCTAACCTAACGGTGCATGATGGGACTTCGTGGCGAATGCGGATGGCATAAGCGTATGTTGTATTTATCTGTGATACTTAGGTAACTTAAATGATAGGACATTCATTAATGAGATTAATAAAATAAAATAAAATAAACCTAATGATGTTGTGGAATCGAATTTGAAACACACTCAGCTTTTTACGAAAAAGCAAAGTTTCAAAATGCGGAGCTTAAGCCACTTCTTTTAAAACTATTGATTATGCAACGAAATCAAGTTCAAAGCGTAAAAGGTTTTTATAAGAACCATCCGCAACCCTCCATCATTTTAGGAAGTAGAGTACTTAGTATTCGTGCTGCGTATGTTGATTATAGTCAAGGCGTAGTGTACGGTAGCTTAGTGATGTCTTCCTACACAATATATGATGCGATTAGTTAGGACATTCATGTGATTATGTTGATTATAGTCAAGGGTCATATGGGTGGGGTCTAATTAATCACGAAATGACGAGTAGAACTTGACTAGTGCTTATGATATGTTGATTATAGTCAAGGTCATAAGTGCTAGGGGTAAAAACCATTATCGAGAGTTTCAAGTGTTGAAATTTGCAATGAGATTGCATACCTTCTATGTGATAGTTGGATCATGATACCCACTGCGAGTAATTGTTACTCCTGGGAGTGTTTTGCACTTTACAATTAGCCGGTCAAGTAGGTGTCTAGAAAGGTGTCAACGGGGTTACGCCCCTGGAAAAGCGAGGTTTATTTTAAGTAGGTTTGTGCGAAAGCACGGGGAACCTCCCTCGAAGTACCGGCACTGGCCTAGCTGAAAGATTGGCAAACTTGTATGGTGTAATTAATCTCGGCTGGCCTTTCCTTTTAAGGTTTGAAGGAAGATTTGATAAAAACATTATGAGCCATCCTGATTAGATAAAATATATAACCAATCTAATCTTGCAAGAGCGCACGCAGAGTGTTTTCTTCTCTCTCTCTCTCCAGGTAGCGACCATGTCACGCTTTAATCAAGATAATAATATGGATGCATTGACCGAACCCGCTTGTTATACTGAGCTGGGGAACGTTGGTTCCGCTCTATCTTATAATTGTTATAAGACCGAGCAGGAAATAGGAGAATACCAGGATTCCTATGCCGTCCAAACGAAGAAAGTGGATGTTGATGCATCTACTTCGGGTGTGTTCGCTACCGAGAACTGTTTTTCTCAGTATCCTCTACGTTCTGGGTATTAGATACCGGATCAGGATCCCGCATTTGTAATCTATTACATGGGCTACAGAAAGGTGGAGAACTGGGAATAGGTGATATGTCTCTAAGTATAGAGAACGGTGCAATTGTTGCAGCCAAGGTGTTGGCAGTTATCACCTTGTATTACCAAATGGTAATACATTGATTCTGAACGAATGTTATTAGATACCGAACCTGATATGCAACTTTATATCTGTCTCTTTATTTACTAAAGAACGATATAATTTTGTATTGATGGATAATGTTTTGAACATTTTCTATATCAAGAGTTGATCAGTTCAGGCATGTTATCTAATAGCATATACGTTTTAAATCAAACCACAGTTCTTAACTTACAGAATACACACAAGAGGAAGAGTTCAGAAATGAATGAATCCTACTTATGGCATTGTAGACTAGGTCATATCAATGCGACCCGACTAGCTAAGTTACATTAAGATGTGTATTTAAATCAGTTTGAATTTACATCTTGTGAAACTTACCAGTCATGTCACAAAGATAAGATGACCATAGCTCCGTTTACTTGAAACAGAGAAAGGGTTAGTGAACTCTTGGGACTCATACATGATGATGTATGTGGTCCCCTATCTACACATGCCATGACTGGTTCTTTGTACTTCATTATATTCACTGATGATCTCTCAGAATTCGGACATGTGTTCCTATTGAAACACAAGCCTGAAGCTTTTGAGAAATTCAATGAATATAAATCCAAAGTAGAGAACTAAAACGGGCATAAGTATTATGTCCTTTGATGGGATCAGGGAAAAGAATACTTGTGCATGGAATTCTTGGACTATTCTAAAGGAGAATGAGATTCTCTCTCAGCATTACTCCTCCGTATACACCACAGCACAACGATGTATCGGGGTGGAGCAATCGCACCCAATTAGATATGGTGCGCTCTATGATGAGTACTGCTGAGTTGCTTGTTTGCTTTTGGGGTTATGCGCTTGCAGAAGCAGCATACCTATTGAATTGGGTTCCAATCAAATCAGTGCCTACTACTCCATATGAGATATGGTATGGGAAGAGCCCATCTCTTAAGCATGTTAAGATTTGGGTTGTCCGGCCTATGTCTAAAAGCAAAATTCGGACAAGCTCGAGATAAGGTTAGTTCTGTGGAGGTTTGTTGGATATCCCAAGCATTTTCAAGAGAATATCTTCTACCGCACCGAGAAACAGAAGGTGTTTTATTTCTCGACATGCCGCCTTTTTAGGAAAAGGAATTTTTTATGAAAGAAATTTCTGGTCAAGAGGTAGAACTAGAAAGAGTTCCAGCTATACAAACTACAGCAGATGATTTGGTAGAACCAGAGGATTCAATAGTCCCCAACGAACCTCAGCCTCTCCACCGATCTAGTAGGGTTCCTCATCCGCCTGAAAGATACTTAGGTTTCTCGATGATAGTGGGAGCGAGGATTACATCATGAGAGATGATGACCCAACTAGTATCGAGCAGGCCATCAAGAGTGGGGACTCTATAAGAATGGCTGGATGCTAAGCGATTAGAGATGGAATCCATGTACACTAACAAAGTATGGATTTTGGTTGCTAAATCTGAAGGGTTAAATCCCCATCAGGAACAAGTATATCTTGAGAAGATTACTTGGTGTAGATGGAAAAGTTGAGACTTTCAAAGATGGACTTGTTGCAAAAGGTTCTCATCAACGACCACATGTGGATTATAATGAAACATTTTCTAGTAGTTATGCCTAAGTCCATCCGGATCCTACTTACCATTGCTACATACCATAACTACGATATCTGGTAGTTGGATGTCATGACTTCTTTTCTAAATACTGATTTAGAAGAGTGCGTCTATAAGTACACAGCCAGAGGGCTTCGTAGACAGTGGGAGCATCAAAAACGTGTGCAAGTTGCTTTATGCGTTAAAGCAGGTATCGCGGAGTTGGAACATCTGTTTTGATGTGATAGTCAAAGCGTTTGACTTCATCAAAATGGTAGATGAACCTTGTATATACAAAAATGTAGTAGAGAGTAAGATGGTCATCCTCGTATTGTAAGTATATGACATACTCTTGATAGGGAAGGTGTTTCCTATGCTACACTCGGTCAATCTCCTCTTATCACAAGGATACTCCATATAGGATCTAGGTGATACCATCTAAATCCTGGGTTTTGGATCTATGAGATAGATCTAAGTGGATGTTAGGATTCTCACTAGGTGTAGTGAGATGGTATCAAATGATTCTAGGGAAAAACACTGGATAGCTTTGGAGAACCTTCTTAAGTACTTGTGAAGCACTAAAGAAATGTTCTTGGAGTTTGGTAACGGTGAACTCCAGTGGGAGTCCTTTACCGACTCTAGCTTCCAGAATGATAAGGTCGACTGCCAGACAGCCACAGATTTTGTCTTTACCCCAGAAGTGGGGCGGTATGTTGGAAGAGTTCCAAGCTAGATACCGAGGCAAACTAGACGATAAAGGCTGGATACATCGCTATCAACGATGCTACCAAAGAGGCAGTTTGTGTGTATATATGTTCATGAGATGAACTAGGTTCCTACCATTGTGAGACAATAGAGTTGTGGCTTTGGCCTAGGAACCCTCGTCCCATCAGTGTTCCAGACGATTCTAAGGCAGTATCACCTGATCATGGAGATGGTTGATCTCCAGGGGATCGAGGTCAGGAGAGTTGATGAGAAGGATAATACGGCGGATCCACTCACAAAGGCCTTTCCTGCGAGAGACTTTTATAGGACGTTGGGTATGACATACTACAACAACTGGCCTTAGTGCAAGTGGGAGATTGTTAGTTGTATGTATGCCCTAGAGGCCATTATTGTACGTGAGATGTATATTATAGTGGATGCTGGGACATATATAGGAGGAAATTCTTGCTCGACATGATAGTACGCTATCTGGTTGCTCTTTATCTTAATATGTACACTTATTGTCTCTCTGTTACATGTTGATAAAGACCTTAGGATGCGTACTTGACTACCAGGATTATGATGCAGATCATAGTAGTAGGGCCTGGGCAGTCCATGAGTTCATCCTTCAATTGTACCTAGTCGAGAGAATATCGAGACAGGGCATCGATATTCTAAAGTAGACTAGCGTATACGCTTCTCGACCCATATGATGGGCGATGGATGATCTCATATCCATTAGTGTTTGACATTAGAGATCGTATACGGGTGCTCAGTGGAGACTGGATACACTGAACGGACTTGCCGAGAACTTTTAGATGGTATTATACCTCACATCAGATAGCAGTTCTCTGGTGACACTGGTACAGGTTAGTCTGTCGACCCGAGATCGTCATAGAGTCTTATGTGTCTCCTACTGTGATTTGATTTCCACCCTACCACGGCCATACTGAGTCATGCAAACAGGTGGTTTTTGGGTACAGTCCCGAGTTATATGGAGGCAACGAGCGATAGGAGGGGATTTCGTCTCTCCCGGTATTGGGGGTTGATGTTGCACTATGCTCGATTGGCCATAACTAGAAATCCCTAGCCAGGGTAGATGAGATTTACTGGTAAGTGTTATCAGTATTTTCTCGACCCGTTATGGACCTTACATCGGCATGACTTATCAAGCTATTGGGGTCTGACGTTTACCACCCTTAGGCAAGATATGCGACATATCAGACGAAGAGAACAGACTGTACGGTAGTGTTACTGATTAGATTCACAGGAGTATGAGCAGGCTTGCTTGTTGATATTCTAATCGCTCAATACCCGGGTGGCCGTTACGTTTTGCAGACCACTTGCGGCTTGTGGGTGTTTGATATGATCATCACCTACTGTCGGCGTTTTGACGAGTCTTTAGAGTCTTACACAGAGGTTTCTTGGTTCATGCGAAAAGAAGTAGGAGCACATATGTGATATGTGTGGGACCAAAATTAGTACGCATATGAGATACCGTATTCTATTCTCGCGATTTGTGCTATCGGTCGGTTATATGCGATATAGCCGGGTTATTGAATCAAGTGTTGATTCGATAAATTGATACACATGATATTAGTCGGTTATATGAGATATAGCCGGATTATTAAATCAAGTGTTGATTTAATAATCTAATGTATAATTATATATTTGATATATTAATTTACATTAACTAGTATTAGCTCACTTAAGATTTCTTTTCTCACTTGATTGTGCATTAAGTATATATGTGATATATACTTGTGTACATGTTTTGTGTCATGCTAGATGATACATGCTTCATGGGTGTGTGCATGTGACTTACACCATACTATATATATAATGTATGGTTTTATTTATCTTAGTAATTCAAAATTGGTGGAAATTTGTCATGCTTGGAAGCTTGGAGAAGCTTGAAGCATTTTTGACCAGGTCCACTTGTTTTGTTTTACTTAAGATATTCATTAACCCAACCATCATAATTAGCCATGTTTAAGTCTCTACAAAGGTTAGTATATGATACTAACTCACCCATGGTTGCAATTCTAGACTTGATTTTTATCCATGAGAGTTTTCTTCATCTCCTTCCTTAAGCTTTCTACCTTCAAGTGAGATGATGAAAATGAGAGAAAATTAAATCTAAAGTGAGCCCATTTCCTACTTCATCAATCTCTACTAGATTAGCTTGGAGAAGCTTGAAGCATTTTTGATCAGGTCCACTTGTTTTGTTTTACTTAAGATATTCATTAACCCAACCATCATAATTAGCCATGGTTAAGTCACTACAAAGGTTAGTATATGATACTAACTCACCCATGGTTGTAATTCTAGACTTGATTTTTATCCATGAGAGTTTTCTTCATCTCTTTCCTTAAGCTTTCTAGCTTCAAGTGAGATGATGAAAATGAGAGAAAATTAAATCTAAAGTGAGCCCATTTCCTACTTCATCAACCTCTACTAGATTAGCCGTTTAGTTTGGGTTGTTTCTGTAGGGTTACTAGGCACACCTATGTGGTTCCACAACAGATCAACCATGGCAAAATCAAAAAAATTCCGGTGCCGAGAAACCCTAATGCGACCGTTGACTAGAGTTTAAGGCGAAACTACAACTAGTTAACAACTTAACTGCTAAGTGAATGGAAATACAACCTTTGTAGATCCGGTCCTCCACTTCCTTAGCTCCGTGATGATGTCCCTCCACTGCGATCATCGGATCCTGGACTCTCGCGGTGGTTTCATTGAATAAATGATCGGGCTAGGTCGATGACTTCGATGCCGAAAATGATCTACGTCGAGGCGACTCTAACTCGAGCTCCAACTTCACCAAGTCATGAAACTTGTGAAGAATACACCCTATACTACATGGCAAGTGGTAGAGGATGAAGAAATAGAAAGTGGGTTCACTTTGGATTTGGATTTCTCACTTGGATTCATCACTTGAAAATTTGTAGCAAAGGTTTTCTTTCTTCTTCAAGAGGAAGAAGAAGAAAGAAATGAAAAATGAATTATCCAATAATAGGAAAAACAAGTGATGGTTATCATAATGCAACCATGGTTAAGTGTAGAGAATAAACTAGGGTTAGGTGAATGGTTAGGTTAGGCAAAAGAAACAAAAATGGTTGAACTTTTCAAAGCTTCATGAAGCTTTAAAGTAAATCCAAAAGAAGCAACCATTTCTTTTCTTGCTAAAAGAATAAATAAACAAAATAAATAATCAAGAGAAGATAATAAAACCCTAACCATTCACTTAAACATGGTTTAAAGCATACACTAACCCAAGTTTGCATGTATCATCAAACATGATACAATCAAGTGCACAAAAATATATCATATATACAATGTGCACAATCTAGTGAGAAAATAATCTTAAGTGAACCAATACTAGTTAATGTAAAGTAATATATCAAATATATAATTATACATTAAATCACTAAATCAACACTTGATTTAATGATCCGGTCATATTGCATATAACCGACTAATATCAAGTGTATCAATGTATCGAATCAACACTTGATTCGGTAACCCGGCTATATCTCATATAACCGTCCAATGATACAAATCGCGAGAATAGAATATAGTATCACATACTGGTATTATTCTTGGTCCCGCACATACCTCATATGCTCTCCTATTTCGTTTCGCTTGAGCCAGGAAACCTCTGTGTAGGACTCTAAAGACTCGTCAATACGCCGGCAGCAGGTGATGATCATATCAAACACCCACAAGCCGCAAGCGATCTGCTAAACGTAACGGCCACCCGGGTATGGAGCGATCCGAAGATCAACGAGCAAGCCCGCTCACACTCCTGTGAATCCAACCAGTAACACTACCGTACAGACCGGTCTGTTCGTCAGATATGTCGCATATCTCGCCCAGGGGTGGTAAACGTCAGACCTTAATAGCTCGATAAGTCGTGTCGATATGAGGTCTATAACAGTTTGAGAAACTATTGGTAACACTTACCAGTAAATCTCAGCAACCTTGGCCAGGGATTTCCGGTTATAGCCAATCGAACACAGCGCAACATCAACTCCCTATACCGGGAGAGACGAATCCCCTCCTATCACTCATTGCCTCCATATGATTCGGGACTGTACCCAAAAACCACCGTTTTGCATGCCCTCTTGGACGTGGTAAGGTGGAAATCAAAGCACAGTGGGAATCACACAAGACTCTATGACGATCTCGGGACTACAGACTAACCTGTACCAGTGTCACCAGAGAACTGCCATCTGACGTAAGGTATAATACCATCTGGGAGTTCTCGGCGAGTCCGTCCAGTGTACCCAGTCTCCACTGAGCACCCATATATCATCTCTGATGTCAAACACCAATGGATATGGGATCATCCATTGCCCATCTGTATGGGTCGAGAAGGTATACGCTAGTCTACTCTGGTATATCGATGCTCCGTCTCGATACACCCACGACTAGAGACCTTGAAGGATGTACTTATGGACTACCATGTCCCCACTAGTATGATCCGCATCATAGTCCAGGTAATCAAGTACACATCCTAAGGGCTTTACCAATATGTAACAGAGAGACAATCAGTATACACATTAAGGTAAAGAGTAACCAGATAGCATACTATCATGTCGAGCAAGAAAGTCCTCCCTATATATGTCCCAGCATCCACTTTTAAGTCGATGTACAACATCCCACGACTAGCGGGGAGGCGGAAATATGAAAAACGATCTTGTTCTTTGCTTAAACATCGACTAACCGCATGAATCGAAGCTAAACGATAACTAACATGAAACATAGAAGTTCTATACTACTATGTTTAGGGATTATACCTAACGAATCGTGTCCTTCGTCTTTGCGAACTCCTCCTCCTCCTCGGCCTTCTCGAAGTAGTAGACGATCCACCCGAGAGCTTTACTCCAAGCTTAGCCTCTAAACTTGAGGTAACTAACCTTCTTTAAGTGCTAATCAAAGAAGCTAGGTGATATAGAGTGAGGGTTATGGTTTAATTAGTCTAACTAATTCTTGTACTCAACACATGAGAGGGGAGGATTAGGGTTTGAAGAGGGAGAGCTTGAGGAGAGAGAAGATGAACATAATAATGAAGTGAGAATAATGAGTTATGATAATATATATCAAGCATTTCTTTTGTCAAGAAAAGAAAATAATACAATTTAACAACCATGCTTGATAATATCTAGTGATGATTCATCTCCATGAGACATTAAGTATTTATAATGCATTAATGACATGGATGAATCATCCATATGACTCACTAATCACATTCATTGTATATGCCACCTAAACCTCCTTAGTCACCACCTTCTAGAAGCTTCTCGCGCAATTACGAGAACGCCCCTCCTTTCCGCAAAAATACGGAAAAACTTTAGACTGTATAAATCCAATAACCGGATACCAGTAACTGGCTTAAACCAAAGCCGACTGGTAAAAACTGTCCGAAAGTCGTACGTATGTAAACACACGTATGCGTCCGAACCCTTGTCGTAAAACCATACGACCTCTATATCGTTTCGCCTGGAGTAGGGAAACTCTCTGTGTGGGACTCTAGAGACTCGACTACTACGCTGGCAGTGGGTTTAACCACAGACCGCAAGCGGCACTAGCTGTACGTAACGGTCCCCAGGTAGATGTCGATAAGAAGGCCGATGAAGAAACCCATCCGAACTCCTACTGAGTCTGATGTGACAATCTCCGTACAGTCCGGTCCGTTCGTCTAAGACTATCGCATATCGGGCCTAGGGGGCGGCAAGCGTCAGTCCCCTAATAGCGGTATAAGTCGTGTCGGAGCGAAGCCCATTACACCCTGAGAAACTACTGGAACCTACCAGTAAATCTCGCTTGCCCTGGCCAGGGACTTTGCGTAATGGCTCTCTGACACAGCGCGGTATCAACCCCCAATACCGGGAGAGGCGAATCCTGTCTAACCGCCACTGCCTCCAAGTGCTCGGGACTGCACCCAACTGCTACCTGTTTGCACGACTCCTTTGAGCCGTGGTAGGGTAGCAATCTAAGAACAGTGGGACACACTCGAGGCGAAGTAGCAGTGTCAAGTCTGCGGACTATGCTGTACTCATGTCACCTGGGAACTGTTCACTGACGACTGGTATAAAACCAACCAACAGTTCCCTGTGAGTCCTGTCCGGTGTACCCGTAACCTAACGAGCACCTGCATACTATCTCCAGTACGACGTACTGACGACTGTGGGACATACCATCTCCCTAACTGGGATGAGAAGCGTACACACTAGTCTACTCCGGAGTATCGATGCCCTGTCTCGATAATCCAACGACTAGGGACCTGAATAAGGATGTGCTTGTAGACTACCCAGCCCCCACTAGTGTGACTGCCATCACAACGCTGGTAGTCAAGCAAGATCCTAAGAGCTCTATCAATACGTATACTCACATATTAAGATAGAAAAAACCAAGTAGCATACTACCATGTTTAGCAAGACTGTTATATACATGTGAATATCCCAAGCTTCCATTAAGTAATATACAAACTAGTATGATACAATAATGGCCCCTAGGGCATATACACTAACAATCTCCCACTTGCACTAGGGCCATGTTCTGGCATATCGAAGACCGATGATCTCGAGTAGCCTCTCGAACTGAATCTGAGGTAGGGCCTTTGTGAATAGATCAGCAATGTTCTCTTCAGAAGCAACTCTCCGAACCTCGATCTCCTGACGATCAATGATCTCCCTGATCAGGTGACACCGCCTTAAGATGTGTCTGGACTTCTGATGGGACCTTGGTTCCTTTGCTAAAGCTATAGCTCCATTGTTGTCGCAATACAGAGGTATTGGATCAACTATGGTAGGAACCACCTGAAGTTCTGTTAGGAACTTCTTCATCCACACTGCTTCTTTTGCGGCATCGCAAGCAGCTATATACTCCGCTTCCATCGTCGAGTCAGCAACGGTGTCCTGCTTGGAGCTCTTCCAGCACACCGCCCCTCCATTGAGGGTAAAGACATAACCCGACATGGACTTGGAATCGTCCTTATCACTCTGAAAGCCGGAATCAGCAAAGGCCTCCAACCTGAGGTCTTTTCCGCCGTAAACCAAGAACATCTCCTTAGTCCTTCTCAGGTACTTGAGAATGTTCTTTACTGCTATCCAGTGCTTATCCCCTGGGTCTGACTGATACCGGCTTACCACGCTCAGTGCGTAAGCTACATCTGGTCTGGTGCACAACATCGCATACATTATAGAGCCTACTGCAGAAGCGTAGGGTATAATAGACATGCGTTCCCTTTCCAAATCAGTCTTAGGAGACATCTCTTTAGAGAGGGTGATTCCGTGACAAGCCGGTAGATTACCGCGCTTAGAATCTTCCATACTGAATCTTTTCAGTACAGTGTCGATATACCTGGACTGCGAAAGTCCCAACATCCTCTTGGATCTATCACGATAGATCCGGATCCCCAGAATGTAAGAGGCATCACCCAGGTTTTTCATGGAGAACCTGTGTGACAAGAAACCTTTGACAGATTGTAGCATAGGAATGTCATTTCCTATCAATAGAATGTCATCCACGTACAAGACGAGGAATACGACACTTCTGGCTACAACTTTACTCTATATGCACGGTTCATCTGGATTTTTGATAAAGTCATATTCTTTGACTGTCTCATCAAAACAGATGTTCCAACTCTGCGATGCCTGCTTTAGTCCATAAATGGACTTAAGCAGCTTGCATACTTTCCCGCTGCTCCCACTCTGATTGAAACCCTCTGGCTGATCCATATAGACGCACTCTTCTAAATTTCCATTCAGAAAAGCCGTCTTTACGTCCATCTGCCAGATTTCATAATCATGGAAGGCAGCAATAGCAAGAAGGACCCGAATGGATTTGAGCATAGCCACTGGAGAAAAAGTTTCGTCATAGTCCAAACCAGGTCTTTGACGAAAACCCTTTGCAACAAGTCTAGTCTTATAGGTTTCCACCTGTCCATCTACACCAATCTTTTTCTTGAAGATCCATTTGCATCCTATGGGTTTTACCCCATCTGGAGAAAAGTCCAAAGTCCATACTTTGTTGGTGTACATGGACTCCATTTCGGTCCGCATTGCATCTAGCCATCGTACCGAGTCGCCGCTCTGGATGGCCTGCTGGAAGTCAGTAGGTTCATCATCATCTATGATGCAATCCTCTCTATCCCCATCTATGAGAAAACCGTAGTATCTCTCAGGTGGACGAGACGGCCTACTACTCCTGCGGAAGGGTGCGGGAATGTCCTGTTCTTCTTGAACTACCGGTTCTACCAAACTTTCAGTATTAGTTTGTGGTTCTGGAATTTCTTCCAGTTCTATTTCGCTCCCACTTGATTCCTTTTCTAAAAACTGATGTTCTAGAAAATGGGCATTACGAGAAACAAATACCTTTTGTTCCTCTGCGTAATAGAATAGATATCCCCTGGAGTTCTTTGGATATCCCACAAACTTATACTTTACTGATCGTGCCTCGAGCTTGTCCACATGCTGCTTTTTAACAAAAGCTGGACATCCCTAAATCTTTATATACTGTAGATGGGGTTTCTTCCCGCTCCACATCTGATATGGAGTGGTAGGCACAGTCTTGGTAGGAACCATATTCAAAAGATATGCCGCTGATTCTAGCGCATAACCCTAAAAAGATCGCGGTAACTCAGCATTACTCATCATGGATCGTACCATATCCAATAGGGTTCGACTCCGTCTCTCCGATACACCGTTGTGCTGTGGAGTGTATGGAGGAGTAAGCTGAGAGAGAATTCCTTTCTCTTTTAGGTAACCTAGGAACTCGGCACTCAAGTATTCACCACCTCGATCAGATCTAAGTGTTTTGATACTTTTGCCGGTTTGGTTTTCTACTTCATTCTTATACTCTTGGAATTTCACAAAAGCCTCGGATTTATGTTTCATCAGATAAATGAATCCGTATCTTGAGTAATCATCCGTGAAAGTAATGAAATAGGAAAAACCACCTCTTGCATGCGTAGACATTGGACCATATACATCACTGTGTATGAGTCCTAAGAGCTCGCTCGCTCTTACTCCTTGTCCAGTAAATGGAGTCTTTGTCATCTTTCCTTTGAGACAAGATTGACAAGTGTCATAAGTTTGATATTCGAACGAGTCCAAATATCCTTCTCTATGCAACTTAGTCAACCTTCTCTCATTGATATGACCCAGTCTACAATGCCATAAAAAAGCTTTATTTAAATCTGGAGACTTTCTTTTAAGTGTGTTCTGGACATTGAAAATTTGGAGTTGGTTTAAAACATATATACCGTTATTTAGTGTACCGGACCCAATCAAACCATGATTAAGGTGGATGTTAACAACATCTCTTACAAACGTGAAATCATAACCATTATTTGATAACAAGGAAACTGATATGATATTACACGTTAAGCTTGGTGCAAAAAAACAGTTATGTAAAACCAAAATATGTCCACTCATCAATCCCAGGTGATAATCCCCGACGGACGCAGCTCCCACGCTAGCTCCGTTAGCAACCTTTAGGGTCATATCACCTTCCTTCAGCACTGTACGGTTTCTCAGTGCCTGCAATGAATTGCAAATATGAGATCCTGATCCGGTATCCAATACCCAGGAAGTAGAGTTGATCGACAGACAATTCTCAATTACAAACACACCTGAAGTCGAAGCCACAGCTTGCTTCGGTTCCTGGTTCTTGGCGTTCCACGCCTTGCAATCCTTCTTCCAGTGCCCTTTCCTGTGACAATGGAAGCACTCATCCTGGCCAACTACCGGTACCCGCAAACTTTTTCTTTCCCTTCCCTCCCACCTTACTAACACCTCTTCTAGGTTTGGTGGCGGCCTTCTTCCTCCTTCCTTTGGCCCTTGCCTTGGACCCGGAAGAAGATGTACCGCTAACAAACATAGCGGGTGTTTCCCTTGTCTTCTGCAAGGTGCCCTCTGCACTCCTTAACATGTTCAGGAGTACCGGAAGTTCAACTTCTTTTCTTTGAATGTTGAAGTTCAGGATAAACTGGGCGTAGGTGTGAGGAAGGGACTGGAGAATAAGGTCTGTATAGAGCTCATTATCCAAAGTCGTCCCAAGGTCTGCGAGCTCTTCAATATAGCCGATCATCTTTAGGACATGTTCTCCTACCGATGACCCGACAGCCAACCTCGCTCGAAACAAGTTCTTAGAGGTCTCGTATCTTGCTATACGAGATTGCTCTCCATAAAGTTCCTTTGTATGGAGAAATATGCCATCAAGGTCCATATCCTCGTACCTCCTCTGATGTTCATTGTTCATTGAGGCAAGCACGATGCACTTGGCTTTCGCGCAATCTAAATCCCAGGTTTTGCGGATTTCCTTATCCGCATTGCTGGATTTGGGACCAGGGACAGCAGGTGCCGTAGCGGTGAGGACGTACCCCAATTTGTCATAGGTCAAACCCATTTTGACATTCCGCAGCCAATCTTTATAGTTTGGCCCTGTCAGAATATTTTTCTCTAAAAGTAACTTAAGTCCAGTCATTTTCAGGGTCGCCGCAATTAAGAGAGAGAGAAGAAAACTCTTTAGCATGATGCTCTTGCAAGTTTAGAGTGGTTTTTAGTTTATCTAAACTGGATGGCTCCCACTGTTTCTCGAATCCTTCCTCAAACCATAAAAGAAGAATTAGCCAGGACTATTCTCACTGTATAATTCTTGCTTAACCGTTCAGCCAGGCTAGTGTCGATACTTCGAGGGAGGTTTTCCAACACTTTCGCGAAGTTCCTTAATTAAATAACCTCTTTTCTCTGGGGGCGTAACCCCGCTGACACCTTTCTTGACACCTACTTGGTTTATAGCATTGATCGTTAAGTGACGAATCTCCTGATAAGTAGCATATACTCACAGTAGGATCGGGATCCAAATATCATTGTATGATAATGTTGAAGGAATCCTACCAACATTCATCAAACTCCAAATGGTATGCAACTCTTTGCAAATTTCAGTTTCTTTAGAAATTCCCGATATATATATTTTTGCCCCATGCTCTTATGACCTTGGCGTTAGGTCAAAATGTCATAAGTCACATGTCAAGTTCTACCCATCATTATCTTGTCAATTTGAACCCATCCGTATATATCCTTGACGTTCGGCCAAAATGATAATACGACTGTCTCAAACTAACTCATCTATCTATGCAACAAATGAATACCCAGTAGCTACCAAACACTATGCCTTGGCGTTAGGTCAAAATACATAGCTTGAATACTACTGAATACCCAGATGAAATGACGGAGGGCTACGAATGGTTTTGGCGAAACCGTGAACGTAGTGAACTTGATATAACCGAAGGAACCTGATAGCTTTTAAAAGGAGTGGTTAAAGCTCCGCATTTAAAAATATCTGTTTTTAAAATTAACCGAGTGGTTTCTTTTAAATTGTTCTAACGATTAAACTTTTTGGTTTATTTTCTTTGCATTATAAATAATGCGTCCCATCATTAACCTATCATTGCAGAAAACAACGAAAATACAACGTCCTTTTATGCCATCCGCATTCGCCACGGGGTCCCGTCATCACCCGTTAGGTTACTTAACTAACGACAGAGCGGGGGCTGGGCTAGCGCGGGTGTAAAACATAAGTGGCGTCTAAATAGCTATCATATATAGATATTGTACATTCGTCAGACGCAATAATAGGCATTCCAGATCACAGATGAACTTTATTGGATTTGCAAGCAATCCGTGTTTGTTTTGAGCCTGCAACAAAAGACGGATTACACAGTTGTGATGAATAGCCATTACCCCACCCAAGACCCCAACGGGTACGGCAAACTACCCGCCCGGCAGTTTGTGCACCCCACCTTGGGTCTGTCCTAAGAGCAAAAACAGTAAAATGAAATAATACAACGGTGGCTACAACCGCAACCTGGATGTGCCCCGCAAAATAATATTACAACAAATTACATTTACATCAAATGAATTAAATAATAACCCATCACATAACCCCGGCTATACATCATAACAGTCCAACACAGTTCATATCCACAAACAGTAAAAACCATTACAGAAATGTGCAACCCCCTGCCAACCGACATACTAGCAGTTAGGGGAGGTTTACGAACACATTATACAAACACAGATATAATCCAACAAGCAAATACTGTATAATTTCGATCGATTAAACACTTTTAATTTTGCTCCAATACTTCTCTGTAAATCTGAAACCAGAGCAAAAATAAAAACTTCCAGAAAATACCAAATATCACAGAGAAGCAACACAAGAAAATTGGGTTCCTGAATCGCCAACTCGGCGGCGGAAGCGCGGCGGATCGGTGCGATCCGCCGTGGTTCCGCGGCGCTTTAGGCGATTCAGGGGCCCAAATTTCTTGGGTGTTCTTCTACTGTCTTTTTAATCTTTCTGAACCTCCCTAAAAAATTTTAGGACTTCATTTAAAAATCGACAGAAACTAGTGATTTCGGGCTTTTCCGGTTTCGTTTTTTCCGTTCGAAATTCATACAAATTTGCAAGTAAGTTATTTATTGTTTAGCGAGGCTCTGATACCACTGTAAGTCGATGTACAACACCCCACGACTAGCGGGGAGGCGGAAATATGAAAAACGATCTTGTTCTTTGCTTAAACATCGACTAACCGCATGAATCGAAGCTAAACGATAACTAACATGAAACATAGAAGTTCTAAACTACTATGTTTAGGGATTATACCTAACGAATCGTGTCCTTCGTCTTTGCGAACTCCTCCTCCTCCTCGGCCTTCTCGAAGTAGTAGACGATCCACCCGAGAGCTTTACTCCAAGCTTAGCCTCTAAACTTGAGGCAACTAACCTTCTTTAAGTGCTAATCAAAGAAGCTAGGTGATATAGAGTGAGGGTTATGGTTTAATTAGTCTAACTAATCCTTGTACTCAACACATGAGAGGGGAGGATTAGGGTTTGAAGAGGGAGAGCTTGAGGAGAGAGAAGATGAACATAATAATGAAGTGAGAATAATGAGTTATGATAATATATATCAAGCATTTCTTTTGTCAAGAAAAGAAAATAAAACAATTTAACAACCATGCTTGATAATATCTAGTGATGATTCATCTCCATGAGTCATTAAGCATTTATGATGCATTAATGACATGGATGAATCATCCATATGACTCACTAATCACATTCATTGTATATGCCACCTAAACCTCCTTAGTCACCACCTTCTAGAAGCTTCTCGCGCAATTACGAGACCGCCCCTCCTTTCCGCAAAAATACGGAAAAACTTTAGACTGTATAAATCCAATAACCGGATACCAGTAACTGGCTTAAACCAAAGCCGACTGGTAAAAACTGTCCGAAAGTCGTACGTGTGTAAACACACGTATGCGTCCGAACCCTTGTCGTAAAACCATACGACCTCTATATCGTTTCGCCTGGAGTAGGGAAACTCTCTGTGTGGGACTCTAGAGATTCGACTACTACGCTGGCAGTGGGTTTAACCACAGACCGCAAGCGGCACTAGCTGTACGTAACGGTCCCTAGGTAGATGTCGATAAGAAGGCCGATGAGGAAACCCGTCCGAACTCCTACTGAGTCTGATGTGACAATCTCCGTACAGTCCGGTCCGTTCGTCTATGACTATCGCATATCGGGCCTAGGGGGGCGGCAAGCGTCAGTCCCCTAATAGCGGTATAAGTCGTGTCGGAGCGAAGCCCATTACACCCTGAGAAACTACTGGAACCTACCAGTAAATCTCGCTTGTCCTGGCCAGGGACTTTGCATAATGGCTCTCTGACACAGTGCGATATCAACCCCCAATACCGGGAGAGACGAATCCTGTCTAACCGCCACTGCCTCCAAGTGCTCGGGACTGCACCCAACTGCTACCTGTTTGCACGACTCCTTTGAGCCGTGGTAGGGTAGCAATCTAAGAACAGTAGGACACACTCGAGGCGAAGTAGCAGTGTCAAGTCTGCGGACTATGCTGTACTCATGTCATCTGGGAACTGTTCACTGACGACTGGTATAAAACCAACCAACAGTTCCATGTGAGTCCTGTCCAGTGTACCCGTAACCTAACGAGCACCTGCATACTATCTCCAGTACGACGTATTGACGGCTGTGGGACAGACCATCTCCCAAACTGGGATGAGAAGCGCACACACTAGTCTACTCCCGAGTATCGATGCCCTGTCTCGATAATCCAACGACAAGGGACCTGAATAAGGATGTGGTTGTGTTGGAGATAGTGCCCTCAGAGTCAATTATTAGGTCACAGGTACGTGATTGTAATGATTGAGGGAGGACCTATCCCGGTAGGACAGTCTTACTCGAGATGATAGTATGCTATCTGGTTTACCTTTATCATCGTGTACTGCTTTAGGTGACCTGACACGTCGCTATTACACGTTGATAGAGCCCCTAGGATTCATGCTTGACCACCAGCAGTATGAGGGCGATCATATAAATGGGAGCTGGGGGTCTACAAGCATATCCTTAAAAGGTCCCTAGTCGTGGGAGTTTCGAGACCGGGCATCGATACTCCATTAGTAGACTAGTGTATACAGTCGAGACCCCGACGAGGGGCGGTGGCCGGTCTCTCAAGCCACTGGTGTCAGTTGGATCACCTAAGATGTATACAGGTGCTCATTGGGTTATGAGTACACCGGACAGGACTCGCCGGGAACATGCTAGTTGGTCATATACCAGACGTCAGATGGCAGTTCCCTGGTGACATGTGTGCAGGTTAGTTCATCGACCTGGGGATCGTCATTTGTCTCGTGTGAGTTCCCACTGTACTTTGATTACTACCCTACCACGGCTCAAAGGAGTCGTGCAAACAGGTTTTAGTTGGGTACAGTCCCGAGCCACATGGAGGCAGTAAGCGTATCTTCAGGGGTTCGTCTCTCCCGGTATTGGGGGTGAGGTCGTGCTGTGTCTAGGAGAGCCATTACACAAAGTCCTTGGCCAAGGCAAGGAGATTTACTGGTAGGTATTCCAGTAGTATCTCAGGGTGTTCTGGGCTACACTCCGACACGACTTGTACCGCTTTTGGGGGTCTGACTTTTACCAACCCCCTAGGCCCGCCATGCGATGCTCATAGACGAACGGACCGGACTGCACGGATATTGTCACTGACAGGCTCAGTTGGGTGTCGGGGTGAGCTTCCTCATCGACGTCCCATTTGGTCAGTACCTGGTAGCCCATCACGTATTGGCTTATACCTCTGACGTGCTAGTGGTTAAATCCACAACCAAGGTGTTGACGAGTCTTTAGAGTCCCCCACATTCAGTTACTCAGCTTTCGGGCGAAAGGTTGTAGAGGCGTATGGAGATATGGCAAGGTCCGATCAGATACGTGCGGTATTGCACGGATCAGGATCAGACAGTTTGTACTGTAGAGGCCGTATGGAGATATGGCAAGGTCCGATCAGATACGTGCGGTATTGCACGGATCAGGATCAGACAGTTTGTACTATAGGCCGTATGGTTATATGGCAGGGTTCGATCAGATACGTGCGGTATTGCACGGATCAGGATCGAACAGACATTACTGGCCGGTTTTGGTATAAGCCGGATCCTGGTATAGTACAGTGTAGATTTTGTCTCATTGCATTTGTATTTCGGTCGAAATACAGATGCGGGTGTGTATGCACAGTATCGGGGTTTTCCTGTAATTTATTACGGGACCAGTTTTCTGGAGTTGCCAGTTTGCTTTCCGTTTCGGCCAATTTCCATTGTTCCGTTCATTGGCCGAAGATTGGTGGAGGAGGGTTTATTTGCATTGTTGCAAATTTGTATTTGTGGAGGGGATCTTTGCTTTTTGTAGCATCATGATAGTCTTCATGATGGTGCACCATCCATTGACTTGCTTGATTTCATACTTCATGATGGCTTGACTTTGTTAGCATCATGTTTGTTGATGATTAGTGTGTTGAGTGTGGTTTTGGTGTTAGTGATCATGTTCTTTCATGATGGCTTTTGTTTCCCTCTTGCATTATGGTGTGATCTATCTCATTCTATCACCCCACTCTCTCATTCCTCCCTCTCTTGAAGTCTTGGCCGGCCACTCCCTTAGTGGGGCTGTCCCAATTTTTTGGGTGGGTCTTTTAGCTCATTTCATGTTGCAAAAACCCACAAGATCATTCTCAAAAAGCTCCAAGTTCAATCCCTCCACAAAAGGCAATTCCACAAACCCCAAAATGAGACTTGCTCACTACATATTCTACAACGAACCTTGGGCACGTCGAGTAGCCGGCTTCGTGCCCGAGTTGCCTCGGCATTGAGGTGGGAGCCCGTAAAAGAAGAAGGCGATGTGGTGCACTTCCGGCGACGAGGAGGAGACGGGACTTTTCCGCAGGAGATCGGGACCATGACGAGAAGACCGGAGGACTTGGATCGTCGGTATATCTCTAACACATCTTCTAGTTAGCTTAGACTTGTTAATGGTTACGATCCGGGTGCTTAGTGCGCGGTGGTGCCGGTTTGCTAAGTCCGCAAAAATTAAAGTTTATCACCGCTTCCGCATTCCGGCGTCGGATCGACGGCCGGGGCGCCGCCTTGCACTCACAGTGGTATCAGAGCCTCGCCATTAACTTAGTCTAGCTTTGTGTAATGTGTTTTTCAGTTCCGATCGATCGAAATGTTCAAAAACCCGTATTTGCCCACATCAGTTTTCTGTTGAAACTTTTTGGTCCCCAAAAATTTTTCAGGTTGTAAAATATTGATGTACTGGAAAATCTAAGAGCTCTGTAAAAATTCGACGAAGTAACTCCACAGTGGGAGCGCGGAACCGCCGCGAAAACCACCTTACCGCCGCCCTTCCGCCGCACACTGTGGAGGTCACTTCACCAATTTTTTACAGAGGCCTTCTGGACTTAAAATATGGGTTTTGGAATATTAAAATTGGGCCCAGGTTTTCTGTAAGTGCTACAGTTTTGATTGGGGGCCCACTTGTTAATTTTTGGTCAATCGGAAAATTTTAAACACATTTTTCACAGTATTTACATTATATCTGCGACCGTGAATGTCACTCGATCGGTAAATCCGGTCTAACTGCTATAGCCCGGTTAGACGGATTTGCGAACGTGACTTTCACGTTGATGTTCTATGTATTTGCTGTGTTATTGCGGATCGGTCGTAGGGATAGCCTGGATGCAATGCTAGTACAGTTGTGGTGGTATTATGTACATTTGATTTTGCGGGGCGAGCGTCCGACATGTGGACAGCCGTCACTGCCTGATTGTATTATTATTTTGGGGCACGACCTGGTTGCGGTCGATGTACCCGGTGTATGTATATTTTACTTTCTGTACTAGGATTGCCCCGCGGAGGGGTGCACGGATAGCCGGGTTCTAGAGGGCAACAAGCCCGCATCTCATGGCATTGAGACGGAGGGGGCTTCACTCTAGGATTGGCGGGCTATTCGCCGCACTCGTAGGGGGTACAGGTTGACCCAGGAGGGGTGCCCAAGTTACCGGATTCCGTGAAGTGCTGGGTGGTCCATTCACGGTGCTGAAGGGGGCTGCCTCGCTTCAGGTTTTGGCGGGTAACTTGCCGCGCCCGTAGGGGTCTAGGATTACATTGCACAGGCTATCCACACGACCAGGGGAACGTCGGGTTTCAGTAGTGGCTCTGTGAAACCCGGGGATCCCAGATATCTGTATTGTTTCTGTGATGCTGTTCATTCTCTGTGATGTTGCATTTTATTCACGCCTTGAGCGAATATAATATATTGGTATATATATTAGTAGATGTTGTATATGTTTTGCATCCGCGCTAGTCCAGTCCCCGCTCTGTCGTTAGTAAGCTAACCTAACGGGTAATGACGGGACCCAGTGGCGAATGCGGATGGCATATACGTACATCAGTATATTTTCGTTCTTTTTGGTGTGATCAATTGATGGGATTGCGTTGATTCGGATCAATGCAAGTTAAAAACAAACCTAATCTGATGTTGTTGGAACACTTTTCAAAAAGCTGTTATTAAAAGGACGTTCACTTTTGTTTTGCATTGTGGTATTCATTTAGAATATCCTGCTCCTCAGTCGACGAGGCAAGGGCCGAGATCCCTTCACCGGGAGTGACCCCTTGGACAAAAAGTTTGCGTCAGGGCATTAACTTCATTATAGCCGATTACTTTTGCTTTGCACCGTGGTATTCAGTTGGAATATCCTGCACCCCATTCTACGGGGAAAGAGCCGAGATCCCTTCACCGGGAGTGACCTCTTTAGCGAAGGTTTTCGTCACTATATTTTCAAAAAGCTATCCGTTCCTTCAACGATATCAAGTTCATTACGTTAAAGGTTTTCGCCAGAAACCATTCGTAGCCCTCCGTCGTTTCAGACGGGTAGCACGTAGTATTCATGCTATGTTTGTTGACCTTCGTCAAGGCATAGTGTATGGTAGCTGCTTGTTACCTTTCTGCTGCATAGATAGATGCGTTGGTTTGGGACAGTCGTATAACCTTGTTGACCTTCGTCAAGGGCTTGTACGGGTGGATTCAAATTAACCTGGATAATGACGGGTAGAACTTGACATGTGACTTATGATTTGTTGACCTTCGCCAAGGTCATAAGAGCATGGGGCAGAAATCACATCGGGAGTTTCAAAAGAACTGAGACTTGCCAGATATGCGCATACCTTCTGGAGTGTGATACCGTGAGCGGATTCCGTCACGTTATCATGCGATGAGAGTTGGATCCCGATTCCCACTGATGAGTTAGTTTACTCCTCGGGTAACCCCGACTAATTCTTCTTTCAGGTTTGGAGGAGAATTTGAGGTACAGTGGGAGGTTTCCAGATTAGATAAATTGGTGACCATTCTGATCTAGGTTAGAGAGCACGCTGAGTGTTTCTTTTCTCTCTCTCTTTGGCAGCGACCATTGACCCGACCCTAAGACTTTGACTCAGTGACCAAGTTGACCGAACCTTCTTAAACACCGGCTTTTTGGATTGTCAGAGTTGCAAACCTCATTGCCACTCCTACTTTTACCCTTTTCTCCAGGACACCCCGTATTACTACGAACGTCCACTTCCATTGGACAAAACCATCGTATGGTTAAATACGAACTCGAAAGAATTTATTCGAGGATGGTTTCCGGTTCTGGAGAAAACGGATAGGATTATTCAGTTGTCTTTTCCTTTTACCCTCTCTCAGGTTACGAGTACTCCTTGGTTTAGGGGTAGTACACCTATTACGCAAATTGGATTGTCTTCTTCCAAACCTTAGGCTGGTGCCGACCGGTAGGGAATGAAGAAAACCAATTAGCATAACGATGGTGTGCAGAAGGTATTAAGTTAAGACAAAGCAAGGGATTAGTAAGAGGGCAAAGTAAATTGCAACAAATATTCACGACCAAACCAAGTATTCCTTCGCCAATCCTAAATCACCTTTGTATTTCTCCAGGACACTCCGTATCACTACGAAGATCCACAGTTTATTGGATACTCCATCGTATGGTTATATACGAACTCGAAAGGAACTTGTTCCAGTTCGGGGATGGATCCTGGTTCAGGAGAAATAGGAATAAAGTACATTCAGGTGTCTTTTATCTTCACCTTCTCTCGTGTTGCGAGTGCTCCTAGGATTGGGACAGTACACCCATTATGCTTATTGGATAGTCTTCTTCCAAACCATAGGCTGGTGCCGAACGGTAGGGAAGGAAGAAAACCATTTGGCCTAAAAGGGTGTGCAGAAGGTAAAGACTAAAGACATATGAAGGGATTTGGAGAGGTGGCAAAGAACTATACGGTTACAGTCGTGAATCTGGAAGAGGCATTACTAGGAATACCAGGATACCCCATCGAAACATTTCAATGTTTCAGTTTCACTGTGTACTGTTAATAGAAAACTGATTTCCCGATTAGATACTTACTCCAGGGTATGTATTTACCAGATACGATTCTCACATCTGTATGGTTTTATAGATGATGAGTGGGAGTAAGTTATTGGGAATTGGGTGATTATCCTCATTATATCGGGATTCGTTGTAATCGATGATATTTGAGGAAATCACCTGGGCTGTTTGCCGGTTGGCAAATATTTGGTTTTGAATATCCGCAGTTATGCACCAATTTCAAATTGATATATCTGTACGTCTATTTGAATAGAGTGAGATATACCTTTCTGAAATTATGTCTACGACATTTACCTATATCAGTGGATGGTTAGGTAAGGAGCATTAAACATCGGTGTAATTCTTCTTAACTATAAGTACAGTTTTCAACCTACGACACACAGTGAATGAGTTATCAGACTCAAGGGACTTATACAAAGGATTGTATGTTGTCCAGGGTCCATCAGGACAGAGGGGTTGGTCCTCGTACTATATTCGGTTTACTTATGACTTCTCTAGTTTTTAGACAGGTGTTTCGTGGAAACACAGGGTCCGAATTTGGAGAAGTTATAGGTATTTGAATAGAGTAGAGAACCAGGTATAGCAAGTATCGGGATTCTTCAAAAGATCGAAGATGTAGATACTTGTCAATGATATTCAGTTGCTAGTAATGACTAAGAGAACTTGCTTCTCTTTCAGGTTACTCATAATTCGAAGCATTCCTAAGTTGAGTAACGCTGATCGGCCTCCTTCCATTTAGTTGACATGCACTGGAGACAGTTGCATGATTTGAATCTGGTTCAATTAAATCAGTGCCTCTGGTTCTATATTGGATATAGAACAGTTCATATCTTAACGATGTTAAGGTACGGGGAGTTGTCCGGTTTATGATTAAAACCAGACACTGGACAACTCGAGGCACGTTTCTGTAATGGCTGTTTGTGGGTTGACCCAGGCTATGACGAGGGTTAACTTTCTACCATCTGGATGAACAATAGCGATATTGTTCTAGACTCGCCACAGTTTTATTAAAAATGGATTTTTTCAGAAAACAGTAGTGGGAGTATGGTAGAACTGGAAGTGATTCCAGAACCACAAACGTTTACTGAAGATTTGATAAGGAACCTAAAGATTCAATCTGGATTGACATTCCATTGGCCACTCCGCAGATAAGGTGGGTAACTTCAGGCACCCGAGAGGTACTACGGTAGCCTCAAGGACGGTGACAGGGAAGTTCTTGTTTACCCAAAATTGCCATTGCTGTTGTTCCAGGTTGCGAGACCCGGCGGGAGGATGAGTATAGCGTCGTTCTAAACTAGCTTTAGAAGTGTACGTGTATATGACTCTGCCAGAGGGTTGTCGTAGTCAGTGGGAGCAGCGGAAGCATTGGTGGATAGGTAGCTTATGTCTATTTATAGACTGAAGCACCAGTAGCGGAGATAGATCATCTATTTCTGACGTGACAGTCATAGGTTTGACTTCATCAGAATAGGGGATGGATCTGTTGTGAAGGTAGTAGGGTGTGATATCCTGGTATTTGGATGACATACACTGAGTAGGAAAGGAAACTCCTATACTACAACCGGTTATACTTTGGTCGTCACACAGTGGTTTCTCCACAAAGGAAGTGGATTTTACATCAGACATACTGGTTACTAGATCTATGGTTTTAGATCTAGATTTGGGTGGTTTCCCAATCAGGGTACTTAGACAGCATTCTAAGGGTATTTAGAATGGACGACTCCTGGCACGGTAGTGTACCTGCAGGTGATGGAGTCACCCTCTCTAAAGCTGTCTTGCAGACTAAAGGGGAGAGGGACGTGCGTGATTGGCAGATCACTTGCTCAGGCAATTGAGTCAATCATGAGATGTCAAGTACCACACCAGACATTGTTCTTACACTAGATGCAATAAGCTGACATTAATCCAATCCTGGAGAAACGGTCGGAAGCACTTTTAGAACATAAGTGGATGTTCTAGCGATATGATAACGACAGCCTCATTCGGGAAACAGTTATCATTCCAGGCTTCCAAGGTGACATGGACGACAAGGAGGTTGTCAGAGTTATAGTTTTCCTTCTGATGAGGGGCAGTATTTTGGACAGGTGGTCCAAGGCAATACTGAGGGAGGCATGGCGCGCAGGATACTGATTAAGTTCAGTTGACGATACAGTCTAAGAAGTTTGGATTTGGAGTTCATTTATGAGCTATGTCCCATCAGACATCCAGACACATTCTAAGACAGGTATTGCTCATTTCGGGAGATGGGTTTCTCCGTGAACTTGAGATATAGAGAGACATAGAAAGATACAACTAAGCGGATCCACTCACTGAGGCTATTCCTCGAACGCAATAGTTCCGCAAACGAGCTTTGTGAGACTGACTAGTAGAGGAGTTGGATGTTCGGTATCACACGGGCTGTGAGTATGCGACATCGCAATAATTAGCCTTGAGTTGAAGTGGGAGATTGTTGGAGATAGTGCCCTCAGAGTCAATTATTAGGTCACAGGTACGTGATTGTAATGATTGAGGGAGGACCTATCCCGGTAGGACAGTCTTACTCGAGATGATAGTATGCTATCTGGTTTACCTTTATCATCGTGTACTGCTTTAGGTGACCTGACACGTCGCTATTACACGTTGATAGAGCCCCTAGGATTCATGCTTGACCACCAGCAGTATGAGGGCGATCATATAAGTGGGAGCTGGGGGTCTACAAGCATATCCTTAAAAGGTCCCTAGTCGTGGGAGTTTCGAGACCGGGCATCGATACTCCATTAGTAGACTAGTGTATACAGTCGAGACCCCGACGAGGGGCGGTGGCCGGTCTCTCAAGCCACTGGTGTCAGTTGGATCACCTAAGATGTATACAGGTGCTCATTGGGTTATGAGTACACCGGACAGGACTCGCCGGGAACATGCTAGTTGGTCATATACCAGACGTCAGATGGCAGTTCCCTGGTGACATGTGTGCAGGTTAGTTCATCGACCTGGGGATCGTCATTTGTCTCGTGTGAGTTCCCACTGTACTTTGATTACTACCCTACCACGGCTCAAAGGAGTCGTGCAAACAGGTTTTAGTTGGGTACAGTCCCGAGCCACATGGAGGCAGTGAGCGTATCTTCAGGGGTTCGTCTCTCCCGGTATTGGGGGTGAGGTCGTGCTGTGTCTAGGAGAGCCATTACACAAAGTCCTTGGCCAAGGCAAGGAGATTTACTGGTAGGTATTCCAGTAGTATCTCAGGGTGTTCTGGGCTACACTCCGACACGACTTGTACCGCTTTTGGGGGTCTGACTTTTACCAACCCCCTAGGCCCGCCATGCGATGCTCATAGACGAACGGACCGGACTGCACGGATATTGTCACTGACAGGCTCAGTTGGGTGTCGGGGTGAGCTTCCTCATCGACGTCCCATTTGGTCAGTACCTGGTAGCCCGTCACGTATTGGCTTATACCTCTGACGTGCTAGTGGTTAAATCCACAACCAAGGTGTTGACGAGTCTTTAGAGTCCCCCACATTCAGTTACTCAGCTTTCGGGCGAAAGGTTGTAGAGGCGTATGGAGATATGGCAAGGTCCGATCAGATACGTGCGGTATTGCACGGATCAGGATCAGACAGTTTGTACTGTAGAGGCCGTATGGAGATATGGCAAGGTCCGATCAGATACGTGCGGTATTGCACGGATCAGGATCAGACAGTTTGTACTATAGGCCGTATGGTTATATGGCAGGGTTCGATCAGATACGTGCGGTATTGCACGGATCAGGATCGAACAGACATTACTGGCCGGTTTTGGTATAAGCCGGATCCTGGTATAGTACAGTGTAGATTTTGTCTCATTGCATTTGTATTTCGGTCGAAATACAGATGCGGGTGTGTATGCACAGTATCGGGGTTTTCCTGTAATTTATTACGGGACCAGTTTTCTGGAGTTGCCAGTTTGCTTTCCGTTTCGGCCAATTTCCATTGTTCCGTTCATTGGCCGAAGATTGGTGGAGGAGGGTTTATTTGCATTGTTGCAAATTTGTATTTGTGGAGGGGATCTTTGCTTTTTGTAGCATCATGATAGTCTTCATGATGGTGCACCATCCATTGACTTGCTTGATTTCATACTTCATGATGGCTTGACTTTGTTAGCATCATGTTTGTTGATGATTAGTGTGTTGAGTGTGGTTTTGGTGTTAGTGATCATGTTCTTTCATGATGGCTTTTGTTTCCCTCTTGCATTATGGTGTGATCTATCTCATTCTATCACCCCACTCTCTCATTCCTCCCTCTCTTGAAGTCTTGGCCGGCCACTCCCTTATTGGGGCTGTCCCAATTTTTTGGGTGGGTCTTTTAGCTCATTTCATGTTGCAAAAACCCACAAGATCATTCTCAAAAAGCTCCAAGTTCAATCCCTCCACAAAAGGCAATTCCACAAACCCCAAAATGAGACTTGCTCACTACATATTCTACAACGAACCTTGGGCACGTCGAGTAGCCGGCTTCGTGCCCGAGTTGCCTCGGCATTGAGGTGGGAGCCCGTAAAAGAAGAAGGCGATGTGGTGCACTTCCGGCGACGAGGAGGAGACGGGACTTTTCCGCAGGAGATCGGGACCATGACGAGAAGACCGGAGGACTTGGATCGTCGGTATATCTCTAACACATCTTCTAGTTAGCTTAGACTTGTTAATGGTTACGATCCGGGTGCTTAGTGCGCGGTGGTGCCGGTTTGCTAAGTCCGCAAAAATTAAAGTTTATCACCGCTTCCGCATTCCGGCGTCGGATCGACGGCCGGGGCGCCGCCGTGCACTCACAGGTTGTAGACTACCCAGCCCCCACTAGTGTGACTGCCATCACAACGCTGGTAGTCAAGCAAGATCCTAAGAGCTCTATCAATACGTATACTCACATATTAAGATAGAAAAAACCAAGTAGCATACTACCATGTTTAGTAAGACTGTTATATACATGTGAATATCCCAAGCTTCCATTAAGTAATATACAAACTAGTATGATACAATAATGGCCCCTAGGGCATATACACTAACACCACTACAATATACATCCTATGTACAGTAATGGCCTCTAGGGAATACATATAACTAACAATCTCCCACTTGCACTAGGGCCATCTGTAGCAGTGGTTGTAGTATCTCATACTCAACCATCCCATAATAGTCTCTCTCTGGGAAAAGGCCTTTGTGAGTGGATCCGCCGTGTTGTCCTCTGAGTCTGCTCTCCTAACCTCGATCCCCTGGAGATCAACCATCTCCACGATCAGGTGATACTGTCTAAGAATATGTCTGGATCACTGATGGGACGGTCGTTCCTAGGCATAAGCCACAACTCCATTGTTACACAATGGGAGGAACGAAGTTCATCTTATGAACTAATATACACCCAGACTGCCTCTTTGGTAGCATCTTTGGTAGCGATGTATCCAGCCTTTATCGTCTAGTATGCCACAGTATCTAGCTTGGAACACTTCCAACATACCGTCCCTTTACTGAGGGTAAAGACAATGCCTGTGACTGACTTTCAGTCGTCCTTATCACCCTGGAACACTTCCAGTGATTCTCCCCAGGATCGATTGATACCATCTCAGTATATCTAGTGAGTATCCTAACATCCAATTAGATCTATCTCATAGATCCAAACTCCGGATTTAGGAGGTATCATTTTGATCCTTTATGGAGAATCCTTGTGATAAGCGGAGATTGACCGAGCGTAGCATAGGAAACTCCTTCCCCATCAAGAGTATGTCATCCATGTACTCTACGAGGATCACTACCATACTCCCTACTACCTTTTTGTATATACAAGGTTCATCTACCATTTTGATGATGTCAAACTCTTTGACTATCTCATCAAAACAGATGTTCCAACTCCGCGATGCCTGCATTAATCTTATAAAGCAACTTGTACACGTTTCCGCTGCTCCCACTGTCTACGAAGCCCTCTGGTTGTGTACATACAGACGCTCTCTTCCAAAACATAATTTTAGAAAAGCAGTCATGACACCCAACCGCCAGATATCGTAGTCATGGTATATAGCCGTGGCAAGTAGGATCTGGATGGACATAAGCATAGCTACTTGAAAAGGTTTCACCATTATCCACGCCTGGTTGATGACGAAAACCTTTAACAAGTCTAGCTTTTAAAGTCTCAACTTTTCCATGTACACCAAGTAATCTTCTCAAGATATACTTGCTCCTGATGGGGATTTAACCCTTCAGATAAAGCAACTAAAGTCCATACTTTGTTGGTGTATAAGGATTCCATCTCAGATCGATAAACATCCAGCCATTCTTACAAAGTCCCACTTCTGATGGCCAGCTCGTAACTAGTTAGGTCATCATCCCATGATGCAATCCTCGCTCCCACTATCATAGAGAAACCGGAGTATCTCTCAGGTGGGTGAGGAACCCTACTAGATCGGCGGGGAGGCTGAGGTTCGTTGGTTGCTATTGAATCCTTTGGTTCTACCAAATCATCAGCCGCAGTTTGTATAGCTGGAACTGTTTCCAGTTCTACATAACTGACCTTGCCTTGATCTTGTCCGGATTTTGCTTTTGACATAGGCCGGACAACCCAAAACTTAACAAGCTTAAGATATGCACTCTTCCCTTTCCATATCACATATGAAGTGGTAGGCAACTGATTTGATTTGAACCCTATTCAATAGGTATGCAGCTTCTCAAGTGCATAACTCCCAAAAGGAAATAGGTAACTCAGTAGTACTCATCATAGAGTACACCTTATCATATTGGGTGTGATTGCTCCGCCCCGATATACCATCGTGCTATGGTGTATACGGAGGAGTAATGCTAAGAGAGAATCTCATTCTCCTTTGGAATAGTCCAGGATTTCCGTGCTCAAGTATTCTCCTCCTTGATCTCATCAAAGGACATAATACTTATACCCGTATTGGTTCTTTACTTCTAACTTATATTCTGTGAATATCTCAAAAGGTTCGGACTTGTGTTTCAACAGAAACATATGTCTGAATCTTGAGAGATCATCAGAGAATGTAATGAAGTAAAAAGAACCGGTCTTGGTATGTGTAGACAGGGGACCTTCATACATCAACATGTATCATCCCAAGAGTTCAACTAACTCTTTCTATGCTTCTAATAAACAGAGCTATGGTCATCTTATCTCTGTGACATGACTGGCAAGTTTCACAAAATGTAAATTCAAATTAATTTAAATATGCATCTTAATGTAACTTCAGCTAGTCGGGTCGCATTAATATGACCTAGTCTAGAATACCTCAAGAAGGATTCGTTCATTTCTGAACTCTTCCTCTTGTGTGTGTTCCGTATACTAAGAATTGTAGTTTGATTTAGAACATCAATGTTTTTAGATAACGTGCCTGAACCGATCAACTTTAGATATAGAAAATGTTCAAAATATTATCCAACAATACAAAATTTTATCATTTCTTTACTGATAAAGAGACTGATATGATTTTGTATATCAGGTTCGGTATCTAATAACATTCATTCAGAATCAATGTATTCAGGTAATACAGGGTGACAGTGACCAACAGACTTGGCTGCAACACTTGCCCCGTTTTCTGTCTCATGAAACTTATCACCCGTTCTCAGTTCTTTACCTATCTGTAGCCCATGTAACAGATTACATATGCGGGATCCTGGTCTGGTATCACATACTCAGGACGTAAAGGATACTGAGAAACAGTTCTATGTAACGAACACACCCGAAGATGATGCATCTCATGCACTTTCTTCGTTTGGGTGGCATGGGAATCCTGGTATTCCCCTATTTCCTACTCTGTCTTATAACAATTATAAGTTGGAGCGGGACCAACGTTCCCCAGCTCTGTATAACAAGCGGGTTCGGTCAATGTATCCGTATTATAATCTTGATTAAGGCGTAATATGGTCGCTACCTGGAGAGAGAGAGAAGAAAACACTCTGTGTGCGCTCTTGCAAGATCTGATTGGTTATTATTTTATCTAATCAGGATGGCTCCCACTGTTTTTATCAAATCTTCCTTCAAACCCTAAAAGGAAAGACTAGCCCGGATTAATTACACGCTACAAGTTCGCCAATCTTTCAGCCAGGCCAGTGTCGGTATTTTGAGGGAGGTTCCCCGTGTTTTTGTACGGACCTAATTATTGTAAACCTCGTTTTCCCAGAGGTGTAACCCCGTTTACACCTTTCTAGACACCTACTTGATCGGCTAATTGTAATGTGTAAAACTCTCCCAGGAGTAACTCTTACTCGCAGTGGGTATCGGGATCCAACTATCTCATAGAAGGTATGCAATCTCATTGCAAATTTCAACACTTGAAATTCCCGATAATATTTTATCCCTAGTGTTCTATGACCTTGACGAATGCCAAACAACCCATAGTCCACTAGTCAAGTTCAACCCATACATTTCTTGATTGAATTAAACCCACCCGCACGTCCCTTGACGAATGCCAAACAACGCCGTACGAATACCTTAATCCAATCTGCATCATATGCATAAGCAGATAAATACTAGTTAGCTACCGTACACTACGCCTTGACGAATGCCAAACTACCGCAGCACGAATACTAATTAGTACTTATCTGAAATGATGGAGGGCTACGACAGGTTTTTAAGAAAACATATTGCGTAATGAACGTAATATCGTTGTAGAATTAAATGATTTTAAATGGAGTGTTTTTGAGGCTTTTCTAGTTTTGCTAAAGGGGTCACTCCCGGTGAAGGGATCGTCGGCCCTTTCCTCATCGAATAAGGTGCAGGATATATCATATATACCGTTGTGCAAAGAAGAAAATATAGAAGCAATCAAAAGACAAGCCGAGGGTTGTAGCATCTGCCAGTTATTGCTAAAGGGGTCACTCCCGGTGAAGGGATCTCGGCCCTTTCCTTATCGAATAAGGTGCAGGATGTTCTACAAGGAACACCGCGATGCAAAGCAAGAACTGTAGCTACCTGTTTTTGAAAATTCGATTCCACAACATCTTTTAGGTTTCTTTTCTTTCATTAATCATATTAATGAAGTCCCATCATTTAAGTCACCTAAACATCACAGATAAATACGACGTACACTTATGCCATCCGCATTCGCCTCGATGTCCCCTCGTGCACCGTTAGGTTAGGTAACTAACGGCAGAGCGGGGCAGGGCTAGCGCGGGTGTAAAACATAAATAACGTCTATATAATATATCATATATACTCTATACAATATCTATCTGAACATATCACATGATCACATCACTGATAACGCAGCAGAAAATATCATATGAAATATTGGATATACTAGGACGTCCGTGTTTTGAATACGAGCCAGTATAAAACACGGATTCCACGGTCGTGATGAATAGCCAAACCCACACCCCTAGACCCCTACGAGAGTAGCAAGCAACCCTACCAATTCTAGAATTAGGAGACCCGGACTCGACTCCTCGAGTTGGTCTCCCACTGGACTCCAGAACCCGGTTACTTGTGCCCTCCTCCTTGGGTCTATCCTAATGCGGAAAAGTAAATAATATACAACAACGGTGACAACTTCCGCAACCTGGAAGTGCCCCAAATAAAAGAATATTACATACAAGTTTTTACATGAATAAAAATGAAAAACACTCATCTCACATAAACCCCCCCCCCCGGCTATTCAAAACGCGACGATCCAATATAACATATCCAGCAACACATAACATCACATGTCATCAACATAAGTAAACATGCATATCCCAATTGTCGTTGACATATAGCAACGAAACCGGCGATATCACATATTACACTTACGGTCACAGAAAAGAAAGTGTAAAAGTACAACAGTTGGAATCCGCAATCTCTTTAGACATCGCATGCCTAACCATCTGAATTCCTTTGACATCACATGCCTAACAATTATAAACCCCGCATTTTAGTCTCATTATCGAAAATACTATTTAATATCAAGTCGGGCAATTCAACAAGATTCCCGACATTTTGATCGAATGCTCGTCGCAAACTTTAGTAGGCAGCCGCACCCCCGATGCCGTCGACGAAGTGCACCAAGGCGGAACACCACTGCCGCGAGCACCCGAACGGATTCTTTCGGCGACGGGGTTCTCCTACAGTCACTTGGTCGGGGCTATGTGGCGTGGCTATCTATTAAGTTTACCGGCGAATATCCGCGTACGCTACGTGATTGCGACGGACTTTTGATCGCATCAAAATTCCATGGCAACTGATCAAGTGAGACTAAAGTGCTATCTTTATAACATTCATATCAGTTATCTCATAACTACTTGTGGATTCCAAGTATTGTATCCCATTCCAGATAAACAGAAAATGTTAAACTTTCGGATCTAACATTCAAACACCCAAGTTTTCCCGAAACAGCTCAACACATGAAATAAGTTTAAAAACATTCACTTCATGCCTCAGTACCAACGGTCCAGCCGTAGAAGGGTCAAGCCAACGCCTCACATGTGGCACGCCGTACTGCCCTAAACCCTAAGGTTCAAAGGGCAGTTCAAGACGGTCACATAATCGAGTTAAGGTTTGTTGTCTTCTAGAGGGACCATCGCGTTACTTGCACTACTTAGAACGTCATTAAACTACGGAAAAATCCAACAATTGGAAATTTCCAGGCAGGGGAAAAAGTGGGTATTTATATCCGGTCGAACTTTTTAACATATTCTAAAATTACCCGGAAAAACACATAGACGAAATTAGACTTCCCGATCGAAACACCGAGTCCCCAATACAACCCAGAAAAACTCAACTGTTGAGTATCAATTAAAAATTCCCATAAAATACAGCAACTTTAGTTAGATATTACTGTGCAAACAGAAGTGAACAAGCCCACAGTATTGCCGCGGAACCGCCGCCTAACCTAGGGTACGGCAGCGGTTCCACGGCGGTTTAATCGAATTGGGTCCACGAATTTCACAGTAATTCCTAGAAAACCCTGCTGAATTTTTTAGCTATTTTTAATTCACAAAAATCCAAAAATCCAGAAAATGTCCAGAGAGTGGTTTGAGTTAGGGTTTCGGGGTTTGTTCGGATTTCTAACATCGTCTACACTTCGCCTAAGGCTCTAGCTAGGCTCTGATACCACTGTAGGGTTACTAGGCATACCTATGAGGTTCCACAACAGATCAACCATGGCAAAATCAAAAAATTTCCGGTGCCGAGAAACCCTAATGCGACCGTTGACTAGAGTTTAAGGCGAAACTACAACTAGTTAACAACTTAACTGCTAAGTGAATGGAAATACAACCCTTGTAGATCCGGTCCTCCACTTCCTTAGCTCCGTGATGATGTCCCTCTGCTGCGATCATCGGATCCCGGACTCTCGCGGTGGTTTCATCGAAGAAATGATCGGGCTAGGTCGATGACTTCGATGCCGAAGATGATCTACGTCGAGGCGACTCTAACTCGAGCTCCAACTTCACCAAGTCATGAAACTTGTGAAGAATACACCCTATACTACATGGCAAGTGGTAGAGGATGAAGAAATAGAAAGTGGGTTCACTTTGGATTTGGATTTCTCACTTGGATTCATCACTTGAAATTTTGTAGCAAAGGTTTTCTTTCTTCTTCAAGAGGAAGAAGAAGAAAGAAATGAAAAATGAATTATCCAATAATAGGAAAAACAAGTGATGGTTATCATAATGCAACCATGGTTAAGTGTAGAGAATAAACTAGGGTTAGGAGAATGGTTAGGTTAGGCAAAAGAAACAAAAATGGTTGAACTTTTCAAAGCTTCATGAAGCTTCAAAGTAAATCCAAAAGAAGCAACCATTTCTTTTCTTGCCAAAAGAATAAATAAATAAAATAAATAATCAAGAGAAGATAATAAAACCCTAACCATTCACTTAAACATGGTTTAAAGCATACACAAACCCAAGTTTGCATGTATCATCAAACATGATACAATCAAGTGCATAAAAATATATCATATATACAATGTGCACAATCTAGTGAGAAAATAATCTTAAGTGAACCAATACTAGTTAATGTAAAGTAATATATCAAATATTTAATTATACATTAAATCACTAAATCAACACTTGATTTAATGATCCGGTCATACTGCATATAACCGACTAATATCAAGTGTATTAATGTATCGAATCAACACTTGATTCGGTAACCCGGCTATATCTTATATAACCGTCCAATGATACAAATCGCGAGAATAGAATACAGTATCACATACTGGTATTATTCTCGGTCCCGCACATATCTCATATGCGCTCCTATTTCGTTTCGCTTGAGCCAGGAAACCTCTGTGTAGGACTCTAAAGACTCGTCAATACGCCGGCAGCAGGTGATGATCATATAAAACACCCACAAGCCGTAAGCGGTCTGCTAAACGTAACGGTCACCCGGGTATTGAGGGATTCAAAGATCAACGAGCAAGCCTGCTCACACTCCTGTGAATCCAACCAGTAACACTACCGTACAGTCCGGTCTGTTCTTCTGATATGTCGCATATCTCGCCCAGGGATGGTAATCGTCAGACCCCAATAGCTCGATAAGTCGTGTCGATATGAGGTCTATAACAGTTCGAGAAACTACTGGTAACACTTACCAGTAAATCTCAGCAACCCTGGCCAGGGATTTCCGGTTATAGCCAATCGAACACAGCGCAGCATCAACTCCCTATACCGGGAGAGACGAATCCCCTCCTATCACTCATTGCCTCCATGTGATTCGGGACTGTACCCAAAAACCACCGTTTTGCACGCCCTCTTGGACGTGGTAAGGAGGAAATCAAAGCACAGTGGGAATCACACAAGACTCTATGACGATCTCGGGTATACAGAATAACCTGTACCGGTGTCACCAGAGAACTGCCATCTGACGTAAGGTATGATACCATCTGGGAGTTCTCGGCGAGTCCGTCCAGTGTACCCAGTCTCCACTGAGCACCCATATATCATCTCTGATGTCAAACACCAATGGATATGGGATCACCCATCGCCCATCTGTATGGGTCGAGAAGGTATACGCTAGTCTACTCTGGTATATCGATGCCCCGTCTCGATACACCCACGACTAGGGACCTTGAAGGATGTACTTATGGACTACCATGTCCCCACTAGTATGATCCACATCATAGTCCAGGTAGTCAAGTACACATCCTAAGGGCTTTACCAACATGTAACAGAGAGACAATCAGTATACACGTTAAGGTAAAGAGTAACCAGATAGCATACTATCATGCCGAGCAAGAAAGTCCTCCCTATATATGTCCCAGCATCCACTACAATATACATCCTATGTACAGTAATGGCCTCTAGGGCATACATATAACTAACAATCTCCCACTTGCACTAGGGCCATCTGTAGCAGTGGTTGTAGTATCTCATACTCAACCATCCCATAATAGTCTCTCTCTGGGAAAAGGCCTTTGTGAGTGGATCCGCCGTGTTGTCCTCTGAGTCTGCTCTCCTAACCTCGATCCCCTGGAGATCAACCATCTCCACGATCAGGTGATACTGCCTAAGAATATGTCTGGATCACTGATGGGACGGTCGTTCCTACGCATAAGCCACAACTCCATTGTCACACAATGGGAGGAACGAAGTTCATCTCATGAACTAATATACACCCAGACTGCCTCTTTGGTAGCATCTTTGGTAGCGATGTATCCAGCCTTTATCGTCTAGTATGTCACGGCATCTAGCTTGGAACTCTTCCAAAATACCGTCCCTTTACTGAGGGTAAAGACAATGCCTGTGACTGACTTTCAGTCGTCCTTATCACCCTGGAACACTTCCAGTGATTCTCCCCAGGATCGATTGATACCATCTCACTATATCTAGTGAGTATCCTAACATCCAATTAGATCTATCTCATAGATCCAAACTCCGGATTTAGGAGGTATCATTTTGATCATTTATGGAGAATCCTTATGATAAGCGGAGATTGACCGAGCGTAGCATAGGAAACTCCTTCCCCATCAAGAGTATGTCATCCATGTACTCTACGAAGATCACTACCATACTCCGTACTACCTTTTTGTATATACAAGGTTCATCTACCATTTTGATGATATCAAACTCTTTAACTATCTCATCAAAGCAGATGTTCCAACTCCGCGATGCCAGCATTAATCTTATAAAGCAACCTTTACACGTTTCCGCTGCTCCCACTGTCTACGAAGCCCTCTGGCTGTGTACTTACAGACGCTCTCTTCTAAAACATCATTTTAGAGAAGCAGTCATGACACCCAACCGCCAGATATCGTAGTCATGGTATGTAGCCGTGGCAAGTAGGATCTGGATGGACTTAAGCATAGCTACTTGAAAAGGTTTCACCATTATCCACGCCTGGTTGATGACGAAAACCTTTAACAAGTCTAGCTTTTAAAGTCTCAACTTTTCCATGTACACCAAGTAATCTTCTCAAGATATACTTGCTCCTGATGGGGATTTAACCCTTCAGATAAAGCAACCAAAGTCCATACTTTGTTGGTGTATAAGGATTCCATCTCAGATCGATAAACATCCAGCCATTCTTACAGAGTCCCACTCCTGATGGCCAGCTCGAAACTAGTTAGGTCATCATCCCATGATGCAATCCTCGCTCCCACTATCATAGAGAAACCGGAGTATCTCTCAGGTGGGTG
This sequence comes from Agapanthus africanus, assembly GCA_030015575.1. Lineage (NCBI taxonomy): Eukaryota > Viridiplantae > Streptophyta > Magnoliopsida > Asparagales > Amaryllidaceae > Agapanthus > Agapanthus africanus. Next base: position 384,949,181 of record CM057350.1, read on the forward strand.
AGGAACCCTACTAGATCGGCGGAGAGGCTGAGGTTCGTTGGTTGCTATTGAATCCTTTGGTTCTACCAAATCATCAGCCGCAGTTTGTATAGCTGGAACTGTTTCCAGTTCTACATAACTGACCTTGCCTTGATCTTGTCCGGATTTTGCTTTTGACATAGGCCGGACAACCCAAATCTTAACAAGCTTAAGATATGGACTCTTCCCTTTCCATATCATATATGAAGTGGTAGGCAACTGATTTGATTTGAACCCTATTCAATAGGTATGCAGCTTCTCAAATGCATAACTCCCAAAAGGAAATAGGTAACTCAGTAGTACTCATCATAGAGCACACCTTATCATATAGGGTGTGATTGCTCCGCCCCGATATACCATCGTGCTATGGTGTATACGGAGGAGTAATGCTAAGAGAGAATCTCATTCTCCTTTAGAATAGTCCAGGATTTCCGTGCTCAAGTATTCTCCTCCTTGATCTCATCAAAGGACATAATACTTATACCCGTATTGGTTCTCTACTTCTAACTTATATTCTGTGAATATCTTAAAAGGTTCGGACTTGTGTTTCAACAGGAACATATGTCTGAATCTTGAGAGATCATCAGAGATTGTAATGAAGTAAAGAGAACCGGTCTTGGTATGTGTAGACAGGGGACCTTCATACATCAACATGTATCATCCCAAGAGTTCAACTAACTCTTTCTATGCTTCTAATAAACAGAGCTATGGTCATCTTATCTCTGTGACATGACTGGCAAGTTTCACAAAATGTAAATTCAAACTAATTTAAATATGCATCTTAATGTAACTTCAGCTAGTCGGGTCGCATTGATATGACCTAGTCTACAATACCTCAAGAAGGATTCGTTCATTTCTGAACTCTTCCTTTTGTGTGTGTTCCGTATACTAAGAACTGTAGTTTTATTTAGAACATCAATGTTTTTAGATAACGTGCCTGAACCGATCAACTTTTGATATAGAAAATGTTCAAAACATTATCCAACAATACAAAATTTTATCATTTCTTTACTGATAAAGAGACTGATATGATTTTGTATATCAGGTTCGGTATCTAATAACATTCGTTCAGAATCAATGTATTCAGGTAATACAGGGTGACAGTGACCAATAGACTTGGCTGCAACACTTGCCCCGTTTTCTGTCTCATGAAACTTATCACCCGTTCTCAGTTCTTTACCTATCTGTAGCCCATATAACAGATTACATATGCGGGATCCTGATCTGGTATCACATACTCAGGACGTAAAGGATACTGAGAAACAGTTCTATGTAACGAACACACCCGAAGATGATGCATCTCATGCACTTTCTTCGTTTGGGTGGCATGGGAATCCTGGTATTCCCCTATCTCCTACTCTGTCTTATAACAATTATAAGTTGGAGCGGGACCAACGTTCCCCAGCTCTGTATAACAAGCGGGTTCGGTCAATGTATCCGTATTATAATCTTGATTAAGGCGTGATATGGTCGCTACCTGGAGAGAGAGAGAAGAAAACACTCTGCGTGCGCTCTTGCAAGATCAGATTGGTTATTATTTTATATAATCAGGATGGCTCCCACTGTTTTTATCAAATCTTCCTTCAAACCCTAAAAGGAAAGACTAGCTGGGATTAATTACACGCTACAAGTTCGCCAATCTTTCAGCCAGGCCAGTGTCGGTATTTTGAAGGAGGTTCCCCGTGTTTCCGCACGGACCTAATTAATGTAAACCTCATTTTCCCAGAGGTGTAACCCCGTTGACACCTTTCTAGACACCTACTTGATCGGCTAATTGTAATGTGTAAAACTCTCCCAGGAGTAACTCTTACTCGCAGTGGGTATCGGGATCCAACTATCTTATAGAAGGTATGCAATCTCATTGCAAATTTCAACACTTGAAATTCCCGATAATATTTTACCCCTAGTGTTCTATGACCTTGACGAATGCCAAACAACCTATAGTCCACTAGTCAAAGTTCAACCCGTACATTTCTTGATTGAATTAAACCCACCCGCACGACCCTTGACGAATGCCAAAGAACGCCGTACGAATACCCTAATCCAATCTGCATCATATGCATAAGCAGATAAATACTAGTTAGCTACCGTACACTACGCCTTGACGAATGCCAAACTACCGCAGCACGATTACTAATTAGTACTTATCTGAAATGATGGAGGGCTACGACAGGTTTTTAAGAAAACCTATTGCGTAATGAACTTGATATCGTTGTAGAATCAAATGATTTTAAATGGAGTGTTTTTGAGGATTTTCTAGTTTTGCTAAAGGGGTCACTCCCGGTGAAGGGATCGTCGGCCCTTTCCTCATCGAATAAGGTGCAGAATATATCATATATACCGCTGTGCAAAGCAGAAACTATAGAAGCAATCAAAAGACAAACCGAGAGTTGTAGCATCTGCCAGTTATTGCTAAAGGGGTCACTACCGGTGAAGGGATCTCGGCCCTTTCCTTATCGAATAAGGTGCCGGATGTTCTACAAGGAACACCGCGATGCAAAGCAAGAACTGTAGCTACCTGTTTTTGAAAATTCGATTCCACAACATCTTTTAGGTTTCTTTTCTTTCATTAATCATATTAATGAAGTCCCATCATTTAATTCACCTAAACATCACAGATAAATACGACGTACACTTATGTCATCCGCATTCGCCTCGATGTCCCCTCGTGCACCGTTAGGTTAGGTAACTAACGGCAGAGCGGGGCAGGGCTAGCGCGAGTGTAAAACATAAGTAACGTCTATATAATATATCGTATATACTATATATAATATCTATCTGAACATATCACATGATCACATCACAGAAAACGCAGCAGAAAATATCATATGAAATATTGGATATACTAGGACGTCCGTGTTTTGAATACGAGCCAGTATAAAACACGGATTCCACGGTCACGATGAATAGCCAAATCCACAACCCTAGACCCCTACGAGAGTAGCAAGCAACCCTACCAATTCTAGAATTAGGAGACCCGGACTCGACTCCTCGAGTTGGTCTCCCACTGGACTCCACAACCCGGTTACTTGTGCCCTCCTCCTTGGGTCTATCCTAGTGCGGAAAAGTAAATAATATACAACGGTGACAACTTCCGCAACCTGGAAGTGCCCCAAATAAAAGAATATTACATACAAGTTTTTACATGAATGAAAATGAAAAACACTCATCTCACATAAACCCCCCCCCCCCGGCTATTCAAAACGCGACGATCCAATATAACATATCCAGCAACACATAACATCACATGTCATCAACATAAGTAAACATGCATATCCCAATTGTCGTTGACATATAGCAACGAAACCGGCGATATCACATATTACACTTACGGTCACAGAAAAGAAAGTGTAAAAGTACAACAGTTGGAATCCGCAACCTCTTTAGACATCGCATGCCTAACCATCTGAATTCCTTAGACATCACATGCCTAACAATTATAAACCCCGCATTTTAGTCTCATTATCGAAAATACTTTTTAATATCAAGTCGGGCAATTCAACAAGATTCCCGACATTTTGATCGAATGCTCGTCGCAAACTTTAGTAGGCAGCCGCACCCCCGATGCCGTCGACGAAGTGCACCAAGGCGGAACACCACTGCCGCGAGCACCCGAACGGATGCTTTCGGCGACGGGGTTCTCCTACAGTCACTTGGTCCGGGCTATAGGGCATGGTTATCTATTAAGTTTACCGGCGAATATCCGCGTACGCTACGTGATTGCGACGGACTTTTGATCGCATCAAAATTCCGTGGCAACCGATCAAGTGAGACTAAAGTGCTATGTCTATAACATTCATATCAGTTATCGCATAACTACTTGTGGATTCCAAGTATTGTATCCCATTCCAGATAAATAGAAAATGTTAAACTTTCGGATCGAACATTCAAACACCCAAGTTTTCCCGAAACAGCTCAGCACATGAAATAAGTTTAAAAACATTCACTTCATGCCTCAGTACCAATGGTCCAGCCGTAGAAGGGTCAAGCCAACGCCTCACATGTGGCACGCCGTACTGCCCCAAACCCTAAGGTTCAAAGGGCAGTTCAAGACGGTCACATAATCGAGTTAAGGTTTGTTATCTTCTAGAGGGACCATCGCGTTACTTGCACTACTTAGAACGTCATTAAACTACGGAAAAATCCAACAATTGGAAATTTCCAGGCAGGGGAAAAAGTGGGTATTTATATCCGGTCGAACTTTTTAACATATTCTAAAATTATCCGGAAAAACACATAGACGAAATTAGACTTCCCGATCGAAACACCGAGTCCCCAATACAACCCAGAAAAACTCAACTGTTGAGTATCAATTAAAAATTCCCATAAAATACAGCAACTTTAGTTAGATATTACTGTACAAACAGAAGTGAACAAGCCCACACTATTGCCGCGGAACCGCCGCCTAACCTAGGGTACGGCAGTGGTTCCGCGGCGGTTTAATCGAATTGGGTCCACGAATTTCACAGTAATTCCTAGAAAACCCTGCTGAATTTTTTGGCTATTTTTAATTCAAAAAAATCCAAAAATCCAGAAAATGTCCAGAGAGTGGTTTGAGTTAGGGTTTCGGGGTTTGTTCTGATTTCTAATATCGTCTACACTTCGCCTAAGGCTCTAGCTAGGCTCTGATACCACTGTAGGGTTACCAGGCACACCTATGAGGTTCCACAACAGATCAACCATGGCAAAATCAAAAAATTTCCGGTGCCGAGAAACCCTAATGCGACCGTTGACTAGAGTTTAAGGCGAAACTACAACTAGTTAACAACTTAACTGCTAAGTGAATGAAAATACAACCTTTGTAGATCCGGTCCTCCACTTCCTTAGCTCCGTGATGATGTCCCTCCGCTGCAATCATCGAATCCCGGACTCTCGCGGTGGTTTCATTGAAGAAATGATCGGGCTAGGTCGTTGACTTCGATGCCGAAGATGATCTACGTCGAGGCGACTCTAACTCGAGCTCCAACTTCACCAAGTCATGAAACTTGTGAAGAATACACCCTATACTGCATGGCAAGTGGTAGAGGATGAAGAAATAGAAAGTGGGTTCACTTTGGATTTGGATTTCTCATTTGGATTCATCACATGAAATTTTGTAGCAAAGGTTTTCTTTCTTCTTCAAGAGGAAGAAGAAGAAAGAAATGAAAAATGAATTATCCAATAATAGGAAAAACAAGTGATGGTTATCATAATGCAACCATAGTTAAGTGTAGAGAATAAACTAGGGTTAGGTGAATGGTTAGGTTAGGCAAAAGAAACAAAAATGGTTGAACTTTTCAAAGCTTCATGAAGCTTCAAAGTAAATCCAAAAGAAGCAACCATTTCATTTCTTGCTAAAAGAAGAAATAAACAAAATAAATAATCAAGAGAAGATAATAAAACCCTAACCATTCACTTAAACATGGTTTAAAGCATACACTAACCCAAGTTTGCATGTATCATCAAACATGATACAATCAAGTGCACAAAAATATATTATATATACAATGTACACAATCTAGTGAGAAAATAATTTTAAGTGAACCAATACTAGTTAATGTAAAGTAATATATCAAATATATAATTATACATTAAATCACTAAATCAACACTTGATTTAATGATCCGGTCATACTGCATATAACCGACTAATATCAAGTGTATCAATGTATCGAATCAACACTTGAATCGGTAACCCGGCTATATCTCATATAACCGTCCAATGATACAAATCGCGAGAATAGAATACAGTATCATATACTGGTATTATTCTCGGTCCCGCACATATCTCATATGCGCTCCTATTTCGTTTCGCTTGAGCCAGGAAACCTCTGTGTAGGACTCTAAAGACTCGTCAATACGCCGACAGCAGGTGATGATCATATCAAACACCCACAAGCCGCAAGCGGTCTGCTAAACGTAAAGGCCACCTGGGTATTGAGCGATCCGAAGATCAACGAGCAAGCCCGCTCACACTCCTGTGAATCCAACCAGTAACACTACCGTACAGTCCGGTCTGTTCGTCTAATATGTCGCATATCTTGCCCAGGGGTGGTAAACGTCAGACCCCAATAGCTCGATAAGTCGTATCGATATGAGGTCTATAACAGTTCGAGAAACTACTAGTAACACTTACCAGTAAATCTCAGCAACCCTAGCCAGGGATTTCCGGTTATAGCCAATCGAACACAGCGCAACATCAACTCTCTATACCGGGAGAGACGAATCCCTTCCTATCGCTCATTGCCTCCATATGATTTGGGACTGTACCAAAAAACCACCGTTTTGCATGCCCTCTTGGATGTGGTAAGGTGGAAATCAAAGCACAGTGGGAATCACACAAGACTCTATGACGATCTCGGGTCTACAGACTACCTTGTACCAGTGTCCCCAGAGAACTGCCATCTGACGTAAGGTATAATACCATCTGGGAGTTCTCGGCGAGTCCGTCCAGTGTACCCAGTCTCCACTGAGCACCCGTATATCATCTCTGATTTCAAACACCAATGGATATGGGATCATCCATCGCCCATCTGTATGGGTCGAGAAGGTATATGCTAGTCTACTCTGGTGTATCGATGCCCCGTCTCGATACACCCACGACTAGGGACCTTGAAGGATGTACTTATGGACTACCATGTCCCTACTAGTATAATCCGCATCATAGTCCAGGTAGTCAAGTACACATCCTAAGGGCTTTACCAACATGTAACAGAGAGACAATCAGTATACACGTTAATGTAAAGAGTAACCAGATAGCATACTATCATGTCGAGCAAGAAAGTCCTCCCTATATATGTCCTAGCATCCACTACAATATACATCCTATGTACAGTAATGGCCTCTAGGGCATACATATAACTGACAGTTTCTTCACAAAGTTCACCACTTAGTGAAGAGATAGCATGAGCTTGAGTCTCCTCAACGTAGATCATCTTCGGCCTCGAAGACTTCTAGCAAGCTTATTCATTTCTCCAAGAGAACCCATACTAGAGTTCGGGAGATCACTACTCGCAGCGAAGGGACTACTACACAGAGCTTTAGAAGTGAAGGACTGGTCTACAAAGGTTGTATTCCTTGTTCCCTTGTTGTAATGTTTGATTACATGTCAGTGTTGTCTAATTACTCTAGTTAGATCCTAGTTAAGGGTTCTTTAGCACTCTTTAAATTTTTGAAATTGACATGGTAGATGCTTTGAAAACCCAGCAGGGTGCTGAGGAACCCCAGCAATAAATCCTACACTAGTGTAGTTTAGGGTTAAACTTTTGTGGTTTAGTGATGCTAGAATATTTCAAGATGAGGTTAGGGTTTTGTGTGTATTGGAAAAGTGCAATTGAGGTGTTTTTAGTGACTACAACCTCTTAGTGTTAAACCCTGGACCAAACCATGTATAGAAACCCCAAGACTTGAACATAGAAATCTCCGATATTGTATTTTGTGGAATTTGAGATGTTGTATTGAGATCTGCTATGACGCGGAGATTCTAAAAATTATTTAGCGATTACTGTGAGACGAGCAGGTGACCTAGAAGCTACCCTAAAGACCCAAGACCCTAACCCTAACCTTTGGCCGCAAATAAAATAATTATGGCTGCAATTTGCGGCCTGGGTAGGTTGGAAATGGTTCGTGGTTGGTCTGTGGTTCCATTTTCAGTAAATTTGACCTATCCAATATGCAAAATTGGCTAATTTGACTTGAGGCAAAATCTGAAGGTGTTTTCTTGAGTTGCTGATTTAGTTTCATGACTTTTTAATGACTTTAGTTTTGGTATTGTGTTTTATCTCGGTCAATTTACGTTTGTACGTCAATATCGGGAGTTGTTTGGTTATTCTTGCATGCGTAGACCATAAGTTCTAACCTATGTATATTTTGTGTGCCGTTTTGGTTTTCTTACGCGATTCCTGTTTATGATACTATGTGTTTATATATGTAACCACCTTCACGTGGACTTCGGACAACAAGGGAGAGCGTGGCGTTATCGACTTCGGCAAGCGAGGATCAAGGTGAATAGATGTATATCTACAGGGGGAAGTTGGGTGGATGGCATATAGCACCCCCGCAAACAGTAGAATAGGATGTTACTATATTGGTAAGTTTGGATGTGATATTTGGATACTTAGCGAATAGGATATTTAGAAGACTTTAAGTTAAATTAGATTGATCTAGGAAGACCTATCCATATGATGTTTACCTTGGTGGAGAATCACAAATTATATGTAGACACACACACACACGCACACACTTGATTTTTTTTGTGTGTGTGTGTGTGTGTGTGTGTGTGTGTGTGTGTGTGTGTGTGTGTGTGCATGTATGTGTGTATGGGTATATATATATACATACATATATATATATACATATATATACACACACATATACACGGGTGATGAAGATAGTATGTGATATGTGGAGATGAGTCGATATGACCGGGCATGAGACCGTGAGATTTTGATATGTGATTGAGTCATGATATGAGATATGATATGATATTTTAGTGGATCTTTGGCTGATATGTTTTCATACATACGATAATAAGTGAGTTGATGATAATAAATGTATGAGACTCTAGAACTGTACTCCTGGTCATGATATTGTGCGATAATGATACCATACGAATGATGATGTATATATGATATTTGACCCATACCCTCGATTTTAAAGATGCCGTATGATGAATTCTACCGTACGAGGTATATATAAAATGATTGATCCATACTCTTGACTCGAGAATGCCGTACTATATATTATACAGTACGTGACGCTATGAGGCTGGATCGCCGACTACTAGGAATATCGACTCGAATATATGTAGATTTTCTTATCCTTCTGACTAATTCCTTAGTTTAGTCTCTTAGTTGTTAAATAGATGCTAGACTAGGCTCGAGTTATACCTAATTTCAAAACTAACGAATTGTGAGTATTTTAAAGATGACCCGAGGGATACTGTGGATTTTTCAAAGGACATCTTTTCTCAAAAACACCGTAGCCCCTAATTTTCTAAAAACCATGATTTGTGCTATTTCAAAACACTAAAACTGTATGACTCGTATACTGATATGTATATTTTATAATGTTACGTTTACTATTCGCTTTTCTGTTATATTTATGTTGTTCACATTGCATTACGTATTTATTACATGTGTTTCTTTAGCTATTATGAATCCCGTCTGTTAGGACACCAGCACCATTACCGATGATGCGTATGTTCCACGTACACTTGCTTGCCGGCCCACACACATCATCATCGGTAATTTCCATGTCACATGCACTTTAGAAAATGTTACTTCATTGGTATAACTTGCTAGCTGGTAGTTTCAACATATTATTAGTATGCTTGCTCTCATATGCTAGTTTAGATATTACATTCCTTATTTAGATAACCCATGCATTATATATTCATGCTGTTATGAAATATTGTAGAGCTTTATGCCGATATTCACTGTTTATTGACTCTCGATTTTGGGATTTCGGATTTTTCCATGAGAATTTTGGATTTGGGAGAAAACCGCAAGGATTTCATAAACTCGTTATCATTTTAAAAAAAATGCAAGTTGCGGTTTTCTCGTGATATGATGTATATGGCGTCCACCATGAGTTTTCCTGATTGAGTTGGTTTTCGAGACCCGATTCGAGGAGTAAGATGAACCGTTTTGGGTACATGGTGGACCCGGTAAGATACCCCGGGAGAAGAAGCTCTAGTTGTAGACGATGAGCCTGGCTGGGGCAGACTACCTACCGGTGATAGTTAGCGCGGTGGATATCTAGAGGATACCGACCGTAGTTGTAAGATTGGATGATATGGACCGATCCAGACTGATGGAGCCCGGGATATTGAGGATTTGGTGTCGATGTTTGACACGGATTTCTGTTGATTTCATTGATGATACTCCAGTTTTTACACCAAAATCTTACTGAGATAAGAACACAGCTTTCTCATACAGATATATTCTGATTTCATTCTTGATGCATTCATACATCATATATATGACATGTTGCTACTTGAGGCACTGACACGAGTACATGGTATTACACTTATGTTTAGATGATTACTTTTGCCACTACTAGATGTTTCAGTGTATATTATGAGTACATTATGGTATAACCTAGGAAATCGTCATATATTCGGTTTCTGCTCGGTGATGTCTTCTACTCATGAGTTGGCAGCTCACCCCCGTTGTGCCACAGTTTTTGTTACAGGTTTATCCATACAGGTTCCATGGCGGCTTCGCTGGCACACTACTTCCTTCCGGGTGATTGCTTTGGTGGGTGGGTTCACTTGCATCATGACCACCGTTGTACTTTTATTTATTTCAGTTGTATCTAGTAAGCTCTATCAACCAGACTTGTTTATTTAGTAGACTTAGATGACCGCGGTTTGTTTATTCTTTCGGCCTTAGAGTCGCGCTCTTGTATTCTTTATTATTGTTTTTGGTTTTCTTTAGGATGCTTTGTTTTCTCACTTTCTTTCCGAGTTTTGATCCTCGCCCTTCGGCGTTGTATATTCATTTTATCTTGCTTGGTTGTTCCGCCATTTGGCGAAGAGTTAGCTCACACTTGGGGATGCTTTATATATTAGTGCTTGTATTCATGTTTGGGTTAAAAATTACAAAGGAGGTGTTTCCCAAATTTCAAACGACAAAAAGGGTTTTTCAAGTTAGATACAAAGATAGTGTTTTCATATACTACTACTTATGTATATATATAAGAATAAGTTTGATTTTCAGTAAACCTTATTTCAAAACTATACCTCCACTATTTTCTCCGAAAAAGGTTTAGATTTCTAGGCTTTTGGCTTACTTGAATTATGTGGGGTCCTATAGACTTCACATGATTCAAGTGCCAGTCACGTGCCATTTTCGGGTCGTGACAAAGTTGGTATCAGAGGATTATGTTTAACTATGGTTCGAGTCTAGGTTTGACTATGCGGAGTCTAGGGCGTATATATATATATATATATATATATATATATATATATATATATATATATATATATATATTCGGAACTTAGGCTTGACCTTACGGAACTTAGACTTGGCCGAGAAAGTATTAGACCCGAACTTTCATCGCGTAGGTTAAGCTTGGTTGATAGAGTTGGTAACTTAAGTAGAGTGACGTACCGTGTGTATGTTCCGCGACATACTTACATTACGCTACTCCGCTTAAGAAGCCTTAGGATGTACATTTCTTAGGCATTGTGTTCTATTCGTTCCTATGATCTATACTCATCGAGGTCGAATTGTGGTTTCTGTTACCATGGTTACACGAGCAGAGATAGAGCCGCGGCTAGAGGTGCGGTCAGCACGAGCTCGTCATGGACGACGACTGACCAGGGCGTAATTCCGGTGATACATGATTGCGTTGATATATCGTTTCATTATGTTTTCCGTTGACGTGAGCGTTTTGATGCATTGTTTTGCTAAGATTTCTCATTGACGCAAGAGAAGATCCACACTAGATGATCGGGCCACTGCTAGAGACCAGCCAAAATGTGATGACTATTAATGTACCATCTATTCTTAATAATTGAAGCATTGTCTATCGTGCGGACGGATGAGCCAGCTGTTACTGTGACTGACAAGATATCACCTTAGATGTATGAAGATATTGCAACACGTGTTTATACTTAGGGATATGATAGAAGATCGCTAGTCACCCATGGAAGAATGACTAGGACAGTTTGTTCGTTTAGATGCTTCGATGCGAGGTCATCAATTGATTAATATTAGCTAGAAGAGGCCCTCACACAGACGTGCTATGAGTCGATCAAGAAAAGACATTATTCGTTGGATACTATGGTGAAAGATCAGTTAGTTAACCAGCTCCGGATAGAAGGATCTCACCCAGATGCGTTGTGAGTTGATCGAGAACAAACGAGCGTAAGTGCATCGCTCCGATGATTTGGACGAGTCCCCGAGAATGTAATTGGCCAGATGCTTACTACAGGATATTTAAGATGCCGAGTAGATAGCTTCGGAAAGGAGACTCTAGATATGAGTACAGCCGTTTGGATTGCATTTCACATAACTACGAAGAGATAATTCCGAATAGGTCCACATTGAAGAAAAGCAAAGTAAGAGGTTCGTACGAGATCTTGACGAAATGACGTTCCACTCCGTTGATGTCAGAGACTTGTTACACGCGCAGAGGCGTTGGACGCAGACATGATTCCAGAGAAAAGTCATGAAGAGAATGCAGCTGTCCCAAAACAAAGAATGGATTAGGTAAAGGGTGATAACTTCTGGTCAGTTTGGAAGAGATGAGATTTGGGGGAGACCCGACAGAATCTTTCTGGAATACTACACAAGAAGACTTGGACTCAGGATCGGTCGTATCACGCATACTCAGTGGGCTAGAGATGAGAACCTAAAGGCAGAAGGCGCCAGACCGTGAAAAGGAGGCAAGTAGATACTTGCTCTGCTAGGTTTGGATGCACCGACACCCTTCGACATAGAAGGAGGGGCACATCGATGACAGTATTTATGATTTGCGATTTGGTGATTCCGATATCACGTTCCCATTGTTTTGGATTTTCGGTATTTCGCCGATTCGTTTTATGATTAATATTTCCCTTGTGCACCACAGTTGCACTTGATTTGTATTCTCATGTATCAGTTGTATTGATTTTCGGTTTGTGCATACCCATTGCACTTAATTTTGGTTTTCATACATTCTAAGATATTGATTTGATTTCGTGCATATGAGTTGCACATAATTTTGACTTATGCTTTCAGCGTAGTTTATACGAGCTTTCAGTAACAGATATGGTTTTGTGCAAGCAGATGCACAGGTTTATGAGTTTATACAGCATGGTATACATGATTTTGAACTAGTGTATGTCGTATACCGTTGATTTTGAATTTTTATACTCGATATTTGTTTTTGTGCACCATGTGCACTTGATTAAGGTTCTTGCGCATACTTGGCGCACTTGATGCAATTTTGTGCACACCAGATGCACTAAATCGGGATTCTTCGTACATATCAGATGCACCTAATATTGTCGTCAAGCACACCCGTTGCACTTGGGTTTTGTTACCGTGCACATTCATGGCACCTGTCTTGATTTTGATTTCCGTACGCATCAGACGCACGTGGCATTTTTATATACTTTATTGAGATTGATTTTATTTCCAGCATCATGTTTTATGATATATACTACATGGTTAGTAGTTGAGCAGGACTAGTCTGAGGACAATACCTGAATAAATTTTGCATGCATCGATATTTACGGAAGGGATTTTCAGAAAGAGCTATAGTCTCAATATTTTTCCTACGTGTCCATGATGACATGAAATTTTATAAAGGAAACCCTTCTAAATCATTTTCAAAAGGCGGAACGTATATATTAATCAAAGTATATATATATATATATATATAGCCATTTTCCTTAAAATGAACGTCCTCTACTTGTGCCGTAATACGTGCATCGCACGACGATTTGAAAAGGGTTTTGCATGCATTTCTATTTGGATGATTTGACAATTTTACAGCGATGCGTATTATATACCTGTTATGGTTTTGATTATATCATGTTGGTTTTCGTATTGGATTTTGACATTCGTATTTTTGCCATAACTCTGATAATTGCATGATGCTTGACGGAGTTTTGACTTGAGTTTTACACTCGTTTTCTTGCGCATGCATCGCGCTATGATATGTCTTAAGTATTCATGATTTCGGAGCTCCGGCGACTTGATTATTTTACAGAAATGTTTTAGTTTTAAGGGGAGTTTAAATTTAAATTCGGGGACCGAATATATTTAAGGGGGGAAGATTGTAATATTTCGGAAAATAAAATATTATTTTTAGGAATTTAAATAATTAAAATAATAAATTTCATGAATATTATTAAAAATGTGAGAATTGGTTTTAATGAGGTAGTGTAATTATATATGTATGTTTTGGAAAATAATTGGAGAATTAAGGTAATTATTGATTTTCAAAGAATTTATGTGAATCGAGCATTTTATGAATTATTATACAATTATTTGTAAATGGGTTATTTACTAAACTTAATTAATATTTACTAATTATGCATTAATCATGCTTATGTGCATGGCATGCAACAAAATATGTTGCATACACTTGTTACATTTTTATGAACCATGGCTTTAATTCCTCATTTGCATATATATGGTTTTGTTTTAAGATGAGAAGAAAAGTGAAAGGAAAATAAAAGAAAAGAATAAATATGATGAGTGATGTGACTTGCGTCAGGCTAGGTGAAAGAGAGAGAGAGTGAGAAGTTTCTATTGAACCCTCAAGCTTTCTTCTTCTCTCCATTTTCTCACCTCCATCTTCATCTCCTCTCTCTCCACCTCCTTTACCATCCCAAATCATCTTCAAATCCACACAAAACCCCCATGCTTCCTTCACAAAAATCACTCTAAACCTCACTACAAACCCCTTGGTGGAATCAAGATTGGACTTTGAGAATTTAGGATCATCTGGGGTTTTTTATTAGTTGCTCCATGAGGTAAATCCTACACCCTTAGTTTAGAATTTTAGTTTCCTTACCTCCTAGTGTAGTTTAGGGTTAAACTTTTGAGGTTTAGTGATGCTAGAATATTTCAAGATGAGGTTAGGGTTTTGTGTGTATTGGAAAGGTGCAATTGAGGTGTTTTTAGTGACTACAACCCTTTAGTGTTAAAACCTGGACCAAACCAAGTATAGAAACCTTAAGACTTGAACTTATAAATCTCTGATAACGTATTTTGTAGAATTTGAGATGTTGTATTGAGATCTTCTATGACCCGGAGACTCTAAAAATTATTTAGCGATTAATGTGAGACGAGCAGGTGGCCTAGAAGCTACCCTAAAGACCCGAGACCCTAACCCTAACCTTTGGCCGCAAATAAAATGGTTGTGGCCGCAATTTGCGGCCTGGGTTGGTTGGAAATGGTTCGTGTTTGGTCTGTGGCTCCATTTTCAGTAAATTAGACTTATCCCATATGCAAAATTGGCTAATTTGACTTGAGGAAAAATCTGGAGGCGTTTTCTTGAGTTGCTGATTTAGTTTCATGAATTTTTAATGACTTTAGTTTTGATATTGTGTTTTATCTCGGTCACTTGACATTTGTATATTGATATCGGGAGTTATTTGGTTATTCTTGCATGCGTAGACCATACGTTCTAACCTATGTGTATTTTGTGTGCCGTTTTGGTTTTCGTACGCAATTCCTGTTTACGATACTATGTGTTTATATATGTAGGCACCTTCACATAGACTTCGGACAACAAGGGAGAGCGTGGCGTCATCGACTTCGGCAAGTGAGGATCAAGGTGAGTAGATGTATATCTACGGAGGAAGTCGGGTGGATGACGTATAGCACTCCCACAAACAGTATAATAGGATGTAACTATATTGGTAAGTTTGGATGTGATATTTGGATACTTAGCGAATAGGGTATTTTGAAGACTTTAGGTTAGATTAGATTGATCTAGGAAGACCTATCTATAAGATGTTTACCATGGTGGCGAATTGCAGGTTATATGTAGACACACACACGCACACACACAGATACTTGATTTTATGTGTATATATGTATATATATATACATGTATGTGTATGGGTACACACACACACACACACGAGTGATGAGGATAGTATGTGATATGTGGAGAGGAGTCGATATGACCGGGCATGATGCAGTGAGATTATGATATGTGATTGAGTCATGATATAAGATGTGATATGATATTGTAGTGGATCGTTGGGTGATATGTTTTCATTGTTAGGTTTACCTAGCACCCTATGAAGAGTTTGGAAGCATCACATGTCACAAAGGTTGGATTTTTATGGTGCTAAGTAAGCATACAAAGGATCTATCCTAGAAAATTAGGGTTTCATAACTTTATAAGTGACAAAGGCTAGGGTTTTGAGAGTACAACCTTTGTAGCTCCCTACGCTGGACTCCTTGGCCACTTGAGGGTTGGAGGAGGGTTCGCTTGAAGTCTCCTAGTGTCCACGACGATCCACTCGAAGCTCCTTTGTCCAAGCTATCGACTTCACTTTTTCAAGAAAAGAAATGAAAAAAACACTCTAAACAAGTGGGATAAACTTGTGTAGAATGATGTTGTGGTGGCTATTCTCACTTCAAAAACCAATCTTGTTAAGTGTTTTGCTCACTATAAAAGTCTAGAGAGCAAAAGAGGAAGGAAGAAGAAGATGATGGCTATTCTTTTTAACAAGAGTGAAAAAGATAACTCTTGAAAAGAAAATGAAAATATATGTATATATATTTATTTCTTCTCATCTCAAACCATGGTTAAATGTTTAAGATATTATTTAATTTGAGTTAAAACACAAAGAGAAGGTTAACCCATGGTTAGAAGTAGGTGAGCAAGGTTAGGTTAAGGAAGTGTGTAGAAACTAGCCATGAATTATCCTTTCCTTTTCCATTTTGTTTTTAACACAAATAGAAACAATAATCCATATAAATAACCAAGGTGTGAGTCTTATATTTCCAGCATTTTCTATGTATAAGCAACCATGAAGGATGATGCATGTATGTATGTATGTATGCACATCCATGTGTGCATGAATCTAAAAAGAAAGAAAGCATACATGCATGTATACATCCATCATATACAAGAAAAGATTTCAAGTGAGAAAACTAATGGTTAAATGATAAATCAACATTTGATTTATCAATCCGGCCATATCACATATGACCCCACCAAAAGCAAGCCGCCCGATCAATATACGGTATCTTATACGCACATTTTAATCGGGTCCATGCGCATATCGCATACGCGCACCACAACATTTCGCCTGGACTAGGTAACTCCTTTGTGGGACTCTAAGACTCGTCAATACATCGGCAGTGGGTGATGATCATATCAATCACCCCCAAGCTGCAAGCGGTCAGCTAAACGTAACGGCCACTCGGGTATCGAGTGATCAGAAGAAAACAAGCGAACCTGCTACAACTCCCGTCGAGCCAACCGGAAACACTACCGTACAGTCCGGTCTCTTCATCAGATATGCTGTATATCGAGCCTAGGGATGGTCACGTCGACCCCAATAACTCAATAAGTCGTGCCGGTGAATGGTCTATAACAGATCGAGAAACTACTGATTGTAGGGTTGCTAGGCACGCGCACAAGGGTCTACGAGGCATCAACCATGCCCGATTAAAATTTTAGCCATGCCGAACAACCCGAATACGGATCTTTAAACTAGGGTTTAGGCGAAAACTAACATGCTAAACACTTTACCACTAAGTGAGAAGGATTACAACCTTTGTAGATCCGGTCCTTCACTTCATATGCTCCGTGTTGAGGTCCCTTCGCTGCGATCATCGTACTCCGGACTCTCGAGAGGTTCCACGAAGAGAAAGATGCAGTCTTGCTTCCGATCTTCGATACAAAGATGATCTACCTTGAAGTTTCATTAACACAAGCTAACACTCACTAAAATTGAGTGAACACTCTCATCTAAAGGGCAAGGGAAGATGAGGATGATGAAGTAGGATTTTTGCTCTTTTTATTTATCTTTTTCTCATATATTTTCATCACAAATATCAAAGCAAGAAAGCTTTGCATGAAGAACTCAAGGAAGAAGAAGAATAGTGATCCAAACCTTTTGTGATTAATAATGAAAGGATTAATATGATGAATAATGCAACCATGGTTGACTTAACCATTGTAGAGAATTAACCAAGGGCTAAGGTTTGGGTTGAGTTAAGAATGAGTCACTTGAAAATATCTTTTCCAAAACAAAAAAGAAAACCTTCTAGAATCTACTAGAAGTCATTAACCCAAATCAAACCCTAATCTTGATTAATTTTTACTAAACAAGTTGCATTAGTTATCATATCATGTTACAATATTATATATCACATATATAATATTTATTGCAACCAAATAAAATAATACAATTAACATATATCACATATATATCAATGTATTACCCGAGTGAGAAAAAGAATCTTTTCGTGAGCAAATATTAGTTAATGTAATTTAATATATCATATATATTATTATACATTAAATTATCGAATCAACACTTGATCCGACAATCCGGCTATATTGCATATAACCGACTAATATTTATCCGTACCGATTCATCGAATCAACACTTGATCCGATGACCCGGCTGATATCATATATCGCGAGAATAGAATACGGTATCTCATATCGCATTATCCTCGGTCCCGCACATATCACATATGTGTCCCTACTCCGTTTCGCCTGAGCCAAGAAACCTCTGTGTAGGACTCTAAAGAATCGTCAATACGCCGGCAGTAGGTGATGATCATATCAAACACCCACAAGCCGCAAGCGGTCAGCTAAACGTAACAGCTACTCAGGTATTGAGTGCTCAGAAGATCAACAAGCAAGCTTGTATATTCTCCTGTGAATCCAAACAGTAACACTCCCGTACAGTCCGGTCTCGTCGTCTGATATGTCGCATATCTCGCCTAGGGGTGGTAAACGTCAGACCCCAGTAGCTCGATAAGTCGTGTCGATTTTAGGTTTATAACAGTTCGAGAAACTACTGATAACACTTACCAGTAAATCTCAACAACCCTGGCCAGGGATTTCCGGTTATAGCCAATCGAACACAGCACAACATCAACTCCCTATGCCGGGAGAGACGAATCCCCTCCTATCGCTCATTGCCTCCATGTGATTCGGGACTGTACCCAAAAGCCACCTTTTTTCACGCCCTCTTGGACGTGGTATGATGGAAATCAAAGCACAGTGGGAATCACACAAGACTATGACGATCTCGGGTCAACAGACTACTCTGTACCAGTGTCACCGGAGAACTGCCATCTGACGTGAGGTATAATACCATCTGGGAGTTCTCGGCGAGTCCGTCCAGTGTACCCAGTCTCCACTGAGCACCCGTACACCATCCTTGATGTCAAACACCGATGGATATGGGATCATCCATCGCCCATCATATGGGTCAAGATGCGTATACGCTAGTCTACTCTGGTGCATCGATGCCCTGTCTCGATACACCCTCGACTAGGAACAGTTATAGGATGTACTCGTCGACTACCATGGCCCCACTAATATGATCTCATCATAGTCCCAGTAGTCGAGTACACATCCTAAGGGCTTTATCAACATGTAATATAGAGACAATCAGAGTACATGTTAAGATAAAGCACAACCAGATAACATACTATCATGTCGAGCAAGAAAGTCCTCCCTATATATATCCAAGCATCCATTACAATATACATCGTATGTACAGTAATGGCCTCTAGGGCATACATATAACTAACAATCTCCTACTTGCACTAGGGCCATCTGTTGTGGTATCGCATACCCAACAATTAGCTGCGGTTGAAGTATCTCATACTCAACCATCCCATAAAAGTCTCTACTGGGAAAAAGGCCTTTGTGAGTGGATCCGCGCTGTTGTCCTCTGTGTCTACTCTCCTAACCTCGATCTCCCTGGAGATCAACCATCTCCATGATCAGGTGATACTGCCTAAGAATTATATCTGGATTTCTGATGGGATGGTAGTTCCTTGGCTAAAGCCACAACTTTATTGTCACACAATGGTAGGAACGAAGTTCATCTCATGAACTTATATATATCCAGACTGCCTCTTTGGTAGCATCTTTGGTAACGATGTATCTTGCCTTTAATCGTCTAGTAAGTCACGGTATCTATCTTGGAACTCTTCCAACATACCGTCCCTCCACTGAGGGTAAAGACAATGCCTGCGACTGACATTCAGTCGTTCTTATCACCCTGGAACCTTTCCAGTGATTCTCCCCAGGATCGATTGATACCATCTCACTACAACTAGTGAGTATCCTAACATCTAATTAAATCAATCTCATAGATCCAAAACCCAGGATTTAGGAGGTATCACTTTGATCCTATATGGAGAATCGTTGTGATAAGCGGAGATTGACCGAGCATAGCATAGGAAACTCCTTCCCTATCAAGAGTATGTCATCCACGTACTCTACGAGGATCACCACCATACTCCCTACTACCTTTTTGTATATACAAGGTTCATCTACTATTTTGATGAAGTCAAACTCTTTGACTACCACATCAAAACAGATGTTCCAACTCCGCGATGCCTGTTTTATCATATAAAACATCTTGCACACGTTTCCGCTGCTCCCACTGTCTACGAAGCCCTCTGGCTGTGTACTTATAGACGCTCTTTTCTAAAACATCATTTAGAAAAGCAGTCATGACACCCAACTGCCAGATATCGTAGTCATGGTATGTAGCCGTGGCAAGTAGGATCTGGATGGACTTAAGCATAGCTTTGAAAGTCTCAACTTTTCCATGTACACCAAGTAATCTTCTCAAGATATACTTGCTCCTGATGGGGATTTAACCCTTCAGATAAAGCAACCAAAGTCCATACTTTGTTGGTGTATAAGGATTCCATCTCAGATCGCTAAGCATCCAGCCATTCTTACAGAGTCCCACTCCTGATGGCCAGCTCGAAACTAGTTAGGTCATCATCTCATGATGCAATCCTCGCTCCCACTGTCATAGAGAAACCTAAGTATCTCTCAGGTGGGTGAGGAACCCTACTAGATCGGCGGAGAGGCTGAGGTTCGTTGGAAACTATTGAATCCTTTGGTTCTACCAAATCATCAGCTGCAGTTTGTATAGCTGGAACCTTTCCAGTTCTACATAACAGACCCTGCCTCGAGCTTGTCCGGATTTTGCTTTTAGACATAGTCCGGACAACCCCAAATCTTAACAAACTTAAGATATGGGCTCTTCCCTTTCCATATCACATATGAAGTCATAGGCAACTGATTTGATTTGAACCCTATTCAATAGGCATGCAGCTTCTCAAGTGCATAACTCCCAAAAGGAAATAGGAAACTCAGTAGTACTCATCATAGAGCACACCATATCAAATAGGGTGCTATTGCTTTGCTCCGATATACCATCGTGCTATGGTGTATAGGAGGAGTAATGCAGAGAGAGAATCTCATTCTCCTTTAGAATAGTCCTGGAATTCCGTGCTCAAGTATTCTCATCAAAGGACATAATACTTATACCCGTATTTTGGTTCTCTACTTCTAACTTATATTCTGTGAATATCTCAAAAGGTTCGGACTTGTGTTTCAGCAGGAACATATGTCTGAATCTTGAGAGATCATCAGAGAATGTAATGAAGTACAAAGAACCGGTCTTTGCATGTGTAGACAGGAGACTTTCATACATCAACATGTATCAATCCCAAGAGTTCACTAACTCTTTCTCTGTTTCCAATAAACAGAGCTATAGTCATCTTATCTTTGTGACATGACCGGCAAGTTTCACAAGATGTAAATTCAAACAGATTTAAATATGCATCTAAATGTAACTTAGCTAGCCGGGTCGCATTGATATGACCTAGTCTACAATGCCTCAAGAAGGATTCGTTCATTTCTGAACTCTTCCTCTCGTGTGTGTTCTGTATACTAAGAACTGTAGTTTGATTTAGAACGTCAATGCTTTTAGATAACCTACCTGAACCGATCAACTCTTGATATAGGAAATGTTCAAAACATTATCCAACAATACAAAATTATATCCTTTCTTTACTAATAAAGAGACTGATATGATTTTGTATATCAGGTTCGGTATCTAATAGCATTTGTTCAGAATCAATGTATTCAGGTAATACAGGGTGATAGTGACCAACAGACTTGGCTGCAACACTTGCATCGTTTTCTGTCTCATGAAACTTATCACCCGTTCTCAGTTCTCTACCTTTCTGTAGCCCATGTAACATATTACATATGCGGGATCCTGATCCGGTATCACATACCCAGGACGTAAAGGATACTGAGAAACAGTTCTCTGTAATGAACACACCTGAAGATGATGCATCAACATGCACTTTCTTCGTTTGGGCGGCACGGGAAATCTGGTATTCCCCAATTTCCTGCTCTGTCTTATAACAATTATAAGTTGGAGCGGGACCAACGTTCCCCAGCTCAGTATAACAAGCGGGTTCGGTCAATATATTTGTTTTATTATCTTGATTAAGGCGTGATATGGTCGCTATCTGTAGAGAGAGAGAAGAAAACACTCAGCGTATGCTCTTGCAAGATTAGATTGGTTATCTAGTATATCTAATCAGGATGTCTCCCACTGTTTTAATCAAATATTCCTTCAAACCATAAAAGAAAAGACTAGCCGGGATTAATTACACGCTGCAAGTTCGCCAATCTTTCAGCCAGGCCAGTGTCGGTACTTTGAGGGAGGTCCCCCGTGCTTTCGCACGAACCTAATTAAAGTAAACCTCGTTTTCCCAGGGGCGTAACCCCGTTAACACCTTTCTAGACACCTACTTGATCGGCTAATTGTAATGTGTAAAACTCTCCCAGGAGTAACTCTTACTCGCAGCGGGTATCGGGATCCAGCTATCTCATAGAAGGTATGCAATCTCATTGCAAATTTCAACACTTGAAATTCCCAATAATATTTTACCCCTAGTATCCTATGACCTTGATGAAAGCCAACAAACCATAGGCTACTAGTCAAGTCCAACCCGTCATTTCTTGATTGAATTAAACCCACCCGCACGACCCTTGACGAAAGCGAACAAGGCCGCACGACTACCCTAATCCAATCGCATCATATGCAGCAGATAGCTACCGCACACTACACTTTGACGAAAGCCAACAAATGTAACACGAATACTATATACAACTTATCTGAAATGACGGAGGGTTACGACAGGTTTTTCTGAAAAGCTATTGCATTATGAACTTGATATCGTTGTAGAATCAAATGATTTTAAAAATGGAGTGTTTTTTAGGCTTTTCTAGTTTTGCTAAAGGGGTCACTCCCGGTGAAGGGATCGTCGGCCCTTTCCTCGTCGAATGAGGTGCGGGATATATCATATATATCACTGTGTAAAGCAGAAACTATAGAAGCAATCAAAAGACAAACCGAGAGTTGTAGCATCTACCAGTTATTGCTAAAGGAGTCACTCCCGGTGAAGGGATCTCGGTCCTTTCCTTATCGAATAAGGTGCAGGATGTTCTACAAGAAACACCGCTATGCAAAGCAAGAACTGTAGCTACCTGTTTTTGAAAATTAGATTCCACAACATCTTAGGATTCTTTTATTTCATTAATCTCATTAATGAAGTCCCATTTTGTTATGCTTCACAAGCATCAGATGCGAAACGAAATCTGCAATATATAACATATATCTCATATATATAAAATATAAACATTCGTCTCAGGCAGTAATATGATCTCATCAAAGAACATTGCAGCAGAAGAAACATATATGAAATATTGGATATACTAGGACGTCCGTGTTTTAGTACGAGCCTGTATAAAACACGGATTCCACGGTCGCGATGAATAGCCAAACCCACATCCCTAGACCCCTTCGAGAGCGGCAAGCAACACTGCCAATTCTAGGGTTAGGAGACCCGGTCTCGACTCTTCGAGATGGTCTCCCACTGGACCCTAGAACCCGGTTACTTGTGCTCCCCGCCTTGGGTCTACCTAATGCGGAAAGTAAATAATATACATCAACGGTGACATCTTCCGCAACCTGGAAGTGCCCCAATAAAAGAATATTACATACAAATGAATTTTACATGAATGAAAAAGAAAAAACTCTCATCTCACATAAAACCCCCGGCTATTCAGAACGCGACGATCCAATAGAACATATCACAGCAACACATAATATCTCATATCATCAACGTAAGCAAGTTTGCGCATCTCGATTGTCGTTGATGTATAGCAACGAAGCTGGCGATACACCACATACTACGCTTACGGTCACAGAAAAGAAAGTGCAAAACTACAACAGTTGGAATCCGCAACTTCCTTAGACATCGCATGCCTAATCAAATGAATTACTTAGACATGCATGCCTAACAATTATAAACCCCGCATTTTAGTCTCATTATCGAAAACTCTTTTCAATTTCAAGTCGGGCAATTCAATAAGATTCCCGACATTTTGATCGAATGCTCGTCGCAAACTTTAGTAGACGGCCGCACCCCCGGATGCCGTCGACAAAGTGCACTAAGGCGGAACACCGCTGCCGCGAGCACCCGAACGGATGCTTTTGGCGACGGGGTTCTCCTACAGTCACTTGGTCGGGGCTTTGGGGCATAACTGTCTATTAAGTTTACCCGGCGAGTATCCGCGTACGCTACGTGATTGCGACGGACTTTTGATCACATCAAAATTCCGTGGCAACCGATCAATTTGAGACTGAACTGCTAGATTTACAACATTCAAATTAGTTATCTCATAACTACATGTGGATTCCAAATATTGTATCACGTTCCAGATAAATAGACAATGTTAAACTTTCCGATCGAATAATCAAACACCCAAGATTTCCCCAATTTATCTCAACACTTGAAATTAGTTTAAAAACATCCATCACATGCCACAGTACCAATGGTCCAGCCGTAGAAGGGTCAAGCCAACGCCTCACATGTGGCACGCCGTACTGCCCCAAACCCTAAGGTTCAAAAGGCAGTTCAAGACGGTCACATAATCGAGTTAAGGTTTGTTGTCTTCTAGAGGGTCCACCGCGTTACTTGCACGACTTAGAACATTCTTAAACACGAGAAAAAATCCAACTTTTGAAAAAATTTCCGATAAGGGAAAAGTGAGTTATTGATATCCGTTCGAACTTTTTAACAGTTTCTAAAAATTATCCGGACAAAACTAAACGAAGTTAAATTATTCGATCGAATCAACGATTCCCCAATACAACCCTAGAAAACTCAACACTTGAGTGGAATTAAAATATTCCCAGAAAAAATTGCCAAGAAAGGACCTAAGAATAAATACAAGAAATTCCAGGGGCTAACTCGAAATTTTGGCCGCGGAACCGCCGCAAAACCCATGGTTTGTCCGCGGTTCCGCGGTCATTTTAGCGAATTAGAAGTCCGTACTTCACAGTAATTCTTAGATTTTCCTGCTTGTTTTTCTGAGAATTTTTAATTAATAAAAAACCACATTTTTGAAAAATGTACAGAGAAGGGTAAATATCGGGGTTTCGGGTTTCGATCGGACTTTAAACTTCGTCTAGACTTCGCCTAAAGCTCTAGCTTGGCTCTGATACCACTGTAGGGTTGCTGGGCATGCGCACAAGGGTCTACGAGGCATCAACCATGCCCGATTAAAATTTTAGCCGTGCCGAACAACCCGAATACGGATCTTTAAACTAGAGATTGGGCGAAAACTAACATGCTAAACACTTTAACACTAAGTGAGAGGGATTACAACCTTTGTAGATGTAGGGTTCCTAGGCACACTAATGAAGTCTCACAAGTGATCAAACATGGCTAATTCAAATTTTACAAGTGCCTACAAACCCTAATACGGATCGTTAACTAGATATATAGGCGATGCAAGCATGTAAACGAATTAAATGCTAAAGGAAAGGAGCTACAACCTTTATAGATCCGGTCCACCACTTCCTAAGCTCCGCGATGAGGCCCCTCCGCTGTCCAAATCAAATCCATGACTCTAGCATCGGCTTCATTGGAGAAAAGGGCGGACTTGGTCGTCGGTTCGATGCCGAAGATGATCTACGTCGAGACATCACAAGATCAAGCTCCAACTTCACCAAGCCATGAAACTTGTGAAGAAAACACCCTATACTACTTGGCAAGAGGTATAGGATGAAGAAATAGGAAGTGGGTTCACTTTAGAATTGGATTTCTCACTCATTTTCACTAGTTGCCATTGATGGTAGCTAGGTTTTCTTTCTTGCTCAAGATGAAGAAGAAGAAGAAAAGATGAATATGATAAGTTAATAAAAATAGAAAAGAAATATAATACTTATCATATACTAACCCTTGGTTAAGTGTAGAGAATGAACTAGGGTTGGTATAAATGGTTAGGGTTAAGCATGAGAAAAGAATGGTGACTTAGTCAATGCTTCATGAATCTTTATCATTTTCTTTTGCCAAAATAAACAAAAAGAATAAATAAATGAATAAGTAAATAAAATGAAACCCTAACCATTCATATAACCATGGTCAATTCTTTACACAAACCCAAGCATGCATGTATCATCAAACATGATACAATCTTGTGCACAAAAAATATATCACATATACAATATGCACATCAAGTGAGAAAATCCAATTTAAGTGAACCTATACTAGTTAATGCAAAGTAATATATCAAATATATAATTATGCATTAAATCATTAAATCAACACTTGATTTAACGATCCGGTCATATCGCATATAACCGACTAATATCAATAGTAACAACTTATCGAATCAACACTTGATCCGATAACCCGGCTATATCGCATATAACCGATCAATGTTACAAATCGCGAGAATCAAATACAGTATCATATACTGGTATTATTCTCGGTCCCGCACATATCTCATATGCGCTCCTATTTCGTTTCGCTTGAGCTAGGAAACCTCTGTGTAGGACTCTAAAGACTCGTCAATACGCCGGCAGCAGATGATGATCATATCAAACACCCACAAGCCGCAAGCGGTCTGCTAAACGTAACGGCCACCCGGGTATTGAGCGATCAGAAGATCGACGAGCAAGCCCGCTCACACTCCTTTGAATCCAACCAGTAACACTTACCGTACAGTCCGGTCTGTTCGTCTGATATGTCGCATATCTCGCCTAGGGGTGGTAAACGTCAGACCCCAGTAGCTCGATAAGTCATGCCGACGTGAAGTCCATGACATGTGTGAAACTACTGATAACACTTACCAGTAGGTTACTGCAACCCTGGCCAGGGATTTCCTGTTATGGCCAGTCGAGCATAGCGCAACATCAACCCCCAATACCGGGAGAGACGAATCCCCTCCTATCGCTCATTGCCTCCATGTGAATCGGGACTGTACCCAAAAACCACCTGTTTGCACGACTCAGTAGAGCCGTGGTAGGGTGGAAATCAAAGCACGGTGGGAGACACACAAGACTCTATGACGATCTCGGGTCAACAGACTAAGCTGTACCAGTGTTACCAGAGAACTGCCATCTGACGTGAGGTATAATACCATCTGGGAGTTCTCGGCGAGTCCGTTCAGTGTACCCAGTCTCCACTGTGCACCAGCATATCATCTCCGATGTCAAACACCAATGGATATGGGATCATCCATCGCCCATCACATAGGTCGAGAAGATGTACGCTAGTCTACTCTGGAATATCGATGCCCCGTCTCGATATTCCCACGACTAGGAACAATGAAGGATGTACTCATTGACTACCCACGCCCCACTAGTATGATCTTCATCATAGTCCTGGAAGTCGAGTACACATCCTAAGGGCTTTATCAACATGTAATCAGAGAGACATTAAGTATACATGTTAAGATAAAGAGCAACCAGATAGCGTACTATCATGTCGAGCAAGAAAGTCCTACCTATATATGTCCCAGCATCCACTACAATATACATCCAATGTACAGTAATGGCCTCTAGGGCATACATATAACTAACAATCTCCCACTTGCACTAGGGCCATCTGTAGAAGTAGTTGTAGTATCTAATACTCAACCATCCCTTTAAAAAGTCTCTCTTTGGGAAAAGGCCTTCGTGAGTGGATCCGCCGTGTTGTCCTCTGAGTCTACTCTCCTAACCTTGATCACCCTGGAGATCAACTATCTTCATGATCAGGTGATGCTGCCTCAGAATATGTTTGGGTCACTGATGGGACCAGGGTTCCAGGGCCAAAGCCACGGTTCCATTGTCACACAATGGTAGGAACCTAGTTCATCCTATGAACCAATATACACCCAAACTGCCTCTTTGGTAGTATCTTTAATAGCGATGTTACCAGCCTTTATCTTCTAGTTTGTCACGGTATCTAGCTTGGAAATCTTCCAACATACCGTCCCTTTACTGAGGGTAAAGACAATGCCTGTGACTGACATTCAGTCGTCTTTATCACCCTGGAACACTTCCAGTGATTCTCCCCAGGATCAACTGATACTATCTCACTATAGCTAGTGAGAATCCTAAAATCTATTTAGATCTATCTCATAGATCCAAATCCCAGGATTTAGGAGGTATCACTTTGATCCTTTATGGAGAATCTATGTGGTAAGAGGAGATCGACCGATCGTAGCATAGGAAATTCCTTTCCTATCAAGAGTATATTGTCCACGTACAATACGAGGATGACCACTTCACTCTCTACTACCGTTTTGTATATACAAGGTTCATCTTCCATTTTGATGATGTCAAATTGTTTGACTAACTCATCAAAACAGATGTTCCAACTCCGCGATGCCTGTTTCATCACATAAAACATTTTGCACACATTTCCGCTGCTCCCACTGTTTACGAAGCCCTCTGGCTGTGTACTTATAGACTTTCTATTCTAAATCAGTATTTAGAAGAGCAGTCATGACACCCAACCACCAGATTTCGCAGTCATGGTATGTAGCAATGGTAAGTAGGATCTGGATGGACTTAAGTATAGTCCCTGGAAAAGGTTTCATCATTTTCCACTCTTGGTCGATGACGAAAACCTTTAACAAGTCTAGCTTTGAAAGTCTCAACTTTTCCATTTACACCAAGTAATCTTCTCAAGATATACTTGCTCCTGATGGGGATTTAACCCTTCAGATATCGCAACTAAAGTCCATACTTTGTTGGTGTACATGGATTCCATCTCAGATTGCTAAGCATCCATCCATTCTTACAGAGTCCCTACTCTTGATGGCCTGCTCGAAACTAGTTGGGTCATCATCTCATGATGCAATCCTTGCTCCCACTGTCATCGAGAAACCGAAGTATCTCTCAAGCAGGTGAGGAACCCTGCTAGATCGGCGGAGAAGGTGAGGTTCGTTGGATTTTATTGAATGCTTTGGTTCTACCAAATCATCAGCTTCAGTTTGTATAGCTGGAACATTTCCAGTTCTACATAACTGACCTTGCCTCGAGCTTGTCCGGATTTTGCATTTATACATAGGCCGGATAACCCCAGATCTTAACTTACTTAAGAGATAGGCTCTTCCCATACCATATCTAATATGGAGTGGTAAGCACTGATTTGATTCGAACCTAATTCAATAGGCATGCAGCTTCTCAAGCGCATAACTCCTTAAAAGGAAATGGGTAACTCAGTAATACTCATCATAGAGCACACGATATCTAATATTGTGTGATTGCTCCGCCCCGATACACCATTGTGCTGTGGTGTATTCAGAGGAGTAATACTGAGAGAGAATCTCATTTTCCTTTAGAATAGTCCAAGGATTCCATGCACAAGTATTCTCCTCCCTGATCTCATCATAGGACATAATACTTATACCCATATTTTGGTTCTCTACTTCTAACTTATATTCTGTGAATATCTCAAAAGGTTCAGACTTGTGTTTCAACAGGAACATATGTCTGAATCTTGAGAGATTATCAGAGAATATAATGAAGTATAAAGAACCAGTCCTGGCATGTGTAGACAGGAGACCTTACATACATCATTATGTATCAATCCCAAGAGTTCACTAACTCTTTCTCTGTTTTCAGTAAACGGTGCTATGGTCATCTTATCTTTGTGACATGACTGGCAAGTTTCACAAGATGTAAATTCAAACTGATTTAAATATTCATCTAAAATGTAACTTCATCCAGTCGGGTCGCAGTGATATGACCTAGTCTACAATGCCTCAAGAAGCATTCGTTCATTTCTGAACTCTTCCTCTTGTGTGTGTTCTGTATACTAGGAACTGTAGTTTGATTTAGAACATCAATGCTTTTAGATAACGTGCCTGAACCGATCAACTTTTGATATAGGAAATGTTCAAACCATTATCCAACAATACAAAATTTTACCGTTTCTTTACTAACAAAGAGACAGATATGATTTTGTATATCAGGTTCGGTATCTAATAACATTCGTTCAGAATCAATGTATTGGTAATACAGGGTGACAGTGACCAACAGACTTGGCTTCAACACTTGCCCCGTTTTCTGTCTCATGAAACTTATCACCCGTTCTTAGTTTTTCTACCTTTTTGTAGCCCTATGTAACAGCTTACATATCTGGGATCCTGATCCGGTATCATATATCCAGGATGCAGAGGATACTGAGAAACAGTTCTTTGTAATGAACACACCCGAAGGAGATGCATCATATGCACTTTCTTCGTTTGGGCGGCATAGGAATTCTGGTATTCCCCTATTTCCTGCTCTGTCTTATAACAATTATAAGTTGGAGCGGGACCAACGTTCCCCAGCTCAGTATAACAAGCGGGTTCGGTCAATACATCCATATTATTATCTTGATTAAGGCGTGATATGGTCGTTACCAGGAGAGAGAGAGAAGAAAACACTCTGCGTGCGCTCTGTCAAGATTAGATTGGTTATATATTTTATCTAATCAGGATGGCTCCCACTGTTTTTATCAAATCTTCCTTCAAACCTTAAAAGGAAAGACTAGCCGGGATTAATTACACTCTACAAGTTCGCCAATCTTTCAGCCAGGCCAGTGTCGGTACTTTGAGGGAGGTTCCCCGTGCTTTCGCACGGACCTAATTACAGTAAACCTCGTTTTCCCAGAGGCGTAACCCCGTTGACACCTTTCTAGACACCTACTTGATCGGCTAATTGTAAAGTGCAAAACTCTCCCAGGAGTAACAATTACTCGTAGTGGGTATCGGGATCCAACTATCACATAGAAGGTATGCAATCTCATTGCAAATTTCAACACTTGAAACTCCCGATAATGGTTTTTACCCCTAGCACCTATGACCTTGGCTAAGGTCAACAAATCATAGGTACTAGTCAAGTTCTACCCGTCATTTCGTGATTAATTAGACCCACCCACATGACCCTTGGCTAAGGTCAACAAAGCCACATGACTGTCCTAACTAATCGCATCATATGCTGTGTAGGAAGACATCACTTAGCTACCGCACACTACGCCTCGGCTATGGTCGACAAACGTAGCACGAATACTAAGTACTCTACTCCTAAAATGACGGAGGGTTGCGAATGGTTTTTTTGAAAACCTTTAACGCTTTGAACTTGATCTCGTTGCGGAATCAAATGGTTTTTAAATGGAATGTTTTCGAGGCTTTTCTAGTTTTGCTAAAGGGGTCACTCCAGGTGAAGGGATCGTCGGCCCTTTCCTCATCGAATGAGGTGCGGGATATATCATATATATCACTGTGCAAAGCGGAAACTATAGAAGCGATCAAAGACAAACCGAGGGTTGTAGCATCTGCCAGTTATTGCTAAAGGAGTCACTCCCGGTGAAGGGATCTCGGTCCTTTCCTCATCGAATAAGGTGCAGGATGTTCTATAATGAACACCGCGATGCAAAGCAAGAACTGTAGCTACCTGGTTTTATTTTGAAATTCGATTCCACAACATCAATTAGGTTTATTTTCTTTCATTAATCTCATTAATGAATATCCTATCATTTAAGTCCACCTAAACATCACAGATAAATATAACGTAGGTTATGCCATCCGCATTCGCCTCGATGTCCCGTCTGCACCGTTAGGTTAGGTAACTAACGGCAGAGCGGGGCAGGGCTAGCACGGATGTAAAACATAAGCAACGTTTATATAATATATCATATATACTATATATAATATCTGTCACAGAACATCACATGATCACATCACAGATAAATCACAGCAGAAGAAACATATGAAATATTGGATATACTAGGACGTCCGTGTTTTCAATACGAGCCAGTATAAAACACGGATTCCACGGTCGTGATGAATAGACTATCCCACACCCTTAGACCCCTACGAGAGCGACAAGCAACCCTACCAATTCTAGGGTTAGGAGACCCGGACTCGACTCCTCGAGATGGTCTCCCCTCGGACCCTAGAACCCGGTTACTTGTGCTCCCCTCCTTGGGTCTATCCTAGTGCAGAAAAGTAAATAATATACATCAACGGTGACATCTTCCGCAACCTGGAAGTGCCCCAATAAAATAATATTACATACAAGTTTTTACATGAATGAAAATGAAAAACACTCATCTCACATAAAAAAAACCCGGCTATTCAAACACGACGATCCAATATAACATATCCAGCAACACATAGCATCACATGTCATCAACGTAAGTAAATATGCGCATCCCAATTGTCGTTGACATATAGCAACGAAACCGGCGACATCACATATTACACTTACGGTCACAGAAAAGAAAGTGTAAAACTACAACAGTTGGAATCCGCAACCACCTCAGACATCGCATGCCTGATCAAATGAATTCTTTAGACATCGCATGCCTAACAATTATAAACCCCGCATTTTAGTCTCATTATCGAAAACACTTCTCAATATCAAGTCGGGCAATTCAACAAGATTCCCGACATTTTGATCGAATGCTCGTCGCAAACTTTAGTAGACGGTCGCACCCCCGATACCGTCGACGAAGTGCACCAAGGCGGAACACCGCTACCGCGAGCACCCGAACGGATGCTTTCGGCGACGGGGTTCTCCTACAGTCACTTGGTCGGGGCTATGGAGTGAGATTGTCTATTAAGTTTAACCGGCGAGTATCCGCGTACGCTACGTGATTGCGACGGACTTTTGATCACATCAAAATTCCGTGGCAACCGATCAATTGAGACTAAAGTGCTATGTTTATAACATTCATTCAGTTATCACATAACTTTTGTGAATTCCAATTGTTGTATCACATTCCGGATAAACAGAAAATGTTAAACTTTCCGATTGAACATTCGAACACCCAAGTTTTCCCGAAACAGCTCAATACATGAAATAAGTCTAACAACATTCAGTTCGTGCCTCAGTACCAACGGTCCAGCCGTAGAAGGGTCAAGCCAACGCCTCACATGTGGCACGCCGTACTGCCCCAAACCCGAAGGTTCAAAGGGCAGTTCAAGACGGTCACATAATCGAGTTAAGGTTTGTTGTCTTCTAGAGGGTCCATCGCGTTACTTGCACTACTTAGAACGTCGTTAAACTACGGAAAAATCCAACAATTGGAAATTTCTCGGCAGGGGAAAAAGTGGGTATTTATATCCGGTCGAACTTTTTAACATATTCTAAAAATACACGGAAAAACATACTGACAAAATTAGACAATCCGATCGATACACCGAGTCCCCAATACAACCCAGAAAATTCAACTCTTGAAAAATTATTAAAAATTCCCAGGAAAACCGGCACTGTAAACCAGGAATTACTGTGCAAAATTTATTGCAAGAGGAGACAAAAGGGCCGCGGAACCGCCGCATTAGCATGCTAATGCCGCGGTTCCGCCGCGCTTTAATGGATTCAGGGGCCCCGTTTTATACAGTAATTCTTAGAATCTTCTACTGAGTTTTCTGAATATTTTTAATCTGGAAAAAACCACGTTTTTCAAAAATGTCCAGAGAGCAAAATGCGATTGGGGTTTCGGTTCAATCGGACTTCTAATTCCGTCTACGCATCGCCTAAGGCTCTAGCCAGGCTCTGATACCACTGTAGGGTTCCTAGGCACACTAATGAAGTCTCACAAGTGATCAAACATGGCTAATTCAAATTTTACAAGTGCCTACAAACCCTAATACGGATCGTTAACTAGATATATAGGCGATGCAAGCATGTAAACGAATTAAATGCTAAAGGAAAGGAGCTACAACCTTTGTAGATCCGGTCCACCACTTCCTAAGCTCCGCGATGAGGCCCCTCCGCTGTCCAAATCAAATCCATGACTCTAGCATCAGCTTCATCGGAGAAAAGGGCGGACTTGGTCGTCGGTTCGATGCCGAAGATGATCTACGTCGAGGCATCACAAGATCAAGCTCCAACTTCACCAAGCCATGAAACTTGTGAAGAAAACACCCTATACTACTTGGCAAGAGGTAGAGGATGAAGAAATAGGAAGTGGGTTCACTTTAGAATTGGATTTCTCACTCATTTTCACTATTTGCCATTGATGGTAGCTAGGTTTTCTTTCTTGCTCAAGATGAAGAAGAAGAAGAAAAGATGAATATGATAAGTTAATAAAAATAGAAAAGAAATATAATACTTATCATATACTAACCCTTGGTTAAGTGTAGAGAATGAACTAGGGTTAGTATAAATGGTTAGGGTTAAGCATGAGAAAAGAATGGTGACTTAGTCAATGCTTCATGAATCTTTATCATTTTCTTTTGCCAAAATAAACAAAAAGAATAAATAAATGAATAAGTAAATAAAATGAAACCCTAACCATTCATATAACCATGGTCAATTCTTTACACAAACCCAAGCATGCATGTATCATCAAACATGATACAATCTTGTGCACAAAAAATATATCACATATACAATATGCACATCAAGTGAGAAAATCCAATTTAAGTGAACCTATACTAGTTAATGCAAAGTAATATATCAAATATATAATTATGCATTAAATCATTAAATCAACACTTGATTTAACGATCCGGTCATATCGCATATAACCGACTAATATCAATAGTAACAACTTATCGAATCAACACTTGATCCGATAACCCGGCTATATCGCATATAACCGATCAATGTTACAAATCGCGAGAATCAAATACAGTATCATATACTGGTATTACTCTCGGTCCCGCACATATCTCATATGCGCTCCTATTTCGTTTCACTTGAGCTAGGAAACCTCTGTGTAGGACTCTAAAGACTCGTCAATACGCCGCCAGCAGATGATGATCATATCAAACACCCACAAGCCGCAAGCGGTCTGCTAAACATAACGGCCACCCGGGTATTGAGCGATCAGAAGATCGACGAGCAAGCCCGCTCACACTCCTGTGAATCCAACCAGTAACACTTACCGTACAGTCCGGTCTGTTCATCTGATATGTCGCATATCTCGCCTAGGGGTGGTAAACGTCAGACCCCAGTAGCTCGATAAGTCAAGCCGACGTGAAGTCCATAACATGTGTGAAACTACTGATAACACTTACCAGTAGGTTACTGCAACCCTGGCCAGGGATTTCCTGTTATGGCCAGTCGAGCATAGCGCAACATCAACCCCCAATACCGGGAGAGACGAATCCCCTCCTATCGCTCATTGCTTCCATGTTAATCGGGACTGTACCCAAAAACCACCTGTTTGCACGACTCAGTAGAGCCGTGGTAGGGTGGAAATCAAAGCACGGTGGGAGACACACAAGACTCTATGACGATCTCGGGTCAACAGACTAAGCTGTACCAGTGTTACCAGAGAACTGCCATCTGACGTGAGGTATAATACCATCTGGGAGTTCTCGGCGAGTCCGTTCAGTGTACCCAGTCTCCACTGAGCACCCGCATATCATCTCCGATGTCAAACACCAATGGATATGGGATCATCCATCGCCCATCACATGGGTCGAGAAGATGTACGCTAGTCTACTCTGGAATATCGATGCCCCGTCTCGATATTCCCACGACTAGGAACAATGAAGGATGTACTCATTGACTACCCACGCCCCACTAGTATGATCTTCATCATAGTCCTGGAAGTCGAGTACACATCCTAAGGGCTTTATCAACATGTAATCAGAGAGACATTAAGTATACATGTTAAGATAAAGAGCAACCAGATAGCGTACTATCATGTCGAACAAGAAAGTCCTACCTATATATGTCCCAGCATCCACTACAATATACATCCAATGTACAGTAATGGCCTCTAGGGCATACATATAACTAACAGTAGATCCGGTCCTTCACTTCATATGCTCCGTGTTGAGGTCCCTTCGCTGCGATCATCGTACTACGGACTCTTGAGAGGTTCCACGAAGAGAAAGAAGCAGTCTTGCTTCCGATCTTCGATACAAAGATGATCTACCTTGAAGTTTCATTAACACAAGCTAACACTCACTAAAATTGAGTGAACACTCTCATCTAAAGGGCAAGGGAAGATGAGGATGATGAAGTAGGATTTTTGCTCTCTTTAATTATCTTTTTCTCACATATTTTCATCACAAATATCAAAGCAAGAAAGCTTTGCATGAAGAACTTAAGGAAGAAGAAAAATAGTGATCCAAACCTTTTGTGATGAATAATGAAAGGATTAATATGTTGAATTATGCAACCATGGTTGACTTAACCATTGTAGAGAATTAACCAAGGGCTAGGGTTTGGGTTGAGTTAAGAAGGAGTCACTTGAAAATATCTTTTCCAAAACAAAAAAGAAAACCTTCTAGAATCTACTAGAAGTCATTAACCCAAATCAAACCCTAATCTTGATATCTTTACTAAACATGTTGCATTAGTTATCATATCATGTTACAATATTATATATCACATATATAATATTTATTGTAACCAAATAAAATAATATAATTAACATATATCGCATATATATCAATATATTACCCGAGTGAGAAAAAGAATCTTTTAGTGAGCAAATATTAGTTAATGTAATTTAATATATCATATATATTATTATACATTAAATTATCGAATCAACACTTGATCCGACAATCCTGCTATATCGCATATAACCTGTAAGTGCACGGCGGCGCCCCGGCCGTCAATCCGACGGCCAAATGCGGAAGCGGTGATAAACTTTAAATTTTACTTGAACTGGCAAACCGCCGCGCACTAATAGCCGGATCGAACCATTAATTAGTCCTAGCTATCTACAAGAAGGGGAAGAGAGATATACCGACAGATCCGAGTCCTCCGGTCTTCTCTTCGTCGTCCCGATCTCCTGCGGAATGTCCTGTCTCCTCCTCGTCGCCGGAAGTGCACCACATCGCCTACTTCTTTTACGGGATCCCACCTCAATGCCGAGGCAACTCGGGCACGAAGCTGGCTAGTTGACGTGCCCAAGATTTGCTGTAGAATATCTAGAGAAGAAGTCTCATTTGGGGTTGTAGGAATTGCCTTTTGTGGAGGAATTGATTTTTGAGATGAACTAGAGAGCTTTTCTTAGCACTCTTTGAAAGCCAAAAAAATGCCACACATGAAAATGAAATCCCTCTTCCTACAATAGTGGCCGGCCCCCCCTTTTGTGTGATTGGAGAGAGAGAGCAAAGACAAGGGGGTGGGTGGAAAGCATGTGATGATGAGAAAAAAAAACAAATGATCACAACAATTCCAACACTCCAAAGCAACCATCATCTTTCCACAAGTCAAACCATGATGGAGATAGAAGTCCAGGTCAAGGAAAGGCTATCATGACACAACAAAATGCAAAGACCCCCTCCACAAATCCTTATTTGCAACAATGCAAATAAGCCCTCCTCCACCAAACTTCGGCCAATGAACGATACAAAGGAAATCGGCCGAAACGAAAAGCAAACTGGCAACTCCATAAAACTGGTCCCGTAATAAATTACAGGAAAACCCCGATACTGTGCATATACACCCGCATTTGTATTCCGACCGAAATACAAATGCAATGAGACAGAATCTCCACTGTACTATACTAGGATCCGGCTTAAACCAAAGCCGGCTAGTATTATCCGTTCGATCCTGATCCGTGCAATACCGCACGTATCTGATCGAACCCTGCCATATCTCCATACGGCCTCTATAGTACAAACTGTCCGATCCTGATCCGTGCAATACCGCACGTATCTGATCGGACCTTGCCATATCTCCATACGGCCTCTACAACCTTTCGCCCGAAAGCTGAGTAACTGAATGTGGGGGACTCTAAAGACTCGTCAACACCTTGGTTGTGGATTTAACCACTAGCACGTCAGAGGTATAAGCCAATACGTAACGGGCTACCAGGTATTGACTAAAAGGGACGTCTGTGAGCGAACTCAGCCTGACACCCTACTGAGCCTGTCAGTGAAAATATCCGTACAGTCCGGTCCGTTCGTCTATGAGTATCGCATGGCGGGCCTAGGGGGTTGGTAAAAGTCAGACCCCCAAAAGCGGTACAAGTCGTGTCGGAGTGTAGCCCAGAACACCTGAGATACTACTGGAATACCTACCAGTAAATCTCCTGCCTTGGCCAAGGACTTCGTGTAATGGCTCTCCTAGACACAGCACGACCTCACCCCCAATACCGGGAGAGACGAACCCCTGAAGATACGCTCACTGCCTCCATGTGGCTCGGGACTGTACCCAACTAAAACCTGTTTGCACGACTCCTTTGAGCCGTGGTAGGGTAGTAATCAAAGTACAGTGGGAACTCACACGAGACAAATGACGATCCCCAGGTCGATGAACTAACCTGCACACATGTCACCAGGGAACTGCCATCTGACGTCTGGTATATGACCAACTAGCATGTTCCCGACGAGTCCTGTCCGGTGTACTCATAACCCAATGAGCACCTGTATACATCTTAGGTGATCCAACTGACACCAGTGGCTTGTGAGACCGGCCACCGCCCTTCATCGGGGTCTCGACTGTATACACTAGTCTACTCTGGAGTATCGATGCCCTGTCTCGAAACTCACACGACTAGGGACCATTTAAGGATATGCTTATAGACCCCAGCTCCCACTTATATGATCGCCCTCATACTGCTGGTGGTCAAGCAAGAATCCTAGGGGCTCTATCAACGTGTAATAGCAACTTGTCAGGTCACCTAAAACAGTACACGATGATAAAAGTAAACCAGATAGCATACTATCATCTCGAGTAAGACTGTCCTACCGGGATAGGTCCTCCATCAATCATTGCAATCACGTACCTGTGACCTAATAATTGACTCTGAGGGCACTATCTCCAACAATCTCCCACTTGCACTCAAGGCTAATTATTGCGATGCCGCATACTCACAGCCCGTGTGATACCGAACATCAAACTCCTGTACTAGTCAGTCTCACAAAGCTCGTTTGCAAAACTATTGCGTTCGAGGAATAGCCTTAGTGAGTGGATCCGCCTTGATGTTTCTTTCTATGTCTCTCTATATCTCAAGTTCGCGGAGAAAACCCATCTCCCGAAATGAGCAATACCTGTCTTAGAATGTGTCTGGATGTCTGATGGGACATAGCTCATAAATGAACACCAAATCCAAACTTCTTAGACTGTATCGTCAACTAAACTTAATCAGTATCCTGCGCCATGCCTCCCTCAGTATTGCCTTGGACCACCTGTCCAAAATACTGCCCCTCATCAGAAGGAAAACTATAGCTCTGACAGCCTCCTTGTCGTCCATGTCACCTTGGAAGCCTGGAATGATAACTGTTTCCCGAATGAGGCTGTCGTTATCATATCCCTAGAACATCCACTTATGTTCTAAAACTGCTTCTGACTGTTTCTCCAGGATTGGATCAATGTCAACTTATTGCATCTAGTGTAAGAACAACATCTGGTGTGGTACTTGACATCTCACGATTGACTCAATTGCCTGAGCAAGTGATCTGTCAATCATGCGCATCCCTCTCCGCTTTAGTCTATAAGACACCTTTAGAGAGGGTGACTCCATTTTCTGCAGGTACACTACCGTGCATGGAGTCGTCCATTCCAAATACCCTTAGAATGCTGTCTAAGTACCCAGATTGGGAAACCACCCAAATCTAGATCTAAAACCATAGATCTAGTAACCAGTATGTCTGATATAAAATCCATTTCCTTTGTGGAGAAACCACTGTGTGACGACCAAAGTATAACTGATTGTAGTATAGGAGTTTCTTTTCCTACTCTGTGTATGTCATCCAAATACCAGGATATCACACCCTACTACCTTCTCAACAGATCCATCCCCTATTCTGATGAAGTCAAACCTATGACTGTCACGTCAGAAATAGATGATCTATCTCCGCTATATCTGCTTTAGTCTATAAATAGACATAAGCTACCTGTCCACCAATGCTTCCGTTGCTCCCACTGACTACGACAACCCTCTGGCAGAGTCATACAGACGTCCACTTCTAAAACTAGTTTAGAACGACGCTATACCCATCCTCCCGCCGGGTCTCGCAGCCTGGAACAACAGCAATGGTAATTGTGGGTAAACAAGAACTTCCCTGTCACCGTCCTTGAGGCTACCGTAGTACCTCTCGGGTGCCTGAAGTTACCCACCTTATCTGCGGAGTGGCCAATGGAATGTCAATCCAGATTGAATCTTTAGGTTCCTTATCAAATCTTCAGTAATCGTTTGTGGTTCTGGAATCACTTCCAGTTCTACCATACTCCCACTACTGTTTTCTGAAAAAATCCATTTTTAATAAAACTGTGGCGAGTCTGGAACAATATTGCTATTGTTCATTCAGATGGTAGAAAGTCAACCCTCGTCATAGCCTGGGTCAACCCACAAACAGCCATTACAGAAACGTACCTTGAGTTGTCCAGTGTCTGGTTTTAATCATAAACCGGACAACTCCCCGTACCTTAACAACGTTAAGATATGAACTGTTCTATATCCAATATAGAACCAGAGGCACTGATTTAACTGAACCAGATCCAAATCATGCAACTGTCTCCAGTGCATGTCAACTAAATGGAAGGAGGCCGATCAGCGTTACTCAACTTAGGAATGCTTCCAATTATGAGTAACCTGAAAGAGAAACAAGATCTCTTAATCATTACTGTCAACTGAATACCATACACAAGTACCTACATCTTCGATCACTTTGAAGAATCCCGATACTTGCAATACCTGGTTCTCTACTTTATTCAAATACCTATAACTTCTCAACATTCAGACCCTGTGTTTCCGCGAAACACCTGTCTAAAAACTAGAGAAGTCATAAGTAAACCGAATATAGTACGAGGACCAACCCCTCTGTCCTGATGGACCCTGGACAACATACAATACTCTGTATAAGTCCCTTGAGTCTGATAACTCATTCACTGTGTGTCGTAGGTTGAAAACTGTACTTATGGTCAAGAAGAATTACACCGCTGCTTAATGCTCCTTACCTAACCATCCACTGATATAGGTAAAAATGTCGTAGACATAATTTCAGAAAGGTATATCTCACTCTATGAAAATAGACGTACAGATATATCAATTTGAAATTGGTGCATAACAGCGGATATTCAAAACCAAATATTTGCCGACCGGCAAACTACCCAGGTGATTTCCTCAAATATCACCGATTGTAACGAATCCCGATATAATGAGGATGATCACCCAATTCCCAATAACCTACTCCCACTCATCATCTGTAAAACCATACAGATGTGAGAATCATACCTGGTAAATACATACCCTGGAGCAAGTGTCTAATCGGGAAATCAGTTTTCCTTTAACAGTACACAGTGAGACTGAAATATCGAAATGTTTCGATGGGGTATCCTGGTATTCCTAGTAATGCCTTTTCCAGATTCACGACTGTAACCGTATAATTCTTTGCCACCTTTCCAAATCCCTTCATATGTCTTTAGTCTTTACCTTCTGCACACCCCTTAGGCCAAATGGTTTTCTTCCTTCCCTACCGTTCGGCACCAGCCTATGGTTTGGAAGAAGACTATCCAATAAGCATAATGGGTGTACTGTCCTAATCCTAGGAACACTCGCAATGAGAGAAGGTGAAGATAAAAGACAACCGAATAAACTTTATTCCTATTTCTCCTGAACCAGAATCCATCCCCGAACTGGAACAAGTTCCTTTCGAGTTCGTATATAACCATACGATGGAGTATCCAAATAAACTGTGGATCTTCGTAGTGATACGGAGTGTCCTGGAGAAATACAAAGGTGATTTAGGATTGGCGAAGGAATACTTGGTTTGGTCGTGAATATCTGTTGCAATTTACTTTGCCCTCTTACTAATCCCTTGCTTTGTCTTAACTTAATACCTTCTGCACACCATCGTTATGCTAATTGGTTTTCTTCATTCCCTACCGGTCGGCACCAGCCTAAGGTTTGGAAGAAGACTATCCAATTTGCGTAATAGGTGTACTATCTCCTAAACCAAGGAGTACTCGCAACTTGAGAGAAGGTAAAAGGAAAAGACAACTGAATAATCTTATCCGTTTCCTCCAGAACCGGAAACCATCCTCGAATAAATTCCTTCGAGTTCGTATCTAACCATACGATGGTTTTGTCCAATGGAAGTGGACGTTCATAGTAATACGGGGTGTCCTGGAGAAAAAGGTAAAAGTAGGAGTGGCAATGAGGTTTGCAACTCTGACAATCCAAAAGCCAGTGTTTTAAGAAGGTTCGGTCAATTTTGGTCACTGAGTCATAGTCTTAGGGTCGGGTTAATGGTCGCTGCCAAAGAGAGAGAGAAAAGAAACACTCAGCGTGCACTCTAACCTAGATCAGAATGGTTACCAATTTATCTAATCTGGAAACCTCCCGCTGTACCGTCAAATTCTCCTCCAAACCTAAAAGAAGAATTAGTCGGGATCACCCGAGGAGTAAACTAACTCATCAGTGGGAATCGGGATCCAACTATCATCGCATGACAACGTGACGGAATCCGCTCACGGTATCACACTCCAGAAGGTATGCGCATATCTGGCAAGTTTCAGTTCTTTTGAAACTCCCGATGAGATTTTTACCCCATGCTCTTATGACCTTGACTTTGGCCAACATATCATAAGTCACATGTCAAGTTCTACCCGTCATTCTCCAGGTTAATTTGAATCCACCCGTACATACCCTTGACTTTGGCCAAAATGGCAGTACGACTGTCCCAAACCAACGCATCTATCTATGCTGCATATGAATGCCCCAATAGCTACCAATCACTGTGCCTTGACTTTGGCCAACATACACAGCTTGAATACTATTGACCACCCATATGAAACGACGGAGGGCTACGAATGGTTTCTGGCGAAAACCTTTAATGTAAAGAACTTGATATCGTCGAAGGAACGGATAGCTTTTTAGAAATATAGTGACGACAACCTTCGCTAAAGAGGTCACTCCCGGTGAAGGGATCTCGGCTCTTTCCCCGTAGAATGGGGTGCAGGATATTCCAACTGAATACCAAGATGCAAAGCAAAAGTAATCGGCTATAGTGAAGTCATTGCCCTGACGCAAACTTTTTGTCCAAGGGGTCACTCCCGGTGAAGGGATCTCGGCCCTTACCTCGTCGACTGAGGAGCAGGATATTCCAAATGAATACCGCGATGCAAAACAAAAGTGAACGTCCTTGCAATAACAGCTTTTTGAAAAGTGTTCCAACAATATCAGATTAGGTTTGTTTTTAACTTGCATTGATTCAAATCAATGCAGTCCCATCAATTGATCACACCAAAAGAACGAAAATATACTGATGTGCGTATATGCCATCCGCATTCGCCACTGGGTCCCGTCATTACCCGTTAGGTTAGCTAACTAACGACAGAGCGGGGACTGGACTAGTGCGGATGCAAAATATATACAACATCTACTAATATATATACCAATATATTATATTTGCTCAAGGCGTGATAAAATGCAACATCACAGAGAATGAACAGCATCACAGAAACAATACAGATATCTGGGATCCCCGGGTTTCACAGAGCCACTGCTGAAACCCGACGTTCCCCTGGTCGTGTGGATAGCCTGCGCAATGAAATCCTAGACCCCTACGGGCGCGGCAAGTCACCCGCTAAAACCTGAAGCGAGGCAGCCCTCTTCAGCGCCGTGAATGGACCACCCAGCACTTCACGGAATCCGGTAACTTGGGCACCCCTCCTGGGTCAACCTGTACCCCCTACGAGTGCGGCGAATAGCCCGCCAATCCTAGAGTGATGCCCCCTCCGTCTCAATGCCATGAGATGCGGGCTCGTTGCCCTCTAGAACCCGGCTATCCGTGCACCCCACCGCGGGGTAATCCTAGTACAGAAAGTAAAATACACATACAACGGGTACATCGACCGCAACCTGGCCGTGCCCTAAAATAATAATACAAACAGGCAGTGACGGCAGTCCACATGTCGGACGCTCGCCCCGCAATATCAAATGTACATAATACAACAAAACTGTACTAGCATTGCATCCAGGCTATCCCCCACGACCGATCCGCAACATCACAGCAAAAACAAAACATCAACGTGAAAGTCACGTTCGCAAATCCGTCTAACCGGACTATAGCAGT
This sequence comes from Agapanthus africanus, assembly GCA_030015575.1. Taxonomy (NCBI): domain Eukaryota; kingdom Viridiplantae; phylum Streptophyta; class Magnoliopsida; order Asparagales; family Amaryllidaceae; genus Agapanthus; species Agapanthus africanus. The sequence continues at coordinate 384,992,986 of CM057350.1, forward strand.
TAGACTGGATTTACCGATCAAGTGACATTCACGATCGCAGATATAATGTAAATACTGTGAAATAATGTGTTTAAAATATCCGATCGATCAAAATTTAACAAGTGGGCCCCCAAGCATTACTGTAGCAGATCAGGAAATTCTGGGCCCAATATTAATATTCCAAAAACCCTAAATTCCACTTAGGAGGCAACTGCAGAAATTTGACACAGTGATCACTGAAATGCGCGGCGGAAACGCGGCGATAAGGGGGTGTTTGCGGCGGTTCCGCGCTCCCACAGTGGATTCACTTCATCGAATTTTTACAGAGCTCTTAGATTTTCCAGTACATCAATGTTTTACAACCTGAAAAAAATTTCGAGACCAAAAAATTTCAACAGAAAACTGTCGCTAAGGAAAAACGGGTTTTGGAACATTTGATCGATCGGAACTGAAAAACACATTAAACCAAGCTAGACTAAGTTAATGGCGAGGCTCTGATACCACTGTAAGTGCACGGCGGCGCCCCGGCCGTCAATCCGACGGCCAAATGCGGAAGCGGTGATAAACTTTAAATTTTACTTGAACTGGCAAACCGCCGCGCACTAATACCCGGATCGAACCATTAATTAGTCCTAGCTATCTACAAGAAGGGGAAGAGAGATATACCGACAGATCCGAGTCCTCCGGTCTTCTCGTCGTCGTCCCGATCTCCTGCGGAATGTCCCGTCTCCTCCTCGTCGCCGGAAGTGCACCACATCGCCTACTTCTTTTATGGGCTCCCACCTCAATGCCGAGGCAACTCGGGCACGAAGCTGGCTAGTCGACGTGCCCAAGATTTGCTGTAGAATATCTAGAGAAGAAGTCTTATTTGGGGTTGTAGGAATTGCCTTTTGTGGAGGAATTGATTTTTGAGATGAACTAGAGAGCTTTTCTTAGCACTCTTTGAAAGCCAAAAAAATGCCACACATGAAAATGAAATCCCTCTTCCTACAATAGTGGCCGGCCCCCCTTTTGTGTGATTGGAGAGAGAGAGCAAAGACAAGGGGGTGGGTGGAAAGCATGTGATGATGAGAAAAAAAACAAATGATCACAACAATTCCAACACTCCAAAGCAACCATCATCTTTCCACAAGTCAAACCATGATGGAGCTAGAAGTCAAGGTCAAGGAAAGGCTATCATGACACAACAAAATGCAAAGACCCCCTCCACAAATCCTTATTTGCAACAATGCAAATAAGCCATCCTCCACCAAACTTCGGCCAATGAACGATACAAAGGAAATCGGCCGAAACGAAAAGCAAACTGGCAACTCCATAAAACTGGTCCCGTAATAAATTACAGGAAAACCCCGATACTGTGCATACACACCCGCATTTGTATTCCGACCGAAATACAAATGCAATGAGACAGAATCTCCACTGTACTATACTAGGATCCGGCTTAAACCAAAGCCGGCTAGTATTATCCGTTCGATCCTGATCCGTGCAATACCGCACGTATCTGATCGAACCCTGCCATATCTCCATACGGCCTCTATAGTACAAACTGTCCGATCCTGATCCGTGCAATACCGCACGTATCTGATCGGACCTTGCCATATCTCCATACGGCCTCTACAACCTTTCGCCCGAAAGCTGAGTAACTGAATGTGGGGGACTCTAAAGACTCGTCAACACCTTGGTTGTGGATTTAACCACTAGCACGTCAGAGGTATAAGCCAATACGTAACGGGCTACCAGGTATTGACTAAAAGGGACGTCTGTGAGCGAACTCAGCCTGACACCCTACTGAGCCTGTCAGTGACAATATCCGTACAGTCCGGTCCGTTCGTCTATGAGTATCGCATGGCGGGCCTAGGGGGTTGGTAAAAGTCAGACCCCCAAAAGCGGTACAAGTCATGTCGGAGTGTAGCCCAGAACACCTGAGATACTACTGGAATACCTACCAGTAAATCTTCTGCCTTGGCTAAGGACTTCGTGTAATGGCTCTCCTAGACACAGCACGACCTCACCCCCAATATCGGGAGAGACGAACCCCTGAAGATACGCTCACTGCCTCCATGTGGCTCGGGACTGTACCCAACTAAAACCTGTTTGCACGACTCCTTTGAGCCGTGGTAGGGTAGTAATCAAAGTACAGTGGGAACTCACACGAGACAAATGATGATCCCCAGGTCGATGAACTAACCTGCACACATGTCACCAGGGAACTGCCATATGACGTCTGGTATATGACCAACTAGCATGTTCCCGGCGAGTCCTGTCCGGTGTACTCATAACCCAATGAGCACCTGTATACATCTTAGGTGATCCAACTGACACCAGTGGCTTGTGAGACCGGCCATCGCCCCTCGTCGGGGTCTCGACTGTATACACTAGTCTACTCTGGAGTATCGATGCCCTGTCTCGAAACTCACACGACTAGGGACCATTTAAGGATATGCTTATAGACCCCAGCTCCCACTTATATGATCGCCCTCATACTGCTGGTGGTCAAGAAAGAATCCTAGGGGCTCGATCAACGTGTAATAGCAACTTGTCAGGTCACCTAAAACAGTACACGATGATAAAGGTAAACCAGATAGCATACTATCATCTCGAGTAAGACTGTCCTACCGGGATAGGTCCTCCATCAATCATTGCAATCACGTACCTGTGACCTAATAATTGACTCTGAGGGCACTATCTCCAACATAACCGACTAATATTTATCCGTACCGATTCATCGAATCAACACTTGATCCGATGACCCGGCTGATATCATATATCGCGAGAATAGAATACAGTATCTCATATCGCATTATCCTCGGTCCCGCACATATCAAATATGTGTCCCTACTCCGTTTCGCCTGAGCCAAGAAACCTCTGTGTAGGACTCTAAAGAATCGTCAATACGCCGGCAGTAGGTGATGATCATATCAAACACCCACAAGCTGCAAGCGGTCAGCTAAACATAACAGCTACGCAGGTATTGAGCGCTCAGAAGATCAACAAGCAAGCCTGTACATTCTCCTGTGAATCCAAACAGTAACACTCCCGTATAGTCCGGTCTCGTCGTCTGATATGTCGCATATCTCGCCTAGGGGTGGTAAACGTCAGACCCCAGTAGCTCGATAAGTCGTGTCGATTTGAGGTCTATAACAGTTCGAGAAACTACTGATAACACTTACCAGTAAATCTCAACAACCCTGGCCAGGGATTTCCGGTTATAGCCAATCGAACACAGCACAACATCAACTCCCTATACCGGGAGAGACGAATCCCCTCCTATCGCTCATTGCCTCCATGTGATTCGGGACTGTACCCAAAAGCCACCTTTTTGCACGCCCTCTTGGACGTGGTATGATGGAAATCAAAGCACAGTGGGAATCACACAAGACTCTATGACGATCTCTGTTAGTTATATGTATGCCCTACAGGCCATTACTGTACATATGATGTATATTGTAATGGATGCTAGGACGTATATAGGGAGGACTTTCTTGCTCGACATGATAGTCTGCTATCTGGTTGCTCTTTGCCTTAACGTGTACACTGATTGTCTCTCTGTTACATGTTGGTAAAGCCCTTAGGATGTGTACTTGATTACCTGGACTATGATGCGGATCATACTAGTGGGGACATGGTAGTCCATAAGTACATCCTTCAAAGTCCCTAGTCGTGGGTGTATCGAGACGGGGCATCGATATACCAGAGTAGACTAGCGTATACCTTCTCGACCCATACAGATGGGCGATGGATGATCCCATATCCATTGGTGTTTGACATCAGAGATGATATACGGGTGCTCAGTAGAGACTGGGTACACTGGACGGACTCGCCGAGAACTCCCAGATGGTATTATACCTCACGTCAGATGGCAGTTCTCTGGTGACACTGGTACAGAGTAGTCTGTTGACCCGAGATCATCATAGAGTCTTGTGTGGTTCCCACTGTGCTTTGATTTCCATCTTACCACGTCCAAGAGGGCATGCAAAACGGTGGTTTTTGGGTACAGTCCCGAGTCACATGGAGGCAATGAGCGATAGGAGGGGATTCGTCTCTCCCGGTATAGGGAGTTGATGTTGCGCTGTGTTTGATTGGCTATAACAGGAAATCCCTGGCCAGGGTTGCTGAGATTTACTGGTAAGTGTTACCAGTAGTTTCTCGAATTGTTATACACCTCATATCGACACGACTTATCGAGCTATTGGGGTCTGACATTTACCACCCCTAGGCGAGATATGCGACATATCAGACGATCAGACCGGACTGTACGGTAGTGTTACTGGTTGGATTCACTGGAGTGTGAGCGGGCTTGCTCGTCGATCTTCTGATCGCTCAATACCCGGGTGGCCGTTACGTTTAGCAGACCGCTTGCGGCTTGTGGGTGTTTGATATGATCATCACCTGCTGCCGGCGTATTGATGAGTCTTTAGAGTCCTACACAGAGGTTTCCTGGCTCAAGCGAAACGAAATAGGAGCGCATATGAGATATGTGCGGGACCAAGAATAATGCGTGTATGTGATACAGTATTCTATTCTCGCGATGATTGTATCGAATGGTTGTATGCGATATAACCTAGTTATCGAATCAAGGATTGATTCGATAAGCCGATACATTGTATACTAGTCGGTTGTGTGCGACATGACCGGATCGTTAAATCAAGTGTTGATTTAATGATTTAATGTATAATTATATATTTGATATATTACTTTGCATCAACTAGTATTGGTTCACTTTAAATGGATTTTCTCACTTGGTTTGTGCACATTGTATATGTGATATATTTTTGTACACAAGTTTGTATCATGTTTGATGATACATGCTCACTAGGGTTTGTGTAAAGGTTAAACCATGGTTATTTAAATGGTTAGGGTTTTGATTTTCATATTCATTTATTCATTTGTTTATTTATTTCTTTTTGGCAAAAGAAATGAAAATGGTGGCTTGATTTGTATGCTTGTTGAATCTTCATGAAAGTTTGACTAAGTCACCATTTTTGTCTCATGCTTAACCCTAACCATTCCATTTAACCATGATTCATTCTCTACACTTAACCATGGTCATGTTATGATAAGAATTGATTTCTTTTCCTTTTTGAAGAAAAACTTATCATAACTTTCTTCTTCTTCTTCTTCATATCTATCATGAAGAAAGCTTAGGTCATCAATGGTGATTGATGATAAAGAGTGAGAAATCCAATTCTAAATTGAACCCACTACCTATTTCTTCATCCTCTACCTCTTGCCAAGTAGTAGAGTGTGTTTCCTTCACAAGTTTTCATGACTTGGTGAAGTTGGAGCTTGATCTAGCGATGCCTCGACGTAGATCATCTTCGGCATGTACATCGACGACCTAGCTTGCCCATTCTCCGACGAAGCCGACGCTAGAGCCCGGGAACTCATTTGGACAGCGAGGGGACTTCATTGCGGAGCTATGGAGGTGGAGCACCGGATCTACAAAGGTTGTATTTCCGTATTCTTGTAGTTAAGTGTTAACTAGTTTTCATTTTCGCCTAGAATTCTAGCCGACGATCCGTTCTAGGGTTTCTCGGCACCGTTAAAATTTGAAATTGGCATGGTTGATACCTTGTGAGACCTCTTGGGAGTGCCTAGGAACCCTACAGTGGTATCAGAGCCTAGCTAGAGCCTTAGGCGAAGTCTAGACGACGTTTGAATACCGATCGAACCCGAAACCCCATTTTTCCCATGTACTCTGTACTTTTTTCAAAACAGTGCATTTTTCCACATTAAAAATATTCAGAAAATTAAGCAGGGTATTATATGAATTACTGTGAAATACGGGGGCCTAATTCAATTAAACCACCGCGGAACCGCGGCACGTGCTTGGCATGTGCGGCGGTTCCGCGGCCTTATGGTCTCCTCTTGCGTTGACTTTTGCACAGTAATTCATATTTTACAGTGATGAGTTCTCTGGATATTTTTAATATTTATTCAAGAGTTGAATAATCTGGGATGTTTTGGAGCTTCGATGATTCGATCGGGTTTATCAGACTTTGTCTATTTGGCTTTCCGGATAATTTTTGAATATGTTAAAAAGTTCGACCGGATATAAATACCCAATGTTTCCCCTGACGGAAAATTTCCAAGTGTTGGATTTTTCCGAGGTTTAAAGACGTTCTGAGTAGTGCAAGTAACGCGATGGTCCCTCTAGAAGACAACAAAACTTAACTCGATTATGTGACCGTCTTGAACTGCCCTTTGAACCTTCGGGTTTGGGGCAGTACGGCGTGCCACATGTGAGGCGTTGGCTTGACCCTTCTACGGCTGGACCGTTGGTACTGAGGCACGAACTGAATGTTTTTAGACTTATTTCATGCATCGGGAAAACTTGGGTGTTCGATTGTTCGATCGGAAAGTTTAACATTTTCTATTTATCCGGAATGTGATACAACAATTAGAATTCACAAATAGTTATGAGATAACTGAATGAATGTTATAAACATAGCAATTTAGTCTCACTTGATCGGTTGCCACGGAATTTTGATGTGATCAAAAGTCCGTCGCAATCACGTAGCGTACGCGGATACTCGCCGGGTAAACTAATAGACAGCCTCACTCTATTGCCCCGACCAAGTGACTGTAGGAGAACCCCGTTGCCGAAAGCATCCGTTCGGGTGCTCGCGGCAGCGGTGTTCCGCCTTGGTGCACTTCGTCGACGGCGTTAGGGGTGCGGCCGCCTACTGAAGTTTGCGACGAGCATTCGATCAGATTGTCGGGAATCCTGTTGAATTGCCCGACTTGATATTGAAAAGAGTTTTCGATTTTGAGACTAAAATGCGGGGTTTATAATTGTTAGGCATGCGATGTCTAAAGAATTCATTTGATTAGGCATGCGATGTCTATGCAGGTTGCGGATTCCAACTGTTGTAGTTTTACACTTTCTTTTCTGTGACCGTAAGTGTAATATGTGATATCGCCGGTTTCGTTGCTATATGCCAACGACAATTGGGATGCGCATATTTACTTACGTTGATGACATGTGATGTTATGTGTTGCTGGATATGTTATATTGGATCGTCGTGTTTGAATAGCCGGGGGGGTTTTTATGTGAGATGAGTGTTTTTCATTTTCATTCATGTAAAAACTTGTATGTAATATTCTTTTATTGGGGCGCTTCCAGGTTGCGGAAGTTGTCACCGTTGATGTATATTATTTACTTTTCCGCACTAGGATAGACCCAAGGAGGAGAGCACAAGTAACCGGGTTCTGGAGTCCAGTGGGAGACCAACTCAAGGAGTCGAGTCTGGGTCTCCTAACCCTAGAATTGGTAGGGTTGCTTGCCGCTCTCGTAGGGGTCTAGGGGTGTGGGTTTGGCTATTCATCACGACCGTGGAATCTGTGTTTTATACTGGCTCGTATTGAAAACACGGACGTCCTAGTATATCCAATATTTCATATGATTCTTCTGCTGCGATATCTGTGATGTGATCATGTGATGTTCTGTGATAGATACAGTATATAGTATATATGATATATTATATAGACGTTACTTATGTTTTACACCCGCGCTAGCCCTGCCCCGCTCTGCCGTTAGTTACCCAACCTAACGGTGCACGAGGGGACATCGAGGCGAATGCGGATGGCATAAGTGTACGTCGTATTTATCTGTGATGTTTACGTACTTAAATGATGGGACTTCATTAATGTGATTAATGAAATAAAAGAAACCTAATGATGTTGTAGAATCGAATTTCAAAATAAAACAGGTAGCTACAGTTCTTGCTTTGCACAGAGGTATATGTGATATATCCTGCACCTTATTCGATGAGGAAAGGACCGAGATCCCTTCACCGGGAGTGACTCCTTTAGCAATAACTGGCAGATGCTACACACTCGGTTTGTCTTTTGATTGCTTTTAAGAGTTTTTGCTTTGCACAGTGATATATATGATATATCCCGCACCTCATTCGTCGAGGAAAGGACCGACGATCCCTTCACCGGGAGTGACTCCTTTAGCAAAACTAGAAAAGCCTCAAAAGCACTCCATTTTAAAATCATTTGATTCTACAGCGATATCAAGTTCATTACGCAATAGGTTTTCAGAAAAACCTGTCGTAGCCTTCCGTCATTTCAGATAAGTACTAGTTAGTATTCGTGCTACGGTTGTTTGGCATGCGTCAAGGCGTAGTGTACGGTAGCTAACTAGTGCTTATCTGCTAGCATACGATGCGATTGGATTAGGGTATTCGTACGGCGTTGTTTGGCATGCGTCAAGGGTCGTGCGGGTGGGTTTAATTCAATCAAGAAATGTACGGGTTGAACTTGACTAGCAGACTATGGGTTGTTTGGCATGCGTCAAGGTCATAGCGAGCTAGGGGCAAAATATTATCGGGAATTTCAAGTGTTGAAATTTGCAATGAGATTGCATACCTTCTATGAGATAGTTGGATCCCGATACCCGCTGCGAGTAAGAGTTACTCCTGGGAGAGTTTTATACATTACAATTAGCCGATCAAGTAGGTGTCTAGAAAGGTGTTAACGAGGTTACGCCTCTGGGAAAACGAGGTTTACATTAATTAGGTTCGTGCGAAAGCACGGGGGACCTCCCTCAAAGTACCGACACTGGCCTGGCTGAAAGATTGGCGAACTTCTTGTGTGTAATTAATCCCGGCTAGTCTTTCCTTTTAGGGTTTGAAGGTAGATTTGATAAAAAGCAGTGGGAGCCATCCTGATTAGATAAAATAATAACCAATCTATTCTTGCTAGAGCGCACGCTGAGTGTTTTCTTCTCTCTCTCTCCAGGTAGCGACCATATCACGCCTTAATCAAGATAATAATACGGATTTTTGACCGAACCCGCTTGTTATACTGAGCTGGGGAACGTTGGTCCCGCTCCAACTTATAATTGTTATAAGACAGAGCAGGAAATTGGGGAATACCAGATTTCCTGTGCCGCCCAAACGAAGAGAGTGCATGCTAATGCATCATCTTCGGGTGTGTTCATTACAAAGAACAGTTTCTCTGTATCCTCTACGTCCTGGGTATATGATACCGGATCTGGATCCCAGATATGTAATCTGTTACATAGGGCTACAGAAAGGTAGAGAACTGAGTACGGGTGATAAGTTTCATGAGGCAGAAAATGGGGCAAGAGTTGCAGCCAAGTCTGTTGGTCACTGTCACCCTGTATTACCAATACATTGATTCTGAATGAATGTTGTTAGATACCGAACCTGATATACAAAATCATATCACTCTCTTTATTTGTAAAGAAATGATAAAATTTTGTATTGTTGGATAATGTTTTGGACATTTCCTATATCAAAAGTTGATCGGTTCAGGCACGTTATCTAAAAGCATTAATGTTCTAAATCAAACTACAGTTCTTTAGTATACAGAACACACACAAGAGGAAGAGTTCAGAACTGAACGAATCCTTCTTGAGGCATTGTAGACTAGGTCATATCAATGCGACCCGACTAGCTGAAGTTACATGTAGATGTATATTTAAATCAGTTTGAATTTACATCTTATGAAACTTTCCAGTCATGTCACAAAGATAAAATGACCATAGCCCTGTTTATTGGAAACAGAGAAAGAGTTAGTAAACTCTTGGGATGATACATGTTGATGTATGTTAGGTCCCCTGTCTACATATGCCAGGACTGGTTCTTTGTACTTCGTTACATTCTCTGATAATCTCTCAAGATTCAGACATATGTTCCTGTTGAAACACAAGTCTGAACCTTTTGAGATATTCACAGAATATAAGTTAGAAGTAGAGAACCAATGAGGGTACAAGTATTATGTCCTTTGATGAGATCAAGGAGGAGAATACTTGAGCACGGAATTCCTGGATTATTCTAAAGGAGAATGAGATTCTCTCTCAGCATTACTCCTCCGTATACACCATAGCACGATGGTGTATCGGGGCGGAGCAATAACACCCTATATGATAAGGTGTGCTCTATGATGAGTACTACTGAGTTACCTATTTCCTTTTGGGAGTTATGCACTTGAGAAGCTGCATACCTATTGAATAGGGTTCCAATCAAATCAGTTGCCTACCACTTCATATGTGATATGGAAAGGGAAGAGCCCATATCTTAAGTTGATTAAGATTTGGGGTTGTCCGGGCTATGTCTGAAAAGCAAAATCAGGACAAGCTCGAGGCAAGGTCTGTTATGTAGAACTGGAAAGGTTCCAGCTATACAAATTACAGCAGATGATTTGAAAGAACCAAAGGATTCAATAGTTACCAACGAACCTCGGCCTCTCCGCCGATCTAGTAGAGTTCCTCACCCACCTGAGAGATACTTCTGTTTCTCTATGACAGTGGGAGCGAGGATTGCATCATGAGATGATGACCCAACTAGTTTCGAGCTGGCCATCAGGAGTGGGACTCTGTAAGAATGGCTGGATGCTTAGCGATCTGAGATGGAATCCTTATACACCAACAAAGTATGGACTTTGGTTGCTATATCTGAAGGGTTAAATCGCCATCAGGAGCAAGTATATCTTGAGAAGATTACTTGGTGTACATGGAAGAGTTGAGACTTTCAAAGCTAGACTTGTTAAAGGTCTACATCATTGACCAGGTATGGATGATGATGAAACCTTTTCTAAGTAGCTATGCTTAAGTCCATCCAGATCCTACTTGCCACGGCTACATACCATGACTACGATATCTGGTGGTTGGGTGTCATGACATCTTTTCTAAATGATATTTTAGAAGAGTGCGTCTATAAGTACACAGCCAGAGGGCCTCATAGACAGTGGGAGCGGCGGAAACGTATGCAAGATGCTTTATAGGATAAAGCAGGCATCGCGGAGTTGGAACATCTGTTTTGATGGATAAGTCAAAGAAGTTGACATCATCAAAATGGTAGATGAACCTTGTATAAACAAAAAGGTAGTAGGGAGTATAGTAACGATCCTCGTAGAGTACGTGGATGACATGCTCTTGATAGGGAAGGAGTTTCCTATGCTACGCTCGGTCAATCTCCGCATATCACAAGGATTCTCCATAAAGGATCAAATCTGATACCTCCTAAATCCTGGGTTTTGGATCTATGAGATAGATCTAATTGGATGTTAGGATTCTCACTAGTTGTAGTGAGATGGTATCAATTGATCCTGGGGAGAATCACTGGAATTGTTCCAGGGTGATAAAGACGACTGAATGTCAGTCACAGGCATTGTCTTTACCCTCAGTAAAGGGACGGTATGTTGGAAGAGTTCCAAGCTAGATACCGTGGCATACTAGACGATAAAGGCTGAATACATCGCTACTTAAGATACTACCAAAGAGGCTGTTTGGGTGTATATTGGTTCATGAGATGAACTATATTCCTCCCATTGTGTGACAATGGAGTTGTGGCTTATGCCAAGGAACGTCCGTCCCATCAGTGATCCAGACATATTCTAAGGCAGTGTCACCTGATCATGGAGATGGTTGATCTCCAGGGAGATCGAGGTTTGGAGAGTAGACTCAGAGGACAACACGGCGGATCCACTCACAAAGTCCTTTTCCCAGAGAGAGACTTTTATGGGATGGTTGAGTATGAGATACTACAACCACTGCTACAGATGGCCCTAGTGCAAGTGGGAGATTGTTAGTTATATATATGCCCTAGAGGCCATTACTGTACATATGATGTATATTGTAGTGGATGCTAGGACGTATATAGGGAGGACTTTCTTGCTCGACATGATAGTATGCTATCTGGTTGCTCTTTGCCTTAACGTGTACACTGATTGTCTCTCTGTTATATGTTGGTAAAGCCCTTAGGATGTGTACTTGATTACCTAGACTATGATGCGGATCATACTAGTGGGGACATGGTAGTCCATAAGTACATCCTTCAAAGTCCCTAGTCGTGGGTGTATCGAGACGGGGCATCGATATACCAGAGTAGACTAGCGTATACCTTCTCGACCCATACAGATGGGCGATGGATGATCCCATATCCATTGGTGTTTGACATCAGAGATGATATACGGGTGCTCAGTAGAGACTGGGTACACTGGACGGACTCGCCGAGAACTCCCAGATGGTATTATACCTCACGTCAGATGGCAGTTCTCTGGTGACACTGGTACAGAGTAGTCTGTTGACCCGAGATCATCATAGAGTCTTGTGTGGTTCCCACTGTGCTTTGATTTCCATCTTACCACGTCCAAGAGGGCGTGCAAAACGGTGGTTTTTGGGTACAGTCCCGAGTCACATGGAGGCAATGAGCGATAGGAGGGGATTCGTCTCTCCCGGTATAGGGAGTTGATGTTGCGCTGTGTTTGATTGGCTATAACAGGAAATCCCTGGCCAGGGTTGCTGAGATTTACTGGTAAGTGTTACCAGTAGTTTCTCGAATTGTTATAGACCTCATATCGACACGACTTATCGAGCTATTGGGGTCTGACGTTTACCACCCCTAGGCGAGATATGCGACATATCAGACGATCAGACCGGACTGTACGGTAGTGTTACTGGTTGGATTCACTGGAGTGTGAGCGGGCTTGCTCGTCGATCTTCTGATCGCTCAATACTCGGGTGGCCGTTACGTTTAGCAGACCGCTTGCGGCTTGTGGGTGTTTGATATGATCATCACCTGCTGCCGGCGTATTGACGAGTCTTTAGAGTCCTACACAGAGGTTTCCTGGCTCAAGCGAAACGAAATAGGAGCGCATATGAGATATGTGCGGGACCGAGAATAATGCGTGTATGTGATACAGTATTCTATTCTCACGATGATTGTATCGAATGGTTGTATGCGAAATAACCTAGTTATCGAATCAAGGATTGATTCGATAAGCCGATACATTGTATACTAGTCGGTTGTGTGCGACATGACCGGATCGTTAAATCAAGTGTTGATTTAATGATTTAATGTATAATTATATATTTGATATATTACTTTGCATCAACTAGTATTGGTTCACTTTAAATGGATTTTCTCACTTGGTTTGTGCACATTGTATATGTGATATATTTTTGTACACAAGTTTGTATCATGTTTGATGATACATGCTCACTAGGGTTTGTGTAAAGGTTAAACCATGGTTATTTAAATGGTTAGGGTTTTGATTTTCATATTCATTTATTCATTTGTTTATTTATTTCTTTTTGGCAAAAGAAATGAAAATGGTGGCTTGATTTGTATGCTTGTTGAATCTTCATGAAGGTTTGACTAAGTCACCATTTTTGTCTCATGCTTAACCCTAACCATTCCATTTAACCATGATTCATTCTCTACACTTAACCATGGTCATGTTATGATAAGAATTGATTTCTTTTCCTTTTTGAAAAAAAACTTATCATAACTTTCTTCTTCTTCTTCTTCATATCTATCATGAAGAAAGCTTAGGTCATCAATGGTGATTGATGATAAAGAGTGAGAAATCCAATTCTAAATTGAACCCACTTCCTATTTCTTCATCCTCTACCTCTTGCCAAGTAGTAGAGTGTGTTTCCTTCACAAGTTTTCATGACTTGGTGAAGTTGGAGCTTGATCTAGCGATGCCTCGACGTAGATCATCTTCGGCATGGACATCGATGACCTAGCTTGCCCATTCTCCGACGAAGCCGACGCTAGAGCCCGGGAACTCATTTGGACAGCGAGGGGACTTCGTTGCGGAGCTATGGAGGTGGAGCACCGGATCTACAAAGGTTGTATTTCCGTATTCTTGTAGTTAAGTGTTAACTAGTTTTCATTTTCGCCTAGAATTCTAGCCGACGATCCGTTCTAGGGTTTCTCGGCACCGTTAAAATTTGAAATTAGCATGGTTGATGCCTTGTGAGACCTCTTGGGAGTGCCTAGGAACCCTACAATCTCGGGTCAACAGACTACTCTGTACCAGTGTCACCGGAGAACTGCCATCTGACGTGAGGTATAATACCATCTGGGAGTTCTCGGTGAGTCCGTCCAGTGTACCCAGTCTCCACTGAGCACCCGTACACCATCCTTGATGTCAAACACCGATGGATATGGGATCATCCATCGCCCATCATATGGGTCAAGATGCGTATACGCTAGTCTACTCTGGTGCATCGATGCCCTGTCTCGATACACCCTCGACTAGGAACAGTTATAGGATGTACTCGTCGACTACCGTGGCCCCACTAGTATGATCTCATCATAGTCCCAGTAGTCGAGTACACATCCTAAGGGCTTTATCAACATGTAATATAGAGACAATCAGAGTACATGTTAAGATAAAGTACAACCAGATAGCATACTATCGTGTCGAGCAAGAAAGCCCTCCCTATATATATCCAAGCATCCATTACAATATACATCGTATGTACAGTAATGGCCTCTAGGGCATACATATAACTAACACTGATAACACTTATCAGTAAATCTCAGCATCCCTGGCCAAGGACTTACTGATATAACCAGTCGGGTACAGCACAGCATCAACTCCCAATACCGGGAAAGACGAAACCCCTCCTATCGCTCATCGCCTTCGTGTGTCTCGGGACTGTACCCAACGGCCACCTGTTTGCATGACTCAGTAGAGCCGTGGTAGGGTGGCAATCAAAGTACAGTGGGAGAACACACAAGACTCTATGACGATCTCGGTTCTACAGACTAACCTGTACCAGTGTCACCTGAGAACTGCTATCCGACGATAGATATAATTCCATATAGAAGTTCTCGGTGAGTCCGTCCAGTGTACCCAGTCACCACTGAGCACCCGTATACGATTTCGATGTCAAACATCGATGAATGTGGGAACATCCATCGCCCATCGTATGGGTCTAGTATCATATACGCTAGTCTACTCTGGTATATCAATGCCCCATCTCGATATACCTACAACTAGGGACATTTCAGGATATGCTTATAAACTACAGATGTCCCACTAGTACGATCTCCATCATAATCACAGTAGTCAAGCCGATATCCTCAGGGCTTTATCAGCATGTATGAATGAATAAAAGCATGATCATATCAACATGTCAGATAAAGAAGAACCAGATAGCATACTATCATGTCGAGCAAGAATGTATACTGAATATATATACATGTACAAATACATCCACTATCATATAATAGCCTCTAGGGCATATATATATCCAACAATCTTCCACTTGCACTAAGGCCAGTTATTGGCGTATCTCATACCCAACATCTCAAAAAGTCGCTCATGCTGCGGCTGAGGGAGGGCTTTGGTGAATGGATCCGCGGCGTTAATCTTTGTATCTACTCTCCTAATCTCGATCTCGCGGCGATCTACAATCTTCCGGATCAAATGAAAACGCCACAGGATGTGTTTGGACCGCTGATGGGATCTGGGCTCCTTGGCTAACGCCATAGCCCCATTATTATCACAATACAATGGTATTGGATCAATAATGGTTGGAACTACTCCTAGCTCCAAGACGAACTTCTTCATACAGACGGCTTCCTTGGCGGCATCATTCGCAGCAATGTACTCAGCTTCCATCGTAGAGTCTGCAACGGTATCCTGTTTGGAACTCTTCCAACTTATTGCCCCTCCATTAAGGGTAAATACAAACCCAGAGATAGATTTGCTGTCGTCCTTATCGCTCTGGAAGCTCGAATCGGTAAAGGCCTCCATTTGGAGATCTCTATTACCATACACCAAGTACAATTCTTTAGTCCTTCGCAAGTACTTAAGAATGTTCTTCACAGCTGTCCAGTGATTCTCCCCTGGGTTGGATTGATACCTGCTTACAACACTAAGTGCATAAGCTACATATGGGCGTGTACATAACATCGTATACATTATAGATCCTACTGCCGAAGCATAGGGTATAACGCTCATGTGAGCTCTCTCTTCATCGGTCTTTGGGAAAGAGTCCTTAGAGAGAGTGACCCCGTGGCAAGCGGGTAAGGCACCCCGCTTGGAGTCTTCCATACTAAACCTTTTTAGGATGGTGTTGATGTACCTGGTTTGGGACAATCCCAATAACATTTTGGATCTATCCCTATAGATCCTTATGCCCAGGATGTATGTAGCATCACCCAGGTCCTTCATGGAGAACCTTAGCGATAACAAAAGATTTGACCGACTGTAGCATAGGAATATCATTTCCTATCAGAAGAATGTCGTCCACGTACAATACGAGGAATGTGACAACTCTCCCTACAGCCTTCTTATAAACACAAGGTTCATTTGGATTTTTGATGAAATCAAACTCTTTGATAACATCATCGAAACAGATGTTCCAACTCTGAGATGCCTGCTTTAACCCATATATGGATTTAAGCAATCTACATGCTTTTCCGCTGCTCCCACTGTCAATGAAGCCCTCTGGCTGATCCATATAAACGCATTCTTCTAAATTTCCATTTAGAAATGCGGTTTTAACGTCCATCTGCCAGATTTCATAGTCGTAGTGAGCAGCAATAGCAAGTAGGATTCGAATGGATTTAAGCATGGCTACGGGAGAAAAAGTCTCGTCATAGTCCAAACCTGGTTTTTGACGAAAACCCTTCGCCACAAGTATTGCCTTATAGGTCTCCACCTGCCCATCTACACCAATCTTTCTTTTAAAGATCCATTTTCACCCCACAGGTTTTACCCCAGGGGGTACAACGTCCAAAGTCCATACTTTGTTGGTGTACATAGACTCCATTTCGGATCTCATGGCATCCAGCCACTTCACAGAGTCTCCACTCGTGATAGCTTGCTAAAAGCTGGTAGGATCATCATCATCCATGATGCAGTCTTCTCCGTCACCATTAATGAGGAAACCGTAGTACCTCTCCGGTGGGCGAGAAGTCCTACCAGACCTTCGGAGTGGCCGAGATTCCTCAGTTTCTATTGCAACAGCCGGTTCAACCAAATCGTCATTTGTAGTTTGTGTTTCTAGAACCTCTTCTAGATCTACCACTTTGCCATCATCTTTATCTGTGAAAAACTCTTTTTCTAAGAATGTGGCATACTGAGAAACAAACACCTTTTGTTCTTCCTTGTGGTAGAATAGATATCCATAAGTGTTCCTTGGATATCCCACAAAGTTACACATGACCGACCGTGTCTCGAGTTTGTCCGGATTCTGCTTTTTAACATAGGCCGGGCAACCCCAAATCTTAATTCTTTTAAGAGATGGTCTCTTCCCATGCCATATCTCATATAGTGTGGTAGAAACAGTTTTGGCTGGGAGCCTGTTCAGTAGAAACGCTGCAGTTTCCAATGCATGCCCCCAAAATGAGTCGGGTAACTCAGCATCACTCATCATGGAACAGACCATATCTAATATGGTCATATTCCGTCGTTCTGACACACCGTTGTGCTGTGGTGTGTAAGGAGGAGTGAGCTGAGAGAGAATCCCATTCTCTTTTAGGAAGTTTGCAAATTCTGTACTGAGATACTCTCCACCTCGATCTGATCGAAGCATTTTGATACTCAAGCCGGTTTGTTTTTCTACTTCTTGTTTATATTCAGTGAATTTCTCGAAAGCTTCGGACTTGTGCTTTAATAAAAATACATGACCGAATCTTGAGAAATCGTCAGTGAAAGTAATGAAGTAAGAATAACCGCCTCTGGCCTGTGTAGACATTGGCCTACATACATCACTATGTATGAGTCCTAGGAGCTCGGTAGCTCTTTCTCCGTGTCCGGTAAACGGAGTTTTGGTCATTTTACCCTTGATACAAGACTGGCAAGTCGCATAAGATTTATATTCAAAAGAGTTTAAATATCGATCTTTATGTAACTTGTTTAGTCTTGTTTCGTTAATATGACCAAGTCTACAGTGCCAAAGAAAAGCTTCATTTAATTCTGAATGTTTTCTTTCATTAGTGTGTTGTATACTGAAAACTGTGTGTTGATTTAGGACATATATTCCGTTATTAAGCGTACCATACCCAACCAACATTTGATTCAGGTGAATGTTCATAACATTGTTCTGCAATACAAAATTATATCCTTCATTGTCTAACAAAGAAACGGATATTATATTACAAAGCATACTTGGTACAAAATAACATGGATTCAAAACCAAAATATATCCAGATGGCAACCCCAAGTGATACTCTCCCACTGCGACTGTATGTACATTGGAACCATTTCCAACGTGGAGAGTATGGTCACCTGTCTTCAAAACTTTGCTATTTCTCAGCCCCTGCATAGAATTGCAAATGTGAGAACCTGAACCGGTATCCAATACCCAGGAAGCAGAGTTTATTGAAAAACAGTTTTCTGTTACAAACGCACCTGAAGCAGAAGCATCCCCATGCTTCTTCTTGAGATTTAAGTACTCCGTGCAGTTGCGCTTCCAATGTCCTGTCTTGTGGCAATGAAAACATTCGCCTTTCCCCGAGTCTCTAGCTTTGGACTTTTCCTTTCCCTTCACCTTTTTAACTCCACCTTTAGGATTGGTGGGCTTCTTCTTTTTCTTTCCCTTGGCCTTAGCTTTCGGGCGAGAAGAGGAAGACTGTCCAACAGTCATAACGGGAGTTTTTACTGACTTCATAGTGCTTTCTGCACTCCTTAATATATTAAGGAGTTCAGGTAGCTCCTTCTCCATGCCATGCATGTTGAAGTTAACTATGAATTGAGCAAAGGTGGAGGGGAGGGACTGCAGAATAATATCTGTATATTGTTCATTGTCCATAGTCCATCAAAGGTCCTCAAGCTCTTCTATAAGAGCTATCATCTTCAGAACATGGTCTCCTACTGGTGTGCCAGGGGCCATTCGCATCTGAAACAATTTCTTTGATACTTCGTATCGTAATACGCGGGATTGCTCTCCATACAACTCCTTTGTATGGAGCAATATACCGTGAATGTCCATATCCTCGTGCTGCTTTTGATGTGTGTTATCCATCGATGCAAACGTGAGGCATTTGGCCGTGGCACAGTCAGCGTCCCATGTCTTGTGGACTTCAATGTCCGCAACTGAGGATTTTGGACCAGGGACGAGCGGGGCTGAAGACGTGAGGACATATGATACTTTATCATAAGTCAAGGCTATTTTCAGATTCCTCAGCCAGTCTTTATAATTGGTCCCATTCAGTTTGTTTTTTATCTAGTAGAAGCTTGAGTCCAGTCATGGGTATCTGCCATTAAGAGAGAGAAAAGAATACATTCAGCGAAAGCTCTTGCATAGATCAGATTGGTTATTATCTTATCTAATCGATGTTTCCCACTGTTTTTATCGAGTTTTTCTTTCAAATCTTAAAAAGAAAAACTAGCCAGGATTAATTACAGTCTACAACTTCGCTAACCGTTCAGCCAGGCCATTGTCGGTACTTGAGGGAGGTTCCCCGTGCTTTTGCACGGACCTAATTAAAGTAAACCTCGTTTTCCCAGAGGCGTAGCCCCGTTAACACCTTTCTAGACACCTAATGAGTTAGCTAATTGTAAACTGCAAAACTCTCCTAGGAGCAACTATTGCCCACAGTGGGATCGGGATCCAACCATCATATGGAAGGTATGCAATCTCATTGCAAATCTCAACACTTGAAATTCCCGATGTGATTTTTACCCCTAGTACTTATGACCTTAACTAAGGTCAACAAATCATAAGTACCAGTCAAGTTCTACCCGTCATTTCTTGATCAATTAGACCCACCCATATGACCCTTAACTATGGTCAACAAAGTCGCATGAATGTCCTAATTAATCTGCATCATATGCAGTGTAGGAAGACTTCACTTAGCTACCGTACACTACGCCTTAACTAAAGTCAACAAACGTAGCACGAATACTAAGTACTCTACTTCCTAAAATGACGGAGGGTTGCGGATGATTTTTAAGAAAATCTTTAACGCTTTGAACTTGATATCGTCGTAGAATCAAATGGTTTTCAAAAGGAGTGTCTTGTGCTCCGCAGTTTTGAAATATAGCTTTTTCATAAAGAGCCGAGTGATTTTCAAATCCGATTCTACAACATCTTTTTAGGTTTATTTTCTTTACATTAATCATATTAATGTAATCCCATCATTTAAGTCCTTAAGCCAATCACAGAAAAGAAACGAAAATAACACGTACGCTTATGCCATGCGCATTCGCCGCAATGTTCCGTTATGCACCGTTAGGTTACTTAACTAACGGCATACCGGGACGGGACTAGCGCGGGTGCAAAACATAAGTAACGTCTACTATATATCTCATATATAATATATCATTCGTCTCAGATATCAAAGAATACAGGAAGCAGAAATATATATATAATGTGGGATATACTAGGACGTCCGTATTTAGTATTTAGCCAATAATAGAAAATACGGATTCCACAGTCGCGATGAATAGCCAAGCCCACACCCCTAGACCCCTACAAGAGCGGCAAGCGACCCTACCAATCCTGGAGTTTAGGAGACCCGGTCTCGACTCCTCGAGATGGCCTCACACTGAACCCCAGAACCCGGTCACTTGTGCTCCCCTCCTTGGGTCTATCCTAATGCGGAAAAGTAAATAATATACAACACTGGTGACATCAACCTCAACCCGGAAGTGCCCCAAATAAAAGAATATTACATTACATTTGAATTTACATGAATGAAAATATAAAACTCTCATCTCACATAAAAAAAACCCGGCTATTCGATCGTGACAATCTTGCACATCATATCTCAGCAACACATAATATCACATATCATCAACGTAAGTAAGTATGCGTACCCCAATTGTTGTTGATGTATAGCAACGAAACCGGCGATATCGAACATACTATACTTACGGTCATAGAAAAGAAAGTGTAAAACTACAATATTTGGAATCCACATTCTCTTTAGACATCATAAATGCGAAATATCACATACTTCGTATTTCATGCCTAAACTATATGAATTCCACATATTGTATCACATTCCAGATAAATAGACAGTATTAAAGTTTTCGACCGAATGATCAAATACCCAAAATTCCCTAAAACTCAACACTTGAGCGGAGTTTAAAAAATCCGGAGTGTGACACAGTAGTAGCGGTCCAGCCGTAGAAGGGTCAAGCCAACGCCTCACATGTGGCACGCCGTACTGCCCCAAACCCTAAGGTTCAAAGGGCAGTTCAAGACGGTCACATAATCGAGTTAAGCTTTGTTGTCTTCTAGAGGGTCCACCACAAAACTTGCACGTATCTCTAAAAGATTTAAACCCCATGTAAAGTGAGCAAATGATACTCGTTCGAACACTTCAATACTTTCTAATTTACCTGGAAAAGCCACGAAATGAAAATTCCGATCGAATTGTCGAGTCCAAAACCATCTCCAGAATATTCAGTACTATATTCAGATTAAACATACCCAAAAATGTTCACAAGCAGGTAGGAGAGAAACCATGCAAAACGAGCCAGTGAGTCAACTATACGGCCGCGGAGCCGCGGCCTAAGCAAGCTTTTGCCGCGGTTCCGCGGCGGAATTTACTGTTCACTACTTTGTTTTTCAGGGTTTGTCTTATATTTTCCTGCTGTATTTTTTAAGTATTTTTAATTCTGAAAAATGACAGATTTTGAAAAATGTCCAGAGAGGGTTCCGAAATGTCGTATTTTGGTTCGATCGGAGTTTTTACTTCGTAAAAGTGTCGCCTAATCTTCTAGATCGGCTCTGATACCAATGTTAGGTTTACCTAGCACCCTATGAAGAGTTTGGAAGCATCACATGTCACAAAGGTTGGATTTTTATGGTGCTAAGTAAGCATACAAAGGATCTATCCTAAAAAATTAGGGTTTCATAACTTTACAAGTGACAAAGGTTAGGGTTTTGAGAGTACAACCTTTGTAGCTCCCTATGCTGGACTCCTTGGCCACTTAAGGATTGGAGGAGGGTTTGCTTGAAGTCTCCTAGTGTCCACGACGATCCACCCGAAGCTTCTTTGTCCAAGCTATCGACTTCACTTTTTCAAGAAAAGAAATGAAGATAACACTCTAAACAAGTGGGCTAAACTTGTGTAGAATGATGTTGTGGTGGCTATTCTCACTTCAAAAACCAATCTTGTTAAGTGTTTTGCTCACTATAAAAGTCTAGAGAGCAAAAGAGGAAGGAAGAAGAAGATGATGGCTATTCTTTTTAACAAGAGTGAAAAAGATAACTCTTGAAAAGAAAATGAAAATATATGTATATATATTTATTTCTTCTCATCTCAAACCATGGTTAAATGTTTAAGATATTATTTAATTTGAGTTAAAACACAAAGAGAAGGTTAACCCATGGTTAGAAGTAGGTGAGCAAGGTTAGGTTAAGAAAGTGTGTAGAAACTAGCCATGAATTATCCTTTCCTTTTTCATTTTGTTTTTAACACAAATATAAACAATAATCCATATAAATAACCAAGGTGTGGGTCTTATATTGCCACCATTTTCTATGTATAAGAAACCATGAAGGATGATGCATGTATGTATGTGTGTATGCACATCCATGTGTGCATGAATCTAAAAAGAAAGAAAGCATACATGCATGCATGCATCCATCATATACAAGAAAAGATTTCAAGTGAGAAAACTAATGGTTAAATGATAAATCAACATTTGATTTATCAATCCGGCCATATCACATACGACCCCACCAAAAGCAAGCCGCCCGATCAATATACGGTATCCTATACACGCATTTTAATCGGGTCCATGCGCATATCGCATACGCGCACCACAACATTTCGCCTGGACTAGGTAACTCCTTTGTGGGACTCTAAGACTCGTCAATACGCCGGCAGTGGGGTGATGATCATATCAAGCACCCCCAAGACGCAAGCGGTCAGCTAAACGTAACGGCCACCCGGGTATCGAGCGATCAGAAGAAAACAAGCGAACCTGCTGCAACTCCCGTCGAGCCAACCGGCAACACTACCGTACAGTCCGGTCTCTTCATCAGATATGCTGCATATCGAGCCTAAGGATGGTCACGTCGACTCCAATAACTCAATAAGTCGTGCCGGTGAATGGTCTATAACAGATCGAGAAACTACTGTTAACACTTATCAGTAAATCTCAGCAGCCCTGGCCAGGGACTTACTGATATAACCAGTCGGGCACAGCACAGTATCAACTCCCAATACCGGGAGAGACGAAACCCCTCCTATCGCTCATCGCCTTCGTGTGTCTCGGGACTGTACCCAACGGCCACCTGTTTGCACGACTCAGTAGAGCCGTGGTAGGGTGGCAATCAAAGTACAGTGGGAGAACACACAAGACTCTATGACGATCTCGGATCTACAGACTAACCTGTACCAGTGTCACCTGAGAACTGCTATCCGACGATATATATAATTCCATATAGGAGTTCTCGGTGAGTCCGTCCAGTGTACCCAGTCACCACTGAGCACCCGTATACGATCTCGATGTCAAACATCGATGAATGTGGGAACATCCATCGCCCATCATATGAGGCTAGTATCATATACACTAGTCTACTCTGGTATATCAATGCCCCGTCTCGATATACCTACAACTAGGGACATTTCAGGATATGCTTATAAACTACAGATGTCCCACTAGTACTATGTCCATCATAATCACAGTAGTCAAGCCGATATCCTCAGGGCTTTATCAGCATGTATGAATGAATAAAAGCATGATCAAATCAACATGTCAGATAAAGAAGAACCAGATAGCATACTATCATGTCGAGCAAGAATGTATACTGAATATATATACATGTACAAATACATCCACTATCATATAATGGCCTCTAGGGCATACATATATCCAACATTCATAAATACGATAATAAGTGAGTTGATGATATAAAATGTACGAGACTCTAGAATTGTACTCCTGATCATGATATTGTGCGATAATGATACCATACGAATGATGATGTATATATGATATTTGATCCGTACCCTCGATTTTGGGGATGCCGTACGATGGATTCTACCGTACGAGGTATATATAAGATGATTGATCCACACTCTTGACTTGAGGATGCCGTACTATGTATTATACAGTACGTGACGCTATGAGGCTGGATCGCCGACTTCTAGGAATATCGACTCGAAATATATGTAGATTTTCTTATCCTTCCGACTAATTCCTTAGTTTAATCTCTTAGTTGTTAAATAGATGCTAGACTAGGCTCGAGTCATACCTAATTTCAAAACTAACGAATCGTGAGTATTTTAAAGACAGTCCGAGAGATACTATAGATTTTTCAGAGGACACATCTTTTCTCAAAAACACCGTAGCCCCTAATTTTCTAAAAAACCATGATTTGTGCTATTTCAAAACACTAAAACTGTATGACTCATATACAGATATGTATATTTTATAATGTTATGTTTACTATTCGCTTTTCTGTTATATTTATGTTGTTTTCATTGCATTGCATATTTATTACATGTGTTTCTTTAGCTATTATGAATCCCGTCTGTTAGGACACCAGCACAGTTACCGATGATGCGTATGTTCCACATACACTTGCTTGCTGGCTCACTCACATCATCATCGGTAATTGCCATGTCACATACACTTTAGAAAATGTTACATCATTAGTATAACTTACTAGCTGGTGGTTTCAACGTATTATTAGTATGCTTGCTCTCATATGCTAGTTTAAATATTGCATTCCTTACTTAGATAACCCATGCATTATATATTCATGCTGTTATGAAATATTGTTGGGCTTTATGCCGATATTCACTGCTTATTGACTCTCGATTTTGGGATTTCGGATTTTTCCATGAGATTTCTGGATTTAGGAGAAAACTGCAAGGATTTCATAAACTCATTATCATTTTAAAAAAATACAAGTTGCGGTTTTCTCGTGATATGATGTATATGGCATCCACCATGAGTTTTCCTGATTGAGTTGGTTTTCGAGACCCGATTCGAGGAGTAGGATGAACCGTTTCGGGTATATGGTGGATCCAGTAAGGTACCCCGGGGCCAGAAGCTCGAGTTGTAGACGATGAGCCTGGCAGGGGCAAACTGCCTACCGGTGATAGTTGGCGCGGTGGATATCCGAAGGATACCGACCGTAGTCATGAGATTGGATGATATGGGCCGATCCGGACTGACGGAGCCCGGGATATTGAGGATTTGGTGTCGATGTTTGACATGGATTTCTGTTGATTTCATTGATGATACTCCAGTTTTTACACTAAAATCTTACTTAGATAAGAACACAGCTTTCTCATACAGATATATTCTGATTTTATTCTTGATCCATTCATACATCATATATATGACATGTTGCTACTTGAGGCATTGACACGAGTACATGGTATTACACTTATGTTTAGATGATTACCTTTGCCACTACTAGATGTTTCAGTGTATATTATGAGTACATTATGGTATGACCTAGGAGATCGTCATACATTCGGTTTCTGCTCGATGAGGTCTTCTACTCACGAGTTAGCAACTCACCCCCGTTATGCCACAGTTTCTCACAGGTTTAGCCGTACAGGTTCCATGGCGGCTTCGCTGGCACACTACTTCCTTTCGGGTAATTGCTTTGGTGGGTGGGTTCACTTGTATCGTGACCACCGTTATACTTTTATTTATTTCTGTTGTATCTAGTAAGCTCTATCTGTTAGTTATATGTATGCCCTAGAGGCCATTATTGTACATGCGATGTATATTATAGTGGATGCTTGGACATACATAGGGAGGACTTTTGCTCAACATGATAGTATGCTATCTGGTTACTCTTTATCTTAACATATACACTGATTGTCTCTCTGTAACATGTTGGTAAAGCCCTTAGGATGTGTACTTGACTACCTGGATTATGATGCGGATCATACTAGTGGGACAAAGATAGTCGGTAAGTACATCCTTTAATGTCCTTAGTCGTGGGTGTATCGAGACGGGGCATCAATATACCAGAGTAGACTAGCGTATAACTTCTCGACCCCATGTAGATAGGCGATGGATGATCCCATATCCATTGGTGTTTGACATCAGAGATGATATACGGGTGCTCAGTGGAGACTGGGTACACTGGACGGACTCGCCGAGAACTCCTAGATGGTATTATACCTCACGTCAGATGGCAGTTCTCTGGTGACACTGGTACATGTTAGTATGTCGACCCGAGATCGTCATAGAGCCTTGTGTGATTCCCACTGTGCTTTAATTTCCACCTTACCACGTTCAAGAGAGCATGCAAAGCGGTGGTTTTTAGGTACAGTCCCGAGTCACATGGAGGCAATGAGCGATAGGAGGGGATTCGCCTCTCTCGGTATTGGGGGTTGATGTTGTCCTGTCCTCGATTGGCCATAACAGGAAGTCCGTAGCCAGAGCTATTTCTGATATTTACTGGTAAGTGTTCTCAGTAGTTTCTCGACCCGTTATGAGCCTCACATCGGCATGACTTATCAATCTATTGGGGTCTGATGTTTACCACCCCCAGGCGAGATATGCGACATATCTGACGAAGAGACCAGACTGTACGGTAGTGTTACTGATTGGATTCGCAGGAATATGAGCAGGCTTGCTTGTTGATCTTCTGATCGCTCAATACCCGGGTGGCTGTTACGTTTAGCAGACCGCTTGCGGCTTGTGGGTGTTTGATATGATCATCACCTAATGCCGGCGTATTGACGAGTCTTTAAAGTCGTATACAGAGGTTTCCTGGTTCATTCGAAAGAGAGTAGGAGCACATATGTGATATGTGCGGGACCGAGATTAATGCGCGTATGTGATACCGCATTCTATTCTCGCGATATGTGATATCGGTCAGTTATATGTGTTGGGATACCTACAACAGCAGCAAGGTTTCAGGTGGCATCTCACATGCCAATTTCAAATTTTGTCATTATAGATAACCCTAAACCTAGGATCTTAACTAGAGAATCAAACAAAAACCAACAAGTAAACATCTTTACTTCCAAGAGTTTGGGATTACAACCTTTATAGTCCGTTCCTTTGCTTCATAAGCTCCGAGTTGAGGTCCCTTTGCTGCGATCATCAAGTACCCGGACTATAGAGAGGCTCCATGAGGTGAATGAGGCATCTTGCTTGAAGTCTTCACTTTCTAAGATGATCTACCTTGAAGAAACTCTAACCCAAGCTCACACTTCTCTAATGAGGAATTAGTGAAGTGAACACCTTAATCTAAGTGGTTAGAATAGATGAGGATGATGAAGTAGGAATTTTGCTCTCTTTTGTTTTCTATTTCTCACAATATCTCATCACAAATCAAAAGCTAGAAAAGCTTTTAGAGAGAGGAAGAAGAAGATGAAGTTTTTGTGATGAATAATGAATTATTGTTGAGGTTAGAATTGCAACCTAGGATTAAGAATGTCATGCTTAACCCTTGTAGAGACTTAACCATGGGTTAAGGTTAGGGTTGGGTTAACAAATATCTAGCAAAAATATCGAAGAGGGTGGACTAAGTCAACACATGATGAAGCTTCCTCAAAGCTCATCCAAAACTTAATCCACAAAATTTGAATTACCAAAACAAATATATATAAACCCAACCATAAACCCTAATCATGGTTTAATCTCATAATCTTAGTTGCATTTGTAACCCTAACATGTTACAATATTATATATCACATATATAATATATGATGTAACAAAAGAAAATAATACAATTAACATATATCACATATATATCAATGTATTACCAAGTGAGAAAAAGAATCATTTAAGTGAGCTTATATTAGTTAATTTAATGTAATATATCATATATATAATTATACATCAAATTATCGAATCAACACTTGATCCGATAATCCGGCTATATTACATATCACCGACTAATATAACATGTATCATTTTTTCGAATCAAACCTTGATCCGATAACCCGGCTATATCACATATCCCCAGTCGATATCACATATCGCGAGAATAGAATACGGTATCTCATATCGTATTAATCTCGGTCCCGCACATATCACATATGTGCTCCTACTCCATTTTGCCTGAGCCAGGAAACCTCTGTGTAGGACTCTACAGAATCGTCAATACGCCGGCAGTAGGTGATGATCATATCAAACACCCACAAGCTGCATGCGGTCAGCTAAACGCAACAGCCACCCGGGTATTGAGCGATCAGAAGATTAACAAGCAAGCCTGTACATACTCCTGTGAATCCAATCAGTAACACACCTGTACAGTCCGGTCTCTTCGTCTGATATATCGCATGTCCAGTCTAGGGGTGGTAAACATCAGACCCCGGTAACCAATAATTAGTGTTGATATAAGGCTCATAACGGGTCGAGAATTTACTGATAACACTTACCAGTAGCACTCCATATCAGCCCTGGCTAGGGACTTCCAGTTATAGCCAATCGAACACAGCGCAACATCAACCCCCAATACCGGGAGAGACGAAACCCCTCCTATCGCTCATTGCCTCCATGTGATTCGGGATTGTACCCAACAACCACCATTTTGCACGTTCTCGTGAACGTGGTAAGGTGTAAATCAAAGCACAGTGGGAATCACATAAGACTCTATGACGATCTCGGGTCTACAGACTAACCTGTACCAGTGTCACCTGAGAGAACTGCTACCTGACGATAGGTATAATACCATCTAGGAGTTCTCGGCGAGTCTGTTCAGTGTACCCAGTCTCCACTGAGCACCCGTATACCTTCTTTGATGTCAAACACCAATGGATAAGGGATCATCCATCGCCCATCATATGGGTCGAGAAGCGTATACGCTAGTCTACTCTGGAGTATCGATGCCCGGTCTCGATACTCCCTCGACTAGGAACAGTTATAGGATGTACTCTTAGACTACCCAGGCCCCACTAGTATGATATGCATCATAGTCCCAGTAGTTGAGTACATATCCTCAGGGCTTTATCTACATGTGAGAGCAAGACAGTAAACCAATACGAGTCAACATGTTAAGACAAAGTGAAACCAAATAGCATACTATCATGTCGAGCAAGAAAGTCCTCTCTATATATATATCCAAGCATCCACTATAATATACATCATATGTACAACAATAGCCTCTAGGGCATATATACAACTAACAATCTCCACTTGCACTAAGGCCAGCTGTTGTAGTATCTCATACCCAACATTTCGAAAAGTCTCTCAAATTGTATCTGGGGTATGGCCTTGGTGAGTGGATCCGCAGTGTTGTCCTTCGTGTCAACTCTCCTGACCTCGATCTCACGGCGATCAACTTGTTAGGTTTACCTAGCACCTCATGAAGGGTTTAGAAGCATTACATGTGCCAAAATCAAATTTTTAATGTGCTAAGTGAACATACAAAGAATCATCACTAGAAATTTAGGGTTTCATTACAATAGCATCATCACAAGTAGAAAAAGCTAGGGTTTTGAGAGTACAACCTTTGTAGCTCCCTACTCTAGACTTCTTGGCTACTTGAGGGTTGGAAAAAGGTTGGCTTGAGATCTTCTAGATCCACGACGATCCACCCGAAGCTCCTTTGCCCAAAGCTCCTTGTTTTTCCCGATATGTGAATGAAGTAGAGCAAACACCCTACACAAATGGGCTAGATGTGTGTAGTATGATGATGTGGTTTGTTTTCTATAATCAAAACCCTTTCTTTTAATCAACCTCACTCAAAGAAATTATCAAGAGAGGAAGAAGAAGATGGTGGCTAAGCTTTCTCACATAAAGAAAATGATATGAGAGCTAATAATGAAATGAGAAAAGAATAATCTATATTAATCTTTCTCACTTCAACCATGGTTTGAATTATCTAGATCTTTTTCAAAATGAGATAAAAGGTAAAAGGATAATTAACTCAAGGTTAAGAAGTGGTTGAAGCATAGTCAAAGATGATAAACATTAATCTCTTGTGAATTATCCTTTCCTTTTTACAAAATGATAAATAAATAGATAATTCTATAATATAAGTCTTGCATTGCCACCAAATATGTATCAACAACCATGATACTATGTATGTATGTATGTATCCATGCACATCATTATGTGCATACATGTATGCATACAAAAATAGAAAAAGAGTTTAACGAAAGAATTGATCTAAAAGTCATTTGTTAAATCAACACTTGATTTTGCAAACCGGTCATATCACATACGACCTGACCAATAGAAAATGCCCGATTAATATACGGTATCATATATCCGTATTTAATCGGGTCCCTGCGCATATCTCATATGCACACCACATCTTTTCGCCTAAGCCAGGAAACTTCATTGTGGGACTCTAAGACTCGTCAATACGCCGGCAGTAGGCAATGATCATATCAAATACCTACAAGCCGCAAGCGGTCAGCTAAACGTAACGGCCACCCGGGTATTGAGCGATCAGAAGAAAACAAGCGAACATGTCACAACTCCTGTTGAGCCAACCGGCAACACTACCGTACAGTCCGGTCTGTTCGTCGGATATGCTGCATATCGAGTCTAGGGATGGTAACGTCGACCCCAATAACTCAATAAGTCGTGCCGATGAATGGTCTATAACAGATCGAGAAACTACTGATAACACTTATAAGTAAAACTCAATAGCCCTGGCCAGGGACTTAATGATATAGCCAATCGAGCACATCACAGCATCAACTCCCAATACAGGGAGAGACGAAACCCCTCCTATCGCTCATCGCCTTCGTGTGTCTCGGGACTGTACCCAACGGCCACCTGTTTGCACGACTCAGTAGAGCCATGGTAGGGTGGTAATCAAAGTACAGTGGGAGAACACACAAGACTCTATGACGATCTCGGGTCTACAGACTAACCTGCACCAGTGTCACCTGAGAACTGCTATCCGACGATAGATATAATTCCATATAGGAGTTCTCCGTAAGTCCGTCCAGTATACCCAGTCACCACTGAGCACCCGTATACGATCTCGATGTCAAACATTGATGAATGTGGGAACATTCGTCGCCCATCATATGGGTCTAGTATCATATATGCTAGTCTACTATGGTATATCGATGCCCCGTCTCAATATACCTACGACTAGGGACATTTCAGGATATGCTTATAAACTACAGTTGTCCCACTGGTATGATCTCCATCATAATCACAGTAGTCACGCCTATATCCTCAGGGCTTTATCAACATGTGTGAATGAATAAAAGCATGATCAAATCAACATGTCAGATAAAAAAGAACCAGATAGCATACTATCATGTCGAGCAAGAATGTACACTGAATATATATATATATATATATATATATATATATATATATATATATACATGTATAAATACATCCACTATCATATAATGGTCTCTAGGGCATACATATATCCAACAATCTCCCACTTGCACTAAGGCCAGTTATTGGCGTATCTCATACCCAACATCTCAAAAAGTCGCTCATGCTGCGGCTGAGGGAGGGCTTTGGTGAGTGGATCCGCGGCATTATTCTTTGTGTCTACTCTTCTAATCACGATCTTGCGGCGATCTACAATCTCCCGGATCAAATGAAAGCGCCTCAGGATGTGTCTGGACCGCTGATGGGACCTGGGCTCCTTGGCTAACGCCATAGCCCCATTATTATCACAATACAATGGTTTTGGATCAATAATGGTTGGAACTACTCCTAGCTCCGAGACGAACTTCTTCATCCAGACGGCTTCCTTGGCGGCATCATTCGCAGCAATGTACTCAGTCTCCATCGTAGAGTCTGCAACGGTATCCTGTTTGGAACTCTTCCAACTTATTGCCCCTCCATTAAGGGTAAATACAAACCCAGAGATAGATTTGCTGTCGTCCTTATCGCTCTGGAAGCTCGAATCGGTAAAGGCCTCCATTTGGAGATCTCCATTACCATACACCAAGAACAATTCTTTAGTCCTTCATAAGTACTTAAGAATGTTCTTGACAGCTGTCCAGTGATTCTCCTCTGGGTTGGATTGATACCTGCTTACAACACTAAGTGCATAAGCTACATCTGGGCGTGTACATAACATCGCATACATTATAGATCCTACTGCCGGAGCATAGGGTATAATGCTCATGCGAGCTCTCTCTTCATCGGTCTTTGGGCAAGAGTCCTTGGAGAGAGTGACCCCATGGAAAGCGGGTAAGGCACCCCACTTGGAGTCTTCCATACTAAACCTTTTTAGGATGGTGTTGATGTACCTGGTTTGGGACAATCCCAATAACCTCTTGGATCTATCCCTATAGATCCTTATGCCCAGAATGAATATGGCATCACCCAGGTCCTTCATGGAGAACCTTAGTGATAAGAAAGATTTGACCGACTGTAACATAGGAATATCATTTCCTATCAGAAGAATGTCGTCCACGTACAATACGAGGAATGCGACAGCTCTCCCTACAGCCTTCTTATAAACACAAGGTTCATCTGGATTTTTGATGAAATCAAAATCTTTGATAACATCATCGAAACAGATGTTCCAACTCCGTGATGCCTGCTTTAACCCATATATGGATTTAAGCAATTTACATGCTTTCCCGCTGCTCCCACTGTCAATGAAGCCCTCTGGCTGATCCATATAAACGCATTCTTCTAAATTTCCATTTAGAAATGCTGTTTTAACGTCCATCTGCCAGACTTCATAGTCGTAGTGAGCAGCAATAGCAAGTGGGATCCGAATGGATTTAAGCATGGCTACGGGAGAAAAAGTCTCGTCATAGTCCAAACCTGGTCTTTGACGAAAACCCTTCGCCATAAGTCTTTCCTTATAGGTCTCCACCTGCCCATCTACACCAATCTTTCTTTTAAAGATCCATTTGCACCCTACAGGTTTTACCCCAGGGGGTACAACGTCCAAAGTCCATACTTTGTTGGTGTACATAGACTCAATTTCGGAACTCATGGCATCCAGCCACTTCACAGAGTCTCCACTCGTGATAGCTTGCTGAAAACTGGTAGGATCATCATCCTCCATGATGCAGTCTTCTCTGTCACCATCAATGAGGAAACCGTAGTACCTCTCCGGTGGGCGAGAAGTCCTACCAGACCTACGGAGTGGCCGAGGTTATTCAGTTTCTATTGCAACAGCCGGTTCAACCAAGTCGTCCTTTGTAGTTTGTGTCTCTAGAACCTCTTCTAGATCCACCACTTTGCCATCATCTTTATCTGTGAAAAACTCTTTTTCTAAGAATGTGGCATACTGAGAAACAAACACCTTTTGTTCTTCCTTGTAGTAGAATAGATATCCATAAGTGTTCCTTGGATATCCAACAAAGTTACACATGACCGACCGTGTCTCGAGTTTGTCCGGATTCTGCTTTTTAACATAGGCCGGGCAACCCCAAATCTTAATTCTTTTAAGAGATGGTCTCTTCCCATGCCATATCTCATATAGTGTGGTAGAAACAGTTTTGGCTGGGAGCCTGTTCAGTAGAAACGCTGCAGTTTCCAATGCATGCCCCCAAAATGAGTCGGGTAACTCAGCATCACTCATCATGGAACAGACCATATCTAATATGGTCATATTCCGTCGTTCTGACACACCGTTGTGCTGTGGTGTGTAAGGAGGAGTGAGCTGAGAGAGAATCCCATTCTCTTTTAGGAAGTTTGCAAATTCTGTACTGAGATACTCTCCACCTCGATCTGATCGAAGCATTTTGATACTCAAACCGGTTTGTTTTTCTACTTCTTGTTTATATTCAGTGAATTTCTCGAAAGCTTCGGACTTGTGCTTTAATAAAAATACATGACCGAATCTTGAGAAATCGTCAGTGAAAGTAATGAAGTAAGAATAACCGCCTCTAGCCTGTGTAGACATTGGCCTACATACATCACTATGTATGAGTCCTAGGAGCTCGGTAGCTCTTTCTCCGTGTCCGGTAAACGGAGTTTTGGTCATTTTACCCTTGATACAAGACTGGCAAGTCGCATAAGATTTATATTCAAAAGAGTTTAAATATCCATCTTTGTGTAACTTGTTTAGTCTTGTTTCGTTAATATGACCAAGTCTACAGTGCCAAAGAAAAGCTTCATTTATTTCTGAAAGTTTTCTTTTATTAGTGTGTTGTATGCTGAAAACTGTGTGTTGATTTATGACGTATATCCCGTTATTAAGCGTACCATACCCAACCAACATTTGATTCAGGTGAATGTTCATAACATTGTTCTGCAATATAAAATTATATCCTT
The DNA here is from genome assembly GCA_030015575.1 of Agapanthus africanus. NCBI lineage: Eukaryota > Viridiplantae > Streptophyta > Magnoliopsida > Asparagales > Amaryllidaceae > Agapanthus > Agapanthus africanus. The sequence continues at coordinate 385,026,805 of CM057350.1, forward strand.
CATTATGTAACAAAGAAACAGATATTATATTACAAAGCATACTTGGTACAAAATAACATGGGTTCAAAACTAATATACACCCAGATGGCAACCCCAAGTGATACTCTCCCACTGCGACTGTATGTACATTGGAACCATTTCCAACGCGGAGAGTATGGTCTCCGTCTTCAAAACCTTGCTATTTCTCAGCCCCTGCATAGAATTGCAAATATGAGAACCTGAACCGGTATCTAATACCCAGGAAGCAGAGTTTATTGAAAAACAGTTTTCTGTCACAAACACACCTGAAGCGGAAGTATCCCAATGCTTCTTCTTGAGATTTAAGTACTCCGTACAGTTGCGCTTCCAATGTCCTGTTTTGTGGCAATGAAAACATTCCCCTTTCCCCGATTCTCCAGCTTTGGACTTATCCTTCCCCTTAACCTTTTTAACTCCACCCCTAGGCTTGGTGGGCTTCTTCTTGAGCTTTCCCTTGGCCTTAGCCTTTGGGCGAGAAGAAGAAGATTGCCCAACACTCAAAACGGGAGTTTTCACTGATTTCAGTGTGCTCTCTGCACTCCTTAACATATTAAGGAGTTCAGGTAGTTCCTTCTCCATGTTGTGCATGTTGAAGTTAACTATGAATTAAGCAAAGGTGGAGAGGAGGGACTGCAGAATAATATCCGTATTTTGTTCATTGTCCATTGTCCATCCAAGGTCCTCAAGCTCTTCTATGAGAGCTATCATCTTCAGAACATGGTCTCCTACTGGTGTGCCAGGGGCTATTCGCATCTGAAACACTTTCTTTGATGCTTCGTATCGTAATACGCGGGATTGCTCTCTATAAAACTCCTTTGTATGGAGGAATATGGCGTGAACGTCCATATTCTTGTGCTGCTTTTGATGTGTGTTGTCCATCGATGCAAGCACGAGGCATTTGGCTGTAGCACAGTCAGCGTCTCATGTCTTGCGGATTTCTTTATCCCCAACTGAGGATTTTGGACCTGGGACGGGCAGGGCTGGAGCCGTGAGGACATATGATACCTTATCATAAGTCAAAGCAATGTTCAGATTCCTCAGCCAATCTTTATAATTGGTCCCATTCAGTTTATTTTTATCTAGTAGAAGCTTGAGTCCAGTCATTTGTATCTGCCATTAAGAGAGAGAAAAGAATACACTCAACGAAAGCTCTTGCAAAGATCAGATTGGTTATTATCTTGTCTAATCGATGTCTCCCACTGCTTTAATCAAGTTTTTATTTCAAACCTTAAAAAGAAAACTAGCCAGGATTAATTACAGTCTACAACTTCGCTAACCGTTCAGGCAGGCCAGTGTCGGTACTTGAGGGAGGTTCCCCGTGCTTTCGCACGGACCTAATTAAAGTAAACCTCGTTTTCCTAGAGGCGTAGCCCCGTTAACACCTTTTTAGACACCTAATGGGTTAGCTAATTGTAAACTGCAAAACTCTCCTGGGAGCAACTATTGCCCACAGTGGGATCGGGATCCAACCATCATATAGAAGGTATGCAATCTCATTGCAAATCTCAACACTTGAAATTCCCGATGCGGTTTTTACCCCTAGTACCTATGACCTTAACTAAGGTCAACAAATCATAAGTACCAGTCAAGTTCTACCCGTCATTTCTTGATTAATTAGACCCACTCATATGATCCTTAACTATGGTCAACAAAGTTGCATGAATGTCCTAATTAATTTGCATCATATGCAGTGTAGGAAGATATCACTTAGCTACCGTACACTACGCCTTAACTATAGTCAACAAACGTAGCACGAATACTAAGTACTCTACTTCCTAAAATGACGGAGGTTCGCAGATGATTTTTAAGAAAATCTTTAACGCTTTGAACTTGATATCGTCGTAGAATCAAATGGTTTTCAAATGGAGTGGCTTAAGCTCCGTGGTTTTGAAATGTAGCTTTTTCATAAAAAACCGAGTCGTTTTCAAATCCGATTCTACAACATCTTTTTAGGTTTATTTTCTTTACATTAATCATATTAATATAGTCCCATCATTTAAGTCCATAAGCCAATCACAGAAAAGAAACGAAAATACAATGTACGCTTATCCCATTCGCATTCACTGCAATGTTCCGTTATGCACCGTTAGGTTACTTAACTAACGGCATACCGAGACGGGACTAGTGCCGGTGTAAAACATAAGCAACGTCTACTATATATCTCATATATAATATATCATTCATCTCAGATATCACATCACAGAATACAGGTAGCAAAAACACAGATATGATGGGATATACTAGGACGTCCGTATTTAGTATTTAGCCAACAATAGAAAATACGGATTCCACAGTCGCGATGAATAGCCAAGCCCATACCCTGGACCCCTACGAGAGCGGAAAGCGACCCTACCAATTCTGGAGTTTAGGAGACCTGGTCTCGACTCCTCGAGATGGCCTCCCACTGAATCCCAGAACACGGTCACCTGTGCTCCCCTCCTTGTGTCCATCCTAATGCAGAAAAGTAAATAATATACAACACTGGTGACATCAACCTCAACCCGGAAGTGCCCCAAATAAAAGAATATTACATTACATTTGAATTTTACATGAATGAAAATAAAACTCTCATCTCATATAAAAAAAACCCGGCTATTCAATCGCGACAATCCTGCACATCATATCTCAGCAACACATAATATCATATATCATCAACGTAAGTAAGTATGCATACACCGATCGTCGTTGATGTATAGCAACGAAAACCGGCAATACAACTACATACTACACTTACGGTCACAGAAAAAAAGTGTAAAACTACAATATTTGGAATCCACATTCTCTTTAGACATCGTAAATCTGAAATATCACATACTTCGCATTTCATGCCTAACTATATGAATTCTGTTGGAGATAGTGCCCTCAGAGTCAATCATTGGATCACAGGCACGTGATTGCAATGATTGAGGGAGGACCTATTCCGGTAGGACAGTCTTACTCAAGATGATAGTATGCTATCTGGTTTATCTTTATCATCGTGTACTGATTTAGGTGGCCCTACAGGTCACTATTGCACGTTGATAGAGCCCCTAGGATTCTTGCTTGACTACCAGCAGTATGAGGACGATCATATACGTGGGAGCTGGAGTCTATAAGCACATCCTTAAAAGGTCCCTAGTGGTGGGAGTTTCGAGACAGGGCATCGATTCTCCAGAGTAGACTAATACAGTCGAGACCCCGACGAGGGGCGGTGGCCAGTCTCACAAGCCACTGGTGTCAGTTGGTTCACCTAAGATGTATACAGGTGCTCATTGGGTTATGAGTACACCGGACAGGACTCGCCGGGAACCTGCTAGTTGGTATTATACCTGACGTCAGATAGCAGTTCCCTGGTGACATGTGTACAGGTTAGTTCATCGACCTGAGATCGTCATTTGTCTCGTGTGAGTTCCTACTGTGCATTGATTACTACCCTACCACGCTCAAAGGAGACGTGCAAACAGGTTTTAGTTGGGTACAGTCCCGAGCCACATGGAGGCAGTGAGCGGATCTGCAGGGGTTCGTCTCTCCCGGTATTGGGGTTAAGGCACGCTGTGTCTAGGAGAGCCAGTACATGAAAAGTCCTTGGCCAAGACAGGAGATTTACCGGTAGGTATTCCAGTAGTATCTCATGGTGTTCTGGGATACACTCCGACACGACTTGTACCGCTTTTGGGGGTCTGACTTTTACCAACCCCCTAGGCCCGCCATGCGATGCTCATAGACGAACGGACCGGACTGTACGGATATTGTCACTGACAGGCTCGGTAGGGTGTCATGATGAGTTCGCTCATCGACGTCCCTTTTGGTCAATACCCGGTAGCCCGTTACGTATTGGCTAATACCTCTGACGTGCTAGTGGTTAAATCCACAACCAAAGTATTGACGAGTCTTTAGAGTCCCCCACAGACCAGTTTCTCAAGTTTCGGGCGAAACGCTGTAGAGGCCGTATGGAGATATGGCAGGGTTCGATCAGATACGCGCGGTATTGCACGGATCGTGATCGGACAGTTTTTACTAGCCGGCTTTGGTTTAAGCCGGATCCTAGTATTAGACAGTGTAGATTTTGTCTCTTTGCATTTGTGTTCAGTGAGAGTACAAATGCGGGCATGTATATGCAGTAGAGGGGTTTTCCTGTAATTTATCATGGTATCAGTTTTATGAAGTTGCCAGTTTGCATTCCGTTCCGGCCAGTTTTCCTTTGTTCCTTCCCGGCCGGACTTTTCCGATGGAGGGGGTTATTTGCAAGTTTGCAAATAACTTATTGTCGAGGGGTTTCTTGCATTTGTGGCTTCATCATGATGAGATTCTTTTCTAGTCCATTCCATTGCATTTATTATGATGGTTTGTGAAAGGATAGGATTTGAAATGGTGTGACAATTTTCATTTCATTATGATACATTTTCTTCTCTTGATTAATTCATTCTTTTTCCCACCCACCACAAGAGGAGGTCGGCCATTCTTGGAAGATAGAATGAGTGAGTTTCATTTTTGAGTGGTGGCATTTTTCTTTATCTCATTTCATACTAGGAAAAATGAAAGCACCATTTTTCCTTATCTTCATTCCTTCACATACAAGGCAACTTCTACCCCAAGAGACATAGCCTACTACACTACATCTACAGCAAATCTTGGATGCGTCGGCTAGCCAACTTCGCGCCCGAGTTGCTTCGGTCCAGAGGTGAGAGCCCGTAAAAGAATCCGGCTACGTGGTGCCCTTTCCGACGAGGAGGTGACGGACGGAGATTCCGCGGGAGATTGGAGTGGAGACGAAGACCGAAGGACACGGATCGCTTGGTATATCTCTTCACCCATCTTTTAGTTTGCTAGTAGCTAGGTTAATGGCCCGATCCGGGATAAAAGTGCGCGGTGGTGCCGGTTTGCAAGTTTCGCAAAGTTTTTCGTTTCCGCATTTCCGGCCGGGGCGCCGCCGTGCACTTACATTGGTATCAGAGCCACGCCATTAACCTAGTCTAGCTTGGTCTAACGTGTTTACATTTCCGATCGGTCAAAAAACCCCAAAAACCGTATTTTCAATGCATCAAGTTTCTGTCGAAATTTTTTTAGCTCCAAAAATTTTTCAGGTTGTTTCAGAAACACGTGCAGGGAATTCTAAGAATTCTGTAAAAATTTGGTCGCCTGAACTCACTATACCACCGCGGAACCGCGGCCAAACCCATGCTTGGGCCGCGGTTCCGCCGCGCTTTTTACTGGTCATTGTACCAAAGTTTCACAGTAGGTTTCTGAGTTGAAAATGGGGGATTTCGGAAATTCTTTTTGGGCCCAGATTTTCTGTGAGTGCTACAGTAGTACTTGGGGCCCACTTGGGTATATTTGATCGATCGAAAATTTTAAACATGTTAGTTCACAGTATTTACATTATATCTGCGACCGTGAATGTCACTTGATCGGTAAATCCTGTCTAACTGCTATAGCCCGGTTAGACGGATTTGCGAACGTGACATTCACGTTGATGTTCTGTGTTGTGCTGTGATGTTGCGGATCGGTCGTGGGGGATAGCCTGGATGCAATGGTAGTACAGTTTTGTTTTATATGTACATTTGATATTGCGAGGCGAGCGTCCGACATGTGGACTGCCGTCACTGCCTGTTTGTATTATTCTTTTGGGGTACGACCGGGTCGAGGTCGATGTACCCGTTGTATGTATATTTTACTTTCTGTACTAGGATTACCCCGCGGAGTGGTGCACGAATAGCCGGATTCTAGAGGGCAACGGGCCCGCATCTCATGGCATTGAGATTGAGGGGGCTTCACTCTAGAATTGGCGGGTTGTTCGCCGCACTCGTAGGGGGTATAGGTTGACCCAGGAGGGGTGCCCAAGTTACCGGATTCCGTGAAGTGCTGGGTGGTCCATTCACGTTGCTGAAGGGGGCTGCCTCGCTTAAGGTTTTGGTGGGTAACTTGCTGTGCCCTTAGGGGTCTAGGATTTTCATTGCACAGGCTATCCACACGATCAGGGGAACGTCGGGTTTCAGTTGCGGCTCTATGAAACCCGGGGATCCCAGATATCTGTATTGTTCTGTGATGCTGTACATTTCTGTGATGTTACATTTTATCACGCCTAGAGCGAAATATTATATATTGATATATATACTAGTAGATGTTGTATATGTTTTGCATCCGCGCTAGTCCAGTCCCCGCTCTGTCGTTAGTTAAGTAACCTAACGGGTGATGACGGGACCCAGTGGCGAATGCGGATGGCATATACGTACATCATTATTTTCGTTCTTTGTGGTGTGATCAATTGATGGGACTGCGTTGATTCGGATCAATGCATGCTAAACAAACCTATTCTGATGTTGTTGGAACTTTTTTCAAAAAGCTGTTATTGCAAGGGCGTTCTCTTTTGTTTTGCACAGTGGTATTCAGTTGGAATATCCTGCTCCTCAGTCGACGAGGCAAGGGCCGAGATCCCTTCACCGGGAGTGACCCCTTGGACAGAAGTTTGCGTCAGGGCAATAACTTCACTATAGCCGATTACTTTTGCTTTGCATCGTGGTATTCAGTTGGAATATCCTGCACCACATTCTACAGGGAAAGAGCCGAGATCCCTTCACCGGGAGTGACCTCTTTAGCAAAGGTTTTCGTCACTATATTTTTAAAAGCTATCCAGTTCCATCAACGATATCAAGTTCATTAGTTAAAGGTTTTCGCCAGAAACTATTCATAGCCCTCCGTCATTTCAGGAAGGTAGCACTTAGTATTCATGCTATGTATGTTGGCCTTCGTCAAGGCATAGTGTATGGTAGCTATCTGTTACTTTTCTGCAGCATAGATAGATGCGTTGGTTTGGGACAGTCATACTACTATTTTGGCCTTCGTCAAGGGTATGTACGGGTGTGTTCAAATTAACCTGGAAAATGATGGGTAGAACTTGACATGTGACTTATGATATGTTGGCCTTCGTCAAGGTCATAAGAGCATGGGGCAAAAATCACATCGGGAGTTTCTAAAGAAACTGAAACTTGCCAGATATGCGCATACCTTCTGGAGTGTGATAACGTGAGCGGATTCCGTCACGTTATCATGCGATGATAGTTGGATCCCGATTCCCACTGATGAGTTGGTTTACTCCTCGGGTGATCCCGGCTAATTCTTCTTTCAGGTTTGGGGAAGAATTTGACGTTACAGTAGGAGGTTTTCAGATTAGATAAAGTGATAACCATTCTGATCTAGGTTAGAGTGCATGCTGAGTGTTTCTTTTTTCTCTCTCTTTGGCAGCGACCATGACCCGACCCTAGACTATGACTCAGTGACCAAGTTGACCGAACCTTCTTAAACACTGGCTTTTGGATTGTCAGAGTTGCAAACCTCTTTGCCACTCCTACTTTTTACCCTTTTCTCCAGGACACCCCGTATTACTACAAACGTCCACTTCCATTGGACAAAACCATCGTATGGTTATATACGAACTCGAAGGAATTCGAGGATGGTTTCCGATTCTGGAGAAAACGAATAGGACTATTCAGTTGACTTTTCCTTTTACCTTCTCTCAAGTTGTGAGTACTCCTTGGTTTAGGAGATAGTACACCTATTACGCAAATTGGATAGTCTTCTTCCAAACCTTAGGCTGGTGCCGAACGGTAGGGAATGATGAAAACCAATTAGCCTAAACAGTGTACAGAAGGTATTAAGTTAAAACAAAGAAAGGGATTAGTAAGAGGGCAAAGTAAATTGCGACTACTATTCATGACCAAACCAAATATTCCTTCGCCAATCCTAAATCACCTTTGTATTTCTCCAGGACACTCCGTATCACTACGAAGATCCATAGTTTATTGGATACTCCATCGTATGGTTATATACGAACTCGAAAGGAACTTGTTCCAGTTCGGGGATGGATTCTGGTTCAGGAGAAATAGGAATAAGGTTTATTCGGTTGTATTTTATCTTCACCTTCTCTCGCATTGCGAGTGCTCCTAGGATTATGAAAGTACAACCATTATGCTTTTTGGATAGTCTTCTTCCAAACCATAGGCTGGTGCCGAACGGTAGGGAAGGAAGAAAACCATTTGGCCTAAAGGGGTGTGCAGAAGGTAATGACTAAAGACATATAAAGGGATTTGGAGAGGTGGCAAAGAATTATACGGTTACAGTTGTGAATCGGGATAATGGAAGAGGCATTACTAGGAATACCAGGATACCCCATCGAAACATTTCAATGTTTCAGTTTCACTGTGTACTGTTAAAAGAAAACTGATTTCCTAATTAGACACTTGCTCCAGGGTATGTATTTACCAGGTATGATTCTCACATCTGTATAGTTTTACAGATGATGAGTGGGAGTAAGTTATTGGGAATTAGGTGATCATCCTCATTATATCGGAATTCGTTGTAATTGGTGATATTTGAGGAAATCGCCTGGGCTGTTTGCCGGTCAGCAAATATTTGGTTTTGAATATCCGTGGTTATGCACCAATTTAAAATTGATATATCTGTACGTCTATTTTTATAGAGTGAGATATACCTTTTTGAAATTATGTCAATGACATTTACCTATATCAGTGGATGGTTAGGTAATGAGCATTAAACAGCGGTGTAATTCTTCATAACCATAGTACAGTTTTCAACCTACGACACACAGGGAATGAGTTATTAAACTCAGGAGACTTATACAGAGTATTGTATATTGTCCAGTGTCCATTAGGACAGAGGGGTTGGTCCTCGTACTATATTTAGTTTACTTACGTGTCACGCCCTGCTTCCCAAAGTACGCTAAAGTGGGCACGTGACATAGCCAACCATGCTACCTGTGGATAGGAAAAATCCTTCCACAGTCACATTACGGCTGTGAAGATATCAAGAACAGGAAAGCAAACTAACTACCTAGTACATGTCCATAAGCCAGAGTAAAAGAATCAAGAGATAACAATATGCGGAAGCCAAAAGATACAATAAATGAAACACCTGGAGTGAAACTACGTACCGACAGGAACCTCACCGCTCGTCTAACAGCGGCAAAACTCCTAATCAGTCTGCAGCAAGGTAGAAGAATCTGGGCCATGCAAAACCCAGACGTCAGCGCGTCAAGTCATCAAGTAATAACATAGTAAACAGGCAATGCGAATATAAACATGAATAAAGCAAGGGTAACAATAATATAAATCAGAGCAGTACAGGGTAGTGTGCAGTGGGTAAACTGGATTGTTCTATCAGGTTCTCTGTTCTAAAGTCTTTGAAACCAAATTGATGAATCATCGATGTAACTCAATAGCATCCCGTGCATGCCCGGGACCACGGTCAAGACTCTCGGGGATGAATCCGAGACGTGCCGCTAGGCAGTAACAGGTAGCAGGATGGGCGAGTGATGTCAGCATCATCACTCCGGGGCTGGCCTAGCCCGTAAGACTGATCAGAACAGGTATCGAACTGTTGAGTTACAAGTCAGGTTTCACCTTTGATTTCCCCATACACCCAAGTTATGTATGTCGAGTCAGGTATTCAGTAATCAAGAACTAATGCCAACACAGGATCGGGTAAAAGCAGGTTTGTCTGGATAGACAACAGGAACGGTCCATGAGGACTACATGTTATGTTTGTTGGCATTAGACACAAGATCAGGTAACAGGTAAAGCCATGGTACATCAGGTCAAGCCAAGTAATGTATAATGGTGTCATGTCATGTCAAGAGTGTACGGTACCATGTCATGTCAAGTAGGAAGTGTAACAGGTCATGTCAGGAAGCACAAGATATCATGTGGGTGCTCATAATCAAACTAACATAAGCATGTGTATAAATAAACAAGCATGAGTACTATCAGAACAATAAACTGGAACATGTAATATGATATGCAAATAGATATAATTTCAAGGATATGGATGCACAGTTATCGATTAGGGTTATATTTATAGTTCCAATATTAATTAGGATGCAATTTATTAAACATGGAGTGTTAATATCACATTATTATGTAGTAATGTGATCTATGGATGCAATTATATGTATCTTAGATGCGATGGATGCAAACGGGTATCCGAAAAGTTATAAAACTATAAAATGGTAATGTGGATGGACAACTAAGCAATATGTGATATAAATATTGATATAATAATATTAATATGGATAGCATATTCAAAGCGATTAATAACTATAAAAGTGGTATTGATTAACCATGCACAAGAAAGTTCCGTTCAGAAATTCAGCGTCACCCTAATTTGTAAAATAGATTAAAAATAACAAACGTTCTCCAAAAGGGACGTGTCTTATACCAAAACAAAGATAATTCAATAAGCTTTTCAGTTTTATAAGTATAAGAATCTCAGGTTGTCCCTACAAAAAGTTATGAACATTCGAAGTTGAAAGTTTGCTGCTGGAATTTCCCTGGACAGCAGTTTGGAGACATTTTCATTTGCATTTTACGTTATTTAAACAATTTATTATGCAAGTAAATATTTCATAGAGTTATATTATTCATAGTTTGCTTCGTAACGAACTAAAGAACGTATACTAATGATTTTTCTATGATTTATAATGAATTTTATAAGGTAAGGTGTACAGTAAATTTCAGATTTGTCGTATCCGCTTTTTCAACGACGTTTCATGTGTAAACTATAATATTTTCAAATATATAATATTATAAAATGCAGATTATAAACTAATTAAAGATAATAATAAGAAATATTACGACGATATATATTTTAATTGATGTGGATGCAGTATAATGTAATCTAATATGTCACAAGATAAGTTTTCATGATCTAGATTTAATATGATATAAATGGATGCAAACGGAACATCGAAACGTTATAAAATTAAACATGGGGCACTAGATTTAAACTATAGGTATGGTATTTATTTAAATAGATATAAAATGAATTATATAGCATGTAGCAAGATTAACTTGCCCCGATGGGTCGCGAATCGGGAAAACGGAACGTTAACCGTCGGCGGGGAAAACTCGCGACGGACGCACGGTTCACAGAATGAACCCAAACGACGAACAAAGGAACCACACAGGTCGGGGTACCTCGCTGGAACATTGTGAAGCGTCACTGGCACGATGGAATTCCGGCAATAAAAGAACAGTTAAAAAATGAGAAACGAGACATGAAGGAAGAAGAGAAAGAATGTTAAAGAGTAGTACGAGAGAATATATGAGAGAGAGAGAGAAAAAGTGGGGAGAGAGAGCGAGAGAGAGAGAAGAGGGAGAGAGGGAAAGTGGAGAGAGAGAGAGAGAGAGAGAGAGAAGAGGGAGAGAGAGAAAGTGGAGAGATAGAGAGAGAGCGGGAGAGAGAGAAGTGGAGCCTACGGGGTTAAATGGGAGGTTGCGATTGGCTGAGAGAATAAATTGAGAAGGATATAAAAGATTGTAAAATATTATATGGTTAACTAAATTATATATGATGGTTTAAATATATTAAAATCTGGGATTTTGGCGCAAAGTAAAACATTTCCAAATCGCGCCCGGGTCGGGTCCAAAAATTTGAAATTGAAATAATAGAATTTTAGGCGGGATCCAAAATTTAAAATGAAGTGTTTTATGATCAAAAAGCATACCCCCAAAACGGACACACGTACGTACACGTAGCCGTCCAAACTCGCCCGTTTCACTGAACGGGACGAGAACACGATGCACGGATGCTACAACAGGGTTAGGGGTGTCAAGCAGGCCAAGATGAATATTTTTAATTTTCTTTTAGATGCCAAAATTTGTTATATGCAGAAATTAATTTCCGGGTAGAATTTACAATAATTAACCATCAAGCAAGATAAATGAAATAAGTGCCACACTACGTTCGAACGGTAACTGAAATTAGTAGCATTGGGCTCGGGTGTTATATTATACCTAACTACAAAAAGAATTTCGTCCTCGAAATTCCAAGAATACAAAGATAGATAACTACAAGAAAAGGTGAGGAAACTTCTGCCGGATTTCATCTTCTCGTTCCCAAGTGGACTCTCCATGCGAGTGATTACCCCAAGGAACAAGCACAAGAGGGATTACCTTGTTCTTAAGAACCTTTTCCCTTCGATCCATGATTCCAATCAGTCGCTCCTCAAAAGTCAAGTCTTCTCGTACTGTTAGCTCCGAATGATCCAATACGTGTGTTTCATCTCGAACATACCTACGGAGTTGAGATACGTGAAACACATCATGCACATTCGCCAAGGACTGCGGTAACGCCAAACGATACGCTACATCACCAACACGCTCCAAGATCTCAAAGGGTCCAACGAATCGAGGACTAAGATTTTCTCGACTTCCAAAACGAATCACCCCTCTAGTCGGTGATATCTTCTAGAATACCAAATCATCCACTACGAACTCTAGAGGTCTTCTTGACGTATCTGCCCAACTCTTCTGTCGGTCCTGTGCTGCCTTCATATGATTTCTGATAGGGTTAACCTTCTCAACTGTCTGCACAACCAAATCTGGTCCCAATAATCTTCGTTCACCGACATCGTCCCAACAAACAGGTGAACGGCATTTATGACCATAAAAAGCTTTAAATGGAGCCATCTGAATAGTTTCCTGAAAACTGTTGTTGTAAGACAACTCCACCAAAAGTAGATGATCCTCTCAAGACCCCTTGAAGTCCAACCTGCATGCTCTCAACGTATCCTCAAGAGTTTGGATCGTTCTCTCCGACTGACCATCAGTTTGAGGATGATAAGCTGTGCTAAACTTCAATCGAGTCCCCAAACTTTTCTGTAGACTCCGCCAAAAGTGTAATAAGAACCGAGTGTCCCGATCGGACACGATGCTCACCGGTACTCCATGCAATCTTACAATCTCTTGCATGTACCGCTCTGCCAAAGTCTCTGTTGATTGACCAACCCGAAAAGGAATGAAGTGAGCAGCCTTGGTCAAACGATCAACAATTACCCATACAGCATTGTTGCCTTTTGGACTTCGCGGTAAAGCCGTCACGAAATCCATTGTTATATGTTCCCACTTCCACTGAGGAATCGGAAGTGGTTGCAATAAACCAGCAACCCTTTGATGTTCAGCCTTAACTTGCTGACACACCAAGCACTTTGCCACAAAGCGAGCAATCTCCCGTTTCATGCCTTCCCACCAGAAATGCTGTCGAATATCTCAGTACATCTTTGTGCCTCCTGGATGTACAGAATAAGCTGAACTGTGTGCCTCCTTCATAAGCTCTTCACGAATATCTCCCTTTGGCACACACAAACGGGTACCAAACCTCAACGAACCATCTTTGGGGATTAATAAATCTGTTCGTAGTCCGGCTTCAACCTGTCCTCGAAACTTTTGCAGTCTAGGGTCCTGCGATTGTGCTGCTTTAATATTCTCGATCAATGATGACTGTACTTGCAGCTGCATCAACTGTCCCGTAGAATGCGATAGCACAACCTCCAAGTCAAATCTTCGAAAATCTTTAACGATCTCCTTCTGTGTAGTTAACACCTGAATTGCTGGTAACCGACTAAGCGCATCCGGCACGACGTTAACCCTCCCCGGATGGTACTTAAGATCAAGATCGTAGTCAGCCATCAGCTCCAACCATCTACGCTGCCTCATATTAAGCTCTTTCTGTGTGAACACATACTTCAAGCTCTTATGATCAGTAAAAACATCGACCCTTTCAACCAGAAGGTAGTGTCTCCAAACCTTCAAAGCGAAAGCCACAGCCGCAAGTTCCAAGTCATGAGTTGGGTAATTCTTCTCATGGGTCTTCAACTGTCTCGATGCATATGCTACAACCTTCCCATGCTGCATCAAAACACATCCCAATCCTTTCCCAGATGAGTCGCTGTGAATCACCAATCCTCCGGAATTGTCTGGCACGGTCAGAATAGGGGCGGTTATCAACTTCTGCTTCAACGTCTCGAAAGCTAACGCACACTTATCCGTCCATACAAAAGGTACCTCCTTGCGCGTAAGCTTGGTCAACGGCTCTGCCAGACGAGCAAAGTTCTCCACAAATCTCCTGTAGTATCCGGCTAATCTAAGGAAACTTCTTATCTCAGCAACATTCTTTGGAATAGGCCAATCCCGAACTGCTGCAATCTTTTCTGGATCGACGGCAATGCCATCGCCAGACACAACATGCCCCAAAAACTTTACTTCCTCCAGCCAAAACTCGCACTTGCTCATCTTCGCATATAACTTCTCCTGTCTCAACGTCCGCAGTGCGATCTTTAAATACTCAGAATGTTCCTCAAAACTCTTTGAATAAACCAGAATATCGTCAATAAAAAAACCCACGATAAACTGGTCCAAGAACGGTGAAAAGATTCGGTTCATCAAGTCCCTGAATACTGCCGGCGCATTCGTTACTCCGAAGGGCATCACTAAATACTCGTAATGTCCATTCCGAGTTCAGAACGCCGTCTTGCAAATATCTTCTGTTTTCACTCGGACCTGATGATATCCGGATCGCAAATCCAGCTTCGAGAATACCCTCGCGCCACTAAGCTGCTCGAAAAGTTCGCCAATGCGAGGGATCGGGTACTTGTTCTTAATAGTCACCCGGTTTAATTCTCGATAGTCGATGCACATCCTTCTTGTGCCATCCTTCTTCTTTACTAGAAGAACTGGAGCTCCCCAAGGTGAGTTACTGCTTCGAATCCAACCTTTCTCAAGCAATTCAGCAACATGTTTCTTGACTTCTTCCAATTCTACTGGCGCCATTGGATAATACGCTTCGGATACTGGCGCTGCCCTAGGAATAAGATCAATTGTGAACTCCACATCTCGCTTTGGCGGTAAACCCGATATATCTTCAAACACGTCCATAAAATCACGAACAACAGCCGGCTCTTCACTTTCATCACTTCCATTGATGCAAGAATATTATTTGCCGGCCTAGCCCTAAACTCGACTGGCCCGACAGAAAAACTCCCCTTCATCCTAGATAAACTCTGCTGCTCTCGGCTGCCGCAAGTACTTGTGAGAAAGTGGTCAAACCCAGGGAGACAATCTACCTCTGGATGTCCATGTCCAGGCTGCGCATGAACCTCCGTGCCCTGTCTGCATCGTTGGCAACTAAAGGTCCAGCGAAACTACCGAGTCTCGTCCATTCTGCTGCATGCACATCTACGGGTGCTCCCTTCTGCTTTAGTCCGATGAACTTCTCTTCCATTTCCTCCCGTGCAGTCCGCGGGAAGAACTTCTCCAGGAAACTCTTAGAAAAATCCGCCCACTTGATCGGCTTGGGCAAGCGGGTCTCCTCAACAAGCCACCATTCTCGGGCGTAGTCCACTAGCTGAATGCGTACCACATCAACTCTTTTGTCATCTGGAATCTGTGCCACAATCAGCAAATTCTCCGTGTCGACTAGCCACTGCTCGGCTGGCAACGGCTCCTCCAAACCAGTACATGTAGACGGACCCAAGTGTCTGAAATCTGCTACTGTCCCTACTCGGTCAACTGGCTTAGCTACAACATTGTTCAAAGACTGCTGAACGATCTGCAAACCTTCCTGAAACGAGTCCGCTTGCTGCGGAATCAGCTCGGTCCGTTTCTTTTGATTCTCCAGCATTTCCCTTGTTACTCCAAGCATGGCGGTTCGTCCACACGCTCTGGTACGTCTTCAAATTCTTACCGGCCATAACAAATACCCAACACTTGCATGATGATAGATTCGAAATATAGATCAAGACTAGAACTCCAAGATACTTAAATAGAGTGCCGCATTGTAACTATGCCGTGGTATCATAGCCACAATTACATAACTCCATCCAAGTCGCCTAAGTCCTAGAGATAATAAGGAATCAGGTTTTCGAGTCGATATGCAAAGAAAGTTTGCACATCGTAAAAGATATAATCAGGAAGAATGTGATTCAAGAATGGTTAAACGGCAAGGTGGCAGGACATGTTTCCTAAACATGGGTATTCTGATTCGTGTATTGGGTACAATACCCAACTACAAAAGAATCAACCCGACTATCCTATAGCTCTGATACCAAAAGAACCAAGTCACGCCCCGCTTCCCAAAGTACGCTAAAGTGGGCACGTGACATAGCCAGCCATGCTACCTGTGGATAAGAAAAATCCTTCCACAGTCACATTACGGATGTGAAGATATCAAGAACAGGAAAGCAAACTAACTACCTAGTACATGTCCATAAGCCAGAGTAAAAGAATCAAGAGATAACAATATGCGGAAGCCAAAAGATACAATAAATGAAACACCTGGAATGAAACTACGTACCGACAGGAACCTCACCGCTCGTCTACCAGCGGCAAAACTCCTAATCAGTCTGCAGCAAGGTAGAAGAATCTGGGCCATGCAAAACACAGACGTCAGCGCGTCAAGTCATCAAGTAATAATATAGTAAACAGGCAATGCGAATATAAACATGAATAAAGCAAGGGTAACAATAATATAAATCAGAGTAGTACAGGGTAGTGTGCAGTGGGTAAACTGGATTGTTCTATCAGGTTCTCTGTTCTAAAGTCTTTGAAACCAAATTGATGAATCATCGATGTAACTCAATAGCATCCCGTGCATGCCCGGGACCACGGTCAAGACTCTCGGGGCTGAATCCGAGACGTGCCGCTAGGCAGTAACAGGTAGCAGGATGGGCGAGTGATGTCAGCATCATCACTCCGGGGCTGGCCTAGCCCGTAAGACTGATCAGAAAAGGTATCGAACTGTTGAGTTACAAGTCAGGTTTCACCTTTGATTTCCCCATACACCCAAGTTATGTATGTCGAGTCAGGTATTCAGTAATCAAGAACTAATGCCAACACAGGATCGGGTAAAAGCAGGTTTGTCTGGATAGACAACAGGAACGGTCCATAAGGACTACATGCTATGTTTGTTGGCATTAGACACAAGATCAGGTAACAGGTAAAGCCATGGTACATCAGGTCAAGCCAGGTAATGTATAAAGGTGTCATGTCATGTCAAGAGTGTACGGTACCATGTCATGTCAAGTAGGAAGTGTAACAGGTCATTTCAGGAAGCACAAGATGTCATGTGGGTGCTCATAATCAAACTAACATAAGCATGTGTATAAATAAACAAGCATGAGTATTATCAGAACAATAAACTGGAACATGTAATATGATATGCAAATAGATATAATTTCAAGGATATGGATGCACAGTTATCGATTAGGGTTACATTTATAGTTCCTATATTAATTAGGATGCAATTTATTAAACATGGAGTGTTAATATCACATTATTATGTAGTAATGTGATCTATGGATGCAATTATATGTATCTTAGATGCGATGGATGCAAACGGGTATTCGAAAAGTTATAAAACTATAAAATGGTAATGTGGGATGTACAACTAAGCAATATGTGATATAAATATTGATATAATAATATTAATATGGATAGCATATTCAAAGCGATTAATAACTATAAAAGTGGTGTTGATTAACTATGCACAAGAAAGTTCCGTTCAGAAATTCAGCGTCACCCTAATTTGTAAAATAGCTTAAAAATAACAAACGTTCTCCAAAAGGGACGTGTCTTATACCAAAACAAAGATAATTCAATAAGCTTTTCAGTTTTATAAGTATAAGCATCTCAGGTTGTCCCTACAAAAGTTATGAACATTCGAAATTGAAAGTTTGCTGCTGGAATTTCCCTGGACAGCAGTTTGGAGACATTTTCATTTGCATTTTACGTTATTTAAACAATTTATTATGCAAGTAAATATTTTATAGAGTTATAGTATTCTGAGTTAGCTTCGTAACGAACTAAAGAACGTATACTAATGATTTTTCTATGATTTATAATGAATTTTATAAGGTAAGGTGTACAGTAAATTTCAGATTTGTCGTATCCGCTTTTTCAACGACGTTTCATGTGTAAACTATAATATTTTCAAATATATAATATTATAAAATGCAGATTATAAACTAATTAAAGATAATAATAAGAAATATTACGACGATATATATTTTAATTGATGTAAATGCTGTATAATATAATCTAGTATGTCACATGATAAGGTTTCATGATCTAGATTTAATATGATATAAACGGATGCAAACGGAACATCGAAACGTTATAAAATTAAACATGGAGCACTAGATTTAAACAATAGGTATGGTATTTATTTAAATAGGTATAAAATGAATTATATAGCATGTAGCAAGAATAACTTGCCTCGATGGGTCGCGAATCGGGAAAACGGAACGTTAACCGTCGGGTGGGAAAACTCGCAACGGGCGCATGGTTCACAGAATGAACCCAAACGACGAACAAAAGAACCACACGGGTCGGGGTACCTCGCTGGAACGTCGTGAAGTGTCACCGGCACGACAGAATTCCGGCAACAAAAGAACAGTTAAAAAAATGAGAAACGAGACATGAAGCAAGAAGATAAAGAATGATAAAGAGAAGTACGAGAGAATATATGAGAGAGAGAGAAAAAAAGTGGAGAGAGAGAGCGAGAGAGAGAGAAGAGATAGAGAGAGAAAGTGGAGAGATAGAGAGAGAGCGGGAGAGAGAGAAGTGGAGCCTACGGGGTTAAAGGGGAGGTTGCGATTGGCTGAGTGAATAAATTGAGAAGGATATAAAAGATTGTAAAATATTATATGGTTAACTAAATTATATATGATGGTTTAAATATATTAAAATATGGGATTTTGGTGCAATGTAAAACATTTCCAAATCGCGCCCGGGTCGGGTCCAAAAATTTGAAATTGAACTAATAGAATTTTAGGCGGGATCCAAAATTTAAAAAGAAGTGTTTTATGATCAAAAAGCATACCCCCAAAACGGACACACGTACGTGCACGTAGCCGTCCAAACTCGCCCATTTCACTGAACGGGACGAGAACACGATGCACGGACGCTACAACAGGGTTAGGGGTGTCAAGCAGGCCAAGATGAATATTTTTAATTTTATTTTAGATGCCAAAATTTGTTATATGCAGAAATTAATTTCCAGGTAGAATTTACAATAATTAACCATCAAGCAAGATAAATGAAATAAGTGCCACACTACGTTCGAACGGTAACTGAAATTAGTAGCATTGGGCTCGGGTGTTAAATTACGACTTCTCTAGTTCTTAGACATGTGTTTCGTAGAAACACAAGGTACAAGTTTTGAGAAGTTATAGGTATAAGAATAAAGTAGAGAACCAGATATTGCAAATATCGGGAATCTTCAAGGTGATCGAAGATGTAGATACGTGTGTATGGTATTCAGTTGATAGTAATGATTAAGAGAACTTGCTTCTCTTTCAGGTTACTCATAATTGGAAGCATTCCTAAGTTGAGTAACGCTGATCGGCCTCCTTCCATTTACTTGACATGCACTGGAGACGGCTGCATGATTTAAATCTGGTTCAATTAAATCAATGCCTCTGTTTCTGTATTGGATATAGAACAGTTTATATCTTGACATTGTTAAGATACGGGGAGTTGTCCGGCTTATGCTTAAAACCAGACTCCGGATAACTCAAGGCACGTTTCTGTAATGGCTGTTTGTGGGTTGACCCGGGCTATGACGAGGGTTGACTTTCTACCATCTGGAAGATCAATAGTGATATTGTTCTTGACTCGCCACAGTTTTAATAAAATTGGATTTTTTCAGAAAACAGTAGTGGGAGTATGGTAGAACTGGAAGTGATTCCAGAACCGCAAACGATTACTAAAGATTTGATAAGAACCTAAAGATTCAATCTGGTTTGACATTCCATTAGCCACTCCGCAGATATGGTGGGTAACCTCAGGCACTCGAGAGGTACTTCAGTATGCTCAAGGACAGTAGCAGGGAGGTTCTTGTTTACCCAGACTTGCCATTGCTGTTGTTCCAGACTGTGAGACCCGGCAGGAGGATGAGTATAGCGTCGTTCTAAACTGGCTTTAGAAGTGCACTTGTATATGACTCTGCCAGAGGGTTGTCATAGTCAGTGGGAGCAGCGGAAGCTTGGTGGACAGGAGGCTTACGTCTATTTATAGACTAAAGCAGATATAGCGGAGATAGATCATCTATTTCTGATGTGACAGTCATAGGTTTGACTTCATCAGAATAGGGGATGGATCTGTTAAGAAGGTAGTAGGGTGTGATGTCCTGATATTTGGATGACATACACAGAGTAGGAAGTGAGATTCCTATACTACGATCGGTTATACTTTGGTCGTCACACAGTGGTTTCTCCACACAGGACTTGGATATTATATCAGACATTCTGGTTACTAGATCTATGGTTTTAGATCTAGATTTGGGTAGTTTCCCAATCTGGGTACTTAGACAGCATTCTATGAGTATTTAGAATGGACGGCTCCTGGCACGGTAGTATACCTGCAGGTGATGGAGTTACCCTCTCTAAAGGTGTCTTAAAGACTAAAGGGGAGAGGGATGTGCATGATTGGCAGATCACTTGCTTAGGCAATTGAGTCAATCATGAGATGTCAAGTACCACACCAGATGCTGTTTTTGCAGTAGATGCGGTAAGTTGATATTGATCCAATCCTGGAGAAACATTCGGAAGCAGTTTTAGAACATAAGTGAATGTTCTAGGGATATGATAACGGTAGCCTCCTTTAGGAGACGGTTATCATTCCAGGCTTCCAAGGTGACCTGGATGACAGAGTGGCTGTCAGAGTTATAGTTTTCCCTCTGACGAAGGGCAGTATTTTGGACAGGTGGTCCAGGTGGATACTGAGGGTAGGATGGCGCAGGATACTGATTAAGTTCAGTTGACGATACAGTCTAAGAAGTTTGGATTTGGAGTTCATTTATGAGCTAGGTCCCATCAGACATCCAGACATATTCTAAGACAGGTATTACTCATTTCGGGAGATGGCTTTCTCCACGAACTTGATATAAAGAGAGACATAGAAAGAAACATCAGAGCGGATCCACTCACTGAGGCTATTCCTCGGACTCAATAGTTTCGCAAACGATCTTTGTGAGACTGACTAGTAGAAGAGTTGGGTGTTCGGTATCACACGGGCTGTGAGTATGCGACATCGCAATAATTAGCCTTGAGTGCAAGTGGGAGATTGTTGGAGATAGTGCCCTCAGAGTCAATTATTGGATCACAGGCACGTGATTGCAATGATTGAGGGAGGACCTATCCCGGTAGGACAGTCTTACTCAAGATGATAGTATGCTATCTGGTTTATCTTTATCATCGTGTACTGCTTTAGGTGGCCCTACAGGTCACTATTGCACGTTGATAGAGCCCCTATGATTCTTGCTTGACTACCAGCAGTATGAGGGCAATCATATACGTGGGAGCTGGAGTCTATAAGCACATCCTTAAAAGGTCCCTAGCCATGGGAGTTTCGAGACAGGGCATCGATTCTCCAGAGTAGACTAGTGTATACAGTCGAGACCCCGATGAGGGGCGGTGGCCGGTCTCATAAGCCACTGGTGTCAGTTGGTTCACCTAAGATGTATACAGGTGCTCATTGGGTTATGAGTACACCGGACAGGACTCGCCGGGAACCTGCTAGTTGGTATTATACCTGACATCAGATAGCAATTCCCTGGTGACATGTGTACAGGTTAGTTCATCGACCTGAGATCATCATTTGTCTCGTGTGAGTTCCCACTGTGCTTTGATTACTACCCTACCACGCTCAAAGGAGACGTGCAAACAGGTTTTAGTTGGGTACAGTCCCGAGCCACATGGAGGCAGTGAGCGGATCTGCAGGGGTTCGTCTCTCCCGGTGTTGGGGGTGAGGTCACGCTGTGTCTAGGAGAGCCAGTACATGAAAAGTCCTTGGCCAAGGCAGGAGATTTACTGGTAGGTATTCCAGTAGTATCTCAGGGTGTTCTGGGCTACACTCCGACACGACTTGTACCGCTTTTAGGGGTCTGACTTTTACCAACCCCCTAAGCCCGCTATGCGATGCTCACAGACGAACGGACCGGACTGTACGGATATTGTCACTGAAAGGCTCAGTAGGGTGTCAGGATGAGTTCGCTCATCGACGTCCCTTTTGGTCAATACCTGGTAGCCTGTTACGTATTGGCTAATACCTCTAACGTGCTAGTGGTTAAATTCACAACCAAAGTATTGACGAGTCTTTAGAGTCCCCCACAGACCAGTTTCTCAAGTTTCGGGCGAAACGCTGTAGAGGCCGTATGGAGATATGGCAGGGTTCGTCAGATATGCGCGGTATTGCACGGATCGTGATCGGACAGTTTTTACTAGCCGGCTTTGGTTTAAACCGGATCCTAGTACTAGACAGTGTAGATTTTATCTCTTTGCATTTGTGTTCAGTGGGAATACAAATGCGGGCATGTATATGCAGTAGAGGGGTTTTCCTGTAATTTATCACGGTATCAGTTTTCTGAAGTTACCAGTTTGCATTCCGTTCCGGCCAGTTTTCCTTTGTTCCTTCCCGTCCGGACTTTTCCGATGGAGGGGGTTATTTGCAAGTTTGCAAATAACTTATTGTGGAGGGGTTTCTTGCATTTGTGGCTTCATCATGATGAGATTCTTTTCTAGTCCATTCCATTGCATTTATTATGATGGTTTGTGAAAGGATAGGATTTGAAATGGTGTGACCATTTTCATTTCATTATGATACATTTTCTTCTCTTAATTAATTCATTCTTTTTCCCACCCACCACAAGAGGAGGCCGGCCATTCTTGGAAGAGAGAATGAGAGAGTTTCATTTTTGAGTGGTGGCATTTTTCTTCATATCATTTCATGCTAGAAAAAATGAAAGCACCATTTTTCCTTATCTTCATTCCTCCACATACAAGGCAACTTCTACCCCAAGAGACATAGCCTACTACACTACATCTACAGCAAATCTTGGACGCATCGGCTAGCCAACTTCGCGCCAGAGTTACCTCTGTCCAGAGGTGGGAGCCCATAAAAGAATCCGGCTACATGGTGCCCTTTCCGACGAGGAGGTGACGGACGGAGATTCCGCGGGAGATTGGAGTGGAGACGAAGACCGAAGAACACATATCGCTTGGTATATCTCTTCACCCATCTTTTAGTTTGCTAGTAGCTAGGTTAATGGCCCGATCCGGGATAAAAGTGCGCGGTGGTGCCGGTTTGCAAGTTTCACAAAGTTTTTCGTTTCCGTATTTTCGGCGTCGGAATAACGGCAGGGGCGCCGCCGTGCACTTACAAATTCCACATATTGTATCACATTTCAGATAAATAGACAGTATTAAACTTTTCGATCGAATGATCAAATACCCAAAATTTCCTAAAGCTTAACACTTGAGCGGAGTTCAAGAGTCCCGGAACGTGTCACAGTAGCAGCGGTCTAGCCGTAGAAGGGTCAAGCCAACGCCTCACATGTGGCACGCCGTACTGCCCCAAACCCTAAGGTTCAGAGGCAGTTCAGACGGTCACATAATCGAGTTAAGGTTTGTGTTCTTCTAGAGGGTCTACCACTTAACTTGCACATATTTCTGAAAATTTTAAACCCGAGAAAAAATCAACATTTGAAAGTTTTTCGTGCCGGGAAAAAGTGAGTTAATGATATTCGTTCGAACATTTTAATACTTTCTAAATTATCCGAAAAATTCATGAAATTAAAATTCCGATCGAATCACCGAATCCAAAAAAATCCCCAGAACATTCAATACTTGAATCAGATTAAAAATACCCAAAAATATATACAAGCAGTTCTAAACATTACTGTACAAAAACTAGGCAATATCTCATGTGTACGGCCGTGGAGCCGCGACCCAAGCAAGCTCTGGCCGCGGTTCCACGGTGGAAGTTACTGTTTATGGCTTCGTTTTTTACAGTGTTGCTTAGATTTCCCTGCTGAATTTTTTAAGGATTTTTAATACTGAAAAAACACAGTTTTGAAAAAATGTCCAGAGAAGGCTCAAAAAAACCGTATTTTTGGTTCGATCGGAGTTTTAACTTCGTTAAAGCATCGCCTAAAGCTCTAGGTTGGCTCTGATACCAATGTTAGTTTTACCTAGCACCTCATGAAGGGTTTGGAAGCATCACATGTGCTAAAATCAAATTTTTAAGGTGCTAAGTGAACATACAAAGAATCATCACTAGAAATTTAAGGTTTCATTACAATAGCATCATCACAAGTAGAAAAAGCTAGGGTTTTGAGAGTACAACCTTTGTAGCTCCCTATGCTAGACTCCTTGGCTACTTGAGGGTTGGAAAAAGGTTGGCTTGAGATCTTCTAGGTCCACGATGATCCACCCGAAGCTCCTTTGCCCAAAGCTCCTTGCTTTACCCGATATGTAAATGAAGTAGAGCAAACACCCTACACAAATGGGCTAGATGTCTGTAGTATGATGACGTGGTTTGTTTTCTATAATCAAAACTCTTTCTTTTAATCAACCTCACTCAAAGAAATTATCAAGAGAGGAAGAAGAAGATGGTGGCTAAGCTTTCTCACATAAAGAAAATGATATGAGAGTTAATAATGAAATAAGAAAAGAATAATCTATATTAATCCTTCTCACTTTAACCATGGTTAGAATTATCTAGATCTTTTTCAAAATGAGTTAAAAGTTAAAAGGATAATTAACTCAAGGTTAAGAAGTGGTTGAAGCATAGTCAAAGATGATAAACATTAACCTCTTGTGAATTATCCTTTCCTTTTTACAAAATGATAAATAAATAGATAATTCTACAATATAAGTCTTGCATTGCCACCAAATATGTATCAACAACCATGATACTATGTATGTATGTATGTATCCATGCACATCATCATGTGCATACATGTATGCATACAAAAATAGAAAAAGAGTTTAACTAAAGAATTGATCTAAAAGTTATTTGTTAAATCAACACTTGATTTTGCAAACCGGTCATATCACATACGACCCGACCAATAGAAAATGCCCGATTAATATACGGTATCATATATCCGTATTTAATCGGGTCCCTGCGCATATCTCATATGCACACCACATCTTTTCGCCTGAGCCAGGAAACTTCATTGTGGGACTCTAAGACTCGTCAATACGCCGGCAATAGGCAATGATCATATCAAATACCTACAAGCCGCAAGCGGTCAGCTAAACGTAACGGCCACCCGGGTATTGAGCGATCAGAAGAAAACAAGCGAACCTGTCACAACTCCCGTCGAGCCAACCGGCAACACTACCGTACAGTCCGGTCTATTCGTCAGATATGCTGCATATTGAGTCTAGGGATGGTAACGTCGACCCCAATAACTCAATAAGTCGTGCCGATGAATAGTTTATAACAGATCGAGAAACTACTGATAACACTTATCAGTAAAACTCAACAGCCCTGGCCAGGCACTTACTGATATAGCCAATCGAGCACAGCACAGCATCAACTCCCAATACCGGGAGAGACGAAACCCCTCCTATCGCTCATCGCCTTCATGTGTCTCGGGACTGTACCCAACGGCCACCTGTTTGCACGACTCAGTAGAGCCGTGGTAGGGTGGTAATCAAAGTACAGTGGGAGAACACACAAGACTCTATGACGATCTCGGGTCTACAGACTAACCTGCACCAGTGTCACCTGAGAACTGCTATCCGACGATAGATATAATTCCATATAGGAGTTCTCCGTGAGTCCGTCCAGTGTACCCAGTCACCACTGAGCACCCGTATACGATCTCGATGTCAAAAATCGATGAATGTGGGAACATTCATCGCCCATCATATGGGTCTAGTATCATATACGCTAGTCTACTCTGGTATATCGATGCCCGTCTCGATATACCTACGACTAGGGACATTTCAGGATATGCTTATAAACTACAGATGTCCCACTGGTATGATCTCCATCATAATCACAGTAGTCAAGCCTATATCCTCAGGGCTTTATCAACATGTGTGAATGAATAAAAGCATGATCAAATCAACATGTCAGATAAAGAAGAACCAGATAGCATACTATCATGTCGAGCAAGAATGTGTTAGTGTATATGCCCTAGAGGCCATTACTGTATCATACTAGTTTGTATATTACTTAATGGATGCTTGGGATATTCACCTTGTATATACAATCTTGCTCAAAATAGTAGTATGCTACTTGGTTTGTTTCTACTTCAATGTGTACTTGTGTTTATTTCAGTATATCACTTATACGCATTAGTGGAGCCCTTAGGATCTTTGCTTGATTACCAGCGTTGTGATGGCAGTCACACTAGTGGGGGCTGGGTAATCTATAAGCACATCCTTATTCAGGTCCCTGGTCGCAGGACTATCGAGACAGGGCATCGATACTCCGGAGTAGACCAGCGCATGCGCTTCTCATCCCAGTGTGGGAGACGGTCTGTCCCACAGCCGTCAGTACGTCGTACTTGAGATAGTATGCGGGTGCTCGTTAGGTTACGGGTACACTGGACAGGACTCGTCGGGAACTGACTAGTTGGTATTATACCTATCGTCAGTTATCAGTTCCCAGGTGACATGAGTACAGCTTAGTCCGCTGACTTGACACTGTCACTTCGCCTCGGGTGTGTTCCCACTGTACTTTGATCACTACCCTACCACGGCTCAAAGGAGTCGTGCAAACAGGTGGTAGTTGGGTGCAGTCCCGAAGCACTTGGAGGCAGTGACGGTTAGACAGGATTCGTCTCTCCCGGTATTGGGGGTTGACATCGCGCTGTGTCTAGGAGAGCCATTACACGAGTAGTCCCTGGCCAGGGCAAACGAGATATACTGGTAGGTTTCCAGTGTTATCTCAGGGTGTATTGGGCTTCACTCCGGCATGACTTGTACCGCTATTGGGGGACTGACGTTTACCGCCCCCTAGGCCCGCCATGCGATGTATCAGACGAACAGACCGGACTGTACGGAGAATGTCACGCACAGGCTCAGTAGGAGTTCAGATGGGTTTCGCCTCGTCGGTCTTCTTGTCGGCATTACCTGGGGACCGTTACGCACAGCTAGTGCCGCTTGCGGTCTGTGGTTAAACCCACTGCCAGCGTAGTGTCGAGTCTTTAGAGTCCCACACAGAAAGCTTTTCGCCTTTAGGCAAAAGAGTAGAGGTCGCATGGTATTGCGACAGGTCGCATGGTTTTGCGACAGGGTTCGGTCACATCCGTGCACTTGTGCACGTACAGTGTCCGGACAGTTTACACTAGCGGGCTTTGGTTTAAGCCAGATCCTAGTGTACCTTATGGGATTGGATTTATCCAGTTTGCATTCGTGTTCCTCGGAACGCGGATGCGGGTGTGTATGCACAGTTGACAGGGAGGCAGAGGCAGCGGATTCTCATTAGGGTTGTTGACAGTTGACCGTTGACTTTTTGACTTTATGCTCAACCCTAATGAGAATATGATATGTGATTAACTATTATATTAATTAAGTGTTATGGTGATATGGTTGTTGACTTGTTGACTTTTGTTGACTTGTTGACTTTGGTGACTTGTTGACTTTTGTTGACTTGTTGACCGGTTGACTAGGCTTGACTAGTTGACCATCATGATAACCATGGTTATCATTTCATGCCAAAGACTTTTTCTTGCTTGTTCATTTGAGTAAAATGAGTGCATGACATGATAAGGTTATGGTTACTTCAACCATCACATAAGACTTTTGTTGATATGATGAGTTATCATTGCTTTGGATTATGAGAGGGTGAGAGACAAAATACTTGCTCATTCTTTCTTGCTCATTCTCTCTCTTGTTCTTGAGCTCTCCTCTTGCTCTCATCCTCAACCTCTTGCTCCCTCTCTTGATCTATGGTTCTCTTGTCTCATGAGTTGAGAATCAAGAACCATAGATAAAATCCCATTCTAAATCATCTCTACTCATTCTAGTTCACTAGGTTTAGCAAACCAAGTGAACTAGTTTCTTCAAAGAACGAAGAAGGAGCTAAAGGTTGGAGCTTTCAAGTGGATCTATCTTCGGCGTACGGAGACAACGAGAAGGAGCCATCGAACCACCATCGGAGCTTGAAGAGAAGGAGTTCAAGTTTAGGTATAACCATCTTCATCCGAGTAGCTAACTCTCTCTAGCATAGTTTGCTAGTTTTAGTTTAGACAACGATCCCGACCATAGTTTAGTCCATGTTGCCTCTTGCGATAAAAATTCGTTTTTTATACCGTTTCCGCCTCCCCGTAAGAACCGGGGGTCGCAATATGGACTTACAGAATGTACACTGAATATATATATATATATATATATATACACACACACATGTATAAATACATCCACTATCATATAATGGCCTCTAGGGTATACATATATCCAACACAACTATCTCCCGGATCAGGTGATACCTCCTCAGAATATGTCTTGATCTCTGATGGGATCTAGGATTCTTGGCCAAAGCCACAGCTCCATTGTTATCACAATACAAAGGTATTGGATGCTCAATGGACGGAACCACTCCAAGTTCAGTTATGAACTTCTTCATCCAGACAACCTCTTTGGCAGTATCATTGGCAGCGATGTATTCAGCCTCCATCGTCGAGTCTGCCAAGGTTTTCTGTTTGGAACTCTTCCAACAAACCGTCCCCCCATTTAGGGTAAAGACAAATCCCGAGTGCGACTTAGAGTCGTCCTTATCACTTTGGAAGCTCGAATCGGTAAAGGACTCCACCTGGAGTTCTCCGTTACCATACACCAAGAACATCTCTTTAGTCCTTCTCAAGTACTTGAGAATGTTCTTCACAGCTGTCCAGTGACTCTCTCCTGGATCAGCTTGATACCAACTCACTACACTTAGTGAGTATGCTACATCGGGTCTGGTACATAGCATCGCGTACATGATAGTGCCTACTGCCGAAACATAGGGTATCCCTTGCATGCGAGCTCTCTCCAAATCAGTCTTAGGAGATATGTCTTTGGAGAGAGTGAGTGTAACGTTTTAAAACTAATTAAATAAATAATTAAATGAATAAAATTGTTTAAGTGAATTTTATGATTTTCGGCAAAGTAAAATATATTTTTCGTAAAACCTAACCGTGATTGTTTTTCATTATAATTTCAAAAATACCTATTTTAATTATGTAATTACTAGTAAATGGTGTTTATTTAGCCACTTATAAATTTTGAGTTTAATTAAATATTTTTCCTAAACTAATTATTTTAAATATTAACATAAGCTTTATTTTTACACTAAATTAGTGTAAATTACAAATTTGAATGGTTTTAATTTGTAAAAGTGAGCCATGACATATTATAATTTAGTGAGTATCATGTAAAATTCATTTGCAAATTTTTCCAATTTTCTAGAGTTTTCTTGAGTTGCTATAGTAAAGAATTAAAAGAAAATTTAATAAAAGCATGAAAAGACATAATGATATGATATTTTGGTGGAACTTTCTACATCTTTCTTCACTTTTCTCATTCTCCACCCCCTTCTCCTAATTGTGGCCGGCCTCAACAACCCCATGGCAGCCCCCCCCCCATTTCCCACTTCATTTTTATTCAAAATTCATCAAAAATACTTCAAAAATTCAATTAAAATTCCACAAAATCATATTTATTTCATACCCTTTATTCCTTGCTCATTTTTACATGGATTTTGGAGATGGAAAGCATGCATTTTTTAGACTCATTTTCATGTTTGGACTTGAGGTTGTGAAGGTATAAATCTATCTCTTTTGTTTTATTTCCATTAGATGTTTCTTTTAAAGCATAAATAGTTTTATTAGATTAATTCTATGTTCAATTTTTAAAATTTAAGTTAGGGTTTGTAAATTCAAGTTATGATTTTTATTAATTAATTAGGGTTATAATAACTAGTCTACCATTTTTAGAAGTGGAAAAATCTTGCATGGTTATTATATAATAATTTGTGTATTCAAATTGATTTAATAATGTTATTTAGCTAACTAGTTTTTATAAAATGTATTTGTGGATAAAATAAAATTCCAATTAAGGTTGTTATCATTAGATTGTAGTTTTAGTGAGAATCTTAGCATGTTAATGGAAAGAAAAACTTAGTTTGATCACTAGTTTCTTGTGATAATTGGAAAAATACTAATAAAAGTAAACTAGATTTTGGGAAATTCCTAAATAAATGAGATTAAAAATATAATTATGGTTTCATCATATCATTATCATCATGAATTGTAGTTTAGTACATTAATTCATGCAACATCATGTTTTGTGGTGGAATTGTGGTATTTTGCTTGAAAAATGTTGAAAATTGTTAAAGGTTGCAAACTAGAAATTTCAAATTAATACAAATTTGTGTAATAAAAATATAGTAATGGTTTGTATAGTCTAGTTATGCTATTTAATGAGTTTTATAACCATTGGTTTCATCTAAATGTCAAGTTTTGATAAAAAACGGTAAATTGGCATTTTCGGTTTTTACGAAATTGGACGGTTTGATGGATTTTAGGCTTTCGATGGATTTAATCATGTTTTATAATATAAGTAATGTGTTTTAAAACTATGAGTTATTTGTTGATGTTTATCTCGATCCATCGGAGTTTGTACGCCGATATCGAGCGAAATTTGGTTCTTTTGCGTGGACGGGATATAGGTTTTAACCTATGCTTTTTCCTTGCGTCGTTTTGACTTTTGTATGTGATTCAGTTTACGATGCTATTTATATGTTTGCGTTTAGGTACCCCTCACGTGGACTGCGGGCGATGAAGAGGAGGATGGCGACACCGTCTTCGGCAGACATGGACCAGGTGAGTAGATGTATATCTACGGGAGGAAGTCGGGTGGATGGCGTTTGGCACCCCCGCAACGTAGAATAGGAATAGTACTTATTGACATTAGGAAACCAGATGTGACCCTAGATTCTTAATGAGTAGGACCCTAGTAATGACCCTAGGCTGGACTAGACTGATTTAGGAAAACCATACCAGAAGATGAATACCTTGGAAGAGGTTCCTAGGTTTCAGGTAGAAACACACACACGCACACACTGAAACTCGGCATGGTGTATACGTGCATGTGTATATATATATATATAGGACGAGGTATAGGTATATATATATATACAACACGTATATGGGATACATTGATGTGATATGATATCCGAGGTATGATGAAACAGTGTAACTGGGCTTGATGCCGTGATTCTTGGCTATACAGTCGTATTAAGTGTTAGCGGATCATTAGAGAATGAGATAATGAACATGTATACTTAAATTATAATGGGTGGTGATGATATTGAGGTACATGGGACTCTAAAATAGTATCCGGACTGTAACTTATGATTGATCACGATATGGGATATGTATGACTTGATTACGACATCATATAGGTGTGACCTGATGTCGATATCATAAAGGTGTGACTTGAGGACGATATGATACATATGACATGATATTTCTGAGGATAAACTAATGATGCTTATTATGATGGCAATGATATATGATTGATGTATGCGATCACCGTTTAGCACCTTGATCATGAGATGTGTTGATGATGACATTATACTAATGATGAGACACCTAGGAGATACTTGACCCGTACCCTGATATTGGGATGCCGTACGATGGATTTTACCGTACGAGGCATAAATATGATGATTGATCCGCACTCTTGATTCGAGGAAGCCGTACTACGTACGTGACGCTATTGAGGCCGGATCGCCGACTATTAGAGATATTGATTCAGACCTTAGGTAGACTCTTGTTTCTTATTGACTAGTTTTTTAGGTTTTGTTCCTTAGGAGGTTAGATGGACACTAGGTTAGGTTCGTGTCATATAGTGGTAGTGGTAATGGTATATCAAATGAGTAGATAACACACATCCGTCTTTACTTTCACACTGGAATCATAATGACGCATGTTCTTATATATGTTGCTATAATCAGTATAAACCTTACCTGTTAGGACACTAGCACCATTACCGATGATGCGCATATTCCACGCACACTTATTTGCCGGCTCACACACATCATCATCGGTAATTGCTATGTCACGTACACTTTAGATTATATTATCTTTTATTGATAGAATCAGTTAACAACTTGACCGATATAATATTGTGATTACTCTCTGATGTTAGTATAGACATGATAATTATTACTTAGACATTCATGCATTAATGTTTTCATGTTATCATGCAGTATTATGGGCATATGCCGACACTTATCATATACTTACTCATGATTTTGAGATTTAGGTTTCTATGAGATTTCTGAATTTTTTGGGGAAAACCGCAAGAATATATAAAAAAAAACTTCTCTCTCTCTCCTCCTCTCTTTTTAAAATAAGATGCGGTTTTCTCGTGATGTATGTGTCGTCCTCCATGAGATTTCATGTTTTCTGTTGGACTTCAAGACCCGATTCGAGGAGTGGATGAACCATCTCGGGTACATGGTGGGCCCGGTATGGTACCCCGGGGCAAGAAGATCGAGTTGTAGATGATGAGCCTGGCAGGGGAAGGCTACCTACCGGTGATGTCTGGCGCGGCGGATATCCGGAGGATACCGACCGTTGTCGTGAGATTTAGTGATATGGGCCGATCCGGACTGATGGAGCCCGAGGTATTGAGACTATGAGACTTGAGATTTACATGTTTGTGTCGATGCTTGACACGGATTTCCATGGATTTCATTATTGAGATTTCAGATTCCTATACACATTTTACTATGATAACAGTTAAAGATTTCTTATACAGATATATCTGGATTTCAGGATTGATTGTTTTATATTCATGGTGCATGCATATCCATTCATATGACATAGTACTATATGAGGCACTGACACGAGCACGGATTATCTGCACTTACACGTAGTATTACTCTGCTATTACTAGAAGATTGGGACTTAGTAGTGTATTATTATGACCTAGGATAGCGGCGTGCATTCGATTTGTTTTCGTAGATGTCTTCTACTCACGAGTTGGCAACTCACCCCCGTTGTGCCAAATTTTATTACAGGTTCGATGTACAGGTTTCCCTGACAGCTTGCTGGCACATCTATTCTTTCAAGGTGATTTGCACGGTAGGTTGGTTCACTTGTACCCGAACCACCATTGTACTTATATTCTTTCATTTTTATCTAGTAAGCTCCATCAACCATACTTGTATTACTTGATAAGTTTATTGGACCAGTCTTTTATTTTGACCTTAGAGTCGCGCATGTATTATTCTGATTTGGTGGTTTTATTTTCTTTGAGTTTTGAGCCTCGCCCTTTGGCGTTGTATATTATTGTGCTTGTTGTGGTTGTTTCCGCCTGTTGGCGTTGATGCTAGCTCCCATTTGGGGATGCTTTTTATTGTTTATGTATATTATACTTGTTGTACCCGTTTGGGGCCAGTTTTTACAGAGGAGACTCTGCCGAAATTTTTGAGAAATTTGCTGATACTTTTAAACTTGTTTTTCTTCGTGTTTTCTTTTCTTCTTCTTCTTTTATATGGTTTAGATTTCTGGGCTTCGGCTTACTTAGGTTACGTTGCGCCTCTAGACGTTTCGTAATCTAAGTGCCGGTCACGTTCCGTACTTTCGGGTCGTGACAAAGTTGGTATCAGAGCGCTAGGTTTAACCTTGTATAAGTCTAGGTGACCTTTGGTTGATGGAGTAGGCGATTTAGGTAGAGTAACGTACCGTGGGAATAGTCCGCGGCATACTTACAATACGCTACTCTGCTTAAGGAGCCCTAGGATGTACATTGTTTGCACCGTATTTCATTCGTTCCTTTGATCTATCTTCGTCGATGTCGGAGGGTGATTCTGTTACCACGGGCGCACTGGCAGAGGGAGCTGCGGCTCGAATGCGATAACTATTAAAGTATTGGTTATTCTTGAGGATTGAAGCATTGTTTAGCGTGCGGACGAAGGGTATTCACATGCCGTCCGGATGAAGTTAAAGGGTTCGAACGATTATCAGAAAACCATTTTCCCAAGTTTAAAGTATTCGGAAGAGCATGCAGATATTTCGATGGACCCTCTAGAAGAATGAAACCCTAACTCGACATAATGACCACGAGAACGCCCTTGAACCTTAGGGTTTACGGCAGTTCCGCGGTGCCATTAGTGAGGCTTAGGTTTGCCCTTCTACGGCTGGATCATCGATGCTGGGGTATGTACCGGATATTTTTAAGCTGTACTTGAGTGTTGAGCTCTCGGGGAATTATGGGATTTTGATGGATCGATCGAAAAGTTTATTGTAGTCCGGATATCAAGTGAAGGGGTCGACTACGTGGGAGACTCTAGATATGAGTATTGCCATTAGTAGCGCAGTCAGCACAGCTACGAAGAGACGAGTTTGAAGCAGCCGACATCCGAGGAAAGAGGCGCACATTGACGATAGTGTTTACGATTGTGATTTGGTGATTTGAATTTCATATTTCTGTTATTGGATTTTGGTATTTTGAGGATTTTGCTCTACGATTGGTATTTCTTATATGTACCTTCATTATATTCTATTTGTGTTTTATATATCTGTTGTATTGATGTTGTTTAGTATACACCCAGTACACTTGATTTGGTTTTATATATTTTGAGATTTTTGATTTGATTTCGTGCATATGGGTTACACATGATTTTGATATATGTTTCGACCTAGTTTTCATGCATTTGTACTGTGATTTCGATTTTGATAATTGATGTATGTTTCCGTGCACCATGTGCACCTGATTAGGATTCTTGCGCATACTTGGCGTACTTGATGCGATTTTGTGCACACCAGATGCACTAAATCGGGTTTTGTGCAGATTAGATGCACCTGATATTGAGTCGTGCACGCCCGTTGCACTTGATAGATATTTTTGGTGCACTCCTGTTGCACTAAATTTTGTTTTTGGGTGTAGTCGTGGTATCTGTATTTGGTTTCGATTTCAGTGCGCACCGGACGCACATGGTATTTTATTGATGTGATTGGGATTGATTTCAGTTTGAGCAGTGTGTTTTTTTTATAATCATTACTATTTGATTTAGTAACCAGGCGGGACGTGTATGTTAAATAAAAGATATATATATATATATAGCTATTTTTATAAAAAATAAACGTCCGCTACTTATGCCGTGACACGTGCATTGCACGGCGATTTTCAAAAGGGGTTTTTGCATATTTCTTTATCTAGATATTTGGAAGGTTTACTATGATGCGCACTATATATGTAAGTTGTAGATTGATGTATATTATGTTGGTTTTCATATTGGGTTTTGATATTTTATTTTCTCCATAACTCCGATGATTGCGTTATGCTTGACGGAGTTGATTTTTGTTATGTATTGATGATTTCGGAGCCCCGACGATTTGAGTGTTTTGTTAAATGTTTTAGTATTTGGAAGGGAAGTTTTAATTTAAATTCGGGGACCGAATTTCTTAAAGGGGGGAAGATTGTAACGTTTTAAAAATAATTAAATAAATAATTAAATGAATAAAATTGTTTAAGTGAATTTTATGATTTTCGGCAAAGTAAAATGTATTTTTCGTAAAACCTAACCGTGATTGTTTTTCATTATAATTTCAAAAATACCTATTTTAATTATGTAATTACTAGTAAATGGTGTTTATTTAGCCACTTATAAATTTTGAGTTTAATTAAATATTTTTCCTAAACTAATTATTTTAAATATTAACATAAGCTTTATTTTTACACTAAATTAGTGTAAATTACAAATTTGAATGGTTTTAATTTGTAAAAGTGAGCCATGACATATTATAATTTAGTGAGTATCATGTAAAATTCATTTGCAAATTTTTCCAATTTTCTAGAGTTTTCTTGAGTTGCTATAGTAAAGAATTAAAAGAAA
The DNA here is from genome assembly GCA_030015575.1 of Agapanthus africanus. Taxonomy (NCBI): domain Eukaryota; kingdom Viridiplantae; phylum Streptophyta; class Magnoliopsida; order Asparagales; family Amaryllidaceae; genus Agapanthus; species Agapanthus africanus. The sequence continues at coordinate 385,062,279 of CM057350.1, forward strand.
ATTTAATAAAAGCATGAAAAGACATAATGATATGATATTTTGGTGGAACTTTCTACATCTTTCTTCACTTTTCTCATTCTCCACCCCCTTCTCCTAATTGTGGACGGCCTCAACAACCCCATGGCAGCGCCCCCTCCATTTCCCACTTCATTTTTATTCAAAATTCATCAAAAATACTTCAAAAATTCAATTAAAATTCCACAAAATCATATTTATTTCATACCCTTTATTCCTTGCTCATTTTTACATGGATTTTGGAGATGGAAAGCATGCATTTTTTAGGCTCATTTTCATGTTTGGACTTGAGGTTGTGAAGGTATAAATCTATCTCTTTTGTTTTATTTTCATTAGATGTTTCTTTTAAAGCATAAATAGTTTTATTAGATTAATTCTATGTTCAATTTTTAAAATTTAAGTTAGGGTTTGTAAATTCAAGTTATGATTTTTATTAATTAATTAGGGTTATAATAACTAGTCTACCATTTTTAGAAGTGGAAAAATCTTGCATGGTTATTATATAATAATTTGTGTATTCAAATTGATTTAATAATGTTATTTAGCTAACTAGTTTTTATAAAATGTATTTGTGGATAAAATAAAATTCCAATTAAGGTTGTTATCATTAGATTGTAGTTTTAGTGAGAATCTTAGCATGTTAATGGAAAGAAAAACTTAGTTTGATCACTAGTTTCTTGTGATAATTGGAAAAATACTAATAAAAGGCTACTTTTGTAAACTAGATTTTGGGAAATTCCTAAATAAATGAGATTAAAAATATAATTATGGTTTAATCATATCATTATCATCATGAATTGTAGTTTAGTACATTAATTCATGCAACATCATGTTTTGTGGTGGAATTGTGGTATTTTGCTTGAAAAATGTTGAAAATTGTTAAAGGTTGCAAACTAGAAATTTCAAATTAATACAAATTTGTGTAATAAAAATATAGTAATGGTTTGTATAGTCTAGTTATGCTATTTAATGAGTTTTATAACCATTGGTTTCATCTAAATGTCAAGTTTTGATGAAAAACGGTAAATTGGCATTTTCGGTTTTTACGAAATTGGACGGTTTGATGGATTTTAGGCTTTCGATGGATTTAATCATGTTTTATAATATAAGTAATGTGTTTTAAAACTATGAGTTATTTGTTGATGTTTATCTCGATCCATCAGAGTTTGTACGCCGATATCGAGCGAAATTTGGTTCTTTTGCGTGGACGGGATATAGGTTTTAACCTATACTTGTTCCTTGCGTCGTTTTGACTTTTGTATGTGATTCAGTTTACGATGCTATTTATATGTTTGCGTTTAGGTACCCCTCACGTGGACTGCGGGCGATGAAGAGGAGGATGGCGACACCGTCTTCGGCAGACATGGACCAGGTGAGTAGATGTATATCTACGGGGGGAAGTCGGGTGGATGGCGTTTGGCACCCCCGCAACGTAGAATAGGAATAGTACTTATTGACATTAGGAAACCAGATGTGACCCTAGATTCTTAATGAGTAGGACCCTAGTAATGACCCTAGGCTGGACTAGACTGATTTAGGAAAACCATACCAGAAGATGAATACCTTGGAAGAGGTTCGTAGGTTTCAGGTAGAAACACACACACGCACACACTGAAACTCGGCATGGTGTATACGTGGATGTGTATATATATATATACGACGAGGTATAGGTATATATATATATATACAACACGTATATGGGATACATTGATGTGATATGATATCCGAGGTATGATGAAATAGTGTAACCGGGCTTCATGCCATGATTCTTGGCTATACAGTCGTATTAAGTGTTAGCGGATCATTAGAGAATGAGATAATGAACATGTATACTTAAATTATAATGGGTGGTGATGATATTGAGGTACATGGGACTCTAAAATAGTACCCGGACTGTAACTTGTGATTGATCACGATATGGGATATGTATGACTTGATTACGACATCATATAGGTGTGACCTGATGTCGATATCATAAAGGTGTGACTTGAGGACGATATGATACATATGACATGATATTTCTGAGGATAAACTAATGATGCTTATTATGATGGCAATGATATATGATTGATGTATGCGATCACCGTTTAGCACCTTGACCATGAGATGTGTTGATGATGACATTATACTAATGATGAGACACCTAGGAGATACTTGACCCGTACCCTGATATTGGGATGCCGTACGATGGATTTTACCGTACGAGGCATAAATATGATGATTGATCCGCACTCTTGATTCGAGGAAGCCGTACTACGTACGTGACGCTATTGAGGCCGGATCGCCGACTATTAGAGATATTGATTCAGACCTTAGGTAGACTCTTGTTTCTTATTGACTAGTTTCTTAGGTTTTGTTCCTTAGGAGGTTAGATGGACACTAGGTTAGGTTCGTGTCATATAGTGGTAGTGGTAATGGTATATCAAATGAGTAGATAACACACATCTGTCTTTACTTTCATACTGGAATCATAATGACGCATGTTCTTACATATGTTGCTATAATCAGTATAAACCTTACCTGTTAGGACACTAGCACCATTACCGATGATGCGCATATTCCACGCACACTTATTTGCCGGCTCACACACATCATCATCGGTAATTGCTATGTCACGTACACTTTAGATTATATTATCTTTTATTGATAGAATCAGTTAACAACTTGACCGATATAATATTGTGATTACTCTCTGATGTTAGTATAGACATGATAATTATTACTTAGACATTCATGCATTCATGTTTTCATGTTATCATGCAGTATTATGGGCATATGCCAACACTTATCATATACTTACTCATGATTTTGAGATTTGGGTTTCTATGAGATTTCTGGATTTTTTGGGGAAAACCGCAAGAATATATAAAAAACTTCTCTCTCTCTCCTCCTCTCTTTTTAAAATAAGATGCGGTTTTCTCGTGATGTATGTGTCGTCCACCATGAGATTTCATGTTTTCTGTTGGATTTCGAGACCCGATTCGAGGAGTGGATGAACCGTCTCGGGTACATGGTGGGCCCGGTATGGTACCCCGGGGCAAGAAGATCGAGTTGTAGACGATGAGCCTGACAGGGGAAGGCTACCTACCGGTGATGTCTGGCGCGGCGGATATCCGGAGGATACCGACCGTTGTCGTGAGATTTAGTGATATGGGCCGATCCGGACTGACGGAGCCCGAGGTATTGAGACTATGAGACTTGAGATTTACATGTTTGTGTCGATGCTTGACACGGATTTCCATGGATTTCATTATTGAGATTTCAGATTCCTATACACATTTTACTATGATAACAGTTAAAGATTTCTTATACAGATATATCTGGATTTCAGGATTAATTGTTTTATATTCATGGTGCATGCATATCCATTCATATGACATAGTACTATATGAGGCACTGACACGAGCACGGATTATCTGCACTTACACGTAGTATTACCCTGCTATTACTAGATGACTGGGACTTAGTAGTGTATTATTATGACCTAGGATAGCGGCGTGCATTCGATTTCTTTTCGTAGATGTCTTCGACTCATGAGTTGGCAACTCACCCTCGTTGTGCCAAATTTTATTACAGGTTCGATGTACAGGTTTCCCTGGCAGCTTGCTGGCACATCTATTCTTTCAGGGTGATTTGCACGGTAGGTTGGTTCACTTGTACCCGAACCACCATTGTACTTATATTCTTTCATTTGTATCTAGTAAGCTCCATCAACCATACTTGTATTACTTGATAAGTTTATTGGACCAGTCTTTTATTTTGACCTTAGAGTCGCGCATGTATTATTCTGATTTGGTGGTTTTATTTTCTTTGAGTTTTGAGCCTCGCCCTTTGGCGTTGTATATTATTGTGCTTGTTATGGTTGTTTCCGCCTGTTGGCGTTGATGCTAGCTCCCGTTTGGGGATGCTTTTTATTGTTTATGTATATTATACTTGTTGTACCCGTTTGGGGCCAGTTTTTACAGAGGAGACTCTGCCGAAATTTTTGAGAAATTTGCTGATACTTTTAAACTTGTTTTTCTTCGTGTTTTCTTTTCTTCTTCTTCTTTTATATGTTTTAGATTTCTGGGCTTCGGCTTACTTAGGTTACGTTGCGCCTCTAGACGTTTCGTAATCTAAGTGCCGGTCACATTCCGTACTTTCGGGTCGTGACAGTGAGTCCAGAGATCGTGGGTTGGTTCCCATGCTTGGATTCTTCCATACTAAGCCTTTTTATTATGGTGTCAATGTACCAGGATTGGGACAATTCCAGTATTCGTTTAGATCTATCTCTATAGATCTTAATCCCCAAAATGCAGGAGGCATCACTTAGATCTTTCTTTGAGAATCTATGTGATAAGAAGAGCTTGACCGAGTGCAGCATAGGAACATCATTTCCTATCAAGAGTATGTCATCCACGTACAATACGAGGAAGACAACCTTACTCTATGCAACCTTCTTGTAGATACAAGGTTCATCTACGTTCTTGATGAAGTCAAACTCTTTGACTACCACATCAAAGCAGATGTTCCAACTCCGCGATGCCTGCTTTAACCCATAGATGGATTTAAGCAGCTTGCACACCTTTCCGCTGCTTTCACTGTCTGTGAAGCCTTCTGGCTGAGTCATGTACACGCACTCCTCTAAATCACCATTTAGAAAGGTGGTCTTAACATCCATTTGCCAGATTTCGTAGTCTTGGTATGCAGAAATGGCAAATAAGATCCGGATAGACTTAAGCATAGCCACTGGAGAAAAGGTTTCGTCATAATCCACACCTGGTCATTGACGAAAACCCTTTGCAACAAGTCTAGCTTTGAAAGTCTCAACTTTTCCATCTACACCAAGTTTCTTCTTAAAGATCCATTTGCTCCCAATAGCTTTTACCCCTTCAGGAGAAACTTCCAAAGTCCATACTTTGTTGGTGTACGTGGATTCCATCTCAGATCGCATTGCATCCAGCCATTTCACAGAGTCACCACTCGTGATGGCCTGTTCGAAGCTAGTCGGGTCATCATCTAAAATGATGCAATCCTCGCTCCCACCATCAATGAGAAAATTGTAGTATCTCTCAGGTGGATGAGAAACCCTACTAGATCGATGAAGCGGCTGAGATTCGTTGGGAACTACTGAATCCTCTAGTTCCACCAAATCTTCTGTTACAGTTTGTGTAGCTGGAACTTCTTCCAGTTCTACCTCATTGCCACTAATTTCTTTTTCAAGAAATTCCTTTTCTAAAAAGGTGGCATGTCGAGAAACAAACACCTTTTGTTCCTCGGTGTTGTAGAAGATATACCCGCGCGTATGTTTGGGATATCCAATAAACTTACACAGAAAAGACCTTGTGCCGAGCTTGTCCAGATTCTGTGTTTTAACATATACCGGACAACCCCATATCTTAACATAATTAAGATATGGTCTCTTTCCTATCCATATCTCATATGGAGTGGTTGGCACAGATTTGGTGGGAACCATATTCAATAGGTTTGCAACTGTTTCCAGTGCATATCCCTAAAAGGAAATAGGCAACTCAGCAATGCTCATCATAGAGCGCACCATATCTAATAGGGTGCGATTCCTCCGCTCCGATACACCGTTGTGCTGTGGTGTATAAAGAGGAGTAAGCTAAGAAAGAATCCCATTCTCTTTTAGATAGTCCAGAAACTAATTGCTCAAGTATTCTCCTCCTCGATCTGATCGAAGGATCTTAATATTTTTGCCCGTTTAGTTCTCTACTTCGTTCTTATATTCTTTGAATTTCTCAAAAGCTTCAGACTTGTGTTTCAACAGGAACACATGTTCGTATCTTGAGAGATCGTCAGTGAATGTAATGAAGTATGAGGAACCGTTCCTGGCATGTGTAGACATGGGACCACATACATTACTATGTATCAGCCTTAAGAGTTCAGTAACTCTTTCTCCGTGTCCACTAAACGGAGTTTTGGTCATTTTGCCTTTGAGACATGACTGGCAAGTGTCATAAGATAAAAATTCGAACGGATTCAAATATCCATCCTTATGCAACTTAGCTAGTCGTGTCGCATTGATATGACCAAGTCTACAATGCCACAAGAAGGATTCGTTCATTTCTGAACTCTTCCTCTTGTGTGTGTTTTGTACATTAAGGGCTGTAGTTTGATTCAGAACGTATATGCCATTATTTAACGAGCCTGATCCAATCAACTTTTGATTCAGGAAGATGTTCATAAGATTATCCTGTACTACAAAATTATATCCTTCTTTACTCAATAAAGAAACTGATATAAGATTGCATATCAGTGTCGGAATGTAATAGCATTCGTTCAGAATCATTGTATTACCATTTGGTAACACAAGGTGGTATTCGCCAACTGCTTTGGCTGCAACATTTGCACCATCCCGACTCTTATGGAATGATCACCCTCTCCCAGTTCCCTACCTTTCTGTAGCCCATCTAACATATTACATATGTAGGATCCCGATCCGGTATCTAATACCCAGGAGAGTAACTGAGAAACAGTTCTCGATAACTAACACACCCGAAAAAGATGCATCAGCATGCTTATTCTTCATTTGGGTTGCGTGAGAATCCGGATATTCTCCTATTCCCTGCTCTATCTTATAACAATTATAAGAAATAACGGGACCAACGTTCCCTTGCTCAGTATAATAAGCGGGTTCGGTCAATACATCAATATTATTATCTTAATTAAGGCCTGACATGGTCGCTACCTGGAGAAAGAAAGAAGAAAACACTTTAGCGTATGCTCTTGCAAGATTATATTGGTTATTATCTTATCTAATCAGGATGGCTCCCGCTGGTTTTTATCAAATCTTCCTTCAAACCCTAAATGGTAAGACTAGCCGTGATTTATTACACTTTACAAGTTCGCCAATCTTTCAGCCAGGCCAGTGTTGGTACTTTGGGGGAGGTTCCCCGTGTTTTCACACGGACCTAATTAAATTAAACCTCGTTTTTCTAGAGGCATAACCCCGTTAACACCTTTCTAGACACCTACTTGATCGGCTAATTGTCATGTGTTAAACTCTCCCAGGAGTAACTCTTACTCGCAGTGGGTATCAGGATCCAACTATCTCATAGAAGGTATGCAATCTCATTGCAAATTTCAACTCTTAAAACTTCCGATAATGCTTTTGCCCCTAGCGTGCTATGACCTTGACGCAGGACAACAAACCATAGTCCGCTAGTCAAGTTCAACCCGTTATTTACTGATTGAATTAAACCCACCCGCACGACCCTTGACGCAGGCCAACAAAGTCGTACGACTACCCTAATCCAATCTCATCTTATATTGCAGATAAGCACTAGTTAGCTACCACACACTACGTCTTGACGCAGGCCAACAAATGCAGCATGAATACTAAGTAGCACCTATCTGAAATGACGGAGGGCTACACAGGTTTTTCAGAAAACCATGAGCGTAAAGAACTCGATATCGTTGTAGAAACAAGTGATTTTGAAAAGGAGTGTCTTTGAGGCTTTTTCTAGTTTCGCTAAAGAGTACACTCCCGGTGAAGGGATCTCGGCTCTTTCCTTATCGAATAAGGTGCAGGATATTTCAAAAATACCGCTATGCAAAGTAAGAACTATAGAAGCAATCAAAAACAAAACCGAGTGAGTTGTAGCATCTGCTAGTTTCTCTAAAGAGGTCACTCCCGGTGAAGGGATCTCGGCTCTTTCCTTATCGAATAAGATGCTGGATATTCTACAAAGAATACCGCTATGCAAAGGAAAAATAAAGCTACCCTTTTTATAAATTTGATTCTACAACATCTTTTAGGTTTCTTTAATTTCATTAATCTCATTAATGAATCCCATCATTTATGCTTCCTAAGAATTATAGAAGAAATGAAAATACAATATACGCATATGCCATCCATATTTGCCACAATGTCCCGTTATGCACCGTTAGGTTACTTAACTAACGGCATACTGGGACGGGACTAGCGCGGGTGTAAAACATAAGCAACGTTTATTATATATCATATATACAATAATAAAGCATTCGTCTCAGGCATATAAAATGACCGCATCACAGTATATCAGCAGCAGAAGAAACATATGAAATATTAGATATATTAGGAGGTCCGTGTTTTATTTTGAGCCTGTATAAAACACGGATTCCACGGTCGCTATTTATAAAACATCTCTAGACCCCTACGAGAGCGGCAAGTAAGCCTGCCAATTTTAGGGTTAGGAGGCCCATTCTCAACTCCTCGAGATGGCCTCCCACTGGACCCTAGAACCCGGTTACTTGTGCTCCCCTCCTTGGGCCTATCCTAATACGGAAAAGTAAATAATATACAATGATGACATCATCCTCAACCCGGAAGTGCCCCAATAAAAGAATATTACTTACAATGAATTTTACATGAATGAAAATAAAAACCCTCATCTCACATAAACCCTCGGCTATTCAAAACACGACGATCCAATATAACATATTACAGTAACACATAACATCACATGTCATCAACGTAAATAAATATGCCTATCAAAATTATCGTTGACATATAGCAACGACAACGGCGATATACCACATATTACACTTACGGTCGCAGAAAAGAAAGTGAAAAACTACAACATTTGGAATCCATAATCATCTAAGACATCGTAAACCTGAAATATCACATATTGCAGATTTCATGCCTAACTATATGAATTCCACATATTGTATCACATTACAGAAAAAGCTAGACGATATTAAACATTCCGATCGAATCAACAAACACCCAAAAATTTCCAAAATGCTCAACACTTGAGCGTAGTTTAGAAGTGTTCATCACATGCCATAGTAGTAGTGAACCGGCCGCAGAAGGGTCAAACCAACGCCTCACACGTGGCAACGCTGAACTACCACAAACCCTAGGGTTTAGAGACGGTTCTGACGGTCACATAATCGAGTTAAGGTTTTTGTTCTTCTAGAGGGTCTACCGCGTCACTTGCACGGTATTTGAATGTTCTTTCAACTATGAAAAAAATCCAACTCTTGAAAAATTTTCAGCAAGGGAAAAAGTCGGTATTTGATATGCAAATTTAGCAAAAACAAAAGCTAGAATTACGAATACGAAACACTCCTAATTTGCCTCTAGAAAAAGGTAACATCATATGCAAATTTAGCAAAAACAAACAACACCTGAATTGCCAAACCCCAGAGAACAGAACACCACCTAAAATACACACCCAAACCCTCCAATTAGGCCAAGCTCGCCGGAAAATCAATGAAGGTGGCTGGCCAAAATCCGGCGACATGGGGTGAATTTTTGACGATGTTCATAATGTATCTCATACATCATTCTGCAACTGTTTGAAAAAAATTTTGACACTCTGAAAAAATTTACAGAAACTAGGGTTACGATTCGGATGTTTCGGAGTTATTTCGGTTTCGTAATCCGATACTTATCCGTCTAATTCTCAAGCTAGGCACTGATACCACTGTTGGGATACCTGCAACGGCAGCAAGGTTTCGGGTGACATCTCACATGCCAATTTCAAATTTTGCCAATATAGATAACCCTAAAGCTAGGATCTTAACTAGAGAATCAAACAAAAACCAACAAGTAAACATCTTTACTTCTAAGAGTTTGGAATTACAACCTTTGTAGTCCATTCTTTTGCTTCATAATCTCCGAGTTGAGGTCCCTTCGCTGCAATCATCAAGTACCCGGACTCTAGAGAGGCTCCATGAGGTGAATGAGGTATCTTGCTTGAAGTCCTCACTTTCTAAGATGATCTACCTTGAAGAAACTCTAACCCAAGCGCACACTTCTCTAATGAGGTATTACTGAAGTGAACACCCTAATCTAAGTGGCTAGAATCTATGAGGATGATGAAGTAGGAATTTTGCTCTCTTTTGTTTTCTATTTCTCACAAACAATCATCACTTGCAAAAATCAAGCAAGCTTTTTTATCAAGAAAAAGAAGAAGAAGAATTACGAGTGATGAATGAATTATAGTTGAGGTTAGAATTGCAACCTAGGGTTAAGCATGTCATGCTTTACCTTTGTAGAGACTTGACCATGGGTTAAGGTTAGGTTGGGTTAACAAATATCTAGCAAAAATATCAAAGAGGATGGACTAAGTCAACACATGATGAAGCTTCCTCAAAGCTCATCCAAAACTTAATCCACACAATTTGAATTACCAAAACAAATATATATAAACCCAACCATAAACCCTAATCATGGTTTAATCTCATAATCTTAGTTGCATTTGTATCCCTAACATGTTACAATATTATATATCACATATATAATATATAATATAACAAAAGAAAATAATACAATTAATATATATCACATATATATCAATGTATTACCAATTGAGAAAAAGAATCATTTAAGTGAGCTTATATTAGTTAATGTAATGTAATGTATCACATATATAATTATACATCAAATTATCGAATCAACACTTGATCCGATAATCCAGCTATATTACATATCACCGACTAATATAACATGTATCATTTTTTCAAATCAAACCTTGATCCGATAACCCGGCTATATCACATATCCCCAGTCGATATCATATATCGCAAGAATAGAATACGGTATCTCATATCGTATTAATCTCGGTCCCGCACATATCATATATGTGCTCTTACTCCGTTTTGCCTGAGCCAGGAATCCTCTGTGTAGGACTCTAAAGAATCATCAATACGCCGGCAGTAGGTGATGATCATATCAAACACCCATAAGCTGCAAGCGGTCAGCTAAACGTAACATCCACCTGGGTATTAAGCGATCAGAAGATCAACAAGCAAGCCTGTACATACTCCTGTAAATCCAATCAGTAACACTACCGTACAGTCCGGTCTCTTCGTCTGATATGTCGCATATCCAATCTAGGGGTGGTAAACGTCAGACCCCAGTAACCGATAATTCGTGTTGATGTGAGGCTCATAACGGGTCGAAAAACTACTGATAACACTTACAAGTAGCACTCCATATCAGCACTGGCCAGGGACTTCCAGTTATAGCCAATCGAACACATCGCAACATCAACCCCCAATACCGGAAGAGACGAAACCCCTCCTATCGCTCATTGCCTCCATATGATTCGGGACTGTACCCAAAAGCCACCGTTTTGCTCGTTCTCGTGAATGTGGTATGGTGGAAATCAAAGCACAGTGGGAATCACACAAGACTCTATGACGATCTCGGGTCTATAGACTAATGTACCAGTGTCACCTGAGTACTGCTATCTGACGATAGGTATAATACCATCTAGGAGTTCTCGGCGAGTCCGTTCAGTGTACCCAGTCTCCACTGAGCACCCGTATACCTTCTATGATGTCAAACACCAATGGATATGGGATCATCCATCGTCCATCATATGGGTCAAGAAGCATATACGCTAGTCTACTCTGGAGTATCGATGCCCTGTCTCGATACTCCCTCGACTAGGAACAGTTATAGGATGTACTCTTGGAATACCCTAGCCCCACTGGTATGATCTGCATCATAGTCCCAGTAGTTGAGTACATATCCTAAGGGTTTTATCAACATGTGAGAGCAAGACAGTAAACCAATACGAGTCAACATGTTAAGACAAAGTGAAACCAAATAGCATACTATCATGTCGAGCAAGAAAGTCCTCTCTATATATATCCAATCATCCACTATAATATACATAATATGTACAACAATGGCCTCTAGGGCATATATACAACTAACAATATATGATATAGTGGGTTATCGGATCAAGTGTTGATTCGATGGATTGTTACATTTGATATTAGTCGGTTGTATGTGATATAGACGGATTATTAAATCAAGTGTTGATTTAATTATTTAATGTATAATTGTATATTTGATATACTAGATTACATTAACTAATATTAGCTCACTTAAACATTTCTTTTTCTCACTTGTGTGCATATATATGTGTGTGTGTGTGTGTGTGATATTTATTAATGTACAACTATTGTGTCATGCTTTATGCCACATGCTACATGGGTGTATGAGACTCACACCATACTAATAATAATGTGAGGGTTTATATTTATTTATGTAAATCAAAATTAGTGTTAATTAGTCACATGCTTGGAAGCTTGGAGAAGCTTGTAGCATCTTTGACTAATTTCACTCTTTTTGTTTTACTTGTAGATATTTATTAACCTAACCATTATTGTTAGCCATGGTTTAATCTCTACAAGGGTTAGTTTATGATACTAACCCACCCATGGTTGTTATTCTCATCTCATGAGTTCATTCTCTCATCTTCATTCTTCATCTTCTTCTTCATGAAAAAAGTTTACCAGCTTTTCTCAAGGTGAGAAAATATTGTGAGAAAAAGAAAACTAAAGAGAGGCCCATTTCCTACTTCATTATCCTCTACTGCTAGCCATTTAGTATAGGGTGTTTGCTTCACTAATTTCACAATTATTGAAGAGGTAGCATGAGCTTGAGTCTGCTCGACGTAGATCATTTTCGGCCTCGAAGACTTCGAGCAAGCTTGTTCATTTCTCCGGGAATACCCTTTCTAAAGTTCGGGTGTTTATGACTAGCAGCGAAGGGACTACTACACGGAGCATTAGAAGTGAAGGACCGGTCTACAAAGGTTGTATTCCTCATTCTCTTAGTTTTAAAGTTGTTTACATATCGTTTTGTCTCATTTTCTAATAAAGATTCTTTGGTTAGGGTTAGCTAGAACGACAAATTTTTGAAATTGACATGGATGATGCCTCCCGAAACCTTGCTGCCGTGCTATGGAACCTAGCATTGGTATCAGAGCCATGCTAGAAAATTAGACGATGCTTGTTAGATTACAAAACCGAAACGACTTCGAAACTTGAAACAATACAACCCAGTTTCTGTCGAATTTATAAAGTCTTCAAAATTTTTTCTAAACAACTGAAGAATGTTATATGTGATATAGCATGAACACCAAGAAAATTTGAGGCTATTTGGACACAAAGTGGCTGGCCACATTGGCCTTAAAACCGGCGAGCTCGGCCCGTTTTTGGAGTTTTGGCTTCAAATTTTCATGGTTTTCCAGTCTCTGGGTTTTGGTTTTTCAGGTGTTGTTTGTTTTTGCTAAATTTGCATGTGATGTTAACTTTCTGCAAAGGCAACTCGGAGTGTTTTGCAGTCGTAATTCTAACATGTTTTTGGGTTATTTAGACGATGTTAAAAAGTTTGAACGGATATTAATAACCCATATTTTCCTTCACTAAAATTTTCCAAGAGTTGGATTTTTCCGAATTTAAAATTTTCAGAAAATCATGCAAGCAATTCTGTGGACCCGCTAGAAGAACGATACCCAAACTCGACTTTTTTGGATCGCGGAATCGCGGTCATACCCTAGGGTTTGCCGCCGTTTCGTGGCGACATGAGTGAGGCATGGGTCGGCCCTTCTACGGATGGTTCATAGAAGCTGTGGCGTATTCTGGATACTTTTTGAACTCCGCTCAAGTGTTGAGCTTGTTGGGAAATTTTGGGTGCTTTCTTATTCGATTGAAAAGTTTAATTTCGTCTAGCTATCTGTGATTGTGATAAAATACTTGGAATCCACAAAATTAGCTATGTGATAACTAGTTTGAATTTTAGAAATCTAGCAGTTTAGTCTCATTTGATCGGTTGCCACGGGATTTTGATGTGATCAAAAGTCCATCGCAATTATGTAGTGTACAAGGATACTCGCCGGGTAACCTTACGAGATAGCCACACCCCATAGCCATGACCAAGTGACTGTAGGAGAACCCCATCACCAAAAGCATCTGTTCGGGTGCTCGCGGCCTAGTGTTCCGCCTTAGTACACTTCGTCGACGGCATCGGGGGTGCGGCCGTCTACTAAAGTTTCCGACGAGCATTCAATCAAGTTATAGGGAATCTTGTTGAATTACCCGACAGGTTATTGAAAAGTGTTTTCAATATTGAAACTAAAATGCGGGGTTTATAATTGTTAGGTATGTGATGTCTAAGGAATTCATTTAGTTGGGCATGAAATCCAAAGTATATGATATATTGGGTTTATGATGTCCAAGGTGGTTACGGATTCCAATTGTTGTAGTTTTTCACTTTCTTTTATGCGACCGTAAGTGTAATATGTGATGTATCACCGGTTTTGTTGCTATATGTCAACGACAATTGGGATACCCATATTTGCTTACGTTGATGACATGTGATGTTATGTATTGCTATGATATATTATATTGGATCGTCGTGTTTGAATAGCCGGGGTTTTTTATGTGAGATGAGATTTTTTCATTTTCATTCATGTAAAAACTTGTATGTAATATTCTTTTATTGGGGCACTTCCAGGTTGAGGAAGATGTCACCGTTGATGTATATTATTTACTTTTCCGCATTAGGATAGACCCAAGGAGGGGAGCACAAGTAACCGGGTTCTAGAGTCCAGTGGGAGACCATCTCGAGGAGTCAAGTCCGGGTCTCCTAACTCTAGAATTGTTAGGGTTGCTTGCCGCTCTTGTAGGGGTCTAGGGATGTGGGTTTGTCTATTCATCACGACCGTGGAATCCGTGTTTTATACAGGCTTAATATAAAACTCGGAAATCCTAGTATATCCAATATTTCATATGTTGATTTCTGCTGTGATATTCTGTGATGTGATCACTTTATATGATGAGATAGATACTGTATATAGTATATGTGATATATTATATAGACGTTGCTTATGTTTTTCACCCACGCTAGCCCTGCCCCGCTCTACCGTTAGTTACCTAACCTAACGGTGCATGACGGGACTTCGAGACGAATGCGGATGGCATAAGCGTACGTTGTATTTATCTGTGATGCTTAGGTAACTTAAATGATGAGACATTCATTAATGAGATTAATGAAAGAAAATAAACCTAAAGATGTTGTGGAATCGAATTTTCAAAAACAAGGAGCTCTAGTTGTTGCTTTGTATAGCGGTATTCCTTGTAGAATATCCAGCACCTTATTCGATAAGGAAAGAGCCGAGATACCTTCACCGGGAGTGACCTATTTAGCAATAACTGGCAGATACTACAACCCTCGGTTTCATCTTTTGATTGCTTTTCTAGTTCTTGCTTTGCATAGTGGTATTGTGAATATCCTGCATCTCATTCGACGAGGAAAGAGCCGAGATCCCTTCACCGGGAGTGACCTCTTTAGCGAAACTAGCAAAAGCCTAAAAACACTCCATTTTAAATCATTGATTCTACAACGATCTCAAGTTCATTACGCAAAAGGTTTTCTTAAAAACCTGTCGTAGCCTTCCGTCATTTCAGATAAGTACTACTTAGTATTCGCGCTACGGTAGTTTGGCCTGCGTCAAAGCGTAGTGTACGGTAGCTAACTAGTGCTTATCTGCTGCATACGATGCGATTGGATTAGGGTATTCGTATGGCGTTGTTTGCCTACGTCTAGGGTCATGCGGGTGGGTTTAATTCAATCAAGAAATGTACGGGTTGACCAGCAGACTATGGGTAGTTTGGCCTGCGTCAAGGTCATTGCCACGCTAGGGGAAAAAATTATCAGGAATTTCAATTGTTGAAATTTGCAATGAGATTTCATACCTTCTATGAGATAGTTGGATCCCGATACCCACTGCGAGTAATTGTTACTCCTGAGAGAGTTTTGCACTGTACAATTAACCGATCAAGTAGGTGTCTAGAAAGGTGTCAACGGGGTTACGCTCCTGGGAAAACGAGGTTTATTTTAATTAGGTCCGTACGAAAGCACGGGGAACCTCCTCAAAGTATCGGCACTGGCCTGGATGAAAGATTGGCGAACTTGTAGGGTGTAATTAATCCCGGCTAGTCTTTCCTTTAGGGTTTGAAGGAAGATTTGATAAAAACAGTGGGAGCCATCCTAATTAGATAAAATATATAACCAATCTAATCTTGCAAGAGCGCACAGCAGAGTGTTTTCTTCTCTCTCTCTCCAGGTAGCGACCATGTCAGCCTTGATCAAGATAATAATATAGATGCATTGACCGAACCTGCTTGTTATACTGAGCTGGGGAACGTTGGTCCGCTCTATCTTATAATTGTTATAAGACCGAGCAAGAAATAGGGGAATACCAGGATTCCTATGCCGCCCAAACGAGAAAGTGCATGTTGATGCATCTACTTCAGGTGTGTTCGCTACTGAGAACTATTTTTCTCAGTTTCCTCTACGTCCTGGGTATTAGATACCGGAGGATCCGCATATGTAATCTATTACATGGGCTAGAGAAAGGTGGAGAACTAGGAATGGGTGATATTTCTCTAAGTATAGAGAACGGCGCAATTGGTGCAGCCAAGGTGTTGGCAGTTATCACCTTGTATTAAACCAAATGGTAATACATTGATTTGAACGAATGTTATTAGATACCGAACCTGATATGCAACTTTATATCAGTCTCTTTATTTACTAAAGAAGGATATAATTTTGATTGATGGATAATATTTTGAACATTTCCTATATCAAGAGTTGATCAGTTCAGGCATGTTATCTAATAGCATATACGTTCTAAAATCAAACCACGGTTCTTAACATACAGAACACACACAAGAGGAAGAGTTCAGAAATGAATTGATCCTACTTATGGCATTGTAGACTAGGTCATATCAATAAGACCCGACTAGCTAAGTACATTAAGATGCGTATTTAAATCAGTTGAATTTACATCTTATGAAACTTACCAGTCATGTCACAAAGATAAGATGATCATAGCTTCGTTTACTTGAAACAGAGAAAGGGTTAGTAAACTCTTGGGACTCATACATGATGATGTATGTGGTCCCCAGTCTACACATGTCACGACTGGTTCTTTGTACTTCATTATATTCACCGATGATCTCTCAGGATTTGGACATGTGTTCCTGTTGAAACACAAGCCTGAACCTTTTGAGAAATTCAATGAATATAAATCCGAAGTAGAGAACCAAAACGGGTATAAGTATTATGTCCTTTGATGTGATCAAGGAAGAGAATATTTGAGCACGGAATTCCTGGATTATTCTAAAGGAGAATGAAATTCTCTCTCAGCATTACTCCTCCGTATACATCACAACACGTCGGTGTATCGGGGTGGAGCAATCGCACCCTATTAGATATGGTGCGCTCTATGATGAGTACTACTGAGTTGCCAATTTCCTTTTAGGGTTATGCACTTGAGAAGCTGCATACCTATTGAATAGGGTTCCAACCAAATCAGGTGCCTACCACTCCATATGCGATATGGTATAGGAAGAGCCCATGTCTTAAGTAAGTTAAGATTTGGGGGTGTCCGACCTATGTCTAAAAGCAAAATCCGGACAAGCTCGAAGCAAGGTCAGTTCTGTGGAAGTTTGTTGGATATCCCAAGCATTCGCAAGGGAATATCTTCTACCACACCGAGGAACAAAAGGTGTTTTTCTTCTCAGCATGACCACCCTTTTAGAAAAGGAATTTTATTTTGGAAACAAATTTGTGGTCATGAGGTAGAACTGGAAGGAGTGCCAGCTATACAAACTACAGCTGATGATTTGGTAGAACCGGAGGATTCAATAATTCCCGACAGCCCTCAGCCACTCCGCCGATCTGGTAAGGTTCCTCATCCACCTGAGAGATACTTCGATTTTCTCAATGACTGTGGGAGCGAGAATTGCATCATGAGATGATGACCCAACTAATTTCGAGTAGACCATCAAGAGTGGGGACTCTGTAGGAATGGCTGGATGCTATGCGATTTGAGATGGAATCTATGTACACCAACAAAGTATGGACTTTGGTTGCTTAATCTGAAGGGTTAAATCCCCATCAGAGGCAAGTATATCTTAAGAAGATTACTTGGTGTAGATGGAAAAGTTGAGACTTTCAAAGCTAGACTTGTTGTAAAAGGTTTTCGTCATCGACCAGGTGTGGATTATGATGAAGCCTTTTCTCCAGTGGCTATGCTTAAGTCCATCCGGATCCTACTTGCCATTGCTACATACCATGACTACGATATCTAGTGGTTGGGTGTCATGACTGCTTTTCTAAATAGTAATTTAGAATAGAGCGTCTATAAGTACACAGCCAGAGGGCTTCGTAGACAGTGGAAGCAGCGAATAGGTATGCAAGTTGCTTTACAGGTTAAAGCAGGCATCGCGGAGTTGGAACAACTGTTTTGATGTGGTAGTTAAAGCGTTTGACTTCATCAAAATGGTAGATGAACCTTGTATATACAAAAAGGTAGTAGAGACTAAAGTGGTCTTCCTCGTATTGTACATAGATGACATACTCTTGATAGGGAAGGTGTTTCCTATGCTACACTCGGTCAATCTCCTCTTATCACATTGATTCTCCATATAGGATCAAGGTGATACCTCCTAAATCCAGGGTTTTGGAGCTATGAGATAGATCTAAGTGGATGTTAGGATTCTCACTAGGTGTAGTGAGATGGTATCAATCGATCCTGGGGAGAATCACTGGATAGCTTCCAGGGTGGTAAGGTCGATTGAATGTCAGTCACAGGCATTGTCTTTACCCTCGGTGGAGGGACGGTATGTTGGAAGAGTTCCAAGCCAGATACCGTAGCAAACTAAACAATAAAGGTTGGATATATCGCTACCAAAGATACTACCAAAGAGGCAGTCTGGGTGTATTTAAGTTCATGAGATGAACTTCGTTCCTACCATTGTGTGACAATGGAGTTATGTCTTGTGCCTAGGAACCCCCATCCCATCAGTGACCCAGACATATTCTAAGTCTTTATCACCTGATAATGGAGATGGTTGATCTCCAGGGAGATCGAGGTTAGGAGAGTAGACTCATAGGACAACACGGCGGATCCACTCACAAAGGCCTTTTCCCAGAGAAAGACTTTTATGGGATGGTTGAGTATGAGATACTACAACCACTTCTATATGATGTCCCTAGTGCAAGTGGGAGATTGTTAGTTATATGTATGCCCTATAGGCCATTATTGTACATGAGATGTATATTATAGTGGATGCTTGGACATACATAGGGAGAACTTTCTTGCTCGACATGATAGTATGCTATCTAGTTACTCTTTATCTTAACATGTACACTGATTATCTCTCTGTTACATGTTGGTAAAACTCTTAGGATGTGTACTTGACTACCCGGATTATGATGCAGATCATACTAGTGGGACAAAGGTAGTCGGTAAGTACATCCTTTAATGTCCCTAGTCATGGGTGTATTGAGACGGGGCATCGATATACCGGAGTAGATTAGCGTATACCTTCTCGACCCATGTAGATGGGCGATGGATGATCCCATATCCATTGGTGTTTGACATCAGAGATGATATACGGGTGCTCAGTGGAGACCGGGTACACTGGACGGACTCGCCATGAACTCCCAGATGGTATTATACCTCACGTCAGATGGCAGTTCTCTGGTGACACTGGTACAGGTTAGTCTGTTGACCCGAGATCGTCATATAGTCTTGTGTGATTCCCACTGTGCTTTGATTTCCACCTTACCATGTTCAAGAGAACGTGCAAAACGGTGGTTTTTGGGTACAGTCCCGAGTCACATGGAGGCAATGAGCGATAGGAGGGGATTCGTCTCTCCCGGTATAGGGGGTTGATGTTGCGCTGTGCTCGATTGGCCATAACAGGAAGTCCCTGGCCAGGGCTGTTTCTGAGATTTACTGGTAAGTGTTATCAGTAGTTTCTTGACCCGTTATGAGCCTCACATCGGCATGACTTATCAAGTTATTGGGGTCTGTCGTTTACCACCCCCAGGCGAGATATGCGACATATCTGAAGAAGAGACCGGACTGTACGGTAGTGTTACTGATTGGATTCGCAGGAGTATGAGAAGGCTTGCTTGTTGATCTTCTGATCGCTCAATTCCCGGGTGGCTGTTACGTTTGTAAGTCGATGTACTACACCCCAGAACTTGTGGGGAGGCGGAATTTTCAAAAACGATCTTGTTTAGTGAACGAACATCGACTAACCGCTTGAATCGAAGCTAAACTATAAATAACCAAACACAAAGTGTTTCTAAACTACTGTGTTTAGGAATTATACCTAATGAACCAACTCCTTCGTCTTTACGATCTCCTTATCCTCCTCGGCCTTCTCTAGGTAGTAGACGATCCACCCGAGAGCAAAACTCCAAGCTAAACCTCTAAACTTGAGGCAACTAACCTTCTTGGATTGCTAATCAAAGAAGCTAGGATGAAATAGAGTGATGGTTATGGATTGATTAGTCTTACTAACCCTTGTACTCAACTCATGAGAGGGGAGGATTAGTCTTTGAAGATGGAGAGCTTGAGGAGAGAGAAGGTGAGAATGAATATCAAATGAGAATAGTAAATCTATCATAATAAATATGAAGCATTCTTATTTATGAGAAAAAGAATAATACATAATGAATAAGCATGCTTCACAAATATCTAATGGTGATTCATTGTCATGACTCACTAAGCATTTATCATGCATTAATGATATGCATGAATCACCCTCATGACTCACTAAACTCATTTAATGCAAATGACACCTAAACCTCCTTAGTCACCACCTTCTAGAAGCTTCTCGAGTAATTACGAGAACGCCCCTCCGATCCGTAAAAATACGGAAAAACTTTAGACTGTATAAATCCAATAACCGGATACCAGTAACTGGCTTAAACCAAAGCCGACTGGTAAAAACTGTCCGAAAGTCGTACGCGCGTAAACGCACGTATGCGTCCGAACCCTTTGTCGCAAAACCATGCGACCTCTATATCGTTTTGCCTGGAGTAGGAAACTCTCTGTGTGGGACTCTAGAGACTCGACTACTACGCTGGCAGTGGGTTTAACCACAGACCGCAAGCGGCACTAGCTGTACGTAACGGTCCCCAGGTAGTTGTCGATAAGAAGGCCGATGAGGAAACCCATCCGAACTCCTACTGAGTCTGATGTGACAATCTCCATACAGTCCGGCCCGTTCGTCCAACACTATCGCATATCGGGCTTAGGGGGGCGGCAAGCGTCAGTCCCCTAATAGCGGTATAAGTCGTGTCGGAAGGAAGCCCATTACACCCTGAGAAACTACTGGAACCTACCAGCAAATCTTGCTTGCCCTGGCCAGGGACTTTGCGTAATGGCTCTCTGACACGGCACGATATCTACTCCCAATACCGGGAGGGACGAATCCTGTCTAACCGCCACTGCCTCCAAGTGCTCGGGACTGCACCCAACTGCTACCTGTTTGCACGACTCCTTTGAGCCGTGGTAGGGTAGCAATCTAAGAACAGTGGGACACACTCGAGGCGAAGTAGCAATGTCAAGTCTGCGGACTATGCTGTACTCATGTCACCTGGGAACTGCTCACTGACGACTGGTATCAAACCAACCAACAGTTCCCTGTGAGTCCTGTCCGGTATACTCGTAACCTAACGAGCACCTGCATACTATCTCCAGTACGACGTACTGACGGCTGTGGGACAGACCATCTCCCCAACTGGGATGAGAAGCGTACACACCAGTCTACTCCGGAGTATCGATGCTCTGTCTCGATAATCCAACGACCAGGGACCTGAATAAGGATGTGCTTGTAGACTACCCAGCCCCCACTAGTGTGACTGCCATCACAACGCTGGTAGACAAGCAAGATCCTAAGAGCTCTATCAATACGTACACTCACATATTAAGATAGAAAAACCAAGTAGCATACTACCATGTTTAGCAAGACTGTTATATACATGTGAATATCCCAAGCTTCCATTAAGTAATATACAAACTAGTATGATACAGTAATGGCCTTCTAGGGCATAAACACTAACAATCTCCCACTTGCACTAGGGCCATGTACTGGCATATCGTAGACCGATGATCTCGAGTAGCCTCTCGAACTGAATCTGAGGTAGGGCCTTCGTGAATGGATCAGCAATGTTCTCTTCAGAAGCAACTCTCCGAACCTCGATCTCCTGACGATCAATGATCTCCCTGATCAGGTGATACCGCCTTAAGATGTGTCTGGACTTCTGATGGGACCTTGGTTCCTTCGCTAAAGCTATAGCTCCGTTGTTGTCGCAATACAAAGGTATTGGATCAACTATGGTAGGAACCACCTGAAGTTCTGTTAGGAACTTCTTCATCCAGACTGCTTCTTTTGCGGCATCGCAAGCAGCTATATACTCCGCTTCCATCGTCGAGTCAGCAACGGTGTCCTGCTTGGAGCTCTTCCAGCACACCGCCCCTCCATTGAGGGTAAAGACATAACCCGACTTGGACTTGGAATCGTCCTTATCACTCTGGAAGCCGGAATCAGCAAAGGCCTCCAACCTGAGGTCTTTTCCGCCGTAAACCAAGAACATCTCCTTAGTCCTCCTCAGGTACTTGAGAATGTTCTTTACTGCTATCCAGTGTTTCTCCCCTGGGTCTGACTGATACCGGCTTACCACGCTCAGTGCGTAAGCTACATCTGGTCTGGTGCACAACATCGCATACATTATAGAGCCTACCGCAGAAGCGTAGGGTATAATAGACATGCGTTCCCTTTCCAAATCAGTCTTGGGAGACATCTCTTTGGAGAGGGTGATTCCGTGACAAGCCGGTAAATTACCGCGCTTAGAATCTTCCATACTCAATCTTTTCAGTACAGTGTCGATATACCTGGACTGCGAAAGTCCCAACATCCTCTTGGATCTATCACGATAGATCCGGATCCCCAGAATGTACGAGGCATCACCCAGGTCTTTCATGGAGAACCTGTGTGACAAGAATCCTTTGACAGATTGTAGCATAGGAATGTCATTTCCTATCAATAGAATGTCATCCACGTACAAGACGAGGAATACGACACTTCTGGCTACAACTTTACTATATATGCACGGTTCATCTGGATTTTTGATAAAGTCATATTCTTTGACTGTCTCATCAAAACAGATGTTCCAACTCCGCGATGCCTGCTTTAGTCCATAAATGGACTTAAGCAGCTTGCATACTTTCCCGCTGCTCCCACTCTGATTGAAACCCTCTGGCTGATCCATATAGACGCTCTCTTCTAAATTTCCATTCAGAAAAGCCGTCTTTACGTCCATCTGCCAGATTTCATAATCATGGAAGGCAGCAATAGCAAGAAGGACCCGAATGGATTTGAGCATAGCCACTGGAGAAAAGGTTTCGTCATAGTCCAAACCAGGTCTTTGACGAAAACCCTTTGCAACAAGTCTAGCCTTATAGGTTTCCACCTGTCCATCTACACCAATCTTTTTCTTGAAGATCCATTTGCATCCTATGGGTTTTACCCCATCTGGAGCAAAGTCCATACTTTGTTGGTGTACATGGACTCCATTTCGGTCCGCATTGCATCTAGCCATCGTACCGAGTCGCCGCTCTGGATGGCCAGCTGGAAGTCAGTAGGTTCATCATCATCTATGATGCAATCCTCTCTATCCCCATCTATGAGAAAACCGTAGTATCTCTCAGGCGGATGAGACGGCCTACTACTCCTGCGGAGAGGTGCGGGAATGTCCTGTTCTTCTTGAACTCCTGGTTCTACCAAACTTTCAGTAGCAGTTTGTGGTTCTGGAATTTCTTCCAGTTCTATTTCGCTCCCACTTATTTCCTTTTCTAAAAACTGATTTTCCAGAAAATGGGCATTACGAGAAATAAAAACCTTTTGTTCCTCTGCGTAATAGAAATAATATCCCTTGGAGTTCTTTGGATATCCCACAAACATACATTTTACTGATCGTGTCTCGAGCTTGTCCACATGCTGCTTTTTAACAAAAGCTGGACATCCCCAAATCTTTATATGTTGAAGATGGGGTTTCTTCCCAGTCCACATCTGATATGGAGTGGTAGGCACAGTCTTGGTAGGAGCCCTGTTCAAAAGATATGCCGCTGATTCTAGCGCATAACCCCAGAAAGATCGCGGTAACTCAGCATTACTCATCATGGATCGTACCATATCCAATAGGGTTCGATTCCGTCTCTCCGATACACCGTTATGCTGTGGAGTGTACGGAGGAGTAAGCTGAGAGAGAATTCCTTTCTCTTTTAGGTAACCTAGGAACTCGGCACTTAAGTATTCTCCACCTCGATCAGATCTTAGTGTCTTAATACTTTTGCCGGTTTGGTTTTCTACTTCATTCTTATACTCTTGGAATTTCTCAAAAGCCTCGGATTTATGTTTCATCAGATAAATGAATCCGTATCTTGAGTAATCATCCGTGAAAGTAATGAAATAGGAAAAACCACCTCTTGCATGTGTAGACATTGGACCGCATACATCGCTGTGTATGAGTCCTAAGAGCTCGCTCGCTCTTACTCCTTGTTCAGTAAATGGAGTCTTTGTCATCTTTCCTTTGAGACAGGATTGACAGGTGTCATAAGTTTGATATTCGAACGAGTCCAAATATCCTTCTCTATGCAACTTAGTCAACCTTCTCTCATTGATGTGACCCAGTCTACAATGCCATAAGAAAGCTTTATTTAAATCTGGAGACTTTCTTTTTAGTGTGTTCTGGACATTGAAAATTTGGAGTTGGTTTAAAACATATATGCCGTTATTTAGAGTACCGGACCCAATCAAACCATGATTAAGGTGGATGTTAACAACATCTCTTACAAACGTGAAATCATAACCTTTATTTGATAACAAGGAAACTGATATGATATTACACGTTAAGCTTGGTACAAAATAACAGTTATGTAAAACCAAAATGTGTCCACTCATCAATCCTAGGTGATAATCCCCGACGGACGCAGCTCCCATGCTAGCTCCGTTAGCAACCCTGAGGATCATATCACCTTCCTTCAGCACTCTACGGTTTCTCAGTGCCTGCAATGAATTGCAAATATGAGATCCTGATCCGGTATCCAATACCCAGGAAGTAGAGTTGATTGACAGACAATTCTCAATTACAAACACACCTGAAGTCGAAGCTACAGCTTGCTTCGGTTCCTGGTTCTTGGCGTTCCACGCCTTGCAATCCTTCTTCCAGTGCCCTTTCCTGTGACAATGGAAGTACTCATCCTGGCCAACTACCGGTACTGCAAACTTTTTCTTTCCCTTCTTTCCCACCTTACTAACACCTCCTCTAGGTTTGGGTGCGGCCTTCTTCTTCCTTCCTTTGGCCCTAGCCTTGGACCCGGAAGAAGATGCACCGTCAACAAACATAGCGGGTGTTTCCCTTGCCTTCTGCAAGGTGCCCTCTGCACTCCTTAACATGTTCAGGAGTTCCGCAAGTTCAACTTCTTTTGCCTGAAGGTTGAAGTTGAGGATAAACTGGGCGTAGGTGGGAGGAAGGGACTGGAGAATAAGGTCTGTATACAGCTCATTATCCAAAGTCGTCCCAAGGTCTGCGAGCTCTTCAATATAGCCGATCATCTGTAGGACATGTTCACCTACCGATGACCCGACAGCCAACCTCGCTCGAAACAAGTTCTTAGAGGTCTCGTATCTTGCTATACGAGATTGCTCTCCATAAAGTTCCTTTGTATGGAGAAATATGCCATCTAGGGACATATCCTCGTGCCTCCTCTGATGTTCATTGTTCATTGAGGCAAGCACGATGCACTTGGCTCTCGCGCAATCTAAATCCCAGGTTTTGCGGATTTCCTTATCCGCATTGCTGGATTTGGGACCAGGGACAGCAGGTGCCGTAGCGGTGAGGACGTACCCCAGTTTGTCATAGGTCAAAGCCATTTTGACATTCCGCAGCCAATCTTTATAGTTTGGCCCTGTCAGTATATTTTTCTCTAAAAGTAACTTAAGTCCAGTTATTTTCAGGGTCGCTGCAATTAGGAGAGAGAGAAGAAAACTCTTTAGCATGATGCTCTTGCAAGTTTAGAGTGGTTTTTAGTTTATCTAAACTGGATGGCTCCCACTGTTTCTCGAATCCTTCCTCAAACCATAAAAGAAGAATTAGCCAGGACTATTCTCACCGTACAATACTTGCTTAACCGTTCAGCCAGGCCAGTGTCGATACTTCGAGGGAGGTTTTCCAACGCTTTCGCGAAGTTCCTTAATTAAATAACCTCTTTTCTCTGGGGGCGTAACCCCGCTGACACCTTTCTGGACACCTACTAGGTTTATAGCATTGATCGTTAAGTGACGAATATCCTGATAAGTAGCATATACTCACAGTAGGATCGGGATCCAAATATCATCGTATGATAATGTTGAAGGAATCCTACCAACATTCATCAAACTCCAAATGGTATGCATCTCTTTGCAAATTTCAGTTTCTTTAGAAATTCCCGATATATATTTTTGCCCCATGCTCTTATGACCTTGGCTTTGGTCAAAATGTCATAAGTCACATGTCAAGTTCTACCCGTCATTATCTTGTCAATTTGAACCCATCCGTATATACCCCTGACTTTGGTCAAATGATAATACGACTGTCCCAAACTAACTCATCTATCTTATGCAACAAATGAAAACCCAGCAGCTACCAAACACTATGCCTTGACTTTGGCCAAAATGCATAGCTTGAATACTACTGAATACCCAAATGAAATGACAGAGGGCTACGAATGGTTTTGGCGAAACCGTGAACGTAGTGAACTTGATATAACCGAAGGAACCTTATAGCTTTTAAAAGGAGTGGTTAAAGCTCCGCATTTAAAAATATCTGTTTTTAAAATTAACCGAGTGGTTTCTTTTAAACTGTTCCAACGATTTAAACTTTGGTTTGTTTTTCTTTGCATTATAAATAATGCGTCCCATCATTAACCTATCATTGCAGAAAACAACGAAAATACAACGTCCTCTTATGCCATCCGCATTCGCCACGGGGTCCCGTCATCACCCATTAGGTTACGTAACTAACGACAGAGCGGGGGCTGGGCTAGCGCGGGTGTAAAACATAAGTGACGTCTAAATAGCTATCATATATATAGATATTTTACATTCGTCTGACGCAATGATATACATTCCAGAACACAGATAAACAATATTGGATTTGCAAGCAATCTGTATTTCTTTTGAGCCTGCAAGAAAAGACAGATTACACAATTGTGATGAATAGCCGTTACCCCACCCTCGACCCCTACGGGTACGGCAAACTACCCGCCCGGCAGTTTGTGTACCCCACCTTGGGTCAGTCATAGGAGCAAAAACAGTAAAATGAAATAATACAACGGTGGCTACAACCGCAACCTGGATGTGCCCCGCAAAAATAATATTACAACAAATTACATTTACAACAAATGAATTAAAAAATAACCCATTGCTAAACCCCGGCTATACACCACAACAGTCCAATACAGTTCATATGCACAAACAGATATAACCATTACAGAAATGTGCAACCCCCTGCCAACCGACATACTAGCAGTTAGGGGAGGTTTATGAACACATTTATCAATCACAGATATAATCCAACATGCAAATACTGTACAATTTCGATCGATTAAACATCTTTAATATTGCTCCAAAAACTGCTCTGTAAAACTGAAACCTGAGCAAATATTAAATATCCCAGAAAATCCCAAATTACACAGAGAAGCAGCACAGGAAATTTGAGTTCCTGACTCGGCAACTCGGCGGCGGAAGCGCGGCGGATCGGTGCGATCCGCCGCGGTTCCGCGGCCGCGTTGCCGATTCAGGAGCTCAAATTTCTTGGGTGTTCTTCTGGTGTCTTTTCAAGCTCTCTGAACTTCCCTGAAAAATTTTTGGACTTCATTTTAAACTCGACAGAAACTTGACAGTTTTAGGGTTTTCCGGCTTCGTTTTTCCGTTCGAAATTCGTACAAATTTGCAATAAAGTTATTTATTGTTTAGCGAGGCTTTGATACCACTGTAAGTCGATGTACTACACCCCAGAACTTGTGGGGAGGCGGAATTTTCAAAAACGATCTTGTTTAGTGAACGAACATCGACTAACCGCTTGAATCGAAGCTAAACTATAAATAACCAAACACAAAGTGTTTCTAAACTACCGTGTTTAGGAATTATACCTAATGAACCAACTCCTTCGTCTTTACGATCTCCTTATCCTCCTCGGCCTTCTCTAGGTAGTAGACGATCCACCCGAGAGCA
The DNA here is from genome assembly GCA_030015575.1 of Agapanthus africanus. NCBI lineage: Eukaryota > Viridiplantae > Streptophyta > Magnoliopsida > Asparagales > Amaryllidaceae > Agapanthus > Agapanthus africanus. Next base: position 385,090,170 of record CM057350.1, read on the forward strand.
AAACTCCAAGCTAAACCTCTAAACTTGAGGCAACTAACCTTCTTGGATTGCTAATCAAAGAAGCTAGGATGAAATAGAGTGATGGTTATGGATTGATTAGTCTTACTAACCCTTGTACTCAACTCATGAGAGGGGAGGATTAGTCTTTGAAGATGGAGAGCTTGAGGAGAGAGAAGGTGAGAATGAATATCAAATGAGAATAGTAAATCTATCATAATAAATATGAAGCATTCTTATTTATGAGAAAAAGAATAATACATAATGAATAAGCATGCTTCACAAATATCTAATGGTGATTCATTGTCATGACTCACTAAGCATTTATCATGCATTAATGATATGCATGAATCACCCTCATGACTCACTAAACTCATTTAATGCAAATGACACCTAAACCTCCTTAGTCACCACCTTCTAGAAGCTTCTCGAGTAATTACGAGAACGCCCCTCCGATCCGTAAAAATACGGAAAAACTTTAGACTGTATAAATCCAATAACCGGATACCAGTAACTGGCTTAAACCAAAGCCGACTGGTAAAAACTGTCCGAAAGTCGTACGCGCGTAAACGCACGTATGCGTCCGAACCCTTTGTCGCAAAACCATGCGACCTCTATATCGTTTTGCCTGGAGTAGGAAACTCTCTGTGTGGGACTCTAGAGACTCGACTACTACGCTGGCAGTGGGTTTAACCACAGACCGTAAGCGGCACTAGCTGTACGTAACGGTCCCCAGGTAGTTGTCGATAAGAAGGCCGATGAGGAAACCCATCCGAACTCCTACTGAGTCTGATGTGACAATCTCCATACAGTCCGGTCCGTTCGTCCAAGACTATCGCATATCGGGCCTAGGGGCGGCAAGCGTCAGTCCCCTAATAGCGGTATAAGTCGTGTCGGAGGGAAGCCCATTACACCCTGAGAAACTACTGGAACCTACCAGCAAATCTCGCTTGCCCTGGCCAGGGACTTTGCGTAATGGCTCTCTGACACAGCACGATATCTACTCCCAATACCGGGAGGGACGAATCCTGTCTAACCGCCACTGCCTCCAAGTGCTCGGGACTGCACCCAACTGCTACCTGTTTGCACGACTCCTTTGAGCCGTGGTAGGGTAGCAATCTAAGAACAGTGGGACACACTCGAGGCGAAGTAGCAGTGTCAAGTCTGCGGACTATGCTGTACTCATGTCACCTGGGAACTGCTCACTGACGACTGGTATCAAACCAACCAACAGTTCCCTGTGAGTCATGTCCGGTGTACTCGTAACCTAACGAGCACCTGCATACTATCTCCAGTACGACGTACTGACGGCTGTGGGACAGACCATCTCCCCAACTGGGATGAGAAGCGTACACACCAGTCTACTCCGGAGTATCGATGCTCTGTCTCGATAATCCAACGACCAGGGACCTGAATAAGGATGTGCTTGTAGACTACCCAGCCCCCACTAGTGTGACTGCCATCACAACGCTGGTAGACAAGCAAGATCCTAAGAGCTCTATCAATACGTACACTCACATATTAAGATAGAAAAACCAAGTAGCATACTACCATGTTTAGCAAGACTGTTATATACATGTGAATATCCCAAGCTTCCATTAAGTAATATACAAACTAGTATGATACAGTAATGGCCTTCTAGGGCATAAACACTAACAACGTTTAGCAGACCGCTTGCGGCTTGTGGGTGTTTGATATGATCATCACCTACTGCCGGCGTATTGATGAGTCTTTAGAGTCCTACACAGAGGTTTCCTGGTTCATTCGAAACGGAGTAGGAGCACATATGTGATATGTACGGGACCGAGATTAATGCGCGTATGTGATACCGCATTTTATTCTCGTGATATATGATATCGGTCGGTTATATGTGATATAGCCGGGTTATCGGATCAAATGTTGATTCGATGGATTGTTACATTTGATATTAGTCGGTTGTATATGATATAGCCAGATTTTAAATCAAGTGTTGATTTAATAATTTAATGTATAATTGTATATTTAATATACTAGATTACATTAACTAATATTAGCTCACTTAAACATTTCTTTTTCTCACTTGTGTGCATATATATATGTGTGTGTGTGTGTGTGTGTGTGAGAGAGAGAGAGAGAGAGAGAGATATTAATGTACAACTATTGTGTCATGCTTTATGCCACATGCTACATGGGTGCATGAGACTCACACCATACTAATAATAATGTGAGGGTCTATATTTATTTAAGTAAATCAAAATTAGTGTTAATTAGTCACATGCTTGGAAGCTTGGAGAAGCTTGTAGCATCTTTGACTAATTCCACTCCTTTTGTTTTACTTATAGATATTTATTAACCTAACCATTATTGGTAGCCATGGTTTAATCTCTACATGGGTTAGTGTATGACACTAACCCACCCATGGTTGTTATTCTCACCTCATGAGTTCATTCTCTCATCTTCATTCTTCATCTTCTTCTTCATGAAAAAAGCTTACTAGCTTTTCTCAAGGTGAGAAAATATTATGAGAAAAAGAAAACTAAAGAGAGCCCATTTCCTACTTCATCATTCTCTACTACTTGCCATTTAGTATAGGGAGTTTACTTCACTAATTTCACAATTATTGAAAAGGTAGCATGAGCTTGAGTCTTCTCGACGTAGATCATTTTCGGCCTCGAAAACTTCGAGCAAGCTTGTTCATTTCTCCGGGAGAACCCTTTCTAGAGTTCGGGTGTTCATGACTTGCAGCGAAGGGACTACTACACGGAGCATTAGAAGTGAAGGACGGGTCTACAAAGGTTGTTTTTCTCATTCACTTGGTTGTAAAGTTGTTTACATATCGTTTCGTCGCATTTTCTAGTAAAGATTCTATGGTTAGGGTTAGCTAGAACGACAAATTTTTGAAATTGGCATGGACGATGCCTCCCGAAACCTTGCTGCCGTGCTAGGGAACCCAGCACCATCTACCAGACTTGTATATTTAGTAGACTTAGATGACCACGGTTTGTATATTCTTTCGGACTTAGAGTCGTGCTCTTGTATTCTTTATTATTGTTTATGGTTTTCTTTATGATGCTTAGTTTTCTCGCTTTCTTTCTGAGTTTTGATCCTCGCCCTTCGGCGTTGTATATTCATTTTATCTTGCGTGGTTATTCCGCTATTTGGTGAAGAGTTAGCTCCCGCTTGGGGATGCCTTATATATTATTGTTTGTATTCATTTTTGGGTTAAAATTACAAAAGAGGTGCTGCCCAAAACGACAAAAAGGGTTTTTCAAGTTAGATACAAGTTATTAAACTCAGTGGACTTATACAGAGTATTGTATGTTGTCCGATGTCCATTAGGACAGAGGGGTTGGTACTCGTACTATATTCTGTTTACTCATGACTTCTCTAGTTTTAGACAAATATTTCGTTGAAATACAAGGTCTGGATTTTGAGAAGTTATAGGTATAAGAATAAAGTAGAGAACCATGTGTTGCAAGTATTAGGATTCTTCGAAGTGATCGAAGAAGTAGATACTTGTGGAAGGTATTCCGTTGTAAGTAATAGTTTTGAGAACTTGATTCTCTTTCAGATTACTCATACGTGGATGCATTCCTTGATGAGTAATGATGCTTGGCCTCCTTCCATTTGGCTGATATGCACTGGAGACAGCTGCATGATTTTGAATCTGGTTCCAATTAAATTAGTGCCTTTGTTTCTATATGGTATATAGAATGGTTTCATATCTTAACGATGTTAAGGTATATGGAGTTGTCCGGCTGATGCTTAAAACCAGAATCTGGACAAACTCTAGGCACATTTCAGTAATGGCAGTTTGTGGGTTATCCCAGGCATTGACGAGGGTTAACATTCTACCATCTGGAAGATCAATAGTTATATTATTCTTGACTCGCCACAGTTTTAGTAAAAATGGATTCTTTTCAGAAAACATTAGTGGGAGTATGGTAGAACTAGATGTGATTTTAGAACCACAAACGATTACTGAAAATTTAAATAGAACCTGAGGATTCAATTGGTTTCGACGATCCATTAGACACTTCGCTGATTTGGTGGGTAACCTCAGGCACCCGAGAGGTACTTCGGTCTCCTTAGAGAAGGTGACAGGGAGGTTCTTGTTTACCCAAACTTGACACTACTACTATTCTAGACTATGAGATCTGGCAGGAGGATGAGTATAACGTCGTTCTAAATTGGCTTTAGAAGTGCACGTGTATATGACTCTGTCAGAAGGTTGTTATAGTCAGTGGGAGCAGCGGAAGAGTAGTAGGCAAGTAGCTTATGTATATTTATAGACTAAAGCAAGTATAGCGGATATAGATCATCTAGTTTTGATGTGACAGTCATAGAGTTTGACTTCATCAGAACAACATATGGATCTAGATTTGAGAAAGTAGTAGGAAGAGATGTCGTGGTATTTGGATGCCATGCTCTTGATAGGAAATAATATTCCTATTCTATGATCGGTTATACTGTGGTTGTCACAAGGTGTTTCTCTACATAGGATCTGGATAAAATATAAGGAATTCTGGTCACTAGATCTATGGTTTTAGATCTAGATTTAGGAAGTATTCCAATTCGGGTACTTTGACACTATTCTAAAGTGTTTTAGAATGGACGACTCTTGGCGAGGTGGTGTACCCGTAGGTGATGGAGTCACACCCTCTAAAGATATGTCTTCTAGACCGATGAAGAGAGGGATTTGCATGATTGGCATATCACTTGCTTAGGCAATTGAGTCAATCATGAAGTGTCAAGTACAACACCAGATATTATTTTTGCACTAGCTGCAATAAACTTATATTAATCCAATCCTGGAGAAACCTTGGGAAGCAATTATGAACAAAAGTGGATGTTCTTGGTATATGGTAACGATAGCTTCCTTCTGGAGGCGGTTATCATTTCAGGCTTCCAAGGTGACCTGGATGACAGAGTGACTGTCAGAGTTATAGTTTTCCCTCTTCTGAGGGGCGTGGACAGGTGGTCCAAGGGGATACTGAGGCAGGCATGGCATAGGATACTGATTAAATTCAGTGGATGATACAGTCTAAGAAGTTTGTTGGATTTGGAGTTCATATGTGAACTAGGTCCCATCAGATATCCAAACAAATTCTAAGACAGGTATTGCTCATTTCGGGAGATAGTCTTTCTCTGGAAAGTTGAGATATAGAGAGATAAAGATTGAAACACTGGAGCGAATCCACCTACTGAGGCTATTTCTCGAACGCAATAATTTCGCAAACGGGCTTTGCGAGATTGATTAGTAGAGAAGTTGGGTGTTTGGTATCACATAGGCTGTGAGTATGCGACAACGCAAGCAAGTGGGAGATTGTTGGCTATAGTGCCCTCAAGTCAATTATTGAATCACAAGCACGTGATTGTGATGATTGAGGGAGGACCTATACCAGTAGAACAGTCTTACTCGAGATGATAGTATACTATCTGGTTTGTCTTTATCATCATGTATAGCATTAGGTGGCATTACAGATCACTATTACATGTTGATAGAGCCCATAGGATTCTTGCTTGATGGCGATCATATACGTGGGAGCTGGGTGGTCTATAAGCACATCCTTAAATGCTCCTAGTCGTGTGAGTATCGAGACTGGGCATCAGTACTCCAGAGTAGACTAGTGTATGCTTATCAAGACCCCGACGAGGGGCGGTGGCTAGTCTCACATGCCATTGGTGTCAGTTAGTCACCTAAGATAGTATGCAGGTGCTCATTGGGTTATGAGTACACTGTACGGACTCCCCAGGAACCTGCTAGATGGTATTATACCTATTGTCAGATTGCAGTTCCTAGGTGACATGAGTATAAGTTAGTCTGTCGACCTGAGATCGTCATTTTTATGGTGTGAGTTCCCACTGTGCTTTGATTACTATCCTACCACGGCTCAAAGGAGTCGCGCAAACATGTTTTAGTTAGGTACAGTCCCGAGCCACATTGAGGCAGTGAGCGGATCGTCGGGGATTCGTCTCTCCCGGTATTGGGGGTTGATGTCACGTTGTGCACGGGTGGCCATCACCAGAAATCCTTAGCCAAGGTAGTCGAGAATTACTGATCTAGGATCAGTAGTTTCTCAGGTGGTGATGGGTTTCATACCGACACGAATTATCGCGTTATTAGGGATCTGACTTCATCCACCCCTTAGATTCGATATGAGATACTCTTAGACGAACAGACCGGATTGTACGGAGATTGTCACTGTCAGGCCCAGTAGGGGTACGGATGAGTTTGCTCGTCGGCCTTCCTTTCACTCAATACCTGGGTAGCCATTACGTACAGCTAGTGCCGCTGACGTGCTTGTGATTAAACCCACTGCCAGCATATTGACGAGTCTTTAGAGTCCCACACAGAGGGTTTTCATGGTTCAGGTGATATGGTGTAGATGACGTATGTTGGTACATACAGGTGTCCGATTAAATATATGTACAAGCTGCACAGACTTTAATCGGATGGTTGATAATACTAGCGGCTTAGGATTAAACCGGATTATTAAATCAGGTTTTGATTTAATAATTTATATATGTATTCTAGTATTATTGTTCACCATTCATTTTCTCTCTTGGCTATTTGTATTTTTATACGAATATGCGTATATAAATTTTGATACGTGTACCGAGTTGTATTCCGTATTTATACGGAATAGTTTCTAGAAGATGGACACCTCATTTGTATGATTTTCTTTTTGGAAATTCATTTGTTTTACAAATGAGGTGGAGGGGTGAGTTGGCATAAGCATGGCTTGATGGCATGTAAAGAGGTATGGCACCACATTAGTTTATTTGATAAATGAAAAGAGATATTTTTCATTGCATGATAGAAATGGGGAGCCACAATTCTTTACATGCCATGATAGTTCTTTTCTTCACTTGATTGATTCTCTTATTCTTGAGACTTGGCCATTTTTCCTTGGTTGCTCATGCCCTTGTTTTCCTCACCCCTCAATCTTCTTCTTGAGTTGCTCTTTGGAGCATTTTGATGAGAGAAAAATTATAGTGAGATAATCCTACACCTCCACTCTCTATTGCTAGCAACCTTGGAGCGTCGGTTGCCTTGCTAGGCAAGGCTGAAGCTTGCGCAGTTTCCCTCGGGTGGATCATCGAAGATGGAGGAAGACCGGCAACCAAATTCGATCTGCAACCACTAGGAGCTTGGAATGATGGTTGAAGACCCGAAGGACTTGGTTCATTCGGTATAACCTTTCCAACCATTTAGTTTAGCTCTATGTTAGTTTGCTAGTATAGGTTTTTTGTTCGATCTTATGCGGGTTTTGTTTGCGCCAAAGATTTTAAACTCAATTTTTGTTCCGCATTTGGCTGCGGTTTAATGGCCGGTGCGCCGGTGAAACCCAGCAGGGTCTACAGACTAACCTATACCAGTGTCACCAGAGAACTGCTATCTGACGATAGGTATTTTACCATTTAGGAGTTCTCGGCGTGTCCTGTTCAGTGTACTTATTCTCTAATGAGCACCTGTGTACAATCTTTGATGTCAAACACCAATGGATATGGGATCAACCATCACCACATACAGGGTCAAGAAACGTACACACTAGTCTACTCTGGAATATCGATGCACTGTCTCGATATTCTCTCGACTAGGAATAATTGAAGGATGTGCTTATGGACTATCCAGGTCCCAGTAGTATGATCTGCATCATAGTCCTGGTAGTCAAGCCAACATCCTAAGGGCTTTATCAACATGTATATGAGAGACAGTATAATAATACTAGTGAACATGTTAAGATAAAGGCAACCAGATAGCATACTATCATGTCGAGCAAGAAAGTCCTCCATATATGTCACGCCCCGCTTACCAGAGTGTGCTAAGATCGGCACGTGACAGAGCCAACCATGCTACCTATGGCTAGGAAACATCCATCCACAGTCATATTATGGCTGTCTAAAAGATATCAAGAACAGGAAAATAAAAATAAACTATCTAGTACATATCCATATGCCAGAATAAACGAGTCAAGAAATAATATGCGGAAGCAATAAATCTAATAAACAGTAACAATCTAGAAAATACGTCCCAAAATACGGGCTCACATCAGGAAGGAAAGTACGAAAATAAAACTAAACTAACAGGATCCTCACTGCTCGGCCTGTCGGCTGAAATACTCCTGATCGGCCTGCGACAAAGATAGGGGATCTGGGCCATGCAAAACCCAGACGTTAGTGCGTCATAATATCAAACAATAAAATATAATCAGGAGGTAACAAGATATGCAAGCATGAGTATGAACAGTAATAAGGGTATAACCGTAACACGAATATGAAATAGTGGAGTGTATAAGCACATGTGACGTGCGGTGAGTAATCTGATCTAAACTACTGGGTTAATTACTCTCAAGTCTTTGAAATTAATTTAATGAATCGTCAATGTAACTCAATAGTATCTCGTGGATGCCCGGGACCACGGTCCAGACTCTCGGGGCTGAATCCGAGACATGCCACTAAGCACAAATAGGAAACATATATAAACGAATGATGTCAGCAGCATCATTCCGGGACTGGCCTAGCCCCCAAAACTGATCAGTATAAGCGTCAAACTGTTGAGTTACAAGTCAGGTTTCATTATTGATTTCCCCTTACCCCCAAGGTTAAGTGTTCAAGTCAGGTATTGATAAATCTAGAGCTAATGCCAACACAGGATCAAGCAGGTACAGGTTTTGTCTAAATAGACATCATGATATATCTGTCGGGACAACAAATCAGGATTGTCGGCATTAGTAACAAGATCAAGCAACAGGTCAAGCAGTGGTATATCAGGTCATGTCATGTGGTGCATATATATCACACGGATGCTCAAAGTAAAACTGTAGTAAATATGGATATACGATAAAAGTACGGATGCATAGTAAAACACGGATGCACAAATATCTATCAGGGATTACATCTACAACTCCATGACTACGCATGATGCACATTATCAAGCATGGGGTGCTAACATAACGGTAACATGATATAATATGACATGGCATGCAACTAGAAATATAATCAATATCACGGATACGAACGGATATTGGAGAAACGGTAAAACTGTATCATGGATGTGAAATGCAATGAACATGTAATAATTCTATACCTATGGATGTAAAATACGTTGCATAACCTGTAACAAGATAAAATTGCATTCGACTAGATATGTAATAAGCTGTACGGATGTGAACGAATATTGTAAAACTGTAAAACTGTAACATAGGATGCACAATGCAGTAAACATGTGATATTTTTATTCATATAGATGCAAATATAATAACATAGCATGTAGTAAGATAAAATTGCCTGAACGGATCTCACGATGAGATGCGTACGCTGTATCCGACGTCAGGTAAACGTCGCAATGTACACACGCGTACACGGGACAGGACCGGGCAAAGCAAGAAGGTGACCACGCTGGCTGGGGATGTCTACTGGGTCGCCCGGATCGTCGGCGATGGCACGACTCCGGCGATGATCGGAAAATACGAATCAAGAAATTAAAGAAAAGAAAAAGGAGAAAGGAGAAGAAGAGAAAAGGAAGGAGAAGAAGTTGGTCTGCGGTTTGGTGTTTGGGGACAGAGGCGAGGCAGGCAAGACGACAACGACGATGATGGGGGTTTTCCGGCGAAGTACATGGTGAAGGCAGTGGGTTTCTTGATCGTCGGGGATTGGGGTGGTGCAGGGGTCATGACTTTGCAAGTGAGATAAGAGGAGAATGGGTTGAGGTGGTGTCGAGTGCGCGGAGGTGACGGGGTCGGAGCTCCGGCAAGGGTGCAGGCAAGGTCGGAGATGTTGGCACTGGCGTGCAGTGGGGTTTCATGGTGCTCGGGGTTTGCAAGGAAGGTTAGGATGAGGTCGAGGAGAAGGAGGAATGGAGGTGGTGGAGGTGAGGTAGTCGACGATGACGAGGGTGGAGGCGGAGAGAGGCGTCGGGCGTGGGTTAGGGTTGAGGCGAAGGCGGGAAAAGAAAATAAGAATGGGGAGAAGGAAACATGAGGAAAAAAAGAGCTCTGTTAATTAGAATAGGTTTTTATAATATAATATAATATATATAGATACACGTAGGGGGAGAGAGAGAGAGCTGTTAGATTTTAAAAAAAAATTAAGTTAAATATATATTAGAATATAATACTGATTATATTTGAGATTTTGGCTAAAACAAAAATAGTCCAAAACACGCCCGAGTCGGGTCTAAAATTACGGTTTGAAAATATGGATAATATACGTGTTAACCAAAACCAAAATGCGATATCCGGATAACGAAAATGCATACCCCCAAGAACGGATGCACGTAGTGTGTATGTAGCTATCCAAACGGGTCTGTTTCATTGAAAGGGATGAGAACACGATATACGGATGCCACCAAAGGGCTAGGGTTATGATGCCGACCACGCTAGATATTTTTAAAATATTTTATTTGACTTTATTTTTTTTATTAAAAAAAATGCAGGTGCTCGATATAATGCAAGTATGCAGAATATACAACATGAAAGTGCACGGATCCTCATAACTAGCTGGGATAAATCATAAACAGGAATCAATACGGGTTTCCAGCAAGCGGGTCGGGTCGGATGCAAACACGAATACCAAATACACTATTCGCACCCAAAAAACAATAAATCAAGAACAACCATAAATAAATAAATACCCAAAAAGGAACTGATATAAATGAACTAGGGTGTTACATTATACCCAACTACAAAATAATTTCGTCCTCGAAATTCCCAAAACTAGAAAAACAAACAAACATGAAACTACGAGAAGAGGTGTCGAAAATTCTGTCGAATCTCGTCTTCTCGTTCCCAAGTTGATTCTCCATGAGAGCGATTCCCCCATGAAACAAGTACGAGCGAGATAACTTTGTTCTTGAGGACCTTTTCTCTTCGATCAACAATCGACGTCGGTCGGTCCTCAAAGGTCAAATCCTCCCTTACAGTCGGCTCCGAATGATCTAGCACGTGTGTTTCATCTCGAACATATGATTGATCGTTCTTTTGCGAGCAAGCGTTTTAAAATCAAAGTTAAGAATATACCGCAATCAATAACGGTGTTGCTTGGTAGCTAGCCGGTTGAGTACGGGTTGGTCCAAAGGGAGATGGATTCCTTTTCTTTATGTTCTAACGAGTTAATCCGATCAAGTCAGGTTTTGTTTTACGATCTAAGAATGAGATTAAATTGATTAAAAGTCTTGCTAGGGTTAGGATTAGGTTAGTTTGGAAAAGGGATTCTACCCACTGCTTTCAATGCCCTAGTGAAGAATATAGGTGTTAGGGTAATAGTCAACAAAGGGGATTAGCACGACTAGGAAGAAACATAGTTTCTTCCTTTTGGTCCTTGTCCGTCCTTTCTTAACTCTTGGCTCTAACTTCTATTTAAATCAACCACAACCGGTCTAACTAGGGAATCACTGCTATCTTGTAGGATAGGGTGCCATAGTGAGCGGTGTGTGGTTAATTTAAATAGAGTCCTATTATAAAAATTATATGGGCAAAGAAAGGAGAGAGAGAGATTTACTTCTCTCAAACCTTCCCAATCCTAACCCTAACAAGTGAGGAATTACTCACTCATTAGGGAAGTTATGATAAGATTCATTTTTATAATTTTAAAAAACTATCTAAGTTGCAGATAATAAAAGACAGATAAAAATTCAGGAATTAAATTCAGATAAAAGAATGCACGATTAAAAAATACCTTTATTGATGACCTCTTGATGATTACAAGAAAATTAAAATTTAATCTAGAAATTAAAAAGAGGCATCTCAAAAGAGGCACCCAAAAGAGGCACCCCCTTATTTGGCTTTGAGCCCTCCTATTTATAGATAGGGAAAACCCTAGGATTACATTCTGATCCACACATGAAATTACAAAACAACCCCAAAGACCGAGTCAAAACACCGACACCTGCATCGACACGTGCATTGCACGGTCGCGGTTCTACGGCAGAAAGGCCTTTTTGGCCGCGGTTCTGCGGCCATATGGTGGGTTCTTGGGCCCATTTCTTCAGGGTTTCTTCAAGTTGCTTTTATCTTCTGTTTTCTTCACTTGGTTCCTCAGAATTTTTTCTACTTTCTTCCAGATTTCCAACAGTGCAGAATTATGTGGACTTTTACCGTGAGCTTCGCTTTGAAGTTTTATTTTAATCCTGTGCTGCCTTTGTATTTTGTGCATTAAACTGTCTCATGATTTTTATTTGTTCCTTGAACTGGTAGGTGGAATCATATGGATTCATCTATTGTTGGTCGTAGTCTCACATTTGTAGTGACTTTTCATGAATTTCACTGTAACGATCTGAGAATCTGTAACCTGCAACTATTTAGCAGACATGGATCAAAAGCACCTATTTACATGTAATGTGATTAAGAATGGCGATATAAAAATGCAAAAATCTGATATGAACAAATACCCCGAAACTTATCTTTTGCTCGTCCCGTGCAAGGCCAATCTTATTCTCGAAAAATCCTAACCTCACTTTCGCAGGGAATCACGATTGCACTAAGCTCGTGCAATAAGCCGTTAAACCTCTAGGTGTCCCTAGTAGGAGGAGTGTTGTCTCCTGAGGGTTTTCAGCGGATACTACCCACAAAATCCGATCAATTTGGCCTATTGACTTTCATTCTTCAATTCGGTGTTATTATCTTCAACTCAGAAATCATCAACCCGTATTTTTCACACTCACTTATCATTTAACTTAAGATCGTATATGTTCTATAAATTTATTTAGCTTTTAGCATCTCCTAAGTTTTCCTTCTAAGGTGCAATCTTAACTTAGGAATTTTTATTATCTCTACAGAAGATATAAGCCTTATCTTTTATTCCTATCTCTCCTCCAAACTCTAATTATATACCCCCACGTGTGTGTAATTATCATCCCTACACTTGGAAATTCAATTCAAGCTATCATACTCTTGTCCATCTTCCAAAGTACTTTTAGTTGGTGAATTTTTAGACGAAATTGCTCACACATCCTTCATGCGATCGTTAATACTTCTTGAGGTACTAAACGACCGATTACAAAATGTGCTTGCGCATTTAGGCGTAATTCCTCGTCTTGCAATACCTAAGGCTTAGCAGTGACTCCCAAACCAGTTGGTCTAAGGCACTAGGTGATAAAGCACCCTCGCTATATATTTTTTTTATTTATTCCGCCTTAAGTAATTACAAAACCAGTGTTCATTTTTTTTATCTCTTTATTCACTACTTATACTTTTATTTTATTTTCCTTCATACTAAGGATTTTAGACAAGAGCATTTCAAGGTATCCTCTACTATCCCAAGATTCAAGGTGCGTGTATGTGCTAGTTGTAGGGTATATATTTTCAGAATTTAGACTTAAGGTTCAGAATTATTTTTCAGACTTACACTTCAAATAAAAATTCAATACTCTTCCCTTATTTTGACTTAGCCCAAGAACTGAACTCAAAATTTGCCTATTTCTAAATAAACTATAAAGATATTTTCTACCGTTAAACTTTAAGAAATGTTATTTTTAGGGTTTTTAATTTACTAAGTTTAGTATCTAGTTTTTCCTAACTAGTCAACCGTCATGTTGAACTTAAGTCAAATATGGCCAAAATTGAACATTTCAATTTTTATAATTTTTAAAATTTTTGATTTTTATGGATTTTAAAATAAGTATGCAAATGCAAAAATATACACATGAATGCGAAGGAAGAAAGCTTACCGAGCATACCCCCAAACATAAACCTTACAGTGTCCTCACTGTCAGGCTACACCAAGAGGGTCAAAATTGTCGGCACTTCCCTATTTATTTTTTTTATTTTTATTTTTAATTTTATTATTAACAAAAAAACAAAATATATATACATAAAAGGTCCCCCTCCAAGCTTAAGTGAAACAACATTTCCATTGTTTAAGCGTTAAAGTTTAGAGTTAGGGGGGAGAAAAACACAGTATCAAGCTATACAAGGATTTACACAGGCCAAAGGTTAGCACCAACCATTCAAAAATTTTATCTTTATAATGGTGTGGTTGGTGAAAGAATGGAGTGTAGAGAAAAGAAAGGAGAAACACACGAGACCGTGTGGAGATAAAAGCAGTATACGGTCTCGGGTGAGGAGAACAATGGCGGAAGGGAAAAAGAAATGGTGGTGGTTCGACTTCTTCAGGTGGAGGTTGATTAATCACAAAATCCATGTCGTTTAGGAATGCGAGTTCGCCGGCGAAAATATCTTCGAAACTTTCATCGATGGTCCGATTGGACGTTTCAATATCAATAAGTGTCGCGCCAGAATTCAACACACTTGATTTTTTAAAAATTATGAAGGTGGGATAGTCGTAAGGCTCATTTACCTTATTTTCAAAAGAGTCTAAATCAAGTTGTTTTTCTAGAATTATCGAACTCAAAATATCGGATTGTGATTCATTAACACTTGCTATCATTACAGGAAGATTAGAAGAAGAACCATAGAAAGTGGGAGAAAGAAGTGGAATACGAACTTGAGGGGGGAGATAGAATGTATAAATTAGCACAATTTGTAATGAACGATGTGTAAAAAGCGATTGTTCTAATCTATCAACCCACTAAGAAATGAGGTCAAATCCCTCAAGATTCGTGAGAAAACATGGGTACGTTGAACTTGGTAAACCAGACATTGAAAATGAAAGTGTAACGGTTTCTTGCAAAGTCGGAACAAGGATGGAGGGAAATGATTGAGAAAGGGTATCGGTTAAAGATTCAGGAGGGTGTGCGTAGTTAATGGAAGGGATGGAATTAATTGGAAAATCCGACTTCTCAAGTAAAACTGCTTCATCCTCAATAATTTCCTCAATACTCTCCTCAAAATTTAGCTTATCCATGCAACTTTCATCAAAATCAAGACGCATATGAAGTTCGGGAAAAATATTTAATGACTCGGGATGATGAATTGGAGAGAAAAACTCGGCCAAATCTGCGGGTTCAACATCCAAAATATTTCCTGCGTCAATATCCTCGATCAAGTGAAAATTAAATTTATCAGACACCTCATCAAAAGCTTGGACATCAATTAATTCAGGTTCTAGAGTGGAGGTGTAGAGGTCAAAAAGATTAGGTGTGGGTTCACTCGAAAGGGACCCTTAACAATTTGGCAAATCAAACACTATAAAGTCACACAATTCATTAAACGTTTTATCTTCAATTGGTGAATCATTTGGGACACTTGATAGACATTCAAAACCGGAGTTGTGGGATTCAATTGGAGATGGATAGGTTTGATTTGGAAGGGTGCACGGCTCACTCTCTCCTCTCAAATTCTCAATCTGTCCTACCGCCTCATCATACACTGGAAAATTTGGAGCTAGTTGGAAACTAGCTACCGGGTCACTAGGTTGTATAAGGGCAGCCATGGACGCATTCAAATCCATCATCTGTTGTCTTGACGCTACCATAAAATCTTCCAACGACTGTTCCAGACTAGACATGGGTTGTGAAGGGGTTTCAGTAAAAGATTCAAAGTTGTTTGGATACTGGAAACTCCTAAATGGCTGTGTAGAAGCAATGTCTAGAGAAGGTGCGAAAG
The DNA here is from genome assembly GCA_030015575.1 of Agapanthus africanus. Taxonomy (NCBI): domain Eukaryota; kingdom Viridiplantae; phylum Streptophyta; class Magnoliopsida; order Asparagales; family Amaryllidaceae; genus Agapanthus; species Agapanthus africanus. Next base: position 385,105,655 of record CM057350.1, read on the forward strand.
TCGGGTAGGACTGGTAGGAATAGAATGGTTGAACAGGTGTAGGATCAACATTTGGATAAGAAGGTGAATGGAATTGTTAATCCAAACAATTCGCAGTGGTGAAAGGAGTGAAAGATCGGTTACGAGATTATTCAATATGTTCAGCAATAGACATGGGTTTCGGGGTTACAACAGGACTCGAAAAAGTAGTATCAACGTAAGAAGGTGGTGAAGATTGAAATGGTTGATACAAGGTGGATTGCGGAGTCCAACTGGATGCCCTAGACGCGTCTATTCGATCTTTCAAAGAAATTTTGGGCATGGAGGGGTCGTTAGAAATTCGTCCAAAACAAGAAGCGTAGGAAATAATGTCTGGTTGAGGGTACTAAAGTTCGGCAAGAGTTTTGCGAGGTGGGGTACCCATGATGTGAGGAAAGAAAGGAAAGAATATGAATTTTTTTATTTTTATTTCTTTTAATTTTTTTAATTTTTTATTTAAAAAAATGTTTGTTTTTGGAGTTTTGAAATTTTTTTTGAAAGTGTTGAAATATTTTTTGCAAAAATTTGTACGGAACTACGGCACAATTTCAAACAACCACGGTTTAAACATGCACAATCAAACCTAGAGTTAGGATCTCCTAAGTCAACTAGACTGCTCCTAACTGTTCCAAAGTGATAAGTTGTGAGATATCCCTCAAATCGTCTCTTCACCGCCAATTGTGGCCAGGTAAGCTTAAATGAAGAAAGGAGGGTTTCGCTCACAAATCACCGTGAGACGGGCCTTTTAAAGTTACATTTCTCACTTGTCTAGCCTAGGAACCACAAAGTCAGGTTTAGATAAACGACTGAATGCCCACAACCTTCCTCTGTCCTAATGAGCGTGACAATCCTTAATTGGCTAAGTCTAGATATTTTTTAATTAACTCAAGGTTGATGCATATGCTTTTTAGTGATTTCTGGGGTCTTAGGAAGGGTAATGAAATCCCCACCCAATCTTGATTGGTGTTATAGCCCCTTAAAAGTCCGTATTAATTATGCAAAGCAGTTAACACACCAAAAATCTAAAACACTTGCAAAAAAATTTTTTATTTGGCAGCGCAAAAAATCCTGCACAAAAACAATTTATTGGATAGGAGAAAGAGAATCTGTGCAAAGAAACCTGCAGGATAATTTTTTTAGTGGAGTGCAGAGGAGAGTAGATGAGAAATGAGATACTCACAGAGATTTTTGGGTGCTGATGTCACTAGTTGACCGCGGTTTCGCGGTCAAACCCCTGAATCTGCCACAGTTCCGCGGTGGTTTAGTTGGTTTAGAACTCCAAAATTTTTGTCTGTGTTATTTGGATTCTCCCCTGTCTGTTCAGATCCTCTGTTTCTTGATTTGTTCACTGGGCTTGCTCCAGATCTGAAACAGAGTTTGCTCCAAGCCTGCACACTTGCACAAAAACCTTTCAAAAAGAACAAGATGATTTTTCATTTTTATTTTTATTTTATTTTGTTTTAAAAATTTTCAATTTTTATAATTTTTTTATAAATTTTTTTTTATTAACCCGAAATTACACAAAGAAAGAGACTACCGTCATCCCCGGCAACGGAGCCATTTGATTGATCGTTCTTTTATGTGCGGGCGTTTTAAAATCAAAGTTAAGAATATACCACAATCAATAACGGTGTCGCTTGGTAGCTAGCCGGTTGAGTACGGGTCGGTCCACAGGGAGATGGATTCCTTTTCTTTATGTTCTAACGAGTTAATCCGATCAAGTCGGGTTTTGTTTTACGATCTAAGAATGAGATTAAATTGATTAAAAGTCTTGCTAGGGTTAGGATTAGGTTAGTTTGGAAAAGGGATTCTACCCATTGCTTTCAATGCCCTAGTGAAGAATATAGGTGTTAGGGTAATAGTCAACAAAGGGGATTAGCACAACTAGGAAGAAACATAGTTTTTTCCTTTTGGCACTTGTCCGTCCTTTCTTAACACTTAGCCCTAACCTCTATTTAAATCAACCACAACCGGTCTAACTAGGGAATCACCGCTATCTTGTAGGATAGGGTGCCGTAGTGAGCGGTGTGTGGTTAATTTAAATAAAGTCCTATTATAAAAATTATATGGGTAAAGAAAGAAGAGAGAGAGAGATTTACTTCTCTCAAACCTTCCCAATCCTAACCCTAACAAGTGAGGAATTACTCACTCATTAGAGAAGTTATGATAAGATTCATTTTTATAATTTTAAAAAACTATCTAAGTTGCAAATAATAAAAGACAGATAAAAATTCAGGAATTAAATTCAGATAAAAGAATACACGATAAAAAAAATACCTTTATTGATGACCTCTTGACGATTACAAGGAAATTAAAATTTAATCTAGAAATTAAAAAGAAGCATTTCAAAAGAGGCACCCCCTTATTTGGCTTTGAGCCCTCCTATTTATAGATAGGAAAAACCCTAGGTTTACATACTGATCCATACATGAAATTAGAAAACAACCCCAAAGACCGAGTCAAAGCACCGACACCTGCACTGACACGTGCATTGCACGGCCGCGGTTCCGCGGCAGAAAGGCCTTTTTGGCCGTGGTTCCACGGCCATATGGTGGGTTCTTGGGCCCATTTCTTCAGGGTTTCTTCAAGTTTCTTTTATCTTCTGTTTTCTTCACTTGGTTCCTCAGAATCTTTTCTACTTTCTTCCAGATTTCCAACAGTGCAGAATTATGTGGACTTTTACCGTGAGCTTCTCTTTGAAGTTTTTTTTAATCCTTTGCTGCTTTTGTATTTTGTGCATTGAATTGTCTCATGATTTTTATTTGTTCCTTGAATTGGTAGGTGGCATCATACGGATTCATCTATTGTTGATCGTAGTCTCACATTTGTAGCGTCTTTTCATGATTTCACTGTAATGATCTGAGAACCTGTAACCTGCAACTATTTAGCAAACATGGATCAAAAGCACATATTTACATGTAATGTGATTAAGAATGGGCGATATAAAAATGCAAAAATCTGATATGAACAACATACTTACGGAGTTGAGATACGTGAAACACGTCATGAATATTCGACAAAGATGGTGGTAACGCCAATCAATAAGCCACTTCTCCAACACGCTCAATAATATCGAAAGGCCCCACGAATTGAGGACTAAGCTTGCCTCGACTCCCAAAACGAATCACTCCTCTAGTCAGTGATATCTTCAAGAATACAAGATCACCAACAGCGAACTCTAGAGGTCTTCTCGATGTATCTGCCCAACTCTTCTGCCGATCCTGTGCTGCCTTCATGTGATTCCGGATAGTATTAACTTTCTCTACTGTTTGCACGACAAGATCCGGTCCTAACAATCTTCGTTCTCCAACATCATCCTAACAAACGGGTGAGAGACACTTGCGACCATACAATGCTTCGAATGGAGCCATCTGAATAGTCGTCTGGAAGTTGTTATTGTATGAAAACTCCACCAAGTGTAGATGATCCTCCCATGAACCCTTGAAGTCTACCATGCAAGCTCTCAACATATCTTCAAGAGTTTAGATCGTTCTTTCTGACTGGCCATCATCCTGAGGATGATAAGCAGTGCTAAACTTCAATCACGTCCCTAAACTTTCCTGTAAACTCCTCCAGAAGTGTGATAAAAATCGGGTATCATGAACAGAAACGATGCTTACAGGTACTCCAGGCAATCTCACAATCTCATGCATGTACTGTTCTGCTAATACTTCTGTCGACTGACCAACTCGAAACGGAATGAAATGAGCTACCTTGGTCAATCGATCAACGATCACCCAAACTGCATTGTTGCCCTTTGGACTCCGCGGTAAAGATGTCACGAAATCCATGGTTATATGTTCCCACTTCCATTGAGGAACCGGAAGTGGTTGCAATAAGCCAGCTACCCTTTGATGTTCATCCTTAACTTATGCAGGGTTGCGTAACACCACCATAAGGAATAGGAAGGCATCACACATGCCATATTGAAAATTTTTGGGGTGTTATGAAACCCTAACCAAGATCTTAACTAGAGAATTAGGGTTAACTTTGCATGTAAACAACTTTACATCTAAAAGAAAGGGATTACAACCTTTGTAGTCCGTTCCTTCACTTCATAAGCTCTGAGTAGTAGTCCCTTCGCCGCGATCCATGAACTCCCAGACTCTAGAGAGGCTCTACAAGTCGAATGATCCATGCTTGCTTGAAGACTTCGAAATCCAAGATGATCTACTTCGAGGAAACACGAACTCAAGCTATGACTTCACTAATTTTGAATTAGAGAAGCTAACACGCTAATCTATATGGCTAGTATAGAAGAGGATGATGAAGTAGAAATTTTGCTCACTTTATTATTTAATTTCTCACTATTTTCTTCTTGATCTTAAAAGCTAGAAAGCAAAATGAGAATGAGGAAGAAGAAGAAGAAGAATGAATGAGATTGAGGTTAGAAATGCAACCATGGGTCAAGTATATCATCCTTAACCATTCTAGAGAGTTAACCATGGCTATGTGTCATGGTTGGGTTAGAAAATATCTAGGGCAAAACAAAAAGGGTGGACTTGGTCAATGGTAATCTACAAGCTTCATAAAGCTTCATCCATGACTCATTTCCACAATTTGAATTACTTAGATATTTAAACCCAAACATTACATATAACATGGTATAATTCTCATACATACATGTTGCATGTATAACCTAGCATGCTACAATATTATATATCACATATATAATATTTATGTAACAAAAGAAAACACAACAATAAACATATATCACATATATGTTAAATGTATCACAAGTGAGAATAATAAATATATAAGTGAGCACATAATACATACACACACACACACACACACACACACACACACACACACACACACACATATATATATTTAATCGAATCAACACTTGATCCGATAACCCGGCTATATCATATATAACTGGAAGATATCATATATCGCGAGAATCGAATACGGTATCACATACACGTATCAATCTCAATCCCGCACATATCATATACGTGCTCCTACTCCATTTCTCCTGAGCCAGGAAAGCTCTATGTAGGACTCTAAAGACTCGTCAATACACCGGCAGTAGGTGATGATCATATCTAACACCTACAAGCTACAAGCGGTCAGCTAAACGTAACAGCCACCCGGGTATTGAGCGACCAGAAGATCAACAAGCAAGCATGTACATACTCCTATGAATCCAATCATTAACAGTACCATACAATCCAGTCTCTTCGTCTGATATGTCGCATATCCAGTCTAGGGGTGGTAAACGTCAGACCCCAGTAACCGATAAGTCGTGTCGATGGAGGCTCATAACAGGTCGAGAAACTACTGATAACTCTTACCAGCAGCACTCCATATCAGCCCTGGCCAGAGACTTTCAGTTATAGCCAATCGAACACAGCACAACATCAACTCCCTATACCGGGAGAGACGAAACCCTTCCTATCGCTCATTGCCTCCATGTGATTCGGAACTGTACCCAAAAGCCACCGTTTTGCACGCCCTCTTGGATGTGGTAAGGTGGAAATCAAAGCACAGTGGGAATCACACAAGACTCTATGACGATCTCGGGTCTACAGACTAACCTGTACCAGTGTCACCGGAGAACTGCTATCTGACGATAGGTATAATACCATCTAGGAGTTCTCGGCGAGTCCGTTCAGTATACCCAGTCTCCACTGAGCACCCGTACACCATCATTGATGTCCAACACCAATAGATATGGGATCATCCATCGCCCATCATATGGGTCAAGATGCGTGTACGCTAGTCTACTCTGGAATATGATGCCCTGTCTCGATACACCCTCGACTAGGAACAGTTATAGGATGTACTCATGGACTATCCTGGCCCCACTAGTATGATCTCATCATAGTCCTTGTAGTCGAGTACATATCCTAAGGGCTTTATCAACATGTGAGAGCAAGACAGTAAACTAATACAAGTCAACATGTTAAGACAAAGTGAAACCGGATAGCATACTTTCATGTTGAGCAAGAAAGTCCTCTCTATATATATCAAAGCATCCATTATAATATACATCATATGTACAACAATGGCCTCTAGAGCATATACATAACTAACAATCTCCTACTTGTACTAAGGTCAGTTGTTGCAGTATCTCATACCCAACAACCCGAAGAGTCTCTTAAAATGTATCTGGGGTATGGCCTTCGTGAGTGGATCCGCAGTGTTGTCCTTCGTATCAACTCTCCTGACCTCGATCTCCCGGCGATCAACTATCTACCGGATCAGGTGATACCGCCTTAGAATATGCCTGGATCTCTGATGGGACCTAGGTTCCTTGCCAAAGCCACAGCTCCATTGTTATCACAATACAGAGGTATTAGATGCTCAATGGACGGAACTACACCAAGTTCAGTGATGAACTTCTTTATCCAGACAGCCTCTTTGGCAGCATCGTTGGCAGTGATGTATTCAGCCACCATTGTTGAGTCTGCCACGGTTTCCTTTTTGGAACTCTTCCAACACATCTCCCCTCCATTGAGGGTAAAGACAAAACCCGAGTGCAACTTAGAGTCGTCCTTATCACTCTGGAAGCTTGAATCGGTAAAAGACTCCACCTGAAGTTATCCGTTACCATACACCAAGAACATCTTCTTAGTCCTTCTCAAGTACTTGAGAATGTTCTTCACAGCTGTCCAGTAATCCTCTCCTGGATCTGCTTGATACCTACTCACTACACTTAGTGAGTATGCTGCATCGGGTCTGGTACATAGCATCGTGTACACGATAGAGCCTACTGCCGAAGCATAGGGTATTCCTTGCATGCGAGTTCTCTCCAAATCAGTCTTAGGAGACATCTCTTTGGAGAGAGCGAGTCCAGAGATCGTGGGTAAGTTCCCACGCTTGGATTCTTCCATACTAAACCTCTTTAGAATGGTGTCAATGTACATGGATTGGGACAATCCCAGTATCCGTCTAGATCTATCTCTATAGATCTTAATCCCCAAAATGCAGGAGGCATCACCTAGATCTTTCATTGAGAATCTATGTGATAAGAAGAGCTTAACCAAGTGCAGCATAGGAACATCATTTCCTATCAAGAGTATATCATCCACGTACAATACGAGGAAGACACCCTTACTCTCTGTCACCTTCTTGTATATACAAGATTCATCTATGTTTTTGATGAAGTCAAACTCTTTGACTACCACATCAAAACATATGTTCCAACTCCGCGATGCTTGCTTCAACCCATAGATGGATTTAAGCATCTTGCACACCTTTCCACTGCTCCCACTGTCTACGAAACCCTCTAACTGAGTCATGTACACGCACTCTTCCAAATCACCATTTAGAAAGGCAGTCTTAACATCCATTTTCCAGATTTCGTAGTCATGGTATTCAGCAATAGCAAGTAAGATCCGGAAGCATAGCCACTGGAGAAAAGATTTCGTCATAATCCACCCCTGGTCGTTGACGAAAACCCTTTGCAACAAGTCTAGCTTTGTAAGTCTCAAATTTTCCATCTACACTAAGTTTCTTCTTAAAGATCCATTTGCTCCCAATGGGTTTTACCCCTTCAGGAGCAACTTCCAAAGTCCATACTTTGTTGGTGTACATGGATTCCATCTCAGATCGCATTGCATCCAGCCATTTCACAGAGTCCCCACTCATGATGGCCTGCTGGAAGCTAGTCGGGTCATCATCTTCCATGATGCAATCCTCGCTCCCACCATCAATGAGAAAACCGTAGTATCTCTCAGGTGGATGAGGAACCCTACTAGATCGGCGGAGAGGCTGGGGTTCCTTGGGAACTACTGAATCATCTGGTTCCACTAAATCTTCAGTTGTATTTTGTGGTCCTGAAACTTCTTCCAGTTCTACCACTTCACCACTAATTTCTTTTACAAGAAATTCCTTTTCTAAAAAGGTGGCATATCGAGAAACAATCACCCTTTGTTCCTCGCCGTGGTAGAAAAGATATCCATGTAAATATTTAGGATATCCCACAAACTTACAAAGAACTGACCGTGCCTCGAGTTTGTCCGGATTTTGTGTTTTGACATAGGCCGGACAACCCCATATCTTAACACGTTTAAGATATGGTCTCTTCCCACTCCACATCTCATATGGTTTGGTAGGTACAGATTTAGATGGAACTTGATTCAATAGGTATGCTGCTGTCTCAAACGCATACCCCCAAAAGGAAATAGGTAACTCAGCAGTACTCATCATAGAGCGCACCATATCTAATAGGGTGCGATTCCTCCACTCCGATACACCGTTGTGCTGTGGTGTATAGGGAGGAGTAAGCTGAGAGAGAATCCCATTCTCTTTTAGATAATCCATGAACTTATTGATCAAGTATTCTCCTTCTCGATCAGATCGAAGGATCTTAATACTTTTGCCCGTTTGGTTCTTTACTTCGCGCTTATATTCCCTGAATTTCTCAAAAGCTTCAGACTTGTGTTTCAACAGGAACACATGTCCATATCTTGAGAGATCATCAGTGAATGTAATGAAGTACGAGGAACCATTCTGGGCATGTGTAGACATGGGACCGCATACATCACTATGTATCAGTCCTAAGAGTTCTGTAACTCCTTCTCCGTGTCCACTAAATGGAGTTTTGGTCATTTTGCCTTTGAGACATGACTGGCAAGTGTCATAAGATGAAAATTCGAACAGATTCAAATATCCCTCCTTATGTAACTTAGCCAGTCGTGTCGCATTGATGTGACTAAGTCTACAATACCATAAGAAGGATTCGTTCATTTCTGAACTCTTCCTCTTGTGTGTGTTCTGTATATTAAGAACTGTGTTTTGATTTAGAACGTATATGCCATTATGTAACGAGCTTGATCCAATCAACTTTTGATTTAAGAAGATGTTCATAACATTATCCTGTATTACAAAATTATATCCTTCTTTACTTAATAAAAAAAACTGATATAATGTTGCATATCATGTTCGGTATATAATAGCATTCGTTCAGAATCAATGTATTACCACTTGGTAATACAAGGTGATATTCGCCAACTACTTTGGCTACAACATTTGCATCATTCCCTACTCTTACGGAATGATCACCCATTCCCAGTTCTCTACCTTTCTTTAGCCTATTTAATATATTGCATATGTAGGATCCTGATCCGGTATCTAATGCCTAGGACGTAGAGTGAACTGAGAAACAGTTCTCGGTAACTAACACACCTGAAGAAGATGCATCAACATGCTTATTCTTCGTTTGGGTAGCGTGAGAATCCAGATATTCTCCTATTCCATGCTCGGACTAATAACAATTACAAGTGTGAGTGGGACCAACGTTCCCCTGCTCAGTATAACAAGCGGGTTCACTCAATACATCCATATTATTATCTTGATTAAGGCCTGACATGGTCGCTATTTGGAGAGAGAGAGAAGAAAACACTTTAGCGTGCGCTCTTGCAAGATTATATTGGTTATTATCTTATCTAATCAGAATGGCTCCCACTGCTTTTTATAAAATCTTCCTTAAAACCCTAAAAGGTAAGACTAGCCGGGATTAATTAGACTTTACAAGTTCGCCAATCTTTTAGCCAGGCCAGTGTTGGTACTTTGAGGGAGGTTCCCCGTGTTTTCGCACGGATCTAATTAAAATAAACCTCGTTTTCCCAGAGACATAACCCCGTTAACACCTTTCTAGACACCTACTTGATTGGCTAATTGTCATATGTAAAACTCTCCCAGGAGTAACTCTTACTCACAGTGGGTATCGAGATCCAACTATCTTATAGGAGGTATGCAATCTCATTGCAAATTTCAACACTTGAAATTTCCGATAATGCTTTTACCCCTAACCCCCTATGACCTTGACAAAGGCCAACAAACCATAGGAAGCTAGTCAAGTTCAACCCGTCATATCTTGATTGAAATAAACCCACCCGCACGACCCTTGACAAAGGCCAACAAGGTCGTACGACTACCCTAATCCAATCGCATCACATGCTTAAACAGATAAGTACTAGTCAGCTACTGCACACTACGCCTTGACAAAGGCCAACAAACGCAGCACGAATACTAAATAGTCTTTATCTGAAATAACGGAGGGCTACGCAGGTTTTTTTGAAAACCATGAGCGTAATGAACTTGATATTGTTGTAGAAACAAGTGATTTTTAAAAGGAGTATTCTTGAGGCTTTTCTAGTTTCGCTAAAGAGGTCACTCCCGGTGAAGGGATCTCGGCTCTTTCCATATCGAATAAGGTGCAGGATATTTCACAAATACCGCGGTGCAAAGCAAGAACTGTAGAAGCAATCAAAAACTAAACCGTGAGTTTGTAACATCTGCCAGTTTTACTAAAGAGGTCACTCCCGGTGAAGGGATCTCGGCTCTTTCCTCATCGAATAAGGTGCAGGGTATATCATATATACCACTATGCAAAGCAAAAACTGTAGCTATCCTTTTTTTTGAAAATTTGATTCTACAACATCTTTTAGGTTTCTTTTGTTTTATTAATCTCATTAATAAATCCCATCATTTATGCTTCCTAAGCATCACAGAAGAAACGGAAACTATATTATTTATATATCATATATATAGTATAAGCATTCGTCTCAGGCAGTAATATGATCACATCACAGAACATTGCAGCAGAAGTCAACATATGAAATATTGGATATACTAGGACGTCCGTGTTTTATTTTGAGCCTGCATAAAACATGGATTCCACGGTCGCGATGAATAGACAAACCTACATCCCTAGACCCCTACGAGAGCGGCAAGTAACCCTGCCAATTCCAGGGTTAGGAGACCTGGTCTCGACTCCTTGAGATGGCCTCCCACTGGACCCTAGAACCCGGTTACTTGTGCTCTCCGTCTTGGGTCTATCCTAATGCAGAAAAGTAAATAATATACAATGGTGACATCATCCTCAACCCGGAAGTGCCCCAATAAAAGAATATTACATATAATGAATTTTACATGAATGAAAATGAAAACTCTCATCTCACATAAAACCCCCGGCTATTCAAAACACAACGATCCAATATAACATATCACAGCAACACATAATCATCACAGATAACAAGGCGAAGTTAGATAATTCGATAGATACAACGAATTCCTAAAAATTCCCAGAGAGCTCAACACTTGAGCACAGTTAAAATTAACCAGAGACATACCACAGTACCTACGGACCAACAGCTGAAGGGCCGACCCAAGCCTCTCAAGTGGCGCCGCGGATCCGCCGCCAAAACCAGGTTTTGGCCGCGGATCCGCGGTCACTTAGACGAGTTAGGGTTTCGTTCTTCAGGTGTGTCCATAGAATTCCCTGCATGATTTTCTGAGTATTTTTAACATGGAAAAATTCAACTTTTTGAATAATTTCCAGAAAAGGGGTCATTTCGGGGTTTCGGGGTTCGATCGGACTTCTAACTTCTTATAGACAACTCCTAATGCTCTAGCTTGGCTCTGATACCACTGCAGGGTTGCATAACACCACCATAAGGAATAGGAAGGCATCACACATGCCATATTGAAAATTTTTGGGATGCTATGAAACCCTAACCAAGATCTTAAGTAGAGAATTAGGGTTAACTTTGCATGTAAACAACTTTACATCTAAGAGAGAGGAATTACAACCTTTGTAGTCCATTCCTTCACTTCATAAGCTCCGAGTAGTAGTCCTTTCGCCACGATCCGTGAACTCCCAGACTCTAAAGAGGCTCCACAAGTCGAATGATCCATGCTTTCTTGAAGACTTCGAAATCCAAGATGATCTATTTCGAGGAAACACGAACTCAAGCTATGACTTCACTAATTTTGAATTAGTGAAGCTAACACACTAATCTATATGGCTAGTATAGAAAAGGATGATGAAGTAGAAATTTTGCTCACTTTATTATTTAATTTCTCACTATTTTCTTCTTGATCTCAAAAGCTAGGAAGCAAAATGAGAATGAGGAAGAAGAAGAAGAATGAATGAGATTGAGGTTAGAAATGCAACCATGGGTCAAGTATATCATCCTTAACCATTGTAGAGAGTTAACCATGGCTATGTGTCATGGTTGGATTAGAAAATATCTAGGGCAAAACAAAAAGGGTGGACTTGGTCAATGGTAATCTACAAGCTTCATGAAGCTTCATCCATGACTCATTTCCACAATTTGAATTACTTAGATATTTAAACCCAAACATTACATATAATATGGTATAATTCTCATACATATATGTTGCATGTATAACCTAGCATGCAACAATATTATATATCACATATATAATATTTATGTAACAAAAGAAAACAATACAATAAACATATATCACATATATGTTGAATGTATCACAAGTGAGAATAATAAATATATAAGTGAGCACATAATATATACATATATATATATATATATATATATATATATATATATATATATTTAATAGAATCAACACTTGATCCGATAACCCGACTATATCATATATAACCGGTCGATATCACATATCGCGAGAATCGAATACGATATCACATACATGTATCAATCTCGATACCGCACATATCACATACATGCTCCTACTTCATTTTGCCTGAGCCAGGAAACCTCTGTGTAGGATTCTAAAGACTCGTCAATACGCCGGCAGTAGGTGATGATCATATCGAACACCTTCAAGTTGCAAGCGGTCAGCTAAACGTAACAGCCACCTGGGTATTGAGTGACCAGAAGATCAACAAGCAAGCCTGTACATACTACTGCGAATCCAATCAGTAACACTACCATACAATCCAAATACTGTATCACATTCCAGATAAATAAACAAAGTTAAACTTTCCGATCGAATAATCAAACACCCAAGATTTCCCAATATATCTCAACACTTGAAATCGGTTTAAAAAGATCCATCACATGCCACAGTACCAATGGTCCAGCCGTAGAAGGGTCAAGCCAACGCCTCACATGTGGCACGCCGTACTACCGCAAACCCTAAGGTTTAGAGGCAGTTCAAGACGGTCACATAATCGAGTTAAGGTTTGTTGTCTTCTAGAGGGTCCACCGCGTTACTTGCATGACTTAGAACGTTCTTAAACTCAAGAAAAAATCCAACTTTGAAAAAAATTCCGACTGAGGAAAAAGTGAGTTATTGATATCCGTTCGAACTTTTTAACAGTTTCTAAAAAATTATCCGGACAAAACTAAACAAAGTTCAATTATCTGATCGAATCAACGATTCCCCAATACAACCCTAGAAAACTCAACACTTGAGTGGAATTAAAATATTCCCAGAAAAAAATAACAATAAAGGACATAAGAATAATTAAGTGAAATTTCAGGGACTAAGTCCAAATTTTGGCCGCGGAACCGCCGCCAAACCCATGGTTTCGCCGCGGTTCCTCGGTCAAATAGTTGACTTAGGGGACCGTACTTCACAGTAATTCTTAGTTTTTCCTGCTTGTTTTTCTGAGCATTTTTAATTAAGAAAAAACCACATTTTTGAAAAATGTACAGAGAAGGGGTTTTATCGGGTTTTCCGGGTTCGATCGGACTTTAAACTTCGTCTAGACCTCGCCTAAAGCTCTATCCTGGCTCTGATACCACTGTAGGGTTGCTATGCACGCGCACAAGGGTCTACGAGGCATCAACCGTGCCCGATTAAAAAATTAGCCGTGCCGAACAACCCGAATACGGATCTTTAAACTAGGGTTTAGGCGAAAACTAACATGTTAAACACTTTAACACTAAGTGAGAGGGATTACAACATTTGTAGATCCGGTCCTTCACTTCATAAGCTCCATGTTGTGGTCCCTTCGCTGTGATCATCGGGTTCCGGACTCTCGAGAGGTTCCACGAAGAGAAAGATGCAGTCTTGCTTCCGATCTTCGATACAAAGATGATCTACCTTGAAGTTTCATTAACACAAGCTAACACTCACTAAAATTGAGTGAACACTCTCATCTAAAGGGCAAGGGAAGATGAGGATGATGAAGTAGGATTTTTGCTCTCTTTATTTATCTTTTTCTCACATTTATTCATCACTTGGAAAAAAGCTAGTAAGCTTTTTCCATGAAGAAAGAAGAAGGAAGAAGATGAAGAATGATGATGGAATTCCTTTTGTGATGAATAATGCAAAGAAGATAATGATGAATAATGCAACCATGGTTAACTTAACCTTTGTAGAGAATTAACCAAGGTTAGGGTTTGGGTTAGGTTAAGAATGAGTCACTTGAAAATATCCTTGCAAAAACAAAAGTAAACCTTCTAGAAACATCTAGAAAGCGTTAACCCAAATCAAACCCTAATCTTGTTTAATCTCTACTAAACATGTTGCATTAGTTATCATATCATGTTACAATATTATATATCACATATATAATATTTATTGTAACAAAATAAAATAATACAATTAACATATATCGCATATATATCAATGTATTACCCGAGTGAGAAAAAGAATCTTTTAGTGAGCTAATATTAGTTAATGTAATTTAATATATCATATTTATTATTATACATTAAATTATCGAATCAACACTTGATCCGACAATCCGGCTATATCGCATATAACCGACTAATATTTATCCGTATCGATTCATCGAATCAACACTTGATCCGATGACCCGGCTGATATCAAATATCGCGAGAATATAATATGGTATCTCATATCGTATTATCCTCGGTCCCGCACATATCACATACGTGCCCCTACTCCGTTTTTCCTGAGTCAAGAAACCTCTGTGTAGGACTCTAAAGAATCGTCAATACGCCGGCAGTAGGTGATGATCATATCAAACACCCACAAGCTGCAAGCGGTCAGCTAAACGTAACAGCTACCCAGGTATTGAGCGCTCAGAAGATCAACAAGCAAGCCTGTACATTCTCCTGTAAATCCAATCAGTAACACTCCCGTACAGTCCGGTCTCGTCGTCTGATATGTTGTATATCTCGCCTAGGGGTGGTAAACGTCAAACCCCAGTAGCTCGATAAGTCGTGTCGATATGAGGTCTATAACAGTTCGAGAAACTACTGATAACACTTACCAGTAAATCTCAGTAACCCTGGCCAGAGATTTCCGGTTATAGCCAATCGAACACAGCACAACATCAACTCCCTATACCGGGAGAGATGAATCCCCTCCTATCGCTCATTGCCTCCATGCGATTCGGGACTGTACCCAAAAGCCACCTTTTTGCACGCCCTCTTGGACGTGGTATGATGGAAATAAAAGCACAGTGGGAATCATACAAGACTCTATGACGATCTCGGGTCAACAGACTACTCTGTACCAGTGTCACCGGAGAACTGCCATCTGACGTGAGGTATAATACCATCTTGGGAGTTCTCGGCGAGTCCGTCCAGTGTACCCAGTATCTACTGAGCACCCGTACACCATCCTTGATGTCAAACACCGATGGATATGGGATCATCCATCGCCCATCATATGGGTCAATATGCGTATACGCTAGTCTACTCTAGTGTATCGATGCCCTGTCTCGATACACCCTCGACTAGGAACAGTTACCGTGGCCCCACTAGTATGATCTCATCATAGTCCCATTAGCCGAGTACATATCCTAAGGGCTTTATCAATATGTAATATAGAGACAATCAGAGTACATGTTAAGATAAAGTACAACCAGATAGCATACTATCATGTCGAGCAAGAAAGTCCTCCCTATATATATCCCAGCATCCACTACAATATAAATCGTATGTACAGTAATGGCCTCTAGGGCATACATATAACTAACAATCTCCCACTTGCACTAGGGCCATTTGTTGTGGTATCACATACCCAACATTTAGCTGCGGTTGAAGTATCTCATACTCAACCATCCCATAAAAGTATCTACTGGGAAAAAGGCCTTTGTGAGTGGATCCGTGCTGTTGTCCTCTGTGTCCACTCTCCTAGCCTGGATCTCCTTGGAGATCAACTATCTCCATGATCAGGTGATACTGCCTAAGAATTATATCTGGATTTCTAATAGGATGGTATTTCCTTGGCTAAAGCCACAACTCCATTGTCACACAATGGTAGGAACGAAGTTCATCTTATGAACTTATATTTATCCAGACTGCCTCTTTGGTAGCATCCTTGGTAACGATGTATCTTGCCTTTAATCGTCTAGTATGTCACGGTATCTAGCTTGGAACTCTTCCAACATACCGTCCCTCCACTAAGGGTAAAGACAATGCCTTCGACTGACATTCAGTCGTCCTTATCACCCTGGAACCTTTCCAGTGATTATCCCTAGGATCGATTGATACCATCTCACTACAACTAGTGAGTGTCCTAACATCCAATTAGATCTATCTCATAGATTCAAAACACAGGATTTAGGAGGTATCGCTTTGATCCTATATGGAGAATCGTTGTGATAAGCGGAGATTGACCGAGCGTAGCATAGGAAACTCCTTCCCTATTAAGAGTATGTCATCCACGTACTCTACGAGGATCACCACCATACTCCCTACTACCTTTTTGTGTATACTTGGTTCATCTACCATTTTGATGAAGTTAAACTCTTTGACTACCACATCAAAACAGATGTTCCAACTTCACGATGCCTGCTTTATCGCATAAAACATCTTGCACACGTTTCCGCTGCTCCCACTGTCTACGAAGCCCTCTGGCTGTGTACTTATAGACGCTCTTTTCTAAAACATCATTTAGAAAAGTAGTCATGACACCCAACCGCCAAATATCGTAGTCATGGTATGTAGCCGTGGCAAGTAGGATCTGGATGGACTTAAGCATAGCTTTGAAAGTCTCAACTTTTCCATGTACACCAAGTAATCTTCTCAAGATATACTCGCTCTTGATGGGGATTTAACCCTTCAGATAAAGCAACCAAAGTCCATACTTTGTTGGTGTATAAGGTTCCATCTCAGATCGATAAGCATCCAGCCATTCTTACAGAGTCCCACTCCTGATGGCCAGCTCGAAACTAGTTGGGTCATCATCTCATGATGCAATCCTCGCTCCCACTGTCATAGAGAAACCGAAGTATCTCTCAAGTGGGTGAGGAACCCTGCTAGATCGACGGAGAGGCTGAGGTTCGTTGGAAACTATTGAATCCTTTGGTTCTACTAAATCATCAGCTGCAGTTTGTATAGTTGGAACCATTCCAGTTCTACATAACAGACCTTGCATCGAGCTTGTCCGGATTTTGCTTTTAGACATAGGCCGGACAAACCCAAATCTTAATAAACTTAAGATATGGGCTCTTCCTTTTCCATATCACATATGAAGTGGTAGGCAACTGATTTGATTTGAACCCTATTCAATAGGTATGCAGCTTCTCAAGTGCATAACTCCCTAAAGGAAATAGGAAACTCAGTAGTACTCATCATAGAGCACACCATATCACATAGGGTGCTATTGCTCCGCCCCGATACACCGACGTGCTGTAGTGTATACGGAGGAGTAATGCTGAGAGAGAATCCCATTCTCCTTTAGAATAGTCCAGGAATTCCGTGCTCAAGTATTCTCCTCCTTGATGTCACGATCCGAAAGTATGGAACATGACCGGCACTTAAACTACGAACGTCTCGAGGCGTACGTAATCTAAGTAAACCGAAAACCCAGAAATCCAAACCAAGAAAAGTAGTAGAGTGCAGGAAAAACCAACTTAAAGCAAGTAGTTTCAATAGCATAAGCCGAATTATGCGGTTTTTAAAAACATCAAAAATTTACTGAAAATTTCGGCAGTCTCCTTTGTAAATACTGGCCCCCAAACGGGATACAACATGAATAGTATACGAAATCAAGAAAAAGGCATCCCCAAGCGGGAGCTAGCTCTTCGTCAATCGACGGTCACAACCACACAAGCAATATAATATACAACGCCAACGGCGAGGATCAAAACTCAAAAGGAAACTCAAAACCACCAGAAATGTAACGAGCGACTCTAAGGTCGAAAGAATAAACAATACTGGTCTCTATCTCAATAAATACATGTTTGGTTGATGGAATTTACTAGATACAACTGAATAATATTATACAAGGTAATATGATGGGTACGATACAAGAAAAACCCACCTACTAGCAAGTCACCCGAATGAAACTGAGCCCGCAAAGCCGTAATGAAACCTGTACGGCAAAACCTGCAAGAACTGGGGCACAACGGGGGTGAGTTGCCAACTCGTGAATAGAAGAACATCTACGCACAGAAATCGCATAAATAACGCAATCCTAGGTCAATGATCATAATATATCCTCAAATATAAGTATAACAGGCAGCCTATAACAATGGCTAGGGTAATATCTAACCCGAGTATAATTTCATGTGCCCGTGTCAGTGCCTCAGGTAGCAATATATCATATGAATGAGGTATGAATGCATGAAACAGAATACATGTAAATGAAGAAACTGTTTTCATAAATTAGTGAGATTTCCTTCGTATTTTTAAACTGAGGTATCATAAATGAAATCAGCATCAACAGTGTCTAGCATCGACACAAAACATAAATCTCACTGTCTCGAAATATCAATGTCTCAATCTCAATATCTAGGGCGCCGTCAGTCCAGACCGGCCCCTACCATCCATCTCAAGACCACGACGGTATCCTCCGGATATCCGACGCGTCGGGTAATATCACCGGTAGGTAGTGCTCCCCAGCCAGGCTCAACGTCAACACCACATTCCTCTTGCCCCGGGGTACCATACCGGGCCCACCATGTACCCGTGACGGTTCCTCCACTCCTCGACACGGATCTCCAAAACCACAGCAAACTCATGGTGGATGACACTTTACATCACTAGAAAACCGCAACATTTTATATTTTAAAAGATCATAAGTTGTAAATTTTGCGGCTTTCCCCGAAATCCAGAAATATCATAAATCTCAAGAAATCATCACAAGTGCATATGTCAATGATAATGAACTAGGCATGAACAACTGAATAACAGTATGCATGAAGTGGTAGGTAATAACTACAATGTCTAATATGGCATATAAGGGAAGTACACTAATATCATGTCAAAACTACTAGCAAACAATCTAAGTCAAGCAATTATATTCTCTAAAGTGTACGTGACATGGCAATTACCGATGAAGATGTGTGTGAGCCGGCAAATAGGTGTACGTGGTACATACGCATCATCGGTAATGGTGCTAGTGTCCTAACAGCATGATATCAATAATGGAATATGCAGCAAAATAAATATGCGAGGCAGAGCGAACAGCAATAATGTGCGGGAGCTGAAACTAGACACAACGATAACTAATCTGCATTAATCTAATATAAGTCCTACAAATTGGTGCCTTTTGAAATAACCCGAATCATGGGGTTTTGAAAATAGGGGCTACGGTGTTTTTATGAAAAGATACGTCTTTTGAAATATCCGTAAGATCCCTTGGGCTGTCTTTTAAAATACCCACGATTCGTTAGTTTTGAAATAGGTAAGAAGTCTAATCTAATCTAACAACTACACTAAACTATACGGCTGAACTAACAAGCTGAACTACAGGTAAGGAAACCGCCTATCATCTGAGTCGATACATATACATACCTGTATATGTATAGTCGGTGATCCCGCCTCAATAATATCATATCTGATACCATATCTATAATCAGGCATCCCAAGTCAAGAGTGCGGATCAATCATCAATATAGGTCGTACGTAAATCCGTCGTACGGCATCCCAATCTGGGTACGGGTCAATATCACATTCATCATACTATTCACCTGGTATCCTCTTTATCAAATATCATGATCGGGATACTGATCTACGTCTAGTACCATACTGATACCGCCTACGTGTGCATGGACATGTGTGAAACACTACGTCAAGGACCCGCTACAACGTCATGTCGTATCTAAGATACGAACCCTGCTATATTACCGATCTCACGGCCTCAAATCAAATCTCATCGACTCAGCTCAATCCTAAGTATCATCCTCAATCCGTATGTGAACACATAGTCCCATACCCATGTGAACACATAACTATAAAGAATCCCATGAGCATATATCAATAGGAATGTATGCAAGTATGTATGTGTGTATGTGTAGTGCAACACTACCCTAGGGTTCGCAACACTAAAAATAGTCCAACACACCAATATCCATCCTAAGCATCGTTATTAATCCTAAATAACATATAATAAATGTTGGTGTGTATACGCATCCGTATACACCACCACGGACTGTGGGGGTGCTATACGCCATCCACCCGACTTCTCCCCGTAGATATAAATCTACTCACCTGGTCCTCGCTAGCCGGTGCCGACGTCGCCACGCGCTTGCTTGTCATCTCGAAGTCCACATGGGGTACCTACATATCATAATGCACCATATCTCATTAAAATCCGACTCATGATCAAAACGACGCACGAATCCCACATAGGTCAAAACCTATGGTTGCTTTCACAAATCAACCCAAAAACCCTCGACGTCGGCGTACAAACGCCAAACCATCGAGAAAAACCCAAATACACTCATTTGCACATTCACGAACACTAATTTTAATATAAACTAGGTTGAAACTCACAAAAACGCCAATTTCACTCAAAAAGTCATTTTTCCGAAAATCTAGCGAGCACAATTCACCGTTTTTGTACAAAACATGTTATTTAAATGAATGTAGAGGCCAATAAATTTATTAAATATCTTAAATAAGTCATAGAAACAATTTCCGGAATTTAATCTCATTAAATTCCAAAAACCCTAATATTCTAGTTTACAAAATACCCTTTTTAACAATTTCAAAGCAAAAAAATGCACAAACTACAATTTATGTTGGATTTCCATGAACAAAAAGCATTAAACCACTCAATATAATCTTTATAATGACATGAAACCTAAATTTGAATTTTATCTCATAAGAATATAATTATTTAAAAAAACTAGTTTACCAATTATATAATTATCACTTTTAAATTAACAAATATGCAAACTAGCAACTTAAATTGGATTTAGCATAACATTAATATGTCAATTACATCACATGAACTAAATCTCACAACACAAAATACCAATTTAAAATCAAACCCCTCTCTTGAATTTTAAATCATGCACCTAAAACTAATTAAAAACCTAATTAAACAATTAATTAAGCTAACCTAAGCAATTAACAACACATTAAGCAAAAAGGTTAGAATTTATACCCAAATAATTTGAAGAACCCCCAAGCACACTTAGCCTCCCAAATTGAAATCTAAATCCCTAGATCCATGCAATGGTAGCCAAGGGAAAATGGGTAGGAGGTGGATTTGGATTTGGATTTTTGCTTGATTTTTTGTGGATTTTTCAAGCATTTTTGAAGAACTTTTTTAAAGAGAAGGAGATGAAGAATGAAGGGCTGTTGGGGTTCAGATTTTGGCCAGAAAATGAGTGGGGGAGGAGAGAGAGGGAGGTGGAGAAAAATGGGGAGAAAGTCAAAGTCAATTCAAGGTCAAAAGTCTAACTAATTTATCCATTTTCTTTTCTTTTCTTTCATTTCTTTTCCTTTGAAATTCAAGTGGGGAAAAAATGGGGGCTGCTGAATTTAGCTAAGGGGAGGAGTAAGTGGGGGTTTGTGGGTGTGGGCACGGGTGTGGGGTGATGAAAAATGATAAATACAATACCCCAAACATCCATTTACGCTAAAAAAAAGCCTTTTTTCTTCAATAATTTCTAAACCGTTTTGGCAAATGATTTCGTTCCAAAAACCACATGATAAATTTTTATTTAAAGTTTTATGATGCAAAAAATTTGTTTCAACTCATTCCAATTTGTAATTTTCCCTAATTAAATGTATTAGTGACGGCTTAAAATAATAATAAAATAATAATTTTTTCAGAAAATTTGAAATTTCACCAGCAGCTCAATAAACACCAAATAATAGCAATTACATAGCTAGAATATGTATATTTAATTTTTATAATAAGATATTTGTATTTTGACTTTTTACAGAAAACCCCTTTATTTTACCGATTTTTCGAAATTTCACCGAAACGATTTTCAAAACGCTACAATCTTCCCCCCTTAAAGAAATTCGGTCCCCGAATTTAAATTCAAACTTCCCCAAATACTAAAACATCTAAGAAAAACCATCAAGTCGTCGGGGCTCCGAAACTGTAAATACATAAAACAAATCGTAGCGCAGTGCATGCGCTTGAAAAAAAAAATGAGTATATAACTCAAATCAATACTCCGTCAAGCATCCCGCAATCATCGGAGTCATGGAGAAGACATCAATGCCAAATCCAAATCAAACCAATATGATATAACTCGAAACTATACATGTAAACATCGAATCTATATCTGTAAGTATCTGAAGGAAATGCATGCCAAATCTCTTAAGTCGCTGTGCAACGCGTATAACACTGCACAGTGGCGGACGTCTATCATAAGAAAATAGCTATATACATATATACCTTTGTTTGAAATGTACGTTCCCCCGTTTTGGAAACAATTTAGAAGGGTCTCTTTGTTTTAAACATTTCGTGTCATATCAGACACGTAGGTAAATACTGAGGCTATAGCTCGCTTTTTGGAAATCCCTTCAAAAACTATCAATGCATGCAAAATATATTCAGGTACTGTCCTCTGACTAGTCCTGCTCAGTACGAAAACATATAGCAATATCATAAAAACGTACTGCTCTATAAGAAATCAATCCCAAAATATGCACAAGAATACTACGTGCGTCTGGTGCGTACGGAAATCAAAATCCATGAATGTGCCATACATGCGCACAGAAACAATATCTAAGTGCATCGGGTGTGCACGAAATATCTGTCATAGGCAACATGTGTGCCTGACAGCAAAATCAAGTGCATCTGACATGCACGAAAAAAATCTCGATTTAGTGCCTCGGGTGTGCACCAAAATCACCCTTCAAAACATGCGCCCAACATGCGCGAAAATCCAAATCAGGTGCATCCATCGTGCACGAAATCATGAAATCCAATATCAAGCGCCGAACGTGCGCAAAATCAATCAGGTGCACAAGGTGCACAAAACAAATATCGAGTATCACAATCGAAATCGAAGTCCAGTGCATCTAAGTACACAAAAGGCGTATCACTGCACTGCAAGCATATATAAACTATACCGAGTGTAGGAACGAAATCGTGTGCGTGAATACGCACAAAATCAACTCAAATATCTAAAACCGTAAAATCACAAACATGTGAAACCCAAGCACGAAAACGATATCAAGTGCAACACTGTGCAAAGATCATAAATCCTCAATCATCAAAATCAAATCATTCGAGTAAATCACCAAAAACATCGAAATCAATAATGGCGGCATAGTACCGCTCAAGCGCATCCTCTAAGAATCTCGGGCCAACTGTCGCGGTCACTAATGGGACGTCTCGTCGATGATCATGAACTCTGGCCTGCTGGTGTGCGTAACCATGACCACTCCTGGGTCAAGGTCTTCACTGTGAATTACCAATCTTTCGGTCCATCGGCTCATTGGCCCTGTCGGGTGTGCTAACGGGGATGATCCAGTTCTGGCACATCTCTTATCATCTCCCGGTCAATCATCGCGACCACTCGTAAGACAGCATATCACTGGCGTCGGCCTCTGGCTCTCTGAATGTACGTGACACATCTGATCCTGGGTGCAAGTATCATTGCAGCAGTGTCCTGGAAGGAATCCTGCTCACGGTCTATTCCATGCCTCGTCTCTGCCAACTGTCCGGAAGTCATCGTCCTTTCCTATATCTGCATCTTGCTCTGGAACGGCTGCATACCCATCGCGACTCCTTCTGGAAGGTAAGTCCAAGTACCATGCCTCGGCATGCGCATCGCATCTCTGATGTCGGCAGAGTGGAACGTCATCTCATCTAGATCTGGTGCGAACCTTTTACTCCACTTTTCTCTAATGTCGACCGCTTCGGACTCGTCTCGTCGTGGCTGCATGGACTGAGCTCCAACGGCTATCCTCGTATCTGGAGTCTCCCAAGAATGCATCTCACCACCTAGCATCCGAATTAAGTCGAACCATTCGATCGATTCGTCAAAACCTCATAATCCCCCAAGAGTTCAACATCTTGGTACAGTTTAATAGTATCGAATACATACCATAGCATCGGTGGTCCAGCCGTAGAAGGGCAAACCCAAGCCTCACTAATGGCGCCGTAGAACTGCCGCAAACCCGAAGGTTCAAAGGCTTTCACACGGTCATTAAGTCGAGTTAGGGTTTCATTCTTCTAGAGGGACCATAGAATTGCCTGCATGTCTTTCCGATTACTTTAAACTTGGAATGATAGGTTTCCGACATTCGATCGTCTCTGTCGACCCTCACGTCTCTGCGTGAAGTCGTTTCTAGCTGGAATCAATCTATCTGATGACCTCTCATCGGGTAGGCGAACGAACCACATGTCCTAGTCATTCATCCTCGGGTGACTAGCGACCTTCTATCATCTCTTAGTACAATCTGTACTGCAATAGCTCCAATATATGGGGCGATATCTCGTCGCTCGCAGCAACAACTGGCTCACTCGTCTTCATGCTGAACGGTGCCTCAATCATCAGGAGTAAGCAACACACCAATTGTCATCAAAATCTGGCTGGCCTCTATCATTGGCTCAATCCTCTAGTGTCGATCAGCACCTCCGAGTAACCTCATAAAGGCGATCCGCCAATCGCTCGTGGCGCGGAAACACAGTAAAAAGACACATCTCTGCAATCGTGTGTCGCCGGAATTTCGCCCTGGTCATTCCTCGTTCGTGACGAGCTTGTGCTGACCGCAACTCTAGCCGTAGCTCTCCCTGCCCGTAACCGTAGCAGCAAAACCAAACTGGTACCGATGAGGCTAGATCAGGAAGGAATATAATACTGAACAAGGAAATGTACATCCTAAGGCTTCTTAAGTGGAGTGGCGTGTCATAAATATGCCGCGGAACATATCAACGGTACGTCACTCTACTTTAGTCACCTATTCCATCAACCAAGGGTCATCCTACGCTCCGAAGGTTAAAACCTAACGCTCTGATACCAACTTTGTCACGATCCGAAAGTATGGAACATGACCGGCACTTAAACTACGAACGTCTCGAGGCGTACGTAATCTAAGTAAACCGAAAACCCAGAAATCCAAACCAAGAAAAGTAGTAGAGTGCAGGAAAAACCAACTTAAAGCAAGTAGTTTCAATAGCATAAGCCGAATTATGCGGTTTTTAAAAACATCAAAAATTAACTGAAAATTTCGGCAGAGTCTCCTTTGTAAATACTGGCCCCCAAACGGGATACAACATGAATAGTATACGAAATCAAGAAAAAGGCATCCCCAAGCGGGAGCTAGCTCTTCGTCAATCGACGGTCACAACCACACAAGCAATATAATATACAACGCCAACGGCGAGGATCAAAACTCAAAAGGAAACTCAAAACCACCAGAAATGTAACGAGCGACTCTAAGGTCGAAAGAATAAACAATACTGGTCTCTATCTCAATAAATACATGTTTGGTTGATGGAATTTACTAGATACAACTGAATATTATTATACAAGGTAATATGATGGGTACGATACAAGAAAAACCCACCTACTAGCAAGTCACCCGAATGAAACTGAGCCCGCAAAGCCGTAATGAAACCTGTACGGCAAAACCTGCAAGAACTGGGGCACAACGGGGGTGAGTTGCCAACTCGTGAATAGAAGAACATCTACGCACAGAAATCGCATAAATAACGCAATCCTAGGTCAATGATCATAATATATCCTCAAATATAAGTATAACAGGCAGCCTATAACAATGGCTAGGGTAATATCTAACCCGAGTATAATTTCATGTGCCCGTGTCAGTGCCTCAGGTAGCAATATATCATATGAATGAGGTATGAATGCATGAAACAGAATACATGTAAATGAAGAAACTGTTTTCATAAATTAGTGAGATTTCCTTCGTATTTTTAAACTGAGGTATCATAAATGAAATCAGCATCAACAGTGTCTAGCATCGACACAAAACATAAATCTCACTGTCTCGAAATATCAATGTCTCAATCTCAATATCTAGGGCGCCGTCAGTCCAGACCGGCCCCTACCATCCATCTCAAGACCACGACGGTATCCTCCGGATATCCGACGCGTCGGGTAATATCACCGGTAGGTAGTGCTCCCCAGCCAGGCTCAACGTCAACACCACATTCCTCTTGCCCCGGGGTACCATACCGGGCCCACCATGTACCCGTGACGGTTCCTCCACTCCTCGACACGGATCTCCAAAACCACAGCAAACTCATGGTGGATGACACTTTACATCACTAGAAAACCGCAACATTTTATATTTTAAAAGATCATAAGGTGTAAATTTTGCGGCTTTCCCCGAAATCCAGAAATATCATAAATCTCAAGAAATCATCACAAGTGCATATGTCAATGATAATGAACTAGGCATGAACAACTGAATAACAGTATGCATGAAGTGGTAGGTAATAACTACAATGTCTAATATGGCATATAAGGGAAGTACACTAATATCATGTCAAAACTACTAGCAAACAATCTAAGTCAAGCAATTATATTCTCTAAAGTGTACGTGACATGGCAATTACCGATGAAGATGTGTGTGAGCCGGCAAATAGGTGTACGTGGTACATACGCATCATCGGTAATGGTGCTAGTGTCATAACAGCATGATATCAATAATGGAATATGCAGCAAAATAAATATGCGAGGCAGAGCGAACAGCAATAATGTGCGGGAGCTGAAACTAGACACAACGATAACTAATCTGCATTAATCTAATATAAGTCCTACAAATTGGTGCCTTTTGAAATAACCCGAATCATGGGGTTTTGAAAATAGGGCTACGGTGTTTTTATGAAAAGATACGTCTTTTGAAATATCCGTAAGATCCCTTGGGCTGTCTTTTAAAATACCCACGATTCGTTAGTTTTGAAATAGGTAAGAAGTCTAATCTAATCTAACAACTACACTAAACTATACGGCTGAACTAACAAGCTGAACTACAGGTAAGGAAACCGCCTATCATCTGAGTCGATACATATACATACCTGTATATGTATAGTCGGTGATCCCGCCTCAATAATATCATATCCGATACCATATCTATAATCAGGCATCCCAAGTCAAGAGTGCGGATCAATCATCAATATAGCTCGTACGTAAATCCGTCGTACGGCATCCCAATATGGGTACGGGTCAATATCACATTCATCATACTATTCACCTGGTATCCTCTTTATCAAATATCATGATCGGGGTACTGATCTACGTCTAGTACCATACTGATACCGTCTACGTGTGCATGGACATGTGTGAAACACTACGTCAAGGACCCGCTACAACGTCATGTCCTATCTAAGATACGAACCCTGCTATATTACCGATCTCACGGCCTCAAATCAAATCTCATCGACTCAGCTCAATCCTAAGTATCATCCTCAATCCGTATGTGAACACATAGTCCCATACCCATGTGAACACATAACTATAAAGAATCCCATGAGCACATATCAATAGGAATGTATGCAAGTATGTATGTGTGTATGTGTAGTGCAACACTACCCTAGGGTTCGCAACACTAAAAATAGTCCAACACACCAATATCCATCCTAAGCATCGTTATTAATCCTAAATAACATATAATAAATGTTGGTGTGTATACGCATCCGTATACACCACCACGGACTGCGGGGGTGCTATACGCCATCCACCCGACTTCTCCCCGTAGATATAAATCTACTCACCTGGTCCTCGCTAGCCGGTGCCGACGTCGCCACGCGCTTGCTTGTCGTCTCGAAGTCCACATGGGGGTACCTACATATCATAATGCACCATATCTCATTAAAATCCGACTCATGATCAAAACGACGCACGAATCCCACATAGGTCAAAACCTATGGTTGCTTTCACAAATCAACCCAAAAACCCTCGACGTCGGCGTACAAACGCCAAACCATCGAGAAAAAACCAAATACACTCATTTGCACATTCACGAACACTAATTTTAATATAAACTAGGTTGAAACTCACAAAAACGCCAATTTCACTCAAAAAGTCATTTTTCCGAAAATCTAGCGAGCACAATTCACCATTTTTGTACAAAACATGTTATTTAAATGAATGTAGAGGCCAATAAATTTATTAAATATCTTAAATAAGTCATAGAAATAATTTCCGGAATTTAATCTCATTAAATTCCAAAAACCCTAATATTCTAGTTTACAAAATACCCTTTTTAACAATTTCAAAGCAAAAAAATGCACAAACTACAATTTATGTTGGATTTCCATGAACAAAAAGCATTAAACCACTCAATATAATCTTTATAATGACATGAAACCTAAATTTGAATTTTATCTCATAAGAATATAATTATTTAAAAAAACTAGTTTACCAATTATATAATTATCACTTTTAAATTAACAAATATGCAAACTAGCAACTTAAATTGGATTTAGCATAACATTAATATGTCAATTACATCACATAAACTAAATCTCACAACACAAAATACCAATTTAAAATCAAACCCCTCTCTTGAATTTTAAATCATGCACCTAAAACTAATTAAAAACCTAATTAAACAATTAATTAAGCTAACCTAAGCAATTAACAACACATTAAGCAAAAAGGTTAGAATTTATACCTAAATAATTTGAAGAACCCCCAAGCACACTTAGCCTCCCAAATTGAAATCTAAATCCCTAGATCCATGCAATGGTAGCCAAGGGAAAATGGGTAGGAGGTGGATTTGGATTTGGATTTTTGCTTGATTTTTTGTGGATTTTTCAAGCATTTTTGAAGAACTTTTTTAAAGAGAAGGAGATGAAGAATGAAGGGCTGTTGGGGTTCAGATTTTGGCCAGAAAATGAGTGGGGGAGGAGAGAGAGGGAGGTGGAGAAAAATGGGGAGAAAGTCAAAGTCAATTCAAGGTCAAAAGTCTAACTAATTTATCCATTTTCTTTTCTTTTCTTTCATTTCTTTTCCTTTGAAATTCAAGTGGGGAAAAAATGGGGGCTGCTGAATTTAGCTAAGGGGAGGAGTAAGTGGGGGTTTGTGGGTGTGGGCATGGGTGTGGGGTGATGAAAAATGATAAATACAATACCCCAAACATCTATTTACGCTAAAAAAAAGCCTTTTTTCTTCAATAATTTCTAAACCGTTTTGGCAAATGATTTCGTTCCAAAAACCACATGATAAATTTTTATTTAAAGTTTTATGATGCAAAAAATTTGTTTCAACTCATTCCAATTTGTAATTTTCCCTAATTAAATGTATTAGTGACGGCTTAAAATAATAATAAAATAATAATTTTTTCAGAAAATTTGAAATTTCACCAGCGGCTCAATAAACACCAAATAATAGCAATTACATAGCTAGAATATGTATATTTAATTTTTATAATAAGATATTTGTATTTTGACTTTTTACAGAAAACCCCTTTATTTTACCGATTTTTCGAAATTTCACCGAAACGATTTTCAAAACGCTACACTTGATCACATCAAAGGACATAATACTTTTACCCGTATTTTTGGTTCTCTACTTCTAACTCATGTTCTGTGAATATCTCAAAAGGTTCGGACTTGTGTTTCAATAGGAACATATGTCTGAATCTTGAAAGATTATCATAGAATGGAATGAAGTACAAAGAACCGGTCCTGGCATATGTAGACAGAGGACTTTCATACATCAGCATGTATCAATCCCAGGAGTTCACTAACTCTTTCTCTGTTTCCAATAAACAGAGCTATGGTCATTTTATCTTTGTGACATGACCGGCAAGTTTCATAAGATGTAAATTCAAACAGATTTAAATATGCATCTAAATGTAACTTAGCTAGTCGTGTCGTATTGATATGACCTAGTCTACAATACCTCAAGAAGGATTCGTTCATTTCTGAACTATTCCTCTTGTGTGTGTTCTGTATACTAAGAACTGTAGTTTGATTTAGAACGTCAATGCTTTTAGATAACGTGCCTGAACCGATCAACTCTTGATATAGGAAATGTTCAAAACATTATCCAACAACACAAAATTACACCATTTCTTTACTAATAAAGAGACTGATATGATGTTGTATATCAGGTTCAGTATCTAATAACATTTGTTCAGAATCAATGTATTCTGGTAATACAGGGTGACAGTGACCAACAGACTTGGCTGCAACACTTGCACCGTTTTCTGTCTCATGAAACTTATCACCCGTTCTCAGTTCTCCACCTATCTGTATCACATTTAACAGATTACATATGCGGGATCCTGATCCGGTATCTCATACCCAGGATGTAAAGGATACTGAGAAATAGTTCTCTGTAATGAACACACCCGAAGAAGATGCATCAGCATGCACTTTCTTCGTTTGGGCGGCACGGGAAATCTGGTATTCCCCAATTTCCTGCTCTATCTTATAACAATTATAAGTTGGAGCGGGACCAACGTTTCCCAGCTCAGTATAACAAGCGGGTGCGGTCAATATATCTGTATTATTATCTTGATTAAGGCATGATATGGTCGCTACCTAGATAGAGAGAGAAGAAAACACTCAGCGTATGCTCTTGCAAGATTAGATTGGTTATCTAATATATCTAATCAGGATGTCTCCCACTGTTTTAGTCAAATCTTCCTTCAAACCCTAAAAGGAAAGACTAGCCGGGATTAATTACACGCTACAAGTTCACCAATCTTTCAGCCAGGCCAGTGTCGGTACTTTGAGGGAGGTGCCCAGTGCTTTCGCATGGACCTAATTAAAGTAAACCTCGTTTTCCCAGAGGCATAACCTCGTTAACACCTTTCAAGACACCTACTTGATCGGCTAATTGTAATGTGTAAAACTCACCCAGGAGTAACTTTTACTCGCAGCGGGTATCGAGATCCAGCTATCTCATAGAAGGTATGCAATCTCATTGCAAATTTCAACACTTGAAATTCCCAATAATATTTTACCCCTAGCATCCTATGACCTTGACGAAAGCCAACAAACCATAGGCTACTAGTCAAGTCCAACCCGTCATTTCTTGATTGAATTAAACCCACCCGCACGAGCCTTGACGAAAGCTAACAAAGCCGCACGACTACCCTAATCCAATCGCATCATATGCAGCAGATAAGCAGCAGATAGCTACCGCACACTACACCTTAACGAAAGCCAACAAATGTAGCATGAATACTATATACAACTTATCTGAAATGACGGAGGGTTACGACAGGTTTTTCTGAAAACCTATTGCGTAATGAACTTGATATCGTTGTAGAATCAAATGATTTTAAAAATGGAGTGTTTTTTAGGCTTTTCTAGTTTTGCTAAAGGGGTCACTCCCGGTGAAGGGATCGTCGACCCTTTCCTCGTCGAATGAGGTGCGGGATATATCATATATATCACTGTGCAAAGCAAGAACTATAGAAGCAATCAAAAGACAAACCGAGTTTGTAGCATATGCTAGTTTCACTAAAGAGGTCACTCCCGGTGAAGGGATCTCGGCTCTTTCCTTATCGAATAAGGTGCTGGATGTTCTATAAGGAACACCGTTATGCAAAGCAAGAACTAGAGCTACCAGTTTTTTAAACAAGTTTCTACAACATCTTTAGGTTTCTTTTATTTCATTAATCTCATTAATGAAGTCCCATTTTATTATGCTTTGCAAGCATCACATTTGAAACGAAATCTGCAATATAACATATATCTCATATATATAATATAAACATTCATCTCAGGCAGTAATATGATCTCATCACAGAACATTGCAGCAGAAGAAACATATATGAAATATTGGATATAGTAGGACGTCCGTGTTTTCAATACGAGTCTGTATAAAACACGGATTCCACGGTCGTGATGAATAGCCAAACCCACATCCCTAGACCCCTACGAGAGCGGCAAGCAACACTGCCAATTCTAGGGTTAGGAGACCCGGTCTCGACTCCTCGAGATGGTCTCCCACAGGTCACTAGAACCCGGTTACTTGTGCTCCCCATCTTGGGTCTACCTAATGCGGAAAAGTAAATAATATACAACGGTGACATCTTCCGCAACCTGGAAGTGCCCCAATAAAAGAATATTACATACAAATGAATTTTACATGAATGAAAAAGAAAAAACTCTCATCTCACATAAAACCCCCGGCTATTCAAACGCGACGATCCAATACAACATATCACAGCAACACATAATATCTCATATCATCAACGTAAGCAAGTATGCGTATCCCGATTGTCGTTGATGTATAGCAACGAAGCCGGCGATACACCACATACTACGCTTACGGTCACAGAAAAGAAAGTGTAAAACTACAACAGTTGGAATCCACAACCTCTTTAGACATCACATGCCTAACCAAATGAATTCCTTAGACATCGCATGCCTAACAATTATAAACCCGCATTTTAGTCTCATTATCGAAAACTCTTTTCAATATCAAGTCGGGCAATTCAACAAGATTCCCGACATCCTGATCGAATGCTCGTCGCAAACTTTAGTAGACGGCCGCACCCCCGGATGCCGTCGACAAAGTGCACTAAGGCGGAACACCGCTGCCGCAAGCACCCGAACGGATGCTTTTGGCGACGGGGTTCTCCTACAGTCACTTGGTCGGGGCTATGGGGCATAGCTGTCTATTAAGTTTACCCGGCGAATATCCGCGTACGCTACGTGATTGCGACAGACTTTTGATCAGATCAAAATTCCATGGCAACCGATCATTTGAGACTAAACTGCTAGATTTACAACATTCAAATTAGTTATCTCATAACTATATGTGGATTCCAAATATTGTATCACATTCCAGATAAATAGACAAAGTTAAACTTTCCGATCGAATAATCAAACACCCAAGATTTTCCTAATATATCTCAACACTTGAAATCAGTTTAAAAACATCCATCACATGCCACAGTATCAATGGTCCGGCCGTAGAAGGGTCAAGCCAACGCCTCACATGTGGCACGCCGTACTGCCGCAAACCCTAAGGTTTAGAGGCAGTTCAAGACGGTCACATAATCGAGTTAAGGTTTGTTGTCTTCTAGAGGGTCCACCGCGTTACTTGCATGACTTAGAACGTTCTTAAACTCGAGAAAAAATCCAACTTTTGAAAAAATTTCCGACTGGGGAAAAAGTGAGTTATTGATATCCGTTCGAACTTTTTAACAGTTTCTAAAAAATTATCCGGACAAAACTAAACAAAGTTAAATTATCTGATCGAATCAACGATTCCCCAATACAACCCTAGAAAACTCAACACTTAAGTGGAATTAAAATATTCCCAGAAAAAAATAACAATAAAGGACCTAAGAATAATTAAGTGAAATTCCAGGGACTAAGTCCAAATTTTGGCCGCGGAACCGCCGCCAAACCAATGGTTTCGCCGGGTTCCACGGTCAAATAGTTGACTTAGGGGACCGTACTTCACAGTAATTCTTAGTTTTTCCTGCTTGTTTTTCTGAGCATTTTTAATTAAGAAAAAACCACATTTTTGAAAAATGTACAGAGAAAGGGTTTTATCGGGTTTTCTGGGTTCAATCGGACTTTAAACTTCGTCTAGACTTTGCCTAAAGCTCTAGCTTGGCTCTTATACCACTGTAGGGTTGCTATGCACGCGCACAAGGGTCTACGAGGCATCAACCATACCCGATTAAAAAATTAGCCTTGCCGAACAACCCGAATACGGATCTTTAAACTAGGGTTTAGGCGAAAACTAACATGTTAAACACTTTCATACTAAGTGAGAGGGATTACAACCTTTGTAGATCCGGTCCTTCACTTCATAAGCTCCGTGTTGTAGTCCCTTCGCTGCGATCATCGGGTTCCGGACTCTCGAGAGGTTCTACGAAGAGAAAGATGCAGTCTTGCTTCCGATCTTCGATACAAAGATGATCTACCTTGAAGTTTCATTAACACAAGCTAACACTCACTAAAATTGAGTGAACACTCTCATCTAAAAGGAAAGGGAAGATGAGGATGATGAAGTAGGATTTTTGCTCTCTTTATTTATCTTTTTCTCACATTTATTCATCACTTGGAAAAAAGCTAGTAAGCTTTTTCCATGAAGAAAGAAGAAGGAAGAAGATGAAGAATGATGATGGAATTCCTTTTGTGATGAATAATGCAAAGAAGATAATGATGAATAATGCAACCATGGTTAACTTAACCTTTGTAGAGAATTAACCAAGGCTAGGGTTTGGGTTAGGTTAAGAATGAGTCACTTGAAAATATCTTTGCAAAAACAAAAGTAAACCTTCTAGAAACATCTAGAAAGCGTTAACCCAAATCAAACCCTAATCTTGTTTAATCTCTACTAAATATGTTGTATTAGTTATCATATCATGTTACAATATTATATATCACATATATAATATTTATTGTAACAAAATAAAATAATACAATTAACATATATCACATATATATCAATGTATTACCCGAGTGAGAAAAAGAATCTTTTAGTGAGCTAATATTAGTTAATGTAATTTAATATATCATATACATTATTATACATTAAATTATCGAATCAACACTTGATCCGACAATCCGACTATATCGCATATAACCGACTAATATTTATCCGTATCGATTCATCGAATCAACACTTGATCCGATGACCCGGCTGATATCAAATATCGCGAGAATATAATACGGTATCTCATATCGTATTATCCTCGGTCCCGCACATATCACATACGTGCCCCTACTCCGTTTTGCCTGAGTCAAGAAACCTCTGTGTAGGACTCTAAAGAATCGTCAATACGCCGGCAGTAGGTGATGATCATATCAAACACCCACAAGCTGCAAGCGGTCAGCTACCCAGGTATTGAGCGCTCAGAAGATCAACAAGCAAGCCTGTACATTCTCCTGTAAATCCAATCAGTAACACTCCCGTACAGTCCGGTCTCGTCGTCTGATATGTTGCATATCTCGCCTAGGGGTGGTAAACGTCAGACCCCAGTAGCTCGATAAGTCGTGTCGATATGAGTTCTATAACAGTTCGAGAAACTACTGATAACACTTACCAGTATATCTCAGCAACCCTGGCAAGGGATTTCCGGTTATAGACAATCGAATACAGCACAACATCAACTCCCTATATCGGGAGAGACGAATCCCCTCCTATCGCTCATTACCTCCATGCGATTCGGGACTGTACCCAAAAGCCACATTTTTGCACGCCCTCTTGGACGTGGTATGATGGAAATCAAAGCACAGTGAGAATCACACAAGACTCTATGACGATCTCGGGTCAACAGACTACTCTGTACCAGTGTCACCGGAGAACTGCCATCTGACGTGAGGTATAATACCATCTGGGAGTTCTCGGCGAGTCCGTCCAGTGTACCTAGTCTCTACTGAGCACCCATACACCATCCTTGATGTCAAACACCGATGGATATGGGATCATACATCGCCCATCATATGGGTCAAGATGCGTATACGCTAGTCTACTCTGGTGTATCGATGCCCTGTCTCGATACACCCTCGACTAGGAACAGTTATAGGATGTACTCGTCGACTACCGTGGCCCCACTAGTATGATCTCATCATAGTCCCAGGAGCCGAGTACATATCCTAAGGGCTTTATCAACATGTAATATAGAGACAATCAGAGTACATGTTAAGATAAATTACAACCAGATAGCATACTATCATGTCGAGCAAGAAAGTCCTCCCTATATATGTCCCAGCATCCACTACAATATACATCGTATGTACAGTAATGGCCTCTAGGGCATACATATAACTAACATGATCGCCATCATACTGCTGGCAGTCAAGCAAGAATCCTATGGGCTCTATCAATATGCAATAGCGAACTAAAGCATGTATACGATGATAAAGACAAACCAGATAGCATACTATCATCTCAAGCAAGACTGTCATATCGGTATAGGTCCTGCCTCAATCATTACAATCACGTACCTGCGATCCAATAATTGACTTTGAGGGCACTATCTCCAACAGTTGAGGGGCTGTTTAAGGCCTGAGAATGAGTATGGGAAACCAAAATACGGATTTGGGATTTGTGTTCATGTCGGTTTTGTAGGAATAAAGGGTGTGCAGGGAAATCTGGAGCAACCCGGGGGATTTTTGAGAGTAGCAAACAATACCAGGGACCTAGATACACCACCAGGAGACCACCCTATGAAGACGAAGCCCAAGGGACCCTGGGGGCCGAGGTGGCCGGATTTTGGGGGTAAGTGGCTGGCCACTTGGTGGCATAGGGTGTCGGGGTTGGTCCAGTAGCTCATATACATCATATACAGCACCCTAGACTTGTTTGTGCAACTCATTTTGGCCTGAGTCAAAATCTGGGAACACATTTGTGTGAGTTTTGGATATGTTTTCCGTATTTTTAATGATGAGTTTGTTAGTTATATGTATGCCCTAGAGGCCATTACTGTACATGAGATGTATATTGTAGTGGATGCTGGGACATATATAGGGAGGACTTTCTTGCTCGACATGATAGTTCGCTATCTGGTTGCTCTTTATCTTAACATGTACACTTATTGTCTCTCTATTACATGTTGATAAAGCCCTTAGGATGTGTACTCGACTTCCAGGATTATGATGGAGATCATACTAGTGGGGCCTGGGTAGTCCATGAGTACATCCTTCAATCTTCCTAGTCGAGGGGATATCGAGACGGGGCATCGATATTCCAGAGTAGACTAGCGTAAATCTTCTCGACCCATGTGATGGGCGATGGATGATCTCATATCCATTGGTGTTTGACATCAGAGATGGTATGCGGGTGCTCAGTGGAGACTGGGTACACTTAACGGACTCGCCGAGAACTCCCAGATGGTATTATACCTCACGTCAGATGGCAATTCTCTGGTGACACTGGTATAGTTTAGTCTGTTGACCCGAGATCGTCATAGAGTCTTGTGTGTCTCCCACTGTGCTTTGATTTCCACCCTACCACGACTCTACTGAGTCGTGCAAACAGGTGGTTTTTGGGTACAGTCCCGATTCACATGGAGGCAATGAGCGATAGGAGGGGATTCGTCTCTCCCGGTATTGGGGGTTGATGTTGCGCTGTGCTCGACTGGCCATAACTGGAAATCCCTGGCCAGGGTTGCAGTGATTTACTGGTAAGTGTTATCAGTCGTTTCATGCTTGTTATGGACCTTACATCGGCATGACTTATCAAGCTACCGGGGTCTGACGTTTACCACCCCTAGGCGAGATATGCGACATATCAGACGAACAGACAGGACTGTGCGGTAAGTGTTACTGATTGGATTCGCAGGAGTGTGAGCAGGCTTGCTCGTTGACCTTCTGATCGCTCAATACCCGGGTGGCCGTTACATTTAGCAGACCGCTTGCGGCATGTGGGTGATTGATATGATCACCACCTACTGCCGTCGTATTGACGGGTCTTTAGAGTCCTACACAGAGGTTTCCTGGCTCAAGCGAAACGAAATAGGAGCGCATATGAGATATGTGCGGGACCGAGAATAATACCAGTATATGATACTGTATTCTATTCTCGCGATTTGTATCATCGGTCGGTTATATGAAATATAGCCGGGTTACCGAATCAAGTGTTGATTCGATATATTGATACACTAAATATTAGTCGGTTATATGAGATATGACCGGATCATTAAATCATGTGTTGATTTAATGATTTAATGTATAATTATATATTTGATATATTACTTTACATTAACTAGTATTGGTTCACTTAAGGTTGATTTTCTCACTTGATGTGAACAAGTTGTATATGTGATATATGTTTGTGCACTAGTTTGTATCATGATTGATGATACATCCAAGCTTGGGTGTGTGTATGACTTACACCATATTTTAAGATAATGGTTTGGGTTTTTATTTATTTTGGTAAAACAAAATGGTGGCTTTCTTTTTCTTGGCTTGAAGCTTCATGAAGCTTTAAGCATATTTGACAAAGTCTACTCATTTTGTTTTGAATAAGATTTTTTTAACCAAACCATTAACTCAAACTATGGTTTAGTCTCTACAAAGGTTAACTCACCCATGGTTGCATTATGATAGACTTTACTTGATTATTCTTTTTAGATAATTCATTATTCATATTCTTTCATCTTCTTCTTCTTCATCAAGAAGAAAAGCTCTCTAGAAATTTTCAAGTGAAGAAATAAAGTGAGAAATCAAAATCTAAAGTGAACCCATTTCCTATTTCATCATCCTCTACTACTTTCCATTTAGTTTAGGGTGTTCTCTTCACAAATTTCTTGACCTAGTGAAGATGGAGCTTGAGTTTGAGTCTCCTCGACGTAGATCATCTTCGGCCTCGAAGTCTACGAGCTAGCCCGTTCATTTCTCCGAGAAAACCATCACTAGAGTCCGGGATCACGATGATCGCAGCGAAGGGACGTCAACACGGAGCTTTAGAAGTGAAGGATCGGACTAGAAAAGTTGTAATCCCTAACTCTTAGAAGTAAAGTTGTTTACTTGCTATTTGTTTCACCTAATCTCTAGTCTAAGATCTTGGTTAGGGTTGTTTGGCATGTCTAAATTTTGAATCGGGCATGGTTGATGCCTTGTAGACCCTTGTGACAGTGCCTAGTAACCCTACAATGGTATCAGAGCCAAGCTAGAGCTTTAGGCGAAGTCTAGACGAAATTTAAAGTCCGATCGAACTCCGAATACCCGATTTAGACCCTTCTCTGGAAA
Organism: Agapanthus africanus; assembly: GCA_030015575.1. Taxonomy (NCBI): domain Eukaryota; kingdom Viridiplantae; phylum Streptophyta; class Magnoliopsida; order Asparagales; family Amaryllidaceae; genus Agapanthus; species Agapanthus africanus. Next base: position 385,144,124 of record CM057350.1, read on the forward strand.
TTTTTCAAAAATGTTGATTTTTTCATATTAAAAATACTCAAAAAAATCAGCAGGGTATTTTAGGAATTACTGTGCAAAACGATACCCTAAATCTACTAAAGCGCCGCGGAAACGCGGCCAAACCAGGGTATTGGCGGCGGTTCCGCGGCAAGACTTGGGTATTGAGGGTTAGATTTTGCTACAGTTGATCCGTTGGTACTTCCTGATGCTTCTGGGAATTTTTAATTTGTACTCAAGTGTTGAGTTTTCTGGGATGTATTGGGAACTCATTGATTCGATCGGATAATTTAACTTCGTTTAAGTGTTTTCCGGATAATTTAGAACCTGTTAAAAAGTTCGAACTGATATCAATAACTCACTTTTTTCCGACCCGGAAAATTTCCAAGTGTTGGATTTTTCCGTAGTTTAAGAACGTTCTAAGTCGTGCAAGTAACGCGGTGGACCCTCTAGAAGAACACAAACCTTAACTTGATTATGTGACCGTCTTGAACTGCCTCTAAACCTTAGGGTTTGTGGCAGTACGGCGTTGCCACATGTGAGGCGCTGGCTTGACCCTTCTACGGCTGGACCATTGGTACTGTGGCATGTGATAGATGTTTTTAAACTAATTTCAAGTGTTGAGAACAATTTGGGAAATCTTGGGTGTTTGTTTATTCGATCGGAAAGTTTAACATTGTCTATTTATCTGGAATGTGATACAATATTTGGAATCCACAAGTAGTTATGAGATAACTAATTTGAATGTTATAAATCTAGCACTTTAGTCCCATTTGACCGGTTGCCACGGGATTTTGATGTGATCAAAATTCCGTCGCAATCACGTAGCGTACGTGGATACTCACCGGGTAAACTTAATAGATAGCCACGCCCCATAGCCCCGACCAAGTGACTGTAGGAGAACCCCGTCGCCAAAAGCATCCATTCGGGTGCTCGCGGCAGCGATGTTCCGCCTTAGTGCTCTTCGTCGACGGCATCTGAGGGTGCGGCCGTCTACTAAAGTTTGCGATGAGCATTCGATCAGGATGTTGGGAATCTTGTTGAATTGCCCGACTTGATACTGAAAAGATTTTTCGATAATGAGACTAAAATGCGGGGTTTATAATTGTTAGGCATGAGATGTCTAAGGAATTCATTTGGTTAGGCATGCGATGTCTAAGGAGGTTGCGGATTCCAACTGTTGTAGTTTTACACTTTCTTTTCTGCGACCGTAAGCGTAGTATGTGGTGTATCGCCGGCTTCGTTTCTATACATCAACGACAATCGGGATATGCATACTTGCTTACGTTGATGATATGAGATATTATGTGTTGCTGTGATATGTTATATTGGATCGTCGTGTTCTGAATAGCCGGGGGTTTTATGTGAGATGAGAGTTTTTCTTTTTCATTCATGTAAAATTCATTTGTTTGTAATATTCTTTTATTGGGACACTTCTGGGCTGAGGAAGATGTCACCGTTGATGTATATTATTTACTTTTCTGCATTAGGATAGACCCAGGAGGGGAGCACAAGTAACCGGGTTCTAGGGTCCAGTGGGAGACCATCTCGAGGAGTCGAGTCCGGGTCTCCTAACTTTAGAATTGGCAGGATTAATTTCCGCTCTCGTAGGGGTCTAGGGGTGTGGGATTGGCTATTCATCACTACCATGGAATCCGTGTTTTATACAAGCTCAAAATAAAACACGGACGTCCTAGTATATCCAATATTTCATATGTTGTTTTCTGTTGCGTTATCTGTGATGTGATCATGTGATATGTTCAGATAGATACTGTATATAGTATATATGATATATTATATAGACGTTGCTTATGTTTTACACCCGCACTAGCCCTGTCCCGCTATGCCGTTAGTTACCTAACCTAACAGTGCATGACGGGACATCGAGGCGAATGTGGATGGCATAAGCGTACATTGTATTTATCTATGATGATTAGGTGACTTAAATGATGGGACATTCATTAATGAGATTAATGAAAGAAAATAAACCTAAAAGATGTTGTGGAATCGAATTTCAAAAATTAGGTAGTTCTAGTTGTTGCTTTGCATAGTGGTATTCCTTGTAGAATATCCAGCACCTCATTCGATGAGGAAAGAGCCGAGATCCCTTCACCGGGAGTGACCTCTTTAGCAATAACTAGCAGATGCTACAACCTTCAGTTTGTCTTTTGATTGCTTTTATAGTTCTTGCTTTGTATAGTGGTATTGTGAATATCCTGCACCTCATTCGACGAGGAAAGAGCCGAGATTCATTCACTGGGAGTGACCTCTTTAGCGAAACTAGCAAAAGCCTAAAAAACACTCCATGTAAAACCATTTGATTCTGCAGCGAGATCAACTTCAAAGCGTTAAAGGTTTTCTTAAAAACCATCTGCAACCCTCCGTCATTTTAGGAAGTAGAGTACTTAGTATTCGTGCTGCGTTTGTCGACCATAGCCGAGGCGTAGTGTGCGGTAGCTAAGTGATGTCTTCCTACACAGCATATGATGCGATTAGTTAGGACAGTCATGTAACTTTGTTGACCTTAGCCAAGGGTCATGTGGGTGGGTCTAATTGTCATGAAATGACGGGTAGAACTTGACTAGTGCTTATGATTTGTTGACCATAGCCAAGGTCATAGGTGCTAGGGGTAAAAACCAATATCGGGAGTTTCAAGTGTTGAAATTTGCAATGAGATTGCATACCTTCTATATGATAGTTGGATCCTGATACCCACTGTGAGTAATTGTTACTCCTGGGAGAGTTGTGCACTTTACAATTAGTCGATCAAGTAGGTGTCTAGAAAGGTGTCAACAGGGTTACGCCCCTGGGAAAACGAGGTTTATTTTAATTAGGTCCGTGCGAAAGCACGGGAAACCTCCCTCAAAGTACCGACACTGGCCTGGCTGAAAGATTGGCGAACTTATAGAGTGTAATTAATCCTGGCTGGTCTTTCCTTTTAAGGTTTGAAGGAAGATTTGATAAAAACAGTGGGAGCCATCCTGATTAGATAAAATATATAACCAGTCTAATCTTGCAAGAGCGCACGCAATGTGTTTTCTTCTCTCTCTCTCCAGGTAGCGACCATGTCACGCCTTAATCAAGATAATAATATGGATGTATTGACCGAACCCGCTTGTTGTACTGTGCTGGGGAACGTTGGTCCCGCTCCAACTTATAATTATTATAAGACCGAGCAGGAATTAGGGAATACCAGGATTCTCATGCCGTCCAAACGAAGAAAATGCATGTTGATGCATCTCCTTCGGGTGTGTTCATTACATAGAACTGTTTCTCAGTATCCTCTACGTCCTGGGTATTTGATAGCGGATCAGGATCCCAAATATATAATCTGTTACATGGGCTATAGAAAGGTAGAGAACTGAGAACGGGTGATAAGTTTCAAGTGTTGAAAATGGTGCAATTGTTGCAGCCAAGGTGTTGGCAGTTATCACCCTGTATTTCCAAATACATTGATTCTGAACGAATATTATTAGATACCGAACCTGACATACAACATCATATCAGTCTCTTTATTTATTAAAGAAGGATATAATTTTGTATTGTTGAATAATGTTTTGCACATTTCCTATATCAAGTGTTGATCGGTTCAGGCACGTTATCTTAAAGCATATACATTCTAAATCAAACCACAGTTCCTAACGTACAGAACACACACAAGAGCAAGAGTTCAGACATGAACGAATCCTTCTTGCGGCATTGTAGACTAGGTCATATCAATGCGACCCGACTAGCTAAGTTACATATTAGATGCATATTTAAATCAGTTTGAATTTACATCTTGTGAAACTTTCCAGTCATGTCACAAAGATAAGATGACCATAGCTCTGTTTACTGGAAACAGAGGAAAAGTTAATGAAGTCTTGGGACTGATACATAGTGATGTATGAAGGTCCCCAGTCTACATATGCCAGGACTGGTTCTTTGTACTTCCTTACATTCATTGATGATCTCTCAAGATTCGGACACATGTTCCTGTTGAAACACATGTCTGAAGCTTTTGAAAAATTCAAAGAATATAAGTCAGAAGTAGAAAACCAAAACTGGTATAAGTATTATGTCCTATGATGAGATCAGGGAGGAGAATACTTGTGTAAGTCCATGCTACCTCTCCCGGTACTTACGGGCTTGCGGAAATGATGTAAAACGATTTTTCAAGAGGTGGTAACATGGACTCAAAATACGGATCTTTGTAAAATGACTAACTAACAAACCTAACAAGAGTTTTACCTACTCGGTTAGGGGGTTATACCTTTCTTGAACTCCTTCGTCTTCAACTCTTTCCGGTGTACGGATCGGCATCACCTCGTCATCTCCTTGCGCCGAAGATGGATCCACCTGAAAGCTTCTACCTTTGGCTTCTTCTTCGAACTTGAAGAAACTAGAACACTTGGTTTGCAAAACCTTGTGAACTAGGATAAGTAAAGAAGTGTTATGGGTTTTCTTTTATCTCTAAGGTAATGTTTCTCAACTCATGAGAGGGTGTTGCCTTGAGCTAGAGAGAGAGCAAGAGGAAGAGGGAGAGAGCTTGAGCATGAGAGAGCTCAAGAGAGAGAAAGCAAATCAAAGAATGAGCAAGACTTTTCTCAACCTCTCTCTCATAATCCAAAAAGAATAATAATAATAGTAGTAATTGAGTATTATGTGATGGTTCATATCATGTCAAGTGGCATTATCATTTCATGCACTCATTTTGCAAAGCACAACAAGTAAGCAAAAGTCTTTGCATGAAATGACAACCATTGCAATGATGATGGTCAACTAGTCCAACGTAGTCAACCGGTCAACCAAGTCAACAAAGTCAACCTTTCAACCCAACCATGGCACAATAATACTTAATTAATATTATCATTAATCATATTTCTTATTCTCATTAGGGATTAGCAAAAGTCAATGGTCAACAGTGAACAGTCAACAGTCAATAACCCCAATGAGAATCCTCTGTCTCTGTCTCTCTGTCAACTGTGCATACACACCCGCATCCGCGTTCCGAGGAACAAGAATACAAACGAGATAAAACCAATCCCAAAACGTATACTAGGATCTGGCTTAAACCAAAACCCGCTAGTGTTAACTGTCCGGACACCAAACATGCACAAGTGCACGGATGTGACCGAACCCTGTCGCAAAACCATGCGACCTGTCGCAAAACCATGCGACCTCTACTCTTTTGCCTAAAGGCGAATAGCTCTCTGTGTGGGACTCTAAAGACTCGACACTACGCTAGCAGTAGGTTTAACCACAGACCGCAAGCGGCACTAGCTGTGCATAACGGCCCCCAGGTAGATGCCGATAAGAAGACGGACGAGGTGAAACCCATCTGAACTCCTACTGAGCCTGAATGTGACAATCTCCGTACAGTCCGGTCTATTCGTCTGATACATCGCATGGCGGGCCTAGGGGGTGGTGAACGTCAGTCCCCTAATAGCGGTACAAGTCGTGTCGGAGTGTAGCCCAGAACACCCTGAGATAACACTGGAAACCTACCAGTATATCTCGCTTTCCCTGGCCAGGGACTACTCGTGTAATGGCTCTCCTAGACACGGTGCAATGTCAACCCCCAATACCGGGAGAGACGAATCCTGTCTAACCGTCACTGCCTCCAAGTGCTTCGGGACTGCACCCAACTACTACCTGTTTGCACGACTCATTTGAGCCGTGGTAGGGTAGTAATCAAAGTACAGTGGGAACACACTCAAGGCGATGTGACAGTGTCAAGTCAGCGGACTAAGCTGTACTCATGTCACCTGGGAACTGATAACTGACGATAGGTATAATACCAACCAATCAGTTCCCGACGAGTCCTGTCCAGTGTACTCGTAACCTAACGAGCACCCGCATACTATCTTAAGTACGACGTACTGACAGCTGTGGGACAGACCGTCTCCCGCGCTGGGATGAGAAGCGCATACGCTAGTCTACTCCGGAGTATCGATGCCCTGTCTCGATAGTCCTACGACTAGGGACCTGTATAAGGATGTGCTTATAGATTATCCAGCCCCCACGAGTGTGACTGCCATCATAACGCTGGTAATCAAGCAAAGATCCTAAGGGCTCTACTAATATGTATAAGCAATATGCTAAAAAGAAACATATGCACATATTAAAGTAGAAAGAAACCAAGTATCATACTATCATTTTGAGTAAGATTGTCAATACAAGGTGAATATCCTAAGCTTCCAGTAAGTAATATACAAACTAGTATGATACAGTAATGGCCTCTAGGGCATATACACTAACAATCTCCTACTTGCACTAAGGCCATGTACTGGCGTATCGAAGACCTATCATCTCGATCAGCCGCTCGAACTGAGTCTGGGGTAAGGCCTTCGTGAGTGGGTCAGCAGTGTTATCTTCTGTATTTACTCTCTTCACCTTGATCTCCCGGCGATCAACGATCTCCCTGATCAGGTGGTACCGCCTCAAAATGTGCCTGGACTTCTGATGGGACCTGGGTTCTGATTGGTAGAGATTTCACGATCAAAAATATAATTACCGCAATCAGAAACGGCGTCGCTTCGCAGCTAGCCGGTGAGTGCGGGTCGATCCACAGAGACGGGTAAATTCCTTTAGTGTGTTTTAACGAGTTGATTCTATTTGTCGTTTTGGTTTTATAAAAATCTAGATCTAAAACTTAATTAATCTAATTTAAATTCTTGCTAGGGTTAGGCTTAGAGGAAGTTTTGGAGATTGATGTTTCCTTCACCGCTTTCAATGCCGTATTTTAGATCCATTAGGTGTTATAGTAATTATCGATAAAGTGGATACGACTCTTTTGGGAAGATGTTTTCTTCCTCTAGATTCGTATCCTTCCTTTATCGTTAATTACCCTAACCCCCATGGAAAACGCGCGCAACCGGCCCTTTATACTGCGGTTCACCGTTACCTCGAAGGGTAGGGTGCCGCAGGGAGCGGTTGTGCGCGCATGCATGGAGTTCTTAATGGGTTAGGCATTGAAAGGGGTGAGAGATCTCATCTCTCAACCCTTTCCCTAAGGCTAACCCTAACAAGCGAGGAGACTACTCGCTCATTAGGGGATGAGAAGACATTATAATTAAAATAAAATACTTACTAATGGTGATGGCTCCCTCCAAGCGATAAAGAACAGATCTGAATGTCACGTCCAGAATTTCTGAATTTTATTTATTGAAAAGAGGCATACAATTTTTAGATCTAAGATTACAATTTATAGGAAAATAGAAAACCTAGGGTTACAGGCTCTCGCACTTGTGCAATTACAGATTTGACCCCTGAAAATCCTAACATCTGCACCGACGCACCGACGCACCAAAATTCCACCGACACGTGTATCATATGGCCGCGGATCCGCGGCGCCAGCATGGGTTTGGCCGCGGATCCGCGGCCAAACTGAGGAGTTGGGATCTGAGCTTTTGTGGACTTTCTTCTGGGCTTCTTGGCTTTCTGTTTCTATGTGTATTTTCTCTGTTGGGCTTCGAGGTCTTTTCCAGATCTTTCAGTGAACATTTGTAGCGATCTTTTAACCGTTCACTTGACTTTTTGGACCTTGCACTGTTCTTCGACTAGGGTCCGTCTAATTGCTGGTCAAAAGTCCCTTTATCTGTTGTTTTGTGTCTTTTTCACTGTATTTGCTCCAGAAACCTGTATCCTGTAATATGCAACAAACGTGCGTCAAGAGTACCTGTTTATTTATAAAAAGATAAGAAATAGGGGAATGATAAATGCAATATTATGATCTGAACAAATACCCCCAAACTTACCTTTTGCTCGTCCTCGAGCAAACTTATTATTTTATTCACTAAAATCCTAACCGCACTTTCGCAGGGAAACGCGATTGCACTGAGCACGTGCAACAAGCCGTTAAACCTCTAGGTGTCCCTAGTAGGAGGAGTGTTGTCTCCTGAGGGTTTTCAGCGGATTACACCCACAAAATCCTATCAACTCGGCCCATTGACTTTTGTTCTCCAATTAGGTCTTCTAATAAGGAATTCTATTATCTTATACTTGTAAATTATCCACCCATATTCTTCACACTTCCTCATTATTTAACTTAAGATTATATATGTTATGTAGACTTACTTAGCTTTCGGCTTTTCTTAAGTTTTCCTTCTAGGGTTACATCTCCACTTAGGAATTTTTATCAACTCTACTAAAGATACAAGTTCTATTCTTTATTCCTTTTTCTCATCTAAATTCCAATCACATATCCCTACGTGTGTGTATAGATCACCCCTACACTTGGAAATTCAAATTAAGCAATCAACCCCTTGTCCGTTGTCCAAAGTACTAATTAGTTAGTGAATGAAATTTGCTTACACATCCTTCATGCGACCGTTAATACTTCTTGAGGTACCAACAACCGATTACAAGATGCGTTAGCACTTTAAAGCGTACTTCCTAGTTTTGCAACACCCAAGGCTTTAGCAGTGACTCCCAAACCAGTTGGTCTAAGGCACTAGGTGATAAGGCACCCTCGCTAAATATTTTTCTATTTTTGCAGCCTTAAGTAATCACAAAAACCAGTGTCCATTTTTTTTTATTCTTCATTCACATTTTTTTTTCTTTTATTTTCATTGTACTAAGGACTTTAGACAAGAGCATTTCAAGGCCTCTTCTACTATTCCAAGTTTCAAGATGCGTGATTGTGCATTTTGTAGGGTATACATTTTCAGAATCTAGACTTAAGTTAGGAACTATTTTTCAAACTTATACTCTAATAAGAATATCAATACTCTTCCCTCATTTTGACTTAGCCCAAGAAGTGAACCCAAAATTTGCCTATTTCTAAATAAACTACAAGGCATATACTTTCTACTGTTAAACTTTAACGAAGGTTATTTTTAGGGTTTTTAATTCACTAAGTCTAAGATCTAGTTGTTCCTAACCAGTTAACCTATTAGTCAAACTCAAGTCAATTAGCCAAAATTGAATACAAATATTTTTATAATTTTTGAAAATTTTCAATTTTTATGGGTTTTCAAATAAATATGCAAATGCAAAAATATGTACAAATGAATGCGAAGGAAGAAGACGTACCGAGCATACCCCCAAACTTGAACTTGACAGTGTCCTCACTGTCATGCTAAACCAAGAGGGTCAAAATACCGATACTCCCCTGTTTATTTATTTATAATTTTTTTTATTGTTAAGAAAAACAAAAAAGACCCTCCCCCAAACTTCATTTAAACTATGTTAGAGATTACTGCCAAACCTTGCATCGGCCAAAAGTCAACACCAACCATTTGAAAAATTTATCAGTAAAAAATATTGGTTGGTGGAAAATTAAGTTGTGGTGGTCCGCAAAGAATTGGGGAAGATAGAAGTAGTGGAATGGGAGGTGTGGAGGTGAATATACAGGTGATGGTGATGCATCGAAACGAGAATGTAAATGATCAGCAATCAGTGGAGTGTTAGCATTCTCGTACCTTATTAAAAGAAATGGGGGTATTTCAACTTCTAAGGGAGGAAGTTGGCTCACCACAATACCCCCAAGATGTTCCCGTGTGTCCTCTATTGACATGGCATCATCCATCAATTGTGTATGATATTCACTTATGAGGGAACTTATCTCCTCGATGTCCGCCATAGTCCAACTGGAAACTTGCCGCCTATCTTGTAAGACTTTTAAAATAGCGTTCTCTTGCTCGAAGGCTAAAGAGGCTGATATGATAATGGAAAAAGTCTCATTCTCACCTATGTAAGCATATTTAAGGTGAGGCGGTAAGGGCGTGAGTTCGAGTTTCGGAGGCGGAAGAATCATTGCGGAATCTACCTCGAACTCAAAGGACTCCAACACAGGTTCGAAATCACTGCTAACAACCGATTCGGATGGCTCGACTGACTCATCCAAAAATTCAAACGACTCATATTCGGGCTGTGAGTCGTCATCATCCAAAAAGGTGAAACATTCATAATCCACATCGGTTGTGTCAACGGTAGTAGGCTCAAGGAGGAACGCACTAGTGGCGTCAAAACTGTTTTCATCAAACAAGAATCTTTCAAGCTCACAGTCCTCCTGCGTGATTTCGTGAATAGAGCAAACTTCTCGTGTACTACTTTTAGGCACGGGGGGCAGACTTCCCATCTTATAAATATTGAACTCACTAGACCTCTTTCCGAAGGATAGGGTCATGGAGCCATTGCGACAATTTATTACGGCATTGGAAGTGGCCAAAAATGGTCGACCAAGAATCACCGGAATTTGGTTTATTGGGTTAGCAACAGGTTGTGTATCCATAACGATAAAATCAACTGGGAATATGAACTCCCCAACTTTGATCAACACATCCTCTAGTTGACCCCTTGGATAGGTGATTGATCGATCAGCCATTTGGAGAGTGCAACGAGTGGGTTTCAACTCTCCAACCCCTAATTGTTCGTACACGGAGTAGGGAATCAGGTTAACACTAGCCCCAAGATCTAAAAGTGCTTGATTAATTTTCTTATCCCCAATTGTAATTGAAATCGTAGGACAGCCGGGGTCCTTTCGTTTTTGGGGTAAGGTTTGATGGTGGTTAATAGCATTGCTCACTGCACTAGCCACTAGCACTTTCTTGGGTACTTGAGATGCTTTTCTCTTTGAAGTGCATAATCCCTTTAAGATTTTCGCGTATGAAGGGACTTGTTGGATAGCATCCAAGAGAGGTATATTTATGCTAACCTGCTTAAATATCTCCACAATCTTCTCCACTTGTGTATTTGATTTATTAGGACTCAACCTGCTTGGAAATGGTGCATTCTGAAAATTTGTTGAGTCAAAAGTCTGTGGAGTAGAATGTGGAATAGGAACGGATCCCAGTGTGGATGTGTTCGTGTTGTTAGAAATGGGTCCGTTCAAGTCAGAAGAAGTAGAGCCGTGTGAAGGGTGGAGAATAGGCTCTAAAGAAAAAGGTGAAGAAGGAAGTGAAGAAAATGAAGAAGGGGAAGAAGAACCACCGGCGGGGATGTCATCACTAGTTTCCACATTATTTTGCAACTCTCTTCCGGATCTTAACGTGGTCACCGCATTTACATTGTGATTGTGATATGCATTTTGTGGGTGACCGGGATTGGGCAATGGTTGAGATGGAAGCTTTCCCTTTTCTCTCTCGCTCAATGCAGCAGTTAATTGTGCAATTTATGCCTCAATAGATTTGATACTTTGATCGTGTGAGGCATTGTTATTCATTAAAGATTGCACATAACTTTCAAATCTTGCTGCGGATTCTGTAGTTTGCTTGAGAAATGCTTCAAGACTTTTCTCGAGCGAGCTAACCTTATCATCATTAGGTTGAACCAAATTGTTCGTTTGATTTGTATAAGGTTGTTGTTGGAAAGGTTGCTGGTTTTGAGTTTGTAAGGGTGCTTGTTGTTGTTGTGGAGGAGGTCTTTGAAAATTATTGTTCCCTTGGACTTGTTGATTTTGGTTCCAAGCGAAATTCGGGTGACTCCTCCACCCCTGATTGTATGTCGAAGAGTAAGGATCATTTCTTTGTCGTTGCTGAAATGCAGCATTGACTTGATCCTGTCCTTGAATAGGTGCATTATAAGGACACTCTTCGGTTAAATGCGATGGGTTAGAACAACAAGCACAAACAGTTCGTGTGGGTAGAGTAGGGGTAGGAGAAGACGATGAGATTTTGGTCTCAGTGGCTTCTAGCTTTTTCATAAGTGAGGCCATCTCGGCCTTCATAGCTATCGACATATCTATTTGATGTATGCCTGCCCTAGATTGACCACTAGAAGAAGATGATGTGGTCTTGGTACTCTCCCATTGAATTGTTTGCTCACTTAGGTCCTCAAGAAACTGCCAAGCTTCGTCGCTAGACTTGGAGAGAAAATGACCTTGACATATTGTTTCTAGCAACTGCTTCGTTGCTGCGTTCAATCCCTCATATAATGTTTGGCAAAGTTGCCAATTTTCTATCCCATGATGAGGACATTGAACGAGTAGGTCCTTAAATCTCTCGAAGCACTTCCAAAATGGTTCGGAAGGAAGCTGTGAAAATTGTATGATTTCGTTTCTGATTCTAGCAGTTTTGTGGTGAGGATAGAACTTTTTCAGAAAGGCTCTCACAAACTCGTCCCAATTTCTAATGGAGTGTAATACGGTGCTATATAGCCACTTCTCGGCTAGGTCACATAAGGTGAAAGGAATGACCCTTAGCCTTATTGCGTCATCACTTAATTGGGTTGTCTTCATCATGCTGCAAACGTTTTGGAATTTATTAATGAAAATATATGCATCTTCGGATTCCAAACCATGAAACTTAGGCAGCATATTGATGAAGTGTGGTTTTATTTCAAAATTATCCCCATTCGCCGGTGGGGGTGAAAAACATGTGGGTAAAGAAGTGCGGACGGGGTAGAAGAGATCCTGGAGCGCAACTCGTGCGGGCGCTACAACAGGCGGTAGATTCGGGTTATTCGCACCTGGCGGAGGTGGAATCATTCCCGTCGGCAAGGTATCGTTGGGGTTGAATCCCGACATACCTTCGAAAGAAGAATTTAAAGGTGAAGGTAAGGAAATGGACGGAAGATCGACGAAGGGTTCGTCGAAGGGTTCGTCGGTCGGTACCAACGAAACACGGACTAATCGGGCGTTAGTATCCCTAGTCCAAAATGACATACACTAAAGGGTAGTGCAGTCAGAAAAAAAGAAAAACAGAATGTGGGGGTAAGATAACGGCAGTGAGAAGAAGTGGTGGAAGTGAGTTTCAAGTTTCTTCGCGACAAGTTGCAAGTTTTTGAAAAGATTTTTCTTTATTTTTTTTTTATTTGTGAGTTTTGCAAGGAGGTTTTTGAAAACGGACTCGTGACACAACTGAATCAACCACACATGCACAATCAGGCCTAGATCTAGGGTCGCCTAGGTCTACTAGACAGCTCCTAACTAGGGCTAGAAATAGACCTCAAACCGCCTCTTCACGGACAAATACGGCCAGGTAAGTGGGAAGGAACCACCACTACAGTGGGCCTAATTAAAAACCACTAGCCTAGACACCGCAATGTCGGTTAGAATAAACGGCCGATGCCTACCCTAGTCCTTTTCCTATTGAGCTCGCTGTCCTTAGGTCTGAGTCTAATCTTTTTTAATTAAAGGTGGTTGATGCAAAATGCTTAGGTGTTTTCTGGGGTCCTGGGAAGGGTGATGAAATCCCCACCCAATCTGAGTTTGGTCAAATAGCCCCTTAGAATCCGGTTAAATTATGCAAAACAAATAAAATTTCACTTGCAATCAGAATTTTTTAGCGCGGCGCAAAGAAACCTGCAGAAATCTGTTATTTAGAAGGGGGTGAAAGACTCTTTACGCAAAGAATTCCTGCAGAAAACTTTTTACAGAGAGATATACTTTAGGTTGCAGAGGGAAGAAAGAGAGTCAAACCCACAAAATTTGATGCGCTGACGTGGCAATAGGAGCGCGGAACCGCGGCACATGGCACGTTTCTGCGGCGGAAGCGCGGTCCGTTGAGGGAATCAGGGTCTGAAAATTTTTGTACTGTTCTATGCTTAAAATTCCTCTCTGTTCTTATGCACCAAATTTTGATTTGCCCTCTGTAAAATTCCAGATCCTCAATTCTTCGCTGTTCCTGCAAGATCCAAATGATACACCCTTCAAACAGATCAAATTTGATTATTTTTTTATTTTTTTTTATATTTTCAGATTTTTATAATTTTTAAAATTTATATCAACCCGAAAATTCACAAAAAGAAATATTACGCCGTCCCCGGCAACGGCGCCATTTGATTGGTAGAGATTTCACGATCAAAAATATAATTACCGCAATCAGAAACGGCGTCGCTTCGCAGCTAGCCGGTGAGTGCGGGTCGATCCACAGAGACGGGTAAATTCCTTTAGTGTGTTTTAACGAGTTGATTCTATTTGTCGTTTTGGTTTTATAAAAATCTAGATCTAAAACTTAATTAATCTAATTTAAATTCTTGCTAGGGTTAGGCTTAGAGGAAGTTTTGGAGATTGATGTTTCCTTCACCGCTTTCAATGCCGTATTTTAGATCCATTAGGTGTTATAGTAATTATCGATAAAGTGGATACGACTCTTTTGGGAAGATGTTTTCTTCCTCTAGATTCGTATCCTTCCTTTATCGTTAATTACCCTAACCCCTATGGAAAACGCGCGCAACCGGCCCTTTATACTGCGGTTCACCGTTACCTCGAAGGGTAGGGTGCCGCAGGGAGCGGTTGTGCGCGCATGCATGGAGTTCTTAATGGGTTAGGCATTGAAAGGGGTGAGAGATCTCATCTCTCAACCCTTTCCCTAAGGCTAACCCTAACAAGCGAGGAGACTACTCGCTCATTAGGGGATGAGAAGACATTATAATTAAAATAAAATACTTACTAATGGTGATGGCTCCCTCCAAGCGATAAAGAACAGATCTGAATGTCACGTCCAGAATTTCTGAATTTTATTTATTGAAAAGAGGCATACAATTTTTAGATCTAAGATTACAATTTATAGGAAAATAGAAAACCTAGGGTTACAGGCTCTCGCACTTGTGCAATTACAGATTTGACCCCTGAAAATCCTAACATCTGCACCGACGCACCGACGCACCAAAATTCCACCGACACGTGTATCATATGGCCGCGGATCCGCGGCGCCAGCATGGGTTTGGCCGCGGATCCGCGGCCAAACTGAGGAGTTGGGATCTGAGCTTTTGTGGACTTTCTTCTGGGCTTCTTGGCTTTCTGTTTCTATGTGTATTTTCTCTGTTGGGCTTCGAGGTCTTTTCCAGATCTTTCAGTGAACATTTGTAGCGATCTTTTAACCGTTCACTTGACTTTTTGGACCTTGCACTGTTCTTCGACTAGGCTTGACTAGGGTCCGTCTAATTGCTGGTCAAAAGTCCCTTTATCTGTTGTTTTGTGTCTTTTTCACTGTATTTGCTCCAGAAACCTGTATCCTGTAATATGCAACAAACGTGCGTCAAGAGTACCTGTTTATTTATAAAAAGATAAGAAATAGGGGAATGATAAATGCAATATTATGATCTGAACAGGTTCCTTCGCTAAAGCTATAGCGCCGTTGTTGTCACAATACAGCGGTATTGGATCAACACTGGTAGGAACCACCTGAAGCTCCGTGAGGAACTTCTTCATCCAGACAGCTTCCTTTGCGGCATCGCAAGCAGCTATGTACTCCGCCTCCATAGTTGAGTCAGCAACGGTTTCCTGCTTGGAACTCTTCCAGCAAACCGCCCCTCCATTGAGGGTAAAGACATAACCCGACATGGACTTGGAGTCATCCTTGTCACTCTGGAAGTTGGAGTCAGCAAAGGCCTCGATCTGGAGGTCTTTTCCGCCATACACCAAGAACATCTCCTTAGTCCTTCTCAGGTACTTGAGAATGTTCTTTACTGCTATCCAGTGTTTCTCCCCTGGGTTCGACTGATACCGGCTTACAACGCTCAATGCGTATACTACATCTGGTCTGGTACACAACATCGCATACATAATAGAGCCTACCGCAGATGCGTAGGGTATTGATGACATGTGAGCCCTTTCCAAATCAGTCTTAGGAGACATCTCTTTGGAGAGGGTGATTCCGTGACAAGCCGGTAGATTGCCGCGCTTGGAATCTTCCATACTGAATCGTTTCAGTATGGTGTCGATGTACCTGGACTGTGAAAGTCCCAACATCCTTTTAGATCTATCACGATAGATCTGGATCCCCAGAATGTAGTTGGCATCGCCCAGGTCCTTCATGGAGAACCTCTATAACAAGAATCCTTTGACTGACTGTAGCATAGGAATATCATTTCCTATCAGGAGAATGTCATCGACGTACAAGACGAGGAATACCACATTTCTCCCTGAAATCTTACTGTAAATGCATGGTTCATCTGGGTTTTTGACAAAGTCGAATTCTTTGACAGTATCATCAAAGCAGATGTTCCAACTCCGCGATGCCTGTTTCAGTCCATAGATGGACTTGAGCAACTTGCACACTTTACCGCTGCTCCCACTCTGATTGAATCCCTCTGGCTGATCCATATAGACGCACTCTTCCAAATTTCCATTTAGGAAAGCCGTCTTTACGTCCATCTGCCTGATTTCATAATCGTGGAAGGCAGCAATGGCAAGAAGGATCCGAATGGATTTGAGCATGGCCACCGGAGAAAAGGTCTCGTCATAGTCCAAACCAGGTCTTTGACGAAAACCCTTTGCAACAAGCCTAGCTTTATAGGTTTCAACCTGCCCATCTACACCAATCTTCTTTCTAAAGATCCATTTGCAGCCTACGGGTTTTACCCCTTCTGGAGCAAAGTCCAAAGTCCAAACTTTGTTGGTGTACATGGATTCCATCTCGGTCCGCATTGCATCCAGCCATTTTACTGAGTTACCACTCTGAATGGCTTGCTGGAAGCTAGTAGGCTCGTCATATAATCAATGATGCAATCCTCTCTATCCCCGTCTATGAGAAAACCGTAGTATCTCTCGGGCGGATGAGACTGCCTACTACTCCTGCGGAGCGGCGCAGGAATGTCCGGTTCCCCTGAAACTTCTGGTTCTTCCAAGCTTTCAGTAATAGCTTGTGGTTCTGGAATTTCTTCCAGTTCTATTGCGCTCCCACTTATCTGATTTTCCAAAAATTCAGTTTCCAAGAAGTGGGCATGCGGAGAAACAAAAACTTTTTGTTCTTCTGCCGAATAGAAAAGATACCCCCTGGAGTTTTTTGGGTATCCCACAAACTTACACAGTACTGAGCGTGCCTCGAGCTTGTCCGCATGCTGCTTTTTTACAAAAGCTGGACATCCTCATGTTTTAAGATACTTAAGACAGGGTTTCTTCCCACTCCACATCTGATATGGGGTGGTAGGCACAGTCTTGGTTGGAGCCTTGTTCAAGAGATATGCAGCTGTTTCTAGTGCATAACCCCAGAAAGATTGCGGTAACTCAGCCTTACTCATCATGGAACGAACCATATTCAATAGGGTTCGATTCCGTCTTTCAGATACACCATTGTGTTGCGGTGTGTATGGAGGAGTACGCTGAGAGAGAATTCCATTCTCTTTTAAGTAGTCCAGAAACTCGGCACTCAAGTATTCACCACCTCGATCAGATCTCAGTGTCTTTATACTTTTGCCTGTTTGTTTTTCAACTTCATTCTTGTATTCCCGAAATTTCTCAAAGGCCTCGGATTTGTGCTTCATTAAGAAGACATGTCCATACCTAGAGAAATCATCTGTGAAAGTAATGAAGTATGAATAACCACTTCACGCATGTGTAAACATTGGACCATACACATCACTGTGTATGAGTCCTAAGAGCTCGCTCGCTCTTACTCTGTGTCCAGTGAACGGAATCTTTGTCATCTTTCCCATGAGACAAGATTCACAAGTGGCATAAGACTGATACTCGAACGGATTCAAGTATCCCTCTTTATGTAACTTAGTTAATTGTGTCTCATTAATGTGACCCAGTCTACAATACCATAAGAAAGCCTGATTTGTTTCCGGAGACTTTCTTTTAAGTGTGTTCTGGACACTGAAAATCTGAGCTTGATTCAATACGTATATCCCGTTATTTAATGTACCTGACTCAATCAGAACTTGATTTAGGTGGATGCGTACTACATCGCTTACAAAAGTAAATTCATATCCTTCCTTAGAAAGTAAGGATACAGATATGATATTACAAGTCGCACCTGGTACATTCAAACAGTTACGCAAAATCAATATCTTCCCAGTTGTCAGTCCAAGATGATATTCCCCTACGGATTCAGCATCCATGCTCATTCCGTTAGCAACCCTGAGAGTCATATCACCGTTCTTGATAACCCTACGGTTTCTCAGAGCCTGTAACGAATTACAGATATGAGATCCTGATCCGGTATCTAATACCCAGGAAGTAGGGTTAACTGACATACAGTTCTCTACTACAAACACACCCGAAGCCGAAGCCACAACATGCTTCGAATTCTGGCTACTGGCTTTGCAAGCCCTGCAATCCTTCTGCCAATGTTCATTCCCATTACAATAGGAACATCCATCTTTAACTATATCCAGTCCCGAAACTTTTGCCCTTCCTTTTCCTTCTTCTTCCCTGGTTTCCTTCAGGGTATAAGCAGAGGGCAGGGACTGTAGAATCAAGTCAGTACTTAACTCGTTATTCAACGTGGTCTTCAGGTCCGTGAGCTCAAAATAGCTGGTCTCTGTAAGGACGTTGCCCCCTACAGATGACCCGACAGCCAACCTCGCTTGAAGCAATTCGTTCGAGGTCTCATATCTTGCGATACGAGATTGCTCTCCATATAAAACTTTGTTATGGAGGAAGATAGAAACTGAGTCCATCTTCTCGTGCTACCTCTGGTTTGCACCATCAACTGAGGCTAACACGAGGCACTTGGCTTTCGCACAGTCTTTTTCCGATGTCATACGGATGTCAATGTCCGTGACAGGGGAAACTGGTCCTGAGACGGCAGGGGTTTGATTAGTTAAGAGGTGTCCCAACTTGTCATGGGTAATGGACATCTGGACAGACCTTTGCCAATCATAACAGTCAGGTTCAGTCATTTTATTATCTAGATGTAACCTAGGTGTGGTCACTGGGTCGCTGCAATTAAGAGAGAGAGAAGAAAACACTCAGCATGATGCTCTTACAAGTTTAGATTGGTTTTTAATTTATCTAAACAGGATGGCTCCCACTGTCTCTCGAATCCCTCCTCAAACCATAAAGGAAGAATTAGTCGGGATCAATCTCACCGTACAATACTTGCTTAACCGTTCAGCCAGACCAATGTCGGTACTTCGAGGGAGGTTTTCCAACGCTTTCGCGAAGTTCCTTAATTTAAGAACCTCTTTTCTCTGGGGGCGTAGCCCCGCTAACACCTTTCTAGACACCTACTTGGTTTATAGCATTGATCGTTAAGTGAGAAAGTTTCCGAGGAGTAGCATATACTCACAGTAGGATCGGGATCCAAATATCATCGCGTGACAAAACTGGAGGAATCCTACCAGAATCATCACACTCCAAATGGTATGCAGCGCTAGCAAGTTTCAGTTCTTTTGAAACTCCCGATGTGGATTTTTGCCCCCATGCTCTCATGACCTTGACGAAGGTCAGCAAATCATAAGTCACATGTCAAGTTCTACCCGTCATTGTCCAGGTTAATTTGAACCCACCCGTATATACCCTTGACGAAGGTCAACAAGGTAATACGACTATCCCAAACCAACGCATCTATCTATGCTACATATGAACATCCAACAGCTACCAATCACTATGCCTTGACGAAGGTCAACAAACATAGCTTGAATACTATTGAATATTCATACGAAACGACGGAGGGCTACGAATGGTTTTGGCGAAACCGTGAACGTAGTGAACTTGATATAATCGAAGGAACCTTGATAGCTTTTAAAATGAGTGGCTTAAGCTCCGCGTTTAAAAGTTGTTTTTGAAAAGAAACCGAGTGGTTTTTGAAATTGTTCCAACGACTTTACTTTGGTTTATTTTTCTTGCATTAATTCCAATGCGTCCCATCATTTAATCCTACCATTGCAGAAAACAACCAAAATATGACGTACGCTTATACCATCCGCATTCGCCACGGGGCCCCGTCATTACCCGTTAGGTTACTTAACTAACGACAGAGCGGGGGCTGGACTAGCGCGGATGCAAAACATAAGCAACGCCTAAATAATATTATATATAGATATATTGCAATGATAGCCATTTCAAATCATAGATGAACACATTGGATATACTAGGAATCCGCAATTCGTACGAGCCTGTAACGAAAAGCGGATTACACGGTCGTGGTGAATAGCCAAACCCCACCCTAGACCCCTACGAGTGCGGCAAACTACCCGCCAAGTACCCGAAGCGAAGCAACCTCCCTTAACTTGTGAGTAGGCCACTCGGCACTTTGAGATACCCGGTAGTTTGTGCACCCCACCTTGGATCTATCCTAGGAGCAAAAACAGTAAAAAGAAATTATACAATGATGGCTACAACCCCGATCCGGTTGCGCGGCCATACAAATAATATTACATCAATTATAAATTTACATGAATTGAAAGAAAAGAAAACTCTCGTCTCACAACCCCCGGCTATTCACCCGCGACAATCCAATGAATTCATATACACATACCATCAACATTACAGATCACAGATATGTATAACCCCCACTAATCGACGTATAGCGATTAGAAGACGTTCAATACATATATCACATCACAGAAATAAACCTGTTAGCTTAAGTCTTTAGTAGTTCGATAAAAATACGGATTTTCAAGCCCCAAAAGCAAATTTTTCTTTCTGGAAAACCTGGGCAGAAAAAACATATTGTAAAAATCCCAAAACACCCCCAGAAACACACTGCAAGAAAATTGAGCCACGACCGACTCAACTCGGCCGCGGATCCACGGCGGGAGCGTACTCCCGCCGCGGTTCCGCGGCTCTTTGAACGGTTCTGTGGACCAAATTTCTTGAGTGTGTTTTAAAAAGCCTGAGTCGATTTCTGGAATATGATTTATCATTTTTTGAACAGAATACAGAATCGATAAAAACTTGATTTTCCGGGTGTTTTTCGTGAATTTTTCTGCGATCGAACTTTTACTTACTTTGCTAACATGTTAGATAGTGTTTAACTAGGCTCTGATACCACTGTAAGTCCTTGCTACCTCTCCCGGTACTTACGGGCTTGCGGAAATGATGTAAAACGATTTTTCAAGAGGTGGTAACATGGACTCAAAATACGGATCTTTGTTAAACAACTAACTAACAAACCTAACAAGAGTTTTACCTACTCGGTTAGGGGGTTATACCTTTCTTGAACTCCTTCGTCTTCAACTCTTTCCGGTGTAAGGATCGGCCTCACCTCGTCGTCTCCTTACGCCGAAGATGGATCCACCTGAAAGCTTCTACTTTTGGCTTCTTCTTCGAACTTGAAGAAACTAGAACACTTGGTTTGCTAAACCTTGTGAACTAGGATGAGTAGAGAAGTGTTATGGGTTTTCTTTTATCTCTAAGGTAATGTTTTGTTAGTTATATGTATGCCCTAGAGGCCATTACTGTAAATAGGATGTATATTGTAGTGGATGCTGGGACATATATAGGGAGGACTTTCTTGCTCGACATGATAGTATGCTATCTGGTTGCTCTTTATCTTAACGTGTATACTGATTGTCTCTCTGTTACATGTTGGTAAAGCCCTTAGGATGTGTACTTGACTACCTGGACTATGATGCGGATCATACTAGTGGGGACATGGTAGTCCATAAGTACATCCTTCAAGGTCCCTAGTCGTGGGTGTATCGAGACGGGGCATCGATATACCAGAGTAGACTAGCGTATACCTTCTCGACCCATACAGATGGGCGATGGATCATCATCGATATATCAGAGATGATATATGGGTGCTCAGTAGAGACTGGGTACACTGGACGGATTCACCGAGAACTCCCAGATGGTATTATACCTTACGTCAGATGGCAGTTCTCTGGTGACACTGGTACAGGTTAGTCTGTAGACCCAAGATCATCATAGAGTCTTGTGTGATTTCTACTGTGCTTTGATTTCCACCTTACCACGTCTAAGAGGGCGTGCAAAACGGTGGGTTTTGGGTACAGTCCCGAATCATATGGAGGCAATGAGCGATAGGAGGGGATTCGTCTCTCCCGGTATAGGGAGTTGATGTTGCGCTGTGTTCGATTGGCTATAACCGAAAATCCCTGGCCAGGGTTACTGAGATTTACTGGTAAGTGTTACCAGTAGTTTCTCGAACTGTTATAGACCTCATATCGGCACGACTTATCGAGCTACTGGGGTCTGACGTTTACCACCCCTAGGCAAGATATGTGACATATCAGACGAACAGACCAGACTGTACCGTAAGTGTTACTGGTTGGATTCACAGGAGTGTGAGCGGGCTTTCTCGTTGATCTTCTGATCGCTCAATATCCAGGTGGCCGTTACGTTTAGCAGACCGCTTGCAGCTTGTGGGTGCTTGATATGATCATCACCTGCTGCCGGCGTATTGATGAGTTTTTAGAGTCCTACATAGAGGTTTCCTGGCTCAAGCGAAACGAAATAGGGGCGCATATGTGTCACGACCCGCCCCTAATACAGAGAGTATTGTCCGCTCTGGCAGAAACCGCACGGTTTTGTCCTTCGGAGTGAACCGGACCCGACCAAGGGCCACTTCCCAGAAGGTCACCCATCCCAGGACTTCCCTGGCCCGAGCACGCTTAACTACGGAGTTCTTCAAACTCCGGAGTTCCGATTCATCCAAAAGGCGCCTCTGTATTGAAGAGGGGTTTCATTCCATTTATAGAACAGGTCGTTCCCTCTTTCGAAATGGAATTCGATACTCCCTATTGTTCTATAGTGGTTCCCCGTGTGTATCCGTATCGGTTACATCCCCACCTCGATACCGAATAACACCTCACTTCTTCACGGGGTAGGTGGTATTCAGCCCCAACTCCACCTGGGGTATTACATTCCCCCCCACTTAGAACAATGGTTCATCCTCGAACCACAGACCTACTTTTGAGTGACCGGTTCTGTTACCATTCTGTCACGACCCGCCCCTAATACAGAGAGTATAGTCCGCTCTGGACGAAACCGCACGGTTTTGTCCTTCGGAGTGAACCGGACCCGACCAGGGGCCACTTCCCAGGAGGTCACCCATCCCAGGACTTCCCTGGCCCGAGCACGCTTAACTACGGAGTTCTTCAAACTCCGGAGTTCTGATTCATCCAAAAGGCGCCTCTGTATTGAAGAGGGGTTTCATTCCATTTATAGTACAGGTTGTACCCTCTTTCGGAATGGAATTCGATACTCCCCATTGTTCTATAGTGGTTCCCCGTGTGTATCCGTATCGGTTACATCCCCACCTCGATACCGGATAACACCTCACTTCTTCACGCGGTAGGTGGTATTCAGCCCCAACTCCACCTGGGGTATTACAATATGAGATATGTGCGGGACCGAGAATAATATCAGTATGTGATACTGTATTCTATTCTCGCGATTTGTGTCATTGGACAGTTATATATGATATAGCCGGGTTACCGAATCAAGTGTTGATTCGATACATTGATACACTTGATATTAGTCGGTTATATGCAGTATGACCGGATCATTAAATCAAGTGTTGATTTAATGATTTAATGTATAATTATATATTTGATATATTACTTTACATTAACTACTATTGGTTCACTTAACATTATTTTCTCACTTGATTGTGCACATTGTATATATGATATATGTTTGTGCACTAGTTTGTATCATGTTTGATGATACATGCAAACTTGGGTGTGTGTTTACTTTAAACCATGTTTAGTTAATGGTTAGGGTTTCCATTACCTTATTTATTTATTTATTTATTTTGGCAAGAATAAAATGGTGGCTAAATTTGTTTCATTCTTGAAACTTCATGAAGCTTTGAAAGCTTTGACCATTTTGTTTCTTTCCTTAACCTAACCATTTAACTAAACCCTAGTTTATTCTCTACATGTGTTAGCCTCACCCATGGTTGCAAAATGATAAGAATCACTTGGATTTTCTTTTTGAAGATAATTCTTTTTCCATTTTCTTCTTCATCTACTTCAAGTGAAGAAAAGAAAAGCTTTCTTGAAATTTCCAAGTGATGATTCCAAGTGAGAAATCCAAATCCAAAGTGAACTCACTTCCTATTTCTTCATCCTCTACCACTTGCCATGTAGTAGAGTGTGTTATCTTCACAAGTTTCATGACCTAGTGAAGGTGGAGCTTGAGTTTGAGTCGCCTCGACATAGATCATCTTCGGCATCGAAGTCAATGACCTAGCCCACCCATTTCTCCGATGAAATCAACGCTAAGGTCCAGGATTCCGATGATCGCAGCGGAGGGACGTCAACACGGAGCTAGAGAAGTGGAGGACCGGATCTACAAAGGTTGTAGTCTCTTTCATTTAGCAATAAAGTTGTTTACTTGCTTGTTTCGCCTATCCTCTAGTAATCGATCTAGTTTAGGGTTTCTCGGCACCGGATAATTTTTGAATTTGGCATGGTAGATACCTTGTGGAACCTCTTGAGTGTGTCTAGGAACCCTACAGTGGTATCAGAGCCTAACTAGAGCTTTAGGCGAAGTGTAGACGATGTTAGAAATCCGATCGAACCCCGAAACCCTAAAAATGAACCTTCTCTGTACATTTTCTGGAACTGTGGATTTTTCCCAATTAAAAATAGCCAAAAAATTCAGGAGGCAATTTTAGGAGTTACTGTGAAGTCCGTGCTCGTAAGTCGATGAAACTGCCGCGGAACCGCGGTATGAGCATGCCTAATACGGTGGTTCCGCGACTATATAGTCGCATCATTCTTTGAAATTTCACAGTAATGTCCTTTTCTCATTCCTGATTCTTCTGGATATTTTTAATTCATACTCCACAGTGGATTTTTTTGGGTTGTATTGGGGACTCAATGATTCGATCAGAATCTTTAACTTCGTCTATGTGTTTTCCGGATATTTTAGAATATGTTAAAAAGTTCGACCGGATATAAATACCCACTTTTTCCCCCTGCCGGGAAATTTCCAATTGTTGGATTTTTCCGTAGTTTAATGACGTTCTAAGTAGTGCAAGTAACGCGATGGTCCCTCTAGAAGACAACAAACCTTAACTCGATTATGTGACCGTCTTGAACTGCCCTTTGAACCTTAGGGTTTGGGGCAGTACGGCGTGCCACATGTGAGCCGTTGGCTTGACCCTTCTACGGCTGGACCGTTGGTACTGTGGCATGAAATGGATGTTTTTAAACTTATTTCATGTGATGAGCTGTTTCGGGAAAACTTGGGTGTTTGAATGTTCGATCGGAAAGTTTAACATTTTCTATTTATCTGAAATGTGATACAATATTTGGAATCCACAAGTAGTTATGAGATAACTGATTTGGATGTTATAAACATAGCACTTTAGTCTCACTTGATCGGTTGCCAGGGAATTTTGTGTTGGATATATATATGCCCTAGAGGCCATTATATGATAGTGGATATATTTGTACATGTATATATATTCAGTATGCATTCTTGCTCGACATGATAGTATGCTATCTGGTTCTTCTTTATCTGACATGTTGATTTGATCATGCTTTTATTCATTCATACATGCTGATAATTCCCTGAGGATATCGGCTTGACTACTCTGATTATGATGGAGATCATACTAGTGGGACATCTGTGGTCTATAAGCATATCCTGGAAAGTCCCTAGTCGTAGGTATATCGAGACGGGGCATTGATATACCAGAGTAGACTAGCGTATATGATACTAGACCCATACGATGGGCGATGAATGTTCCCGCATTCATCGATGTTTGACATCAAGATCATATACGGGTGCTCAGTGGTGACTGGGTACACTGGACGGACTCACCGAGAACTCCTATATGGAATTATATCTATCGTCGGATAGCAGTTCTCAGGTGATACTGGTACAGGTTAGTCTGTAGACCCGAGATCGTCATAGAGTCTTATGTGTTCTCCCACTGTACTTTGATTGCCACCCTACCACGGCTCTACTGAGTCGTGTAAACAGGTGGCCGTTGGGTACAGTCCCGAGACACACGAAGACAATGAGCGATAGGAGGGGTTTCGTCTCTCCCGGTATTGGGAGTTGATGCTGTGCTGTGCCCGACTGGTTATATCAGTAAGTCCCTGGCAAGGGCTGCTGAGATTTGCTGATAAGTGTTATCAGTAGTTTCTCGATCTGTTATAGACCATTCACCGGCACAACTTATTGAGTTATTAGGGTCGACGTGACCATCCCTAGGCTCAATATGCAGCATATCTGATGAAGAGACCGGACTGTACGGTAGTGTTGCAGGTTGGCTCGACGGGAGTTGTAGCAACTTCGCTTGTTTTCTTCTGATCGCTCAATACCCGGGTGGCCGTTACGTTTAGCTGACCGCTTGCGGTTTGGAGGTACCTGATATGATCATCACCCTCTGCCGGTGTATTGACGAGTCTTAGAGTCCCACAAAGGAGTTACCCAGTCCAGGCGAAACGTTGTGGTGCGCGTATGCGATATGCGCATGCACCCAATTAAGATGTGCGTATATGATACCGAACATTGATCGGGCGGCCTGCTTTTGGTGGGGTCATATGAGATATGACCGGATTGATAAATCAAGTGTTGATTTATCATCTAACCATTAGCTTTCTCACTTGAAACCTTTCTAGTATTTGATGGATGTATGCATGCATGTATGATTTTCTTCTTTCTTTCTAGTTTCATGCACATATGGATGTGCATAGATACATACATACATACACCCATCTATCATGGTTGTTAACATATGGAAATGGTGGCAATATAAGACTCACACCATGGATTAAGTGATGGATTATTATTTGATTTTGTATTTAAAACAAATTGAAAAGAAAAGGATAATTCTTTCTAGCTTCTACATTCTTCTTTTAACTTAACCAAGCTTACCTACCTCTAACCTTGAGTTATCCTTCTCTTTATGATTTAAAACTCAAGTTAAATAATGTCTCCATCATTTTAACCATGGTTCATAGTAAGAAGAGATAAAATATATAATGATATATTTCATTTTTCTTTTTGATGGTTATCATTTTTATTTTCATCTCTTGCTAAAATATTGCCACCATCTTCTTCCTTCTTCATATTTGCTCTCTAGTTTCTTCTAGTGAGTAATATACACATAAAGAAAGGATTTTGAAGTGAGAATCTTAACCACAACTTCATTCTACACAAGTTTAGCTAACTTGTTTAGAGTGTTCTCTTTGATTCTCGAAGTTGCGAGCTTGGACGGCGAACTCCGGGTGGATCGTCGTGGACGTGAGAGGACTTCAAGAGGACCTTCTTCCAACACCCAAGACACCAAGGAGTCCAGCGAAAGGGAGCTACAAAGGTTGTAGTCTCGAAACCCTAGTTTTGTTCACTTTAAGTTTCATAACCCTAATTTTCTAGGATCGATTCCTTTGCATGCTTGTTTAGCACCATCAAAATTTAAACTTTGGGACATGTGATACTTCAAAACTCATTATAGGGTGCTAGACAAACCTTACATTGGTATCAGAGCCGACCTAGAACATTAGGCGACACTTTTACGGAGTAAAAATCCCGATCGGACAAAAATACGAACTTTTTTGACCCTCTCTGGACAAATTCTAAAATCTGACATTTTTCAGAATTAAAAATACTTAAAAATTACAGCAGGGAAATATAAGAAATATGGTGAAATTCGATGCCATGAACAGTTACTATGGCCGCGGAACCGCGGCAATTCCTTGCTTAGGCCGCGGATCCGCGGCCGTACTGTGGTATCATTGCATGAAAATTGCACTATAAGTCTTATGTCTACTTGTACAGTGTTTTGGGTATGTTTAATCTGAATTTGGTACTGTATTTTCTGGAGATGGTTTTGGATGCTTGGATTCGATCGGTATTTTCATTTCGTAGTTTTTCGGGGTAAATTAGAAAGTATTGAAGTGTTTGAACGAGTGTCATTTGCTCACTATTCACGGGGTTTAAATACTTTGGAGATACGTGCAAGTCTTTTTGTGGTGGACCCTCTAGAAGACAACAAACCTTAACTCGATTATGTGACCGTCTTGAACTGCCCTTTGAACCTTAGGGTTTGGGGCAGTACGGCGTGCCACATATGAGGCGTTGGCTTGACCCTTCTACGGCTGGACCGCTACTACTGTGTCACACTCCGGATTTTTGAACCCTACTCAAGTGTTGAGCTTTAGTGAATCTTGGGTACTTGATCGTTCGTTCGAAAACTTTAATACTGTCTGTTTATCTGGAATGTGATGCAATATGTGGAATTCATATAGTTTAGGCATGAAATACGAAATATGTGATATTTCGCATTTATGATGTCTAAAGAGAATGTGGATTCCAAATATTGTAGTTTTACACTTTCTTTTCTGTGACCGTAAGTGTAGTATGTTCGATATCGCCGGTTTCGTTGCTATACATCAACGACAATTGGGGTATGCATACTTACTTCGTTGATGATATGAGATATTATGTGTTGCTGAGATATGATGTGCAGGATTGTCGCGATTGAATAGCCGGGGGTTTTTATGTGAGATGAGAGTTTTATATTTTCATTCATGTAAATTCAAATGTAATGTAATATTCTTTTATTTGGGGCACTTCCGGGTCGAGGTTGTGTCACCAGTGTTGTATATTATTTACTTTTCCGCATTAGGATGGACCCAAGGAGGGGAGCACAGGTGACCGGGTTCTGAGGTTCAGTGGGAGGCCATCTCGAGGAGTCGAGACCGGGTCTCCTAAACTCCAGAATTGGTAGGGTCACTTGCCGCTCTCGTAGGGGTCCAGGGTGTGGGCTTGGCTATTCATCGCGACTGTGGAATCCGTATTTTCTATTCTTGCTAAATACTAAATACGGACGTCCTAGTATATCCCACTTTATATCTATGTTTCTGCTGCCTGTGTTCTGTGATATCTGAGACGATTGACATATTATATATATGATATATAGTAGACGTTGCTTATGTTTTACACCCGCGCTAGTCCCGTCCCGGTATGCCGTTAGTTAAGTAACCTAACGGTGCATAACGGAACATTACGGCGAATGCGGATGGCATAAGCATACGTGTTATTTTCGTTTCTTTTCTGTGATTGGCTTAAGGACTTAAATGATGGGATTACATTAATGTGACTAATGTAAAGAAAATAAACCTAAAAAGATGTTGTAGAATCGGATTCGAAAACCTCTCGGCTATTTATGAAAAAGCTATATTTCGAAACTGCGGAGCTTAAGCCACTCCTTTTGAAAACCATTTGATTCTACAACGATATCAAGTTTAAAGCGTTAAAGATTTTCTTAAAAATCATCCGCAACCCTCCGTCATTTTAGGAAGTAGAGTACTTAGTATTCATGCTACGTTTGTTGACTATAGTTAAGGCGTAGTGTACGGTAGCTAAGTGATGTCTTCCTACATTGCATATGATGCAGATTAATTAGGACATTCTTATGACTTTGTTGACCATAGTTAAGGGTTATATGAGTGGGTCTAATTAATCAAGAAATGACGGGTAGAACTTGACTGGTACTTATGATTTGTTGACCTTAGTTAAGGTCATAAGTGCTAGGGGTAAAAACAACATCGGGAATTTCAATAGTTGAAATTTGCAATGAGATTGCATACCTTCCATATGATGGTTGGATCCCGATCCCACTGTGGGCAATAGTTGCTCCTAGGAGAGTTTTACAGTTTACAATCAGCTAACTCATTAGGTGTCTAGAAAGGTGTTAACGGGGCTCCGCTTCTAGGAAAACGAGGTTTACTCTAATTAGGTCCGTGCAAAAGCACGGGGAACCTCCCTCAAAGTACCGACACTGGCCTGGATGAACGGTTAGCGAAGTTGTAGACTGTAATTAATCCTGGCTAGTTTTTCTTTTTAAGGTTTGAAAGAAAAACTCGATAAAAGCAGTGGGAAACATCGATTAGACAAGATAATAATAACCAATCTGATCTTTGCAAGAGCTTTCGCTGAGTGTATTCTTTTCTCTCTCTTAATGGCAGATACCCATGACAGAACTCAAGCTTTTACTAGATAAAAACAAACTGAATGGGACCAACTATAAAGACTGGCTGAGGAATCTGAAAATCGCCTTGACTTATGATAAAGTATCATATGTCCTCACGGCTTCAGCCCTGCCCGTCCCAGGTCCAAAATCTTCTGTTGCAGACATTGAAGTCCGCAAGACATGGGACGCTGACTGTGCCACGGCCAAATGCCTCGCGCTTGCATCGATGGACAACACACATCAAAAGCATTACGAGGACATGGACATTCATGGTATATTGCTTCATACGAAGGAGTTGTATGGAGAGCAATCCCGCGTATTACGATACGAAGCATCAAAGAAATTGTTTCAGATGCGAATGGCCCCTGGCACACCAGTAGGAGACCATGTTCTGAAGATGATAGCTCTTATAGAAGAGCTTGAAGACCTTGGATGGACGATGGATAATGAACAATATATAGATATTATTCTGCAGTCCCTTCCCTCCACCTTTGCTCAGTTCATAGTGAACTTCAACATGCATGGCATGGAGAAGGAACTCCCTGAACTCCTTAATATGTTAAGGAGTGCAGAGAGCACTATGAAGTCAGCAAGAACTCCCGTTATGACTATTGGACAATCTTCTTCTTCTTGCCCGAAAGCTAAGGCCAAGGGAAAGAAAAAGAAGAAGCCCACCAATCCTAAAAGTGGAGTTAAAAAGGTGAAGGGAAAGGGAAAGTCCAAGACTGGAGACTCGGGAAAGGGCGAATGTTTTCATTGCCACAAGACAGGACATTGGAAGCGCAACTACACGGAGTACTTAAGTCTCAAGAAGAAGCATGGTGATGCTTCTGCTTCAGGTGCGTTTGTGACAGAAAACTGTTTTTCAATAAACTCTGCTTCCTGGGTATTGGATACCGGTTCAGGTTCTCACATTTGCAATTCTATGCAGGGACTGAGAAATAGCAAAGTTTTGAAGACAGGTGACCATACTCTCCGCGTTGGAAAAGGTTCCAATGTACATACAGTCGCAGTGGGAGAGTATCACTTGGGGTTGCCATCTGGATGTATTTTGGTTTTGAATCCATGTTATTTTGTACCAAGTATGCTATGTAATATAATATCCGTTTCTTTGTTGGACAATGAAGGATATAATTTTGTATTGCAGAACAATGTTATGAACATTCACCTGAATCAAATGTTGGTTGGGTATGGTACGCTTAATAACGGAATATATATCCTAAATCAATACACAGTTTTCAGTGTACAACACACTAATAAAAGAAAACTTTCAGAATTAAATGAAGCTTTTCTTTGGCACTGTAGACTTGGTCATATTAACGAAACAAGACTAAACAAGTTACACAAAGATGGATATTTAAATTCTTTTGAATATAAATCTTATGCGACTTTCCAGTCTTATATCAAGGGTAAAATGACCAAAACTCCGTTTACCGGACACGGAGAAAGAGCTACTCAGCTCCTGGGCCTCATACATAGTGATGTATGTGGGCCAATGTCTACACAGGCTAGAGGCGGTTTTTCATACTTCATTACATTCACTGACGATTTCTCAAGATTCGGTCATGTATTTTTATTAAAACACAAGTCCGAAGCTTTCGAGAAATTCATTGAATATAAACAAGAAGTAGAAAAACAAACCAGCTTGAGTATCAAGATGCTTCGATCAGATCGAGGTGGTGAGTATCTCAGTACAGAATTTGCAAACTTCCTAAAAGAGAATGGGATTCTCTCTCAACTCACTCCTCCTTACACACCACAGCACAACGGTGTGTCAGAACGACGGAATAGGACCCTATTAGATATGGTCTGGTCCATGATGAGTGACGCTGAGTTACCAGTCTCGTTTTGGGGGCATGCATTAGAGACTGCAGCGTTTCTGCTAAACAGGGTTCCAACCAAAACCGTGTCTACCACGCCATATGAGATATGGCATGGGAGGAGGCCATCTCTTAAGAGAATTAAGATTTGGGGTTGCCCGGCCTATGTTAAAAAGCAGAATCCGGACAAACTCGAGACACGGTCGGTCATGTTGGAGATAGTGCCCTCAGAGTCAATTATTGGATCACAGGCACGTGATTGCAATGATTGAGGGAGGACCTATCCTGGTAGAACAGTCTTACTCGGGATGATAGTATGCTATCTGGTTTATCTTTATCATCGTGTACTGCTTTAGGTGACATGACATGTCGCTATTACACGTTGATAGAGCCCCTAGGATTCTTGCTTGACTACCAGCAGTATGATGGCGATCATATACGTGGGAGCTGGTAGTCTATAAGCACATCCTTAAAAGGTCCCTAGTCGTAGGAGTTTCGAGACAGGGCATCGATACTCCATTAGTAGACTAGTGTATACAGTCGAGACCCCGACGAGGGGCGGTGGCCGGTCTCACAAGCCACTGGTGTCAGTTGGTTCACCTAAGATGTATACAGGTGCTCATTGGGTTATGAGTACACCGGACAGGACTCGCCGGGAACCTGCTAGTTGGTCTTATACCAGATGTCAGATAGCAGTTCCCTGGTGACATGTGTACAGGTTAGTTCATCGACCTGAGATCGTCATTTGTCTCGTGTGAGTTCCCACTGTGCTTTGATTACTACCCTACCACGGCTCAAAGGAGTCGTGCAAACAAGTTTTAGTTGGGTACAGTCCCGAGCCACATGGAGGAAGTGAGCGGATCTTCAGGGGTTCGTCTCTCCCGGTATTGGGGGTGAGGTCGCGCTGTGTCTAGGAGAGCCATTACGCAAAGCCCTCGGCCGAGGCAGGAGATTTACTGGTAGGTATTCCAGTAGTATCTCAGGGTGTTCTGGGCTTCACTCCGACACGACTTGTACCGCCTTTGGGGGTCTGACTTTTACCAACCCCCTAGGCCCGCCATGCGATGCTCATAGACGAACGGACCGGACTGTACGGATATTGTCACTGACAGGCTCAGTAGGGTGTCAGGATGAGTTCGCTCATCGACGCCCCTTTTGGTCAATAGCTGGTGGCCCGTTACGTATTGGCTTATACCTCTAACGTGCTAGTGGTTAAATCCACAGCCATTGTATTGACGAGTCTTTAGAGTCCACCACACTTTCAGTTACTCAGCTTTCGGGCGAAACGCTGTAGAGGCCGTATGGAGATATGGCAGGGTCCGATCAGATACGTGCGGTATTGCACGGATCAGGATCGGACGGTTTGTACTAGTAGCCGTATGGATATATGGCAGGGTTCGATCAGATACGTGCGGTATTGCACGGATCAGGATCGAACGGATATTACTAGCCGGCTTTGGTTTAAGCCGGATCCTAGTTTAGTACAGTGTAGATTTTGTCTCTTTGCATTTGTATCCGGACAGAATACAGATGCGGGTGTGTATGCACAGTATCGGGGTTTTCCTGTAATTTATTACGGGACCAGTTTTCTGGAGTTGCCAGTTTGCTTTCCGTTCCGGCCGGTTTTCCTTTGTTCTTTCCCGGCCGGACTTTTCCGATGGAGGGGGTTATTTGCAATTGTGCAAATAACACATTGTGGAGGGGGTTTCTTGCAAATGCTTTGATTATGATAGCATCATTTCTTTTGCTCCATCACTTGCATTAATTGTGATTTGAGAGGGTATGGTTTGGATGAAAGTTTGTGATGATAATGTTTGTTTATGGTCACCCTTTTCTCCTCTCCTACCATCACCTCCCTTGATGCTACAAATGCTTTTCCCTCCACCATTTCCTATAAGGATGGCCGGCCAATATAGTTTGAGGATGAGAGAAATTTCCTTTTGAGTGTGGCACATATTTCTTCATCTCATTCTTCTAGTTTTGGAAAAATGAAAGCACCATTTTTCATAACCTTATTCCTCCATCAAGGCAACTACAAACCCCAAATGAGACAAGCATCATCTACACTACATTCTACAGCATATCTTGGGCACGTCGACTAGCCAGCTTCGTGCCCGAGTTGCCTCGGTATTGAGGTGGGAGCCCGTAAAAGATACAGACGATGTGGTGCCCTTCCGGCAAGGAGGTGACGACCGGAGTTTCCGCGGGAGATCGGGACGATGACGAGAAGACCGGAGGACTCGGATCATTCGGTATACTTCTCTTCCCATCTCTTATTTGCTAGTATAGGTTAATGGTTTCGATCCGGGTATATTGTCCGCGGTAGCGCCAGTTTAAAAGATAAGAAAATTTTGATTCCGCATTTTGGCCTCGGATTGACGGTCGGGGCGCTGCCGTGGCGTAACATGGTATCAGAGCCACGCCATTAACCTTGTCTAGTTTGTGCTAATGTGTTTTGCATTTCCGATCGACCAAAATTCCAAAATCTACATTTTTGTTAGCATCAGTTTCTGTTGAAATTTATTGGTCTCCAAAAATTTTTCAGGTTGTCTCAGAATGATGTGCAGGGAGTTCTAAGAACACTGGAAAAATTCGACAACATGATACCTCAGTAAGAGCGCGGATCAGCGGCCATTAACCTTTCTCAGGCCGCGGATCCGCCGCAGTAATGAGGGATCATGTCGTCGTTTTTCTGCAGTGGGCTTGTAGGCTAAAAATAGGGGTTTTGGAATATTAAAATTGGGCCCAGATTTTCTGTGAGTGCTACAGTATTGCTTGGGGGCCCACTTGTTAATGTTTGATCGATCGGATATTTTAAACACATTATTTCACAGTATTTACATTATATCTGCCACCGTGAATGTCACTTGATCGGTAAATCCCGTCTAACTGCTATAGCCCGGTTAGACGGATTTGCGAACGTGACTTTCACGTTGATGTTCTGTGTTTATGCTGTGTTGTTGCGGATCGGTCGTGGGGGATAGCCTGGATGCAATGCTAGTACTGTTTTGTTTTATATGTACATTTGATATTGCGGGGCGAGCGTCCGACATGTGGACTGCCGTCACTGCCTGTTTGTATTATTCTTTTGGGGCACGACCTGGTTGCGGTCGATGTACCCGGTGTATGTATATTTTACTTTCTGTACTTGGATTACCCCGCGGAGGGGTGCACGGATAGCCGGGTTCTAGAGGGCAACGGGCCCGCATCTCAGGGCATTGAGACGGAGGGGGCTTCAGTCTGGAATTGGCGGGCTATTCGCCGCACTCGTAGGGGGTACAGGTTGACCCTGGAGGGGTGCCCAAGTTACCGGATTCTGTGAAGTGCTGCGTGGTCCATTCACGGTGCTGAAGGGGGCTGCCTCGCTTCAGGTTTTGGCGGGTGACTTGCCGCGCCCGTAGGGGTCTAGGATTTCATTGCACAGGCTATCCACACGACCAGGGGAACGTCGGGTTTCAGCAGCGGCTCTGGGAAACCCGGGGCTTCCAGATATCTGTATTGTTCTGTGATGCTGCACATTTCTGTGATGTTGCATTTTATTCACGCCTTGAGCGAAATATAATATATTGGTATATATATTAGTAGATGTTGTATATGTTTTTCATCCGCACTAGTCCAGTCCCCGCTCTGCCGTTAGTTAGCTAACCTAACGGGTGATGACGGGACCCAGTGGCGAATGCGGATGGCATATACGTACGTCAGTATATTTTCGTTCTTTGTGGTGTGATCAATTGATGGGACTGCATTGATTCGGATCAATGCAAGATAAACAAACCTATTCTGATGTTGTTGGAACATTTTTCAAAAAACTGTTATTGCAAGGACGTTCACTTTTGTTTTGCATCGTGGTATTCATTTGGAATATCCTGCTCCTCAGTCGATGAGGCAAGGGCCGAGATCCCTTCACCGGGAGTGACCCCTTGGACAGAAGTTTGCGTCAGGGCATTAACTTCACTATAGCCGATTACTTTTGCTTTGCATCGTGGTATTCAGTTGGAATATCCTGCTCCTCAGTCGACGAGGCAAGGGCCGAGATCCCTTCACCGGGAGTGACCCCTTGGACAGAATTTTGCGTCAGGGCATTAACTTCACTATAGCCGATTACTTTTGCTTTGCATCGTGGTATTCAGTTGGAATATCCTGCACCTCATTCTACGGGGAAAGAGCCGAGATCCCTTCACCGGGAGTGACCTCTTTAGCGAAGGTTTTCGTCACTATATTTTTATAAAAGGCTATGCAGTTCCTTCAACGATATCAAGTTCATTACGTTAAAGGTTTTTCGCCAAAAACCAGTCGTAGCCCTCCGTCATTTCCTATGGGTATTATTTAGTATTCGTGCTGCGTTTGTTGACTCCGTCAAGGCGTAGTGTACGGTAGCTAAGTGGTTCTTGTTTGTTGCATAAATGGGATTGGTTAGGACAGTCGTGCGGCCTTGTTGACTCCGTCAAGGGCACGTACGGGTGGGTTTAATGCAATCCAGATAATGACGGGTTGAACTTGACTAGGACTCTTTGATTTGTTGACTCCGTCAAGGTCACTTGAGTCCTAGGGGTAAAAACACACATCGGGAGTTTCAAAAGAACTGAAACTTGCCAGATATGCGCATACCTTCTGGAGTGTGGTGACTTGAGTGGATTCCGTCAAGTTATCATGCGATGATAGTTGGATCCCGATTCCTGCTGATGAGTTGGTTTACTCCTCGGGTGACCCCGACTAATTCTTCTTTCAGGTTTGGAGGAGAATTTGAGGTACAGTGGGAGGTTTCTTGATTAGATAAAGTGATAACCATTCTGATCTAGGTTAGAGTGCACGCTGAGTGTTTCTTTTCTCTCTCTCTTTGGCAGCGACCATTGACCCGACCCTGGACTATGACTCAGTGACCAAGTTGACCGAACCTTCTTAACACTGGCTTTTGGATTGTCAGAGTTGCAAACCTCATTGCCACTCCTACCCTTACCCTTTTCTCCAGGACACCCCGTATTACTACGAACGTCCACTTCCATTGGACAAAACCATCGTATGGTTATATACGAACTCGAAGGAATTCGAGGATGGTTTCCGGTTCTGGAGAAAACGGATAGGATTATTCAGTTGTCTTTTCCCTTTTACCTTCTCTCAAGTTGTGAGTACTCCTTGGTTTAGGAGATAGCACACCATTACGCAAATTGGATAGTCTTCTTCCAAACCTTAGGCTGGTGCCGACCGGTAGGGAATGAAGAAAACCAATTAGCCTAAACGGTGTGCAGAAGGTATTAAGATTAAGACAAAGCAAGGGATTAGTAAGAGGGCAAAGTAAATTGCGACTGCTATTCACGACCGAACCAAGTATTTCTTCGCCAATCCTAGATCACCTTTGTATTTCTCCAGGACACTCCGTATCACTACGAAGATCCACAGTTTATTTGGATACTCCGTCGTATGGTTATATACGAACTCGAAAGGAACTTGTTCCAGTTCGGGGATGGATTCTGGTTCAGGAGAAATAGGAATAAGGTTTATTCGGTTGTCTTTTATCTTCACCTTCTCTCGCTTTGCGAGTGCTCCTAGGATTAGGGCAGTATACCTTTTATGCTTATTGGATAGTCTTCTTCCAAACCATAGGCTGGTGCCGAACGGTAGGGAAGGAAGAAAACCATTTGGCCTAAAGGGGTGTGCAGACGGTAATGACTAAAGACATATAAAGGGATTTGGACAGATGGCAAAGAGATATACGGTTATAGTTGTGAATCTGGATAATGGAAGAGGCATTACTAAGAATACCAGAATACCCCACCGAAAAATTTCAATGTTTCAGTTTCACTGTGTAATGTTAAAAGAAAACTGATTTCCCGATTAGATACTTACTCCAGGGTATGTATTTACCAGGTATGATTCTCACATCTGTATGGTTTTACAGATGATGAGTGGGAGTAAGTTATTGGGAATAGGGTGATCATCCTCGTTATATCGGGATTCGTTGTAATCGGTGATATTTGAGGAGATCATCTGGGCTATTTGCCGGTCGGCAAATATTTGGTTTTGAATATCCGCTGTTGTGCACCAATTTCAAATTGATATATCTGTACGTCTATTTTCATAGAGTGAGATATACCTTTTGATATTATGTCGATGACATTTACCTATATCAGTGGATGGTTAGGTAAGGAGCATCAAGCAGCGGTGTAATTCTTCTTAACCATAAGTACAGTTTTCAACCTACGACGCACAGTGAAAGAGTTGTTAGACTCAGCGGACTTATACAGAGTATTGTATATTGTCCAGCGTCCATCAGGACAGAGGGGTTGGTCCTCGTACTATATTCGGTTTACTTATGACTTCTCTAGATTTTAGACAGCTGTTTCGTGGAAACACAGGGTCTAAGTTTTGAGGAGTTATAGGTATTTGAATAGAGTAGAGAACCAGGTGTAGCAAGTATCGGGATTCTTCAAGGTGATCGAAGATGTAGATACTTGTGTATGGTATTCAGTTGATAGTAATGAGAACTTGCTTCTCTTTCAGGTTACTCATAATTGGAAGCATTCCTAAGTTGGGTAATGCTGATCGGCCTCCTTCCATTTAGTTGACATGCACTGGAGACAGCTGCATGATTTGAATCTGGTTCAATTAAATCAGTGCCTCTGGTTCTATATTGGATGTAGAACAGTTCATATCTTAACGTTGTTAAGGTACGGGGAGTTGTCCGGCTTATGATTAAAACCAGACTCTGGATAACTCAAGGCACGTTTCTATAATGGCTGTTTGTGGGTTGACCCAGGCTATGACGAGGGTTGACTTTCTACCATAAGAAAGATCAATAGTGATATTGTTCTTGACTCGCCACAGTTTTAATAAAAATGGTTGTTTTTCAGAAAAACAGTAGTGGGAGTATGGTAGAACTGGAAGCGATTCCAGAACCGCAAACGATTACTGAAGATTTGATAAGGAACTTAAAGATTCGATCTGATTTGACATTCCATTGGCCACTCCGCAGATAAGGTGGGTAACTTCAGGCACCCGAGAGGTACTCCGGTAGCCTCAAGGACGGTGACAGGGAAGTTCTTGTTTACCCACACTTGCCATTGTTGTTGTTCCAGGCTGCGAGACCCGGCAGGAGGATGAGTATAGCGTCGTTCTAAACTAGCTTTAGAAGTGCACGTCTATATGACTCTGCCAGAGGGTTGTCGTAGTCAGTGGGAGCAGCGGAAGCATTGGTGGACATCAGGCTTATGTCTATAGACTAAAGCAGATATAGCGGAGATAGATCATCTATTTCTGATGTGACAGTCAGAGGTTTGACGTCATCAGAATAGGGGATGGATCTGTTAAGAAGGTAGTAGGGTGTGATGTCCTGATTTTTTATGACATACACAGAGTAGGAAAGGAAACTCCTATACTACGATCGGTTATATTTTGGTCGTCACACAGTAGTTTCTCCACATGGGACTTGGACATTATATCAGACATACTGGTTACTAGATCTATGGTTTTAGATCTAGATTTGGGTGGTTTCCCAATCAGGGTACTTTGACAGCATTCTAAGAGTATTTAGAATGGACGACTCCTGGCATGGTAGTGTACCTGCAGGTAATAGAGTCACCCTCTCTAAAGGTGTCTTATAGACTAAAGTAGAGAGGGATGTGCATGATTGGCAGATCAGTTGCTTTGGCAATTGAGTCAATCATGAGATGTCAAGTACCACACCAGATGTTGTTCTTGCACTAGATGCAATAAGTTGATATTGATCCAATCCTGGAGGAACAGTCGGAAGTAGTTTTAGAACATAAGTGAATGTTCTAGGGATATGATAACGGCTGCCTCCTTTAGGAGACGGTTATCACTCCAGGCTTCCAAGGTGACATGGACGACAAGGAAGTTGTCAGAGTTATAGTTTTCCCTCTGACGAGGGGCAGTATTTTGGACAGGTGATCCAAGGCAATACTGAGGGAGGCATGGCGCAGGATACTGATTAAGTTCAGTTGTCGATACAGTCTAAGAAGTTTGGATTTGGAGTTCATTTATGAACTAGGTCCCATCAGACATCCAGACATTCCAAGACAGGTATTGCTCATTTCGGGAGATGGTTTTCTCCGCGAACTTGAGATAAAGAGAGACATAGAAAGAAACATCTAGGCGGATCCACTCACTGAGGCTATTCCTCGAGCGTAATAGTTTCGCAAACGAGCTTTGTGAGACTGACTAGTAGAGGAGTTGGGTGTTCGGTATCACACGGGCTGTGAGTATGCGACATCGCAATAATTAGCCTTGAGTGCAAGTGGGAGATTGTTGGAGATAGTGCCCTCAGAGTCAATTATTGGATCACAGGCACATGATTGCAATGATTGAGGGAGGACCTATCCCGGTAGAACAGTCTTACTCGGGATGATAGTATGCTATCTGGTTTATCTTTATCATCGTGTACTGCTTTAGGTGACCTGACATGTCGCTATTACACGTTGATAGAGCCCCTAGGATTCTTGCTTGACTACCAGCAGTATGATGGCGATCATATACGTGGGAACTGGTAGTCTATAAGCACATCCTTAAAAGGTCCCTAGTCGTAGGAGTTTCGAGACAGGGCATCGATACTCCATTAGTAGACTAGTGTATACAGTCGAGACCCCGACGAGGGGTGGTGGCCGGTCTCACAAGCCACTGGTGTCAGTTGGTTCACCTAAGATGTATACAGGTGCTCATTGGGTTATGAGTACACCGGACAGGACTCGCCGGGAACCTGCTAGTTGGTCTTATACCAGATGTCAGATAGCAGTTCCCTGGTGACATGTGTACAGGTTAGTTCATCGACCTGAGATCGTCATTTGTCTCGTGTGAGTTTCCACGGTGCTTTGATTACTACCCTACCACGGCTCAAAGGAGTCGTGCAAACAGGTTTTAGTTGGGTACAGTCCCGAGCCACATGGAGGCAGTGAGCGGATCTTCAGGGGTTCGTCTCTCCCGGTATTGGGGGTGAGGTCGCGCTGTGTCTAGGAGAGCCATTACGCAAAGCCCTCGGCCGAGGCAGGAGATTTACTGGTAGGTATTCCAGTAGTATCTCAGGGTGTTCTGGGCTTCACTCCGACACGACTTGTACCGCCTTTGGGGGTCTGACTTTTACCAACCCCCTAGGCCCGCCATGCGATGCTCATAGACGAACGGACCGGATTGTACGGATATTGTCACTGACAGGCTCAGTAGGGTGTCAGGATGAGTTCGCTCATCGACGCCCCTTTTGGTCAATAGCTGGTGGCCCGTTACGTATTGGCTTATACCTCTGACGTGCTAGTGGTTAAATCCACAGCCATTGTATTGACGAGTCTTTAGAGTCCACCACACTTTCAGTTACTCAGCTTTCGGGCGAAACGCTGTAGAGGCCGTATGGAGATATGGCAGGGTCCGATCAGATACGTGCGGTATTGCACGGATCAGGATCGGACGGTTTGTACTAGTAGCCGTATGGATATATGGCAGGGTTCGATCAGATACGTGCGGTATTGCACGGATCAGGATCGAACGGATATTACTAGCCGGCTTTGGTTTAAGCCGGATCCTAGTTTAGTACAGTGTAGATTTTGTCTCTTTGCATTTGTATCCGGACGGAATACAGATGCGGGTGTGTATGCACAGTATCGGGGTTTTCCTGTAATTTATTACGGGACCAGTTTTCTGGAGTTGCCAGTTTGTTTTCCGTTCCGGCCGGTTTTCCTTTGTTCTTTCCCGGCCGGACTTTTCCGATGGAGGGGGTTATTTGCAATTGTGCAAATAACACATTGTGGAGAGGGTTTCTTGCAAATGCTTTGATTATGATAGCATCATTTCTTTTGCTCCATCACTTGCATTAATTGTGATTTGAGAGGGTATGGTTTGGATGAAAGTTTGTGATGATAATGTTTGTTTATGGTCACCCTTTTCTCCTCTCCTACCATCACCTCCCTTGATGCTACAAATGCTTTTCCCTGCACCATTTCCTATGAGGATGGCCGGCCAATATAGTTTGAGGATGAGAGAAATTTCCTTTTGAGTGTGGCACATATTTCTTCATCTCATTCTTCTAGTTTTGGAAAAATGAAAGCACCATTTTTCATAACCTTATTCCTCCATCAAGGCAACTACAAACCCCAAATGAGACAAGCATCATCTACACTACATTCTACAGCATATCTTGGGCACGTCGACTAGCCAGCTTCGTGCCCGAGTTGCCTCGGTATTGAGGTGGGAGCCCGTAAAAGATACAGACGATGTGGTGCCCTTCCGGCAAGGAGGCGACGACCGGAGTTTCCGTGGGAGATCGGGACGATGACGAGAAGACCGGAGGACTCGGATCATTCGGTATACTTCTCTTCCCATCTCTTATTTGCTAGTATAGGTTAATGGTTTCGATCCGGGTATATTGTCCGCGGTAGCGCCAGTTTAAAAGATAAGAAAATTTTGATTCCGCATTTTGGCCTCGGATTGACGGCCGGGGCGCTGCCGTGGCGCAACAGGTCATGTGTAACTTTGTAGGATATCCAAAGAATTCTTATGGATATCTATTCTACCACAAAGAGGAACAAAAAGTGTTTGTTTCTCAATATGCCACATTCTTGGAAAAAGAGTTTTTCACAGATAAAGATGATGGCAAGATGGTGGATCTAGAAGAGGTTCTAGAGACACAAACTACAAATGACGATTTGGTTGAACCGGCTGTTGCAACAGAAACTGAAGAACCTCGGCCACTCCGTAGGTCTGGTAGGACTTCTCGCCCACCGGAGAGGTACTACGGTTTCCTCATTGATGGTGACAGAGAAGACTGTATCATGGATGATGATGATCCTACCAGTTTTCAGCAAGCTATCACGAGTAAAGACTCTGTGAAGTGGCTGGATGCCATGAGATCCGAAATGGAGTCTATGTACACCAACAAAGTATGGACTTTGGACGTTGTACCCCTTGGGGTAAAACCTGTGGGGTGCAAATGGATCTTTAAAAGAAAGATTGGTGTAGATGGGCAAGTGGAGACCTATAAGGCAAGACTTGTGGCGAAGGGTTTTCGTCAAAGACCAGGTTTGGACTATGACGAGACTTTTTCTCCCGTAGCCATGCTTAAATCCATTCGGATCCTACTTGCTATTGCTGCTCACTACGACTATGAAATCTGGCAGATGGACGTTAAAACCGCATTTCTAAATGGAAATTTAGAAGAATGCGTTTATATGGATCAGCCAGAGGGCTTCATTGACAGTGGGAGCAGCGGGAAAGCATGTAAATTGCTTAAATCCATATATGGGTTAAAGCAGGCATCACGGAGTTGGAACATCTGTTTCGATGATGTCATCAAAGAGTTTGATTTCATCAAAAATCCAGATGAACCTTGTGTTTATAAGAAGGCTGTAGGGAGAGCTGTCACATTCCTCGTATTGTACGTGGACGACATTCTTCTGATAGGAAATGATATTCCTATGCTACAGTCGGTCAAATCTTTCTTATCACTGAGGTTCTCCATGAAGGACCTGGGTGATGCCACATACATTCTGGGCATAAGGATCTACAGGGATAGATCCAAAAGGTTATTGGGATTGTCCCAAACCAGGTACATTGACACCATCCTAAAAAGGTTTAGTATGGAAGACTCCAAGCGGGGTGCCTTACCCGCTTGCCATGGGGTCACTCTCTCCAAGGATTCCTGCCCAAAGACCGATGAAGAGAGAGCTCGCATGAGCGTTATACCCTATGCTTCGGCAGTAGGATCTATAATGTATGCGATGTTATGTACACGCCCAGATGTAGCTTATGCACTTAGTATTGTAAGCAGGTATCAATCCAACCCAGGGGAGAACCACTGGACAGCTGTGAAGAACATTCTTAAGTACTTGCGAATGAATAAAGAATTGTTCTTGGTGTATGGTAATGGAGATCTCCAAATGGAGGCCTTTACTGATTCGAGCTTCCAGAGCGATAAGGACGACAGCAAATCTATCTCTGGGTTTGTATTTACCCTCAATGGAGGGGCGGTGAGTTGGAAGAGTTCCAAACAAGATACCGTTGCA
The DNA here is from genome assembly GCA_030015575.1 of Agapanthus africanus. NCBI lineage: Eukaryota > Viridiplantae > Streptophyta > Magnoliopsida > Asparagales > Amaryllidaceae > Agapanthus > Agapanthus africanus. Next base: position 385,187,438 of record CM057350.1, read on the forward strand.
GACTCTACGATGGAAGCCGAGTACATTGCTGCAAATGATGCTGCCAAGGAAGCCGTCTGGATGAAGAAGTTCGTCTCGGATCTAGGAGTAGTTCCAACCATTATTGATCTAATACATTTGTATTGTGATAATAATGGGGCTATGGCGTTAGCCAAGGAGCCCAGATCCCATCAGCGGTCCAGACACATTCTGAGGCGTTTTCATTTGATCCGGGAGATTGTAGATCGCCGCGAGATCGAGATTAGGAGAGTAGACACAAAGAATAACGCCGCGGATCCATTCACCAAGGCTCTCCCTCAGCCGCAGCATGAGCGACTTTTTGAGATGTTGGGTATGAGATACGCCAATAACTGGCCTTAGTGCAAGTGGGAGATTGTTGGATATATGTATGCCCTAGAGGCCATTATATGATAGTGGATGTATTTGTACATGTATATATATTCAGTATGCATTCTTGCTCGACATGATAGTATGCTATCTGGTTCTTCTTTATCTGACATGTTGATTTGATCATGCTTTTATTCATTCATACATGCTGATAAAGCCCTGAGGATATCGGCTTGACTACTCTGATTATGATGGAGATCATACTAGTGGGACATCTGTGGTCTATAAGCATATCCTGGAAAGTCCCTAGTCGTAGGTATATCGAGACGGGGCATTGATATACCAGAGTAGACTAGCGTATATGATACTAGACCCATACGATGGGCGATGAATGTTCCCGCATTCATCGATGTTTGACATCAAGATCATATACGGGTTCTCAGTGGTGACTGGGTACACTGGACGGACTCACCGAGAACTCCTATATGGAATTATATCTATCGTCGGATAGCAGTTCTCAGGTGACACTGGTACAGGTTAGTCTGTAGACCCGAGATCGTCATAGAGTCTTGTGTGTTCTCCCACTGTACTTTGATTGCCACCCTACCACGGCTCTACTGAGTCGTGCAAACAGGTGGCCGTTGGGTACAGTCCCGAGACACACGAAGACAATGAGCGATAGGAGGGGTTTCGTCTCTCCCGTTATTGGGAGTTGATGCTGTGCTGTGCCCGACTGGTTATATCAGTAAGTCCCTGGCCAGGGCTGCTGAGATTTGCTGATAAGTGTTATCAGTAGTTTCTCGATCTGTTATAGACCATTCACCGTCACGACTCATTGAGTTATTAGGGTCGACGTGACCATCCCTAGGCTCAATATGCAGCATATCTGACGAAGAGACCGGACTGTACGGTAGTGTTGCCGGTTGGCTCGACGAGAGTTGTAGCAGGTCCGCTTGTTTTCTTCTGATCGCTCAATACCCGGGTGGCCGTTACGTTTAGCTGACCGCTTGCGGCTTGGGGGTACCTGATATGATCATCACCCTCTGCCGACGTATTGACGAGTCTTAGAGTCCCACAAAGGAGTTACCCAGTCCAGGCGAAACGTTGTGGTGCGCGTATGCGATATGCGCATGCACCCGATTAAGATGTGCGTATATGATACCGAACATTGATCGGGCGGCCTGCTTTTGGTGGGGTCATATGAGATATGACCGGATTGATAAATCAAGTGTTGATTTATCATCTAACCATTAGTTTTCTCACTTGAAACCTTTCTAGTATTTGATGGATGTATGCATGCATGTATGATTTTCTTCTTTCTTTCTAGTTTCATGCACATATGGATGTGCATAGATACATACATACATACACCCATCTATCATGGTTGTTAACATATGGAAATGGTGGCAATATAAGACTCACACCATGGATTAAGTGATGGATTATTATTTGATTTTGTATTTAAAACAAATTGAAAAGAAAAGGATAATTCTTTCTAGCTTCTACATTCTTCTTTTAACCTAACCAAGCTTACCTACCTCTAACCTTGAGTTATCCTTCTCTTTATGATTTAAAACTCAAGTTAAATAATGTCTCCATCATTTTAACCATGGTTCATAGTAAGAAGAGATAAAATATATAATGATATATTTCATTTTTCTTCTTGATGGTTATCATTTTTATTTTCATCTCTTGCTAAAATATTGCCACCATCTTCTTCCTCCTTCATATTTGCTCTCTAGTTTCTTCTAGTGAGTAATATACACATAAAGAAAGGATTTTGAAGTGAGAATCTTAACCACAACTTCATTCTATACAAGTTTAGCTAACTTGTTTAGAGTGTTATCTTTGATTCTCGAAGTTGCGAGCTTGGACGGTGAACTCCGGGTGGATCGTCGGGACGTGAGAGGACTTCAAGAGGACCTTCTTCCAACACCCAAGACACCAAGGAGTCCAGCGAAAGGGAGCTACAAAGGTTGTAGTCTCGAAACCCTAGTTTTGTTCGCTTTAAGTTTCATAACCCAATTTTCTAGGATCGATTCCTTTGCATGCTTGTTTAGCACCATCAAAATTTAAACTTTGGGACATGTGATGCTTCAAAACTCATTATAGGGTGCTAGACAAACCTTACATTTTGATGCGATCAAAAGTCCGTCGCAATCTCGTAGCGTACGCGGATACTCGCCGGTAAAACTTAATAGATAGCCACGCCCCATAGCCCCGACCAAGTGACTGTAGGAGAACCCCGTCGCCGAAAGCATCCGTTCGGGTGCTCGCGGCAGCGGTGTTCCGCCTTGGTGCACTTCGTCGACGGCATCGGGGGTGCGGCTGCCTACTAAAGTTTGCGACGAGCATTCGATCAAAATTCCGGGAATCTTGTTGAATTGCCCGACTTGATATTGAAAAGTGTTTTCGATAATGAGACTAAAATGCGGGGTTTATAATTGTTAGGCATGTGATGTCTAAGGAATTCAGATGGTTAGGCATGCGATGTCTAAGGAGGTTGCGGATTCCAACTGTTGTAGTTTTACACTTTCTTTTCTGTGACCGTAAGTGTAATATGTGATATCGCCGGTTTCGTTGCTATATGTCAACGACAATTAGGATACGCATGTTTACTTACATTGATGACATGTGATGTTATGTGTTGCTGGATATGTTATATTGGATCGTCGTGTTTGAATAGCCGGGGTTTTTTATGTGAGATGAGTGTTTTTCATTTTCATTCATGTAAAAACTTGTATGTAATATTCTTTTATTGGGGCACTTCCAGGTTGCGGAAGATGTCACCTTTTGTATATTATTTACTTTTCCGCACTAGGATAGACCCAAGGAGGGGAGCACAAGTAACCGGGTTCTGGAGTCCAGTGGGAGACCAACTCGAGGAGTCGAGTCCGGGTCTCCTAACTCAAGAATTGGTGGGGTTGCTTGCCGCTCTCGTAGGGGTCTAGGGGTCTGGGTTTGGCTATTCATCGCGACCGTGGAATCCGTGTTTTATACCGGCTCGTATTAAAAACACGGACGTCCTAGTATATCCAATATTTTATATGATATTTTCTGCTGCGTTATCTGTGATGTGATCATGTGATGTTCTGTGATAGATACAGTATATAGTATATATGATATATTATATAGATGTTACATATGTTTTACACCCGCGCTAGCCCTGCCCTGCTCTGCCGTTAGTTACCTAACCTAACGGTGCACGAGAGGACATCGAGGCAAATGCGGATAACATAAGTGTACGTCGTATTTATCTGTGATGTTTAGGTACTTAAATGATGGGACTTCATTTATATGATTAATGAAAGAAAAGAAACCTAAAAGATGTTGTGGAATCGAATTTTCAAAACAGGTAGCTACAGTTCTTGCTTTGCATCGCGGTGTTCCTTGCAGAACATCCTGCACCTTATTCGATAAGGAAAGGGCCGAGATCCCTTCACCGGGAGTGACCCCTTTAGCAATAACTGGCAGATGATACACCCCTCGGTTTGTCTTTTGATTGCTTCTATAGTTTTTGCTTTGCACAGCGGTATATATGATATATCCTGCACCTTATTCGATGAGGAAAGGGCCGACGATCCCTTCACCGGGAGTGACCCCTTTAGCAAAACTAGAAAAGCCTCAAAAGCACTCATTTTAAAATCATTTGATTCTACAACGATATCAAGTTCATTACGCAATAGGTTTTCAGAAAAACCAGTCGTAGCCCTCCGTCATTTCAGATAAGTCCTACTTAGTATTCGTGCTACGTTTGTTGACCTCCGTCAAGGCGTAGTGTGCGGTAGCTAACTAGTATTTATCTGCTTATGCATATGATGCAGATTGGGTTAGGGTAGTCGTACGGCCTTGTTGACCTCCATCAAGGATCGTGCGGGTGGGTTTGATTCAATCAAGAAATGACGGGTTGAACTTGACTAGTAGCCTATGGTTTGTTGACCTCCGTCAAGGTCATAGGGTGCTAGGGGCAAAATTATCGGGAATTTCAAGTGTTGAAATTTGCAATGAGATTACATACCTTCTATGAGATAGTTGGATCCCGATACCTACTGCGAGTAATTATTACTCCTGGGAGAGTTTTACACATTACAATTAGCCGATCTAGTAGGTGTCTAGAAAGGTGTCAACGGGGTTACGCCTCTGGGAAAACGAGGTTTACTGTAATTAGGTCCGTGCGAAAGCACGGGGAACCTCCCTCAAAGTACCGACACTGGCCTGGATGAAAGATTGGCGAACTTGTAGCGTGTAATTAATCACGGCTAGTCTTTCCTTTTAGGGTTTGAAGGAAGATTTGATAAAAACAGTGGGAAGCCATCCTGATTAGATAAAATAATAACCAATCTGATCTTGCAAGAGCATACGCAGAGTGTTTTCTTCTCTCTCTCTCCAGATAGCGACTATGTCATGCCTTAATCAAGATAATAAAACGGAAATATTGACCGAACCCGCTTGTTATACTGAGCTGGGGAACGTTGGTCCCGCTCCAACTTATAATTGTTATAAGACAGAGCAGGAAATAGGGGACTACCAGAATTCCTATGCCGCCCAAACGAAGAAAGTGCATATGATGCATCTCCTTCGGGTGTGTTCATTATAAAGAACTGTTTCTCTGTATCCTCTACATCCTGGGTATTTGATACCGGATCAGGATCCCAGATATGTAATCTATTACATAGGGCTACAGAAAGGTAGAGAACTGAGAACGGGTGATAAGTTTCATGAGACAGAAAACGGTGCAAGTGTTGCAGCCAAGTCTGTTGGTCACTGTCACCCTGTATTCCAAATACATTGATTCTGAACAAATGTTATTAGATACCGAACCTGATATACAAAATCATATCAGTCTCTTTATTAGTAAAGAAATGATAAAATGTTGTATTGTTGGATAATGTTTTGAACATTTCCTATATCAAAAGTTGATCGGTTCAGGCACGTTATCTAAAAGTATTGATGTTCTAAATCAAATTACAGTTCTTAGTATACGGAACACACACAAGAGGAAGAGTTTAGATATGAACGAATCCTTCTTGAGGTATTGTAGACTAGGTCATATCAATGCGACCCGACTGGCTAAAGTTACATTTAGATGCATATTTAAATCTGTTTGAATTTACATCTTATGAAACTTGCCAGTCATGTCACAAAGATAAGATGACCACAGCCCTGTTTATTGGAAGCATAGAAAAAGTTAGTGTGCTCTTGGGATGATACATGTTGATGTATGAAGGTCCCCTGTCTACACATGCCAAGACTGGTTCTTTGTACTTCATTACATTCTCTGATGATCTCTTAAGATTCAGACATATGTTCCTGTTGAAATACAAGTCCGAAGCTTTTGAGATATTCACAGAATATAAGTTAGAAGTAGAGAACCAAAAATACGGGTATAAGTATTATGTCCTTTGATGTGATAGAGGAGGAGAATACTTGAGCACGGAATTCCTGGACTATTCTGAAGGAGAATGAGATTCTCTCTCAGCATTACTCCTCCGTATACACCATAGCACGATGGTATATCGGGGTGGAGCAATAGCACCCTATGTGATATGGTGTGCTCTATGATGTGTACTACTGAGTTTCCTATTTTCCTTTTGGGAGTTATACACTTGAGAAGCTGCATACCTATTGAATAGGGTTCAAATCAAATCAGTTGTCTACCACTTCATATATGATATGGAAAGGGAAGAGCCCATATCTTAAGTTGGTTAAGATTTGGGGTTGTCCGGACTATGTCTAAAAGCAAAATCCGGACAAGATCGAGGCAAGGTCTGTAATATAGAACTGGAAAGGTTCCGGCTATACAAACTACAGCAGATGATTTGGTAGAACCGAAGTATTCAATAGTAACCAACGAACCTCAGCCTCTCCGACGATCTAGCAGGGTTCCTCACCCACCTGAGAGATACTTCGGTTTCTCTATGACAGTGGGAGCGAGGATTGCATCATGAGATGATGACCCAACTAATTTCGAACTGGCCATCAGGAGTGGGACTCTATAAGAATGGCTGGATGTTTATCGATCTGAGATAGAATCCTTATACACCAACAAAGTATGGACTTTGGTTGCTATATCTGAAGGGTTAAATCCCCATCAGGAGCAAGTATATCTTGAGAAGATTACTTGGTGTACATGGAAAAGTTGAGACTTTCAAAGCTAAACTTGTTAAAGCTTTGCATCATTAACCAGGTATGGATTATGATGAAACCTTTTCTAAGTAGCTATGCTTAAGTCCATCCAGATCCTACTTGCCACGGCTACATACCATGACTACGATATCTGGCGGTTGGGTGCCATGACTGCTTTTCTAAGTGATGTTTTAGAAGAGTGCGTCTATAAGTACACAGCCAGAGGACCTCGTAGACAGTGGGAGCAGCGGAAACGCGAGCAAGATGTTTTATGTGATAAAGCAGGAATCGCGGAGTTGGAACGTCTGTTTTGATGTGTTAGTCAAAGAGTTTGACATCATCAAAATGGTAGATGAACCTTGTATAAACAAAAAGGTAGTAGGGAGTATGGTGATGATCCTCGTAAAGTACGTGGATGACATACTCTTGATAGGAAAGGAGTTTCCTATGCTATGCTCGATCAATCTCCGCTTATCACATTGATTCTCCACATAGGATCAAAGTGATACCTACTAAATCCTGGGTTTTGGATCTATGAGATAGATCTAATTGGATGTTAGGATTCTCACTAGTTATAGTGAGATGGTATCAATTGATCCTGGGGAGAATCACTGGAAAGGTTCCAGAGTGATAAGGACGACCGAAAGTCAGTCACAGGCATTGTCTTTACCCTCAGTAAAGGGACGGTATGTTGGAAGAGTTCCAAGCTAGATACCGTGGCATACTAGACGATAAAGGCTGGATACATCTGTTGGAGATAGTGCCCTCAAAGTCAATTATTAGATCGCAGGTACGTGATTGCAATGATTGAGGCATGACCTATACCGATATGACATTCTTACTCAAGATGATAGTATGCTTTCTGGTTTGTCTTTATCATCGTATACATGCTATTGCATGATTGATAGAGCCCATAGGATTCTGCTTGACAGCCAGCAGTATGATGGTGATCATATACGTGGGAGCTGGGGTCTATAAGCACATCCTTAAAGTGTCCCTAGTCGTGGGAGTTTTCGAAACAGGGCATCGATACTCCAGAGTAGACTAGTGTATACAGTCGAGACCCCGACGAGGAGCGATGGCCGGTCTCACAAGCCATTGGTGTCAGTTGGTTCACCTAAGATGTATACAGGTGCTCATTGGGTTATGAGTACACCGGACAGGACTCGCCGGGAATCTGCTAGTTGGTATTATACATATCGTCAGATAGCAATTCCCTGGTGACATGTGTACAGGTTAGTTCATCGACCTGAGATCGTCGTTTGTCTCATGTGAGTTCCCACTGTGCTTAGATTACTACCCTACCACGCTCAAAGGAGTTGTGCAAACAGGTTTTAGTTGGGTACAGTCCCGAGCCACATTGGAGGCAAGGGAGCGGATCTCGGGGATTCGTCTCTCCCGGTATTGGGGTTGATATCGTGCAGTGCACGGATGACCATCACTAGAAATCCTCGGCCGAGGTAGTGGAGAATTACTGATTTGGATCAGTAGTTTCTCAGGTGGTGATAGGCTTCATACCGACATGATTTATCGCGTTATTAGGGGTCTGACTTTATCCATCCCCCTAGACTCGATATGCGATACTCTTTAGACGAATGGACCGGACTGTATATACATTGTCACTGTCAGACTCAGTAGGGTTTATAGATGAGTTCGCTCGTTAGCTTCCCTTCCAATCAATACATAGGCAAAACGTTACGTGCAGCTTGTACCTCTGACGTGCTAGTGGTTATACCCAGTGCCAGTGTGTTGATGAGTCATTAGAGTCCCCCACCGACACTTTCCCAAGTTCGGGAGAAACGTTGTAGAGGCCGTATAGGTTTATGGCAAGGTTCGGAAAAAGCACGTGCGTTTTCGCACGTGTCGTTTTTCGGGCAGATAATACTGGTAGGCTTTGGTTAAGCCGGAACCCAGTATTATACTGTGTAGATATAATATCTTTGTCTCAGTTGCATTTGTATTCGGTCATAATACAAATGCGGGTATGTTTATACTAATACGGGGTTATCCTGAAATTCATTTCAGGATCACTTTTGGAAGTTGCCAGTTTTCAAATTTCTATCAGCCATCTTTTAACATTCGGTTAAAGACAGATTTATCTTTTCTTGATGAGGTGAGTCAGTGTTCTAGAAGGTTCTAGAGAGGGTGACTAGGCTTGTGAGTCATTAGGTCATTAATGGTGTAATTAATAACATGGTGACTAAGTTAATTTTGATTGGTTTGCTTTTAATGCATTCATACTTTGTGTTCACACAAGATATTTTACTTATTGTCACCTCCTAGCTCCTACACTCACCTCCCTCCTCTCCTATAAATGGCCGGCCTTCCCCCCTCTCTTGGATCATGGTTGTTGTTCACTAGAAAAAGATTATGATAGATTCGGGTTCACGAAAAATAGATAGCCTCTTTCTCATTTCACCCGATCCAAAAGGCAACTTCCATAACCGTTCGTCCGTGACCTTGGACGTAACGAGACAAAGTGTTCTACTCATTCTCTACTTCATCTTGGTCGTCTCTTTTAGCAAACTTGACGATCGAGTTGCCTCGGTTCAGAGGCGGGAGCCCGTTTAAAGATCCGTCGACGTGGTGCAACCTGGACGACAAGATTGGAGATTCAGGAGATCGGAGCAGCCGCAACAAAGCATGGGATGATGGTTAAAGACCGAAGGACTCGGATCATTTGGTATAACGTTTCCACCCCTTTGTAGTTTGTTAGTTTAGCTTTAATGGCAGATCCGGGTTACAGTACACGATAGCGCCAGTTTCATTAAAAGTTTTGTTCCGCATTTGGCGTCTGTTAGACGGCCGGGGCGCTACCGTGTATCACAAGTATCGGGATTCTTCAAAGAGATTGAAGATATAGATTCTTATGATTGATATTCAGATGATAGTAATGGTTTTGAGAAACTTGTTTCTCTTTCAGGTTACTCATAATTGGATGGATTCCTAAGTTGAGTAATGATGATTAGCCTTTTTCCATTAAGTTGTCATGCACTGGAGACAGCTGCATGATTTGAATCTGGTTCCAATTAAATTAGTGCCTCTGTTTCTATATTGGATATAGAATGGTTCATATCTTAACGATGTTAAGATAAGGGGAGTTGTCCAGCTTATGCTTAAAACCAGACACTGGATAACTCAAGGCACGTTTCTGTAATGGCTGTTTGTGGGTTGACCCTGGCTTCGACGAGGGTTGACTTTTCTACCATCTGGAAGATCAATAGTGATATTGTTCTTGACTCACCACAGTTTTAGTAAAAATGGAATTTTTCAGAAAACAATAGTGGGAGTATAGTAGAACTGGAAGTCATTCCAGAACCGCAAACGATTACGGAAAATTTAATAGGACCTATATATTCAATCAGGTTTGACATTCCATTAGCCACTCCGCATATATGGTGGGTAACCTCAAACACCCGAGAGGTACTCCGGTAGCCTCAAGGACGGTGACAGGGAGGTTCTTGTTTACCCAGCCTTGACACTACTGTTGTTCCAAACTATGAAACCCGGCAAGAGGATAAGTATAACATCATTCTAAACATGTTTTAGAAGTGTACGTAGATATTATTCTGCCAGAGGGTTGTCGTAGTCAGTGGGAGCAGCGGAAGTACAGTGGACAAGTAGCTTATGTCTATTTATAGACTTGAGCAGATATAGCGGAGATAAAGATCATCTAATTTTGATGTGACAGTCATAGGTTTGACTTCATCAAAATAGGGGATGGATCTGTTAAGAAGGTAGTAGGGTGTGATGTCCTGGTATTTGGATGACATACACAGAGTAGGAAGTAAAATTCCTATACTACGATCGGTTGTACTGTGGTTATCATACAGTTGTTTCTCCACAAAAGATATGGATATAATATCAGACATTCTGGTTACCAGATCTATGGTTTTAGATCTAGATTTGGGTAGTTTCCCAATATGGGTACTTTGACAGTATTCTAATGGTATTTAGAATAGATGACTCCTGGCATGGTGGTGTATCTACAGGTGATGGAGTCACCCTCTCTAAAGATGTCTTAGAGACTAAAGGAGAGAGGGATGTGCATGATTAGCAGATCACTTGCTTAGGCAATTGAGTCAATCATGAAATGTCAAGTACCACACCAGATGTTGTTTTTGCACTAGATGCGATATGTTTATATTAATCCAATCCTGAAGAAACATAAGGAAGCAGTTTTAGAACATAAGTGTTTGTTCTACAGATTTGATGACGGCAACCTCCATAGGGAGACGGTTATCATTCCAGGCTTCCAAGGTGACAAGGATGTCAGAGTTATAGTTTTCCCTCTGACGAGGGACGGTATTATGGACAGGTGGTCCAAGAGGATACTGTGGGAGGTATGGTGCTGGATACTGATTAGGTTCAGTTATCGATACAGTCTAAGAAGTTTGGATTTGGAGTTCATTTATGAACTAGGTCCCATCAGATATCCAGACATATTCTAAGACAGGTATTACTCAATTCGGGAGATGGCTTTCTCCGCGAACTTGAGATTGAGAGAGACATAGAAAGAAACATCAGGGCGGATCCACTCACTGAGGCTATTTCTCGAACACAAGAGTTTTACAAACTAGCTTTGTGAAACTGATTAGTAGAGGAGTTGGATGTTCGGTATCACACGGGCTGTGAGTATGCGACATCGCAATAATTAGCCTTGAGTGCAAGTGGGAGATTGTTGGAGATAGTGCCCTCAAAGTCAATTATTAGATCGCAGGTACGTAATTGCAATGATTGAGGCAGGACCTATACCGATATGACAGTCTTACTCAAGATGATAGTATGCTATCTGGTTTGTCCTTATCATCGTATACATGCTATTGTATGATTGATAGAGCCCATAGGATTCTGCTTGACAGCCAGCAGTATGATGGTGATCATATACGTGGGAGCTGGGGTCTATAAGCACATCCTTAAAGTGTCCCTAGTCGTGGGAGTTTTCGAAACAGGGCATCGATACTCCAGAGTAGACTAGTGTATACAGTCGAGACCCCGACGAGGGGCGATGGCCGGTCTCACAAGCCATTGGTGTCAGTTGGTTCACCTAAGATGTATACAGGGTTATGAGTACACCGGACAGGACTCGCCGGGAATCTGCTAGTTGGTATTATACATATCGTCAGATAGCAATTCCCTGGTGACATGTGTATAGGTTAGTTCATCGACCTGAGATCGTCGTTTGTCTCATGTGAGTTCCCACTGTGCTTAGATTACTACCCTACCACGCTCAAAGGAGTTGTGCAAATAGGTTTTAGTTGGGTACAGTCCCGAGCCACATTGGAGGCAAGTGAGCGGATCTCGGGGATTCGTCTCTCCCGGTATTGTGTTTGATGTCGCGCAGTGCACGGATGGCCATCACTAGAAACCCTCGGCCGAGGTAGTGGAGAATTACTGATTTGGATCAGTAGTTTCTCAGGTGGTGATGGGCTTCATACCGACACGATTTATCGCGTTATTAGGGGTCTGACTTTATCCATTCCCCTAGACTCGATATGCGATACTCTTTAGACGAATGGACCGGACTGTATATAATTGTCACTGTCAGACTCGGTAGGGTTTATAGATGAGTTCGCTCGTCAGCTTCCCTTCCAATCAATACATAGGCAAAACGTTACGTGCAGCTTGTACCTCTGACGTGCTAGTGGTTATACCCAGTGCCAGTGTGTTGATGAGTCATTAGAGTCCCCCACCGACACTTTCCCAAGTTCGGGCGAAACGTTGTAGAGGCCGTATAGGTTTATGGCAAGGTTCGGAAAAAGCACGTGCGTTTTCGCACGTGTCGTTTTTCGGGCAGATAATACTGGTAGGCTTTGGTTAAGCCGGAACCCAGTATTATACTGTGTAGATATAATATCTTTGTCTCAGTTGCATTTGTATTCGGTCATAATACAAATGCGGGTATGTTTATACTAATACGGGGTTATCCTGAAATTTATTTCAGGATCACTTTTGGAAGTTGCCAGTTTTCAGTTTTCTATCAGCCGTCTTTTAACATTCGGTTAAAGACGGATTTATCTTGATGAGGTGAGTCAGTGTTCTAGAAGGTTCTAGAGAGGGTGACTAGGCTTGTGAGTCATTAGGTCATTAATGGTGTAATTAATGACATGGTGACTAAGTTAATTTTGATTGGTTTGCTTTTAATGCATTCATACTTTGTGTTCACACTAGATATTTTGCTTATTGTCACCTCCTAGCTCCTACACTCACCTCCTTCCTCTCCTATAAATGGCCGGCCTTCCCCCCTCTCTTGGATCATGGTTGTTGTTCACTAGAACAAGATTATGATAGATTCGGGTTCACGAAAAATAGATAGCCTCTTTCTCATTTCACCCGATCCAAAAGGCAACTTCCATAACCGTTCGTCCGTGACCTTGGACGTAACGAGACAAAGTATTCTACTCATTCTCTACTTCATCTTGGTCGTCTCTTTTAGCAAACTTGACGATCGAGTTGCCTCGGTTCAGAGGCGGGAGCCCGTTTAAAGATCCGTCGACGTGGTGCCACCTGGACGACAAGATTGGAGATTCAGGAGATCGGAGCAGCCGCAACAAAGCATGGGATGATGGTTAAAGACCGAAGGACTTGGATCATTCGGTATAACGTTACTACCCCTTTGTAGTTTGTTAGTTTAGCTTTAATGGCAGATCCGAGTTACGGTACACGATAGCGCCAATTTCATTAAAAGTTTTTTTTCCGCATTTGGCGTCTGTTAGACGGCCGGGGTGCTACCGTGGACTTACAACATCGCTACTTAAGATGCTACCAAAGAGGCAGTCTGGATGTATATTTGTTCATGAGATGAACTTAGTTCCTCCCATTGTGTGACAATGGAGTTGTGGCTTATGCCAAGGAACGCCCGTCCCATCAGTGATCCAGACATATTCTAAGGCAGTGTCACCTGATCGTGGAGATGGTTGATCTCCAGGGTGATCGAGGTTAGGAGAGTAGACTCAGAGGACAACACGGCGGATCCACTCACAAAGGCCTTTTCTCAGAGACAGACTTTTATGGGATGGTTGAGTATGAGATACTGCAACCACTGCTACAGATGGCCCTAGTGCAAGTGGGAGATTGTTAGTTATATGTATGCCCTAGAGGTCAACACTGTACATAGGATGTATATTGTAATGGATGCTGGGACATATATAGGGAGGACTTTCTTGCTCGACATGATAGTATGCTATCTGGTTGCTCTTTATCTTAACGTGTACACTGATCGTCTCTCTGTTACATGTTGGTAAAGCCCTTAGGATGTGTACTTGACTACCTGGACAATGATGCGGATCATACTAGTGGGGACATGGTAGTCCATAAGTACATCCTTCAAGGTCCCTAGTCGTGGGTGTATCGAGACGGGGCATCGATATACCAGAGTAGACTAGCGTATACCTTCTCGACCCATACAGATGGGCGATGGATGATCCCATATCCATTGGTGTTTGACATCAGAGATGATATACGGGTGCTCAGTGGAGACTGGGTACACTGGACGGACTCGCTGAGAACTCCCAGATGGTATTATACCTTACGTCAGATGGCAGTTCTCTGGTGACACTGGTACAGGTTAGTCTGTAGACCCAAGATCGTCATAGAGTCTTGTGTGATTCCCACTGTGCTTTGATTTCCACCTTACCACGTCCAAGAGGGCGTGAAAAACGGTTGTTTTTGGGTACAGTCCCGAATCACATGGAGGCAATGAGCGATAGGAGGGGATTCGTCTCTCCCGGTATAGGGAGTTGATGTTGCGCTGTGTTCGATTGGCTATAACCAGAAATCCCTAGCCAGGGTTGCTGAGATTTACTGGTAAGTGTTACCAGTAGTTTCTCGAACTGTTATAGACCTTATATCGACACGACTTATCGAGCTACTGGGGTCTGACGTTTACCTCCCCTAGGCAAGATATGCGACATATCAGACGAACAGACCGGACTGTACGGTAAGTGTTACTGGTTGGATTCACAGGAGTGTGAGCGGGCTTGCTCGTTGATCTTCTGATCGCTCAATACCAGGGTGGCCGTTACGTTTAGCAGACCGCTTGCGGCTTGTGGGTGCTTGATATGATCATCACCTGCTGCCGGCGTATTGACGAGTCTTTAGAGTCCTACACAGAAGTTTCCTGGCTCAAGCGAAACGAAATAGGAGCGCATATGAGATATGTGCGGGACCGAGAATAATATCAGTATGTGATACTGTATTCTATTCTCGTGATTTATATCATTGGACGGTTATATATGATATAGCCGGGTTACCGAATCAAGTGTTGATTCGATACATTGATACACTTGATATTAGTCGGTTATATGCAGTATGACCGGATCATTAAATCAAGTGTTGATTTAATGATTTAATGTATAATTATATATTTGATATATTACTTTACATTAACTAGTATTGGTTCACTTAAGATTATTTTCTCACTTGATTGTGCACATTGTATATATGATATATGTTTGTGCACTAGTTTGTATCATGTTTGATGATACATGCAAACTTGGGTGTGTGTTTACTTTAAACCATGTTTAGTTAATAGTTAGGGTTTCCATTACCTTATTTATTTATTTATTTATTTATTTATTTTGGCAAGAATAAAATGGTGGCTAAATTTGTTTCATTCTTGAAACTTCATGAAGCTTTGAAAGCTTTGACCATTTTGTTTCTTTCCTTAACCTAACCATTTAACTAAACCCTAGTTTATTCTCTACATGTGTTAGCCTCACCCATGGTTGCAAAATGATAAGAATCACTTGGATTTTCTTTTTGAAGATAATTCTTTTTCCATTTTCTTCTTCATCTTCTTCAAGTGAAGAAAAGAAAAGCTTTCTTGAAATTTCCAAGTGATGATTCCAAGTGAGAAATCCAAATCCAAAGTGAACCCACTTCCTATTTCTTCATCCTCTACCACTTGCCATGTAGTAGAGTGTGTTATCTTCACAAGTTTCATGACCTAGTGAAGGTGGAGCTTGAGTTTGTGTCGCCTCGACGTATATCATCTTCGGCATCGAAGTCAACGACCTAGCCCGCCCATTTCTCCGATTAAATCGACGCTGGGGTCTGGGATTTCGATGATCGCAGCGGAGGGACATCAACACGGAGCTAGAGAAGTAGAGGACCGAATTTACAAAGGTTGTAGTCTCTTTCATTTAGCAATAAAGTTGTTTACTTCCTTGTTTCTCCTATCCTCTAGTAATCGATCTAGTTTAGGGTTTCTCGGCACCGGATAATTTTTGAATTTGGCATGGTAAATGCCTTGTGGAACCTCTTGAGTGTGCCTAGGAACCCTACATGTTTCTCAACTCATGAGAGGGTGTTGCCTTGAGCTAGAGAGAGAGCAAGAGGAAGAGGGAGAGAGCTTGAGCATGAGAGAGCTCAAGAGAGAGAAAGCAAATCAAAGAATGAGCAAGACTTTTCTCAACCTCTCTCTCATAATCCAAAAAGAATAATAATAATAGTAGTAATTGAGTATTATGTGATGGTTCATATCATGTCAAGTGGCATTATCATTTCATACACTCATTTTGCAAAGCACAACAAGTAAGCAAAAATCTTTGCATGAAATGACAACCATTGCAATGATGATGGTCAACTAGTCCAACCTAGTCAACCGGTCAACCAAGTCAACAAAATCAACCTTTCAACCCAACCATGGCACAATAATACTTAATTAATATTATCATTAATCATTTTTCTATTCTCATTAGGGTTTAGCAAAAGTCAATGGTCAACAGTAAACAGTCAACAGTCAATAACCCCAATAAGAATCCTCTGCCTCTGTCTCTCTGTCAACTGTGCATACACACCCGCATCCGCGTTCCAAGGAACACGAATACAAACGAGATAAAACCAATCCCAAAACGTACACTAGGATCTGGCTTAAACCAAACCCCGCTAGTGTTAACTGTCCGGACACCAAACGTGCATAAGTGCACGGATGTGACCGAACCCTGTCGCAAAACCATGCGACCTGTCGCAAAACCATGCGACCTGTCGCAAAACCATGCGACCTCTACTCTTTTGCCTAAAGGCGAAAAGCTCTCTGTGTGGGACTCTAAAGACTCGACACTACGCTGGCAGTGGGTTTAACCACAGACCGCAAGCGGCACTAGCTGTGCGTAACGGCCCCCAGGTAGATGCCGATAAGAAGACGGACGAGGTGAAACCCAACTGAACTCCTACTGAGCCTGAATGTGACAATCTCCGTACAGTCCGGTCTGTTCGTCTGATACATCGCATGGCGGGCCTAGGGGGTGGTGAACGTCAGTCCCCTAATAGCGGTACAAGTCATGTCGGAGTGTAGCCCAGAACACCCTGAGATAACACTGGAAACCTACCAGTATATCTCGCTTGCCCTGGCCAGGGACTACTCGTGTAATGGCTCTCCTAGACATAGTGCGATGTCAACCCCCAATACCGGGAGAGACGAATCCTGTCTAACCGTCACTGCCTCCAAGTGCTTCGGGACTGCACCCAACTACTACCTGTTTGCATGACTCCTTTGAGCCGTAGTAGGGTAGTAATCAAAGTACAGTGGGAACACACTCGAGGCGAAGTGACAGTGTCAAGTCAGCGGACTAAGCTGTACTCATGTCACCTGGGAACTGATAACTGACGATAGGTATAATACCAACCAATCAGTTCCCGACAAGTCCTGTCCAGTGTACTCGTAACCTAACGAGCACCCGCATACTATCTCAAGTACGACATACTGACGGCTGTGGGACAGACCATCTCCCACGATGGGATGAGAAGCGCATACGCTAGTCTACTCTGGAGTATCGATGCCCTGTCTCGATAGTACTACGACTAGGGACCTGTATAAGGATGTGCTTATGGATTATCCAGCCCCCACGAGTGTGACTGCCATCACAACGCTGGTAATCAAGCAAAGATCCTAAGGGCTCTACTAATATGTATAAGCAATATGCTAAAAAGAAACACATGCACATATTAAAGTAGAAAGAAACCAAGTAGCATACTACCATTTTGAGCAAGATTGTCAATACAAGGTGAATATCCCAAGCTTCCATTAAGTAATATACAAACTAGTATGATACAGTAATGGCCACTAGGGCATATACACTAACAACTTGTGCATGGAATTCTTGGTCTATTCTAAAGGAGAATGAGATTCTCTCTCAGTATTACTCCTCTGAATACACCACAGCACAACGGTGTATCGGGGGTTGTGCACTATGATGAGTACTACTGAGTTACCTATTTCCTTTTGGGGGTTGTGCACTATGATGAGTACTACTGAGTTACCTATTTCCTTTTGGGGGTTGTGCACTTGAGAAGCTGCATACCAATTGAATTGGGTTCCAATCAAATCAATGCTTACCACTCCATATGAGATATGGTATGGGAAAAGACCATCTCTTAAGTAAGTTAAGATTTAGGTTGTCCGCCCTATGTCTAAAAGAAAAATACGGACAAGCTCGAGGCAAGGTCAGTTCTGTAGAACTGGAAGGAGTTCCGGCTATACAAACTACAGCTGATGATTTGGTGGAACCAAAGGATTGAATAGTACCTGACGAGCCTCAGCCTCTCCGCCGATCTGGTAGGGTTCTTCATCCACCTGAGAGATACTTAGGTTTCTCGATGACAGTGGGAGCGAAGATTGCATCATAAGATGATAACCCAACTAGTTTCGAGTAGGCCATCAAGAGTGGGAACTCTGTAAGAATGACTGAATGCTTAGCGATCTGAGATGGAATCGATGTACACCAACAAAGTATGGACTTTGGTTGCTATATCTGAAGGGTTAAATCCCCATCAGGAGTAAGTATATCTTGAGAAGATTACTTGGTGTAGATGGAAAAGTTGAGACTTTCAAAGCTAGACTTGTTAAAGGTTTTCGTCATCGACCAGGCGTGGATAATGATGAAACATTTTCCAGTGGCTATGCTTAAGTCCATCCAGATCCTACTTGCCATTACTGCATACCATGACTACGATATCTGATAGTTTGGTGTCATGACTATTTTTCTAAATATTGATTTAGAAGAGAGCGTCTATAAGTACACAGTCAGAGGGCTTCATAGACAGTGGGAGCAGCAAAAACATGTGCAAGTTGCTTTACAGGATAAGCCAAGAATCGCGGAGTTGGAACATCTGTTTGATATGGTAGTCAAAGAGTTTGACTTCATCAAAATGGTAGATGAACCTTGTATATACAAAAAGGTAGTAGGGAGTATGGTGGTGATCCTCGTATTGTACGTGGATAACATACTCTTGATAGGGAAGGAGTTTTCTATACTACGCTCGGTCAATCTCCTTTTATCACATGGATTCTCCATATAGGATCAAATAGATACCTCCTAAATCCGAGGTTTTATATCAATGAGATAGATCTAAAT
Source organism: Agapanthus africanus (assembly GCA_030015575.1). Classification (NCBI taxonomy): domain Eukaryota; kingdom Viridiplantae; phylum Streptophyta; class Magnoliopsida; order Asparagales; family Amaryllidaceae; genus Agapanthus; species Agapanthus africanus. The sequence continues at coordinate 385,206,247 of CM057350.1, forward strand.
GGATGTTAGGATTCTCACTAGGTGTAGTGAGATGGTATCAATCGACCCTGGGGAGAATCACTGGATAGCTTCCAGGGTGGTAAGGAAGACTAAATGTCAGTCACAGGCATTGTCTTTACCCTCAATGGAGGGGCGGTATGTTGGAAGAGTTCCAAGTTAGATATCGTGGTAAACTAGACGATAAAGGCTGGTGACATCGCCATCAAAGATACTACCAAAGAGGCAGTTTGGGTGTATATTAGTTCATGAGATGAACTAGGTTCCTACCATTGTGTGACAATGGAGGTGTGGCTTTGGCCCAGGAACCCTGGTCCCATCAGTGACCCAGACATATTCCAAGGCAGTATCACCTGATCATGGAGATATTTGATCTCCAGGGAGATCGAGGTTAGGAGAGCAGACTCAGAGGACAACACGGCGGATCCACTCACAAAGGCCTTTTCCCAGAGAGAGACTTTGAAGGGATGGTTGAGTATGAGATACCGCAACCACTATTACAGATTGCCCTTGTGCAAGTGGGAGATTGTTAGTTATATGTATGTCCTAGAGGCCATTACTGTACATGAGATGTATACTGTAGTGGATGCTGGGACATATATAGGGAGGACTTTCTTGCTCGACATGATAGTACGCTATCCGGTTGCTCTTTATCTTAACATGTACACTTATTGTCTCTCTATTACATGTTGATAAAGCCCTTAGGATGTGTACTCCACTTCCAGGATTATGATGGAGATCATACTAGTGGGGCCTGGGTAGTCCATGAGTACATCCTTCAATGTTCCTAGTCGAGGGAATATCGAGACGGGGCATCGATATTCCAGAGTAGACTAGCGTATATCTTCTCGACCCATGTGATGGGCGATGGATGATCTCATATCCATTGGTGTTTGACATCAGAGATGGTATGCGGGTGCTCAGTGGAGACTGGGTACACTGAACAGACTCGCCGAGAACTCCCAGATGGTATTGTACCTCACGTCAGATGGCAGTTCTCTGGTGACACTGGTAAAGCTTAGTCTGTTGACCCAAGATCGTCATAGAGTCTTGTGTGTCTCCCACTGTGCTTTGATTTCCACCCTACCACGGCTCTACTGAGTCATGCAAACAGGTGGTTTTTGGGTACAGTCCCGATTCACATGGAGGCAATGAGCGATAGGAGGGGATTCGTCTCTCCCGGTATTGGGGGTTGATGTTGCGCTGTGCTCGACTGGACATAACTGGAAATCCCTGGCCAGGGTTGCAGTGATTTACTGGTAAGTGTTATCAGAAGTTTCATGCTTATTTTGGACCTTACATCGGCATGACTTATCAAGCTACTGGGGTCTGACGTTTACCACCCCTAGGAGAGATATGCGACATATCAGACGAACAGACCGGACTGTACGATAAGTGTTACTGATTGGATTCGCAGGAGTGTGAGCAGGCTTGCTCGTTGATCTTCTGATCGCTTAATACCCGGGTGGCCGTTACGTTTAGCAGACCGCTTGCGGCTTGTGGGTGATTGATATGATCACCACCTACTGCCGACGTATTGACGAGTCTTTAGAGTCCTACACAGAGGTTTCCTGGCTCAAGCGAAACGAAATAGGAGCACATATGAGATATGCGTGGGACCGATAATAATACCAGTATGTGATACTGTATTCTATTCTCGCAATTTGTATCATCGGTCGGTTATATAAGATATAGCCGGGTTACCGAATCAAGTGTTGATTCGATATATTGATACACTACATATTAGTCGGTTATATGCGATATGACCGGATCATTAAATCAAGTGTTGATTTAATGATTTAATGTATAATTATATATTTGATATATTACTTTACATTAACTAGTATTGGTTCACTTAAGGTTGATTTTCTCACTTGATGTGCACAAGTTGTATATGTGATATATGTTTGTGCACTAGTTTATATCATGATTGATGATACATGCAAGCTTGGGTGTGTGTATGACTTACACCATATTTTAAGATAATGGTTTTGGTTTTTATTTATTTTGGTAAAACAAAATGGTGGCTTTCTTTGTCTTGGCTTGAAGCTTCATGAAGCTTTAAGCATATTTGACAAAGTCCACTCATTTTGTTTTGCATAAGATTTTTTTTAACCAAACCATTTACTCAAACTATGGTTTAGTCTCTACAAAGGTTAACTCACCCATGGTTGCATTATGATAGACTTCACTTGATTATTCTTTTTAGATAATTCATTATTCATATTCTTTCATCTTCTTCTTCTTCATCAAGAAGAAAAGCTCTCTAAAAATTTTCAAGTGAAGAAATAAAGTGAGAAATCAAAATCTAAAGTGAACCCATTTCCTATTTCATCATCCTCTACTACTTGTCATTTAGTTTAGGATGTTCTTCATAAAGTTCTTGACCTAGTGAAGATGGATCTTGAGTTTGAGTCTCCTCGACGTAGATCATCTTCGACCTCGAAGTCAACGAGCTAGCCCATTCATTTCTCTGAGGAAACCATCACTAGAGTCCGGGATCATGATGATCGCAGCGAAGGGACGTCAACACGGAGCTTTAGAAGTGAAGGACCGGACTATAAAGGTTGTAATCCCTAACTCTTAGAAGTAAAGTTGTTTACTTGTTATTTGTTTCACCTAATCTCTAGTCTAAGATCTTGGTTAGGGTTGTTCGGCACGTCTAAATTTTGAATCGGGCATGGTTGATGCCTTGTAGACCCTTGTGACAGTGCCTAGTAACCCTACAGAGTTTTTATATTTGGATTTGTTTTTGGTTGTTGAATGTTTGTACATCAACGACTAGGGGTAATTTGTTAGTTTTGCATACGTGGGCTATAGGTTCTAACCTATAGGCGATCCGTGTGCCGTTTTGGTTTCCGGACTCGATGTTAATAGCGATTGCGATTGTGTATTATTGTAGGTACTCTTACGTGGATTCCGAGGTGACGGAGCATGGCGTCATCGACCTCGACAAGCAAGGACCAAGGTGAGTGGATCTATATCCACGGGGGAAGTCGGGTGGATGGCGTATAGCACCCCCGCACACTTTGATGGAAACCGATTGTTATATAGAATATGGTTAAGGGAACCTTATATAGAAAACTATAAATGGAGTTAAAAGAAAGTTAGTGAAACCGTATTATAAACTAAGGATAGTTAGAAGTGATATGATACGACTAGTATGTGATGACGAAACTTAAGGATGAGATTGGCGATATTGCTGTTTAGGGTACTATAGGACTAGATAGCCGACGTAGATGTGTCATCCGAACCATACCTATTTCCAAACTAAAGAATCGTATGCATCTTTTAAACATATACCTTGAAGGATGTTACGGATTTTCGAATGATATCTTTTCCTTAAAAACACCATAACCCCTACTTTCAAAACTACGATTCGCTTCTTTTAAAAAACTGATTGTATGGTTCGGGTGTGTATGTTAGATTAGATACTTATGCTTATAATAAAGGTAGGATGTATTGTAAAATTGAGCTTTGTGAGATATAAATGCGATGAAAAGAGAATACGATTTGACATGTGATATGATGATATGATGGTATACGGATGCGAGTCGATTGAGATGAATTATACCCTGCCGGTCCCTTGATACGAAATTATTGGGGATGTGACCTGGGACATAGGTATATAGAGATATTTATATATGTTGTGAATCATGAGTGATAGTCGTACGAGACGTTAGGTCCGTACCCTCCTCCTCTTATAGGATGATAGGATCCCTGATAGCTTAATGCCGCCGTACGATGATTTTCCGTACGTGATGAGTTGACTTGAGGTTTGATCCATACCCTTGACTAGAGGATGCCGTACGATGGGGTATACCATACGGTATGTTGTCTAGCTAGATGCCGATTGATTGATTCACCAACTCGATCATGTTAGATACGTATACCCGTCAGCATTTGCATATGATTTACCTTATGCTGCATTCATGTTATTCGCGTTGCATTACTTATACCTGTGATAGTACACCTGCACCATTATCGATGATGCGTATGTTACACGTACACATATTGTAGGCTCACACACTTCATCATCGATAATTTCCATGTCGCTGCACAGTAGGATTGCTGCATCAGGATATGACTCCTTGCATGATATACTTGCGTACATACATATTGTACGTCCATACTTGCTATAGCTACATACACATATGTACCTTTATACGATATTGCATTCGATTTTGGAGATTTGGGAATCGCATGATATATTTTAAAACTGGATTCATTTAAAAGAGCGGTTTTCCCTTGATATGTGCATATTACTGTTCCATGTTGCATGATATACTGATATGCTTATATTTCTGTCATATGTCGCATACATCATACTTTACGATTATACGCATTGAGATATGCTGTTTTCATAAGATTTCTAGATTTGAGAACCGTGGTATTATTAAAAGAAAGTATGCACTGTTTTGAAAACCCGGTTTCTCTTGATATGATATTTCAGTGCGTCCACCATGTTTTCTCAGTTCTGAGAGTGGAATGTGAAACCCGATTCGAGGAGCCGTAGGCACCGTCTGTGGGTACATGGTGGACCCGGTGAGGTACCCCGGGGCAAGAAGACTCGCAGATGTTAGACGGTGAGCCTCGCAGGGGAGCACTACCTACCGGTGATTGTATTTAGACTCGGCGGTTATCCGGAGGATACCGACCGGAGTAGAGAGAAGGATATGAGGGCCGACCAGGGTGTGCGGTGCCTGAGACGTATGAGGATTTACGCGTCGATACTGGACACGGGTTTCATGATGTTTTCGAGTGTCGAGGTTGGACACTCCAGTTCCATGATTTTGATGTGTCGCGAGGGACACACATTGATTTATATCCTCATATTTTCATACATATGTTTTTATGATATTTACATGCATGATATTATTGTGTCATTGGTTGACACGTGGACGAGATCCACATGCATACATACGTTGATCATATGGTTGGACAAGGTCCACATGCATACATACATTGATCATATGGTTGGACGATATCCACATACATACAGACATTGATTATATGATTGGATGATATTAGCATACTTATAGACTTGAGTTATTGTTGGCACATATACGACCCGGTCACCCTATATATCATAGTATTACCTTTATGATACAGTTGACCTAGGAGTCGTTGTTTATTCGATTTCTATCTATTGATATTTTTCTATTCACGAGTTGCCAACTCACCCCCGTTGTGCCACAGTTCTTACAGGTTGACCACTTGGATCAGTAGCGGCTTCGTTGGCACACAGTTGCTTTCGGGTGTTTTGCATTGGTAGGTGGGACATTTGTATCGTACCCACTCTTGTATTTTCTATTTCATATTGTATCTAGTCAACTCCATCTATCGAAACTAGTATTTGTATAAGAAATGAGACTTAGTGAGACTTGTAGTGCGAGACTTGAGCGATGGGTTTATGTTCGGTTTTGGGGATGTATGTCTTGCTTTTCTTTATCTTTTGTGGTGACTTCGCCATTGGGCGTCGTATACTTATTATACTGTCTTGCGTGGTTGTGATCCACCGTTTGGCGAAGAGCTAGCTCCCGCTTAGGGATGCCTTTATCATTAACTTGTATATACGGTTTTGGATCAAAATATACAAAGGAAGTGCTGCCCAAATTTTCAAAAAGAAGAAACGTGTTTTTAAACTTGCATAATCCACTTGCATTTTCATGTCCATATTCTATACATTAAGGAAACTTGATTTCATTATACCCGTATTTCAAAACTCCACCTCTTTTATTTTTCCTAAATGGTTTAGATTTCTGGGTTTCAGCTTACTTGAATTACGTTACGCCTTTAGACGTTGCGTGATTTAAGTGCTGGTCACGAGCTAATATTTCGGGTCGTGACAGGCCTCTAGGGCATATACATAACTAAAACTTGCTGACACACCAAGCACTTCGCTACAAAGAGGGCAATTTCCCTTTTCATACCTTCCCACCAGAAATGCTGTCGTAGATCACGGTACATCTTCGTGCCTCCTGGATATACGGAATATGCGGAACTGTGCACCTCCTTCATAATTTCTTCACGAATGTTTCCTTTCGGCACACACAAACGGTTACCATATCGCAATGAACCATCTACATGAATCAACAAGTATGTTCGAAGTCCTGCTTCTACCTGTTCTCGAAACTTCTGCAATCTTGGGTCATGTGACTGCACTGCTTTAATACTCTCGATCAACGATGACTGTACTTGCAACTGCATCAACTGTCCCGAAGAATGCGGTAGCACGATCTCCAACTCGAATCTCCGAAAATCCTCGATAAGCTCCTTCTGTGCAGTCAACATCCGAATTGCTGGCAACCGACTAAGCGCATCCGGTACTACCTTAACCTTCCCAGAATGGTACTTGAGATCAAGATCATAGTCAGCCATCAGCTCCAACCATCTATGCTGTCTCATGTTGAGCTCTTTCTATGTGAACACGTACTTTAGGTTTTTGTAATCGGTGAATACTTCGACCCTTTCACCCAGTAAGTAGTGTCTCCAAATCTTCAGAGCGAAAATCACTGCTGCAAGCTCCAAATCATGAGTTGGGTAATTTTTCTCATGGGTCTTCAACTGTCTCGATGCGTAGGCTATAACCTTCCCATGTTGCATCAAAACACATCCCAAACCTTTCCCAGATGCATCGCTGTGAATCATCAATCCTCCGGAACTGTCTGGTATGGTCAAAATAGGAGCGGTTATCAATCTTTGCTTCAACGCCTCAAAATATGACGCACAACTATCCGTCCATACGAACGGTACCTCCTTTCGTGTAAGCTTGGTCTAAGGCTCAGCTAAGCGAGCAAAATTCTCCACGAACCTTCTGTAATATCCGGCAAGTCCAAGAAAACTTCTGATCTCTGCTATGTTCTTCAGAATTGGCCAATCTTGAACTGCTGCAATTGTCTCGGGATCAACGGCGATTCCATCTCCGGATACGACGTGCCCCAAAAACCTCACTTCTTCAATCCAAAACTTGCTCTTGCTCATCTTTGCATATAATATTTCTTGCCTCAACGCCTGCAGTGCGATCTTCAAGTATTCTGCATGCTCTTCTAGACTCCTCGAGTAGACCAGAATATCATCGATGAACACCAGTATAAACTGGTCCAAGAATGGTGAAAAGATTCGGTTCATCAAGTCCATAAATATCGTCGGTGCATTTGCGACTCCGAATGGCATCACTAAATACTCGTAATGTCCATATCGAGTTCGGAACGCAGTCTTGCAAATATCTTCTGATTTAACTCAAACTTGATGACATCCGGATCGCAAATCCAGCTTCGAAAATACCCTCGTACCACTAAGTTGCTCGAATAATTCACCAATGTGAGGGATTGAGTACTTGTTCTTAATAGTCACCCGGTTTAATTCTCGATAATCGATGCACATCATCCGCGTGCCATCTTTCTTCTTGACAAGAAGAACTAGAGCTCCCTATGATGAATTGCTGCTGCGAATCCAACCCTTCTTTAGCAACCTGCTTCTTTACTTCCTCCAACTCCACTGGTGCCATTGGATAGTACGCCTTTGAGATTAGCGCTGCACCAGGAACAAGATCGATCGCGAACTCCACATCTCGTTTTGGCAGTAAACCCGAGATGTTCTCGAACGCGTCCATGAACTCTCGAACTACAGCTGGCGCTTCCTCCTTATCAACATCCATCGACGAAAGAACACTGTTTGTCGGCCTAGCTCTAAACTCGACTGGCCCGACAGAACTTCTACCTCCAGCAAAAACAAACTCCGAATGTATAGGAATCTGGAAAATTACTTTCTTTGCCCTACAATCAATGTGAGCATGGAAAGTGCCAAGAAAATCCTTTCCCAAGACAACATCATAACTGCCAGTATCAATCGCCAAGAAATTCGCGAATAACTCACGTCCGCAAATAACAACAGAACAATCCTTGCACTCACTACTAGATATGATCATCCCATTCCCAGTGTGTATGTCCCAACAACTAGACAGGATCGTGCAAGAAATTGAATGTGCAACAATAAACTTGGATGACATAAAACAATGGAATGCACCAGAATCGAATAATGCTAATGCGGGAAAATCATGAACAAGTAGGATACCAAAAACGACTTCACCCAAAGCATAGGGTTTCCCATGCATGTGAGCCTGTAAGTGCACGCGGCGCCCAGGCCGTCAATCCGAGGCCAAAATGCGGAAACGATGATTTACTTTAACTTTTAAACCGGCACCACCGCGCACAAAAATCCTGGATTGGGCCATTAATCAAAATCTAGCAAACTAAAAGATGGGGTAGAGAGATATACCGAGCGATCCGTGTCCTTCGGTCTTCTCGTCGTCGTCCCGATCTCCCGCGGAATGTCCGGTCTCCACCTCCTCGCCGGAAGGGCACCACGTCGCCGGCTTCTTTTACGGGCTCCTATCTCTGGACTGAGACAACTCGGGCACGAAGTTGGCGAGTCGACGTGCCCAAGATTTGCTGTAGAATAAGTGTGGAACTCTATATCTCATGGGGTTTGAGGAAGTTGCCTTTTGGTGGAGGAAATGAGATGTGAACCTTTTGTGGATGAACTTGGGAATTTTTGTAGTATGAAAAGAACAAAAATTCCCCATACAAATTTTGGACAGCCCACTATCCTTGGACGGCCATGGCTCCTTGAGAAAATGAGAGGGGAGAGTGTATGAATGAGGTGAGTGAGTCAATCATCAAAGAGAAAGCAAAGGTGATCATGAAAAGAAATCATCACCAATCAAAACCAACACTCCACCAACCTCATCATAACCCATCACCATTACAAAAGTCAAGCAATGATGAGGAGAAGAAGTCAAATGGTGGTAGAAATATCATGATACAATAATATGCAAAGACCACCCTTCAAAATGCTTATTTGCACAAATGCAAATAAGCCCTCCTCCACCAATTTCCGGCCATGGAAAGATACAAATGAAAATGGCCGAAACGGAAAGCAAACTGGCAACTCCAAAAACTGATCCCATAATAAATTACAGGAAAACCCCTGCTACTGTATATACATACCCGCATTTGTATTCCGACCGAATACAAATGCACTGAGACAAAATCTACACTGTACAATACTAGGATCCGGCTTAAACCAAAGCCCGCTAATATTATCCGTCCAATCATGATCCGTGCAATACCGCACGTATCTGATCGAACCTTGCCATATCTCCATACGGCCTCTGTTAGTTGTATGTATGCCCTAGAGGCCAGTATTGTACAGATGATGTATATTATATTGGATGCTTGGACATATATAGAGATGACTTTCTTGCTCGATATAATAGTATGCTATCTGGTTGCTCTTTATCTTAACATGTACACTAGTCTCTTTAAACTGTCTTATAGTTACATGTTGGTAAAGCCCTTAGGATGTGTACTTGACTACCTGGACTATGATGCAAATCATACTAGTGGGGACATGGTAGTCTATAGGTACATCCTTCAAGGTCCCTAGTCAAGGGTGTATCGAGACGGGGCATCGATATACCAGTGTAGACTAGCGTATACGCTTCTCGACCCATGAGATGGGCGATGGATGATCCCATATCCATTGGTGTTTGACATCAGAGATGGTATGCGGGTGCTCAGTGGAGACTGGGTACACTGGACGGACTCGCCGAGAACTCCCAGATGGTATTATACCTCACGGCAGATGGCAGTTCTCAGGTGACACTTGTGCAGGTTAGTCTGTAGACCTGAGATCGTCATAGAGTCTTGTGTGATTCCCACTATGCTTTGATCTCCACCTTACCACGTCCATGAAGGCGTGCAAAATGGTGGTTTTTGGGTACAGTCCCGAGTCACATGGAGGCAATGAGCGATAGGAGGGGTTTCGTCTCTCCCAGTATTGGGGGTTGATGTTGCGCTGTGCTCGATTGGCCGTAACAGGGAAGTCCCTGGCCAGGGCTGATTCAGAGATTTGCTGGTAAGTGTTACCAGCAGTTTCTCGACCCGTTATGAGCCTCACATCGGCACGACTTATCAGTTATTGGGGTCTGACGTTTACCACCGCTAGACTTGATATGCGACATATCAGACGAGGAGACCGGACTATACGGGAAGTGTCGCTGATCGGCTCGACGGGAGTTGTAGCAGGTTCGCTTATTCTCTTCTGATCGCTCAATACCCGAGTGGCCGTTACGTTTAGCTGACCGCTTGCGGCTTGGGGGTGCTTGATATGATCATCACCCACTGCCGGCGTATTGACGAGTCTCAGAGTCCCACAATGGAGTTTCCTAGTCCAGGCGAAACGTTGTGGTGCGCGTATGCGATATGCGCATGGACCCGATTAAAATACGCGTATAAGATACCGTATATTGATCGGGCGGCTTTCTTTTGGTAGGAGTCATATGTGATATGGCCAGATTGGTAAATCAAGTGTTGATTTATCATTTAACCATTAGTTTCTCACTAGAAATCCTTTCTTGTATTGGATGGATGTATGAATGCATGTATGTTTTACTTTCATTCTAGTTTCATGCACATATGGAGGTACATATACACATACATACATACATACATTTTTCATGGTTGTATATATATGAAAATGGTGGCAATATAAGACTCACACCATGGTATTATTTATGAATTATTATTGTATTTTTACTAAAACATAAAAGGAAAGAAAAGGTTCATTATTGTTTTGTTCTACACTCTTCTTTTGACCTAACCATTCTCACCCACCACTTAACCTTTGGTTAAATTTCCTTTTGTGTTTTAACTATAGTACAATAATGATTCAACCATGGTTAGAGATGATAGATAGAAAATATATATTGATATATTTTCCATTTTTCTTTGATGAGTTGAACTTATCATCTTCTAATGTTGCCATCATCTTCTTCCTCCTCCTTCATAGCTCTCTAGATTTTTGTAGTGAGCTATATAATCAACAAGTTAGGATTTTGAAGTGAGAAAGAGAACCACAACACCATTCTACACAAGCCTAGCCCACTTGTTTGGAGTGTTGACTCGATTTCGTTCACTTGATCGGAAAAAGTCGCAAGCTTGGACAAAGCGGACTCCGGGTGGATCATCGGTGACGTCGAGGTGTTCAAGCGGAGTTCTTTCAAACCTCAAGTAGCTGAGGAGTCTAGCGTAGGGAGCTACAAAGGTTGTACTCTCTAAACCCTAGCATTTCTTTCATATGTCGATATGAAAATTTTGAAACCCTAATCGATTCTAGGAACGATTCTTTGTTCATTAGCTTAGCACCCTAAAGACTATATATTTGGTTCATGTGATGCTTCCAAACCCTTCATGAGGTGCTATGCTAACCCAACATTGGTATCAGAGCCGACCTAGAACATTAGGCGATACCTTTACGAAGTTAAAACTCGGATCGAACCGAAAATACGTTTTTACGGGTGCTCTCTGGACTTTTTTCAAAATCTGGTTATTTTCAGAATTAAAAATATGTAAAAATTACAGCAGGAAAAACTAAGAATTACGGCATAAAAAAATTTTCATGATCCCTCTTTAATGCCGCGGAAACGCGGCTTAAGCTTACTTAGGCCGCGGTTCCGCGGCCGTACTCCTAGGTCACTTTATAATTTTTATGCCGTAATGTTTAATTCTGCTAGTATAATTTTTAGGGTATTTTTAATCTGTTTTTGGTGCTGAAAAATTCTGGAGATGTTTTTGGACTCGTCGATTCGATCGGAATTTTGATTTCGTGACTTTTCCGGGTAAATTAGAAAGTAGTGAAGTGTTTGAACGAGTATCGTTTGCTCACTGTTCACGGGGTTTAGATCCTTCGGAGGTTCGTGCAAGTCTTGTGGTGGTCCCTCTAGAAGAAAACAAACCTTAACTCGATTATGTGACCGTCTTGAACTGCCCTTTGAACCTTAGGGTTTGGGGCAGTACGGCGTGCCACATGTGAGGCGTTGGCTTGACCCTTCTACGGCTGGACCGCTACTACTGTGTCACACTCCAAGTTTTTGAACTTCGCTCAAGTGTTGAGCTTTAGTGAATTTTGGGTATTTGATCGGTCGTTCGAAAACTTTAATACTGTCTGTTTATTCGGGATGTGATGCAATGTGTGGAATTCACATTATAAGACATGAAATACGAGTTATGTGATACTTCGCATTTACGATGTCTAAAGAGAATGTGGATTCCAGATATTGCAGTTTTACACTTTCTTTTCTGTGACCGTAAGTATAGTATGTAGTGGTATTGCCGATTGTCGTTGCTATACGTCGACGACAATCGGTGTATGCATACTTACTTACGTTGATGATATGGGATATTATGTGTTGCTGAGATATGATGTGCAGGATTGTCGCGATTGAATAGCCGGGGGGGTTTTATGTGAGATGAGAGTTTTATATTTTCATTCATGTAAATTCAAATGTAATGTAATATTCTTTTATTTGGGGCACTTCCGGGTTGAGGTCGATGCCACCTGTGTTGTATATTATTTACTTTTCCGCATTATGATGGACCCAAGGAGGGGAGCACGGGTGACCGGGTTCTGGGGTTCAGTGGGAGGCCATCTCGAGGAGTCGAGACCGGGTCTCCTAAACTCCAGAATTGGTAGGGTCGCTTGCCGCTCTCGTAGGGGTCCAGGGTGTGGGCTTGGCTATTCATCGCGACTGTGGAATCCGTATTTTCTATTTTGGCTAAGTATTAAATACGGACGTCCTAGTATATCCCACATTATATCTATATTTCTGCTGCGATATCTGTGATGTGATCATTTGATATGTTCTGATGGATACAGTATATAGTATATATGATATATTATATAGGCGTTACTTATGTTTTGCACCCGCACTAGCCCTGCCCTGCTCTGTCGTTAGTTACCTAACCTAACGGTGCATGAGGGGACATCGAGGCGAATGCGGATGGTATAAGTGTACGTCGTATTTATCTGTGATGTTTAGGTGACTTAAATGATGGGACTTCATTAATGTGATTAATGAAAGAAAAGAAACCTAAAAGATGTTGTAGAATCAAATTTTTTAATAAAAAGGGTAGCTACAGTTTTTGCTTTGCATAGCGGTATATATGATATACCCTGCACCTTATTCGATGAGGAAAGGGCCGAGATCCCTTCACCGGGAGTGACCCCTTTAGCAATAACTGGCAGATGCTACACATTCGGTTTGACTTTTGATTGCTTCTATAGTTTCTGCTTTGCACAGTGATATATCCCGCACCTCATTCGACGAGGAAAGGACCGACGATCCTTTCACCGGGAGTGACCCCTTTAGCAAAACTAGAAAAGCCTCAAAGTCACTCCATTTCAAAACTTCACTTGATTCTACAACGATATCAAGTTCTTTACGCTCATGGTTTTTCTGAAAAACCTGCGTAGCCCTCCGTCATTTCAGATAGATATTATTTAGTATTCGTACTATGTTTGTTGACTTAGTCAAGGCATAGTGTACGGTAGCTAAATAATGTTTATCTGTTACAACATGAGATGTGATTGGATTAGGGCATTCGCACGGCCTTGTTGACTCAGTCAAGGGTCGTACGGGTGGGTTTAATTCAATCGAGAAATGCACGGGTTGAACTTGACTAGCGATTTATGGTTTGTTGACTTAGTCAAGGTCATAGATCGCTAGGGGCAAAAGCATTATTGGGAATTTCAAGTGTTGAAATTTGCAATGAGATTGCATACCTTCTATGAGATAGTTGGATCCCGATACCCACTGCGAGTAAGAGTTACTCCTGGGAGAGTTTTACACATTACAATTAGCCGATCAAGTAGGTGTCTAGAAAGGTGTCAATGGGGTTACGCCTCTGGGAAAACGAGGTTTACTTTAATTAGGTCCGTGCGAAAGCACGGGGAACCTCCCTCAAAGTACCGACACTGGCCTGGCTAAAAGATCGACGAAGTTGTAGGGTGTAATTAATCCCGGCTAGTCTTTCCTTTTAGGGTTTGAAGGAAGATTTGATAAAAACCAGTGGGAGCCATCCTGATTAGATAAGATAATAACCAATCTGATCTTGCAAGAGCATACGCTAAAGTGTTTTCTTCTCTCTCTCTCCAGGTAGAGACCATGTCATGCCCTAATCAAGATAATAATATGGATGTATTGACCGAACCCGCATGTTATACTGTGCAGGGGAACGTTGGACCCGTTCTTTCTTATAAGAGTTATATGACTGAACAGGGAATAGGAGAATATCTAGATTCTCAAGCCGCCCAAAAGAACATGCATGTTGATGCATCTTCTTCAGGTGTGTTAGTTATTGAGAACTGTTTTTCAGTTCACCCTACGTCCTGGGTATTAGATACCGGATCAGGATCCCACATATGTAAGCAGTTACATGGGCTACGGAAAGGTAGAGAACTGGGAAAAGGTGATCATTCCGTTCAAGTAGGGAATGGGGCAAATGTTGCAGCCAAAGCAGTTGGCATATATCACCTGGTATTACCAAATGGTGATACACTAGCTCTGAATGAGTGCTATTATATACCGAACATGATGTGCAACATTATACCAGTCTCTTTATTAAGTAAAGAAGGATATAATTTTGTAGTAAAGGATAATGTTATGAACATATTCCTAGATCAAAAGTTGATTGCATCAGGCTCGTTACATAATGGCATATTCATTCTCAATCAAAATACAGTCCTCAATATACAAAACACACACAAGAGGAAAAGTTCAGAAATGAACGAATCCTTCTTGTGGCACTGTAGACTTGGTCATATCAATGAGACACGACTAGCTAAGTTACATAAGAATGGATATTTGAATTCATTCGAATTATCATCTTATGACACTTGCCATTCATGTCTCAAAGGAAAGATGACCAAAACTCCGTTTACGGGACACAGAGAAAGAGTTACTGAACTCTTGGGACTGATACATAGTGATGTATGCGGTCCTATGTCTACACATGCCAGAAACGGTTCTTCCTATTTCATTACATTCACTGACGATCTCTCTAGATACGGGCATGTGTTTCTGTTGAAACACAAGTCTGAAGCTTTTGAGAAATTCAAAGAATATAAGCACGAGGTAGAGAACCAAACGGGAAAAAGTATTAAGATTCTTCGATCTGATCGAGGAGGTGAATACTTAAGCATTGAATTCCTGGATTATCTAAATGAGAATGGGATTCTCTCTCAGCTTACTCCTCCTTATACACCACAGCACAACGGTGTATCGGAACGAAGGAATCGCACCCTATTAGATATGGTGCGCTCAATGATGAGCAATGCTGAGTTACCTATTTCTTTTTGGGGGTATGCGCTTGAGACAGCCATATACCTATTGAATCTGGTTCCGTCTAAATCTGTACCTACCACACCATATGAGATATGGAGTGGGAAGAGACCTATTTTAAACGAATTAAGATATGGGGTTGTCCGGCCTATGTCAAAAGGCAAAATCCGGACAAACTCGAGGCACGATCAGTTCTTTGCAAGTTTGTGGGATATCCAAAGAATTCTCAAGGATATTTTTTCTACCAAGCTGAGGAACAAAGAGTGTTTGTTGCTCAACATGCCACCTTTTTGGAAAGGGAATTTCTTGCAAAAGAAATTAGTGGCAAAGAGGTAGAGCTGGAAAAGGTTCCAGCACCACAAACTACAACTAATGATTTAGTAGAACCAGAGGATTCAGTAGTACCCGACGAACCCCAGCCTCTCCGCTGATCTAGTAGGGTTTCTCGTCCACCTGAGAGATACTACGGTTTTCTCATTGACGGTGGAAGCGAAGATTGCATCATGGAGGATGATGACCCAACTAGCTTCGAGCAGGCCATCACGAGTAGGGACTCAGTGAAATGGCTGGATGCTATGCGGTCCGAGATGGAATCCATGTACACCAACAAAGTATGGACTTTGGAAGTTGCTCCTGAAGGGGTAAAGCCCATTGGGAGAAAGTGGATCTTCAAGAAAAAACTTGGTGTAGATGGGAAAGTGGAGACTTTCAAAGCTAGACTTGTTGCAAAAGGTTTTCGTCAAAGACCAGGTATGGACTATGACGAAACCTTTTCTCCAGTGGCTATGCTTAAATCCATCCGGATCATGCTTGCCATCGCTGCATATCATGACTACGAAATCTGGCAAATGGATGTTAAGACCGCCTTGTTAGTTATATGTATGCCCTAGAGGCCATTACTATACATAGGATGTATATTGTAGTGGATGCTGGGACATATATAGGGAAGACTTTCTTGCTCGACATGATAGTATGCTATCTGGTTGATCTTTACCTTAACGTGTATACTGATAGTCTCTCTGTTACATGTTGGTAAAGCCCTTAGGATGAGTACTTGACTACCTGGACTATGATGCAGATCATACTAGTGGGGACAGGTAGTCCATAAGTACATCCTTCAAAGTCCCTAGTCGAGGGTGTATCGAGACGGGGCATCGATATACCAGAGTAGACTAGCGTATACCTTCTCGACCCATACAGATGGGCGATGGATGATCCCATATCCATTGGTGTTTGACATCGGAGATGATATACGGGTGCTCAGTAGAGACTGGGTACACTGGACGGACTCGCCGAGAACTCCCAGATGGTATTATACCTCACGTCAGATGGCAGTTCTCTGGTGACACTGGTACAGAGTAGTCTGTTGACCCGAGATCGTCATAGAGTCTTGTGTGGTTCCCACTGTGCTTTGATTTCCATCTTACCACGTCCAAGAGGGCGTGCAAAATGGTGGTTTTTGGGAACAGTCCCGAGTCACATGGAGGCAATGAGCGATAGGAGGGGATTCGTCTCTCCCGGTATAGGGAGTTGATATTGCGCTGTGTTCGATTGGCTATAACAGGAAATCCCTGGCCAGGGTTGCTGAGATTTACTGGTAAGTGTTACCAGCAGTTTCTCGAATAGTTATAGACCTCATATCGACACGACTTATCGAGCTATTGGGGTCTGACGTTTACCACCCCTAGGCGAGATATGCGACATATCAGACGATCAGACCGGACTGTACGGTAGTGTTACTGGTTGGATTCACAGGAGTATGAGCGGGCTTGCTCGTCGATCTTCTGATCGCTCAATACCCGGGTGGCCGTTACGTTTAGCAGACCGCTTGCGGCTTGTTGGTGCTTGATATGATCATCACCTGCTGCCGGCGTATTGACGAGTCTTTAGAGTCCTACACAGAGGTTTCCTGGCTCAAGCGAAACGAAATAGGAGCGCATATGAGATATGTGCGGGACCGAGAATGATACCAGTATGTGATACTGTATTAGATTCTCGCGATATGTGACATTGATCGGTTATATGTGATATAG
Organism: Agapanthus africanus; assembly: GCA_030015575.1. NCBI lineage: Eukaryota > Viridiplantae > Streptophyta > Magnoliopsida > Asparagales > Amaryllidaceae > Agapanthus > Agapanthus africanus. The sequence continues at coordinate 385,223,461 of CM057350.1, forward strand.
CCGGGTTATCGGATCAAGTGTTGATTCGATGAGTTGTTACTGTTGATATTAGTCGGTTATATGCGATATGACCGGATCGTTAAATCAAGTGTTGATTTAATGATTTAATGCATAATTATATATTTGATATATTACTTTGCGTTAACTAGTATTGGTTCACTTTATATGGATTTTCTCACTTGTATTGTGCACATTGTATATGTGATATACATTTGTACATTTGCTTGTATCATGTTTGATGATACATGATTGTTTAAGTGTATGTTAAGAATAAACCATGGTTATTTATATGATTAGGGTTTTATTTCCTTTTCTTATTTATTTATCTATTTATTCATTTTGGAAATAATTAGAAAAGGCATTAAGAGAAAATGGTGGCTAATTTTGTTTCATATTGAAGCTTCATGAAGACTTTGACTTTAGCAACCATTTTGTCTCATGCTTAACCCTAACCATCCCATTTAACCATGATTGATTCTCTACACATTACCATGGTTAGTGTTATGATAAGAATGGATTATTCTTTTCTTTTTTAATTAATCTTATCATAACTTTCTTCTTCTTCTTCATCTTCTTCTTTGAAGAAGCTTGAGGTCATTAATGGTGGATTGATGATTTGAGTGAGAAATCCAATTCTAAAGTCTACCCACTTCCTATTTCTTCATCCTCTACCTCTTTCCAAGTAGTAGAGTGTGTTTCCTTCACAAGTTTTTAGGGCTTGGTGAAGGTGGAGCTTGATTTAGCGATGCCTCGACGTAGATCATCTTCGGCATGGACATCGACGACCTAGCTCGCTTTTTCTCCGACGAAGCCGACTCTAGAGCCCGGATTCTTTTTGGACAGCGAAGACGACTTCGTTGAGGAGCTATGGAGGTGGAGCACCGGATCTACAAAGGTTGTATTTCCGATATCCCATTAGTTAAGTTGTTAACTAGTTTACTTTTCGCCTAGAAATCTAGCCAACGATCCGTACACTAGGGTTTCTCGGCACCATATTTTTTTGATTTGGCATGATCGATGCCTTGTGAGACCTCACTAGTGTGCCTAGGATCCCTACAGTGGTATCAGAGCCTAGCTAGAGCCTTAGGCGAAGTCCAGACGAAGTTTGAAACCCGAACGAACCCGAAACCCCAACTCAAATGTGCTCTCTGTACTTTTTCTAAAAACAGGGATTTTTCAGTATTAAAAATATGTAGAAATATCAGCAGGAAAATATAAGAGTAACTGTGCAATTCGTAACCCTAATTCCATTAAAAAGCCGCGCTTCCGCGGCACGAGCTTGGCTCGTGCGGCGGAACCGCGGCCTGTTTGTCGTTTTGTGGGGTCATGTTTGCACAGTAACTCCTATTTAACAGTGCTGGTTTTCCTGGGTATTTTTAATATTTATTCAAGTGTTGAATAATCTGGGATGTTTTGGAGCTTCGATGATTCGATCGGGTTTATCAAATTTTGTCTGTTTGGCTTTCCGGATAAATTTTAGAATATGTTAAAAAGTTCGACCGGATATAAATACCCAATTTTTCCCCTGTCGGGAAATTTCCAAGTGTTGGATTTTTCCGTAGTTTAACGACGTTCTAAGTAGTGCAAGTAACTCGATGGACCCTCTAGAAGACAACAAACCTTAACTCGATTATGTGACCGTCTTGAACTGCCCTTTAAACCTTCGGGTTTGGGGCAGTACGGCGTGCCACATGTGAGGCGTTGGCTTGACCCTTCGACGGCTGGACCGTCGGTACTGAGGCATGAACTGAATGTTGTTAGACTTATTTCATGTGTTGATCTGTATCGGGAAAACTTGGGTGTTCGATTGTTCGATCGGAAAGTTTGACATTTTCTATTTATCCAGAATGGGATACAATAATTGGAATTCACAATAAGTTATGAGATAACTGAATGAATGTTATAAACGTAGCAATTTAGTCTCACTTGATCGGTTGCCACGGAATTTTGATGTGATCAAAAGTCCGTCGCAATCACGTAGCGTACGCGGATACTCGCCGGGTAAACTTAATAGACAGCCTCACTCCATAGCCCCGACCAAGTGACTGTAGGAGAACCCCGTTGCCGAAAGCATCCGTTCGGGTGCTCGCGGTAGCGGTGTTCCGCCTTGGTGCACTTCGTCGACGGTATCAGGGGTGCGGCCGCCTACTAAAGTTTGCGACGAGTATTCGATCAGGATGTCGGGAATCTTGTTGAATTGCCCGACTTGGTATTGAAAAGTGTTTTCGATTTTGAGACTAAAATGCGGGGTTTATAATTGTTAGGCATGCGATGTCTAAGGAATTCATTTGGTCAGGCATGCGATGTCTGAGAAGGTTGCGGATTCCAACTGTTGTAGTTTTACACTTTCTTTTCTGTGACCGTAAGTGTAATATGTGATATCGCCGGTTTCGTTGCTATATGTCAACGACAATTGGGATGCGCATATTTACTTACGTTGATGACATGTGATGTTATGTGTTGTTGGATATGTTATATTGGATCGTCGTGTTCGAATAGCCGGGGGTTTTTATGTGAGATGAGTGTTTTTCATTTTCATTCATGTAAAAACTTGTATGTAATATTCTTTTATTGGGGCACTTCCAGGTTGCGGAAGTTGTCACCGTTTGTATATTATTTACTTTTCCGCACTAGGATAGACCCAAGGAGGGGAGCACAAGTAACCGGGTTCTGGAGTCCAGTGGGAGACCAACTCGAGGAGTCGAGTCCGGGTCTCCTAACTCCAGAATTGGTAGGGTTGCTTGCCGCTCTCGTAGGGGTCTAGGGGTGTGGGTTTGGCTATTCATCACGACCGTGGAATCCGTGTTTTATACTGGCTCGTATTGAAAACACGGACGTCCTAGTATATCCAATATTTCATATGATTCTTCTGCTGTGATATCTGTGATGTGATCATGTGATGTTCTGTGATAGATACAGTATATAGTATATATGATATATTATATAGACGTTACTTATGTTTTACACCCGCGCTAGCCCTGCCCTGCTCTGCCGTTAGTTACCTAACCTAACGGTGCACGAGGGGACATCGAGGCGAATGCGGATGGCATAAGTGTACGTCGTATTTATCTGTGATGTTTAGGTACTTAAATGATGGGACTTCATTAATGTGATTAATGAAATAAAAGAAACCTGAGATGTTGTAGAATTGAATTTCAAAATAAAACAGCTAGCTACAGTTCTTGCTTTGCACAGCGATATATATGATATATCCTGCACCTTATTCGATAAGGAAAGGACCGAGATCCCTTCACCGGGAGTGACTCCTTTAGCAATAACTGGCAGATGCTACACACTCGGTTTGTTTTCTGATTGCTTTTAAGTGTTTTGCTTTGCACAGTGATATATATGATATATCCCGCACCTCATTCGACGAGGAAAGGACCGACGATCCCTTCACCGGGAGTGACTCCTTTAGCAAAACTAGAAAAGCCTAAAAAACACTCCATTTTAAAAATTCATTCGATCCTACAACGATATCAAGTTCATTACGCAATAGGTTTTCAGAAAAACCTGTCGTAGCCCTCCGTCATTTCAGATAAGTACTAGTTAGTATTCGTGCTACGTTTGTTGACTATGTTAAGGCGTAGTGTGCGGTAGCTAATTAGTGCTTATCTGCATAAGCATATGATGCGATTGGATTAGGGTAGTCGTGCGACTTTGTTGACTATGTTAAGGGTCGTGCGGGTGGGTTTAATTCAATCGGGAAATGACGGGTTGAACTTGACTAGCACTTATGATTTGTTGACTATGTTAAGGTCATATAGCTGCTAGGGGCAAAATATTATCGGGAATTTCAATTGTTGAAATTTGCAATGAGACTGCATACCTTCTATGAGATAGTTGGATCCCGATACCCACTGCGAGTAAGAGTTACTCCTGGGAGAGTTTTACACATTGCAATTAGCCGATCAAGTAGGTGTCTAGAAAGGTGTCAACGGGGTTACGCCTCTGGGAAAACGAGGTTTACAGTAATTAGGTTCGTGCGAAAGCACGGGGGACCTCCCTCAAAGTACCGACACTGGCCTGGCTGAAAGATTGGCGAACTTGTAGTGTGTAATTAATCCCGGCTAGTCTTTCCTTTTAGGGTTTGAAGGAAGATTTGATAAAAAGCAGTGGGAGCCATCCTGATTAGATAAAATAATAACCAATCTATTCTTGCAAGAGCGCACGCTAAGTGTTTTCTTCTCTCTCTCTCCAGGTAGCGACCATATCACGCCTTAATCAAGATAATAATACGGATTATTGACCGAACCCGCTTGTTATACTGAGCTAGGGAACGTTGGTCCCGCTCCAACTTATAATTGTTATAAGACAGAGCAGGAAATTGGGGATTACCAGAATTCCCGTGCCGCCCAAACGAAGAGAGTGCATGCTGATGCATCATCTTCGGGTGTGTTCATTACAGAGAACTGTTTCTCAGTATCCTTTACGTCCTGGGTATGTGATACCGGATCAGGATCCCAGATATGTTATCTGTTACATAGGGCTATAGAAAGGTAGAGAACTGAGAACGGGTGATAAGTTTCATGAGGCAGAAAACGGGGCAAGAGTTGCAGCCAAGTCTGTTGGTCACTGTCACCCTGTATTACAATACATTGATTCTGAACGAATGTTATTAGATACCGAACCTGATATACAAAATCGTATCTATCTCTTTATTAGTAAAGAAATGATAAAATTTTGTATTGTTGGATAATGTTTTGAACATTTCCTATATCAAAAGTTGATCGGTTCAGGCACGTTATCTAAAAGCATTGCTGTTCTAAATCAAACTACAGTTCTTAGTATACGGAACACACAGAAGAGGAAGAGTTCAGAAATGAACGGATCCTTCTTCAGGCATTGTAGACTAGGTCATATCAATGCGACCCGACTAGCTGAGTTACATTTAGATGCATATTTAAATCAGTTTGAATTTACATCTTGTGAAACTCGCCAGTCATGTCACAAAGATAAGATGACCATAGCTCCGTTTACTGGTAACAGAGAAAGAGTTAGTGAACTCTTGGGATGATACATGTTGATGTATGCAGGTCCCCTGTCTACACATGCCAAGACTGGTTCTTTGTACTTCATTACATTCTCTGATGATCTTTCGAGATTCAGACCTATGTTCCTGTTGAAACACAAGTCCGAACCTTTTGAGATATTCACAGAATATAAATGAGAAGTAGAGAACCAGAATACGGGTATAAGTATTATGTCCTATGATGAGATCAAGGAGGAGAATACTTGAGCACGGAAATACTGGACTATTCTAAAGGAAAATGAGATTCTCTCTCAGCATTACTCCTCTGTATACACCATAGCACGATGGTATATCGGGGTGGAGCAATTACACCCTATGTGATAAGGTGTGCTCTATGATGAGTAATACTGAGTTACCTATTTCCTTTTGGGTGTTATGCGCTTGAGAAGCTGCATACCTATTGAATAGGGTTCATATCAAATCAGTTGCCTACCACTTCATATGTGATATGATAAGGGAAGAGCCCATCTCTTAAGTTAGTTAAGATTTGGGGTTGTCCAGCCTATGTCTGAAAAGCAAAATCCGGACAAGCTCGAGGCAAGATCTGTTAAGTAGAACTGGAAATGTTCCAGCTATACAAACTACAGCAGATGATTTGATAAAACCAAAGGATTCAATAGTTACCAACGAACCTCAGCCTCTCCGCCGATCTAGTAGGGTTCCTCACCCACCTGAGAGATACTTCGGTTTCTCTATGACAGTGGGAGCGAGGATTGCATCATGAGATGATGACCCAACTAGCTTCGAGCTGGCCATCGAGAGTAAGACTCTGTAAGAATGGCTGGATGCTTAGTGATCTGAGATGGAATCCTTATACACCAACAAAGTATGGACTTTGGTTGCTATATCTGAAGGGTTAAATCCTCATCAGGAGCAAGTATATCTTTAGAAGATTACTTGGTGTACATGTAAGAGTTAAGACTTTCAAAGCTAGACTTGTTAAAGGTCTACATCATTGATTAGGTATGGATAATGATAAAACCTTTTCAAGTATCTATGCTTAAGTCCATCCAGATCCTACTTACCACGGCTACATACCATGACTACGATATCTGGTGGTTGGGTGTCATGACTGGCTTTTCTAAATAATGTTTTGGAAGAGAACGTCTATAAGTACACAGCCAGAGGGCTTCGTAGACAGTGGGAGCAACGGAAACGTGTGCAAGATGTTTTATGTGATAAAGCAGGCATCGCGGAGTTGGAACATCTGTTTTGATGGATTAGTCGAAGAGTTTGACATCATCAAAATGGTAGATGAACCTTGTATATACAAAAGGGTAGTAGGGAGTATGGTGATGATCCTCGTAGAGTACGTGGATAACATACTCATGATAGGGAAGGAGTTTCCTATGCTACGCTCGGTCAATCTCCGCTTATCACAATGATTCTCCAGAAAGGATCAAATTGATACCTCCTAAATCCTGGGTTTGGATCTATGAGATAGATCTAAATGGATGTTAGAATACTCACTAGCTGTAGTGAGATGGTATCAATCGATCCTGGAGAGAATCACTGGAAAGGTTCCAAAGTGATAAAGACGACTGAGTGTCAGTCACAGGCATTGTCTTTACCCTCAGTAAAGGGACGGTATGCTGGAAGAGTTCCAAGCTAGATACCGTGACATACTAGACGATAAAGGCTGGATACATCGCTACATAAGATGCTACCAAAGAGGCAGTCTGGGTGTATATTAGTTCATGAGATGAACTATGTTCCTCCCATTGTGTGACAATGGAGTTGTGGCTTATGCCAAGGAACGCCGGTCCCATCAGTGATCCAGACATATTCTAAGGCAGTATCACTTGATCATGGAGATGGTTGATATCCAGGGAGATCGAGGTTAGGAGAGTAGACTCAGAGGACAAACACAGCGGATCCACTCACAAAGGCCTGTTCCCAGAGAGAGACTTTTATGGGATGGTTGAGTATGAGATACTACAACCACTGCTACAGATGGCCCTAGTGCAAGTGGGAGATTGTTAGTTATATGTATGCCCTAGAGGCCATTACTATACATAGGATGTATATTGTAGTGGATGCTGGGACATATATTGGGAAGACTTTCTTGCTCGACATGATAGTATGCTATCTGGTTGATCTTTACCTAAACGTGTATACTGATAGTCTCTTTGTTACATGTTGGTAAAGCCCTTAGGATGAGTACTTGACTACCTGGACTATGATGCAGATCATACTAGTGGGGACAGGTAGTCCATAAGTACATCCTTCAAAGTCCCTAGTCGAGGGTGTATCGAGACGGGGCATCGATATACCAGAGTAGACTAGCGTATACCTTCTCGACCCATACAGATGGGCGATGGATGATCCCATATCCATTGGTGTTTGACATCGGAGATGATATACGGGTGCTCAGTAGAGACTGGGTACACTGGACGGACTCGCCGAGAACTCCCAGATGGTATTATACCTCACGTCAGATGGCAGTTCTCTGGTGACACTGGTACAGAGTAGTCTGTTGACCCGAGATCGTCATAGAGTCTTGTGTGGTTCCCACTGTGCTTTGATTTCCATCTTACCACGTCCAAGAGGGCGTGCAAAACGGTGGTTTTTGGGTACAGTCCCGAGTCACATGGAGGCAATGAGCGATAGGAGGGGATTCGTCTCTCCCGGTATAGGGAGTTGATGTTGCGCTGTGTTCGATTGGCTATAACAGGAAATCCCTGGCCAGGGTTGCTGAGATTTACTGGTAAGTGTTACCAGTAGTTTCTCGAATAGTTATAGACCTCATATCGACACGACTTATCGAGCTATTGGGGTCTGACGTTTACCACCCCTAGGCGAGATATGCGATATATCAGACGATCAGACCGGACTGTACGGTAGTGTTACTGGTTGGATTCACAGGAGTATGAGCGGGCTTGCTCGTCGATCTTCTGATCGCTCAATACCCGGGTGGCCGTTACGTTTAGCAGACCGCTTGCGGCTTGTGGGTGCTTGATATGATCATCACCTGCTGCCGGCGTATTGACGAGTCTTTAGAGTCCTACACAGAGGTTTCCTGGCTCAAGCGAAACGAAATAGGAGCGCATATGAGATATGTGCGGGACCGAGAATGATACCAGTATGTGATACTGTATTAGATTCTCGCGATATGTGACATTGATCGGTTATATGTGATATAGCCGGGTTATCGGATCAAGTGTTGATTCGATGAGTTGTTACTGTTGATATTAGTCGGTTATATGCGATATGACCGGATCGTTAAATCAAGTGTTGATTTAATGATTTAATGCATAATTATATATTTGATATATTACTTTGCGTTAATTAGTATTGGTTCACTTTATATGGATTTTCTCACTTGTATTGTGCACATTGTATATGTGATATACATTTGTACATTTGCTTGTATCATGTTTGATGATACATGATTGTTTAAGTGTATGTTAAGAATAAACCATGGTTATTTATATGATTAGGGTTTTATTTCCTTTTCTTATTTATTTATCTATTTATTCATTTTGGAAATAATTAGAAAAGGCATTAAGAGAAAATGGTGGCTAATTTTGTTTCATATTGAAGCTTCATGAAGACTTTGACTTTAGCAACCATTTTGTCTCATGCTTAACCCTAACCATACCATTTAACCATGATTGATTCTCTACACATTACCATGGTTAGTGTTATGATAAGAATGGATTATTCTTTTCTTTTTTAATTAATCTTATCATAACTTTCTTCTTCTTCTTCTTCATCTTCTTCTTTGAAGAAGCTTGAGGTCATCAATGGTGGATTGATGATTTGAGTGAGAAATCCAATTCTAAAGTCTACCCACTTCCTATTTCTTCATCCTCTACCTCTTGCCAAGTAGTAGAGTGTGTTTCCTTCACAAGTTTTTAGGGCTTGGTGAAGGTGGAGCTTGATTTAGCGATGCCTCGACGTAGATCATCTTCGGCATGGACATCGACGACCTAGCTCGCTTTTTCTCCGACGAAGCCGACTCTAGAGCCCGGATTCCTTTTGGACAGCGGAGACGACTTCGTTGCGGAGCTATGGAGGTGGAGCACCGGATCTACAAAGGTTGTATTTCCGATATCCCATTAGTTAAGTTGTTAACTAGTTTACTTTTCGCCTAGAAATCTAGCCAACGATCCGTACACTAGGGTTTCTCGGCACCATATTTTTTTGATTTGGCATGATCGATGCCTTGTGAGACCTCACTAGTGTGCTTAGGATCCCTACACGCCTTTCTAAACGGTGATTTGGAAGAGTGGGTGTACATGACTCAGCCAGAGGGCTTCGTAGACAGTGGGAGCAGCGGGAAGGTGTGCAAGCTGCTTAAATCCATTTATGGATTAAAGAAAGCATCGCGGAGTTGGAACATCTGCTTTGACGTCGTTATCAAAGAGTTTGATTTCGTCAAAAATCCAGATGAACCTTGTATCTACAAGAAGGTGGCAGAGAGTAAGGTTGTCTTCCTCGTATTGTACGTGGACGACATACTCTTGATAGGAAATGATATTCCTATGCTGCAATTGGTCAAGCTCTTCTTATCATGAAGATTCTCAATGAAAGATCTTGGTGATGCCTCCTGCATATTGGGAATCGGAATCTATAGAGATAGATCCAAACGGATATTGGGATTGTCCCAATCCAGGTACATTGACACCATACTAAAGAGGTTTAGTATGGAAGAATCCAAGCGTGGGAACCTGCCCACGATCTCTGGAGTCACTCTCTCCAAAGAGATGTCTCCCAAGACTGATTTGGAGAGAGCTCGCATGCAAGGGATACCCTATGCTTCGGCTGTAGGCTCTATCATGTACGCGATGCTATGTACCAGACCCGATGTTGCATACTCACTAAGTGTAGTGAGCAGGTATCAAGCTGATCCTGGAGAGAGTCACTGGACAGCTGTGAAGAGTATTCTCAAGTATTTGCGAAGGACTAAAGAGATACTCTTGGTGTATGGTAACGGAGAACTCCAAGTGGAGTCCTTTACCGATTCGAGCTTCCAGAGTGATAAGGACGACTCTAAGTCGCAGTCGGGATTTGTCTTTACCCTTTACGGAGGGGCGGTTAGCTGGAAGAGTTCCAAGCAGGAAACCGTGGCAGACTCGACGATGGAGGCTGAATACATCGCTGCCAATGATGCTGCTAAAGAGGCTGTTTGGATCAAGAAGTTCATTAGTGAACTTGGAGTGGTTCCATCCATTGAGCATCCAATACCTTTGTATTGCGATAACAATGGAGCAGTGGCTTTGGCCAAGGAACCCAGGTCCCATCAGCGATCCAGGCATATTCTGAGGCGGTATCACCTGATCCGGGAGATAGTTGATCGCCGGGAGATCGAGGTCAGGAGGGTTGACACGAAGAACAACACGGCGGATCCACTCACGAAGGCCATTCCCCAGATACAGTTTGAGAGACTCTTCGGGATGCTCGGTATGCGATACTACAGCAGCTGGCCCTAGTGCAAGTGGGAGATTGTTAGTTGTATGTATGCCCTAGAGGCCAGTATTGTACAGATGATGTATATTATATTGGATGCTTGGACATATATAGAGATGACTTTCTTGCTCGATATGATAGTATGCTATCTGGTTGCTCTTTATCTTAACATGTACACTAGTCTCTTTAAACTGTCTTATAGTTACATGTTGGTAAAGCCTTTAGGATGTGTACTTGACTACCTGGACTATGATGCAGATCATACTAGTGGGGACATGGTAGTCTATAGGTACATCCTTCAAGGTCCCTAGTCGTGGGTGTATCGAGACGGGGCATCGATATACCAGTGTAGACTAGCGTATACGCTTCTCGACCCATGAGATGGACGATGGATGATCCCATATCCATTGGTGTTTGACATCAGAGATGGTATGCGGGTGCTCAGTGGAGACTGGGTACACTGGACGGACTCGCCGAGAACTCCCAGATGGTATTATACCTCACGTCAGATGGCAGTTCTCAGGTGACACTTGTGCAGGTTAGTCTGTAGACCCGAGATCGTCATAGAGTCTTGTGTGATTCCCACTGTGCTTTGATCTCCACCTTACCACGTCCATGAGGGCATGCAAAACGGTGGTTTTTAGGTACAGTCCCGAGTCATATGGAGGCAATGAGCGATAGGAGGGGTTTCTTCTCTCCCGGTATTGGGGGTTGATGTTGCGCTGTGCTCGATTGGCCGTAACAGGGAAGTCCCTGCCAGGGCTGATTCAGAGATTTGCTGGTAAGTGTTACCAGCAGTTTCTCGACCCGTTATGAGCCTCACATCGGCACGACTTATCAGTTATTGGGGTCTGACGTTTACCACCCCTAAACTTGATATGCGACATATCAGATGAGGAGACCGGACTATACGGGAAGTGTCGCCGATCGGCTCGACGGGAGTTGTAGCAGGTTCGCTTGTTCTCTTCTGATCGCTCAATACCCGGGTGGCCGTTATGTTTAGCTGACCGCTTGCGGCTTGGGGGTGCTTGATATGATCATCACCCACTGCCGGCGTATTGACGAGTCTCAGAGTCCCACAATGGATTTTCCTAGTCCAGGCGAAACGTTGTGGTGCGCGTATGCGTTATGCGCATGGACTCGATTAAAATACGCGTATAGGATACCGTATATTGATCGGGCGGCTTGCTTTTGGTAGGAGTCATGTGTGATATGGCCGGATTGGTAAATCAAGTGTTGATTTATCATTTAACCATTAGTTTCTCACTAGAAATCCTTTCTTGTATTGGATGGATGTATGAATGCATGTATGTTTTACTTTCATTCTAGTTTCATGCACATATGGAGGTACATATACACATACATACATACATATATTTTTCATGGTTGTATATATATGAAAATGGTGGCAATATAAGACTCACACCATGGTATTATTTATGAATTATTATTGTATTTTTACTAAAACATAAAAGGAAAGAAAAGGTTCATTATTGTTTTGTTCTACACTCTTCTTTTGACCTAACCATTCTCACCCACCACTTAACCTTTGGTTAAATTTCCTTTTGTGTTTTAACTATAGTACAATAATGATTCAACCATGGTTAGAGATGATAGATAGAAAATATATATTGATATATTTTCCATTTTTCTTTGATGAGTTGAACTTATCATCTTCTAATGTTGCCATCATCTTCTTCCTCCTCCTTCATAGCTCTCTAGATTTTTGTAGTGAGCTATATAATCAACAAGTTAGGATTTTGAAGTGAGAAAGAGAACCACAACACCATTCTACACAAGCCTAGCCCACTTGTTTGGAGTATTGACTCGATTTCGTTCACTTGATCGGAAAAAGTCGCAAGCTTGGACAAAGCAGACTCCGGGTGGATCATCGGTGACGTCGAGGTGTTCAAGCGGAGTTCTTTCAAACCCCAAGTAGCCGAGGAGTCTAGCGTAGGGAGCTACAAAGGTTGTACTCTCTAAACCCTAGCATTTCTTTCATATGTCGATATGAAAATTTTGAAACCCTAATCGATTCTAGGAACGATTCTTTGTTCATTAGCTTAGCACCCTAAAGACTACATATTTGGTTCATGTGATGCTTCCAAACCCTTCATGAGGTGCTATGCTAACCCAACAGCCTCTACAGCGTTTCGCCCGAAACTTGAGCAACTGTCTGTGGGGGACTCTAAAGACTCGTCAACACCTTGGTTGTGGATTTAACCACTAGCACGTCAGAGGTATTAGCCAATACGTAACGGGCTACCAGGTATTGACCAAAAGGGACGTCGATAAGAGAACTCATCCTGACACCCTACTGAGCCTGTCAGTGACAATATCCGTATAGTCCGGTCCGTTCGTCTATGAGCATCGAATGGTGGGCCTATGGGGTTGGTAAAAGTCAGACCCCCAAAAGCGGTACAAGTCGTGTCGGAGTGTAGCCGAGAACACCCTGAGATACTACTGGAATACCTACCAGTAAATCTCCTGCCTTGGCCAAGGACTTTCATGTACTGGCTCTCCTAGACACAGCGCGACCTCACCCCCAATACCGGGAGAGACGAACCCCTGCAGATCCGCTCACTGCCTCCATATGGCTCGGGACTGTACCCAACTAAAACCTGTTTGCCCGTCTCCTTTGAGCGTGGTAGGGTAGTAATCAAAGTACAGTGGGAACTTACACGAGACAAATGACGATCTTCAGGTCAATGAACTAACCTGTACACATGTCACCAGGGAACTGCTATCTGACGTCAGGTATAAGACCAACTAGCATGTTCCCGGTGAGTCATGTCCGGTGTACTCATAACCCAATGAGCACCTGTATACATCTTAGGTGATCCAACTGACACCAGTGGCTTGTGAGATCGGCCACCGCCCCTCGTCGGGGTCTCGACTGTATACACTAGTCTACTCTGGAGTATCGATGCCCTGTCTCGGAACTCCCACGACTAGGGACCTTTTAAGGATGTGCTTATAGACTACCAGCTCCTACGTATATGATCGCCCTTATACTGCTGGCAGTCAAGCAAGAATCCTATGGGCTCTATCAACGTGTAATAGCGACCTGTCAGGTCACCTAAAACAGTACACGATGATAAAGATAAACCAGATAGCATACTATCATCTCGAGTAAGACTGTCCTACCGGCATAGGTCCTCCCTCAATCATTGCAATCACGTGCCTGTGATCTAATAATTGACTCTGCGGGCACTATATCCAACAATCTCCCACTTGCACTCAAGGCTAATTATTGCGATGTCGTATACTCATAGCCCATGTGATACTGAACACCCAACTCCTCTACTAGTCAGTCTCACAAAGCTCATTTACGAAACTATTGCATTCGAGGAATAGCCTCAGTGAGTGGATCCGCTGTGATGTTTCTTTCTATGTCTCTCTATATCTCAAGTTCGCGGAGAAAACATCTCCCGAAATGAGCAATACATGTCTTAGAATGTGTCTGGATGTCTGATGGGACCTAGCTCATAAATGAACTCCAAATCCAAACTTCTTAGACTGTACCGTCAACTGAACTTAATCAGTATCCTACGCCATGCCTCCCTCAGTATCCTCCTGGACCACCTGTCCATAATACCGCCCCTCGTCAGAAGGAAAACTATAACTCTGACAACCTCTCTGTCATCCATGTCACCTTGGAAGCCTGGATTGATAACCGTCTCCCAAAAGAGGTTGTCGTTATTATATCCCTAGAACATCCACTTATGTTCTAAAACTGCTTCCGACTGTTTCTCTAGGATTGGATCAATATCAACTTACTGCATCTCGTGCAAAGATAACATCTGGTGTGGTACTTGACATCTCACGATCAACTCAATTGCCTAAGCAAGTTATATGCCGATCATGCACATCCCTCTCCCTTTTAGTCTGTAAGACACCTTTAAAGAGGGTGACTCCATCACCTGCAGGTATACTACCGTGCCAGGAGTCGTCCATTCTAAATACTCTTAGAATGCTGTCTAAGTACCCAGATTGGAATACTACCCAAATCTAGATCTAAAACCATAGATCCAGTAACCAGAATGTCTGATATAATATCCAAGTCCCATGTGGAGAAACCACTGTGTGACAACCAATGTATAACCGACTGTAGTATAGGAATTTCACTTCCTACTCTGTGTATGTCATCCAAATACCAGGACATCATACCCTACTACCTTCTTAACAGATCCATCCCCTATTCTGATGAAGTCAAACCTATGACTGTCACATCAGAAATAGATGATCTATCTCCGCTGTATCTGCTTTGGTCTATAAATAGACATAAGCCACTTGTTCACTATGCTTCCGCTACTCCCACAGACTACGACAACCCTTTGGCAGAGTCATATACACGTACACTTCTAAAGCTAGTTTAGAACGACGCTATACTCATCCTCCCACCGGGTCTCACAATCTGGAACAACAGCAATGGCAAGTCTGGGTAAACAAGAACCTCCCTGTCACCGTCCTTGAGGCTACCGGAGTACCTCTCGGGTGCCTGAGGTTACCCACCTTATCTGCGGAGTGGCCAATGGAATGTCAAACCAGATTGAATCTTTAGGTTCTTATCAAATCTTCAGTAATCGTTTGTGGTTCTGGAATCACTTCCAGTTCTACCATACTCCCACTACTGTTTTCTAAAAAAATCCATTTTTTTATTAAAACTGTGGCGAGTCTAGAACAATATCACTATTGATCTTCCAGATGGTAGAAAGTCAACCCTCGTCATAGCCTGGGTCAACCCACAAATAGCCATTACAGAAACGTGCCTTGAGTTATCCAGAGTCTGGTTTTAAGCATAAGCCGGACAACTCCCCATACCTTAACAATGTCAAGATATGAACTGTTCTATATCCAATATAGAAACAGAGGCACTGATTTAATTAAACCAGATTCAAATCATGCATCTTTTCTTCAGTGCATGTCTACTAAATGGAAGGAGGCCGATCAGCGTTACTCAACTTAGGAATGCTTCCAATTATGAGTAACCTGAAAGAGAAGCAAGTTCTCTTAATCATTACTATCAACTGAATACCATACACAAGTATTTACATCTTTGATCACTTTGAAGAATCCCGATACTTGCAATACCTGGTTCTCTACTTTATTCACATACCCATAACTTCTCAAAATTCGGACCCTGTGTTTCCACGAAACACCTGTCTAAAGACTAGAGAAGTCACAAGTAAACCGAATATAGTACGAGGACCAACCCCTCTGTCATAATGGACACCGGACAATATACAATACTCTGTATAAGTCCCTTGAGTCTAATAACTCACTCCCTGTGTGTCGCAGGTTGAAAACTGTACTTATGGTCAAGAAGAATTACACCGCTGTTTAATGCTCCTTACCTAGCCATCCACTGATATAGGTAAATGTCATAGACATAATTTCAAAAAGTTATATCTCACTCTATAAAAATAGATGTACAGATATATCAATTTGAAATTGGTGCATAACAGCGGATATTCAAAACAAATATTTGCCGTCCGGCAAACAACCCAGGTGACTTCCTCAAATATCACCAATTACAACGAATTCCGATATAATGAGGATGAGCATCTAATTCCCAATAACTTACTCCCACTCATCATCTGTAAAACCATACAGATGTGAGAATCATACCTGGTAAATACATACCCTGGAGCAAGGTCTGATTGGGAAATCAGTTTTCATTTAACAGTACACAGTGAAACTGAAACATTGAAATGTTTCGATGGGGTATCCGGGTATTCCTAGTAATGCCTCTTCCATTATCAGATTCACAACTATAACCGTATATTTATATACCATCTCTTCACATCCCTTCATATGTCTTTAGTCTTTACCTTCTGTACACCCCTTTAAGCCAAATGGTTTTCTTCCTTCCCTACCGTTCGGCACCAGCCTATGGTTTGGAAGAAGACTATCCAATAAGCATAATGGGTATACTGTTCTAATCCTAGGAACACTCGCAATGTGAGAGAAGGTGAAGATAAAAGACACCTGAATAAACCTTATTCCTATTTCTCCTGAACCAGATTCCATCCCCGAACTGGAACAAGTTCCTTTCGAGTTCGTATATAACCATATGATGGAGTATCCAATAAACTGTGGATCTTCGTAGTGATACGGAGTATCCTTGAGAAATACAAAGGTGAAGTGGGAGTGGTAATGAAATACCTGGTTTGGTCGTGAATATCAGTCGCAATTTACTTTGCCCTCTTACTAAACCCTTAATATGTCTTTACTTAATACCTTCTGCACACCATCGTTATGCTAATTGGTTTTCTTCATTCCCCACCATTCAGCACCAGCCTAAGGTTTGGAAGAAGACTATCCAATTTGCGTAATAGGTGTACTATCTCCTAAACCAAGGAGTACTCATAACCTGAGAGAAAGTAAAAGGGAAAGACAACTGAATAGTCCTACTCGTTTTCTCCAAAACCGGAAACCATCATCGAATAAATTCCTTCGAGTTCGTATATAACCATACGATGGTTTTGTCCAATGGAAGTGGACGTTCGTAGTAATACGGGGTGTCCTGGAGAAAAGGGTAAAAGTAGGAGTGGCAATGAGGTATGCAACTCTGACAATCCAAAAGGCAGTGTTTAAGAAGGTTCGGTCAACTTGGTCACTGAGTCATAGTCTAGGCTCGGGTCAATGGTCGCTGCCAAAGAGAGAGAGAAAAGAAACACTCAGCGTGCACTCTAACCTAGATCAGAATGGTTATCACTTTATCTAATCAGGAATCCTCCCACTGTACCGTCAAATTCTCCTCCAAACCTAAAAGAAGAATTAGTCGGGATCACCCGAGGAGTAAACCAACTCATCAGTGGGAATCGGGATCCAACTATCATCGCATGATAACGTGACAGAATCCGCTCACGTTATCGCACTTCAGAAGGTATGCGCATATCTGGCAAGTTTCAGTTTCTTTAGAAACTCCCGATGTGATTTTTGCCCCATGCTCTTATGACCTTGACGAAGGCCAACATATCATAAGTCACATGTCAAGTTCTACCCGTCATTTTCCAAGTTAATTTGAACCCACCCGTACATACCCTTGACGAAGGCCAAAATAGTAGTACGACTGTCCCAAACCAACGCATCTATCTATGCTGCAGAAAAGAAACAAGTAGCTACCATACACTATGCTTTGACGAAGGCCAACATACATAGCATGAATACTAAGTGCTACCTTTCTGAAATGACGGAGGGCTACGAATGGTTTCTGGCGAAAAACCTTTAACGTAATGAACTTGATATCGTTGAAGGAACCGGATAGCTTTTATAAAATATAGTGGTGAAAACCTTTGCTATAAAGGTCACTCCCGGTGAAGGGATCTCGGCTCTTTCCCCGTAGAATGAGGTGCAGGATATTCCAACTGAATACCACGATGCAAAGCAAAAGTAATCGGCTATAATGAAGTTATTTCCCTGACGCAAACTTCTGTCCAAGGGGTCACTCCCGGTGAAGGGATCTCGGCCCTTGCCTCGTCGACTGAGGTGCTGGATATTCATAACCAAATACCACTGTGCAAAACAAAAGAGAACATCCTTGCAATAACAGCTTTTTGAAAAATGTTCCAACAACATCAGAATAGGTTTGTTTAACTTGCATTGATCCGAATCAATGCAGTCCCATCAATTGATCACACCACAAAAGAACGAAAATAAGGACGTACGTATATGCCATCCGCATTCGCCATTGGGTCCCGTCATTACCCGTTAGGTTAGTTAACTAACGACAGAGCGGGGACTGGACTAGCGCGGATGCAAAACATATACAACATCTACTAGTATATATATTAATATATAATATTTCGCTCAAGGCGTGATAAAATGCAACATCACAGAAATGTAATAAGCATCACAGAACAATACAGATATCTGGGATCCCCGGGTTTCACAGAGCCGCTACTGAAACCCGACGTTCCCCTGGTCGTGTGGATAGCCTGTGCAATGAAATCCTAGACCCCTACGAGCGCGGCAAGTTACCCGCCAAAACCTGAAGCGAGGCAGCCCCCTTCAGCAACGTGAATGGACCACCCAGCACTTCACGAAATCCGGTAACTTGGGCACCCCTCCTGGGTCAACCTGTACCCCCTACGAGTGTGGCGAATAGCCCGCCAATTCTAGAGTGAGGCCCCCTCCGTCTCAATGCCATGAGATGCGAGCCCGTTGCCCTCTAGAACCCGGCTACCCGTGCACCCCTCCGCGAGGTAATCCTAGTACAGAAAGTAAAATATACATACAACGGGTACATCGACCTCAACCTGGTCGTGCCCCAAAAGAATAATATACAATTAGGCAGTGACGGCAGTCCACATGTCGGACGCTCGCCCCGCAATATCAAATGTACATAATACAACCAAATCTGTACTAACATTGCATCCAGGCTATCCTCCACGACCAATCCGCAACATCACAGCACAACACAGAACATCAACGTGAATGTCACGTTCGCAAATCCGTCTAAAAGAGCTATAGCAGATGGACTGGATTTACCGATCGAGTGATATTCACGGTCGCAGATATAATGTAAATACTGTGAACTAATGTGTTTAATATTTTCGATCGATCAAATTTTCCCAAGTGGGCCCCCAAGTAATACTGTAGCACTTAAAGAAAATCTGGGCCCAAAAAGAATGTTCCAAAAACCCTATTTTCTACACAGGAGCTCTCTGTAAAAATTTGGTTTACTGAACTGTAAAAGTGGCGGCGGAACCGCGACCTAAGCATGGGTTTGGCCGCGGTTCCGTGGTGGTATGGTGAGATCACGCGACCAAATTTTCACAGAGTGCTTAGAATTCCCTGAACAGTATTCTGCAACATCCTGAAAAATTTTTGGAGCCAAAAAAATTTCGACAGAGAACTGATGCATTGAAAACGCGGATTTTGGAATTTTTTTGTTCGATCGGAAATGTAAACACGTTAGACAAAGCTAGACTAGGTTAATGGCGTGGCTCTGATACCAGTATAAGTGCACGGCGGCGCCCCGGCCGTCAATCCAAGGCCAAAATGCGGAAACGATGATTTACTTTAACTTTTAAACCGGCACCACCACGCACAAAAATCCCGAATCGGGCCATTAATCAAAATCTAGCAAACTAAAAGATGGGGTAGAGAGATATACCGAGCGATCCGTGTCCTTCGGTCTTCTCGTCGTCGTCCCGATCTCCCGCGGAATGTCCAGTCTCCACCTCCTCGCCGAAAGGGCACCGCGTCGCTGGCTTCTTTTACGGGCTCCTACGTCTGGACCGAGGCAACTCGGGCATGAAGTTGGCAAGTCGACGTACCCAAGATTTGCTGTAGAATAAGTGTGGAACTCTATGTCTCATGGGGTTTGAAGAAGTTTCCTTTTGGTGGAGGAAATGAGATGTAAACCTTTTGTGGATGAACTTAGGAATTTTTGTAGTATGAAAAGAACAAAAATTCCCCATACAAATTTTGGACAGCCCACTATCCTTGGCCGGCCATGGCTCCTTGAGAAAATGAGAGGGGAGAGTGTATGAATGAGGTGAGTGAGTCAATCATCAAAGAGAGAGCAAAGGTGATCATAAAAAGAAATTATCACCAATCAAAACCAACACTCCACCAACCTCATCATAACCCAACACCATTACAAAAGTCAAGCAATGATGAGAAGAAGAAGTCAAATGGTGGTAGAAATATCATGATACAATAATATGCAAAGAACACCCTCTAAAATGCTTATTTGCACAAATGCAAATAAGCCCTCCTCCACCAATTTCCGGCCATGGAAAGGCACAAATGAAAATGGCCGAAACGGAAAGCAAACTGGCAACTCTAAAAATTGATCCCGTAATAAATTACAGGAAAACCCCCGCTACTGTATATACATACCCGCATTTGTATTCTGACCGAATACAAATGCACTGAGACAAAATCTACACTGTACAATACTAGGATCCGGCTTAAACCAAAGCCCGCTAGTATTATCCGTCCGATCATGATCCCTGCAATACCGTACGTATCTGATCGAACCCTGCCATATCTCCATACGGCCTCTACAGCGTTTCGCCCAAAACTTGAGCAACTGCCTGTGGGGGACTCTAAAGACTCGTCAACACCTTGGTTGTGGATTTAACCACTAGCACGTCAGAGGTATTAGCCAATACGTAACGGGCTACCAGGTATTGACCAAAAGGGACGTTGATGAGCGAACTCATACTGACACCCTACTGAGCCTGTCAGTGACAATATCCATACAGTCCGGTCCGTTCGTCTATGAGCATCGCATGGCGGGCCTAGGGGGTTGGTAAAAGTCAGACCCCCAAAAGCGGTACGAGTCGTGTCGGAGTGTAGCCGAGAACACCCTGAGATACTACTGGAATACCTACCAGTAAATCTCCTACCTTAGCCAAGGACTTTCATGTATTGGCTCTCCTAGACACAGCGCGACCTCACCCCCAATACCGGGAGAGACGAACCCCTGCAGATCCGCTCACTGCCTCCATGTGGCTCGGGACTGTACCCAACTAAAACCTGTTTGCACGTCTCCTTTGAGCGTGGTAGGGTAGTAATCAAAGTACAGTGGGAACTCACACGAGACAAATGACGATCCTTAGGTCGATGAACTAACCTGTACACATGTCACCAGGGAACTGCTATCTGACGTCAGGTATAAGACCAACTAGCATGTTCCCGGCGAGTCATGTCTGGTGTACTCATAACCCAATGAGCACCTGTATACATCTTAGGTGATCCAACTGACACCAGTGGCTTGTGAGACCGGCCACCGCCCCTCGTCGGGGTCTCAACTGTATACACTAGTCTACTCTAGAGTATCAATGCCCTGTCTCGAAACTCCCACGACTAGGGACCTTTTAAGGATGAGCTTATAGACTACCAGCTCCCACGTATATGATCGCCCTCATACTGCTGGCAGTCAAGCAAGAATCCTAGGGGCTCTATCAATGTGTAATAGCGACCTGTCAGGTCACCTAAAGCAGTACACGATGATAAAGATAAACCAGATAGCATACTATCATCTCGAGTAAGACTGTCCTACCGGCATAGGTCCTCCCTCAATCATTGCAATCACGTGCCTGTGATCCAATAATTGACTCTGAGGGCACTATATCCAACAGAGCCCTCTCCATAATAAACCTCTTTAGTATGGTGTCTATGTATCTGGATTGGGACAATCCCAACATCCATTTAGATCTATGTCCATAGATCTTTATCCCCAAGATGTAGGAGGCACTCTATAGATCTTTTATAGAGAACTTGTGTGATAAGAAGAGCTTGACCCAGTTTAGCATAGGAACATCGTTTCCTATCAAGAGTATGGCATCCTCGTACAATACGAGGAAGACAAACTTACTCTTTACTACCTTCTTATATATACATAGTTCATCTATATTTTTGATGAAGTCAAACTCTTTGACAGCTTCATCAAAACAGATGTTCCAGCTCCGCGATTCCTGCTTTAATCCGTAGATGGATTTAATCAGCTTGCACACGCTTCCGCTGCTCCCACTGTCTACGAAGCCCTCTGGCTATGTCATGTACACGCTCTCTTCTAAATTACCATTTAGAAAAGCGGTCTTGATATGCAACAGCCAGATTTCGTAGTCATGGTATGCAACAATGACAAGTAGGATCCTGATAAACTTAAGCATAGCCACAGGAGAATAGGTTTCATCATAGTCGACACATGGTCGTTGACGAAAAACTTTTGCTACAAGTTTAGCTTTGAAAGTCTCAACTTTTCCATCTACACCAATTATCTTCTCAAGATACACTTGCTCCTGATGGGTTTTACCCCTTCAGGAGCAACATTCAAAGTCCATATTTTGCTAGTGTACATGGATTCCATCTCAGATCGCATAACATCTAGCCATTCCACAGAGTCTCCACTTGTAATAGCCTGCTCGAAACTAGTTGGGTCATCATCTTTTATGATACAATCCTTGCTCCCACCATCTATGAAAAAACTGTAGTATCTCTCAGGTGGATGTGGAACCCTACTAGATCTGCGGAGTGGCTAAGGTTCGTTGGGGACTATTGAATCCTCTGGTTCCATCAAATCATCGGTTTTAGTTTGTGTTGCTAGAACTTCTTCCAGTTCTACCTCATTACCACTAATTTCTTTCACAAGAAATTCCTTTCCTAAAAAGGTGGCCTTGCCTTGAGCTTATCCGGATTTTGCTTTTTATAGTTCCTCGGTGTGGTAGAAGATATACCTTCGTGAATATTTGAGACATCCTACA
This sequence comes from Agapanthus africanus, assembly GCA_030015575.1. Lineage (NCBI taxonomy): Eukaryota > Viridiplantae > Streptophyta > Magnoliopsida > Asparagales > Amaryllidaceae > Agapanthus > Agapanthus africanus. The sequence continues at coordinate 385,246,132 of CM057350.1, forward strand.
AACTTGCACAGAACTGGCCTTGCCTTGAGCTTATCCAGATTTTACATTTTAACATAGGCCGGAAAACCCCATATCTTAACTCGTTTAAGAGATGGTCTCTTCCCATTCCATATCTCATATGGAGTGGTAGGCAACGGATTTGGTCGGAACTCTATTCAATAGGAATGCAGCTATCTCAAGTGCATAACCACAAAAGGAAATAGGCAACTCAGCATTACTCATCATAGAGCGCACCATATCTAATAGGGTGAGATTCCTCCACTCCGAAAACTCCATTATGCTGTGGTGTATAGGGAGGAGTAAGCTGAGAGTGAATCCCATTCTCTTTTAAGTAGTCTCTAAATTCCATGCTCAAGTATTCTCCTCCCCGATCAAATTGAAGGATATTAATAATTTTACCCGTCTGGTTCTCAACTTCGTACTTATATTCCTTGAATTTATCAAAAGATTCAGATTTGTGTTTCAACAAGAACACATGTCCGAATCTTGAGAGATCATCGGCGAATGTAATAAAGTATGAGGAACCATTCTTGGCATGTGTAGACATAGGACCGCATACATCACTATGTATCTGTCCCAAGAGTTCAGTAGCTCTTTCTCCGTGTCCAGTAAACGGAGAGCTGGTCATCTTTCCTTTGAGACATGACTGGAAAGTTTCATAAGATGTAAATTCGAGCGAATTCAAATATGCATCCTTATGCAACTCAGTCAGTCTTGTCGCATTGATATGACCTAGTCTACAATGACACAAGAAGTCTTCGTTCATTTCTGAACTGTTCTTCTTGTGTGTGTTCTGTATACTTAGAACTATAGTTTGATTTAGAACATATATACTGTTATACAACGTACCATACCTAATCAACACTTGATTTAGGAAAACATTCACAATATTTTTTGTACGAAATAATAGTCGCTCAGAATCGTTATGTTACCACTTAGTAATATAAGGTGATATTCGCCAACTGCTTTGGCTGCAACAATTGCACCATTCCCTACTACTAGAGACATATCACCCTTTCCTAGTTCTCTACCTCTCTTTAGCCCATGTGACAAATTACATACGTGGGATCCTGATCCGGTATCCAATACCCAGGACGTAGAGCAAACTGAGAAACAGTTCTCGGTTACGAACACACCCGAAGACAATACATCAACATGCTTATTCTTCGTTTGGGTGGTGTGGGAATCCAAATAAATAACAAAATAGATAATGAATGAGTGGTATTAAAATACAGTTTTCTGTGATGAATAAATACCCCCAAACTTATCTTTTGCTCGTCCCGAGCAAAATAAAAAATCCTAGCCACACTTTCGCAGGGAACGCGATTGCACTGAGCACGTGCAACAAGCCGTTAAACCTTTAGGTGTCCCTAGTAGGAGAAGTGTTGTCTCCTAAGGGTTTTCAGCGGATTGCACCCACAAAATCCTGTCAAGTTAGCGTCGTACGAAAACTGTTGATTCTAATCTTACGGTTAAGGATCAAAGCTAGAAGCTCTATCATCCCAGTTAGAAACGTTAAACCCTATTTTTCACTCCTCTCAATTTTTTTAATGTAAGCTAGTACACGTCTTTACGTGGTTGTGCGAATAGTGTCGACAAGCTTTTAAGAACTTGATTAGGGTCATTATGTCAAAAATATAGACCAGGATAGACTTCTAAAGGATCACACGAGTTTGAAAAAACTTAAGATTTTCTCAAGTTTTGTTCTCCAGTTAGGTTTCAAGTCAGAATTTATATCACTTTTAACAGAGAACCATGTCTTATTCTTCACTCCTACCTTTCACCCGTTGTTACTCATACACACCTTACGTTATCGTGCAAATGTCTTTATAAATATAAACCTTCATATCTCCGCTAAAAACTGTTTATAATAAAAAACTCGTCTCCGCCAAGATTATTCTCCCACAAAGAACCGTGAGGACTTTTAACTCGGAGAGAACACTTGCTTAGCTTGTTTTATTTGGCTATTGAAAACTTAGCAAACTTTGGGACAATGACCCCCAAACCAGATGGTTTTAGTGCATTAGGTGTGAAAACACCCCAAGGACTTAATTACCCAAGTTACCAAGGCCACAAAACAAAAGACTCATTTTATTTGCGTTTAAAATATTCTGAAGGCAATGCAAACGGAGATATTGCCAGCTTTTCTTTTTAAAACCCGAAGACGTGATCATGTGGATAAGGTGTGTAATCACTCCACTAAGGTTCCAGATGGGTTATTTTTCAGATTTGTAGCTTCCATTAAAACCTCAATAATATCCTTCATATTCACTTCACTTTAGAACTACTCTTGATATTACTTAATTTAGAACAAACCTATTTGAACCTAAAGATGTTTATCAATTATCAAAAGGTTTGAGATATGTCAGACATTCATCTAATTCTTAAAAACATATGACACGTGTAAAGTGTTATAAAAGACGTATATCAGCTACAGTTAAACCAAAGGAGGGTTATCTTTCGGGTTTTCAATCTCTCAAAAAAGATTTAGTTATTTCTATCTTTTCACCCGAACCGTCAGACTTCGAATCTGAGTTCCCCCGCTAGCTAACAAGACGAAAAAGTTTTTATGTTTTTGTAAAAAATTTCAAATTTTTATGGGTTTTTTAATATGTATGCAATGCAGAATATACACATGATGCAGCAAAACAAACGCAGTGCTCATCCCCAAACCTGATTTTTACGATGTTCTCATCGTTGCCCCCGTCTCCGGTAGCTAGACTTAGACATCAGGGTGAGAATTTATTCACAAAAAGAAAAATCTAAGAACTAACTATAGTATTCACAAGTTAAGAGATTATGTTAGTCCAGAAATTAATACCAGCCATTCAAAAATTTTGTCTATATATGGCCAAAGCTGGTAAAAGAAAAGGTATAATACAAAGAAAAAGAGAATATACAAAGAATGGTTAATAGTTAGTAAAGGGCATGGGTGTGTGAAAGTAAGGATCGGAAGACGTTGAAGGTGAAGATGAAGTTTTGAAGAGGTCAAAGAATTGTTTCCCGAATGAATTGAATTTTCAAGAAGCACGTGTTGAGTTTCGAAGTCAAGTTCGTTTAAAAACCGGAGTTCATCCGCAAAAAATTCAGAAAAGGAAAGGTTCATAGGATGTTCCCGGATTGATCCTGACTCAAACTCACCAAGAATATCAAGTCCATCAGCAAATATCTCCTCAAAACTAGACATGAAAGAATATTTTTCAAGGCTGACTTCCTCCCTATAATCATGCACAATCCTATTCTCATCATTACAGCTCACTGACTCTCCTAAAACTATCTCTCCCTCATCACATTCACAAATAAGTAGGTACATGTCATCTAAAAAAGTAGGTTCCCATACTAGCGTTTCATCCAAAATTATATCAATATGTAATACTAAAATTGTGGGTTCCTGATTGTGAATTATACCATACCCGCCAAATTCACAGGCTCCCTCCTTTAAAATTGGAGTGCAAAAATCAGTCGGTTCAAGAATTTCCTCTTCAAGTAGTACTTCGGTTAAATCATCCTCTAAATCACAAGTGACAAGAGATTCAGTTGGTACTTGAAGGTTAGTGTCGGATTGACTCGAAGGGTTTTCTTGTTTGTCCTGATAACACTCAGTCAATTCAATCGTATCATCATCTATGAAATCATCAAAATTCGTTAGATCGTTTATGTCCCTCGAGTGACTTATTAGATGACAGACATAGATATTATTTGGTTCCAATTGACCGTGTTTACTCCCTAGAATCCTCACAGCTAGATACTCTTCGATTCTAGCCAAAGATTGAGCTTGAGCGTGAAACAATTGCTCAGACTGCTATATAAACAGGGCTAGCGTCGCAGCTGTTTGATTCTCGACCGCAATCATCACTTCAATACCCTTCTCTAAAACGGCCAACTTAGCATCCATCTCACTATCATTCCCTAATGATGGGTCAGTTATTTCAGGAAGGGGGGTTGTGACGGTGGTGATGCTAAAGCTGTTATCCTGTCGACCTCTTTCTCTAAATTTTCAATCATTTGGTCTAAATTTGAAGTGGGACTGGGTTCAAGAGTGTTAGGTGGGTGACCATTATCAAAACTCTGGGACGGTTGGTCACCCCCTGGAAAAGGATAGTTTTCATGAATGTGGGAAGAATTGTGGTAATTTGGACAAACGAATTGGGACTGAGTATAAACAAAAGAATAAGAATCGTGAAAAATTAAATTGAATTGTGTATCACCCATATCTACAAGAATTCACAAATATCACAAAACCAAAGATTATCACACCCCTAGCAGTCTATGTTATGCTAAGTCAACTAGACTTGCTCAAGAACCTGATTGTCGAAGTAAAACTATGTCGAGAAACGGGTTCAAGATATACGGATCACAAAGCCAGGTAAGTGCAGAGATAAGGGGAGGTTTTCCAACGCTTTCGCGAAGTTCCTTAATTAGAATAATCATTTCTCGTGAACACTTGCCTAGACACCCTGTGAACAATATACCGTTAAGCAGTGTTCTAAACACAGTTAACTTCTCCTAATGAGCGCGAAGTCCTTAAAGTCAAAGTTCCGGTTGATTTTAAAATTACTGGGGGTATGCAAGAATGCAGTTTTGTGATTTGTGGACTACAGAGAAAGGTGACGAAATCCTTTACCGTATCTTGTTTGGTTTCGTGCCCTTAATATCCGTATTAAGATGCAAATGCGCAAATCAATAAAAGAATTCAAAAATTCAATGAATAAAGCAATTCCTTTTCCGTTTTAAGTTTAAAGCACTGCAACAAATACGGGTTAGTTCTCTGTGCAATTGGTAGCAAGTTTGTGCGAAAAATCCTGCAGAAGATAGAGTATTGGAATGCATCGGATTTGAGTGAAGGTGTGTCACGACCCGAAAGTACGGAACGTGACCGGCACTTAGATTACGAAGCGTCTAGAGGCGCCACGTGACCTAAGTAAGCCGAAGCCCAGAAATCTAAACCATAAAAGAAGAAAAAGAAGAAAAGAAAAGAAAACAAGTATAAAAACATCAGTAAATTTTACCAAAAATTTCGGCAGAGTCTCCTCTGTAAAAACTGGCCCCCAAACGGGTACAACAAGTATAATATACATAAACAATAAAAAGCATCCCCAAACGGGAGCTAGCATCAACGCCAACAGGCGGAAACAACCACAACAAGCACAATAATATACAACGCCAATAGGCGAGGTTCAAAACTCAAAAGAAAACAAAAACCACCAGATCAGAATAATACATGCGCGACTCTAAGGTCGAAATAAAAGATTGGTCCAATAAACTTATCAAGTAATACAAATATGGTTGATGGAGCTTACTAGATACAAATGAATGAATAAAAGTACAATGGTGGTTCGGATACAAGTGAACCAACCTACTGTGCAAATCACCCTGAAGAAAAGATGTGCCAACAAGCTGCCACGGAAACCTGTACATCGAACCTGAAAAGAATTTGGCACAACGGGGGTGAGTTGCCAACTCGTGAGTAGAAGACATCTATGAAAAGAAATCGAATGCACGACGCTATCCTAGGTCATAATAATACACTACTATATCCCAAACATCTAGTAATAGCAGGGTAATACTACGTGTAAGTGCAAATACTCCGTGTCGTGTCAGTGCCTCATATAGTACTATGTCATATGAATGGATATGCATGCACCACGAATGTAAAATAAACAAATCCTGAAATCCAGGTATATCTGTATAAGCATCTGAAATCTCAACAATGAAATCCATGGAAATCTGTACAACACATGTAATCTCAAGTCTCAATATGTCGGGCTCCGTCAGTCCGGATCGGCCCATATCATAAAATCTCACGACAACGGTCGGTATCCTCCGGATATCCGCCGCGCCAGACATCACCGATAGGTAGTCTTCCCCTGCCAGGCTCATCGTCTACAACTCTATCTTCTTGCCCCGGGGTACCATACCGGGCCCACCATGTACCCGAGACGGTTCATCCACTCCTCGAATCGGGTCTCGAAATCCAACAGAAAACATGAAATCTCATGGTGGACGACACATACATCACGAGAAAACCGCATCTTATTTTAAAAAGAGAAGAGGAGAGAGAAAGAAGTTTTATATATTTTTGCGGTTTTCCCCAAAAATCCAGAAATCTCATAGAAATCCAAATCTCAAAATCATGAATAAGTATATGATAAGTGTCGGCATATGCCCATAATACTGCATGATAACATGAAAATATGAATGCATGAATGTCTAAGCAATAAATATCATGTCTGTACTAATGTCAGAGAATAATCATAATATTATAGCGGTCTAGTTGTTAACTGATTCTATCCATAAAAGTCAATATGATCTAAAGTGTACGTGACATAGCAATTACTGATGATGATGTGTGTGAGCCGGCGAATAAGTGTGCGTGGAATATGCGCATCATCGGTAATAGTGCTGGTGTCCTAACAGGTAAAGTTTATACTGATTATAGTAACATATAAAAGAACATGCACCATGATGATTACAGTATGAATGTAAATACAGGTGTGCATTATCCACTCCTCTGCGAGATACGAGTACAACTACCACTATGTAAGTCGAACCTAAACCAGTGTCCATCTAACATCCTAAGGAACTAAACCTAATAGACTAGTCAGTAAGAAACTAGAGTCTACCTAAGGTCTGAATCAATATCTCTAATAGTCGGCGATCCCGCCTCAATAGCGTCACGTACGTAGTACGGCTTCCTCGAATCAAGAGTGCGGATCAATCATCAAATCTAAGCCTCGTACGGTAAAATCCATCGTACGGCATCCCAATATCGGGGTACGGTCAAGTATCTCCTAGGTGTCTCATTATTCGTATAATATCATCACCAACACATCTCATGATCAAGGTGTTAAACTGTAATCGCCTACATCGATCATATATCATTGCCATCATAATATGCATCATTAGTTTATCCTCAGAAGTATCATGTCATATGTATCATATTGTGATTAAGTCATACCGATATCTTATCGTCATCAAGTCACAAGCTACGCTCCAGGTACTATTTTAGCGTCCCATGTACCTCAATATCACCACCACCCTTCATAATTTATATATTCATGTTCATTATCTCATTCTCTAATGATCCGCTAACACTTTAATACGACTGTATAGTCAAGAATCACGGCATCAAGCCCAGTTATACTGTTTCATCATACCTCAGATATCATATCACATCAACGAATCCCATATACGTGTTGTGTATATATATACACCTATACCTAGTTTTATATATATACACACATATACGTATACGCCATGTCAAGTTTTGGTGTGTGCGTGTGTGTTTCTATCAGAAACCTACGAACCTCTCCCAAAGTATTCATCCTCAGGTGTGGTTTTCCTAAATCAGTCTAGTCCCGCCTAGGGTCATTACCAGGGTCCTACTCAGTAAGAATCTAGGGTCACATCTGGTTTCCTAATGTCAATAAGTGCTATTCCTATTCTACGTTGCGGGGGTGCTAAACGCCATCCATCCGACTTCCCCCCGTAGATATGCATCTACCCACCTGGGCCATGTCTGCCGACGGCGGGGTCGCCATCCTCCTCTTCATCGCCCGCAGTCCACTTGAAGGGTACCTAAACGCAAACATATGAATATTATGGTAAACCGAATCACATACAAAAGTCAAACGATACAAGGAACAAGCATAGGTTAAAACCTATGTCCCGTCCACGCAAAAGAACCAAATATCGCTCGATATCGGCGTACAAACTCCGATGGATCGAGATAAACATCAACAGATAACTCGTAGTTTTAAAGCACATTACTTATATTGTAAAACATGATCAAATTCATCGAAACACTAAAATCGATCAAATCATCCGTTTTCGAAAAACCCGAAAATGCCAATTTACCGTTTTTCATCAAAACATGACATTTAAATGAAACCAATAGTTATAAAACTCATTATATAGCATAACTAGACAATACAAACCGTTACTATATTTTTATTACACAAATTTATATTGATTTGAAATTTCTAGTTTGCAATATTTAACAATTTTCAACATTTTTCAAGCAAAACACCACAATTCCACCACAAAACATGATTTGCATGAATTAATGTATTAAACCACAATTCATAATGATAATGATTCAATGAAACCATAAACTATATTTTTATTCACATTTATTTAGAAATTCCTAAAATCTAGTTTACAAATAATAGCATTTTATTACTATTTTTCCAATTATCAAAGTAATCTAGTGATCAAACTAAGTTTTTCATTCAATTAATATGCTAATATTCTCATTAAAACTACCATCTAATTATAACAACCTTAATAAGAATTTTATTTTACCCACAAACACATTTTAGAAAAATCTAGTTAGCTAAATAGTTTAATTAAAACAATTTCGATAAACAATTTATTAAACCACCACCATGCAAGAATTTTCCACTCTAAAAGATGTTAAACTAGCTATTATAACCCTAATTAATTACTAAAAACCCTAACTTGAATTTACAACCCTAACTTGCATTTTTTTTTTAAAAACATAGAATTAATTCATTAAATCTAATTAAGCTTAAATGATCATCTAATAACAATAAGTCAAAAGAAAGAAAATTATACCTCCAAAATGTGAAATCCAAACAAGAAATGAGCCTCCAAAATACATGCTTTCCCACTCCAAAATCCATATAAAAAAGGGTAGAGAATAAAGGGTATGAAGAGATTAGGATTTTGTGTATTTTTTGTTGAATTTTTGATGTAATTTGATGGATTTTTGTGCAAAAATGAGGTGGGAAATGGGGGGGGCAGCCATGGGGGGTTGTGGCCGGCCTTGAGGGAGTGAGGGAGAGAAAGAAATTATTAAGGAAAAGTGTATAAGTTTCAAGAGGAGAGATATCACTTAAAGGTCTTTTCATGGTTTATTTAATTATTTATTTATTTGTTTACTATAGCAACTCAAGAAAGCTCTAGAAAATAGGAAAAAATTGCAAATAATTTTTGCATGATACATACTAAATTCTAACATGCCATGGTTCATTTTTACAAATTAAAACCATTTAAATTTTTAATTTACACTAATTTAGTGTAAAAATAAAGCTTATGTTAATATTTAAAATAATTAATTTAGGAAAATTTTTTATTTAAACTAAAAAATTATAAGTGGCTAAATAAACACTATTTACTAGTAATTACATAATTAAATAGGTATTTTTGAATTTATAATGAAAAACAATTGCGGTTTGATTTTACGAAAAAATACATTTTGCTTTACCGAAAATCATAAAATTCACTTAAACAATTTTATTCATTTAATTATTTATTTAATTATTTTTAAACGTTACAAGGTGTTAGAAAATAACGTATCGATGCGATTTTGGGTTTAGAAACCCCTTTGAAATGATCCTGAGTCTTTGATTGTTCGCTTGCACGGATCAAACTATCTGGATATTTGGCGTTGTAGTTTACTAACGTCTTGCAATTGAATTTGAATCTCGCTCCGCACGATCGCTCCTTGTAATTCCGTCAAAACCTAAAAATGTCGGAAAATATAGTGCAAAAAGCGATAAATCTTCCCCAATTGCTTCACACTCAAAATTATAAAAATCAAACAATACTAACAGAATACTAACTGTGCAGTGGAGATCACACAAAAAGACAAAACCAAAAATCATACACTGTACCCGGCGGCGCCGGATTTTTCTCGATTGTCGCCGGCCAAATGAAATCCAATAGTGCTGAAATTTTGTGTAGCTTCTCTAGGGAATATTAGTATTCTAATAGTATACGTTGATTTTTCAGTTTAATAGCAAGGTGATAGCAGTTTACAAGGACAGAGAACAAAGAGTTAGAAAAAAATGAGTTACTAATTAGTGAATTAGTATGAACCAGAAATAACAATTCCTAATAACTACCAAGTCCCCGGCAATGGCGCCAAAAACTTGTTGGGACCTTACTTGCGTGCCAATTTGTAGGTTTTGAAAAGAATTGATTTTGGAAAGATTGCGCACGCGAGCTTGGTCTCGTTTTAAAATTTATAAAACCGCAAGTGCACGGCGCGTTGTAGCAAGCCGGCAAGTACGGGTCGATCCACAGGGAATTGGTGATTAGGGATTGTTGCTTAAGGTTCAAGAACAAAGAATATGGTCTGGTTTGTCACAAAATAAAGAAAATACGAAAACAAGAAAACAAGTTAAGAAGAAGTGGTCATGGCTTTGGTTCGGATGGTTGAATCGCGGCGATTTCTTCGACGCTCCCTTGATCATGAGTTGTCCGTCCTTGTGGCGATCCCGGCGTGAAGCATGACTTTTCAATGCAGTTGCATAGCACAAGTCATCAAGTTGCCGATATTCGACGCAAACACGAAACGAGTCCGTTACGTTCTTACTTACCATTCTTATGTCCATGCATGATGTATAAACACTAAGAACAAGGGTTAGCAAGCATACAACATCAATACACATCAATTTGCAAATAAGAAGTAAAAGTATGTATTACTCTTGCTAGGTAGGTGGGTGAGAGTATATGGTATATGCTTGAATGAAAGGTGTTAAGAAACATAAGCAACATACCATATCTCAACTACCTAGTAAGTTTAACACACAATTAATCCTAAGCTTAACCTTGCAAATGGTGAATATGAAGGAATGCGATATGAGATAAAGGTTACAATTAACCATCGAAATCATCATATCATATCAAACACTTTCATTTAGCAATCTTAAGCTTACAATCATAATTAAGCATTTTAAACAATCACAAGAGGAGGAGGAAGGCAAAGCCATTCTGCAGGGTTACCTAGGACGAAAGCAAGGTTTTAGGAGGCATCGTCCATGCCAAATTCAAAAATTCGCCATTCTAGCTAACCATAATATCGAATCGTTTACTAGAAATCGACGGAATAACATGCAAACTACTTTGCAAATGAAAAGTGAACAAGGAATACAACCTTTGTAGACCGGTCCTTCATTTCAATAGCTCCGTGTAGTAGTCCCTTTCGCTGCGATCGTGAACTCCGGACTCGAGAGAGGCTCCCATGAAGAAACGAACATGCTTTCTTTGATGTCTTCGAGACCGAAGATGATCTACGTGGAGGAGACACTAACCCAAGCTATCTCTTCACTAATTACGGAATTAGTGAAGCAAACACCCTATACTAAATGGAAGGTAGTAGAGGATGATGAAGTAGGAAGTGGGCTCACATTAGATTTGATTTTCTCACACTTTTTCTCATACCTCCATTGAAGCTAGAAAGCTTTTTGGAAGAAGAAGAAGAAGAAAGAACGAACTCCTCAAATGAATTATTGTTGTGGTTAGAAATGCAACCAAGGATTAAGCATGTCATGCTTAACCCTTGTAGAGAGTTAACCATAAGCTATGGTTAAAGGTTAGGTCAAGAAATATCTTAAGCATGACAAAGAGAGTGAACAAAGTCAAAGATACCATGAAGCTTCTACAAGCTTTCAACAAATATCAACCATGAATAATTCAACAATTTTTGAATTACTTAATGATAAATATAAACCCTAATCTTAACCCTAGCATGGTTTAACCCTCATTAACCCTAGTTGCATTTGTAACCTAGCATGATACATTCAACATATATCACATATACATCAATGTATCCAAAATGAGAAAAGAAATCATAAGTGAGCTAATACTAGTTAATGTAATGTAATATATTAAATATATAATTATACATTAAATTATTAAATCGACTCTTAATTTAATAATCCGGCTATATCATCTATAACCGACTAATATCATATGAATCAACTTATCGAATCAACACTTGATCCGATAATCCGGCTATATCATATATAACCGACTGATATCTCATATCGTGAGAATAGAATACGGTATCTCATATAGTATCAATCTCGATTCCGCACATATCACATATGTGCTCCTGCTCCGTTTCACTTGAGCCAGGAAACCCCTGTATAGGACTCTAAAGACTCGTCAATACGTCGGCAATAGGTGATGATCATATCAAACACCCACAAGCCGCAAGCGGTATGCTAAATGTAACAGCCACCCGGGTATTGAGCGATCAGAAGATCAACAAGCAATCCTGCTCACACTCCTGCAAATCCAATCAGTAACACTACCGTACAGTCTGGTCTCTTCGTCTGATATATCGCATATCTCGTCTAGGGGTGGTAAACGTCAGACCACAGTAACTCAATAAGTCATGTCGATATGAGGCTCATAACAGGTCGAGAAACTACTATAACACTTACCATTATATCTCTGAAGCAGCCTTGGCCATGGACTTCCTGTTATAGCCAATCGAGCACAGCGCAACATCAACTCTCAATACCGGGAGAGACGAAACCCTTCCTATCGCTCATTGCCTCCATGTGACTCGGGACTGTACCCAAAAACCACTGTTTTGCATGTTCTCTTGAATGTGGTAAGGTGGAAATCAAAGCACAGTGGGAATCACACAAGTCTCTATGACGATCTCGGGTCTACAGACTAACCTGTACCAGTGTCACCAGAGAACTGCCATCTGACGTTAGGTATAATACCATCTGGGAGTTCTCGGCGAGTCCGTTCAGTGTACCCAGGCTCCACTAAGCACCCGTATACTGTCTCTGATGTCAAACACCAATGGATATGGGATCATCCATCTCTCATCTACATGGGTCGAGAAACTATACGCTAGTCTACTCTGGTATATCGATGCCCTGTCTCGATACACCCAGGACTAGGAACATTTGAAGGATGTACTTAGCGACTACTCTGTCCCCACTAGTATGATCTGCATCATAGTCCTGGTAGTCAAGTACTCATCCTAAGGGCTTTATCCACATGTAACATAGAGACAATTAGCGTACATGTTAAGATAAAGAGCAACCAGATAGCATACTATCATGTTGAGCAAGAAAGTCCTCCCTATATATGTCCTAGCATCCACTACAATATACATCGTATATACAGTAATGGCCTCTAGGGCATACATATAACTAACTATCTCCCACTTGCACTAGGGCCATCAGTTGTAGTATCTCATACCTAACAATCAGCAGTGGTTGAAGTATCGCATACTCAACCATCTCATAAAAGCCTCTCCTAGGAGTTGGCCTTTGTGAGTGGATCCGCGCTGTTGTCCTCTGTGTCTACTCTCCTATCCTCGATCTCCCTGGAGATCAACCATCTCCATGATCAGGTGATACTGCCTAAGAATATGTCTGGATTACTGATGGGACTGGGGTTCCTAGGCCAAAACCACAACTCCATTGTCACACAATGGTAGGAACGAATTTCATCTCATGAACTTGTATACATCCAGACTACCTCTTTGGTAGTATCCTTGGTAGCAATGTATCCAGCCTTTATTGTCTAGTTTGCCACGGTATCTAACTTGGAACTCTTCCAACATACCGTCCCTCCACTGAAGGTGAAGACAATGCCTATGACTGATATTCAGTCGACCTGACCACCGTGGAAGCTATCCAGTGATTCTCCCCAGGATCGATTGATACCATCTCACTACAACTAGTGAGAATCCTAACATCCACTTAGATCTATCTCATAGATCCAAAATCCAGGATTTAGGAGGTATCACCTTGATCCTTTATGGAGAATCCTTATGATAAGAGGAGATTGACCGAGTGTAGCATAGGAAACTCATTTCCTATCAAGAGAATGTCATCCACGTACAATACGAGGATCACCACCATACTCCCTACTACCTTTTTGTATATACAAGGTTCATCTACCATTTTGATGAAGTCAAACGCTTTGACTACCACATCAAAACATATCTTCCAACTCCGCGATGCCTGTTTTATCCCATAAAGCAACTTGCACACTTTTCCGCTGCTCCCACTGTCTACGAAACCCTCTGGCTGTGTACTTATAGACGCTCTCTTCTAAATCACTATTTAGAAAAGTAGTCATGACACCCAACCGCCAGATATCGTAGCCATGGTATGTAGCAATGGCAAGTAGGATCTGGATGGACTTAAGCATAGGGACTAGAAATGGTTTCATCATTATCCACATCTTATCGATGACGAGAACCTTTTGCCTCAAGTCTTAGCTTTGAAAGTCTCAACTTTTCCATGTACACCAAGTAATCTTCTCAAGATATATTTGCTCCTGATGGGTATTTAACCCTTCAGATATAGCAACCAAAGTCCATACTTTGTTGGTGTATATGGATTCCATCTCAGATCGCTTAGCATCCAGCCATTCTCACAGAGTCCCCACTCTTGATAGCCTGCTCGAAACTAGTTGGGTCATCATCTCATGATGCAGTCCTCGCTCCCACTGTCATAGAGAAAATCGAAGTATCTCTCAGGTGGATGAGGAACCCTACTAGATCGGCGGAGAGGCTGAGATTCGTTGGGATCTATTGAATCTTCCGATTCTACCAAATCATCAGCTGCTGTTTGTATAGCTGGAACTCCTTCCAGTTCTACCTCATGACCACTAATTTCTTCACAAGAAATTCCTTTTCTAAAAAAGTGGCATGCCGAGAAATAAAACACCTTTTGTTCCTCAGTGTGGTAGAAGACATTCCCTTGCAAATGCTTGGGATATCCAACAAACTTCCACAAAACTGACCTTGCCTTGAGCTTGTCCGGATTTTTCTTTTAGACATAGGCCGGACAACCCCAAATCTTAACATCCTTAAGAGATGGGCTCTTCTCATACCATATCACATATGGAGTGGTAAGCACCTGATTTGATTGGAACCCTATTCAATAGGTATGCAGCTTCACAAGTGAATAATCCCCAAAAGGAAATAGGAAACTCAATAGTACTCATCATAGAGCACACCTTATCATGTAGGGTGTAATTGCTCCGCCCCGATACACCGACGTGTTGTGGTGTATACGGAGGAGTAATGCTGAGAGAGAAACTCATTCTCCTTTAGAATAATCGAGGAATTCTGTGCTCAAGTATTCTCCTCCCTGATCACATCAAAGGACATAATACTTATACCCGTTTTTGGTTCTCTACTTCTGAATTATATTCATTGAATTTCTCAAAAGGATCAGACTTGTGTTTCAACAGGAACATATGTCCAAATCTTGAGAGATCATCAGTGAATGTAATGAAGTATAAAGAACCAGTCCTGACATGTGTAGATGTCACGACCCGAAATAGCACGTGACTGGCCCTTGAATCATATGAAGTCTATAGGACCTCATCTAATTCAAGTAAGCCAAAAGCCTAGAAATCTAAAACCATTTTAAATAATAAATGAAGGAAAAAAATAGTTTTAGGAAGTGAAGAAAACATGTTTTAAAAACAAGGTTTTTAAATAAGTAAGCCGAAAATGCATTTTTAAAATCTATAGTCTTTTCTGAAAATTTTAGCAGAGTTTCCTTTGTAAATACTGGCCCCGAACGGGGTACAACAAGAATAATATATATGCAATGATAAAAGGCATCCCCAAGTGGGAGCTAGCTCTTCGTCAATCGACGGTCACAACCACGCAAGCAGTATAATATACGACGCCGAAGGGCGAGGATCAAACTCAAAGGAAAAACTCAAAATCAGCATGAAAACCATAATACTACAACGCGCGACTCTAAGGTCGAAATAATACACAACTGGTTTTCTAAGTCTGAAATAATATACAAGTTTAGTTGATGGAATTACTAGATACAACTGAATAATACAATATACAATGGTGGTTCTGATGCAAAAGAACCCACCTACCAAAGCAAATCACCCGTAAGGGAAGCAGTGTGCCAGAAAGCCACAATGGAACCTGTACGGCAAAACCTGCAAGAACTGTGGCACAACGGAGGTGAGTTTCCAACTCGTGAATAGAAAACATCACAGAGCAGAAATCGTATGTATGACACAATCCTAGATCAATACGATCAATAATAATAATATCCTCAAATGAATAAGTCTGAAGCATGATAAGGTGGCAATGTAACATCTATACATGAGTGTAGTGCCAAGTGCTCGTGCCAGTGCCTCAGGTAATAACATATCATAAATATGAGGTATGATCAATGTCGACTATATCATGAAGTCTATAAGTATGCGGATATTATTCAACTATATAATCAATGCCATCAATGTCAACTATATGTATGTGGATATCGTCCATGTGTCATCCAGTGGAAATAAACATCATGCATGAAAATATCATAAAGCATATGCATGGAAGTATGAGGATATAATCAACATGTGTCCCTCGCGACACATCAAAATCATGGAACCGGAGTGTCCAGCATCGGCACTCGAAAATATCATGAAAGCTGTGCCCAGCATCGGCACGTAAATCCTCATATATCGGGCTCCGTCAGTCCGGATCGGCCCACGGGCTCCATCAGTCTGGATCGGCCCATATCATCTCTCGACTCCGGTCGGTATCCTCCGGATATCCGCCGAGCCCAAATACTATCACCGGTAGGTAGTGGTCCCTCTGCCAGGCTCACCGTCTGTATACACAGCATCCTTTTCTTGCCTCGGGATACCATATCGGGCCCCACCATGTACCCGCACACGGCTCACGACTCCTTCTCGCGTGGGGTATATATATACATCAGAACCGATAAAACTCATGGTGGGCGCACTGAAATATCATATCAAGGGTAACCGGGTTTTTAAAATAATACATACTCTCTTTTGAAATACCTACGGTTCCCAAATCTAGAAATATTATGCAAACAGCATATCTCAATACGTATAATCATAAAGCATGATGTATGCGACATATAGAAGAAATGTAAGCATATCAGTATATCATGAAACATAGAATAGTAATATGCACATATTGAGGGAAACCGCTCTTTTAAAATGAATACAGTTTTAAGATATATCTTGCGGTTCCTAAATCTCTAATCAAGCCAGAATCATCTATGTATGTGCAAATACTTATGTATGCAAGTATGGGTGTACAATATGTATGTACACAAGTATGCCATGCAAGGGATCATATCCTGAATGCAACAGTCTTACAGTGTAGTGACATGGCAATTATCGATGATGAAGTGTGTGAGCCGGCAAGCAGGTGTACGTGAAACATATGCATCATCGATAATGGTGCTGGTGTCCTAACAGCATGGTTTTGATATAACAATAAACACATTTGCACATGCAATGCGATGCAAATAGCAAGAATATGCAGAAATTGACTAATAAACACAACAGTGAAGAATCTACATCAATATAAAAATGTCATACAGTTTTTCCATTTGAAATAAGACGAATCAGGGTTTTTAGTAAAATAAGGGCTACGGTGTTTTTTAAGAACAGATGTGTCCTTTGAAAAAATCCGTATAATCCCTTTGCCTGTCTTTAAAATACTCCTGATTCGATAGTTTTTGAAATAGGTATGACATCGGCCTAGCCTAACATCTACTAGCAAAACTACAGCTCTAACTAACAAGTCAATCAGGAGGGGTATGGAAACCACCTAAATCTGAGTCGATGTATATATATATATATATATATATATAATAGTCGGTGATCCCGCCTCAAAGGTACCGCATACGATATAATATCATATGACATCCTCGAGTCATGAGTGCGGATCTATCATCAATATAAAGCTCATACGGTAAATCATCGTACGGCATCCTAAAAGCTAGGTACGGGTCAATATCACAATCATCTCATCAACTATCTGGTATTCTTATCTTCATATCTCATGATCTGGGATACTGATCTAAGTCTAGTACAAACCGATACCATTTATATAGATATAAGTGCGTATGTGAAACACACGTCCAAAGGCCCGCTAAAATCTCATGTCGTATCCCAAATACGAATCACATCATATCACCGATATCATGGCACTATGCCCAATATCAAGGACTCATCTCCAAATATCATCCACTATCCTCATCATCCAGGTATATGTATAACAAGCAAGTATGTGTGTGTGTGGGTGTAAACCTATTCTAGGGTTCGCACTAGGAAACTATACTAGTTTACTTCTAAACCCTAATCTAACCATAATACACCTAATCACATCTTGAATATCCATATCACACTTAACGCTATCATACGTATATATATAGTATGTATATAGTATAGAAAACATCGAACTGCGGGGGTGCTATACGCCATCCACCCGACTTCCCCCGTATATATAATATACTCACCTTGATCTTGCTTGCCGATGTCGATGTCGCCACCATCTTCTTCATCGTCTCGAATCATCATGGGGGTACCTACATGTCACATGTATCGCATCGCATTAAAACTAAATCAAAACCAAAACGACACATGAAAACCAAAACGATACGCTTAAAAGCCTATAGGTTAGAACCTATGGTTAGCTCTCGCAAAACAACCCGATATCACTCGATATAGACTTACA
The DNA here is from genome assembly GCA_030015575.1 of Agapanthus africanus. NCBI lineage: Eukaryota > Viridiplantae > Streptophyta > Magnoliopsida > Asparagales > Amaryllidaceae > Agapanthus > Agapanthus africanus. The sequence goes on from CM057350.1 coordinate 385,264,391, forward strand.
AACGTCACATGTTCAAGATAAAGCACAAATGCTAAAATCCAGAATTTAGAATACGGAAAACCATTGCTTGAATCAAAGCAGCAACTAGAGAAAGTGGTCCCATATTTTGACTCAGGACAAAACAAGGCAAGCAAACAACTCTGGGGTGATATATAGGGTACATATGACCTACAGTAGCAACTTGGGCACCTATCTCATCAGGGAGGCCGGCCACATCAAGTGAAAATCCGGCCAGGCCGTTTTTGCCAAGGAGGAAAGGTCTCGTATTGGTAGAGTGTCTTCCTGTGGGTCCCACTAGGTCTCTGGTATTGTTTGTTTGTCTCAGAACTTCCCCGGATCATCCCAGATTTCCCTGCACACTCAATTCCCTCACAAACCGACATTCACAGTTCTGAAATTCCGTATTTTTGGGTTTCAGGTTTTGTATTGTGTTGGATCTGGGTTCATAGCACTTAGGGGGGTTTAAGGGTCACTACTAAGGCTTAATTACACTAACACAACTCAATTTAACTTTAACCCTCTCTAGGTTTTTCCAAAGCTCACCAAATCGCACCAAATCACAACTAAACACAAATATGGTTTAAAGTGAAGGAAAATTACACTATGTGTGAAGGGATTACCTCATCTAGCACCTATGAATCCTTCACAGCGCCAAAATGAAGACTTTCTTGGTCCATTGGGTAGCTAGAGGGCTTGTGCACCTTTTTTGTGAAGTGGGAATGAGGTTTTGGAGAGTTTTTCATGGAGTTTTGTGGCTTGAAGATGGAGGAGGGGGGAGGCAGCAGCAGCAGCAGCAAAAGAAAGAGAGGGAGAGGAAATGAGTGTAAGAAATGACGAGGGAATGGCATCATGACAAGGTTGACCCTCACCCACTCTTTCCCTCTCTAACCCATACTTCATATTCTATTCTTTTTCTTTACTTTTCTTTTCCTCTTCTATTTTCCTATAAATCAACAACCATGCTTTAAAACATTAAGGAAAGCTATGGAAAACATATGTAACAAGTGTAAAATTGATACGGTGTATGGTTTGCACAAAATACGCTTAAAGTCCGATTAGCGATTTTTAATCGCGATTAGCACTAAATTAGTGTATAATTAAACATAAAAACTTAAAAATTGCATAATTCCATAAAAAAAAACCATCTTTTTAGTAATTTCCATAATTTTCAAAAAAATTCCTAATTTTATCGGTATTTAATTATACCGCCCTATTAAAATATTCAATATTTTATTATTAAATTATAAAAATTCCCCAAAAATAATATTTTATTTTTTTTAATGTTACAATCTTCCCCCCTTAAAGAAATTTGGTCCCCGAATTTGAATTTAAATTTAAACCCCTCAAATACTAAAACATTTCAGTAAAAGTCCAAGTCGTCGGGGCTCCGAAATCATCAATACATAAAACGCATCATAGCGCAATGCATGCGCATGGGTAATGAGAAGATAACTCAATATCAAAAATCCATCGAGCATCCCGCAATCATCGGAGTCATGGTAAAGACACAAATGTCAAATCCAAGACAAAACCAATATGATATATATTAAAACCATACATGTAGACATCAATTCTATACATGAAAATATCTGAAAGAATGCATGCCAAACCTTTCATGTTGTTGTGCGATGCGCATAGCACTGCACAGTGGCGGACGTCTAAGGTAAGAAAATAACCATATATGTATATATCTTTTGTTTAATATGTATGTTCCGCCGTTTTGAAAACAATTTAGAAGGGTTTCCTTGTTTTAAACGTTTCGTGTCATATCAGACACGTAGGTAAATACTGAGACTATAGCTCGCCTTTTGGAAATCCCTTCGATAACTATCAATGCATGCGACATATATCCAGGTACTGTCTTCTGACTAGTCCTGCTCAGTACGAAAACAAATAGCAAATATCATAGAAACGTACTGCTCTATAAGGAATAAATCCCAAAAGGTATATAAGAATACCCTGTGCATCTGGTGTGCACGAAAATCAAAATCCATATATGTGCCATAAATATGCACAGAAACAACATCTAGGTGCAACGGGTGTGCACAAAACATCTGCCAAGGGCAACGGGCGTGCCTGACAGCAACATCAGGTGCATCTGACATGCATGAAGAATCCCGATTTAGTGCATCTGGTGTGCACCAAAATTGTATCTCAAAACATGCACTCAACACGCGCGAAAATCCAAATCAGGTGCATCCATCATGCATGAATAAAATCTAAATCATGCGCATTCAACATGCACGAAATCACGAAATCCAATATCAAGCGTCGAACATGCGCAAAATACAAATCAAATGCGCGGAGTGCAAGAAATCAACATCAATATCATAATAAAAATCGACGGTATACAATACGGCTCAATCCAAATCAGGTATACCGCGGTATATAATCTCACAACCATGTGCATCAACGTGCACAAATCAAATCTAAGCACAAAAGTGCATGGAAACTATGCTGAAAGCATAAGTCAAATCACATGCATAATATAGGCATGACCCCAAAATCAACATATCGAATGATATCAAACCGAAGTCAGGTGCAATAACTGTGCACAAATACGAATACCCAGTAGGTGCAGCCATGGTGCATGAAAACAAATATCATGGAACTCGGCCATCAAGAATAAATCATGCGAATAGATCGCCCAAAATACCAAAATCCAAGGTGAAGGATACGTGATAATCGAATCACAAAATCACAAATCATAAATACTGTCGTCGATATGTCCTCCTTCAAAGTCGAGAAGGTGTCGGTGCATCCCATCCTAGCAGCGCAAGATATCTACTTGCCTCCAGCTCACAGTCTGGCGTCCTCTGTCTCTGGGTCCTTATCTCCTCTGTGAATTACCAATCTCGCAATCCATCGGCTCATCGGCCCTGTCAGGTGTGCTAACGGGGACGATTCCGTCCTGGCATTTCTCTAGTCATCTCTCGGTTAATCCTCACGACCACTCGTAAAGCAGCACGTCACTGGCGCTGACCTCTGGTCCTCTGAATACACATTACACATCTGATCCTGGGTGCAAATCTTATTGCGGCAGTGTCCTGGAAGGAATCCTGCTCAAGGTCTCTTCCGATCTCGCCTATGCCAAACTGTACGGAGGCTGGTACTTTTGCATAATCTTTTCTCGCTCTCTGGACATCTGTGTCCTCAGCACAGCATTTCCTCGGAAGCTGGTCGCGTCCCAACGCCTCTGTAGACATATCCGACATTTAATCTTAACGGGGAGTAACAACATCTCGTACGAACTCCTTGTCCCACTTGTCTGTATCGTCGTCCACTTCGACGTCATGTCTCTATCTGCGCACTGCAAACGTTCTCGGTTATAGTCAATTCGAAGTCTCTCACACGGACTCGAAATCACGAACTCGGTATTTTCATCACTCTGTGGAAGATATCTAGCCGAACACGTCCTCCGGAACTCGTCCCAATCTGCGGATATATACTCCATTCTCATCCATTCTTGATCAACTCACAACGCACCTAGTTGAGGTCCTTTATCCGAACCTGGTCAACTATCTTGTCGACGATGCCGAACTCTGTCCTGCTGGGTGTGCGCAAAATGACCACTCCTGGTCCAAGTCTTCTCGTATAGTATTCCAGAAAGGTCATGTCGAGGTTCTTCTCAATTCTCGTTTCTGCCGAATTGTCCGGAAGTTACCACCCTTACTATATCTTTTTCTTATTCCGGAACGGCTGCATACTCATCGCGACTCCTTCTAGAAGGTATATCCACATACAACGCCTATGCATGCGTATCGCATCTCTGATTTCAGCGGAGTGGAACGTCATCTCGTCGAAATCTCGTGCGAACTCTTTACTCCACTTTGTTCCATATCGACTGATTCGAACTCGTCTTCTCGTGGCTGTATGGACTGCGCTCCAACGGCTATACTCGTATCTAGAGTCTCCCAAGCAATGTATCCCATCATATGATATCCGAATGATGTCGAATCATCCGATCGATTTGTCAAAAGCTCATAATCCCCCAAGAGATCAACATCTCGAGTACATTTTAATAGTATTTCAGTATATACCACAGCACCTGTGGACCAACCGTAGAAGGGCAAACCCCAGCCTCACTAATGGCACCGCTAAACTGCCGCAAATCCTAAGGTTCGGAGGCGTTTCCATGGTCATTATGTCGAGTTAGGGTTTCATTCTTCTAGAGGGTCCACAGCATTACTTGCATTGTCTTCCGAATACTTTAAACTTGGAAATGGGTTCCTGACATTCGATCGTCTCTATCGACTCTCAACGAATCTGTGTGAAGTCGTCTCTAACTGGAAATCAATCCATCTGATGACCTCGCATCGGGGTAAGCGAATGAACCGCATGTCCTAGTCATTCATCCTTGGGTGACTAGCAACCTTCCATCATATCTCTAAGTATATACTCATGCTGCAGTAGCTCCAACATCTGGGCAATATCTCGTCATTTGCAGTAGCAACTGGCTCATTCGTCTGTACGCTGAACAGCACCTCAATCATCATGAATAAACGATATATCAATGGTCATCACATTCTGGATGGCCTCTAGCAGTAGCCTCATCCTCTGGTGCCGATCTGCACGTCCGAGGAATCTCATAAAAGCGATCTGTCAAAAGCTCATGGCGCGAAAATAAAATAAAACGAAGCCTCTAAGCAATCGTACGTCTCTGGAATCACGCCTTGGTCAGTCCTCGTCAGTGACGAGCTCGTGCTGACGCAACTCTAGCCGTAGCTCTCTCTGCCCGTGCAATCGTGGCAGCAAAATCATAACCAGTATCGATGAGGATAGATCATAGGAATGAATATAATACTGTGCAAGGAAATGTACATCCTAAGGTTTCTTAAGCGGAGTAGCGTATCGTAAATATACCGCGGAACATACGTACGGTACGTCACTCTACTCAAGCTACCTACTCCATCAACCAAGGGTCATCATATGCGACGAAAGTTCGGGTATAATACCCCCTCGACTAAGTCTAAGTTCCGTAAGGTCAAGCCTAAGTTTCGTATATATATAAACGCTCTAGGCTCCGCATAGTCAAACATAGACTCGAACTAAGGTTAACCTAGCGCTCTGATACCAACTTTGTCACGACCCGAAATAGCACGTGACTGGCCCTTGAATCATATGAAGCCTATAGGACCTCATCTAATTCAAGTAAGCCAAAAGCCCAGAAATCTAAAACCATTTTAAATAATAAATGAAGGAAAAAAATAGTTTTAGGAAGTGAAGAAAACATGTTTTAAAAACAAGGTTTTTAAATAAGTAAGCCGAAAATGCAATTTTAAAATCTATAGTCTTTTCTGTAAATTTCGGCAGAGTTTCCTTTGTAAATACTGGCACCGAACTGGGTACAACAAGAATAATATATATGCAATGATAAAAGGCATCCCCAAGTGGGAGCTAGCTCTTCGTCAATCGACGGTCACAACCACGCAAGCAGTATAATATACAACGCCGAAGGGCGAGAATCAAACTCAAAGGAAAAACTCAAAATCAGCATGAAAACCATAATACTACAACGCGCGACTCTAAGGTCGAAATAATACACAACTGGTTTTCTAAGTCTGAAACAATATACAAGTTTGGTTGATGGAATTACTAGATACAACTAAATAATACAATATACAATGGTGGTTCTGATGCAAAAGAACCCATCTACCAAAGAAAATCACCCATAAGGGAAGCAGTGTGCCAGAAAACCGCAATGGAACCTGTACGGCAAAACCTGCAAGAACTGTGGCACAACGGGGGTGAGTTGCCAACTCGTGAATAGAAAACATCACAGAGCAGCAATCGTATGTATGACACAATCCTAGGTCAATACGATCAATAATAATAATATCCTCAAATGAATAAGTCTGAAGCATGATAAGGTGGCAATGTAACATCTATACATGAGTGTAGTGCCAAGTGCTCGTGCCAGTGCCTAAGGTAATAACATATCATAAATATGAGATATGATCAATGTCGACTATATCATGAACTCTAAAAGTATGCAGATATCATTCAACTATGTAATCAGTGTCATCAATGTCAACTATATGTATGTGGATATCGTCCACGTGTCACCCAATGACAATAAACATCATGCATGAAAATATCATAAAGCATATGCATGGAAGTATGAGGATATAATCAACATGTGTCCCTCGCGACACATCAAAATCATGGAAGTGGAGTGTCCAACATCGACACTCAAAAACATCATGAAAGCTGTGCCCAGCATCGGCACGTAAATCCTCATACATCGGGCTCCATCAGTGCGGATCGGCCCACGGGCTCCGTCAGTCCGGATCGGCCCATATCATCTCTCGACTCGGGTCGGTATCCTCCGGATATCCGCCGAGCCTAAATACTATCACCGGTAGGTAGTGGTCCCTCTGCCAGGCTCACCGTCTGAATACACAGCATCCCTTTCTTGCCCCGGGATACCATACCGGGCCCCACCATGTACCCGCACACGGCTCACGACTCCTCCTCGAGTGGGGTATATATATACATCAGAACCGATAAAACTCATGGTGGGCGCACTGAAATATCATATTAAGGGTAACCGGGTTTTTAAAATAATACATACTCTCTTTTGAAATACCCACGGTTCCCAAATCCAAAAATATCATAGAAACAGCATATCTCAATGTATATAATCATAAAGTATGATGTATGCGACATATAGAAGAAATGTAAGCATATCAGTATATCATGCAACATGGAATAGTAATATGCACATATTGAGGGAAACCGCTCTTTTAAAATGAATACAGTTTTAAAATATATCTTACGGTTCCCAAATCTCTAATCAAGCCAGAATCATCTATGTATGTGCAAATACTTATGTATGCAAGTATGGGTGTACAATATGTATGTACACAAGTATGCCATGTAAGGGATCATATCCTGAATGCAACAGTTCTACAGTATAGTGACATGGCAATTATCGATAATGAAGTATGTGAGTCGGCAAGCAGGTGTACGTGAAACATATGCATCATCGATAATGGTGCTGGTGTCCTAACAGCATGGTATTGATATAACAATAAACACATTTGCACATGCAATGCGATGCGAATAGCAAGAATATGCAGAAATCGACTAATAAACACAACAGTGAAGAATCTACATCAATATAAAAATGTCATACAGTTTTGCCATTCGAAATAAGACGAATCGGGGTTTTTAGTAAAATAAGGGCTACGGTGTTTTTTAAGAAAAGGTGCGTCCTTTGAAAATATCCGTATAATCCCTTTGCCTGTCTTTAAAATACTCCCGATTTGTTAGTTTTTGAAATAGGTATGACATCGGCCTAGCCTAACATCTACTAGCAAAACTACAGCTCTAACTAACAAGTCAATCAGCAGGGGTATGGAAACCACCTAAATCTGAATCGATATATATATATATATATATATAATAGTCGGTGATCCCGCCTCAACGGTACCACGTACGATACAATATCATATGACATCCTCGAGTCATGAGTGCGGATCTATCATCAATATAAAGCTCGTACGGTAAATCATCGTACGGCATCCCAAAAGCTAGGTACGGGTCAATATCACAATCATCTCATCAACTATCTGGTATCCTTATCGTCATATCTCATGATCTGGGGTACTGATCTAATTCTAGTACAAACCGATACTATTTAAATAGATATAAGTGCGTGTGTGAAACACACGTCCAAAGGCCCGCTAAAATCTCATGTCGTATCCCAAATACGAATCACATCATATCACCGATATCATGGCACTATGCCCAATCTCATCGACTCATCTCCAAATATCATCCACTATCCTCATCATCCAGGTATATGTATAACAAGCAAGCATGTGTGTGTGTGTGTAAACCTATTCTAGGGTTGGCAACTAGGAAACTATACTAGTTTACTTCTAAACCCTAATCTAACCATAATACACATAATCACATCTTGAATATCCATATCACACTTAACGCTATCATACGTATATATATAGTATGTATATAGTATTGAAACATCGAACTGCGGGGGTGCTATACGCCATCCACCCGACTTCCCCCGTAGATATAATTTACTCACCTTGATCTTGCTTGCCGATGTCGATGTCGCCACCATCTTCTTCATCGCCTCGAATCGTCTTGGGGGTACCTACATGTCACGCGTATCGCATCGCATTAAAACCAAATCAAAACCAAAACGACACACGAAAACCAAAACGATACGCTTAAAATCCTATAGGTTAGAACCTATGGTTAGCTCTCGCAAAACAACCCGATATCACTCGATATAGACGTACAAACATCACATGATCGAGATAAAGCACAAATACTAAAATCCAGAATTTAGAATACGGAAAACCATTGCTCGAATCAAAACAGCAACTAGAGAAAGTGGTCCCAGATTTTGACTCAGGCTAAAACAGGGCAGGCAAACAACTCTGGGGTGATATATAGGGTATATATGACCTACAGTAGCAACTTGGGCACCTATCTCATCAGGGGGGCCGGCCACATCAAGTGAAAATCCGGCCAGGCCGGTTTTGCCAAAGAGGAAAGGTCTCGTATTGGTAGGGTCTCTTCTTATGGGTCCCACTAGGTCTCTGGTATTGTTTGTTTGTCTCAGAACTTCCCCGGATCATCCCAGATTTCCCTGCACGCTCAATTCCCTCACAAACTGACATTCACAGTTCTGAAATTCTGTATTTTTGGGTTTCAGGTTTTGTATTGTGGTGGATCTGGGTTCATAGCACCAAAGGGGGTTTAAGGGTCACCACTAAGACTTAATTACACTAACACAACTCAATTTAACCTTAACCCTCTCTAGGTTTTTCCAAAGCTCACCAAATCGCACCAAATCACAATTAAACACAAATATGGTTTAAAGTGAAGGAAAATTACACTAAGTGTGAAGGGATTACCTCATCTAGCACCTATGAATCCTTCACAGCGCCAAAATGAAGACTTTCTTGGTTCATTGGGTAGCTAGAGGGCTTGTGCACCTTTTTTGTGAAGTGGGAATGAGGTTTTAGAGAGTTTTTCATGGAGTTTTATTGCTTGAAGATGGAGGAGGAGGGGGGAGGCGGCGGCAGCAGCAGCAGCAGCAAAAGAAAGAGAGGGAGAGGAAATGAGTGTAAGAAATTATGAGGGAATGGCATCATGACAAGGTTGACCCTCATCCACTCTTTCTCTCTCTAACCCATACTTCATAATCTATTCTTTTTCTTTTCTTTTCTTTTCTTTTCCTATTCTATTTTCCTATAAATCAACAACCATGCTTTAAAACATTAAGGAAAGCCATGGAAAACATATGTAACAAGTATAAAAATGATACGGTGCATGGTTTGCACAAACTACGCTTAAAGTCCGATTATTGATTTTTAATCGCGATTAGCACTAAATTAGCGTATAATTAAACGTAAAAACTTAAAAATTGCATAATTCCATAAAACACCATCTTTTTAGTAATTTCCATAATTTTCAAAAAATTTCCCAATTTTATCGTTATTTAATTATACCGCCCTATTAAAATATTCAATATTTTATTATTAAATTATAAAAATTCCCCAAAAATAATATTTTTTTTTTTGAATGTTACAGTAGACATGGGACTTACATACATCATCATGTATCAATCCCAAGAGTTCACTAACTTTTTCTCTGTTTCCAATAAACGGAGCTATGGTCATCTTATTTTTGTGACATGACTGGCAAGTTTCATAAGATGTAAATTCAAACTGATTTAAATATCCATCTAAATGTAACTTCGCTAGTCGGGTCGCATTGATATGACCTAGTCTACAATGCCTGAAGAAGAATTTGTTTATTTCTGAACTCTTCCTCTTGTGTGTGTTCTGTATGTTAAGAGCTGTAGTTTGATTTAGAACGTATATGCTTTTAGATAACATGCCTGAACCGATCAACACTTGATATAAGAAAATGTTCAAAAAATTATTCAACAATACAAAATTATATCCTTCTTTACTAAATAAAGAGACTGATATGATATTGTATATCAGGTTCGGTATTTAATAACTTTCGTTCAGAATCAATGTATTTGGTAATACAGGGTGATAACTGCCAACATACTTGGCTGCAACACTTGCACCGTTTCCAACTCTTGAAACTTATTACCCATTCTCTGTTCTCTACCTATCTATAGCCCATATAACATATTACATATATAGAATCCTGATCCGGTATCTCATACCCGAGACGCAAAGGATACTGAGAAACAGTTCTCTGTAATGAATACACCCGAAAAAGATGTATCAGCATACACTTTCTTCGTTTGGGCGGCACGGGAATCCTGGTAATCTCCTATTTCCTTCTCGGTCTTATAACAATTATAAGTTGGAGCGGGACCAACGTTCCCCAGCCCAGTATAACAAGCGGGTTCGGTCAATACATCCATATTATTATCTTAATTAAGGCGTGACATAGTCGCTACCTGGAGAGAGAGAGAAGAAAACACTCAGCGTATGCTCTTGTAAGATTAGATTGGTTATTAATTTATCTAATCAGGATGGCTCCCACTGTTTTAGTCAAATCTTCCTTCAAACCCTAAAAGGAAAGACTGGCCGGGATTAATTACACCCTATAAGTTCGCCAATCTTTCAGCCAGACCAGTGCCGGTACTTTGAGGGAGGTTCCCCATGCTTTCGCACGGACCTAATTAAAATAAAACCTCATTTTCCCAGGGTCGTAACCCCGTTAACACCTTTCTAGACACCTACTTGATCGGCTAATTGTAATGTGTAAAACTCTCCCAGGAGTAACTCTTACAAGCAGTGGGTATCGGGATCCAACTATCTCATAGGAGGTATGCAATCTCATTGCAAATTTCAACACTTGAAATTCCCGATAATATTTTGCCCCTAACCTCCTATAACCATGACAAAGGCCAACAAATCATAGGATGCTAGTCAAGTTCAACCCGTCATTTCCTGATTGAATTAAACCCACCCGCATGACCCTTGACAAAGGCCAACAAGGTCGCATGACTACCCTAACTCAATCGCATCATATGCTTATACAGATAAGCAGTAATCAGCTACCGCACACTACGCCTTGACAAAGGCCAACAAACGCAGCACGAATACTAACTATTACTTATCTGAAATGACGGAGGGCTACGACAGGTTTTTAAGAAAACCCTTTGCGTAATAAATTTGATATCGTTGTAAAATCGAGTGATTTTGAAAAGGAGTGTTTTTTAGGCTTTTACTAGTTTTGCAAAAAAGGTCATGATTGAATATGATATTCTTGATGTGTAGTATTTTGAAAATTGTAAAGAGATATCACAACCAAAAATATTTTGACCGCAATCAATAACGGTGTCGGATGTAGCGCGTTAGTAAGTGCGGATCGTCCATAGGGAAAGTGAGATCCGTTCAATTTCCGAATTAGATGAGTTGAAAATTTAAGAAAAAGAAAAGAAAACAATTCATGATTTGCAATTGAAGATCAAGAATAAGAAAAATCTAGATCTAAAAGAAACATTAAAAACAAGAATTGAGATGTGTGATAATTTCCAACCAACAATCAAGATTAGAAGTATGGCTCGTAGGAGTAGATCGGATCTATAGATGTGATGAGATTTAATGATTACTCATTCTTATCCATTAACGAATTGATACTAGATCGATGCAAATTCATCGAGGGTTAAGGATCTGGCGAGAAAATTAGGGATTCTTCAACTCATCCTTTGTCCTTTCGATGGATCGCATTCAAATTCTAGCTTCTAGTTAATCAAATGATCAATAGTTGTTCTCTAGTTTCGAGTGAACACGATCAAGAAAGTATCATCTCGAAACTAGGTCATTAATCATTTGATTCACTAGAATTTCCAAACATTATAGGATTTAAGAATTGTAAAAGTGTCTAAATCATCATCATCTAAAGATGGTCACAACTCCTACACGAGCGGAGATTACTCAAACATCATGATCACAAACACAATCACAAATTGAGATCTAATCATTATTCTTGAATTAAAAGATAAGCAAGAATATAGAAAATTCACCTTTATTTATCGACAATTTTCGTTACAACTCTCTTGAATTTACAAAAGGAAGGAACTAGATCGTCGATTTCGGCTTCGCTCGGCTCCTTGAGTCACGGATCGGCGTGGATCTCTTGCTCAGTTGAAATCCGGCGTCGCTTCTAAAGGTTGAAGGCTCTCTTGCTTGAATTGCACTCGGGATCTTGATCTTGATTTTGAATTGGGGTTTGACACAAGTCGTGTCACTCGACTTGTGGGTAGAAGATGATGGTGATTCTTGAACAACCTCAATCCTAGATCTAGGCTCTCTTTTATAGACCTCAAAACCCTAGATCTAGGATTTCAATTTTGAATTTTCCCTCCACAAGTTTGTTAGCAATAGATTTGAATTTCCCTCCAAAAGTTTGTTAAGAGAGCCTTCTAGAAATAGTTTGTTAAGCCGAGCCTTCTAGATGCACCACGTGGAGCTTCTGGGGTCTTCTGGAAGCTTTGGCCGTTAGAGGAGAGCACGTGGCAAAATCTGGAGCAATGATCACTTAATAAGGCCGCGGAGCCGCGGCGCCAAGGGAGTTTGGACCGCGGATCCGCGGTCCGTTTTGGGCTTTGGAACTTGAATTTTCTGGTACATTCTTAGGCTGAGTTTAGGGCCTGTTTCTGATATGTTGAATTTTATTTGGCCTTCTGTATCACTACCAGATCTTACATCTTGGAGTTGGCGTATCTTTTATCAGCTCTTTTCCCAATTTGGGCTCTGCTTCTGGAATTTCCTGCATTAGACCCCAAGACAAGAGTTGCGCAATACAAGGATGATGCGATGCCATGAAAACACAGTCAATTTCCCTTAAAGTGCCGGTTTAAAAGTCTAAATCTGGTATTTCAAAGATGATTTGGTAATATGTGCAATTATGAATACCGAACACTTCTATATGAGTACAAATGTTAGGGAAATTGCCATGTTAAAAATGCAGTATTTTCAACTGATCAAATTCCCCGAAACTTATTTTTGATTGTCTCGATCTAATGATTTTTTAAAAAGAGAAGGAGAAAATAAAGAAAGAGAAAAGTACACTTTCGTAGGCAACACGATTGCACTGAGCACGTGCAACAAGCCTTTAAACCTCTAGGTGTCCCTAGTAGGAGGAGTGTTGTCTCCTGAGGGTTTTCAGTCGATTACACCCACAAAATCCAATAATAAAAGAAAGATCATGAATATTACATTTAAAGAAAAGAATTGTAAAAGAAAAGCCTTGAAAATTAGGGTTTCCAACTAAGCTGGCTTTTCGGTTGTCATGAGCCCTATCTTAATGGTCATGAAAATATGTCAGAAATCACGTCCTCCCTCAATAAAACATCGTCTTATTCTTCATTCCTATCTTTCTTCCAAACATCGATCATATCACCCTGCGTGTGTGTAAAGGACATCCGTACACCCGGAGAATTCAATTCAAGCTATCATACTCTTGCCCATCAGCCTCAGTACTTTTTAATTAATGAATAGATGTGCTCACACACTTTCATGCGACCGTTAATACTAACTGACCGATTACTCATGTGCTTGCTTATTTGGTGTATTTTTCTCGTCTTGCACCACCTCAGGCATAGCAGTGACTCCCAGACCAGTTGGCCTTAGGGCACTAGGTGAAGAGGCACCCTCGCTATATATTTTTTATTGCCCTTGGCGATAACAAAACCAGTGTCCATTTTTCTCACCACTTTATATTTTCTTCATATTTTTTTTATTTCCTTCATACATCAGCTTTAAGACAAGAGCATTTCAAGGTATCCTCTACTATCCTGGGCTTCAAGACGTGTGTAAGTGCGAATAGCAGGGTATCAACGTTCAAAATGTTTGGCTTCCAGAATAGAAACTATTTTTCAGACTTATTTTTATCCTCAGATTAGTGACTTCCTTCATCTTACTAACCCTTGGGACAACGGCTCATAACTACTTATTACTAGTTCGTATAAGAAAACTTCTAATTTTCTTAGTTTTCTTAAATTTTTCTAATCTCATGGATGTAATTTTTCGCTATCTAATCTTTTATTATCTTAAATATTAAATATTTTTATATTTTGAAAAAATTTAAATTTTTATAGGTTTTGAAAAAAATTTAAATTTTTATGGATTTTGAAAAATTGTTTACAAAATGATGAGCCAAAACTTTTTACACAAAATTTTATGGGTTTTTAAAAATTTTTAAATTTTTATGGTTTTTAAAGAAATGTTTTGTGCTTATGCAAATGATATGCACATGATGCAAAACTAAGCACAAACCTTCCCCAAACTTGTTTTCAACAGTGTCCTCACTGTTGCCAACCGCTATATCTACAAAACCTGTAAGCCTGGGAGGAATTTATTAGTGGGGGCAAAATATATAAGTGAAGATCCTCCTCCAAACTTATTCTTTTCACTCACCTCCATTCAAAAAATGATGCAGTAATATATAGGACATGGAGGTGAGACGGAGGAATTTTAATCAAGATAAACTGGCTCCTGTAAGAACAGGAGCTCCTCCGTGGGGTCAGTGGAAAAATACGGCTTTAGTCTATGTCCATTCACTTTGAAAAATGTGCCGTTTTTAACATTTTCTACCTCTACTTCCCTGTGCGGGTATACAGACCGCACAACAAAAGGTCCCTTCCATCGAGATCGAAGCTTACCCGCATGAAGGTGTAGTCGTGAATCATAAAGAATGACTTGCTGACCAGGTGAAAATGTTTTCCTCAAAATGTTTTTATCATGAAAAACTTTGGTCCTATTCTTTATGATTACAGCGTTATCATAAGCTTCATCGCGGAGTTCGCTTAGCTCATTTAATTGCAGCTTCCGAAAGTTGCAGGCTAGGTTTAAGTCAAAGTTGATTTCCTTAATAGCCCACAATGCTTTATGCTCTATCTCGACTGGTAAGTGACATGCCTTCCCAAACACTATCCTATATGGAGACATCCCTAGGTCGGTTTTAAATGCAGTTCTGAATGCCCAAAGAGCATCCGTCAGTTTGGTCGACCAATCTTTTCTATTCTTAGCAACAGTCTTCTCCAGGATTTGTTTGATCTGTCTATTTGAAATCTCAGCCTGCCCGCTCATTTGGGGATGATAGGGTGTAGAAAGTCTGTGGTTGATTCCGTATTTTCGCATCAGAGTCTCGAAAGACCTGTTGCAGAAATGTGTTCCGTTATCGCTAATGATAGCGCGTGGGTGTCCAAATCGCGAAAAGATATTTTCTTTTAAGAACTTAATGACAAACTTCTTGTCATTAGTGCGACATGGAATGGCTTCAACCCACTTCGAGACGTAATCAACCACCAGCAGTATGTACAAATCCCCAAAGGAGTTGGGAAAGGGACTCATAAAGTCAATGCCCTAAACATCGAAAATTTCAACCGCTAGGATGGGTTGCTGGGGCATCTTATTTCTCCGGGAAATTCTACCCGTGTACTGACATTGTGTACAGGTTTTGCAATGCTCAAATGCTTCCTTGAATAAGGTCGGCCAATAGAATCCACATTGCAAAACCTTCTCTGCCGTCTTTTTAGGACCGAAGTGACCCCCACAGGCCTGATCATGACAAAAAGATAGAACACTCTTGAACTCCTCATTCGGGACACACCGGCGAATGATCTGATCAGGACAATACTTAAACAGATAGGGATCATCCCAGTAAAAGTGTTTTACTTGGGATAGAAAACGGTATTTGTCCTGTTTTGACCAATCACTGGGTATAAGTCCCGTGACAAGATAGTTCACAATATCCCTGAACCAAGGTTCATTGGATACGCTCAAGAGTTGTTCATCCGGGAACGAATCATTGATCGGCAGGGTCACGGGGGAAGAAGAGATGCGTGAAAGAAGGTCGGCTACAACGTTTTCACATCCTTTCTTATCTTTGATAACAAGATCAAATTCTTGTAATAGAAGGATCCAACGTATTAGCCTACCTTTTGCATCTTTCTTCGCCAAAAGATGTTTCAAGGCGGAATGGTCTGTGTACACAATTATTGGTGAGCCAATCAAGTAAGGCCTGAATTTTTCTAGTGCAAATACAGCTGCCAAAAGCTCTTTTTCAGTAGTTGTATAATTGATTTGCGCATCATTCAGGGTCTTACTCGCATGATAGATTACGTGTGGCATCTTGTCAATGTGCTGTCCTAAGACTGCACCTATTGCAAAGTCTGATGCATCACACATAAGCTCAAAGGGGTAGTCCCAATTTGGAGACGATAGAACGGGGGCTGTAGTGAGGGAATGTTTGAGTGAGTCGAAAGCTACCTCACAATCCGAGTCAAAGTGGAAAGTCGTATCCTTGGCCAAGAGAAGAGTTAAGGGTCTAGCAATCTTGCTAAAATCCTTAATGAATCTCCTATAAAAGCCCGCATGGCCAAGAAATGATCGAATGTCCTTGACGCTTTTGGGATGAGGAAGGTTTTGAATGACATCTATCTTAGCTTTGTCAACCTCAATGCCTTTTCGTGAAATAACATGTCCAAGCACAATTCCCTCTTAGACCATGAAGTGGCATTTTTCCCAATTCAAGGTTAAATTCTTCTCTTTGCAACGAGTAAGAACAGCGTCAAGATTCGATAGGCAGTCGGACAAAGAGTCTCCGAAAATCGAGAAATCGTCCATAAAAATCTCCAAGAAATTCTCTACCATGTCAGAGAATATCTCCATCATACACCGCTGAAAGGTAGCGGGAGCATTGCATAACCCAAAGGACATGCGTCTATAAGCAAATATACCAAAAGGACAAATAAAAGTGGTTTTATCTTGATCCTTTTTGGCTATGGGGGCCTGATTATAGCTAGAGTATTCATCCATAAAGCAATAATACGCACGTCCAACTAAGCGTTCCAGCATCTGATCAATGAAAGGTAGAGGAAAGTGGTCTTTCCTCGTGGCGGCATTGAGTTTTCGGTAATCAATACATACACGCCGCCCAGTTTGGACGCGTGTCTAAATCAACTCATTTGCCTCATTGGTAATAACAGTGATGCCAGATTTCTTAGGGATGACATGTATTGGACTCACCCATTGGCTATCAGAGATTGCGTATATGATACCATTATCAAGGCATTTGACGATCTGTTTCATCACCGCTTCCTTCATGACGGGGTTCAACCGTCTCTGTGGTTCTCGGGTTGGTCTGGAATCATCCATCACATGTATATGATATTCTACAATCAAGGGACTAATCCCTTTAGTGTCCGCCATGGTCCAACCAAACGCCTCCTTATTAGATCTCAATACCGATAAAAGTGCATTTTCTTGCTCTGATGCTAGAGAAGTGGAAATGATAACCGGTAAAGATTCATTCTCACCTAAATATGCATATTTAAGATGAGAAGGTAAAATTTTGAGATCTAATGCTGGCGGAGAAATAATAGAAGGTGGGATCATCGAATGATTTTCGGAGTCACAAAGAAGCTCATAGCCTGTAAAAGATACAGACTCGGATGGTGATGAGTCAGGAGTGGCAGACTCAAGCGTGAAAATGGTGTCCTCACTAAGATCATGTGCCAGGTCAAACAGTGATGTGGTAGTGTCGTCGAGATCTGTAAAGCAAAGTTCCTCAACTCCGCAACTTTCGGGAGCAATCTCGTGGACAAAGCACACATCAAGGATATGAGCAGAGGGTTCTGATGGCTGACTTCCAATTTTGTAGATGGTTAGTTCAATGGTCATATTTCCAAATGATAAGTTCATTGAACCATTTCTACAGTTAATGACAGCATTGGAAGTGGCACGGAAAGGTCGACCCAAAATCACCGGAATTTGCCTCCAGAGGTTCACTACAGGTTGTGTATCGAGAACAATGAAGTCTACAGGGAATACAAATTCCCCGACCTTTATCAACACATCCTCTAGTTCACCTCATGGTTTGGTGATTGAACGGTCTGCCATTTGGAGAGTGCAGTGAGCAGGTTTCAACTCTCCAATCCCTAACTGCTCATAGACAGAGTATGGAAGTAGGTTAACACTTGCGCCAAGGTCTAAAAGAGCACGGTTGATGTTTTTACCCCCAATAGAAATCGATATCGTAGGACATCCTGGGTCCTTACGTTTCTTTGGTAGCTGAGGGATAAAAGCAGTGCTAATGTTATTAGACATGAAAACCTTCTTCGGCACTTGAGTCTTCCTCTTCCTAGTGCATAAGTCCTTAAGAATTTTCGCATAAGCGGGGACTTGTTGAATCGCATCTAGGAGAGGGATGTTGATGTTAACCTGTTTGAACATTTCCATAATTGTCTCCATATGTGGACTCGATTTGTTTTCCCTTAACCGATTCGGGTAAGGTGCTTTAGCAATGAGCGCTGGGTCCATCATAGGAGAAGGAAGTGGGGGTAGACATGATCCCGAAAGAGGAGTGGGGATCGTCTGTGAAGAGCTAGAAGAGGTGGGCTAAGGTGTCGAGCCTAGAGGGAAATGGAGAATAGGCTCGCGAGAAGGCGGTGGGGTAGAAGAACAAGAATCAGACGTAGAAGTGTGTGTGTGAGGAAAGGTCTCAGCCGGGGTGTTGATAGGATTCTCAATATCATCAACTTCTTCCCCAACATGGTTATCCAGCATTCTTCCTGATCTCAACGTTGTGACGGCATTTACATTGTAATGCCCAGGATTCGGTAGGGGTTGAGACGGAAGTTTCCCTTCTTCTCTCGCACTCATTTCGGCCTTAAGTCGTGCAATTTCAGCTTCCATCGTTTTGATACTCTCAGCTTGGGACGCTGAGTTTTTCTTTATCTCACCGACAGAAGACCTAACCTCGGCCGACACTTCCATGAAATTTGACAAAAGTGATTTCAAGGTTTGAGCGAATTGAGAGAACTCGTCAGAACAGGTCGACTGCATAGGATTAGACGATGCAGGAGGGTTGACCTGGTTTTGGAAATTTTATGACTGGTAGGGGTGCTGGGTGAGTTGAAGTGGTTGTTGTTGTGGTGGAGGGACCCTTTGGAATTGATTTGGGTTTGGAACCGTGTTTTGGGATTGGTTCCAGGCAAAATTCGGGTGATTCCTCCAACCCTGATTGTATGTGGAAGAAAAAGGGTCGTTTCTAGGTCTTTGAAATGCGGCATTGGTATGCTCGAGACCTTGAAACTGAGAGTTTAATGGATATTCTTCCGTTAAGTGAGCCGGATCAGAACAGCACCCACAAACAGTTTTGGGGAGTGACATCGGGTATAGGGAGGCTGCTAAGAATTTGTGTTCCATAGTTTCGAGCTTCTTTTGCATTGCTGCCATCTCAGCTCGAACACCTATGGACACGTCTATTTGGTGTACGCCACCCCTACTCGATGGCTGGGTTCCAGTCTCCCACTGTAGTGACTTTTCAGCGAACTCTTCTAAAAATTTCCATGCTTCCCCATCATCTTTGGTCATAAAGGTGCCTTGACACATGTTTTCAAAGTTTTGTTTGGTGGTAGGGTTAATGCCCTCATATATGATTCGGCAAAGGTCCCATCTCGGGATGCCGTGATGTGGGCGTTGAACCAAAAGATCCTTGAATCGTTCAAAGCATTTTGAGAATGGTTCAGCCGGAAGCTGGGAGAATTGATATAGTTCGCTACGGATCCGAGCTGTCTTTTGCATAGGGTAGAATTTCTTAAGGAATGCCACAACGAATTCTTCCCAATTCGTGATGGAATGTGCGGTGGTGTTATACAGCCACTTCTCGGCTATATCGCACAGGGTAAATGGAAGAAGTCGTAGACGCATGGCATCCACTGAAAGTTGTGACGTAACCATCATTGTGTTAGTTATATGTATACCCTAGAGGCCATTACTATACATAGGATGTATATTGTAGTGGATGCTTGGACGTATATAGGGAGGACTTTCTTGCTCGACATGATAGTATGCTATCTGGTTGCTCTTTACCTTAACGTGTATATTGATTGTCTCTCTGTTACATGTTGGTAAAGCCCTTAGGATGTGTACTTGACTACCTGGACTATGATGCAGATCATACTAGTGGGGACAGATAGTCTATAAGTACATCCTTCAAAGTCCCTAGTCGTGGGTGTATCGAGACGGGGCATCGATATACCAGAGTAGACTAGCGTATACCTTCTCGACCCATACAGATGGGCGATGGATGATCCTATATCCATTGGTGTTTGACATCAGAGATGATGTACGGGTGCTCAGTGGAGACTGGGTACACTGGACGGACTCGCCGAGAACTCCCAGATGGTATTTTACCTTACGTCAGATGGCAGTTCTCTGGTGACACTGGTACAGAGTAGTCTGTTGACCCGAGACCGTCATAGAGTCTTGTGTGGTTCCCACTGTGCTTTGATTTCCATCTTACCACGTCCAAGAGGGCGTGCAAAACGGTGGTTTTTGGGTACAGTCCCGAATCACATGGAGGCAATGAGCGATAGGAGGGGATTCGTCTCTCCCGGTATAGGGAGTTGATGTTGCGCTGTGTTCGATTGGCTATAACCGGAAATCCCTGGCTAAGGTTGCTGAGATTTACTGGTAAGTGTTACAAGTAGTTTCTCGAACTGTTATAGACCTCATATCGACACGACTTATCGAGCTATTGGGGTCTGACGTTTACCACCCCTAGGCAAGATATGCGGCATATCAGACGATCAGACCGGACTGTACGGTAAGTGTTACTGGTTGGATTCACAGGAGTGTGAGCGGGCTTGCTCGTCGATCTTCTGATCGCTCAATACCCGGGTGGCCGTTACGTTTAGCAGACCGCTTGCGGCTTGTGGGTGTTTGATATGATCATCACCTGCTGCCGGCGTATTGACGAGTCTTTAGAGTCCTACACAGAGGTTTCCTGGCTCAAGCGAAACGAAATAGGAGCGCATATGAGATATGTGCGGGACCGAGAATCATGCGTGTATGTGATACCGTATTTCATTCTCGCGATGAATGTATCGATTGGTTATATGCGATATAACCAAATTATCGAATCAAGGATTGATTCGATAAATCGATACATTGTATACTAGTCGGTTGTGTGCGACATGACCAGATCATTGAATCAAGTGTTGATTTAATGATTTAATGCATAATTATATATTTGATATATTACTTTGCATTAACTAGTATTGGTTCACTTTAAATTGATTTTCTCACTTGAAGTTTACAAGTTGTATATGTGATATACTTTTGTGCACTTGATTGTATCATGTTTGATGATACATGCTTACTTGAGTTTGTGTAAAGATTGAACCATGGTTATTTAAATGGTTAGGGTTTTGTTTTTCATTTTCTTATTCATTTATTTTTTATTTTATTCATTTTGGAAAATGATAAGCATAAAGAGAAAATGGTGGCTAACTTTGTTTGTTGTTGAAGCTTCTTGAAGACTTTGACCAAGTGACCATTTTGTCTCATGCTTAACCCTAACCATTCCATTTAACCATGATTAACTCTCTACACATTACCATGGTTTGAATATGATAAGTATTCATTTTTCTTATGGATTTAAAAAAAAGGAACTTATCATATTCATTCTTTCTTCTTCTTCTTCATCACTTGAAGAAAGCTTGCTACTACAATGGCAACTTTAGAAAATAAGTGAGAAATCCAATTCTAAAGTGAACCCACTTCCTATTTCTTCATCCTCTACCTCTTGCCAAGTAGTATAGGGTGTTTTCTTCACAAGTTTTATGACTTGGTGAAGTGGAAGCTTGATCTAGTGATGCCTCGACGTAGATCATCTTCGGCATCGACATCGACGACCTAGCCCGCCCTTTTCTCCGACGAAGCCGACGCTAGAGTCCGGGATCCGATTTGGACAGCGGAGGGACTTCATCATGGAGCTATGGAGGTGGAGAACCGGATCTACAAAGGTTGTATTTCCGTTCTTTAAGTTAAGTTGTTAACTAGTTGCATTGTTCGCCTAGACATCTAGTTAACGATCCGTATTAGGGTTTCTCGGCACCCGTAAATTTTGAAATTGGCATGGTTGAAGCCTTGTGAGACCTCTTGTGAGTGCCTAGGAACCCTACAGTGGTATCAGAGCCTGGCTAGAGCCTTAGGCGATGCGTAGACGAAGTTTGAAACCCGATCGATTCGAAACCCTAACTTAAACTTGCTCTCTGTACATTTTTCAAATTTGTGGATTTTTGCAAATTAAAAATATGCAGAAAAATCAGCAGGGAAATCTAAGACTTACGGCGCAAAATTTAGCTCCTAATTCCATAAAAGTGCGGCGGAACCGCGGCATTAGCGTGCTAATGCGGCGGTTCCGCGGCCCTTTTGTCTCTTCTCCCATCAAGTTTTGCACAGTAATTCCTATTTGGCAGTGCTGGTTTTCTTGGGAATTTTTAATCTGAAATCCAGAGTTGAGTATTTTGGGTTGTATTGGGAGTTCGTACATTCGATCGGATTGTCAAACTCTGTCTATGTGTTTTTCCGGATAATTTTTGAATATGTTAAAAAGTTCGATCGGATATAAATACCCACCTTTTCCCCTGTCGGGAAATTTCCAAGTGTTGGATTTTTCCGAGGTTTAAAGACGTTCTAAGTAGTGCAAGTAACGCGATGGTCCCTCTAGAAGACAACAAACCTTAACTCGATTATGTGACCGTCTTGAACTGCCCTTTGAACCTTCGGGTTTGGGGCAGTACGGCGTGCCTCATGTGAGGCGTTGGCTTGACCCTTCTACGGCTGGACCGTTGGTACTGAGGCACGAACTGAATGTTTTTAGACTTGTTTCATGTGTTGATCTGTTTTGGGAAAACTTGGGTGTTCGACTGTTCGATCGGAAAGTTTAACATTTTCTATTTATCTAGAATGGGATACAATAATTGGAATTCACAATTAGTTATGAGATAACTGAATGAATGTTATAAACATAGCACTTTAGTCTCACTTGATCGGTTGCCACGGAATTTTGATGTGATCAAAAGTCCGTCGCAATCACGTAGCGTACGCGGATACTCGCCGGGTAAACTTAATAGACAGCCTCACTCCATAGCCCCGACCAAGTGACTGTAGGAGAACCCCGTAGCCGAAAGCATCCATTCGGGTGCTCGCGGCAGCGGTGTTCCGCCTTGGTGCACTTCGTCGACGGCATCGGGGGTGCGGCCGTCTAGTAAAGTTTGCGACGAGCATTCGATCAGAACATCGGGAATCCTGTTGAATTCCCGACCTGATATTGAAAAGTGTTTTCGATTTTGAGACTAAAATGCAGGGTTTATAATTGTTAGGCATGTGATGTCTAAGGTATTCATTTGATTAGGCATGCGATGTCTATGGAGATTGCGGATTCCAACTATTGTAGTTTTACACTTTCTTTTCTGTGACCGTAAGTGTAATATGTGATATCGCCGGTTTCGTTGCTATAGGTCAACGACAATTGGGATACGCATGTTTACTTACGTTGATGACATGTGATGTTATATGTTACTGGATATGTTATATTGGATCGTCGTGTTTGAATAGCCGGGGGTTTTTATATGAGATGAGTGTTTTTCATTTTCATTCATGTAAAAACTTGTATGTAATATTCTTTTATTGGGGCACTTCCAGGTTGCGGAAGATGTCACCGTTTGTATATTATTTACTTTTCCGCACTAGGATAGACCCAAGGAGGGGAGCACAAGTAACCGGGTTCTGGAGTCCAGTGGGAGACTAACTCGAGGAGTCGAGTCCGGGTCTCCTAACTCCAGAATTGGTAGGGTTGCTTGCCGCTCTCGTAGGGGTCTAGGGGTGTGGGTTTGGCTATTCATCGCGACCGTGGAATCCGTGTTTTATACTGGCTCGTATTGAAAACACGAACGTCCTAGTATATCCAATATTTCATATGATTCTTCTGCTGCGATATCTGTGATGTGATCATGTGATGTTCTGTGATAAATACTGTATATAGTATATATGATATATTATATAGATGTTACTTATGTTTTACACCCGCGCTAGCCCTGCCCCGCTCTGCCGTTAGTTACCTAACCTAACGGTGCACGAGGGGACATCGAGGCGAATGCGGATGGCATAAGTGTACGTCGTATTTATCTGTGATGTTTAGGTACTTAAATGATGGGACTTCATTAATGTGATTAATGAAATAAAAGAAACCTAAGATGTTGTAGAATCGAATTTCAAAATAAAACAGGTAGCTACAGTTCTTGCTTTGCACAGCGGTATATGTGATATATCCTGCACCTTATTCGATGAGGAAAGGACCGAGATCCCTTCACCGGGAGTGACTCCTTTAGCAATAACTGGCAGATGCTACACACTCGGTTTGTCTTTTGATTGCTTTTAAGAGTTTTTGCTTTGCACAGTGATATATATGATATATCCCGCACCTCATTCGACGAGGAAAGGACCGACGATCCCTTCACCGGGAGTGACTCCTTTAGCAAAACTAGAAAAGCCTCAAAAGCACTCCATTTTAAAATCATTTGATTCTACAACGATATCAAGTTCATTACGCAATAGGTTTTCAGAAAAACCTGTCTTAGCCCTCCGTCATTTCAGATAAGTTGTATATAGTATTCGTGCTGCATTTGTTGGCTTTCGTTAAGGTGCATTGTGCGGTAGCTATATGCTGCTTATCTGCTGCATACGATGCGATTGGATTAGGGTAGTCGTGCGGCTTTGTTGGCTTTCGTCAAGGGTCGTGCGGGTGGGTTTAATTCGATCAAGAAATGTACGGGTTGAACTTGACTAGCGGGCTATGGTTTGTTGGCTTTCGTCAAGGTCATAGCACGTTAGGGGCAAAATATTATCGGGAATTTCAAGTGTTGAAATTTGCAATGAGATTGCATACCTTCTATGAGATAGTTGGATCCCGATACCCGCTGCGAGTAAGAGTTACTCCTGGGAGAGTTTTACACATTACAATTAGCCGATCAAGTAGGTATCTAGAAAGGTGTCAACGAGGTTACGCCTCTGGGAAAACGAGGTTTACATTAATTAGGTTCGTGCGAAAGCACGGGGGACCTCCCTCAAAGTACCGACACTGGCCTGGCCGAAAGATTGGTGAACTTGTAGTGTGTAATTAATCCCGGCTAGTCTTTCCTTTTAGGGTTTGAAGGAAGATTTGATAAAAACAGTGGGAGCCATCCTGATTAGATAAAATAATAACCAATCTATTCTTGCAAGAGCGCACGCTGAGTGTTTTCTTCTCTCTCTCTCCACGTAGCGACCATATCACGCCTTAATCAAGATAATAATATGGATTATTGACCGAACCCACTTGTTATACTGAGCTGGGGAACGTTGGTCCCGCTCCAACTTATAATTGTTATAAGACAGAGCAGGAAATTGGGGAATACCAGATTTCCCGTGCCGCCCAAACGAAGAGAGTGCATGCTGATGCATCATCTTCGGGTGTGTTCATTACAAAGAACTGTTTCTCAGTATCCTTTACGTCCTGGGTATGTGATACCAGATCAGGATCCCAGATATGTAATCTGTTACATAGGGCTACAGAAAGGTAGAGAACTGAGAACGGGTGATAAGTTTCATGAGGCAGAAAACGGGGCAAGAGTTGCAGCCAAGTCTATTGGTCACTGTCACCCTGTATTCCAAATACATTGATTCTGAACGAATGTTATTAGATACCGAACCTGATATACAAAATCATATCAGTCTCTTTATCAGTAAAGAAAGGATATAATTTTGTATTGTTGGATAATGTTTTGAACATTTCCTATATCAAAAGTTGATCGGTTCAGGCACGTTATCTAAAAGCATTAATGTTCTAAATCAAACTACAGTTCTTAGTATATAGAACACACACAAGAGGAAGAGTTCAGAAATGAACGAATCCTTCTTGAGGCATTGTAGACTAGGTCATATCAATGCGACCCGACTGGCTGAAGTTACATTTAGATGCATATTTAAATTAGTTTGAATCTACATCTTGTGAAACTTGCCAGTCATGTCACAGAGATAAGATGACCATAGCTCCGTTTACTGGAAACAGAGAAAGAGTTACTGAACTCTTGGGATGATACATGCTGATGTATGTAAGGTCCCCTGTCTACACATGCCAAGACCGGTTCCTTGTACTTCATTACATTCTCTGATAATCTCTTTAGATTCAGACATATGTTCTTGTTGAAACACAAGTCCGAACCTTTTGAGATATTCACAGAATATAAGTTAGAAGTAGAGAACCAATACGGGTATAAGTATTATGTCCTTTGATGAGATCAAGGAGGAGAATACTTGAGCACGGAATTCCTAGACTATTCTAAAGGAGAAAGAGATTCTCTCTCAGCATTACTCCTCCGTATACACAATAGCACAATAGTATATCGGGGCGGAGCAGATGCACCCTATATGATATGGTGTGCTCTATGATGAGTACTACTGAGTTTTGCTATTTCCTTTTTGGGAGTTATGCACTTGAGAAGCTGCATACCTATTGAATTGGATTCGAATCAAATCAGTTGCTTACCACTTCATATGTGATATAGAAAGGGAAGAGCCCATATCTTAAGTTGGTTAAGATTTGGGGTTGTCCGGGCTATGTCTAAAAGCATAATCCGGACAAGCTCGAGGCAAGATCTGTTATGTAGAACTGGAAATGTTCCAGCTATACAAACTGCAGCTGATGATTTGATAGAACCAAAGGATTCAATAGAGACCAACGAACCTCAGCCTCTCCGCCGATCTAGTAGGGTTTTCTCACCCACCTGAGAGATACTTCGGTTACTCTATGACAGTGGGAGCGAGGATTGCATCATGAGATGATGACCCAACTAGTTTCGAGCTGGCCATCAGGAGTAGAACTCTGTAAGAATGGCTGGATGCTTAGTGATCTGAGATGGAATCCTTATACACCAACAAAGTATGGACTTTGGTTGCTATATCTGAAGGGTTAAATCCCCATCAGGAGGAAGTATATCTTGAGAAGATTACTTGGTGTAGATGGAAAAGTTGAGACTTTCAAAGCTAGACTTGTTAAAGCTTTTCGTCATCGACCAGGCGTGGATAATGATGAAACATTTTCAAGTAGCTATGCTTAAGTCCATCCAGATCCTACTTGCCACGGCTACATACCATGACTACGATATCTGGCGGTTGGGTGTCATGACTGCTTTTCTAAATGATGTTTTAGAAGAGAGAGTCTGTAAGTTCACAGCCAGAGGGCTTCGTAGACAGTGGGAGCAGCGGAAACGTGCACAAGATGCTTTATAAGATAAAGCAGGTATCGCGGAGTTGGAACATCTGTTTTGATGTAGTAGTCAAACAGTTTGACATCATCAAAATGGTAGATGAACCTTGTATATACAAAAAGGTAGTAGGGAGTATGGTGATGATCCTCGTAGAGTACGTGGATGACATACTCTTGATAGGAAAGGAGTTTCCTATGCTACGCTCGGTCAATCTCCGCTTATCACAATGATTCTCCATATAGGATCAAAATGATACCTCCTAAATCCTGGGTTTTGGATCTATGAGATAGATCTAATTGGATGTTAGGATTCTCACTAGTTGTAGTGAGATGGTATCAATCGATCCTGGGGAGAATCACTGGAAGGGTTCCAGAGTGATAAGGACGACTGAATGTCAGTCACAGGTATTGTCTTTACCCTCAGTAAAGGGACGGTATGTTGGAAGAGTTCCAAGCTAGATACCGTGGCATACTAGACGATAAAGGCTGGATACATCACTATTTGAGATGCTACCAAAGAGGCAGTCTGGGTGTATATTTGTTCATGAGATGAACTCTGTTCCTCCCATTGTGTGACAATGGAGTTGTGGCTTATGCCAAGGAACGTCTGTCCCATTAGTGATCCAGGCATATTCTAAGGCAGTATTACCTGATCATGGAGATGGTTGATCTCTAGGGGATCGAGGTTAGGAGAGTAGACTCAGAGAACAACACGGCGGATCCACTCACGAAGGCCTATTCCCAGAGAGAGACTTTTATGGGATGGTTGAGTATGAGATACTACAACCACTGCTACAGATGGCCCTAGTGCAAGTGGGAGATTGTTAGTTATATGTATGCCCTAGAGGCCATTACTATACATAGGATGTATATTGTAGTAGATGCTTGGACGTATATAGGGAGGACTTTCTTGCTCGACATGATAGTATGCTATCTGGTTGCTCTTTACCTTAACGTGTATATTGATTGTCTCTCTGTTACATGTTGGTAAAGCCCTTAGGATGTGTACTTGACTACCTGGACTATGATGCAGATCATACTAGTGGGGACAGATAGTCTATAAGTACATCCTTCAAAGTCCCTAGTCGTGGGTGTATCGAGACGGGGCATCGATATACCAGAGTAGACTAGCGTATACCTTCTCGACCCATACAGATGGGCGATGGATGATCCCATATCCATTGGTGTTTGACATCAGAGATGATGTACGGGTGCTCAGTGGAGACTGGGTACACTGGACGGACTCGCCGAGAACTCCCAGATGGTATTATACCTTACGTCAGATGGCAGTTCTCTGGTGACACTGGTACAGAGTAGTCTGTTGACCCGAGACCGTCATAGAGTCTTGTGTGGTTCCCACTGTGCTTTGATTTCCATCTTACCATGTCCAAGAGGGCGTGCAAAACGGTGGTTTTTGGGTACAGTCCCGAATCACATGGAGGCAATGAGCGATAGGAGGGGATTCATCTCTCCCGGTATAGGGAGTTGATGTTGCGCTGTGTTCGATTGGCTATAACCGGAAATCCCTGGCCAGGGTTGCTGAGATTTACTGGTAAGTGTTACAAGTAGTTTCTCGAACTGTTATAGACCTCATATCGACACGACTTATCGAGCTATTGGGGTCTGACGTTTACCACCCCTAGGCAAGATATGCGGCATATCAGACGATCAGACCGGACTGTACGGTAAGTGTTACTAGTTGGATTCACAGGAGTGTGAGCGGGCTTGCTCGTCGATCTTCTGATCGCTCAATACCCGGGTGGCCGTTACGTTTAGCAGACCGCTTGCGGCTTGTGGGTGTTTGATATGATCATCACCTGCTGCCGGCGTATTGACGAGTCTTTAGAGTCTACACAGAGGTTTCCTGGCTCAAGCGAAACGAAATAGGAGCGCATATGAGATATGTGCGGGACCGAGAATCATGCGTATATGTGATACCGTATTTCATTCTCTCGATGAATGTATCGATTGGTTATATGCGATATAACCAAATTATCGAATCAAGGATTGATTCGATAAATCGATACATTGTATACTAGTCGGTTGTGTGCGACATGACCGGATCATTGAATCAAGTGTTGATTTAATGATTTAATGCATAATTATATATTTGATATATTACTTTGCATTAACTAGTATTGGTTCACTTTAAATTGATTTTCTCACTTGAAGTTCACAAGTTGTATATGTGATATACTTTTGTCCCCTTGATTGTATCATGTTTGATGATACATGCTTACTTGAGTTTGTGTAAAGATTGAACCATGGTTATTTAAATGGTTAGGGTTTTGTTTTTCATTTTCTTATTCATTTATTTTTTGTTTTATTCATTTTGGAAAATGATAAGCATAAAGAGAAAATGGTGGCTAACTTTGTTTGTTGTTGAAGCTTCTTGAAGACTTTGACCAAGTGACCATTTTGTCTCATGCTTAACCCTAACCATTCCATTTAACCATGATTAACTCTCTACACATTACCATGGTTTGAATATTATAAGTATTCATTTTTATTATGGATTTAAAAAAAAGGAACTTATCATATTCATTCTTTCTTTTTCTTCTTCATCACTTGAAGAAAGCTTGCTACTACAATGGCAACTTGAGAAAATAAGTGAGAAATCCAATTCTAAAGTGAACCCACTTCCTATTTCTTCATCCTCTACCTCTTGCCAAGTAGTATAGGGTGTTTTCTTCACAAGTTTTATGACTTGGTGAAGTGGGAGCTTGATCTAGTGATGCCTCGACGTAGATCATCTTCGGCATCGACATCGACGACCTAGCCCGCCCTTTTCTCCGACGAAGCCGACGCTAGAGTCCGGGATCCGATTTGGACAGCGGAGGGACTTCATCATGGAGCTATGGAGGTGGAGAACCGGATCTACAAAGGTTGTATTTCTGTTCTTTAAGTTAAGTTGTTAACTAGTTGCATTGTTCGCCTAGACATCTAGTTAACGATCCGTATTAGGGTTTCTCGGCACCCGTAAATTTTGAAATTGGCATGGTTGATGCCTTGTGAGACCTCTTGTGAGTGCCTAGGAACCCTACACATTGCGCATACGTTTTCAAATTTGGTGATAAAAACGTATGCGTCTTCAGTCTCGAGACCGTGGAATTTGGGTAGAAGGTTGATGTACTGGGGTTTAATCTCAAAGTTATCCCCGTTGGCTGGTGGAATGGCTAAGCAGGTCGAGAGAGGACCTCGCAAAGGGTAGCACCTCTCTTGGAGAGAGATGCGGGGAGGATTCTGCGCACCAACGGACGGCGGCAGAGCAGCGGTAAAGAGGTTTGATGGAGACGGATCCATCGGTGTGGGTGTGGTGGTGGGTAAAAGAGAGGTAAATGGAGAAATACCGATTTTGGAGTCGATCGAGGGGACGCGGACAAGTCGGGCACTAGAATCCCGTGTCCAGCCTATCTTGCACTAAAAGGGGTTAGTACAAGTGGCAGCGTGATTTATAATTAGGGGAATGAATGAATGCGGTGTTTGTTTTGAAAAATGATACGGATTTTGAAAATATGATGCGATCACAACAAATGCAACAAGCAACCCTAAAATCTATGATCACCTAGGTCAAAACTCTAGACCGCTCCTAACTTCCAAAAGACAAGTCGCAGGATAAAATCCTCTACTGCCTCTTTGTCTCTCCTGTGGCCAGGTAAGTGCCGGGTAAGTGGGAGGTTCTCCACTACGTAAGTAGTGGGCCTAATTAAGTAACCACTAGCCTTCGACACACTTGCCTTAGACACCACAAAAAGAAACGCGGATAAGCAAAGAATTACCCACGGCCTTCTTCTGTCCAAAGTGAGCGCGACGGTCCTTAGAATCATCTCTAGATATTTTTTAATTAATGAGAGTAATGCGGATGCAAGTTTGTGATTTTTGGGGCTTAGGAAGGGTAATGAACTCCCCACCTAATCTGGATTTGGCCGTGCCCCTTAATGTCCGTATTAATTATGCAAACAACCACAAAATCAAAAACAAGCACAATTTATTTTGCTTTTTGCGGCGCTGCGATTTTTGCAAAGAAGCCTGCAACAAATTGTTAATTGGAGCAGATTTAGGAAGGAGATAAGAAAGATAGAGGTTACCTGACAAAAATTGTACAGAGATCTCCTTGAACTGCCGCGATTCCGCCGCGGGAGTAGCCTTATGCCGTGGTTCCGCCGCACCTTGAGCTCCTCTCTGCACAAAAATTTACCAGAGCACTCCTGATCACTTCCCTAGCTCTCTGGAAATCTCCAAATATTTTTCCAATTGCACAGCAAGCTCCAGATTTCCTTTTAATTAACCACAACAACTCGTTTAGTGTTTTGCGCGAGTTTTGATCTAAAAATATTGATGGAATAAACTCTTCAACTCAAATTTCAAAAAATGAACAAATAGCACACGATCCCCGGCAACGGCGCCATTTGATTGAATATGATATTCTTAATGTGTAGTATTTTGAAAATTGTAAAGAGATATCTCAACCAAAAATATTTTGACCGCAATCAATAACGGTGTCGGATGTAGCGCATTAGTAAGTGCGGATCGTCCACAGAGAAAGTGAGATCCGTTCAATTTCCGAATTAGATGAGTTGAAAATTTAAGGAAAAGAAAAGAATTCATGATTTGCAATTGAAGATCAAGAATAAGAAAAATCTAGATCTAAAAGAAACATTAAAAACAAGAATTGAGATATGTGATAATTTCCAACCAACAATCAAGATTAGAAGTATGGCTCGTAGGAGTAGATCGGATCTATAGATATGATGAGATCTAATGATTACTCATTCTTATCCATTAACGAATTGATACTAGATCGATACAAATTCATCGAGGGTTAAGGATCTTGCGAGGAAATTAGGGATTCCGCAACTCATCCTTTGTCCTTTCGATGGATCGCATTCAAATTCTAGCTTCTAGTTAACCAAATGATCAATAGTTGTTCCCTAGTTTCGAGTGAACACGATCAAGAAAGCATCATCTCGAAACTAGGACATTAATCATTTGATTCACTAGAATTTCCAAACATTATAGAATTTAAGAATTGTAAAAGTGTCTAAATCATCATCATCTAAAGATCGTCACAACTCCTACACGAGCGAAGATTACTCAAACATCATGATCACAAACACAATCACAAATTGAGATCTAATCACTATTCTTGAATTAAAAGATAAGCAAGAATATAGAAAATTCACCTTTATTTATCGACAATTTTCGTTACAACTCTCTTGAATTTACAAAAGGAAGGAACTAGATCGTCGATTTCGGCTTCACTCGGCTCCTTGAGTCGCGGATCGGCGTGGATCTCTTGCTCCGTTGAAATCCGGCGTCGCTCCTAAAGGTTGAAGGCTCTCTTGCTTGAATTGCACTCGGGATCTTGATCTTGATTTTGAATTGGGGTTTGACACAAGTCGTGTCACTCGACTTGTGGGTAGAAGATGATGGTGATTCTTGAACAACCTCAATCCTAGATCTAGGCTCTCTTTTATAGACCTCAAAACCCTAGATCTAGGATTTCAATTTTGAATTTTCCCTCCACAAGTTTGTTAGCAATAGATTTGAATTTCCCTCCAAAATTTTGTTAAGAGAGCCTTCTAGAAATAGTTTGTTAAGCCGAGCCTTGTAGATGCGCCACATGGAGCTTCTGGGGTCTTCTGGAAGCTTTGGCCGTTAGAGGAGAGCACGTGGCAAAATCTGGAGCAATGATCACTTAATAAGGCCGCGGATCCGCGGTCCTTTTTGGGCTTTGGAACTTGAATTTTCTGGTACATTCTTAGGCTGAGTTTAGGGCCTGTTTCTGATATGTTGAATTTTATTTGGCCTTCTGTATCACTACCAGATCTTACATCTTGGAGTTGGCGTATCTTTTATCAGCTCTTTTCCCAATTTGGGCTCTGCTTCTGGAATTTCCTGCAATAGACCCCAAGACAAAAGTTGCGCAATACAAGGATGATACGATGCCATGAAAACACAGTCAATTTCCCTTAAAGTGTCGGTTTAAAAGTCTAACACATGCAATCTGGTATTTCAGAGATGATTTGGTAATATGTGCAATTATG
Source organism: Agapanthus africanus (assembly GCA_030015575.1). Taxonomy (NCBI): domain Eukaryota; kingdom Viridiplantae; phylum Streptophyta; class Magnoliopsida; order Asparagales; family Amaryllidaceae; genus Agapanthus; species Agapanthus africanus. The sequence goes on from CM057350.1 coordinate 385,297,510, forward strand.
AATACCGAACACTTCTATATGAGTGCAAATGTTAGGGAAATTGCCATGTTAAAAATGCAGTATTTTCGACTGATCAGGTCACTCCCGGTGAAGGGATCTCAGCTCTTTTCTTATCGAATAAGGTGCAGGATATTTCACAAATACCACTATGCAGAGAAAAAACTATAAAAGCAATCAAAAGACAAACCGAGTTTGTAGCATCTGCTAGTTTCGCTAAAGAGGGCACTCCCGGTGAAGGAATCTCGGCTCTTTCCTTATCGAATAAGGTGCTGGATATTCTACAAGGAATATCGCTATGCAAAGCAAGAACTAGAGCTACCAGTTTTCGAGACAAGTTTCTACAACATCTTTAGGTTTCTTTTATTTCATTAATCTCATTAATGAAGTCCCATTTATTATACTTCCCAAGCATCACATATGAAATGAAAGCTACAATATATAGTATATATCATATATATATATATATATATATATATATAATATAAGCATTCGTCTCAGAATATAATCAATGATCACATCACAGAATATTGCAGCTGAATAAAAACATATGAAATATTGGATATACTAGGATTTCCGGGTTTTATTTTAAGCCTGTATAAAACACGGATTCCACGGTCGTGATGAATATCCAAACCCACATCCCTAGAACCCTACGAGAGCGGCAAGCAACCCTACCAATTCTAGAGTTAGGAGACCCGGTCTCGACTCCTCAAGATGGTCTCCCACTAGACCCTAGAACCCGGTTACTTGTGCTCTCCGTCTTGGGTCTATCCTAATGCGGAAAAGTAAATAATATACAATGGTGACATCATCCTCAACCCGGAAGTGCCCCAATAAAAGAATATTACATACAATGAAATTTTACATGAATGAAAATGAAAAACTCTCATCTCACATAAAAACCCCTGTTATTCAAAACACGACGATCCAATATAACATATCCCAGTAACGCATAACATCACATGTCATCAACGTAAGTAAATATGCGTATCCCAATTTTCATTGACATATAGCACCAAAACCGGTGATACACCACATATTACACTTGCGGTCATAGAAAAGAAAGTGAAAAACTACAACAATTGGAATCTGCAACCACCTTAGACATCATAAACCCAACGTATCACATACTTTGGATTTCATGCCTAACTAAATGAATTCCTTAGACATCGCATGCCTAAAAATTATAAACCCCGCATTTTAGTCTCGATACCGAAAACACTTTTCAATAACAACTCGGGCAATTCAACAAGATTCCCGACATCCTGATCGAATGCTCGCCGGAAACTTTAGTAGATGGTCGCACCCCTCGATACCGTCAACGCTGTGCACTAAGGCGGAACACCACTGCCGCAAGCACCCGAATGGATGCTTTTGGCGACGGGGTTCTTGTAACATTTCAGAAAATATAAAATATTATTTTAGGAAATTAATATTAAAATAATATATTTCCCGAAAACTGCCCGATTTGCGAAATTGGGGTTTTCGAAAAAGGGTATAAATATATACCAATAATTGTGAAATAAATGGAATTAAAATGATTTATTAATTTAATAATATATTTAAAAGATTTGGCATTTTTAAAATTTATTATATGCAGTTTGGATAAAAACTCGATTAGTGCACTGCTAATCGCGATTATACCAAATCCGTGTTTTTACAGTTTTTCATGGTTAGTGCACCATGACATGTTCATTTGTGTTATTTTATGTTATTGTTGGTCTTTTGGGTGAGAAAAGAAAAGAAAAAGGAGTTAAAATAGAATGATTGGAGAGAGAGAGAGAGTGAGACATGAGAGTGAGAGGGTGAGAATAAGAAAGAGAGAGAGGGCTGCCCATTTTTCCCCTTCTCATATTTTCCCTCATCTTCTTCCTCCTCACTTCCCTCCACCTTCAACCCCAAGATCCATCTCAAAAACCATGTCAAAACCATAAACCCCTTTTACAAAAATTGACCATCTCTTCATCCTCTACAAAATGGACCTAGCAAAGTGGGATTTTGACAACATTGGCAAACTAGGGTTTTTCTTGAGCTGCATCCATGAGGTATAATTTATTCCATTAGTTTATTTTCAAGTTTCCTAGCTTTTTGTTTAATTTTAGAGTTCGTTTAGTGATGGATTGGTGATGCTTAGAAATCCTAGTGAGGGTTTGAGTGAAATTGTGGATTTGTGATGATTGAGTGGATGTTGAGTGGCTGTTTAAGACCTGGAATTTAGTATAGAAACCAAAATACGGATTTAGGAATTGATTATGTCGGTTTTGTGTTGAATTGTGAGGGTATATGGGAATCTGGAGTAACCCGGAGGCACTAAAAATTATTTAGTGAACACAGTGACACATGCAGAAACCCAGAAAGCTACCACAGAGACCCGAGACCCCAACTCCACCTTTTGGCCGGAGTTTTATTCATTCTGGCCGCAAATTGTGGCCAGACTAGGGACTTGTGGGCTCGTGTTTGTTTCATGGCTCCAGTATCTGTAATGTAGACCCTCCACATATGCAAAATTGGCTGATTTGACCTAGGGTAAAATCTGGGAGCACATTGGGGTGTTTTTGGCTATGTTTTCCATATTTTGGGATTCTTGGTTTTGATATTGGGATTTGTATTTGGTCGTGTGGCGTTTGAACGTCAACGACTAGGATTTTTAGTAGTGTTTTGCACGCGAAACTATAGGTTTTAACCTACAAGCGAAACTTGTGCCGTTTTGGTTTTCAGAACTTGACTTTAATAGCGTTGCGATATGTGTGATTATTATAGGTACCTTCGCGTGGATTCCGAGGTGACGGAGCATGGCGTCATCGACTTCGGCAAGCAAGTCGCAAGGTGAGTAGATCTATATCTACGGGGGAAGTCGGGTGGATGGCGTATAGCACCCCCGCACACTTTGATGGAAACCGATTTATATGTAGATTATGGTTAATGAAACCTTTAATAGAAAACTATAGATAGAGTAAAAAGATAGTTAGATAAACCATATTAGAAACTAAGGATAGTTAGAAGCGATATGATACGACTAGTATGTCATGACGGGACTTGAGGATAATATTTGTTGATATTGCCGTTTAGGGTACTATAGGACTAGATAGTCGACGTAGATGCGTCATCCGAACCATACTTATTTCTAAACTGAAGAATCGTATGCATCTTTTAAACAGATACCTTGAGGGACGTTATGGATTTCCAAATGATATCTTTTCTTTAAAAACACCGTAGCCCCTACTTTCAAAACTACGATTCGCATCTTTCAAAAAATGTTTGTATAGTTCGGGTGTGTATGCTAGATTAGATACGTATGCTTATAGTAAAGGTAGAATGTATTTGCAAAATTGACTTGATATGGGATATGAATGCGATGAAAAGAATATATGACGTGATATGATGAGTTGATGATATGTTGATGTACGGATGCGAGTCGATTGAGATGATTTATACCATGCCGGTCCCCTGATAGGAGATTGTTGCGGATGTGATCTAGGACATAAGTATATAGAGATATTTTTATATATGTTGTGAATAGTGAGTGATGACCGTACGACACATTAGGTCCGTACCCTCCTCGTCTTATAGGTTGATAGGATCCCTGATAGCTTAATGCCGCTGTACGATAATTTTCCGTACGTGATGAGTTTGACTTGATAATTGATCCATACCCTTGACTCGAGGATGCCGTACGACGGATTATACCGTACGCGATGTTGTGAGGCTGGATGTCGATTGATAGATTCACCGACTCGGTCTTTTAGACACGTATACCTTATACATTTTAGCTGATGATTTACCTTATGCGGCATTCATGTTATTCGTATTGCATTACTTATACCTGTGCTAGTACACCTACACCATTATCGATGATGCGTATGTTACACTTACACAGATTTTCCGGCTCACACACTTCATCATCGATAATTGCCATGTCACTACAAAGTAGGATTGCTGCATCATGATATGACTTGTACATCCATACTTGTGCATATACATATTGTACACTCACACTTGCGTATATACCACTTGTACATCCATACTTGCGCACATACATATTGTTAGTGTATATGCCCTAGAGGCCATTACTGTATCATACTGGTTTGTATATTACTTAATGGAAGCTTGGGATATTCACCTTGTATATACAATCTTGCTCAAAATAGTAGTATGCTACTTGGTTTGTTTCTACTTCAATGTGTACATGTGTTTATTTTATCATATCACCTATACGCATTAGTGGAGCCTTTAGGATCTTTGCATGATTACCAGCGTTGTGATGGCAGTCACACTAGTGGGGGCTGGGTAATCTATAAGCACATCCTTATACAGGTCCCTAGTCGCAGGACTATCGAGACAGGGCATCGATACTCCGGAGTAGACTGGCGCATGCGCTTCTCATCCCAGTGTGGGAGACGGTCTGTCCCACAGCCGTCAGTACGTCGTACTTGAGATAGTATGCGGGTGCTCGTTAGGTTACGAGTACACTGGACAGGACTCGTCGGGAACTGACAAGTTGGTATTATACCTATTGTCAGTTATCAGTTCCCAGGTGACATGAGTACAGCTTAGTCCGCTGACTTGACACTGGCACTTCGCCTCGAGTGTGTTCCCACTGTATTTTGATTACTACCCTACCACGGCTCAAAGGAGTCGTGCAAACAGGTGGTTGTTGGGTGCAGTCCCGAAGCACTTGGAGGCAGTGACGGTTAGACAGGATTCGTCTCTCCCGGTATTGGGGGTTGACATCGCGCTGTGTCTAGGAGAGCCATTACACGAGTAGTCCCTGGCCAGGGCAAGCGAGATATACTGGTAGGCTTCCAGTGTTATCTCAGGGTGTTTTGGGCTTCACTCCGACACGACTTGTACCGCTATTAGGGGACTGATGTTTACCGCCCCCTAGGCCCGACATGCGATGTATCAGACGAACAGACCGGACTGTACGGAGACTGTCACATTCAGACTCAGTGGGAGTTCAGATGGGGTTCATCTCATCAGTCTTCTTATCGGCATCTACCTGGGGACCGTTACGCACAGCTAGTGCCGCTTGCGGTCTGTGGTTAAACCCACTGCCAGCGTAGTGTCGAGTCTTTAGAGTCCCACACAGAGGGCTATTCGCCTCTGGGTAAAACAGAGTAGAGGTCGCATGGTTTTGCGACAGGGTTCGTTCTCATCCGCGCACTTGTGCACGTTTGGAGTCCGGACAGATATTACTAGCAGGCTCTGGTTTGAGCCAGATACTGGTATATGTTTTGGGGTTGATTTTATCTCATAGTATTCATATTCCTCGGAACAAGAATGCGGATGTGTATGCACAGTTGATTGAGGCGGAGGAAGAGGATTTTCATTAGGGTTTTGGAACGGGTGCGTATGCACAGTTGACAGTCGTCTTTTTCCAAACCCTAATGGATTTATGATATATCAATTAATAATATTAATTAAATGAAATTGTGTCATGGTTGGGTTTGTTGACTTGTTGACCAAGGTTGACTAGTTGACCATAGTTGAAAGTTTGACCATCATCATTACATATCAAAGATGCTCTTTGATTCTAGCAAAATCATTTAATGTGTGTAATGATAATGGTCATTCCAAACCATCCATAAACTATTTCATTTACATTATTATTATTATTTTGATAATTCATTTGATATTATGTTATGGTTGTAAAAAAGCTTTTCATTCTATCATAACACTTCTCTCTCCTCTCTTCTTCTTCCTCCTCCTCTAGTTCAAGGAGCTCCCTTCTCATGTGTTGAGAATCCATCTCCTTTAGATAAAAACACCCCAAAGCCACTCTCTACTCACTCTAGGGTTAGAGGTTTAGCAAGCCAAAGATCCCAGTTCACTCAAAGTTCTAGAAAGAGCCCGAAGGTTGAACCCTCAGGTGGATCCATCTTTGACGGAAGAAGGCGACGAGGAAAGCACCATCAAACCCCTACAAAGGTTTCAAGAAGAAGGAGTTCAAGTTAGGTATAACCTCTTTTCCGAGTAGCTAACTCTCTTTAGCTTTCTTGCTAGTTTAGTTTAGAAAAGATCCCGACTTTGTTAGTCCATGTTGCCCAATGTGCTAAAAATTTGTTTTTTATACCGTTTCCGCCTCCCCGCAAGAACCGGGGTTGGCAACGTAGACTTACTGTGGTATCAGAGCCTAACTAAACTTAAACTAGCTTAGTAGTAAAGTGAATGGAAGTTCGATCGGAAAAATCGCAAAAACCGGAAAATCAAAACCCTAACTTTCTGTTGAAATTTTTTGTGCTCTAAAAATAAAAAGCTTTACTCCTAAAATCGGCTCAGGGTTTTGTGAAAACACCCACCAAAAACGGTCACCTGATTCCCTCAAACCGCCGTGGTTCCGCGGCGATAGGTATGCATTTGCCGCGGAACCGCCGCCGTTTTGGCTCCTCTCGTGATCGGGTTTTGTGCAATGTTCTTCTGGTAGGGTTTTGGGATTTTTCAGATGGTTTATTTGTGCCCAGGTTTTCCAGAAAAGAAATTTGTTTTTGGGGCCTATAAATCCGTATTTTTTTTTATCGAACTTCACTATACTTTGCTAATCGGTTATATCTGTGATGTTTATATGTATTGAACGTCGGCTAATCGCTATATGTCGATTAGTCGGGGTTATACATATCTGTGATCTGTGTTTGATGATGGTATGTGTATATGAATGCGTTGGACTGTCGCGGGTGAATAGCCGGGGTGGATGTGAGATGAGTGTTTCTTTTTCTTTCATTCATTGTAAAATGTAAATTGATGTAATATTATTATTTGTATGGCCGCACAACCGGGTCGGGGTTGTAGCCGTCATTGTATAATTCTTTTTACTGTTTTTGCTTCTAGGATAGACCCATGGAGGGGTGCACAAACTACCGGGTATTTCGAAGTGCCGAGTGGCCTACTCACGGCGTTGAGGGAGGTTGCTCCACTTCGGGGTACTTGGCGGGTAGTTTGCCGCACCCGTAGGGGTCTTGGGTGGGGTATTAGCTATTCACCGCGACCGTGTAATCCGCTTTTCGTTGCAGGCTCGAATGGATTGCGGATTCCTAGTATATCCAATGTATTCATCTGTGATCTGTAATGTCTATCATTGCTATATTTTTATAACTATTTAGGCGTTGCTTATGTTTTACAGCCGCGCTAGCCCAGCCCCCGCTCTGTCGTTAGTTAAGTAACCTAACGGGTGATGACGGGGCCCCGTGGCGAATGCGAATGGCATAAGCGTACGTCATATTTTGGTTGTTTTCTGCAATGGTAGGATTAAATGATGGGACGCATTAAAAGAACTAATGCAAGAATATCACGCATTAAAAGAACTAATGCAAGATAATAAACCAGGCAAAAGTCGTTGGAACACTTTCAAAAAACCACTCGGTTCTTTTCAAAACTAACTTTTAAATGCGGAGCTTGAGCCACTCTTTTTAAAAGCTATCTCGTTCCATCGATCATATTAAGTTCACTACGTTCACGGTTTAGCCAAAACCATTCGTAGCCCTCCGTCGTTTCACATGAATAGTCAATAGTATTCAAACTGTGTTTGTTGGCCAAAGTCAAGGCATTGTGATTGGTAGCTATTGGGTATTCATGTGCAGCATAGATAGATGCGTTGATTTGGAACAGTCGTACTGCCTTGTTGGCCAAAGTCAAAGGTGGGTACGGGTGGATTCAAATTAACCTGGAGAACGACGGGTAGAACTTGACATGTGACTTATGATTTGTTGGCCAAAGTCAAGGTCATAAGAGCATGGGGCAAAAATCACATCGGGAGTTTCATAAGTACTGAAACTTGCTAGAAATGCATACCATTTGGAGTGTGATGATTCTGGTAGGATTCCTTCAGTTTCGTCACGCAATGATATTTGGATCCCGATCCTACTGTGAGTATATGCAACTCCTCGGAAAATTTTTCACTAAACGATCAATGCTATAAACCTAGTAGGTGTCTAGAAAGGTGTTAGCGGGGCTACGCCCCCAGGGAAAAGAGGTTCTTAAATTAAGGAACTTCGCGAAAGCGTTGGAAAACCTCCCTCGAAGTACCGACACTGGCCTGGCTGAACGGTTAAGCAAGTATTGTGCGGTGGGATTGATCCCGACTAATTCTTCCTTTATGGTTTGAGGAGGGATTCGAGAGACAGTGGGAGCCATCCTGTTTAGACAAATTAAAAACCATTCTAAACTTGCAAGAGCATCGTGCTGAGTGTTTCTTCTCTCTCTCCTAATTGCAGCGACCAATCAACATGACTGGACTTAAGTTACTTCTAGATAAAAACATACTGACAGGGCCAAACTACAAAGATTGGCTCAGGAATGTCAAAATGGCAATCACTTACGACAAGCTGGGGTATCTTCTTACCACCAAAGCTCCCCCCGTCCCAGGTCCCACCTCCAGCGTCGCGGATAAGGAAATCCGTAAGACTTGGGAGATTGATTGCGCGAAGGCCAAGTGCCTCGTGCTTGCCTCTATGGATAATGAACATCAGAGGAGGCACGAGAATATGGACCTGGAATCCATATTTCTCCATACAAAAGAACTGTATGGAGAGCAGTCTCGTATCGCAAGATACGAAGTGTCGAAGAAGTTGTTTTCGGCAAGATTGGCCGTCGGATCATCGGTAGCGGACCACGTGCTTAAGATGATTGGCTACATTGAGGAGCTCGTAGAACTTAGGACCACGTTGGAAAGTGAGCTCTATACGGACTTGGTTCTCCAGTCCCTTCCTTCCACTTACGCCCAGTTTATACTGAACTTCAACTTACAAGAAAAAGAAGTTGAACTTTCAGAACTCCTCAACATGCTGAGGAGCGCAGAGGGCACCCTACAGAAAGGTAGGGAAACACCCACTTTGTTTGTAGGAGGATCTTCTTCTTCTAGGTCCAAGGCGAAAGCCAAGGGAAAGAAGAAGAAAGCCCCCGCCAAACCAAGGGGCGGTGTTAGTAAGGTGGATACGAAGGGAAAGGAAAAGGCAACAAAGATAGCGGGGAAGCTTGTGGGTAAAGAAGAATGCTTCTATTGTCATAAGAGTGGACACTGGAAGAAAGATTGCAGGGCTTGGAAGGCCAGGACACAGGAACTGAAGCAGGTTGCGGCTTCAGCTTCAGGTGTGTATGTTATTGAAAACTGTCTTTCGATAAACTCTACTTCCTGGGTATTGGATACCGGATCAGGATCTCATATCTGTAATTCTTTGCAGGCGTTGAGAAACCGTAGAGTTTTGAAGGCAGGTGACATGACCCTCAGAGTTGCGAACGGAGCTAGCATGGATGCTAAAGCCGTGGGGGACTATCACCTGGGAATGTCAGATGGACATGTTTTGGTTTTGTGTAATTGTTTTTTTGTACCCAACGCAACTTGTAATATCATTTCTGTATCTTTGGTTTCAAAAGAAGGTTATGAATTTGCGTTTGTAAGTAATGTTGTAAACATTCACCTTAATCAAGTTCTGATTAGGTCAGGTACACTGAGCAATGGTATATACGTATTAAACCAACCACAGATTTTCAATATCCAGAATACACACAAAAGAAAGTCTCCAGATATAAATCAGGCTTTCTTATGGCATTGTAGACTAGGTCACATCAATGAGAGAAGGTTGACTAAGTTACATACAGAAGGATATTTGGATCCGTTCGAATATCAATCGTATGCCACTTGTCAATCCTGTCTCAAAGGAAAGATGACAAAGACTCCGTTCACTGGACACGGAGTAAGAGCGAGCGAGCTCTTGGGACTCGTACACAGCGACGTATGCGGTCCAATGTCTACACATGCGCGAAGCGGTTATTCTTACTTCATTACTTTTACGGATGACTTCTCAAGGTACGGTTATGTCTTCTTGATGAAATATAAGTCTGAAGCCTTTGAAAAGTTCCAGGAATATAAGAATGAAGTAGAAAAACAAACCGGCAAAAGTATCAAGATTCTAAGATCGGATCGAGGTGGAGAATACTTAAGTGCCGAGTTCCTGAATTACTTAAAAGAGAATGGAATTCTCTCTCAGCTTACTCCTCCATACACTCCGCAACATAACGGTGTATCGGAGAGACGGAACCGGACCTTATTGGATATGGTACGGTCCATGATGAGTAACGCTGAGTTACCGCGATCATTCTGGGGGTATGCACTAGAATCAGCTGCATACCTTTTGAACCGAGTTCCCACTAAGACTGTGTCTACCACACCATATGAAATGTGGTGTGGGAAGAGGCCCCATCTCAGTCACATTAAGACATGGGGAAGTCCGGCTTTTGTCAAAAAGCAACATGCGGACAAGCTCGAGGCACGCTCAGTACAGTGCAAGTTCGTGGGATATCCAAAGAACTCCAAGGGATATTTCTTCTACTGCGAAGAGGAACAAAAGGTTTTTGTTTCTCGTCATGCCTACTTCTTGGAAACTGAGTTTTTGGAAAACCAGATAAGTGGGAGCACAGTAGAACTGGAAGAAATTCCAGACCCACGAGCAATTACTGAAAGCTTAGAGGAACCAGAGGGTTCAAAAGAACAGGACATTCCTACGCCACTCCGCAGAAGTAGTAGGCAGTCTCATCCGCCCGAGAGATACTACGGTTTTCTCATAGACGGGGATAGAGAGGATTGCATCATAGATTATGATGAGCCTACTAGCTTCCAGCAGGCCGTTCAGAGCATTGACTCGGTAAAATGGCTGGATGCAATGCGGACCGAAATGGAGTCCATGTACACCAACAAAGTATGGACGTTGGACATTGCTCCAGACGGGGTAAAACCCGTAGGATGCAAGTGGATCTTCAAAAGGAAGATTGGTGTAGATGGACAGGTTGAGACCTATAAAGCTAGACTTGTTGCAAAGGGTTTTCGTCAAAGACCTGGTTTGGACTATGACGAAACCTTTTCTCCAGTGGCTATGCTGAAATCCATTCGGATCCTTCTTACCATTGCTGGCTTCCACGATTATGAGATTTGGCAGATGGACGTAAAAACCGCTTTTCTAAATGGAAATTTAGAGGAGTGTGTCTATATGGACCAGCCAGAGGGTTTCATTCAGAGTGGGAGCAGCGGAAAGGTGTGCAAGTTGCTTAAGTCCATCTATGGACTAAAGCAGGCATCGCGGAGTTGGAACATCTGCTTTGATGAGACGGTCAAAGAATTTGGCTTTATCAAAAATCCAGATGAACCATGCATCTATAGTAGATTTGTAGCGAGAACTGTAGTATTCCTCGTTTTATACGTGGATGACATTCTCTTAATAGGAAATGACATTCCTATGCTACAATCTGTCAAGGGGTTCTTGTCACACAGGTTCTCCATGAAAGACCTGGGTGATGCCTCATCGACCTGGGGATCCGGATCCATCGTGATAGATCCAAGAGGATATTAGGACTTTCACAGTCCAGGTACATCGACACCATACTGAAAAGATTCGGTATGGAAGATTCCAAGCGCGGTAACCTACCCGCAAAAATGTTTGTATAGTTCGGGTGTGTATGCTAGATTAGATACGTATGCTTATAGTAAAGGTAGAATGTATTTGCAAAATTGACTTGATATGGGATATGAATGCGATGAAAAGAATATATGACGTGATATGATGAGTTGATGATATGTTGATGTAAGGATGCGAGTCGATTGAGATGATTTATACCATGCCGGTCCCCTGATAGGAGATTGTTGCGGATGTGATCTAGGACATAAGTATATAGAGATATTTTTATATATGTTGTGAATAGTGAGTGATGACCGTACAACACATTAGGTCCGTACCCTCCTCGTCTTATAGGTTGATAGGATCCCTGATAGCTTAATGCCGCTGTACGATAATTTTCCGTACGTGATGAGTTTGACTTGATAATTGATCCATACCCTTGACTCGAGGATGCCGTACGACGGATTATACCGTACGCGATGTTGTGAGGCTGGATGTCGATTGATAGATTCACCGACTCGGTCTTTTAGACACGTATACCTTATACATTTTAGCTGATGATTTACCTTATGCGGCAATCATGTTATTCGCATTGCATTACTTATACCTGTGCTAGTACACCTACACCATTATCGATGATGCGTATGTTACACTTACACAGATTTTCCGGCTCACACACTTCATCATCGATAATTGCCATGTCACTACAAAGTAGGATTGCTGCATCATGATATGACTTGTACATCCATACTTGTGCATATACATATTGTACACTCACACTTGCGTATATACCACTTGTACATCCATACTTGCGCACATACATATTGTTAGTGTATATGCCCTAGAGGCCATTACTGTATCATACTGGTTTGTATATTACTTAATGGAAGCTTGGGATATTCACCTTGTATATACAATCTTGCTCAAAATAGTAGTTGCTACTTGGTTTGTTTCTACTTCAATGTGTACATGTGTTTATTTTATCATATCACCTATACGCATTAGTGGAGCCCTTAGGATCTTTGCTTGATTGCCAGCGTTGTGATGGCAGTCACACTAGTGGGGGCTAGTAATCTATAAGCACATCCTTATACAGGTCCCTAGTCGCAGGACTATCGAGACAGGGCATCGATACTCCGGAGTAGACTGGCGCATGCGCTTCTCATCCCAGTGTGGGAGACGGTCTGTCCCACAGCCGTCAGTACGTCGTACTTGAGATAGTATGCGGGTGCTCGTTAGGTTACGAGTACACTGGACAGGACTCGTCGGGAACTGACAAGTTGGTATTATACCTATCGTCAGTTATCAGTTCCCAGGTGACATGAGTACAGCTTAGTCCGCTGACTTGACACTGGCACTTCGCCTCGAGTGTGTTCCCACTGTATTTTGATTACTACCCTACCACGGCTCAAAGGAGTCGTGCAAACAGGTGGTAGTTGGGTGCAGTCCCGAAGCGCTTGGAGGCAGTGATGGTTAGACAGGATTCGTCTCTCTCGGTATTGGGGGTTGACATCGCGCTGTGTCTAGGAGAGCCATTACACGAGTAGTCCCTGGCCTGGGCAAGCGAGATATACTGGTAGGCTTCCAGTGTTATCTCAGGGTGTTTTGGGCTTCACTCCGACACGACTTGTACCGCTATTAGGGGGCTGACGTTTACCGCCCCCTAGGCCCGACATGCGATGTATCAGACGAACAAACCGGACTGTACGGAGACTGTCACATTCAGACTCAGTGGGAGTTCAGATGGGGTTCACCTCATCAGTCTTCTTATCGGCATCTACCTGGGGACCGTTACGCACAGTTAGTGCCGCTTGCGGTCTGTGGTTAAACCCACTGCCAGCGTAGTGTCGAGTGTTTAGAGTCCTACACAGAGGGCTATTCGCCTCTGGGCAAAACAGAGTAGAGGTCGCATGGTTTTGCGACAGGGTTCGTTCTCATCCGCGCACTTGTGCACGTTTGGAGTCCGGACAGATATTACTAGCAGGCTCTGGTTTGAGCCAGATACTGGTATATGTTTTGGGGTTGATTTTATCTCATAGTATTCATGTTCCTCGGAACAAGAATGCGGGTGTGTATGCACAGTTGATTGAGGCGGAGGAAGAGGATTTTCATTAGGGTTTTGGAACGGGTGCGTATGCACAGTTGACAGTCGTCTTTTTCCAAACCCTAATGGATTTATGATATATCAATTAATAATATTAATTAAATGAAATTGTGTTATGGTTGGGTTTGTTGACTTGTTGACCAAGGTTGACTAGTTGACCATAGTTGAAAGTTTGACCATCATCATTACATATCAAAGATGCTCTTTGATTCTAGCAAAATCATTTAATGTGTGTAATGATAATGGTCATTCCAAACCATCCATCAACTATTTCATTTACATTATTATTATTATTTTGATAATTCATTTGATATTATGTTATGGTTGTAAAAAAGCTTTTCATTCTATCATAACACTTCTCTCTCCTCTCTTCTTCTTCCTCCTCCTCTAGTTCAAGGAGCTCCCTTCTCATGTGTTGAGAATCCATCTCCTTTAGATAAAAACACCCCAAAGCCACTATCTACTCACTCTAGGGTTAGAGGTTTAGCAAGCCAAAGATCCTAGTTCACTCAAAGTTCGAGAAAAAGCCCGAAGGTTGAACCCTCAGGTGGATCCATCTTTGACGGAAGAAGGCGACGAGGAAAGCACCATCAAACCCCTACAAAGGTTTCAAGAAGAAGAAGTTCAAGTTAGGTATAACCTCTTTTCCGAGTAGCTAACTCACTTTAGCTTTCTTGCTAGTTTAGTTTAGAAAAGATCCCGACTTTGTTAGTCCATGTTGCCCAATGTGCTAAAAATTTGTTTTTTATACCGTTTCCGCCTCCCCGCAAGAACCGGGGTTGGCAACGTGGACTTACACATATTGTACACTCATACATGCGTACATACCACTTATACATTCATATTTGCGCACATACATATTGTACACTCATACTTGCGTATATACCGCTTGTGCATCCATACCTACATACATATTTATTGCACATACATAGATGATGCTGGATTTGGTTTTGGAAAGTTGGGAACCGCAGGATATATTTTAAAACTGGAATCATTTAAAAGAGCGGTTTTCCCTTAATATGTCACATCACTGTTCCATGTTGCATGATATACAGATATGCTTACATTTCTATCACATGTCGCATACATCATGCTTTATGATTTTACGCACTGAGATATGCTGTTTTCATGAGATTTCTGGATTTGAGAACCGTGGTCATTTTAAAAGAAAGCATGTATTATTTTAAAAACCCGGTTTCTCTTGATATGATATTTCAGTGCGTCCACCATGTGTTTTCTCGGTTCTGAGAGTGACATGTGAAATCCGATTCGAGGAAGCAGAGGATTCCGTTTGCAGGTACATGGTGGACCCGGTATGGTAACCCGGGGCGAGAGAGAGATTTCGTGTGGATGATGATGAGCCTGGCAGAGGGACCACTACCTACCGATGATAGTATTTAGGCTCGGCAAATATCTGGAGGATACCGACCGGAGTCGAGAGATGATATGGGTCAATCCGGACTGACGGAGCCCGTGGGCTGATCCGGACTGACGGAGCCCGAGATATCAGGATTTACGTGTCGATGCTGGACACGGGTTTCATGATATTTTCGGGTGTCGATGTTGGACACCCAGGTTCCATGATTTTGATGTGTCGCGAGGGACACCGTTGATTTATATCCTCATACTTTCATGCACACTCATTTATAATATTTACGTGCATACAGACATTGATTATATGGTTGGACGAGATCCACATGCGTACATACCTTGATTATATGGTTGGACGAGATCCACATGCATACAAACATTGGTTATATTGTTGGATTATATCCGCATACATATAGGTATTGATTACATTGTTGGCACATATACCGACCCAGCCACCCTAAATATCATAGTATTACCTTTATGATATAGTTGACCTAGGAGTCGTTGTTTATTCGATTTCTACTTGTAAGATGTTTTTCTACTCACAAGTTGGCAACTCACCCCTATTGTGCCACAGTTCTTGCAGGTTGACCGCATGGATCCATAGCGGCATCGCCGGCACATAGCTTCATTTGGGTGGTTTGCATTGGTAGGTGGGGCATTTATATCGTACCCACTCTTGTATTTATATTTCACATTGTATCTGGTTAACTCCATCAATCAAAATTTATAAATTGTATAAGTAATGAGACTTAGTGAGATTGTGGTTGCGAGACTTAGAGTGTGGGGTTTTCCGCTACTTGTGGTTTTGATGTCTTGCTTATTTCTTTATCTTTTATGGTGAACTTCACCGTTGGGCGTCGTATACTCACATATACTGTCTTGCGTGGTTGTGATCCACCGGTTGGTGAAGAGCTAGCTCCCGCTTGGGGATGCCATTATTCTTGTTATGTATTTTTGGTTTTGGATCAAAATATATAAAGGTGGTGCTGCCCAAATTTTTCAAAGACGAAACACGTTTTCAAACTAGCAATTTCACTTGCATTTTTATGTTCCTTTTTTATGCATTAAGAAAACTTGATTTCATTATACATTTATTTCAAAACTTCACCTCCTTTATTTTCTTAAAAAGGTTTAGATTTCTGGGTTTCAGCTTACTTGAATTACGTTACGCCTTTAGACGTTGCGTGATTTAAGTGCTGGTCACAAGCTAATATTTCGGGTCGTGACAAAGTTGGTATTAGAGCGTTAGGTTTAACCTTGGTTCGAGTCTATGTTTGACTATGCGGAGTCTAAGACGGGTATGTATTTTGAAACCTAGGCTTGACCTTACGGAACTTACACTTGAACGGGGGGGTATTAGACCCGAACTTTCGTTTCATAGGCTGACCCTGATTGATGGAGTAGGTAGCTTGAGTAGAGTGACGTACCGTACGTATGTTCCGCGGCATATTTACGATACGATACTCCACTTAAGAAACCTTAGGATGTACATATTTTTAAGACTTATGATTCTCTTCATACCCATGATTATACATCCATTTAAGATCCTTGATTCTATTCGTTTCCATGATCATACTCTCATTGATGTTGTTCCTTCTTATGATCATGTATCCATTCTGGATCTGTCGTTTCCTTTCATGCCGTTGATCTGCTTTCTTCGATACTCGATTGAGGTTCCTGTCACCTTAGTTTGAACATAGATTGAGCTGCTGCTAGTGTTACGGTCAGGGCGAGCTCGTCATGGACGAGGGCTGACCATTGTGTTTTCTGGTGACATGGGAACGTCTCGAGTTAGCGTTTGTGTTGTGACCTCTCATTGAAGGCGAGTGTTTGGATTTACACCGGATGATCGGGCCATTGATAGAGACTGCCAGTTGTGAGAGGACTGTTGATGTACAACCTACCTCAGAGGTTGTGATGCCGTCTACCGTGCAGACAGATGACCCAGCTGTTGCTGAGATTGATAGGATGTCGCTTCCAGAGCTTACGAGCTGAGATCGCTAGAGTTTCCAGGCAGAGATGCGACAGGTGATAGCTAGTCTACCCCGATTTGAGAGACGAAGGTGATTCATCAAATTGTTGCGCCGATGCAGGCCCAGTTGAGTTGAAGATTTCCAGTGTTGAGAGTCTTACTCAGCTCTAGAACAGACCGATCCAGAGATGGACGTTGATGTATCGCCTTTCCTGGAGGATTGAGGCATTGTTTAGCATGCGGGCGAAGAGTATTCACGTGTTGTATAGGCGAAGCAAAAAAAAGGGTTCGAACGAGTGTCAGAAAACCATTTTTCCCAAGTTTAAAGTGTTCGAAGGAACATGCAAGTGATTCTGTGGACCCTCTAGAAGAATGAAACCATAACTCGACATGATAACCATGGAACCACTTTGAACCTTAGGGTTTGCGGCAGTTTAGCAGTGCCATCAGTGAGGCTTGGGTTTGCCCTTCTACGGCTGGTCCAGAGGTACTGTGGTATGTACTAGATATTTTAGATTGTGCTCAGGTGTTGATCTTTCGGGAAATTTTGGAACTTTGATGACTCGATCGAAAAGTTTAACGTCGTCCGGATATCATGTGATAAGAGATCAGTAAGCTGACCAACTTTGGATAGAGGACCTCACCGAGATGCGTTGTGAGTTGATCGAGAACGAACGAGTATTGAGTATTCCACTGATGGGTGGGACGAGTTCCCAAGGACCTATTCGGCCAGATATCTTCTACAGAGTGATGAAGATACCGAGTTCGTAATTTCGAGTCCATGTGAGAGACTTTAGATTGACCGTGGCTGAGAACAGTTGCAGTACGCAAATAGTACGGCGTGACGTCGAAGTAGACGATGATACAGACGAGTGGAACCAGAAGTTCGTGCAAGATGCTGACGAACTGTTGTTACTCCTCGTCGAGATGAGAGATCTGATACGTATACCGAGGCATTGGAATGTGGCCAGTTCCCGAGGAAATGTTGTGCTGAGAACGCAGATGTCTAGAAAACGAGAACAGATTATGTAAGAGTACCAGCCTCCGTACAGTTCGGCATAGGCGAGATCGGAAGAGACCTTGAGCAGGATTCCTTCCGGGACACTGCTGCAATGAGATTTGCACCCAGGATCAGTTGTGTCACGTGTATTCAGAGAGTCAGAGGCCGATGCCAGTAACGTGCTTCTTTACGAGTGGTCATGATGATTGACCGAGAGATGACCAGAGAAGTGTTAGAGCGGAATCGTTCCCGTTAGCACACCTGACCGGGCCGATGAGCCGATGGATTGCGAGATAGGTAATCCACAGAGAAATGAAGACCCAGAGACAGAAGACGCCAGACCGTGAGCAGGAGGCAAGCAGATATTCTTGTTCTGCCAGTTTTAGGCACACCGATTTATTTTTCGACATTGTAGGAGGTGTACCTCAATGTCATTAGTTGCGATTTGCGTTTGTGATCTGAGTATCACGCTTATATCGCTTGGATTTTAGTTTTGATGATTGAGTTTCGTGATATTGTTTCCATGAACCATGGTTGCACCTACTGGGTATTTATATTTTGTGCATAGTTATTACACTTGAGATATGCTTTATACACCGTTGTGTTGATTTATGATTTCTGCACAGTTATTGCACTTAATATCGTTTTGTGCCTTGGCTGCACATGTTTATGATATCATGGATTTCATACGGTTGATTTGATTTTGTGCGTGTGGTACGCACTCGATTTGATTTTCGCACTCGGTATAGCCTACATGTGCTTGCAGTATATTGATACGCGTTTTGTGCATGCAGTTCTACGCGTTTACGATTTTATACACCCTGGTACACTCGGTGTTGCTTTTATACGCATTTGAGTTATGTATTCGTATTTCGTGCACTGGATGCACTGTATTCGTATTTCGTGCACTGGATGCACCAGATTTGCGCTTCGTGCATTTGTGGCACTAGATTTTCATTTCGTGCGATTGTTGCACCATATTTATATTTTGTGCATTTGTTGCACCAGATTCGTATTTTGTACATTAGTTGCACTAGATTTGCACTTCCTGCATTTGTTGCACCGGACGGGTATTTGTGCATTTGTCGCACTGGATTTATACTCCTTACCTTGGTTGCATCCGATTTATGTCTTTGAGCAATTATGTTGCCAGATTTGTGTTTTCGTGCGCGTTGGCACTTGCCGTTCGTTTTCGTATATGCTACTGCACTATATGCTTTTAGGGACCCGACGCGCTTTGGTTGGATTTTTGCGCATATTAGGCGCAGGATATGAGATGTGGTTTTGTGCACACCGGATGCACTCAATTGGGATTTTCGTTCGTCCATGTTAGTTGCATCGGATGCAATCTAGATGCACTTGATATTGTTGTCGTGCACACCCGTGGCACTGGACAGATGTTTTCGTGCACACCCGTTGCACTTAGTTTTGGTTTTGTGCACATTCGTAGCACTTGTATTTAGATTTAATTTCCGTACGCACCAAACGCACGTGATTTTTAGATACGCCTTTTTAGGCCGATTTTGCTTTTGGGCATCTTGTTTTCATGTTGAGCACTATGTTATGTAGTTACCGAACAGGACTGATCTGAGGACAGTACCTGAATACTTTGCATGCATAAAAATGTTTACCAAAAGGTTTTTAAAATTGAGCTATAGTCTTGCTATTTCCTACGTGTCTGTGAGCGACACGAACGTTTATAAAGGAAAACTTTATTGGAATATTTCAAAAAAAGACGGAACGTATATTTGAGCAAAACATATATGAAACTATATTTGCTATTTTACAAATGAGCGTCCGTCACTTATGCCGTGAGTTACGCATCACACGGCGATTCAGAAAGGATTTTGCATGTATTTTATTCAAGTTTTGGGGTTTTTCAAGGATGCGTACTATATACAAGTTATAGTATTTGACTAGTGTATATTGGATTTCAGTAGTGGATTTTGAGATCTGTATCTCTATTGTAACTCCGAGGATATGCATGAAAATCAGATGATTTGCGTGACGCTTGATAGAGTTCGATTTTGAGTTTTGTACTCATTTTCATACGCACTTGACGCGCTGTGTTGTTTCTGCATCTTCCGTGATTTCGGAGCCCCATTGATTGGAGCTGATTATTGAAATGTTTTAGATTTTGGGGGTTTAAATTTAAATTCGGGGACCAAATTTCTTTAAGGGGGGAAGATTGTAACATTTCAGAAAATATAAAATATTATTTTTGGAAATTAATATTAAAATAATATATTTCCCGAAAACTGCCCGATTTGAGAAATTGGGGTTTTCGAAAAAGGGTATAAATATATACCAATAATTGTGAAATAAATGGAAATTAAAATGATTTATTCATTTAATAATATATTTAAAGGATTTGGAATTTTTAAAATTTATTATATGCAGTTTGGATAAAAACCCGATTAGTGCACTGCTAATCGAGATTAGGCCAAATCCGTGTTGTTACAGTTTTTCATGGTTAGTGCACCATGACATTTTCATTTGTGTTGTTTTATGTTATGGTTGGACTTTTGGGTGAGAAAAGAAAACAAAAGAAAAAGGGGTTAAAAGAGAATGATTGGAGAAAGAGAGAGAGAGTGAGACATGAGAGGGTGAGGGTGAGAATAAGAAAGAGAGAGGGGGGGCTGCCCATTTTTCCCCTTCTTATATTTTCCCTCATCTTCTTCCTCCTCACTTCCCTCCACCTTCAAACCCAAGATACATTTCAAAAACCATGTCAAAACCCTAAACCCTTTTTACAAAAAATGACCACCTCTTCATCCTCTACAAAATGGACCTAGCAAAGTGGGATTTTGACAACATTGGCAAACTAGGGTTTTTCTTGAGTTGCATCCATGAGGTATAATTTATTCCATTAGTTTAGTTTCAAGTTTTCCTAGCTTTTTGTTTAATTTTAGAGTTCGTTTAGTGATGGATTGGTGATGCTTAGAAATCCTAGTGAGGGTTTGAGTGAAATTGTGGATTTGTGATAATTGAGTGGCTGTTGAGTGGCTGTTTAAGACCTGGAATTTAGTATAGAAACCAAAATACGGATTTAGGAATTGATTGTGTCGGTTTTGTGTTGAATTGTGAGGGTATATGGGAATCTGGAGTAACCCGGAGATACTAAAAATTATTTAGCGAACACAGTGACACATGCAGGAACCCAGGAAGCTACCACAGAGAGCCGAGACCCCAACTCCACCTTTTGGCCGCAGTTTTATTCATTCTGTCCGCAAATTGTGGCCAGACTAGGGACTTGTGGGCTCATGTTTGTTTCATGGCTCCAGTATCTGTAATTTAGACCCTCCACATATGCAAAATTGGCTGATTTGACCTAGGGTAAAATCTGGGAGCATATTGGGGTGTTTTTGGAGGATGCTTGGTTTTGATATTGGGATTTGTATTTGGTCGTGTTGCGTTTTAACGTAAACGACTAGGATTTTTAGTCATGTTTTGCACGCGTAGCTATAGGTTTTAACTAACGAGCGAAACTTGTGCCGTTTTGGTTTTCAGAACTTGACTTTAATAGCGTTGCGATATGTGTGATTATTGTAGGTACCTTCGTGTGGATTCCGAGGTGACGGAGCATGGCGTCATCGACTTCGGCAAGCAAGTCGCAAGGTGAGTAGATCTATATCTATGGGGGAAGTCGGGTGGATGGCGTATAGCACCCCCGCACACTTTGATGGAAACCGATTTATATGTAGATTATGGTTAATGAAACCTTTAATAGAAAACTATACATAGAGTAAAAAGATAGTTAGATAAACCATATTAGAAACTAAGGATAGTTAGAAGCGATATGATACGACTAGTATCTAATGAAGGAACTTGAGGATGATATTTGTTGATATTGCCGTTTAGGGTACTATAGGACTAGATAGTCGACGTAGATGCGTCATCCGAACCATACTTATTTCTAAACTGAAGAATCATATGCATCTTTTAAATATATATCTTGAGGGACGTTACGGATTTCCAAATGATATCTTTTCTTTAAAAACACTGTAGCCCCTACTTTCAAAACTACGATTCGCATCTTTCAAAAACTGTTTGTATGGTTCGGGTGTGTATGCTAGATTAGATACGTATGCTTATAATAAAGGTAGAATGTATTTGCAAAATTGACTTGATATGGGATATGAATGCGATGAAAAGAATATATGACGTGATATGATGAGTTGATGATATGTTGATGTATGGATGCGAGTCGATTGAGATGATTTATACCCTGTCGGTCCCCTGATAGGAGATTGTTGCGGATGTGATCTAGGACAAAGGTATATACAGATATTTTTATATATGTTGTGAATAGTGAGTGATGGCTGTACGAGCTATTAGGTCCATACCCTCCTCGTCTTATAGGTTGATAGGATCCCTGATAGCTTAATGCCGCCGTACGATGATTTTCTGTACGTGATGAGTTTGACTTGATAATTGATCCATACCCTTGACTAGAGGATACCGTACGACGGATTATAGCGTACGCGATGTTGTGAGGCTGGATGTCGATTGATAGATTCACCGACTCGGTCTTGTAGACGCATATACCTTATAGCTTTTAGCTGATGATTTACCTTATGCGGGATTCATGTTATTCGCATTGCGTTACTTATACATGTGCTAATATACCTGCACCATTATCGATGATGCGTATGTTACACTTATACAAATTTTCTGGCTCACACACTTCATCATCGATAATTGCCATGTCACTACAAAGTAGGATTACTGCACCATGATATGACTTGTACATCCATACTTGCGCACATACATATTGTACACTCACATTTGAGTATATACCACTTGTACATCCATACTTGCGCACATACATATTGTATACTTATACATGCATACATACCACTTGTACATCCATATTTGTGCACATACATATTGTACACTCATATTTGAGTATATACCACTTGTGCATCCATACCTACATACATACTTATTGAACATACATAGATGATGCTGGGTTTGGTTTTGGAAACTTAGGAACCGCAGGATATATTTTAAAACTGGAATCATTTAAAAGAGCGGTCTTCCCTTAATATGTCACATCACTGTTCCATGTTGCATGATATACGGATATGCTTACATTTCTATCGCATGCCGCATACATCATGCTTTATGATTTTACGCATTGAGATATGCTGTTTTCATGAGATTTCTAGATTTGAGAACCGTGGTCATTTTAAAAGAAAGTTTGTATTGTTTTAAAAACCTGGTTTCTCTTGATATGATATTTCAGTGCATCCACCATATGTTTTCTCGGTTCAGAGAGTGACATGTGAAACCCGATTCGAGGAGGCGGAGGATTCTTGTTGCAGGTACAAGGTGGACCCGGTATGGTACCCCGGAGCGAGAGAGAGATTTCGTATGGATGACGATGAGCCTGGCAGAGGGACTACTACCTATCGGTTATAGTATTTGGGCTCGGCGGATATCCGTAGGATACCGACCGGAGTCGAGAGATGATATGGGCCGATCCGGACTGACGGAACCCGTGGGCCGATCCAGACTGACGGAGCCCGAGATATGAGGATTTACATGTCGATGCTGGACATGGGTTCATGATATTTTCGGGTGTCGATGTTGGACACCCAGGTTCCATGATTTTGATGTGTCGCGAGGGACACCGTTGATTTATATCCTCATACTTTCATGCACACTCTTTTATGATATTTACGTGCATACAGATATTGATTATATGGTTGGACGAGATCCACATGCATACATACCTTGATTATATGGTTGAACGAGATCCCCATGCATACAGACATTGTTTATAATATTGGATTATATCCGCATACATATAGGTATTGATTACTTTGTTGGCACATATACCGACCCGGTCACCCTAGATATCATAGTATTACCTTTATGATATAGTTGACCTAGGAGTCGTTGTTTATTCGATTTCTACTTGTAAGATATTTTTCTACTCACGAGTTGGCAACTCACCCCCATTGTGCCACGGTTCTTACAGGTTGACCGCATGGATCCGTAGCGGCATCGCTGGCGCATAGCTTCATTTAGGTGTTTTGCATTGGTAGGTGGGGCATTTTTATCGTACCCACTCTTGTATTTATATTTCACATTGTATCTAGTCAACTCCATCAATCAAAATTTGTAAATTATATAAGTAATGAGACTTAGTGAGATTGTGGTTGCGAGACTTAGAGCGAGGGGTTTTCCGCTACTTGTGGTTTTGATGTCTTGCTTATTTCTTTATCTTTTATGGTGAACTTCGCCGTTGGGCGTCGTATACTCATATATACTGGCTTGCGTGGTTGTGATCCGCCGATTAGCTAAGAGCTAGCTCCCTCTTGGGGATACCATTATTCTTGTTATGTATTTCTGATTTTGGATCAAAATATACAAACGAGGTGCTGCCCAAATTTTTCAAAGACGAAACACGTTTTCAAACTAGCAATTTCACTTGCATTTTTATGTTCCTTTTCTATGCATTAAGAAAACTTGATTTCATTATACCTTTATTTCAAAACTTCACCTCCTTTATTTTCTTAAAAAGGTTTAGATTTTTGGATTTCAGCTTACTTGAATTACGTTACGCCTATAGACGTTGCGTGATTTAAGTGCTGGTCATGAGCTAATATTTCGGGTCGTGACATTTCTCCTACAGTCACTTGGTCGAGGCTATGGGGCGTGGCTATCTATTAAGTTTGCCCGGCAAGTATCCGCGTACGCTACGTGATTGCGACGGACTTTTGATCTCATCAAAATCCCGTAGCAACCGATCAAATGAGACTAAACCGTTAGATTTATAGCATTCAAATTAGTTATCTCATAACTACTTGTGGATTCCAAATATTGTATCCCATCACATAATATTCAGACGACGTTAAACTTTTCGATCGATTCATCAAAGTCCCACAATTTCCCGACAGCTCAACACTTGAGCACCATTTTACAAATACCTAGAATATGCCACAGTACCTATGCACCAGCCGTAGAAGGGCAAACCCAAGCCCCACTCATATCGCCACGGAACTACGGCAAACCCTAGGGTTTGACCGCGGTTCCGCGATCCAATAAAGTCGAGTTAGGGCTTCATTCTTCTAGAGGGTTCATAGACTTACTTGCATGTTTTTCCGAATACGTTAAACTTTGAAAAATGGGTTTTTAACATTCGATCGAACTTTTTAACTTCGTCTAGATAACATGCGAATAACCCAAAACAATGTTAAAACTACGAATACGAAACACTCCGAATTGTTTATAGTGTAAGATTACATCACATGAAAAATTAGCAAAAACAAACAACACCTGAAACATCAAAACCAAGTCAATGGAACACACAAAAATTTTCAGGGGGGTGCTCGGATTTGGCCGAGATCACCATACATATGGCCGGCCAAAAAATTTTGAAATCCCCTGAAATTTTTATGGTGTTCATGATATATCTCATACATCACTTTGTACTTGTTTGAAACTTTTTTTGAACAACTTTTAAATTCGACAGAAACTTCATTTTTCGGTTTCATGTTTCGGAGTATTTCGGTTTCGTAATCTTAACAAAATCCGTATAAATTTCTAGCATGGCTCTGATACCACTGCAGGGTTATCTAGGACGGCAGCAAGATTTCGGGAGGCATCGCCCATGCCAAATTCAAAAATTTGCCGTTCTAGCTAACCCTAACATCGAATCGTTTACTAGAAATCGACGGAATAACATGAAAACTACTTTGCAAATAAAAAGTGAACAAGGAATTCAACCTTTGTATACCGGTCCTTCACATCAATAGCTCCGTGTAGTAGTCATTTTCGCTGCGATCGTAAACTCCGGACTCTAGAGAGGCTCTCATGAAGAAACGAGCATACTTGCTTCGATGTCTTTGAGGCCGAAGATGATCTACGTCGAGGAGACACTAACCCAAGCTATCTCTTCACTAATTACAGAATTAGTGAAGCAAACATCCTATACTAAATGGCAAGTAGTAGAGAATGATGAAATAGGAAGTGGGCTCACTTTAGATTTGATTTTCTCACACTTTTTCTCATACCTCCATTGAAGCTAGAAAGCTTTTTGGAAGAAGAAGAAAGAACTAACTCCTCAAATGAATTATTATTGTGGTTAGAAATGCAACCAAGGGTTAAGTATGTCATGCTTAACCCTTGTAGAGAGTTAACCATAAGCTATGGTTAAAGGTTAGGTCAAGAAATATCTTAAGCAAGACAAAGAAAGTGAACAAAGTCAAAGATGCCATAAAGCTTCTACAAGCTTTCAACAAATATCAACCATGACTAATTCAACAACTTTTGAATTACTTAATGATAAATATAAACCCTAATCTTAACCCTAGCATGGTTTAACCCTCATTAACCCTAGTTGCATTTGTAACCTAGCATGATACATTCAACATATATCACATATATATCAATGTATCCAAAGTGAGAAAAGAAATCATAAGTGAGCTAATACTAGTTAATGTAATGTAATATATCAAATATATAATTATACATTAAATTATTAAATCAACTCTTGATTTAATAATCCGGCTATATCATCTATAACCGACTAATATCATATGAATCAACTTATCGAATCAACACTTGATCTGATAACCCGGCTATATCATATATAACCGACCGATATCTCATATCGCGAGAATAGAATATGGTATCTCATATCGTATCAATCTCGGTTCTGCACATATCACATATGTGCTCTTACTCCGTTTCGCTTGAGCCAGGAAACCCCTGTGTAGGACTCTAAAGACTCGTCAATACGCCGGCAGTAGGTGATGATCATATCAAACACCCATAAGCCGCAAGCGGTCTGCTAAACGTAACGGCCACCCAGGTATTGAGTGATCAGAAGATCAATAAGTAAGCCTGCTCACACTTCTGTGAATCCAATCAGTAACACTACCATACAGTCCGGTCTCTTCTTCCGATATGTCCCATATCTCGTCTAGGGGTGGTAAACGTCATACCCTAGTAACTCGATAAGTCGTGTCGATATGAGGCTCATAACAGGTCAAGAAACTACTGATAACACTTACCAGTATATCTCTGAAGCAGCCTTGGCCAAGGACTTTCTGTTATAGCCAATCGAGCACAGCGCAACATCAACTCCCAATACCGGGAGAGACGAAACCCTTCCTATCGCTCATTGCCTCCATGTGACACGGGACTGTACCCAAAAGCCACCGTTTTGCACGTTCTCTTGAACATGGTATGGTGGAAATCAAAGCACAGTGGGAATCACACAAGACTCTATGACGATCTCGGGTCTACAGACTAACCTGTACCAGTGTCGCCAGAAAACTGCCATCTGACATTAGGTATAATACCATCTGGGAGTTCTCGGCGAGTCCGTTCAGTGTACCCAGTCTCCACTGAGCACCCGTATACTGTCTCTGATGTCAAACACCAATGGATATGGGATCATCCATCGCCCATCTACATAGGTCGAGAAGATATACGCTAGTTACTCTGGTATATCGATGCCCTGTCTCGATACACCCACGACTAGGAACATTTGAAGGATGTACTTAGAGACTACTCTGTCCCCACTAATATGATCTGCATCATAGTCCTGGTAGTCAAGTAGTCATCCTAAGGGCTTTATCAACATGTAATATAGAGACAATTAGCGTACATGTTAAGATAAAGAGCAACCAGATAGTATACTATCATGTTGAGCAAGAAAGTCCTCCCTATATATGTCCAAGCATCCACTACAATATACATCGTATGTACAGTAATGGCCTCTAGGGCATACATATAACTAACACATTCATCTCACATTCTCACCATCACCACAACCAAAAGATTAGTTATACATTATGAAAAGGAAAAGAAAACACAAAAGAAATAAAGAAACAAAACAACAAGCAATATTATTAACACTTGAATGAGTTGAGATACAAAGTGTTGGTTACTTGTTCAACCTCCATAATGAAGCTCTCAAAAGAAAGCTCCAAGAGGGAAGAAAAAGAAGAAAACCAAGTTAAGCTCACACAACTCTCTCAAAACTAAACCAAAACTAAAAACTAAAACTATGGAATGGATATTGTACATTCTCCTCTCACTAACTCAGTTCTGGTATTTATAGGCAACACAATAGAATAAATAAACAATATAAAAGAGATGATGTGATGCCTATAAAGTGATAGAAGAAAAATGGGGCAAAGGAGACAGGGGGACTGGCGGCGCCGGGTAATCATGGGGATCTCGCCGGTCTGGGTCCGAGCAATTGGGCTCATGTTGGTATGATGCACTCGAGTGCTCTCCAACATATCTCTGGCGTTGTTTGATTTCTTAATTTTATCCTGGTTTGTGTTCAGAAAATTTTGGAGGGAAATCTAACTTTATATCACATCACACCCCACTTGTGCCCACCACTTGCACAAGTCATGAATGTTATTCCCACTTATGACATAAGCAACCCTCACCATGGTCCAAGTCACCAAAGAGCATGTGCAGACTTGTAATGTGTTGGACCAAAATTGTGTACACAAGATTATTTGCAAAAGAGCCCTTTGAATATCGGTCGATTTTTGGTTCTGATTGCAGTGTCGGCTCCCAAACGTTGTATCCGTGATTTTGAGTGTGTTTTCAGTATTTTATCACGAATACTTGTAATCTGTATTTACTGAGCTGACACTGGTTAATAGTACCGATAAATAACAAAATAGATAATGAATGAGTGGTATTAAAATGCAGTTTTCTATGATGAACACGTGCCTACCACTCCATATGAGATACGGTATGGGAAGAGACCATCTCTTAAACGAGTTAGGATATGGGGTTGTCCTACTTTTGATAAAAAGCAAAATCCAGACAAACTCGAGACATGATCGGTTTTGTGTAAATTTGTGGGATATCCCAAACATTCATATGGGTATCTTTTCTACCATAAGAAGTAACAAAGAGTTTTTGTTTCTCAGTACGCCATATTTTTAGAATATAGATTTTTTACAAATGATACTTTTGGCAATACGGTAGAGCTGGAAGAAATTTCAGAGCCACAAACAAATACTGACGATTTGGTTGACCCTGAAGTTTCAATAGAACCCAACGAGGCTCGGTCACTCCGTAGATCTAGTAGAACTTCTCGTCCACCAGATAGATACTATGGTTTTCTAATTGATGGTGATAGAGAAGATTGCATCATAGATGATGATGACCCTACTATTTTTCAGCAAGCTATCACGAGTAGTGACTCGGTGAAATGGCTGGATGTCATGCGATCTGAAATGGAATCCATGCACACCAACAAAGTATGGACTTTGGAGGTTGCACCTTCTACAGTAAAACCCATAGGGTGCAAATGGATCTTTAAGAAAACGATTGGTGTAGATGGATAGGTAGAGACCTATAAAGCTAGGCTTGTAGCGAAAGAATTTCGTCAAAGACCAGGATTGGACTATGACGAAACTTTTTCTCTTGTTGCAATGCTTAAATCCATTCGGATCCTGCTTGCTATTGCTGCTTACTATGACTATGAAATCTGGCAGATGGACGTTAAAACGGCATTTCTAAATGGTGATTTAGATGAATGTGTTTTTATAGATCAGCCGGAGGGCTTCATTGATAGTGGGAGCAGCGAAAAGGCATGCAAGTTGCTTAAATCCATCTATTGATTAAAGCAGGCATCACGGAGTTGGAACATCTGCTTTGATGATACAATCAAAGAGTTTGATTTTATCAAAAATGTAGATGAACCTTGCATTCATAAAAAGATTGTAGGGAGTACAGTCACATTCCTCGTATTGTACATGGATGACATTCTCCTGATAGGAAATGACGTTCCTATGCTACAATCGGTCAAACTATTCTGCCACGACCCAAAATTTGGCCCGTAACCGACACTTAAACTGCGTAACGTCTACAGGCGTACGCAGCTTAAATAAGCCGAAACCCAGAAATCTAAACCACCCAAAACTGGATCAACGGAGAAAAACATAGTTTTTAAACATTTAGAAAATCACAAGTAAAATCTCTAACTCAGGTTTTCTTTCTTAAAAATTTCGACAACACCTCTTTTGTAAAAACTAGCCCCGAAAACGGGTACAACACAGATAATATATAAAACATCCCAAATGGGAGCAAAATCACGCTCAACGGAGGAGACAATCACCACAACATGTATACGACGCCGAAGCGAAGAAATATCAAAGAAAAGACTGCAATAAGAAGTAAACTTTCCAAAACAAAACCGGCTCCCACGAGCACGGCACCCAAAGTCACCAAAATAATACAACACTGAATCCTCACATGTCGTCTCTAAGTCATATACAAATAGTGTAGATGGAGAATACTAGATCCAACAAAAAGATATACAGTATACAGACAGATAACCGCAAACCCACCTAAAAGCAAAGGCCTCACTGCCTAATGTAGCGGTATCCGCAAAAGTAGAGATGATAAGACGCCCTGCCGCGACTACTCTGAGGGTAAGTCCTGCAAAACACTGTAGCACAACGGGGGTGGGTTGCCAACTCGTGAATAATAAATAACATCATCCTAAAATCGCAAGTATGCACTAACAGCAATGATCAATAGCGTGTAAGCTGGTAGCATGAGTATGACAATATAAATATGCGACTATCATGATCAAGGTACACCACCAGGTAGTATATCTACATGAATAAGTGCATATTAACTGAGTACTGAGTACGGGATAATAAATAATCTCATGCACAAATCATAAGCATGGAAAAACACGGTGTACCCAACAACACCCAAACCCAAAATACTCAAATCGGCCCTCAGATCGGCCCTCAAATCCTGTAAGTCTCATGGAACCTGAGTGTCAAACATCGACA